>CM057055.1:6385000-7807500 GCA_029948455.1 Solanum rostratum
AGTTGCTTTTAAGCCCCTTACTTTAAGAGGCTTACCAGAGAGTTTTATAGCTGCTCTTAGGGATGGTAGAAATAAGAATTGGAAAAAATCTCTCATAGGAACTGTTCAGACCAGTCTAGCTTATGGTCCTGTTTATTTCAATGCTTATCCTAATTTACAAATTTCTCTAAATGATGAGAATTCTTTAGATACTTTAATATTAAGTATTAAATTACATGGTTATGATTATATGCCGGGAACAGAAGTAATATGTATTTGCTATCGTATTTATTATAAACCTTTATATACTCTAAACCCTATGTGTAAAATAATGGATTTTAAAAATGAAACTATTCTAATTGAAACAAATTTTAGTAAGTCAAAAATTATAACAAGAAGACCAATAAAATGGGATGAAATTGACTTTCCGAAAGAATGGATAATTGAAGAAGCAGCCCCACCCAGAAATAATATTTCTTCAGAAATTTCTGAAATTGAACAGACGTCGGATGGGACGGTAAAAATTCGTTTTCATAATAATGAACTATTGAATTTTGCCGATGATATGGCAATACCTCCAAGAATGCTTAGATCTACTTCTTACATGCCTAAATGTAACTCTTTTTATACATCTACAGCTGATTATATTGTAGATCTACCATCTAGAGCATCAACTTCTCAAATTAGAGAGGAAGATACCTCTAGATCTAGTTTTCAGAAAAATGATCATGTTGATAATATCAAAATTGAAAATCATATTGTAACTCCTGATATGGAGCCTACTCCTTCTGATATGGAATTTCCAACCGGTTTATATGGATCAAAAGACTAAACTTGATTTTTCACCAGGATCTATAATAAGGAAAAAGATCCAACAAGAATTTTTTCAACCTAAATGGGAACCTTTTCAAAATTGGTTCTTCAAAAGTTTTGACAAAACTCAAAGGCAATTTTTTCAAAATGAATTTTATAATGATCTTTCAAGAGTAAATAAAGCTATAGCTTTTGTCCCGTGGTTTATGACCAAATATGTTTATGAATATATAGAAATGCTAGAATATGATTATAAGCTTTCAAATGGAACTATTACTAAATCAGTATTACCACCACAACAATCCTTTCAAATTGAAAAAGAAAACAAAGTTGTTAATTTTACAGCTTTTGCAGATTTAATAGATAATGAAACTGCTTTAATTACTGCTAAACATGTTCAAACTTTAATTAGGCAGAATAATTATACAAATGTTTATGTGAGTATTTTAGGAGAACACATTCTCTCTTTACATGAGAAAATTGATAGTTTATATACAAATCTCAAGAAAGAAAAAATGGCTGAAGAAAGAGAGGTTATACCCAAAGCTACTCCTAGTATTCAACCCCCTCCAGAGGTAAGGGATTTTAGATTCGGTAATATGGCCGATATAGAAACATTATTAGAAAGGAAGTTTAAAGGATTAAATCTCCAGCCTTTGAATTTGGAACAAGAACCTTCTAATAACATAAGGAATGATAATCCAAATGATGAGATTAATAAAATCTCAGAAAAGCATGCTAGGAAGCCGGTGCAAAGAATGTATTATTATCCTAGACCGACTCCTCAGGATGTCTTGTTAGAAGAACAAGAAACGTATATCTCTAATAGTTATAGTGGAAATGAGATATATGAATGGAATATTGATGGTTATACCGACAGACAAATTTATACACTAATGCATAGAATTTTGATGTTTAGTACAGTTTGTAAGGCAAATGGTAATACCGAAATTAAGACTGCCAATATGATTATAGCAGGATTTACAGGACAACTTAAAGGCTGGTGGGATAATTACCTCACTAAAAACCAAAGAATAACAATACTAAATGCTGTAAAAAGGGAAGGAGATACATCAGAGCCTAATATAGTGTACTCCTTAATCCTGACAATTATAGAACATTTTTCTGGAAGGTGGTCAGATAATAGTGAGACCATTAGGACTATGCTCCAAAACCTTAGGTGTAAAACCTTGACATCCTTTAGATGGTATAAAGATGTATTCTTGTCAAGAGTAATGGAACTGCCTGAGTGTAATAACCCTCATTGGAAATCCAAATTCATAGACGGACTTCCCATTCTATTTGCAGAAAGAGTTAGAAAAACTCTTAGGGGTGATAATGTCAGTATAAATTATGAAGATTATACTTATGGAAAACTAATAAGTGTCTGTACACAAGAAGGATTATCCCTCTGTAATGAGATAAGGTTAAACCAACAAATTAAGAGATATCATCTTAATGAAAAACGTCAATTAGGAGAATTTTGTGAACAATTTGCAATTGATATGCCAGGAACTTCTAAAAAACATTATAAGAAAAGAAAAGAAAGAGAAGAAAAATACAGGAAAAGGCCTTATAGACCGAGAAGAAAAGAAAAAAGAATAGAGAAGCGTGAGAAAAGGAAGAAAGATTATAAAGAATCAAACTTCTGGAAAGATAAAAAACCAAATGTTTGTTATAAGTGTGGAAGAATGGGTCACTATGCAAAAAATTGTAAAGTCAAAGATAAAATTAAGAGTCTTGACTTAGAAGATAATATCAAAGATTCCCTTTGCAAGATTTTATTAAATTCTTCACCAGAAAATTCTGAAGATGAACATTCATATATTGAATCTTCAACAAGTGAGGATTTAAAGGTACTACATGATGAAGATTATATAAGTTCATCAGAAGAAGAATGTCTACCGTGTCAAATGGGACAACCTTGCGAAAATGAAAGCAAGGAAGATGAATTCTATCAATTATATTCACAATTCAAAGATTTAAATATAAATGTCCTAACAAGTGATAACTTGGTAGAAATCCTTAAAAAAATTGATGATCCCAATTTAAGATCTCAAATTATTGATAAGATGGGAAATAACCAAGCCTCTACTAGTAATACTAATACTTTTAAAGAAATTACATCTCAAGATAAAGGGTATAGCATGGCAGAGGTAATAAGGCAACTTAAAGGAAGATCCCAAAAAAATAATATGCCTACTACAATTCAAGATCTGGCAGAAGAAATTGTGAATCTCAAAAAGGAGATTCATTCTCTTAAAAATCATAATAGGGCTTTGGATGAAAGAATTGCTTTAATAGAAGCACAGGAAGTTTATAAACATCCTGGAAAACAAATTTTAGATGAAAGTTATCCTATTATTTCTGATAATTTTAAAAATAATTTTCAAGGAATACCTCCTGAAGAAAAAGATTCCTTTTTAGAAACTATTGAATTAATCACTGCTCATAAGCCCATTGCAAAAGTTACAATACTTATTGATTATAATTTAAAAAAGGATTTTACTGCTTTAATTGATAGTGGAGCAGACTTAAACTGCATACAAGAAGGATTAATACCTTCTAGGTATTTTCATAAAACTACTCACAGCCTTAGAAATGCTAGTGGACAAAAAATGGGTATTAATTATAAATTACCCAAGGCTTATATTTGTACAAACAATATTTGTATAGCAGAATCTTTCGTACTTGTTAAAAACATCTCAAATGAGGTAATATTAGGAATGCCTTTTTTCTGGCATATTTATCCAATTACCAGATGGGATGAAACCGGAATAACTGGTACTTTTGAACAAAAAGAAATCAGGATAGATTTTATATCACAACCTTTTTCTAGATATGTCAATAATATCAAAGATATGATCTCCTCAAAAATAAAACAAATTGATTTTTTAAAAAATGAGATTTGTAGTATCACTATTGAGGAAACTTTACAAAATTCTAAAATAAAAGAAAAAATTGATAATTTAAAAAATCAGTTTTCCCTCCAAATTTGTGGAGATCACCCAAATATATTTTGGGAGAGAAAGAAACATGTAGTAAGTCTCCCTTACGAAGAAAATTTTTCTGAGGATAATATTCCTACTAAAGCAAGGCCCTGTCAGATGAATTCGGAATATTTAGATTTATGTAAACAAGAGATTAATAATCTCCTTCAAAAGGGCCTTATAAGACCCTCAAAATCACAATGGTCATGTACTGCCTTTTATGTTAATAAACATGCAGAACAGGAAAGAGGGGTACCAAGATTAGTAATAAATTACAAACCCCTAAATAAAGTTTTAAAATGGATTAGATACCCTATTCCCAATAAAAAGGACTTACTAGATAGATTACATGAAGCTATCATATTTTCAAAATTTGATCTAAAATCTGGATACTGGCAAATCCAAATTTCTGAAAAAGATAGATATAAAACAGCTTTTAATGTTCCAATGGGACAATATGAATGGAATGTAATGCCATTTGGATTAAAGAATGCTCCATCTGAATTTCAAAAAATTATGAATGATATTTTTAATCCTTTTGATAATTTTATTATTGTCTATATAGATGATATATTAGTATTTTCCAAAACTCTAGAAATGCATTTTAAGCATCTTGATTTATTTAAGAAAATCATTATTCAAAATGGTTTGGTAATATCTAAACAAAAGATGCATATTTTTCAAACAAATGTCAGATTTTTAGGACATAATATAGAAAAAGGAAAAATTACTCCTATTCAGAGAAGTATTGAATTTGCATCAAAATTCCCTGATGAAATCACTGATAAAACCCAGCTTCAAAGATTTTTAGGAAGTCTGAATTATATTTCTCCTTTTATAAAAGATTTATCCAAGGATACAGCGATATTATATGATCGACTGAAGAAAAATCCTAAAGCCTGGACTGTAAATCATACAAACGCAGTCAGAAAAATAAAATCTAAGGTTCATAACCTTCCATGCCTTACATTGGCAAACCCAAATTGGGAAAAAATTGTAGAAACAGACGCCTCTGAAATTGGATATGGAGGAATTTTAAAACAAATTTCCCCAGACATAAAACAAGAATATCTTGTTCAATTTTATTCTGGAAAATGGACTAACAGTCAGAAAAATTATGCTACTGTAGCTAAAGAAGTTTTAGCCATAGTCAAGTGCGTATTAAAATTCCAAGGAGATTTATACAACCAGAAATTCATCATAAGAACGGATTGCCAAGCAGCAAAATTTATTTTTAATAAAGATGTTAAACATAATGTTTCTAAACAAATGTTTGCAAGATGGCAAGCTTTATTAGCTCCCTTTGATTTTGATATACAATACAAAAAAGGTTCAGATAATAATCTGCCTGATTTTCTCACTAGAGAATACATTAACTCCTAACTCTAATTTCATAACAGGGAATGAGGCCACAAGGTGGTTTCCTATCCTCTAATAGAGGAAGGGGAAGAGGAAGAGGAGGAAGTCAAACAAGCAGGAATAATATTCTTGCTCAAATTGGAACCCAAAAGCTTATAGCTGCCAATATAACAAACACTGCTACTAGCTCCACAACTGGAATATCAGGAATAAGCCCAGATAGCCAGTTATATCAAAGATTTATGGATTTTATACAATCCCAACAACCACAGGGGAATGCTGATGTTCCACCTTCATATTCTGCAGTGACAAACGAAGAGATTAATGAAGCTGCAGAGACATATGAAAAAAATGAAAAATCAGAAATAATATTTTTAATAGAACAAAGAGATTTGCAGTGGAAAGATGACCCTTGGCAAATAATGCAAAGGTATTGTGATACAGCATCATATGCTGTTCCTACATACAAATACCGTATGCATTATGAGAATATACTCTCATCCATGGGGTCAGTTGAATTTCAACATTTTTACCCCTCCAATACTAGAAAAGTTTATAACTTTTCAAAATTTATTATAAAAAAGATTGTTACCCCAGAAGAATGGGGGATCAGCACCATGAGAGATAGAGAATATACTCACTCTGAGCAGCAAGTAAAGGTAAAGTTTAATTATTGGGATTACATTGATGGCTTTAATAAAGCCTTGTTATATGAGAATGCTAATAAAAAGCATTCATGGTTTATAAAAATATGCTCTAATAATTTTAAAAATCATATTCCTAACTGGTTTGGACAATGGTGGACTTTATATGGTCCCAGCATCAACATCTTACCAGAAGAATTTAAGAGTTTATATGCTGAATGGGTGGATATTTCACCTAAATTATTGCAATTACAAAAAGAAAATATATATTTTGAGGGAATATCCTCAATGTATTTCTTTATTGAATTCTCAATCCCGTGGATAATGAAATGGACAATTGAAGTTCAAAATACAGAAGAAGGATTTCCATGCCTTAAAAGATTATTTTATACAAAATTCTGGAATAAATTACTCCACAAGGATGCAGAAGGAAAAATTCCTGGACACGAGATAATAAACTCGATAAAAAATTCTATTGAAATGGGAAAAAGGCAATCTCAGATTATATCAGAACAAGAGGAGATGAGCCCCTTCAAGCAAATTTCAAGGAAACTGAAAATGAAGAAAGGAGCAATTTCCAAGGCAGAGCTAATTGCGTCATATATGCAAGAAGTAAAAAAGGATTTGGCTAAAAATCTAGGAATGGAATTTCCAGATAATATGTCTGTAGCCACTTCTTCAAATGAAGAGGAAGAACATTGTTTAGCAGGAGAAGCTCAAAGTGTTCATAGCACCGAGGAGATGGACATAGAACTATTCCTCAAACAGTTCAGGAATGTGGAAGAATCTTCCACGTCAAAAGAAATGGAAAAATAAAAGAGAAAGAAGATAAATGGAAGAAGACAAACGACTTTTGCTTGAAGGGGCTCATCTCCTCTTGTTCTAATATAATCTGAGATTGCCTTTTTCCCATTTCAATAGAATTTTTTATCGAGTTTATTATCTCGTGTCCAGGAATTTTTCCTTCTGCATCCTTGTGGAGTAATTTATTCCAGAATTTTGTATAAAATAATCTTTTAAGGCATGGAAATCCTTCTTCTGTATTTTGAACTTCAATTGTCCATTTCATTATCCACGGGATTGAGAATTCAATAAAGAAATACATTGAGGATATTCCCTCAAAATATATATTTTCTTTTTGTAATTGCAATAATTTAGGTGAAATATCCACCCATTCAGCATATAAACTCTTAAATTCTTCTGGTAAGATGTTGATGCTGGGACCATATAAAGTCCACCATTGTCCAAACCAGTTAGGAATATGATTTTTAAAATTATTAGAGCATATTTTTATAAACCATGAATGCTTTTTATTAGCATTCTCATATAACAAGGCTTTATTAAAGCCATCAATGTAATCCCAATAATTAAACTTTACCTTTACTTGCTGCTCAGAGTGAGTATATTCTCTATCTCTCATGGTGCTGATCCCCCATTCTTCTGGGGTAACAATCTTTTTTATAATAAATTTTGAAAAGTTATAAACTTTTCTAGTATTGGAGGGGTAAAAATGTTGAAATTCAACTGACCCCATGGATGAGAGTATATTCTCATAATGCATACGGTATTTGTATGTAGGAACAGCATATGATGCTGTATCACAATACCTTTGCATTATTTGCCAAGGGTCATCTTTCCACTGCAAATCTCTTTGTTCTATTAAAAATATTATTTCTGATTTTTCATTTTTTTCATATGTCTCTGCAGCTTCATTAATCTCTTCGTTTGTCACTGCAGAATATGAAGGTGGAACATCAGCATTCCCCTGTGGTTGTTGGGATTGTATAAAATCCATAAATCTTTGATATAACTGGCTATCTGGGCTTATTCCTGATATTCCAGTTGTGGAGCTAGTAGCAGTGTTTGTTATATTGGCAGCTATAAGCTTTTGGGTTCCAATTTGAGCAAGAATATTATTCCTGCTTGTTTGACTTCCTCCTCTTCCTCTTCCCCTTCCTCTATTAGAGGATAGGAAACCACCTTGTGGCCTCATTCCCTGTTATGAAATTAGAGTTAGGAGTTAATGTATTCTCTAGTGAGAAAATCAGGCAGATTATTATCTGAACCTTTTTTGTATTGTATATCAAAATCAAAGGGAGCTAATAAAGCTTGCCATCTTGCAAACATTTGTTTAGAAACATTATGTTTAACATCTTTATTAAAAATAAATTTTGCTGCTTGGCAATCCGTTCTTATGATGAATTTCTGGTTGTATAAATCTCCTTGGAATTTTAATACGCACTTGACTATGGCTAAAACTTCTTTAGCTACAGTAGCATAATTTTTCTGACTGTTAGTCCATTTTCCAGAATAAAATTGAACAAGATATTCTTGTTTTATGTCTGGGGAAATTTGTTTTAAAATTCCTCCATATCCAATTTCAGAGGCGTCTGTTTCTACAATTTTTTCCCAATTTGGGTTTGCCAATGTAAGGCATGGAAGGTTATGAACCTTAGATTTTATTTTTCTGACTGCGTTTGTATGATTTACAGTCCAGGCTTTAGGATTTTTCTTCAGTCGATCATATAATATCGCTGTATCCTTGGATAAATCTTTTATAAAAGGAGAAATATAATTCAGACTTCCTAAAAATCTTTGAAGCTGGGTTTTATCAGTGATTTCATCAGGGAATTTTGATGCAAATTCAATACTTCTCTGAATAGGAGTAATTTTTCCTTTTTCTATATTATGTCCTAAAAATCTGACATTTGTTTGAAAAATATGCATCTTTTGTTTAGATATTACCAAACCATTTTGAATAATGATTTTCTTAAATAAATCAAGATGCTTAAAATGCATTTCTAGAGTTTTGGAAAATACTAATATATCATCTATATAGACAATAATAAAATTATCAAAAGGATTAAAAATATCATTCATAATTTTTTGAAATTCAGATGGAGCATTCTTTAATCCAAATGGCATTACATTCCATTCATATTGTCCCATTGGAACATTAAAAGCTGTTTTATATCTATCTTTTTCAGAAATTTGGATTTGCCAGTATCCAGATTTTAGATCAAATTTTGAAAATATGATAGCTTCATGTAATCTATCTAGTAAGTCCTTTTTATTGGGAATAGGGTATCTAATCCATTTTAAAACTTTATTTAGGGGTTTGTAATTTATTACTAATCTTGGTACCCCTCTTTCCTGTTCTGCATGTTTATTAACATAAAAGGCAGTACATGACCATTGTGATTTTGAGGGTCTTATAAGGCCCTTTTGAAGGAGATTATTAATCTCTTGTTTACATAAATCTAAATATTCCGAATTCATCTGACAGGGCCTTGCTTTAGTAGGAATATTATCCTCAGAAAAATTTTCTTCGTAAGGGAGACTTACTACATGTTTCTTTCTCTCCCAAAATATATTTGGGTGATCTCCACAAATTTGGAGGGAAAACTGATTTTTTAAATTATCAATTTTTTCTTTTATTTTAGAATTTTGTAAAGTTTCCTCAATAGTGATACTACAAATCTCATTTTTTAAAAAATCAATTTGTTTTATTTTTGAGGAGATCATATCTTTGATATTATTGACATATCTAGAAAAAGGTTGTGATATAAAATCTATCCTGATTTCTTTTTGTTCAAAAGTACCAGTTATTCCGGTTTCATCCCATCTGGTAATTGGATAAATATGCCAGAAAAAAGGCATTCCTAATATTACCTCATTTGAGATGTTTTTAACAAGTACGAAAGATTCTGCTATACAAATATTGTTTGTACAAATATAAGCCTTGGGTAATTTATAATTAATACCCATTTTTTGTCCACTAGCATTTCTAAGGCTGTGAGTAGTTTTATGAAAATACCTAGAAGGTATTAATCCTTCTTGTATGCAGTTTAAGTCTGCTCCACTATCAATTAAAGCAGTAAAATCCTTTTTTAAATTATAATCAATAAGTATTGTAACTTTTGCAATGGGCTTATGAGCAGTGATTAATTCAATAGTTTCTAAAAAGGAATCTTTTTCTTCAGGAGGTATTCCTTGAAAATTATTTTTAAAATTATCAGAAATAATAGGATAACTTTCATCTAAAATTTGTTTTCCAGGATGTTTATAAACTTCCTGTGCTTCTATTAAAGCAATTCTTTCATCCAAAGCCCTATTATGATTTTTAAGAGAATGAATCTCCTTTTTGAGATTCACAATTTCTTCTGCCAGATCTTGAATTGTAGTAGGCATATTATTTTTTTGGGATCTTCCTTTAAGTTGCCTTATTACCTCTGCCATGCTATACCCTTTATCTTGAGATGTAATTTCTTTAAAAGTATTAGTATTACTAGTAGAGGCTTGGTTATTTCCCATCTTATCAATAATTTGAGATCTTAAATTGGGATCATCAATTTTTTTAAGGATTTCTACCAAGTTATCACTTGTTAGGACATTTATATTTAAATCTTTGAATTGTGAATATAATTGATAGAATTCATCTTCCTTGCTTTCATTTTCGCAAGGTTGTCCCATTTGACACGGTAGACATTCTTCTTCTGATGAACTTATATAATCTTCATCATGTAGTACCTTTAAATCCTCACTTGTTGAAGATTCAATATATGAATGTTCATCTTCAGAATTTTCTGGTGAAGAATTTAATAAAATCTTGCAAAGGGAATCTTTGATATTATCTTCTAAGTCAAGACTCTTAATTTTATCTTTGACTTTACAATTTTTTGCATAGTGACCCATTCTTCCACACTTATAACAAACATTTGGTTTTTTATCTTTCCAGAAGTTTGATTCTTTATAATCTTTCTTCCTTTTCTCACGCTTCTCTATTCTTTTTTCTTTTCTTCTCGGTCTATAAGGCCTTTTCCTGTATTTTTCTTCTCTTTCTTTTCTTTTCTTATAATGTTTTTTAGAAGTTCCTGGCATATCAATTGCAAATTGTTCACAAAATTCTCCTAATTGACGTTTTTCATTAAGATGATATCTCTTAATTTGTTGGTTTAACCTTATCTCATTACAGAGGGATAATCCTTCTTGTGTACAGACACTTATTAGTTTTCCATAAGTATAATCTTCATAATTTATACTGACATTATCACCCCTAAGAGTTTTTCTAACTCTTTCTGCAAATAGAATGGGAAGTCCGTCTATGAATTTGGATTTCCAATGAGGGTTATTACACTCAGGCAGTTCCATTACTCTTGACAAGAATACATCTTTATACCATCTAAAGGATGTCAAGGTTTTACACCTAAGGTTTTGGAGCATAGTCCTAATGGTCTCACTATTATCTGACCACCTTCCAGAAAAATGTTCTATAATTGTCAGGATTAAGGAGTACACTATATTAGGCTCTGATGTATCTCCTTCCCTTTTTACAGCATTTAGTATTGTTATTCTTTGGTTTTCAGTGAGGTAATTATCCCACCAGCCTTTAAGTTGTCCTGTAAATCCTGCTATAATCATATTGGCAGTCTTAATTTCGGTATTACCATTTGCCTTACAAACTGTACTAAACATCAAAATTCTATGCATTAGTGTATAAATTTGTCTGTCGGTATAACCATCAATATTCCATTCATATATCTCATTTCCACTATAACTATTAGAGATATACGTTTCTTGTTCTTCTAACAAGACATCCTGAGGAGTCGGTCTAGGATAATAATACATTCTTTGCACCGGCTTCCTAGCATGCTTTTCTGAGATTTTATTAATCTCATCATTTGGATTATCATTCCTTATGTTATTAGAAGGTTCTTGTTCCAAATTCAAAGGCTGGAGATTTAATCCTTTAAACTTCATATTACCGAATCTAAAATCCCTTACCTCTGGAGGGGGTTGAATACTAGGAGTAGCTTTGGGTATAACCTCTCTTTCTTCAGCCATTTTTTCTTTCTTGAGATTTGTATATAAACTATCAATTTTCTCATGTAAAGAGAGAATAATACTCACATAAACATTTGTATAATTATTCTGCCTAATTAAAGTTTGAACATGTTTAGCAGTAATTAAAGCAGTTTCATTATCTATTAAATCTGCAAAAGCTGTAAAATTAACAACTTTGTTTTCTTTTTCAATTTGAAAGGATTGTTGTGGTGGTAATACTGATTTAGTAATAGTTCCATTTGAAAGCTTATAATCATATTCTAGCATTTCTATATATTCATAAACATATTTGGTCATAAACCACGGGACAAAAGCTATAGCTTTATTTACTCTTGAAAGATCATTATAAAATTCATTTTGAAAAAATTGCCTTTGAGTTTTGTCAAAACTTTTGAAGAACCAATTTTGAAAAGGTTCCCATTTAGGTTGAAAAAATTCTTGTTGGATCTTTTTCCTTATTATAGATCCTGGTGAAAAATCAAGTTTAGTCTTTTGATCCATATAAACCGGTTGGAAATTCCATATCAGAAGGAGTAGGCTCCATATCAGGAGTTACAATATGATTTTCAATTTTGATATTATCAACATGATCATTTTTCTGAAAACTAGATCTAGAGGTATCTTCCTCTCTAATTTGAGAAGTTGATGCTCTAGATGGTAGATCTACAATATAATCAGCTGTAGATGTATAAAAAGAGTTACATTTAGGCATGTAAGAAGTAGATCTAAGCATTCTTGGAGGTATTGCCATATCATCGGCAAAATTCAATAGTTCATTATTATGAAAACGAATTTTTACCGTCCCATCCGACGTCTGTTCAATTTCAGAAATTTCTGAAGAAATATTATTTCTGGGTGGGGCTGCTTCTTCAATTATCCATTCTTTCGGAAAGTCAATTTCATCCCATTTTATTGGTCTTCTTGTTATAATTTTTGACTTACTAAAATTTGTTTCAATTAGAATAGTTTCATTTTTAAAATCCATTATTTTACACATAGGGTTTAGAGTATATAAAGGTTTATAATAAATACGATAGCAAATACATATTACTTCTGTTCCCGGCATATAATCATAACCATGTAATTTAATACTTAATATTAAAGTATCTAAAGAATTCTCATCATTTAGAGAAATTTGTAAATTAGGATAAGCATTGAAATAAACAGGACCATAAGCTAGACTGGTCTGAACAGTTCCTATGAGAGATTTTTTCCAATTCTTATTTCTACCATCCCTAAGAGCAGCTATAAAACTCTCTGGTAAGCCTCTTAAAGTAAGGGGCTTAAAAGCAACTTGTATTAGACCAATATGCATAAATCTATAATTTTCCCTATAAGGGGCAAAATCACTTTCATTTAACAAACGAAAAGTTCCATGGTCAGAATCAACAGTAATTGTTTCTTCTGTTGTTTTAACAATTTGTTTAAAACCAAGCTTTTCAAAAGTACCCATTTGATATATTAATCTGGGTTGAACTTTGGGAATTGTCCATTTATTAAGGAGATCTAAATTCTGAGGCATATCATACTCTTCTTTTCTACTGTTTTTAACAGTAGAATGTTTCTTTATAATATTCATGACAAGAATGTGTTGAACTAATACCACCTATAACTATCTAATAACAAGGCTCTGATACCATACGGGTAGGGATCGCTTCGGTGAGGCCTCAGGAGCCTTTACGGTTTAAGGCAAGATACTGTTATCTGAGATCTGAAAAATCCTTAACTCACCCCTGGAACAGCCCTATCAATGCCTTCCACATGGCTAACACGGGCTCAATAATAATAATAATAATAATAATAATAATAATAATAATAATAATAATAATAATAATAATAATAATAATAATAATAATAATAATAATAATAATAATAATAATAATAATAATAATAATAATAATAATAATAATAATAATAATAATAATAATAATAATAATAATAATAATAATAATAATAATAATAATAATAATAATAATAATAATAATAATAATAATAATAATAATAATAATAATAATAATAATAATAATAATAATAATAATAATAATAATAATAATAATAATAATAATAATAATAATAATAATAATAATAATAATAATAATAATAATAATAATAATAATAATAATAATAATAATAATAATAATAATAATAATAATAATAATAATAATAATAATAATAATAATAATAATAATAATAATAATAATAATAATAATAATAATAATAATAATAATAATAATAATAATAATAATAATAATAATAATAATAATAATAATAATAATAATAATAATAATAATAATAATAATAATAATAATAATAATAATAATAATAATAATAATAATAATAATAATAATAATAATAATAATAATAATAATAATAATAATAATAATAATAATAATAATAATAATAATAATAATAATAATAATAATAATAATAATAATAATAATAATAATAATAATAATAATAATAATAATAATAATAATAATAATAATAATAATAATAATAATAATAATAATAATAATAATAATAATAATAATAATAATAATAATAATAATAATAATAATAATAATAATAATAATAATAATAATAATAATAATAATAATAATAATAATAATAATAATAATAATAATAATAATAATAATAAAAATAATAATAATAATAATAATAATAATAAATAATAATAATAATAATAATAATAATAATAATAATAATAATAATAATAATAATAATAATAATAATAATAATAATAATAATAATAATAATAATAATAATAATAATAATAATAATAATAATAATAATAATAATAATAATAATAATAATAATAATAATAATAATAATAATAATAATAATAATAATAATAATAATAATAATAATAATAATAATAATAATAATAATAATAATAATAATAATAATAATAATAATAATAATAATAATAATAATAATAATAATAATAATAATAATAATAATAATAATAATAATAATAATAATAATAATAATAATAATAATAATAATAATAATAATAATAATAATAATAATAATAATAATAATAATAATAATAATAATAATAATAATAATAATAATAATAATAATAATAATAATAATAATAATAATAATAATAATAATAATAATAATAATAATAATAATAATAATAATAATAATAATAATAATAATAATAATAATAATAATAATAATAATAATAATAATAATAATAATAATAATAATAATAATAATAATAATAATAATAATAATAATAATAATAATAATAATAATAATAATAATAATAATAATAATAATAATAATAATAATAATAATAATAATAATAATAATAATAATAATAATAATAATAATAATAATAATAATAATAATAATAATAATAATAATAATAATAATAATAATAATAATAATAATAATAATAATAATAATAATAATAATAATAATAATAATAATAATAATAATAATAATAATAATAATAATAATAATAATAATAATAATAATAATAATAATAATAATAATAATAATAATAATAATAATAATAATAATAATAATAATAATAATAATAATAATAATAATAATAATAATAATAATAATAATAATAATAATAATAATAATAATAATAATAATAATAATAATAATAATAATAATAATAATAATAATAATAATAATAATAATAATAATAATAATAATAATAATAATAATAATAATAATAATAATAATAATAATAATAATAATAATAATAATAATAATAATAATAATAATAATAATAATAATAATAATAATAATAATAATAATAATAATAATAATAATAATAATAATAATAATAATAATAATAATAATAATAATAATAATAATAATAATAATAATAATAATAATAATAATAATAATAATAATAATAATAATAATAATAATAATAATAATAATAATAATAATAATAATAATAATAATAATAATAATAATAATAATAATAATAATAATAATAATAATAATAATAATAATAATAATAATAATAATAATAATAATAATAATAATAATAATAATAATAATAATAATAATAATAATAATAATAATAATAATAATAATAATAATAATAATAATAATAATAATAATAATAATAATAATAATAATAATAATAATAATAATAATAATAATAATAATAATAATAATAATAATAATAATAATAATAATAATAATAATAATAATAATAATAATAATAATAATAATAATAATAATAATAATAATAATAATAATAATAATAATAATAATAATAATAATAATAATAATAATAATAATAATAATAATAATAATAATAATAATAATAATAATAATAATAATAATAATAATAATAATAATAATAATAATAATAATAATAATAATAATAATAATAATAATAATAATAATAATAATAATAATAATAATAATAATAATAATAATAATAATAATAATAATAATAATAATAATAATAATAATAATAATAATAATAATAATAATAATAATAATAATAATTGTGTATCTTGTCTTCCTTATTCCTATATATTTAACTTATGCAAGGCTTTTCATTAAATACACATGAGGTCCAAATAAATATTTACTTTATTATTTTTCTCTTTGAAGAATGGATATGACTCAAATTTTATTTGGATCAATAATCAATCGCGAAGATATTTGTGTTATTGACAGTGGAACGACTCATGCAATTTTTAAAGACGAGAAATATTTTTCTTCTTTACTTAAAAGAAAGGAAATGTTACTACAATATCTGGTAGTGCAAAAATAATTGAAGGCTCCGGAAGAGCTACTATTTTCTGCCTAAAGGGACAAAAATCGTTATAGAAGATGCATTATTCTCTTCTAAATCCCCAAGAAATCTGCTAAGTTTTAAAGATATCCGCAGAAATGGATATCATGTTGAGACACTAAATGAAATGAATATTGAATACCTTGGTATAACCAAGAGCGTCTCAGGCCAGTAATATATTTTAGAAAAATTACCAACTTTATCGTCTGGCCTATATTATGCAGAAATTAGTGCAATTGAAGCACATTCGATCGTAAACCAGAAGTTTACTGATCCAAAAACCTTTGTGCTATGGCATGACCGAGTAGGTCATCCTGGATCAATAATGATGAGACGAATTCTTGAAAATTCAAGTGGACATCCATTAAAGAACCTGAAGATTCTTATGAATGACGAATTTTCATGTGCTGCTTGTCATCAAGGCAAATTAATTGTCAGACCATCGACCCTGAAGGTTGGCATTGAATCCCCAAAATTTTTGGAACGTATACATGGGGACATACGTGGACCTATTCACCCACCTAGTGGAGTGTTTAGATATTTTATGGTCCTAATAGATGCATCATCAAGATGGTCTCACGTGTGCCTTTTATCATCCCGCAACCTGGCGTTTGCGAGGCTACTGGCACAAATAATAAGATTAAGGGCGCAATTCCCAGATTATCCAATTAAGTCCATTCGTCTGGATAATGCTGGAGAATTTACATCCCAAGCTTTTGATGATTATTGCATATCAATTGGGATAAAAATTGAACATCCGGTAGCTCATGTTCATACTCAAAATTGCCTTGCAGAGTCATTTATTAAGCGCCTGCAATTAATAGCTAGACCACTGCTCATGAAATCAAGATTACCCATTAACGTGTGGGGTCATGCTATCTTACATGCAACAGCACTTATACGTCTTAGACCGACTAATTATCATAAATATTCTCCATCACAATTGGTATTTGGTCATGAACCAAATATAGCTCATCTACGAATTATTGGCTGTGCGGTATACGTGCCTGTAGCACCACCGCAACGCACTAAGATGGGCCCTCAACGGAGATTAGGTATATATGTTGGGTTTGACTCACCCTCCATAATTCGCTACCTCGAACCGTTGACAGGAGATTTATTTACTGCTAGATTTGCAGATTGTCGGTTTGATGAAATAATTTTCCCGCAATTAGGGGGAGAGAAAAAGGAACCCCAGAAAGAAATTGGAGAAATTGCGTGGAAACTTTCATCACTATCTCATTTTGATCCACGAACACGCACATGTGAACAGGAGGTCCAGAAGATCATCCATTTGCAGACAATAGCAAATCAAATGCCGGATGCATTTACTGATTTGAAACGGATAACTAAGTCACATATCCCTGCAGTGAATGTGCCTATCCGGATCGAAGTCCCAAAGGGACCATCTGCTAGTATCACAGCTTCTGAATCCCAAACACGCCTGAAGCGTGGTAGACCAGTGGGTTCAAAGGATAAAAATCCTAGAAAAAGAAGCATAAGGAATGATAAAAATGATACTATAAAAGGACTTCCTGAAGAAGATCCAGACTTGAGAAATCCTGATATTCCTGAAGAAATCAGTGAACCCGAGACTCAGGTGAATAAAGAACTTCCAATAAGTTCTATTAGTGATGAGATAAGTTTAGATCGATCAAAAATTACAGTGGATAATGTTTTTGCAAATAATGTTGCACTTAGCCTCATGCAAGACAGTGAAAGTCTTGAGCCTAAATCTGTCGAAGAATGTCGACACAGAGATGATTGGGCAAAATGGAGAGAAGCTATTCAATCTGAATTGAATTCACTCTCTAATCGTGAGGTATTTGGACCTGTAGTCCAAACCCCTGATGGTGTAAGACCAGTTGGCTATAAATGGGTTTTTGTGCGAAAGCGAAATGAGAGAAATGATATTGTAAGATACAAGGCACGCCTTGTTGCACAAGGATTCTCTCAGAAACCCGGTGTCAACTATGAGGAAACATATTCACCTGTTATGGATGGAATAACCTTTCGATATCTCATCAGTTTAGCTGTACATGAAAATCTTGAAATACATCTAATGGATGTAGTTACAGCTTACCTCTATGGTTCACTTGATAGTGAAATTTACATGAAAATCCCAGAAGGATTCAAATTGCCCGAAGCATGTACTAAGTCTCGGGAAATGTTCTCAGTCAAATTACAAAGATCATTATATGGTCTGAAACAATCAGGGCGTATGTGGTATAATCGCCTTAGTGAGTACTTGATAAATAAAGGATATATAAATGATATCATTTGTCCATGTGTTTTCATTAAGAAAATAGGATCGGAGTTTGTAATACTCGCTGTTTATGTTGATGACATAAATCTCATTGGAACTCCAGAAGAGGTCCAAAAGGCAATTGAATATTTAAAGAAAGAATTTGAGATGAAAGATCTTGGAAGGACAAAACTTTGTCTGGGTCTACAAATTGAACATTTAGCAGACGGGATCTTTGTTCATCAATCTGCTTATACTGAGAAAATCTTAAAGCGATTCTATATGGACAAAGCACATCCGTTAAGTACTCCAATGGTTGTTTGATCACTTGAAGTGAATAAAGACCCATTTTGTCCTCCAGAAGAGGATGAAGAACTTCTTGGTCAAGAAGTACCATACCTCAGTGCCATTGGTGCACTCATGTATCTTGCTAACTCAACCAGACCTGATATAACATTTTCTGTTAATCTGCTAGCAAGGTATAGTTCTTCCCCAACGCGAAGGCACTGGAACGGTATCAAGCATATTTTGCGATACCTGAAAGGTACAATTGATATGGGTTTGTTTTATACTAACAAAGGTTGTGCAGACCTTGTTGGTTATGCAGATGCAGGTTATTTATCAGATCCACATAAAGCCCGATCTCAAACCGGCTATCTCTTTGCATATGGAGGAACTGCTATATCATGGCGATCTACAAAGCAGTCAGTTGTTGCTACTTCTTCAAATCATGCTGAAATAATTGCAATTCATGAAGCAAGCAGAGAATGTGTGTGGTTGAGATCAATGATACATTTCATCGAAGAAAAATGTGGACTGAAAAATGATGTCATAGTACCCACGGTCATATTTGAAGATAAAGCTGCATGCATAGCTCAATTAAAAGGTGGCTTCATAAAAAGAGACAGAACGAAACACATTTCACCGAAATTATTCTTCACACATGATCTTCAGAAGAAAGGTGAAATTGATATACAACAAATTCGTTCGAGTGATAATCTTGCAGATTTATTCACCAAGGCATTGCCAACGTCAACATTTGAAAAGCTAAGATATAAGAGTGGAATGCACCGTCTCCAAAGTATCAAATGAAGTATCCATCAGGGGGAGTAAAATACGTGTTGTACTCTTTTTTCCTTAACCAAGGTTTTATCCCACTGGGTTTTCCTGGTAAGGTTTTTAATGAGGCAGCTAGTGATGCGTATTAAGATCACCTAGAACCTTCCTTTTACATGGACAATTCAGGGGGAGTGTTATGCGTGAATTGCTCCTTTCAATAAAAGGAGAATGAAAGTCCACATTAGGGGCTTGTAGAATTCCCACAATGTTGCCTTCTTCTGTTTCTTGGCTATAAATAGCTATAGTTTTTACAGATTGTATACATCAATTAATAGATAAAATTTTCCCCTTATTTCTCTCTTCTTCTCAGTTTTAAGCTTTTGATTCCCCTTACATATATTCTAGTTAATTCTAGATTTATTTTATAACAAGAAGATAATTGTAAATCAAATTCCATAAATGAAGCCTTTAATTTACACATAATTTCAGTTCAGTTAAAAAAGGAGTGAAAATGTAAAAAATTACGTATCTAATAATTCGAGAGAAAAAGAAAAAATAGAAATATTTGAATTTATTTTCAAATGGTTGGAATTTTTAGATAATATGAGAATATATGTTTATGTAATTTTTTCTAAAATAAAATATTACAAGTTCATGAATCTAAAAATAGTTTGACAACACTTCAAATTGGGCTCTTTGCTTTTCAGAATGTTATTGGAATGTTCTTCTGGTAAAAAAACTGTCCAGAAGGGCCACCTTCAGGCAAAAGGGCTAGACCTACTGGGCCTTTAGCAGCTTCTTCTGGAGTCATAAGCCCAGTGTTACAGGTAATATCTGTTTTAGCAAAGCCAGGACAAATGCAGTTGATGCATATAGAAGAATACTTTTGGGCAATAATTCTTGTGTATGCATTCATGGCCACTTTTGAAACTTTATAAGCTGCAAGATCAATGGGCCAACCCTTTTCTTTTAAAAGGTCCTCCTTGAAGCATATAAGAAATTCATTCACTACTTCATCCACTTTTTCTATTGTAAGGCTTTTCTCATCAGTTAAAGTCTTTATGGCCCATTCATTTGATACCAGCTGAAAAATGTATTTCAAAGAAAAAAGTAAGTAAACAAAAGGAATAATTATAATACATGGTCATTCGATCAAATTATTAAGAGAAATAGGTATTCGTTGTATAGGCATAAGTGTATATTTCATGTATAATCAAGCTATGTTCAGTTTTTATGTATATCATAATGTATATTTGGTGTATACCCCATATATAAGTAATCTACATTGTATAGTTATTGTATACTTTCTATGACTTTTGGCAAGTTATATTGTATAGTCATGTAAATTTTCTATAATTTCCGGCTATATATGGCTTTATGGTAAATTAATTAGTTCATCATATATAGTTAAAATATCCTTACACCATATATAAGTAATCTACATTGTATAGTTATTGTATACTTTCTATGACTTTTGGCAAGTTATATTGTATAGTCATGTAAATTTTCTATAATTTCCGGCTATATATGGCTTTATGGTAAATTAATTAGTTCATCATATATAGTTAAAATATCCTTAAACAAAAAGATGATAAATAGATGAGAAAAGTTTAACATTCTGAGTTCAAATTGCCACTTTTATAGAGCTAGTTTAGATTAGTTGAATGCAATGCTTTAAAAGGGTGATACAAGTGAGAAAAAGTGTTGTATGCAGTATGGAGTGAACAATAAACCCCGAAATACAAAGCGTAAACCTTGAGAAATAGGTGATTTTTTTTTTCTAAATTTCCTTCCACTTTTTGTAAGAATTGAACAAAATTAAAGCAAAGAAAAACTAAAGAACTCTTGAACAAACAAACTACCAATTTTAGCAAGTTATTATTAGTAAATGCAAAACAAATTAAGAAAATCGTACCTTTCTCTTTCCAAGCAAAGAAGAAATTAAGAATTTCGCACCTTTATCTTTCCGAGCAAAGAAGAAACATTAACAATCCTTGCTAAAGGAGACAAGAGGAGAAGTGGTATAAAGGCATCAATCATTGTTTTTGCTCCATAATAATTAGTTCTTATACATTCTTCCGCCAATTCAAAATTTTCTATCAATTTTCCCTTTGACTTTATCGGAGTTTCATCCTCCTGCAATAGTATATTTCAGAATTAATCATAACAAAATATATTAATACAAAATTCAAGAGTATATTTTTAACACAATTGTATACTTATGGAAGTTGTATATTTTTCACACAATCCAACACAATTAGAACCTCAATGGGCCAAAATAAAATTATTTTTTGAAATAGGCCGATATTCAATTCATATTTTTTGAGGAAAAAAACGGACAAACACAAAAGTATATGGTAATAATAATAGGAAAAAAATTGAAAAAAGTAATGAGACTAAAAGTTTTACGTGAAAACCTTTTTAAATAAGGGGAAAACCACGGGCCAAGAGGAGCAACTGATATTACTATAGTATATGGCATGAGTACAATACTCAAAAATACTTCTACACACACAAAAGAAATACCCTCTTTCGATTTTTCACCTTACAAAAAAGAAATCTCGCACACTATTTTTCTTAACAAACAATTTTTCGCATATAATCTATGGTATACCTCACAATAAAATACTCAATGTATTTTTCATTTCTTTCTGTGTTGGTGTGTCAAATGAGGAGCTGAAGTGCTCCTTTTATAGGGAAAAATGTATCCCCCTAGATGTCACTGGTGACATCACAAGAGAACATATTTTCAAGTAAAACTGTGGTGCATTTGAAATTAACAAGAGTAGTGGCTTTCGTTGAATTTTCTCTATGACCTTTATGGGGATGGACCCCACAAATATCCCCCTCCAAACGCATTCACCATAAGGAGGTATCTCTCTCTTCTCAGAGACAACTCATGCCGATAAGTTCTTTGCACAATTCAAACTTGTCCTTTGTCACAACCTTGGCCAGCATATCTGCAGGATTCTCATTTGTAGAGATCTTTTCAACCTGCGGAGATTTGTCCTCTATCTTTTTCTCAAATCTAGTGGTATTTCACATCTATGTGTTTCGTCCTTGCATGGTATATCGAGTTCTTGCTCAAGTCTATCGCACTTTGACTATCACAATAGATGACATACTCCATCTGGTGTAGCCCAAGCTCTTGAAGGAATTGTTTAAGCCATATCATCTCTTTTCTAGCTTCAGTAGCCGCAATATATACAACTTCAGCTGTAGATAGTGCAATGCACTTCAGCAACTTTGACTGTCATGATTCGCCCCCCTCCCCTCCCCCCCACCCCCCCCCCCCCCCGAAAAAGTAAACAAATATCCAGTAGTGGACCATCTGTTATCAAGGTCACCTGTCACATCAACATTTGTATATCCCTTCAAGATTGGACTAGAACCTACAAAATACAAGCATACATTTGAGCTTCCTCTCAGATATTTACGTATCCACTTCACAGCTTCCCAATGCTCTTTTCCAGGATTATCGAGATATCTGCTAACAACACCAACTGCATGAGCAATATCAAGTCTAGTGCATACCATTGCATACATCAAATTTCAATGACGGAGAAATATGGAACTCTGGCCATACTTTCTTTTTCTTCCTTAGCTGTAGGCCACGTGTTTTTGCTAAACTTCATAAGACTAGCAAGAGGTGTGCTAACCGGCTTAGCATTCTTCATATTGAAGCGCTCCAGTGCACGTTCAATGTACTTCTTTTATGACAAATAAATCTTCCTTTCATCTCAGTGATCCTCATGCCCAAAATTTGTTTGGCATGACCCAAGTCTTTCACAGAAAAAAATCCTACACAACTCATTCTTCAGCTCATCAATTTTGGAAGTATCCTTGCCCACAATCAACATACCATCCACATACAACAATAGAATGATAAAATCATCATCAAAAAGTTTTTGTACAAATACACAATGGTCTGGGGAAGTCTTCTTATAGCCATGCTCCCCCATAACAGATTCAAACTTCTTGTACCACTGTCTAGGAGCTTGCTTTAGGCCGTAAAGACTCTTTTTGAGTTTGCACACAAATTTTTTTTCATTATATACTTTGAATCCCTCGGGTTGTTCCATATAAATCTGTGTGGGTCCATCCCCATAAAGGTCATAGAGAAAATTCAACAAAAGCCACTACTTTTGTTAATTTCAAATGCACCATAGTTTTATTTGAAAATATGTTCCCTTTGGATGTCACCAATGACATCTATAGAGATACATTTTTCCCCATAAAAGGAGCACTGCAACTCCTCATTTGACACATCAACAAAGAGAGAAAATAAAAATACATTGAGTATTTTTCTATGAGGTATACCATAGACTATATAAGAAAAATAGTCTCTGAAGAAAAATAGAGTGTGAGCGATATTTTTTTTTGTGAGGTGGAAAATCAAGAGAGAGTATTTCTTTTGTGTGTAGAAGGATTTTTTAGTATTGTACTCGTGTCTACACGGTGTAAAATTCTTTACTATAGTAATATCAGTTGCTCCTCTTGACTCATGATTTTTCCCTTATTTAAAAAGGTTTCCATGTAAAAATTTTGGTGTCATTATTTTTCCCATTTTATTCCTATTATTTTTACCATATACTTTTGTATTTGTCCTTTTTTTTCAACAAACAGGTATCAGAGCTTTGATTTAAAAAAGCAATTTTTGGAAGAAATAATGAAAGCCAACACTAGTGGAATGGTTACTTTGAGTGACACTAATTATGCTATTTGGAAAAGGAAAATGGAAGATCTGTTTATGTTAAGAATTTTTATCAACCAGTCTTTATCACTGTAAAGCCTGAAAATAAAACAAATGAAGAGTGGAATCTGTTACACAGACAGGTCTATGAATTTATTATACAGTGGGTTGATGATTATGTGTTGAACCATATTATTGGGAAAACACATGCTTGAACCCTGTGGGAGCATCTTGAAAGTTTGTATGTTCGGAAGACTGTGAACAACAAAATATTCTTAATAAAGCAGATGTTGAGTTCAAAATAAATTAATGGTTCTCCAATGACAGATCACCTGAATAATTTTCAGGGGATCATGAACCAATTATGTGCTATGGGCATTAAATTTGATTAAGAAATTCAAGGCTTACTTCTACTTGATTCCCTATCGGATTCTTGGGAAACATTAAGAATGTCATTGTCAAATTCTGCTCTAGATGATGTGATCTCTATAAATTTTGCCAAGAGCAGTATCTTGAACGAAGAGATGAGAAAAAAATCTCAAGATACTTCTTCGTCAAATGTCCTAGTGGCTGGTCCTAGGGGAGAAACAAGAATCGTGGTTCTTAGAATGGAGAACCCAACAAGAGCAAATCCAGAGACAAACTTAAAAATGTTGAGTACTATCATTGTGGTATGAAAGAGCACACAAAGAAGTTCTGCTGGAAACTGAAGAGGGAGAACAAAGAAAAAGAAGAAAATAAAAAAGATAGCAATGAGAATTTCCTAGCCACTGTTACCACCTCGAAGAACTTGTTACCGTTCTTGACAGAGATATGATTACAATTTCCAGTGATGAGTCAAGCTGGGTTGTGGACTCTGGTGCTGTATCTCATGTGACTTCAAGGAAAGATTTTTTTCTCTTCATATACTCTTGGTTATTTTGGAACCTTAAGTATGGGTAATGAGACAGTATTTAGGGTGGTTGACATTGGTACAATTTGTTTGAAAACTAATATTGGAACTAAACTAGTTTTAAACAATGTGAAACACGCACCTGATGTTCGTCTACACTTAATTTCTGTTGGTATTAGTACCGTAGAGGAAAATAAAAACTCATTAAAGGTTCCTTGGTTATGGGTCATGGTGACAAACAACGTGGTCTATACTGGACTACGACTTTTACTTGTGTCAATATGGTGAATGAAGTTGAGAGCGATAACTCTGCAACGTTATGGCACAAGAGACTTAGCCACATCAGTGAGAAAAGACTTAACGTTCTGGCTAAGAAGAAATTGTTGTCAGATTTCAAAAGTGCTAAACTAGAAAAATATGAGCACTCCTTGGCGGAAAAACAAAATAGAGTTTCCTTCAAGTCTAACCCTCCTTCGAGAAAGGTAGAGTTGCTGAGTTAGTGCACTCTAATTTATGTGGTCCAATAAAGACAAAGACTTTGGGTGGTTCACTCTACTGTCACTTTCATTAATGATTCCTCGAGAAAACTTTGGCTCTACATTTTGAAGACTAAAGACCAAGTGTTAGGTGTCTTTAACCAGTTTTAGGCTTCAGTTGAGAGAGAAACTAAACTGGAAAGAAATTCAAATGTATTTGTACTGATAACGGTGATGAATATTGTGGATCGTTTGACGAATACTTCAAGCATCAAGTTATTAGACACCAGTAGACTCCTCTTAAAACCCATCAGCTTAATGGTTTGGCAGAAAGGATAAACAGGACCTTGATAGAAAGAGTTAGATATTTGCTTTCTGAAGCAAAGCTGCCAAACTCCTTTTGGGGGGAGGCTTTATTGACCGTCGCATATGTAATTAATCTATCTTCTACTATGGCTTTGCAAAGTGATGATCCAAACAAATTTAGGTATGACAAGGAGGTTTCCTATGACTATTTGAGGGTGTTTGGTTGCAAAGAGTTTGTACATGTGCCAAACAATGAGAGGTCAAAGTTAGATGCCAAGACAAGGTAGTGTATCTTCATTGTATATGGCCTTGATGAATTTGGTTACAGGCTATATAATCCAATAAAAAAGAAGCTTGTGAGAAGTCGTGATATCGTCTTCATGGAGAACCAAACAATGGAAGACATTGAGAAGGCGAAATCCTCCAGCTCTGATGGCATAGTTCATCTTGATCAAGTTCCTTATGCAAGTGTGCATGATGTTGGTGAGCCCAATGATCGTGACGATGACCAAGATCATGATGTTGATAATAACAATGATGTTGTTATTGATAATCCTCCTGCTCATGAAGTTGTAGAGATATCAAATATTCCTCTCAAGAGGTCCACAAGACAATGTGTTCCCTCGTCTTGTTATCCATCAACTGAGTATGTGTTATTCAATGACGGGGGAGAACCTGAATGTTATAAGGAGGCTATGGAAGATGAGCATAGGGATCAATGGATAGAAGCCATGCAAGATAGGATGAAATCTTTGCATGAGAACAATACTTATGAGTTGGTGAAATTGCCTAAGGGCATGAGAGCTTTGAAGAAGAAGTGATTGTTCAAAGTTAAAATTGAATAACACAACCAGAAGCCCATATACAAAGCTAGATTGGTTGTCAAGGGGTTTGGTCAAAGAAAGGGTATTGACTTTGACGAAATATTTTCACCTGTCGTGAAAATGTCCTCCATTCGTACAGTTCTTGGTCTGGCTGCTAGTCTAAACTTAGAGATTGAGCAGATGGATGTGAAGGCGATTTTTCTTCATAGTGACCTAGAAGAGGAGATTGTTGAGAAAAAAGTGAAAAAACACAAAAGTATATGGTAAATATAATAGGAATAAAATGGAAAAAATAATGACACCAAAAATTTTACGTGGAACCCCTTTTAAATAAGGAAAAAACAATGGGCCAAAAGGAACAACTGATATCACTATAGTAAGGAATTTTACACTGTATAGGCACGAGTACAATACTAAAAAAAATACTTCTACACACACAAAAGGAATACCCTCTTTTGATTTTCCACCTTACAAAAAAAGTATCGCTCACACTTCATTTTTCTTGACAGACTATTTTTCTTGTATAATCTATGGTATACTTCACAGAAAAATACTCAATGTATTTTTCATTTCTCTCTATGTTGGTGTGACAAATGAGGAGTTGAAGTGCTTCTTTATGGGGGCGGAAAAACGTATCCCTATAGATGTCATTGGTGACATTAGAACGGAACGTATTTTCAAACAAAATCATGATACATTTGAAATTAACAAAAGCAGTGGCTTTTGTTGAATTTTCTCTATGACCTTTATGGGGATGGACCCTACAAATCTCTCCCTCCAGACCCATTCACCAGAAGGACGTATCTCTCTCTTTTCAAAGAGAACTCATGCCGACAAGTTCTTTGCACAATTCAAACTTGTCCTTTGTCACAACCTTGGTCAGCATATCTGCAGGATTCTCATTTGTAGAGATCTTTTCAATCTGCATAGATTTGTCCTCTATCTTTTCTCGAATCCAATGGTATCTCACATTTATGTGTTTTGTCCTTGCATGGTACATCGGGTTCTTGCTCAAGTATATCACACTTTGACTATCACAATAGACGACATACTTCATCTGCTGCAGCCCAAGCTCTTGAAGGAATTGTTTAAGTCATATCATCTCTTTGCTAGCTTCAGTAGCCGAAATATACTCAGCTTCAGTTGTCAATAGTGCAACATACTTTTGTAATTTTGACTGTCATGATACAGCCCCCCCCCCCCCAAAAAAAGTACACAAATATCAAGTAGTTGACTTTCTGTTATCAAGGTCACCTGTCATATCAACATTTGTATAGCCCTTCAAGATTGGACTAGAGCCTCCAAAACACAAGCGTACATCTGAGCTTCCTCTCAGATATTTGAGTATCCACTTCATAGCTTCCCAATGCTCTTTTCCAGGATTATCGAGAAATCTGCTGACAACACCAACTACATAAGAAATATCAGGTCTAGTGCATACCATTGCATACATCAAATTTCCAATGACGGAGGAATATGGAATCTAGCCATACTTTCTTTTTCCTCCCTAGCTGTAGGACACGTCTTCTTGCTTAACTTCATATGACTAGCAAGAGGTGTACTAACTGCCTTAGCATTCTTCATAGAAGTGCTCTAGTACACGTTCAATGTACTTCTTTTGTGACAAATAACTCTTCCTTTAATATCTGAGACGAGTGATCCTCATGCCCAAGTCTTTCATAGAAAAAACTTACACAACTCATTCTTCAGCTCGTCAATTTTGGAAGTATCCTTGCCCACATTCAACATATCATCCACATACAACAATAGAATGATAAAATCATCATCAGAAAATTTTTGTACAAATACACAATGGTCTGAGGAAGTCTTCTTGTAGCCTTGCTCCCCCATAAAAGATTCAAACTTCTTGTACCACTGTCTAGGAGCTTGTTTTAGGCTATAAAGACTCTTTTTGAGTTTGCACAAAAAAATTTATTTACCATTTACTTTGAAGCTCTCGGGTTGTTCCATATAAATCTCCTCTTCTAGGTCACCATGAAGAAAATCCATCTTTACATTCATCTGCTCAATCTCTAAATTTAGACTAGCAGCCAGACCAAGAATTGTACGAATGGAGGACATTTTCACGATAGGTGAAAATATTTTGTCAAAGTCAATATCTTTTTTTTTGACCGAATCCCTTAACAACCAATCTAGCTTTGTATCTAGGATTCTGGCTGTAATCTTCAATTTTAGATTTGAACACCCACTTATTCTTCAAAGCTCTCACGCTTTTAGGCAATTTCACCAACTCATAAGTATGGTTCTTGCGCAAAGATTTCATCTCATCTTGCATGTTCTATCCGTTGATCCCTATGCTCATCTTCCATAGCCTCCTTATAACATTTAGGTTCTCCGTTGTCAGTGAGTAGCACATACTCATGTGGTGGATAACTAGACGAGGGAACACGTTGTCTTGTGGACCTCCTGAGAGGAATATTTGATTCGTCCACAACTTCATGAGCAGGATGCTCATCAATAACATCATTGTTATTATCAACATCTACACATTGATCCTGAACATGATCCTAGGCATCGTCACAATTATCGAGCCAACCAACATCATGTACACTTGCATGAGGAACTTGATCAAGATGAACTACGCCATCAGAGATGGAGGTTCTGTTTTCTCAATATTTTCAATTGTTTGGCTCTCCATGAAGACTAAATCATGACTTCGCACAAGCTTCTTTTCGATTGGTTCATATAGCATGTAACCTAATTCATGAAGGCCATATCCAACGAAGACGCACTGCCTTATCATGGCATCTAACTTTGACCTCTCATCTTTCGGCACCTGTACAAACGCTTTGCAACCAAACACCCTCAAATGGTCATAGGAAACCTCCTTGCCATACAAAACTTTATTTGGACTATCACTTTGCAAAGCCACAGTAGGAGATAGATTAATCACATGTGCGGCGGTCAATAAAGCCTCTCCCCAAAAGGAGTTTGGCAACTTTGCTTCAGAAAGCAAATATCTAACTCTTTCCATCAAGGTCCTGTTCATCCTCTCTGTCAAACCATTAAGCTGAGGAGTCTTAGGAGGAGTCTTCTGGTGTCTAATACCTTGATGCTTGTAGTATTCGTCAAGGGTCCATAATATTCACCATCGTTATCAGTACGAATACGTTTAAATTTCTTTTCGGTTTCTCTCTCAACTGAAGCCTAAAACTTCTTAAAGACACCTAACACTTGGTCTTTAGTCTTCAAGACGTAGACCCAAAGTTTTCTCGAGCAATCATCAATGAAAGTGACAAAGTTGAGTGCACCACCCAAAGTCTTTGTCTTCATTGGACCACATAAATCCGAGTGCACCAACTTGAGCAACTCTGTCTTTCTTGAAGGAGGGTTAGACTTGAAGGGAACTCTATTTTGCTTTCCAGCCAAGCAGTACTAATATTTTTCTAGTTTAGCACTTTTGAAATCTGACAACAATTTCTTCTTAGCCATAACATTAAGTCATTTCTCACTGATGTGGCTAAGTCTCTTCCGCCATAACATTGAAGAGTTATCGCTCTCAACTGCATTCACCATAGTGGCACAAGTAGAAGTCGTAGTCCAATGTAGACCACAAAGTTTGTCACCACGAGCCACAACCAAGGAACCCATAATGAGTTTCCATTTTCCTTTACTGTTGGTACTAACATATCCTTCATCATCTAATACACCAACATAAATTAGGTGTAGACGAACATTAGATGCGTGTTTCACATTGTTCAAAACTAATTTAGTTCCAACGCTAGTTTCCAAACAAATTGTACCAATATCAACCACCCTGATACAGTCTCATTACCTATACTTAAGGTTCCAAAATCACCAGAAGTATAGGAAGAGAAAAAATATTTCCTTGATGTCACATGAGATGCAGCACCAAAATCCACAACCCAGCTTGACTCATCACTAGGAATGTTTATCAGATGTGCATCAAGAATGATAACAAGATTTTCTGTGGTAACAGTGGCTAGGCAATTTTCATTGCCAGCTTCTTTATTTCTTTTTCTTTGTTCTTCCTCTTCAATTTTTGACAGAACTTCTTTGTGTGCCCTTTCATACCACAATGGTAGCATTCAACATTTTTAAGTTTGCCTCTGGATTTGCTCCTGTTGTGTTCTCTATTTCGAGAACCACGATTCTTATTTCTCCCCCTGGGACCAGCCAATAGGACATCTGATGAAGAAGAACCTTGAGATTTTCTTCTCATCTCTTCGTTCAAGACACTGCCTCTGGGCAAAATTCATAAAGATCACACCATCCGAAGCAGAATTAGACAATGACATTCTAAATGTTTCCCAAGAATCCAGTAGGGAACCAAGTAGACGCAAGCCTTGAATTTCTTCATCAAATTTAATGCCCATAGCACATAACTGGTTCATGATGCCTTGAAAATTATTCAGGTGATCTATCATCGGAGAATCATCAATGTATTTTAAACTAAACATCTATTTATTAAGAACATTTTATTGTTCTCAATCTTCCGAGCATACAAACTTTTAAGATACTCTCATAGGGTTCGAGCATATGTTTCCCCAAAAATATGATTCAACACATTATCGTCAACCCACTGTCTAATAAATTCATAGACCTTTCTGTGTAACAGATTCTACTCTTCATCTGTTTTATTTTCAGGCTTTTCAGTAGTAAAGATTGGTTGATAAAAATTCTTAACATAAAGCGAATCTTCCTTTTCCCCCTTCCAAAAGGCATAATTAGTGTCATTCAAAGTAATCATTCTACTAATGTTGGCTTCCATTATTTTTCCCAAAAACTGCTTTTGTAAACCAAAGCTTTGATACCAATTTGTTGAGAAAAAAAATGGACAAACACAAAAAAATATGGTAAAATTAATAGGAATAAAATGGAAAAAATAATGACACAAAAAATCTTATGTGGAAACCCTTCTAAAAAAGGGAAAAACCACGAGCCATGAGGAGCAACTAATATTACTATAATAAGAAATTTTACACCGTGTAGGCACGAGTACAATACTCAAAAATACTTCTACACACACAAAAGAAATACCCCCTTTTGATTTTTCACCATACAAAAAAATATCGCTCACACTCTATTTTTCTTCACAGACTATTTTTCTTATATAGTATATGGTATACCTCACAAAAAATACTCAATATATTTTTCTTTTCTCTCTGTGTTGGTGTGTCAAATGAGGAGCTGAAGTGCTTCTTTTATAGGGAAAAATGTATCCCTATAAATGTCATTGGTGACATCACAAGGGAACGTATTTCCAAACAAAATTGTGGTGCATTTGAAATTAACAAAAGCAGTGGTTCTTGTTGAATTTTCTCTTTGACCTTTATAGAGATGGACCCCACAATATTAACATAAAATGTTCAATTTTTAGACTAAAAATCTATTTTTCGGAGAATGTTTTTAAAAAAGAAAATATGTTAAATAATATGAGTGTCATTTGATTGTTATAAGTACAGTCACGTAAAGAAAAAGAAGGCAAGCTATCTAATGAATTTGCTAAAAATATTTATTTAGAGAATGTAAGAAAACTATTTGCACATGGAGGGAAGAGATGTTCACCTGAACTCACTTAATTATATATAAGATGAAGTATTTGTATTTATTTACATATATAAATTTTGAATTCTATAATTAAACAACATGCAAAAAGTTAGTTTACAGTGCAGGATATATTCAAATTGTGCTCTATTGTGCAAGTTTCAATTCTTAAGGATTTGATTATTCTTACATTTTTATATTTCGAATCTTCAAATCTCTTAAGTGGAAATTCAAGATTCATCGCTGAATGCACATGACAACCCCCCGCCCTTCCCCTAATTCGCCTTAGTTTTATATTTTTATTACTTGAATTTCCTAAGTGAAAGTTCTAGATCGAAAATTGATTCAACATGTCCTCCCATTTGATGGAATGAGAAGTTCTCTTTCTTTTATTAAAAGCATTTCGGAGTGGTCTGACTTTTGACAGAGAGCACTAAAAAGTCAGAATAGAGCCTGGAAGTCAACCCAATGATAAGGCATGCCAACAAAACCTCATGAGCAGGGGTGAATTTAGTCATAATTTTTGGGTCACGGAAAGTCATGGTCATCCGACTAAATTCAATATATTACTTATATAATTCTTAAAAAATATATTAAATATTAGGTAAAGAAACCCATTCTCGGAATGACAAGTTAGTTCACTGGTCCAAGTGCTCTAAGCTAGAACAAAGGTTGGATGTTCGATCCCAGTCAATAGCACCATTTTGTCCCTTCATTTAAAAATAAAAGTGAAAGTGCCATTTGGTGTATCCATGTTCTTCAATTTCTACATTCGCCTGTACTCAGGAGAGCTTATCAAATAAAATAGCAATTTCTAATCCAAACTTTATCAATTCAAGCATTAAATAACATTTTTTACTAGCACTGTGCAGGAAGTAGTTATCTTTATCTAAGTCACATCTTTACTGTTCGAATAAGGTTCAACTTCAGTCAAATTCTACTTTTATTTTTCTTCTTCGATAATTGAATTTGATTGATTAAAAAAAATTTTAGTGATTTATTTAAGTATTTAAATTAGAATAACTGTGTATAATTTATTTTTCTATTCACTCATGATCTAGACTATGAAACTATGGTCATCTAGCTCATATTGTCTGCTTCGATATGCTTAACTCAACTTTGCTGGCCTAACAATAATATCATAAAATAGTCCTAACATAATATATTTCCTACCTAAAAGGATTAAAAACAAACATTCAAATTTATTAAAAATTAAAAGCATTGATTCATATGTCATGAGGACAAAAATTTCTATTATCCATAATTTTAATACTAATTTTTTTCACCAAAGCACTATATAACATTATTGGTGAATTTTAAATAATTATATTTTCAAAAAAAAAAAAGTGAAATAAAGTAGTAACCTCAGTTGTGTCGTTGAAACCTCGAAGAGCTTCTCGTTCTATCACCTCTGGAAGGACTGAAACATCTCCCTCTACCATTAATCCATTAATTCCAGCATTATTTACCTGCAAATTATCCACATTTACATTTTCTTGTTATGCAAAAATAAAATAAACTGAGTAAGTAATAAATTTGCAACTCATCATACAAATAGTTTATTTTTTTAGTTCCTAAAATTTAATTAACCAACTCATATATAGAAGTAACTAAGGGTCATTTGGTAGGCGGTTGATGTTATGCATGCATTAGTAATATATAAATTAATTATGAAAAAATTTATGTATTATTTTAGCAATGTTTAATTTCTTTTTATTTTGCATAAAAGAATATTTTAATTTTTCCATGACTTATGTATTTAATAATTTTATGGATTTAATACATTAAGGAATCATTTGATTGGTGGATCTCTTATCAAAAATAAAGAGAAGTAGTGAACCCATTTGGGTCCCCTCCACTTATGTCACCTTCTAGTAAAAATTTAGGAAGCCTTCGCCATGAATTGTTTTACTTTTTCCAGAGTTGAATTTTGAAAAATATATTTAATCATAAAAAACTAAATTTTAAAAAATAACAAAAAATTATTTTTACTTGTTTTCACTAAATTTTTGATAAAATTTTGAAAATAACTCTAATTCTTTTTTTTTTATAGCCAAAATCATAATTCTTAAAATATCATTTCTCACTCTAAAAATAAAAATAAAATTCAATTTTCAGAATAAAATATAGTAAAATACATCATACAACACAATTGACACTGACTATAATATGTTTTTGTTTTGTATCACAATAAAAAAATGAATTCAGCAGAATAGAGATAAAATATCTGCTTAAAAATTTGTTCTTTTAAGTTCATTTCTGGAGTTAGATTAAATGTGACACATTATAAGTATTATGATGATGATGAAGCGAATAAGCATACCAACTCAAAAATATAAAATTTAGGTAGAGTTTATATATATAATATATATGAAAAAGTATTAGACAATAGGACACAACAAAAATAATTTCCACTTTCTATGTTGCCACAGTTTGTTCATAGAAGAATTTCAATAGCAGGGACGGTAATAGAGCAGGACAGAATCAATGTAGGGCGTGGTGGAGTAAGTTAAAATATTTTTAAAAAAATTAGTTTGAGGTGGGGTGAGGCAAATTGTGAATTTATGAGAATTTAAATTTAATTAAGAATTTTACATGTTATAAAAGTGATAGAGCACTTTCATGATAAGAACACAAATTTCATGATAAATTTATTTATTTTTCATTTATATTAATATTATTAAAACATTTTTCAAAAATATATATATATATATATATATATGAAAATCAATTTCTGATAGACGAATTTTCAAATAAGAGTGATACTATTCAATTTCTTATTTTTGGCTATATGAATGAAACAAAATGCTTTCTAGAATGTTTGCTTACGGTATTTCTCTCTCGTCTCAAATTAATTGAATTTTGGAGATTTTTTTTTAATATTGAAAATATTTGAATTGTTTAAAGTTCAAGGTGAATGTTTGAAACTTTTTCCATATTTGCCCTTTCATTTATAAATTACACTACATATTTATGATTTTACAAAGGGCAATAGCGGAAACTGGAAAGTATGATGTAAATTTTATCTTTGAATGTTTTTCTTAATATATGTGAATTAACTCACAAATTTAATTAAAATGGGACAAGAAAATACAATTTAAGATGTTTTTTTTCGAATAATGGTGACTGTTAAACATGAACCATGTGATTCCTAGAACATTAATCCAGTAATGTCAAACATGTGCAGTTGGTAAACATGGAACTTCAGGAAAATGAAAAACAAAAATACATATAATTTTATTTTAATATCATACTCTATTTTAAAATATGAAATTTATGCGAAATAATTTTATGCTAAGTGAATTTATGTGGATCAACAGAATAGGATCGATTATGATTTGAAAAATAAAAAATCTAAATAAAAAAATGGAGTGGAATAAAACTCAACCATATGTCATCCCAATTCTAAAGATAAAATGGTCCAACTTGGTGATAAGATAGCAAATAGTATTTTATATTTTTAATTAAAAAAATTGATTTCATGTTTTGAACTTAAAATCGTATTTAATAATAAAAGATTTTTTAATTCTCTAAAGTGAATTTAATTAAATTTTATAAATATTTTATCATAAATTTAATTTTGATTTGCTATGAAATTTGAGGGAAAAAAAATAAATTTTATAGTCTTAATTAAAAATATGTCAAAAGATAGTATTTATTTTTTCAACAAAAAAAGATTAAAATTATTCTTGAACTATTCGAAATGAAATAAAAAGATCTTTCATTTATTTTTTGGTTGATTGGCTCAAAACTTTCCCTCTATTTTTTCGCTAAAAAATTTCCTCAATTTCGCCGATCATGCCATGCAATCCACATCCGACCATAAAAAATTGCCCAATTTAATACTCGTTAGCTCGCCCCGTCCCAATCCTTAGTCAAATTAAAGGGTAAAAAAAAGAAAAAGATAGATTTCCTATTTTTACCAATCCTAATAGAAGACAAACTTGCAATTAAATTCTTCATACACATAAGAATACAATTTCCATTAAAAACATATTCCATTTTAAATAACTCAATAACACTTTTGAACCTTTCCCTTTTTTTAACGAAAAAGGATCAAAATTACCTTCTAACTATTCGAAATAGCTCACATATATCCTTCAACTATTTTTGAGATCAAAAGTACCCTTGTTGTCTATATTTTGGACCACAAATGCCTTCAAAAGACAGTTTTGCTACATGACAGTCCACGTAGATATCCACGTGGCAATAAAATGGTCAAAAATACCCTAAAACTATTCAAAATAGTTCAAATATGTCCTTGGACTATTTTTAAGATCAAAACTACCTTTGCCGTCTATGATTTGGACCACAAATGTTTTTATTTTATAAAAACAATAGTGAAAAAAGAAAAAAAAAATATATATATATATATATATATGTGTGTGTGAGATAGCTATTTCAAACAATTCAAAGATAATTTTGAGCATTTTCTCTTTTTTTTTTTAATAATGGAAGTAAGAGAGACCGCTTAACAAATTATAAATCTATTTGAGGGGACACACACTGACCAATACGGAGTGATGGGACTCAAGTTGGACTTCTAAATATGGAAAAAAAAATGTTTGTTTTGTATAATTTGGTGAAAGAAAGAAGCAGAGTTTTTACCAGAATATCAAGCTTTCCATAATTAGATTTAATGAAATTGACCAGAGAAGAAACGCTTTGTGGATCCACAACATCAACTTGATGAAAAACAACAAGAGAAGGAGATTGTTGTTGCAGCTTTTTGACAGCTTCTTTTCCTCTGTTTTCATCTCTAGCTGTTAAAACTACCATAACTCCTTTTTCCATTAGCTGCCTACAGATCTCATATCCTATTCCTTTGTTTCCCCCTGTAACTACTGCGATTTTGTTCCTGAAAACACATACACAAATTTTATTAATTACCAGAAACATTTAATTTGGAAGGCAAATTAAAGAAGACAACTTACTTTCTCATCGGATTGACGTTGTTTACTGCCGACTCTTCTGCCATTTTTTGTACTCTTCTATACAATTCTATTTATGTTTGGTGTGCAGAGCTTCCAGGCGTGTATATATATAGGTAATATTATATGAGATACTCCTCCGTCCCAATTTAATTGTCTGGGTTACTAAAAATAATTATATCAAATTAGTTGTTAATTTAAAGAATCAAGAAATAATTAATTATTTTTTTCAATTCTATCCTTAGTAGTTGCTACTCTTGAATTGGGAAACTCTATTTGTTAGGGTATAATATTTCAAAAATATAATATTTATTAGAGTTTTTTTAATCAAATTACATAGGACCAATTATTTTCTTTTTTTTCGCTTGCCCTTGGTCCGTCTAGCGCCTTTCGGTTGGGTCCGCCTAGGTTTTAGGAGCAATTTTTTCTTAGGAGATTGGAGTTAATTTTGAAAGTGGGTTAGAACTTTTTTAATCATAAAAAGAATTGATTAATTACTACTAATTATTATAATTCATAATTTTTTTAGAGTAATTTGTAAATATATATAAATTTATTTGAAAGGCCCTTTTAGTGATTGGAAATGTGTTCACTTTCGATTTATGTAACTCAAATGAAAATTTTAAAGTAAATCAAAAAACATTTTGATCATAATTTTAAAAATATTTTAAATTATTAATTAGTGTGATTTATAATACATTTTACACTAATTGACACTGATTATACTTTTTTATCGCAAAAAATAAATTCAGCAAAATAAAAATACAACATCTGCTTAAATTTTATTCTCATCAAATTCATTTATGGAATTATATAAATATAATAAATTATGATTTTTATTATTATAAAAAAGTGAATTCAAAGCTTATGATCTCAAAAATATAGAATTTAGGTAGAGTTTTTTTTTTAAAAAATAAAAAAAGAAAAAGTGTCAGACAATGAGTCTATGTCGCCACAGCTTGTTCATAGTGAGAGTTTCAATTGTAAGGACGGGAATAGTGTGGAACAGAATGGATGACAGGTGAGGCAATGTAGGTTAAAAGTAATTTTTTAAAAAAATTAACGTGAAATGGAGTGAGATAAATTATGAATATTATACGAATTTAAATATAATTATAACACTTTCAGGATAAGAACACACAAATATCTTGATAACTTTTTTTGCATTCAAATTAATATCATTAAAAGTTTCTCTCTCTATATATAGGAAATCAATATCTGATAAACGAATTTTCAGATAAGAGTGATACTATTTAATTTCTTATTTTTTGCTATATGAATGAAACAAGATGCTTTCTAGAATGTTGCTTGTAGTGTTACTATTTGAGATGCATTTTAAAATATTCTATTCATATAATTTATTTTATTTAATGAACTCACATGAAATATTTATAGGAGTTGATGTAAGATGATCTTTCAAGGTTTGGAAATTTTTCTCACTCATCCCTCTGTTGGAACTTTACCTTCTTTTGAGTCAACTGGTCAAAGACGATGCAATAGATGAAAACCCCTTAATAAATCTCCTATAGTACCTGGCCAAGCTCAAAGAACTCCTAATATCTGAAGGAGACAATGGTCTAGGCTAATTTCTTACCGCTTACATTTTCTTTGGATCAATTATAATTCCATCACTGAACACCACATGACCAAGAAATGTCACTTCCTTCAATCAAAATTCGCACTTACTAAATTTTGCATATAATTACCTATCCCTTAAAGTTTGAAGCATAACTCTCAAATGGTCCTTGTGTTCTTCCTCACTACGAGAGTAAATCAAGATGCCATCTATGAAGACCGCCACAAACATACCAAGATAAAGCTTAAACACCCTATTCATTAGGTCTATGAACACCGTTGGTGCATTAGTCAACCTAAATAATATAACTAGGAATTCAAAGTGCCCATACCTCGTTCGAAATGCCGTCTTGAGAATATACACTCCCTTACCCTTAATTATTGATAGCCGGACCAAAGATCAATTTTAGAGAAGTGGCTTGATCCTTGCAATTGGTCAAACAAATCATCTATCCTCAAAATTGGATACTTGTTCTTTATGTAGTTTATACGAATCCAAAGTGACACATCCTTCTTCCTAACAAACAACATGAGAGTACCTTACTGAAATGTTTATTCTTATGAAATCCTTCTCCAACAAGTCTTTCAATTGCTCTTTTAACTTTCTAAGTTCTGTTGGGCCATATGGTAAGAAGAAATAGAAATGGTTTAGGTATCAGGGAGGAAATCTACACCAAAATCGACTTCCCTTTTGGGAGGAACATTGAGCATGTCATCGAAAAAAATATCAAGGAACTCATTTACAATGGGGACCGACTCGATCAAGAAAAAGAGTTTCGGAATTAACATAAAATAAGTATATGCAATTGAAACAAAATCATAAAAGCCCATAAAATTACGTAATTGAAATATTTAGTTGAAAAATGCTTAGACTCCATTGTTGAAAGGTACCCATCGGCGAAGATCCACTATCTTAGATGGAATCTATGGAGGAACTCTAGATTTGGAGAAGAAAGGTTTAAAACCCTAGTTGAAGTCTTCAATGGGAACCTTGGGAGAACTTTGAAGAGAATGTTGAACCTTATGAGCTTAGAATTTTTTGGTGAATGAAGTGTCATTGAGGTAAACTTGGTAGTATTAGACTGTTAAGGATAGGTTTTGGAACAAGAAGAACATAATTTGGGGCTTAGAGTAGGAGAAAATGACCAAAAAGTCCCTAGTTAAAAACAATTGGGAGGACCTATGGAAGGGATCTATACTTCGAAGATCAATCTACGGTTCGGAGATAAGGGGTTCCGTATAATCAGCAAACTTTCAGTGTTTTGGGATCTCAAATCACGAAGGAGCTTTTATGGCTCATAGTTCCATTTACGGGCTCGTCTTGTTCGTCATCGAGTTACTTCAACTTTTTGGGTCGAAAACCATAAGCTCAAATTATGGCTCATCGTTAAGTATACATGTCCTAGATGACTTCTCGTAAATCTCACCAACACTTAGCTAAATTTTACTATCTTTGATCCAAACCACGAGACCATTTACGACTCGTCAACATGACCATGACCCGTAAAGAGGTCTCGTCCAGTTGATCCTTATTATCACTTTTTTGGACCCTAAATATGACTTTAATCTATGATACGTACATCCAATTACATTCTGTAAATAAACCTTCATAAATCACCCCCAAAATTTCCAAATTTTTTCCTAGTGTCAAGGTAATCTATAAGACCCTATCCATGACCTATAAAAGCTTGTACGAGCCGTAGATTGGGCTCATAGTTCCTGACTTTAGTTTTCAGTTCCACCCTTTTCTGACCAAATTTGACTTTCCAGCATACAAAGTATTATAGGTTTTATGCATATGATATGTATTTCGTAGAATTTAACTTAGCACCTAATAAGGCTTGAGGTAGGAGCTTGGCCTACACGGTGCTTATATAAAGTCTCTAGTCTCATAACTACATTGCCATCATAGGTTTATGTTGTCAATATGGCCTATCATCCACATATAACATTATGACTATGACACTCACTTAGCGTTCAGGATCTTACCTTGGCAAGTAAGGCTCCTTTTTCTCTGAAGTACGAGCAGACATTGAGATTCCATATTATAGCTCACGTGGCCTTACTGTCGGCTATCGCTACCTTCGACATATATATGATATTTTATGATACCTGCGTGATCTCAATTATGCGCTACTTATGCATTGGTCACTTACTCATTTACTATGCCTTTATATTTTACTCTATATCATGCTCTCTACTCGATACTTATACTTCATATTTTGCATTGCATGCGTAATCTACATATTTAGTACATTCAAAGGTATTAATGTGTACTTTAGGCCTGCATTATATCACAATGCAAGGACATACGACATGTCCTTCAGATATAGCCCTCTTAGACTTCATACATGATGTTTGACAGTGCCTCTAACATACTAAGATATGTGGGGGCTAAGACATATCTCTATCTTACCCTCAAAGAAAAGTACAAGAAGTAGTCTTAAGTTTCAACTCAAACTAAAGCAATGAAAGTAGATTAAATATGGTTTGTCCCCGAAGCATGAGGACTCACCAATGGTCTTCAAGATGCAAGCTGGATCTAGCTACGAAAGTGAGGAGACGTAGTATGGTCGCACGTCCCCACATTGTGATATAATATGGGCAAAAAGTATGAATTGGTACGTTTTAATATACTAAGTGTGTAGTCAATGCATATAGTGTAAAGCATGTAGTGCAAAGAACAGTAAAAAACATGCTATAAAATAGGATGTAAAAGTCTGAGTAAACATATAAATGGTCAATGCACAAATAAATCATGGATAAGATCATGTAGCGTTTCGTGAAATACCATAAATAGATGAGAGATAACCATAATCGACAATAATACCATGCGAGTCATAACATGGAATCCCAATGTCTACGCGTACATCGGAGAAAGGAGCCTACTTGCCAAGGTAGGAGTACTCTACCTCATTAAGCTAGTGTCATAATCATGATGCTATATGTGACAATATAAACCTACGGTGGTACATAGTTATGAGACTAGAAGCTTTATATAAGGGCTCCGTAAGTCGAGCCCCAACTCCAAAGCCCCATTTGGTGCTAAGCCAAATCATACGAAATACATAACATAAACACAACTTATACTTATCATAAATCATAGTTCATACTTATCATAATTCATAAACTTGTCATGGTAGAAAGGTAAATCAAGAGACCACTCCAATTCATAAAAATCATTTTCATGTAACATATGTAATGTGGGTGTAGACATTCTATCATTAAAATTCTTGTCTTATTAGAGTTTTAAGTCACCTTATTCATAAACTTGCTTGAGCACTTGAGTTGACATAATCGCAACTTGTAAGCCAAAAATTAGGGTAAAGTATGAGTTCGCATGAAATAGGCTTGAAAGCATGTAATTGAATATAAATCGTGCATAATCAAGTAGAATTGAATCAACTTAAAATCATAATTGAAGAACACATAATCAAATTTACAAACCCTAAATAACACGAGATAGAGTTTACTTGTAAACCATAGAAAACATACAATTAATCACAACTCATGCACAATTAAATAGGAAATCACAATAAATCAAAAGTCATGGAGTTTGTGTCACGCCCCGGGAGGGTACCTTTGGCGTGGCCGGCACTCAAAGACTATTGCTAGTCCCCGAGCAAACCACTTGGCCTCATCGTCACCTCATACTCAATACCGGAAGAAAATACTTAAAGAAAAGACTATAAAGTAAGTAAACCAAGTCTTTGATAAAAAGGGAATCTCCAATAAATGAGAGTTGGGAAAAAACAATACTCAACAATCCTCTACTCAATGTCTATGAAGCCTCTACCTCTAACATCTAGATGGTACCATGATAGGCCATGGCTACCCAACTCAAAAGAAACTAAAATAAATACTTAGTGAAAGTAAAAGGGCTCCTCCGAAGGTAACAAGAGCTCACCATCTCTATAATCACGAATCTAAACTTCAACGGTGTCTCTACTAAAGTCCTTTAATACCTACCTTTGTATCATAAGATGATGCAGTCCAAAGGGGACGTTAGTCATGGAATATGCTAGTATGTAAAATAGATGGAAGGGAAAGGACATAATTAAATCAAGTAACTCAACTTAAAATGAACTCATCTCAACCCTGTAAACATGCAAGTGTAAGAATGAAGTCATGCTTTTGAAAATAACTCATTAGTATGCAACTCACACCAAATCGTTCAAATTTTATAACAAAGTAATGTTTCTCAAAAGATACTCAAGTATGCAACTCAGTCAAATATGTTATGCAGATTGGGAAGTTTCTCTAACCGACAGACATCCCACCACCCTCTTTGATGGTGCACAACGACAATGATGTCGTTGCTCGCTCATCCATTACTTGCCAAGGTAAGGACGTCACCCTCTACATCATGAATCATGATCCATCAGCCTCATCCATCTTTTTGGAACATGAGTTGCCAGAACGTGCTATATAACTATCCTACACGGGCAACATAGTTATGGGATTTTGAGTCATTTGTACTCAACCCAACTTGGTGCTCAATACTACCCCCGAAAACATTCTCTTTAAAACTCATCCTAAACATCAAGTTTTTTCTTTTGAAAACATATTGTCACGACCCGGGGTCGGGGTCTAGATGTGACACGGCGAATGGGGACCCGAAAGCCCCCAAACAAGCCTCAAATTCGCAGAAAGTTAAAGGCAAGATTAAAGAGAACATTCTTAAAACCAAAAGGGAGGACATATTCCATAGATAACAAAATGAGAAGTTTATACAATTGTCCAATAAGTGCCTCTAATCAAGGAACGGGGGCCGGGACAGGTTCCGGGCTCACCCTCAGTCAAATACATACGTAGATGGGGTGTACAAAAGAAATCAAAAGCATGCCCTTGAAAGACGGGGCTCACCACAAAATATCTAGAAAGGGATAGGCTACGCGTCCGGCTGATACTGCCCAAACTGCTCGGTCCCTGCATGGTAAAATCATGCAGGCATAGAGTATGCGTTAGTACGTTGAATGTACTAAGTATGAGGGTATGCAATGCACGTGATTTACCAAACCTGCGTAACCATGTTAAGTGGCAAGGGCACATAATATACAAGGAATACATATACAATAGAAATTATATATACAAGATGCCATGAAACACGTGATGCGTGCAATGCGATAGTGCTCCTATATAACGGGGATGGACTATAACCGACACACCCAAGTCCATGCGAGCTATTACATGAACCGGACCGAATTGGGACCTCCCATCGGCGGGGAGAAGATTACTTGCCAAAGGTAATCTACATCACACCTTACGGGCAACCCCTACTTTCAGTGGATGGCCACCTTCTTTACGGGCAACCCCTACTTTCAGAAGGATTTTCATAACATCTAGCCATTCCTTACGGGCAACCCCTACTTTCGGTAATGGCTCCTATGCTGGCACATAGTTCAAGGAAAGGGAGAGGGACCTTGGGGCTATCCCAACACTCCAAATCCATCGGTGCTAAGTACACATCCCACAAGAATACTTATAAATATATGCACATATGCTTATCAAGAGAGTCAAGTGCAAGTTCATAACGTTCAAGACATAATTGAGCTTAACACCAATTTACAAGATCACATTCAAGATGCCAATGCAAGGAATAGCTCATCTACAAATACAAGATGGTGCAAGCACCCAAGATGCTCAAAGAGCCAAGATTATAGACATACCGGTGATCACCTTATTGTCATATCCCATGTCTTACCAAAATTCACATTATAGTTCCTTTCCGGACAAATTTCGGGCTTAACCCACATTTCCAAACTTTTCATATACCAATACCGTGAGTATGATGCAAATGTAAAAATGTAGGAATGGCATGGGTGATGTAGAGTATACTCAAATGTAGCAACAAGAGGTAAAAATTAGAAAATCCATAATAAAATTAGTAAAAATGGTAGTAACATCACCCATACATAAAACATAATTAGAGGGACATGCAAGTTCATAATTCCATAATCCAAATAGTTCATTTCCATAAAACTAACATAAATCATGGTAGGGAGCCTAAACTAACACATGCATGGTTCAAGGTACCAAGAACAAGTAGTAATACCAACATTTTAAGTAGACAAGTGTATGAAATAATTTAAGAAGAACTTGGGTCTTCTTGATTGAAAGGAACCAAGAATCAAACCCCACATACCCGGTAGAAGACAAACTTGAGGAGGAAGTGATCTCAAATGTGAACCTTAGCTTGAAGAATCCTAGAGAGATGTAGGAGAGTCTTGAGAAAGAACTTTTAGAGAGAGAGTTGAAGTGTAGAAATGCTTCAAAATGGTGAAGTATGGAATATATAGGAAGCTCAAGAAAGGGTGGAAAAGACCATATTTGCACCGGAATAAACCAAAATTACGAAATTGCCATTAATGAAACGGATCAAGAATTGGCCCGTCTGGGGCATACGGTCCGCTAAACGGACCGTCTGGGCTCACACGGACCGTCTACGGGTCCGTGGCACCGGACTTAGAATTTTCGGAGGCAATATTTTTTTTGACTAAGTCATTCCACACTGTCCAGTAAACGGACCATCTCACTCCACACGGACCGTGTGGATGGACCATCTCACCAGACTTAGAATTTTTCAGAAAATTTTTCCCTTGGACCAAGTGTCACCAAACGGTCCGTTTAACGGACCGTTTAAGGTCACACGGACCGTGCAATGGTCCGTATGAAGGTACCACGGAAGTACACATACTTAGAACAAGGTTTTGGCAAGAAATTCGTGGGTCAAAGTAGCCTCACGGACCGTCTGATGCCACACGGTCCGTGTGGCTGGCCGTGTGGATTTCCTGCACGAACAGTCTGAACGAAAACAAGCGTAACTCCTTGGTCCGAGCTCGGAATTAGGTGAAACCAGGTGCGTTGGAAAGCTAATTCAAAGAGCGTTAATTTGGTATGTCATAGGCCACCCAGTTCAATTTGAGCTAAGAGATACGCTCACTCAAAGTTGACCCTCTCATTGGTACTTGAGAAGAGTTTAGCCAAGGGAATTCCTTTGAGGTCGTTAAACGAATTTCCGGGTCCTCACACCATCTCCCCCTTGGGAACATTCGTCCTCGAATGTGCAAGAACAAGGCTAGAAAAGACATTGTTAAGGCAAGATATATCCGATTCAAGAAACAATGCACAACTTAACTCAAAATGCAAGATTGTACACAAAAGCTTTTTATCATAAATCAAATTATAGCTCAAAACCAATTCATGTCAAAATTGTATCCAACTTATTTGCCAAAGAAGTAAAAACCTTTATTGTACACATATGCATGTCATGCTATGAGACTCAAGAGGGCAAGAAAATGACACAATTGATAGGGAAAGATTCCTAGTACCTTAGGCTTGGGTAGATTGGAAAAGATGGGGGTATCGCTTCATCATGTCCAACTCCGCCTCCCAAGTAGCACTCTCTACTAGTTGATTCCTCCAAAGTACCTTTACCGAAGCCACATCCTTGTTGCGAAGTCGCTTAACTTGCCTATCCAAAATTGCCACCGGCACCTCCTCATAAGTCAAATTTTCCTCAACCTCAATCCCTTCCAAAGGCACAATGGAGTTAGGATCGCCAACAAACTTTCTCAACATAGATACATGAAAGACCGGATGTATGGAACCCAAACTCGGAGGTAACTCTAACTTATAAGCCACATCTCCAATCCGCTCCACCACTTCATAAGGGCCAACATACCGGGGGCTCAACTTGCCCTTTTTGCCAAAACGCATAACGCCCTTCATAGGAGAGACTTTCACATAAACCCAATCCCCTACATGAAATTCGAGGTCCCTTCTCCTACTATCCGCATAGGACTTTTGGCGACTTTGGGCCACTTTCAATCTCTCCCTAATAACCTTTACCTTCTCCATAGCGTCCATCACCAAATCTGGGCCAACCAAGGCCATTTCCCCCACTTCAAACCATCCCACCGGGGATCTACACCGTCTCCCATACAAGGCTTCAAACGGAGCCATGCCAATACTAGCATGGAAGCTATTATTATAGGCAAACTCTATGAGTGGAAGATGATCATCCCAATTCCCCTTAAACTCCAATACACATGCCCTCAACATGTCCTCCAAAGTTTGAATAGTCCGTTCCGCTTGGCCATCGGTTTGAGGATGAAAAGCGGAACTCAACTTAATTTTGGTCCCAAGGCCCTTCATGAAAGATTTCCAAAAGTGGGAAGTGAATTGAGTACCACGGTCCGATATGATGGACCTAGGCACACCATGTAACCTCACCATCTCTTGGATATACAACCTCGCATAATCCTCGGCACTGAAAGTAGCTTTGACCGGTAAAAAGTGGGCTGATTTCGTCATCCGATCCACAATAACCCAAATGGAGTCGAATTGCCTTCGGGTCCGAGGCAATCCAACCACAAAGTCCATATTCACATCCTCCCACTTCCAGGTGGGAATTTCGATGTCTTGGGCCAAACCACCGGGCCTCTGGTGCTCAACTTTCACCTGTTGACAACTTGGACATTCCGACACAAACTTGGCAACATCCCTCTTCATACCATGCCACCAATAAATCTCTCTCAGGTCCCGGTACATCTTGGTAGACCCCGGGTGAATAGAGTAGTGAGAGTTGTGAGCCTCACTCATAATCACCTTCCTAAGGTCATCCACGTCGGGAACACAAAGCCGGTTTTGGTACCGGAGTACCCCATCTCCCCCTTGGGAGAAAGCCTCGATCTCTTTTGCAGCAACCAACTTCTTCAACTCACACAACGACGGATCTAGATCTTGTTTAGCTTTCACTTCATTCACCACGGAAGATTCTGACCCATTCTGAACCCGAATACCACCTGTGCTAGAATCAGTCAACCTGACACCCAACCTAGCCAACCGGTGAATATCCCTTGCCAACTCTTTTTTCTCATTTTCAACATGTGCCACACTTCCCATAGACAACCTGCTAAGGGCGTCGGCTACGACATTGGCCTTGCCCGGATGATACAACACACTCATGTCGTAATCTTTCAGAAATTCCAACCACCTCCTTTGCCTGAGATTAAGATCCCTCTGAGTGAACACATACTGCAAACTTTTGTGATCGGTAAATACATCAACATGGACCCCGTACAAATAGTGCCTCCAAATTTTCAAAGCAAACACCACCGCTGCTAATTCAAGGTCGTGAGTGGGATAGTTTCGTTCATGCACTTTCAACTGTCTTGATGCATACGCTATCACCTTACCATTCTGCATAAGCACACAACCCAATCCGACCCTCGAGGCATCACAATACACCACGAACCCTTCTGAACCACTTGGCAAGGTCAAAACAGGAGCTGATGTAAGCCGATCCTTCAAAGTTTGGAAACTCCTCTCACATTCATCCGACCATACAAACTTAGCCTGCTTCTGAGTCAACTTGGTCAACGGAGATGCAATAGAGGAGAAACCTTCTACAAACCTTCTATAGTACCCGGCCAACCCAAGAAAACTGCGGATATCCGAAGGGGTCAACGGTCTAGGCCAATTTTTCACAGCCTCCGTCTTCCTTGGATCTACCTTGATACCATCCCCGGATACCACATGCCCGAGGAAAGCCACTTCGCCCAACCAAAACTCGCACTTGCTGAATTTGGCATATAATTTCTTCTCTCTCAGAGTTTGGAGGGCCATCCTTAAATGATTCCCGTGCTCTTGCTTACTTCGGGAGTAAATGAGGATATCATCAATAAATACCACCACAAAGCTGTCCAAGAACGGCCTAAATACCCTGTTCATTAAATCCATAAATGCGGCCGGAGCATTAGTTAGACCAAATGACATCACCACAAATTCAAAGTGCCCGTACCTTGTTCGAAAAGCTGTTTTGGGGATATCACACTCTCTAACCTTCAACTGATGGTATCCGGAACGGAGGTCAATTTTTGAGAAGTGAGTGGCACCTTGTAGCTGATCAAACAAATCATCAATCCTCGGTAACGGGTACTTGTTCTTAACCGTCATCTTATTCAACTGCCTGTAATCAATACACATACGGAGAGACCCATCCTTCTTTCTCACGAATAACACGGGAGCACCCCACGGTGATGTACTAGGCCGAATGAAGCCCTTCTCTAATAAGTCCTTCAACTGCTCCTTTAACTCTTTCAATTCCGCCGGGGCCATCCGATATGGAGGGATAGAAATAGGCTGAGTATCCGGAAGTAGATCTATGCCGAAATCTATCTCTCTATCCGGAGGAATGCCCGGTAAGTCCTCGGGGAACACATCTGAAAATTCATTCACCACAGGGACGGACTCGAGAGTAGGCACCTCAGAATCTGCATCTCGGACCCTTACCATATGGTAGATACACCCCTTAGAAATCATTTTCTGCGCCTTGAGGTAGGAAATAAACCTACCTTTAATAGAGGAATCACTACCCTTCCATTCAAGAACTGGCTCACCGGGAGGTTGGAACTGGACTTTCCGGGTTCTACAATCTATGGAAGCATAAGATGCATGCAGCCAATCCATTCCGAGAATCACATCAAAATCAAACATTTCAAGTTCCACTAGATCACATGGAAAGATTTTATGCAACACAGCAACAGGACACCCATAATAAACCCTATGAGCAACAATAGATTCACCCACGGGGGTGTAGACCGAGAAAGGCTCTCTTAGAATCTGGGGTTTCAAACCGAACTTAACAGCCAATAACGGAGTCACAAAAGACAAGTTTGCACCTGGGTCAAGCAAAACGTAAGCATCAAAGTCAAAAACTTTTAACATACCCGTCACAACATCTGGAGCCTCCTCGACATCCTAGCGAGCATGGAGAGCATAAAACCTGTTGTTCCTGGGGGCAACACCTTGGGGACCCTTTTTCTGAGCCTGCCTGCCTTGAGCTGCTTGACCTCGATCCCCGGGCACATTCCTGGGGCAATCAACAACCTTGTGGTCCGTACTCCCACACCCAAAGCAACGTCCCCTATACCTCCAGCAGGCACCCGTGTGGGGCTTCCCACACTGGTTACAGTTGGCGCCCGTCTGTACCGCGGGAGGGGGTGCCCGAGCATTAGCTACCCGTGCTCCCGAGCCTTGGCCCGGCTGGAAGCGACCAAAACCCGCACTCTTCGCTCCGGAGAACCTACCATCAACCCGGGCTCTCTTGGGATCGTGTGACCTCTTCTCCCTGAGTTTCTCCCCCTCAATCTGCTCAGCATACACCATGAGTCGGGCAATATCCATGTCCCCAATCAGCATAGCAGTCCTGCATTCTTTCACTAGCAAGTCAGAAATACCTGAAACAAATTTGTGCATTCTGGCACGGGGATCGGCCACCAGGGATGGAGCATATTTAGACAGCTTGGTGAATTTGAGGGCGTAATCCCTCACACTCATGCTCCCCTGCTTGAGGTTAATAAACTCGGTCATTTTGGCCTCCCTCAGCTCAAGTGGGAAAAAGCGGTCAAGGAAGGCAACTTTGAATTCTCCCCATGTCACATCACCAACATCACCCCGCTCCATAGCCCACTGTGTATACCATACCTGGGCCACGTCTTTTAACTGGTAGGCAGCCAACCCAGCTTTCTCCTCAGAAGAGACGCCCATAATATTCAATATTTTTGAGAGCTCATCAATGAACTCTTGAGCATCTTCATCAGCCCGAGACCCGTAGAACTCCGGGGGATTCATCCGGATAAAATCCCTCACGATAGAAGCGGGTGCAGGGTCCCGTGGCAAGTTGGCCTGCCTTGCCTGAGCTGTCACGGCCTGTGCAAGCATGGCGAACGCAGCACGAAATTCGCCATTTGATATAGGCTCCTCCATAGGCTCGGGAGGGGCCTGATCCTCGGCAGCAGGAGCCGGCCTAGGGAGTGGAGGTCTTCCTCGAGGCATTTCTGAAAAAAGATTAACGACACCAATAAGCAAGGAAATTCATAGCTAGCTATAGCACGATATAAGACACAAAGAAGGGAGAATTTCCTAAAACGTCTTCGCAGCCCCCCATTCATAGGTATGGTGCACTTCACACCCATGAATAGGACTCTACTCAACGCGGCACGTTGGACTCCGAGGACCATTGAAAACCTGAGGCTCTGATACCACCATTTGTCACGACCCGGGGTCGGGGTCTAGATGTGACACGGCGAATGGGGACCCGAAAGCCCCCAAACAAGCCTCAAATTCGCAGAAAGTTAAAGGCAAGATTAAAGAGAACATTCTTAAAACCAAAAGGGAGGACATATTCCATAGATAACAAAATGAGAAGTTTATACAATTGTCCAATAAGTGCCTCTAATCAAGGAACGGGGGCCGGGACAGGTTCCGGGCTCACCCTCAGTCAAATACATACGTAGATGGGGTGTACAAAAGAAATCAAAAGCATGCCCTTGAAAGACGGGGCTCACCACAAAATATCTAGAAAGGGATAAGCTACGCGTCCGGCTGATACTGCCCAAACTGCTCGGTCCCTGCATGGTAAAATCATGCAGGCATAGAGTATGCGTTAGTACGTTGAATGTACTAAGTATGAGGGTATGCAATGCACGTGATTTACCAAACCTGCGTAACCATGTTAAGTGGCAAGGGCACATAATATACAAGGAATACATATACAATAGAAATTATATATACAAGATGCCATGAAACACGTGATGCGTGCAATGCGATAGTGCTCCTATATAACGGGGATGGACTATAACCGACACACCCAAGTCCATGCGAGCTATTACATGAACCGGACCGAATTGGGACCTCCCATCGGCGGGGAGAAGATTACTTGCCAAAGGTAATCTACATCACACCTTACGGGCAACCCCTACTTTCAGTGGATGGCCACCTTCCTTACGGGCAACCCCTACTTTCAGAAGGATTTTCATAACATCTAGCCATTCCTTACGGGCAACCCCTACTTTCGGTAATGGCTCCTATGCTGGCACATAGTTCAAGGAAAGGGAGAGGGACCTTGGGGCTATCCCAACACTCCAAATCCATCGGTGCTAAGTACACATCCCACAAGAATACTTATAAATATATGCACATATGCTTATCAAGAGAGTCAAGTGCAAGTTCATAACGTTCAAGACATAATTGAGCTTAACACCAATTTACAAGATCACATTCAAGATGCCAATGCAAGGAATAGCTCATCTACAAATACAAGATGGTGCAAGCACCCAAGATGCTCAAAGAGCCAAGATTATAGACATACCGGTGATCACCTTATTGTCATATCCCATGTCTTACCAAAATTCACATTATAGTTCCTTTCCGGACAAATTTCGGGCTTAACCCACATTTCCAAACTTTTCATATACCAATGCCGTGAGTATGATGCAAATGTAAAAATGTAGGAATGGCATGGGTGATGTAGAGTATACTCAAATGTAGCAACAAGAGGTAAAAATTAGAAAATCCATAATAAAATTAGTAAAAATGGTAGTAACATCACCCATACATAAAACATAATTAGAGGGACATGCAAGTTCATAATTCCATAATCCAAATAGTTCATTTCCATAAAACTAACATAAATCATGGTAGGGAGCCTAAACTAACACATGCATGGTTCAAGGTACCAAGAACAAGTAGTAATACCAACATTTTAAGTAGACAAGTGTATGAAATAATTTAAGAAGAACTTGGGTCTTCTTGATTGAAAGGAACCAAGAATCAAACCCCACATACCCGGTAGAAGACAAACTTGAGGAGGAAGTGATCTCAAATGTGAACCTTAGCTTGAAGAATCCTAGAGAGATGTAGGAGAGTCTTGAGAAAGAACTTTTAGAGAGAGAGTTGAAGTGTAGAAATGCTTCAAAATGGTGAAGTATGGAATATATAGGAAGCTCAAGAAAGGGTGGAAAAGACCATATTTGCACCGGAATAAACCAAAATTACGAAATTGCCATTAATGAAACGGATCAAGAATTGGCCCGTCTGGGGCATACGGTCCGCTAAACGGACCGTCTGGGCTCACACGGACCGTCTACGGGTCCGTGGCACCGGACTTAGAATTTTCGGAGGCAATATTTTTTTTGACTAAGTCATTCCACACTGTCCAGTAAACGGACCATCTCACTCCACACGGACCGTGTGGATGGACCATCTCACCAGACTTAGAATTTTTCAGAAAATTTTTCCCTTGGACCAAGTGTCACCAAACGGTCCGTTTAACGGACCGTTTAAGGTCACACGGACCGTGCAATGGTCCGTATGAAGGTACCACGGAAGTACACATACTTAGAACAAGGTTTTGGCAAGAAATTCGTGGGTCAAAGTAGCCTCACGGACCGTCTGATGCCACACGGTCCGTGTGGCTGGCCGTGTGGATTTCCTGCACGAACAGTCTGAACGAAAACAAGCGTAACTCCTTGGTCCGAGCTCGGAATTAGGTGAAACCAGGTGCGTTGGAAAGCTAATTCAAAGAGCTTTAATTTGGTATGTATAGGCCACCCAGTTCAATTTGAGCTAAGAGATACGCTCACTCAAAGTTGACCCTCTCATTGGTACTTGAGAAGAGTTTAGCCAAGGGAATTCCTTTGAGGTCGTTAAACGAATTTCCGGGTCCTCACACATATGCTTCAAAAATCTTTACATGTCATCAAAACTCTTTCTTCACTCAGCATTTATACTCGAAACTCGTATTCATGCAAACTCAGTAAAAATATGCTAAAAAATCATCCTTGCTCAATATACGAAACAACCGTCAATCTCAATTCGAAAAATGCATAAAAAATATTAAATTAGGGTTTAATTCATGTGATGGAAGGCATAAACATGTATCCAATCAAATACTCAACTCAACATTATCATCAATGCAATTTTATGTAATAGAATAATAAATAATTCAAGGATTTAATTCGGGAACTCAAGAAAACTCAACTTAACTCAACTCAAATCAAATAATGTGAAGGGGCACGTGGACGAACTCAATCCAACATTGTGTTAGCCTTACATGCCTGGGATGAAGGTAGACGATCAACTTGGCATGAATCCGACTTGAATTCCTCGAATCTCTACTCTTCTCTTTAGCCCTAGGTCTTTTGTTAGAGGTTTTGAAAGGACTTAGAATAGGAGCTTAAATCCTTTTTGTACTTAAAACGACCTGTTTTGATCATATATTAAGTCCAGTAGGGGTTTGGAATGATCTAGAATGTCCCTCAAGAAATTCGAAAAAAGTTTGTCTCGGAACATGGGGTCTGCGACGCGGACAAGGTTTATTTACGGTATTTTTCACCAAAAATTCTCCGAACGAGATTTCTAATCCCATAGAAAATTTTTAGAATAAAACCAAGTATTGGTCCGCGATGGTGGTGCATCGCAATCCTGTCGCATACCTACATTAGTTCGCGTTTTCGCATCGAAAAATTATCTTTTGACCTGGTTGCTCTAAAAATCAACCGGGACCACTTTCCCACTCAATTTTTCATGCTTATTGCGAATTTTCCATCGGAACATAAGAAGACACGTTATGCACACCTCTCTCTTCTAGGGGTATTTTGGTGATTTTGCTGGGTGTATTAGTTGGGTTCCATGGGTGAAAGATACCCATGGATGAATACCCACATAGCTTGATTGGAAATATAGAAGAATTTGGAATAAATTAATAGTTGACTTTGAAGCCCTTGCTAGGAGCCATTCAATAGAGCTTGGGGGATGAGAGATTTGAGAGAATTTGAGAGTTTAGGAGTTACAATGAGAATGAGGTGATTAGGACATGAGTTGGGACGGTTATAGGTAGTTATAGGGTTAAAACAACGTAATTTAGGACTTAGAATGGTAGGAAATGACAAAATTTTCCTTCATTAATTTTTGTCAGACAGGGTCTACGAGACCCATTTATGGTCCGTAAATTAATTTACAGACCGTAGATTCCATCTGTAGAAATCAAGGTGGTTTTTTCTATCGTAAGACCAAAACTATGAACCAACGTCTATAATGCGTCGTTCCATTTACGAGTTGTAGTTACCTCTCGTAGTCCCCAGGCAAAAGCACACTTTTAGGATCTCAAATCACAACCACATCTATAGGCCCGTCCTGTCTTCTATGGCCACCCTCGTACTTTTACTCAATACTTAGCAAAATTTTCAAGTTTTGAAATCCAATCCACGAGTTCATATTATGACCTATAATTCCATGTACGAGCTCATCATGTTCCTTCGAATTCCATTCAACCTCACAATCTCCTGGATGTCCAATTTGGCGTACTCCTCCGTAGTGTTGGTTGTCTTGACTGCTAAGAAGTGAGCCGATTTAGTCATCCTGTCTACAATCACCCATATTGAATCATGTTGCTTTCGAGACCTTGGTAGGCCAATAATAAAGTTCATATTAATCATCTCCCACTTCCATGTAGGAATCTCAAAGTTCTGAGTCAATCCACATGGCCTTTGATGTTCAACTTTCACTTGCTGGCAATTGTCGAATAAGGTTATAACTTTACGTTTTCCTTTTCTTTAATATTACTAACATTTATAACATTAATATATTTGTCAAAAATGCATTTTTTGATGTTCATCAAAATTTTGTACTTTTAATTTTATGATTAATTTAAGTAAAATATACTAATTTGAAAAATGTGAATAATTTTTTTATAATATTAGTTAGAAATATATACATATATTTACGAATTAATATATTTTCAAAAAACAACATATATCTTAAATACATAATTTAGTATTATTTATAAGTACCTTTATTTTTCTATATATAATTTTTTTATTTTAAAATTTAATATAACCTTGTACACTTGTACAATCAAACAACACACACGTAATTACACTATAATTACACCGTGACAAACAAACAGATCAAACTAATTAGTAGGTTGTGTACTTACTAGGTTGGTAATTACTGTCCTAATAATTACACCAATCTCAATTACCAGGTGGCTTTCCAAACAGACCCTTAGTAAATATTTTGAATCATAAATCTTGTAACTTATCATACTTTTTGCTAGTTAACAAATATACAAATTTCATTTCAAAAAATTTGAAGATTTTATGTATAAGTTTTTGGTTAAACATTATTTGTCTCTTAAAAAAAAAATGAAAAGTGTCACATTAGGTAAAAAGAGTATAAAAATTTAGAATTGTATGTATTAGGAAGTGTGAAATATAAATATCGTAAGATTACATATTAGCTGCTTGAATCAGCCAAGTTTTACAAGATACTTATGTACATTTTATTTAAATAACTAAAAATAAATCTGATGTATTCTGTTCAAGGTCAGTGAAAATATAATTTCAATTATTGTGATCTTTATTGATATTTTGCCCATAAGACTGAAACCTGTTATTCAAGAAAAACAAGCTAAAAAATTAATAAATAACAAGAACATACAATTGAGAGTAAATATATAATTCATTGGTATCACACTTTTCTTTTAACACCACTTATAAGGTTTGAAAAAAAAAATCAATTAAAGTGATATTTTGGGAAGAGGTTATTTATTATTATAGAGTCATCACTTATAGATAAATTTTGATATTTCAAATCATCATATTAAATCCTTAATTAGAAGGAAGTTTGAATCATCTAGCCTGTTTGGGAAGCCATCCTGATAAATGGATTTACTGTAATTGGGTGTGATTACACTATTTGACTTATTTGGTTGACTAGTTAATTACTTGGTCAGCTTGTATGTAACACCCCAACTTTTTTTTTCAAAGATTGAGCCATCCTTCATATGATAGGATCACTTCATAAGTATTTAATGTATATTAGATGTGATTTAGAGTTATAAATGATCTTTTACATCAAGTCAAGTCTAAAGAATTGCTAGCGACTAAGTTTTCATATGAGTTAATAGAAGGGTCAACTTCAAATGACTATATCTCCTAAAGTATAATGAGTTAGGTGACCCATAATATATCAAATTAAAGATCTTTGAATTATCTTTCCAACGCATCTTATTTCGTGTTAAACGGAGTTCGGAGTAGAGAGTTATGACCATTTTACTGGAGACCTGCAGAGCTGTCTGAAGGTTCGCGACGGCTCCGCGACGCGGACTTATCGCGAACCCTTTCTGGATAAGCTAACCGACGTTTCTTTATTTTATTTTGAGGGTACTTTTACCCTAAAGCCTTTGGGCGTCTATTTAAGGTCCCAAAACGCATAATACGTCAGTTTCATAAGTCAAAACCCTCTCTTTCACTCCTAAACATAAAACGCTCAAGAATCATCAAGAAAGTCATCAAGTTAGGATTAACTTTCAAGATTCTTCATCAAGGTGAGTTATTCTTCATAAGCTTTAAGCTAATTTCTCTATCTATTCATGAAATCCCTAATAGAATCTTAAATCCTAACCTAGGGTTTCAAGAAAGCGAATTCAAGAATCCCAACAAAGGATTCCTTGATCCTTCTTTCCATGAATTAGGGTTCTTCATCAAGAAACTCTAAAGATTCTGAGTCAAGAAGTCAAGAATAAAAAAGAAGCTCTTCAAACGATGTCTTTCCAAGTTCTTCCACTCTAAAAGAACAACGAGATTGAGGATTTTCTCCAAGAAAGCGAGAATTCATCATATTTTGATTTTAATATCAAATTTTCAGGTATGTAAGGCTAAACTAAAAGCATGAGTTTGTTCTCTCATGTGCCCCATGTTACGTCGAAAAATGACTTTCGATTTTAAAAATTCGATTTAAGTAAAACCGAATCTTTAAAAATTAGAGTCGCCACTTAATTTTTTAAGGAAAAATCAAGAAAACCGATTTAAAATTATTTTTAAAAGAATTAACAGAAAAAATCCTTTTAAAAATCCAAAGAAGGGTTCGGGTTCATATTTCTATTTCGGGAAGGTTTTACGCACCCGAAATATCCGCTAACACGCGGTTATCCGATGATTAAATATTTTGACTAACTTTTAAAATGTTAATTTTATATTATTAAATAGAAAGCTAAGTAAATATTTCAAAGATAAAAAAATAGATCATTTAAAATCTTAACTACATTTTATTCGATTAATATTAATATTAATTTAAATAAACCATTTAAAAAATAATCAAGAAAACATAACATTAAAAATTTAACCAAATTTTATTCAATTAATATTGATTTAAGTGAACTACTTAAAAAAATAATCAAGAAGAAACACAACATTAAAGTCTACCTAAATTTATTTAATTAAAGGAGTTGGTGAGTTAGACTAAGTTAGTAGAATTTTGAAAATCCAATAAAGTGTCTAAGTGTTATGAAAAGAAGAAAAAAAAAATACTCGTAAGTTACTTTAAGAAAAAAAAAAGCTTGGAGTATTTTAAAGATAATTTATAAAATCTAATTTTCCTTAAAAAAAAAAAAAAAAAAGATCTTGACACTAAAATGTTCAAAGACAAAATTAACATAAATAGTCGACTTTGGGGATTTAATTAGATTAAAACACCAAATTAGTGTTAGTATTCAACTAAACACAAACATGTAAATATAATAAAACAAATAAAGAAGAGAGTTGAGAGGTTTTGGACCTCTTGGCCCATTTAAATCTCTGCTGCAACTTTTGGGCCCTTTTGGCCCCGATCTCTGCTGTATAACTCTAGAGTATATACACTGTATATCAATGTATATACTTCGATTTTCCCTTTGCTTTCCATCAACATTTCCTGCAAATTAGCTCCCTTTGGCTGCCAAAACTCCCAGATCAGCTTGGACCCCCATGGCCCCGAGGGATGCAAGGCAAGAATCCCGAGAGACTCGAACAAACGCATAAAAGCAAAAGAAAAAGTAGATTAGGGATCCGATAAGTCTAGAGAAATTTCCATTGAAAATGCACTTGAAACAACGAGTTGCAAATTTGGCACATTCTATTTAAGATCATACATAGACTCATTAATTTTAAAACCAACCATCAACGCATAAACTCCTTGAGTTGAGAATCGACCTATAGACCCATTAACTTAAAACTAGGAATTAACATATGCTCATCTCTTTAAAACTAAAGAAATTAGCATATGCTCATCTCTTTAAAACTAAAGGAATTAACATATGCTCATCTCTTTAAAACTAAAAATAAAAACCAAAATTCATATGGAAATATCATTATCACTACCTCAATTATCACAAAACCGAAAAAAATCAACCAACATATATACATACATACATACATTCACGTTAATTAATTAACATAACTAGAAAGCATATAGATGTAGAAATGGAAGAAAGTAAAAATCAACAACATATACATACATACACATTAATTGATTAACAGAAGCAGAGGCCGTATAGATTTAGAAATGGAAAAAGGTAAAAATCAACCAACATATATACATACATACACATTAATTAATTAACAGAAGCATAAGCAGAAGTCATATAGATTTAGAAATGAAAAAAAAAGGTAAAAATCAACCAACATACATACATACATACACATTAATTAATTAGTTAACAAAAGAAGAAAACATATAGAAATGGAAAAAAAGGTTTCCTGGTAATAGATATATGTATATGCAAATTTTAAAAGCAGAAACATATACATATATCTGTAAAACAGAAGCAGAGAACATATAGATGTAGAATATATCATGAATATGCATATGCATATGCGTGTTTTCCATATCCAATAATCCAATAAATTTATGGAAATTAACATGAATCTAAGGGTTGTTGCTTCTTTTCTGGAAAAAATATTGGCTAAACAGGAAGAGGGACATTTCACCGAACACATGGAAGGCATGCCGTTTAATCGTGATTTTAACAAAATAACATCCTCATTCTTCACTGGCTTTCAGATTAACCCAACGAAATTATTTTCAAACTCACTTCTCAATCGAACGGAATCGAACAGTGGCTTACTTGAGTGACTAAAGCTACTAGCAACCTTAAAAAATCTAGACATTCTGTCTAAGAGAAAAAACAGGCCATGACAGACACCATTGTTACTTTGTATTAATCTTATAGCTGATCTTATGAACCGTCTAATTAATTAAAAATAAGGCTGCCCAGCGACTTCATCACCTAAAAAATTAAAGTTTAATAAAATTAAGATAAGAGGGAGTATTACCTCTTTTGGAGCAGCGAAACTGGAACGAGACGAGCCGAACAGTGAATCTCGACACCACAAGGAAGCTGATACGCGAATTCTTTGGTTCCGAAACCCAGGTTTCTGGTTTTCGCAGACCAGCTGGGTCGACGAGCTTTTGGACAATGGCGTAAAAAAAAAAGTTTTACTGAGTTTTCTTTGAAATTAAGGATGGTTGCTGCCTCCTTGGTAAAGAATTTGAAGCTTTTTGGGGTTCTTTTTCGGTTTCTTTCCGCCTCCAAACCATGATTAGAAATAGAAATTTTTTTTTTTTGTATTCCTCCCCCAAATTTATTTATTTATTTTTTGGTTCTTCTTCTTCCTAAAACATTAAAGTAGAAAAATGGTGATTTTTTCTTGGGGTTCCTTTTTTCCGCCTCCTAAAACAGTGGAGAAGAAGATCTCTATATAGGAGTAGATTAGGTTGAAAAAAAAGGGAAATCGCAGGGTAATTTCGGAATTTTGGCCAAATTGAATTCAAAATTCAAATTGAAGGGGTGAAGGGAGAAAGAGACGCGTGGGTACGAATTTTGAGGTGAACGTTGGGGCTGATCGATTTCTGGCGTTTTTGCCATTTTTGGGACTGGTATTTCTGGGTTTGCGTCTGGTTTTTTCGTTTCAGATGAGGGAAGAGGGGTGGGGGTCGCGGAAGAAGGAAACAGGGGAGGGGGGTGGCGGATGGGGGGGTAATAAAAGGGGAAAGGGTTTTAATTTAAAGAATTTGGGCCGGGTCAGATTTAGGGAATTTGGGTTGGGGAATTGGATATGATTTGGGCCAAAACTTGGCCCAAGAATTAAAGCAAAAATCTGAAAAATGGGTCCAAAAAGGTAAAAAAAAGAATTTTAAAATTTGGCCACTTTAAATTACAAATATGGCCAAATAAGACGCGATTAGCTCGAAATCGATTAATTAATTTGACCACGAGATAAATTAATATAAATTAATTAAAGAGTTTTTAATATTAACAACTTAAAATAATTAAATTAACTACGGGGTAACTAATTCTAAAATAGTTAAAGTAAAGTGATTAAAGATAAAATTTATTTAAGAATCTTTTGAAAATTAATGAAAATACTTAACTATTAATACTTGATATAAACATAATTAAAATTAAAAGACCTAAGCTTAGAAATCACTCAAAAAATATTTTTTTGCATTTTGAAAGCTAATTATTTCAAATTTTTAAAATTAAAAGCTCGATGATTAATTTATACTGTGGAGGGTCAAAATTGGGTGTCAACAGCTGCCCCTTTCTTTGGACAGGGTCGATGAAAGAGACCATGAACAAAGAAATTTGACAAATCCAATTTTGACCGACCACTATTTCACCTCTTTAAAAGAAAGGCATGGACTTTGGGAAATTATGGCCGGACCCCGGTCTCGGGTTTCCTACATATCTCAGGTTACATGAGAATTCAGGCCACTTGTAGTTCAAGATGCTTGATTTAACGCACGATTATGAAAGAATTCAAAAGCTATTTCGGAGTCGAATTATAGAGAGATCGAAAAGCTATGGAACAGAGTGATGGGAAGTTGGAGTACAGTCGAGTTTCCAACATCGATCCTGCCTACATATCCCGAACATGGGAATCAGACTGCTTGTAGTTCGACTCGATCGGTTGAAAAGGAAATCTTCTTATGCTAAGATGACCTTTGGTTGGGAGGAGTGACAAATGATTGAATATGAAAAAGAGGCTTGCAACCTCTTATCCCTGAATGTGGAGCTCTTCACATCCATAAATAAGAACTCACACGGACATAATTTTCAGAACCTTGGTGCATTGTCACTCAGATTAGAAAGATGGCCTCCAATGAGGGTTAAAAAAAAAATTCATCGGATGCGAAGTTGAAACTGACAAACTCAAGAAAATACCCACATGCCTCTAACAGGGGTGTGGTTAGACAGTGGTGGAAGTTCGTTTTTCAGCTCGCGTCCAAAGAGTGTGACATTCCTCTTCAGACTATGTCCCAGTTCGCTGCTAAGAAAAAGTTCCACGTTGTGTTGCGTCCTACTTGACGACGTCCACACCTGTGGTTTGTTTTGAGAATTCATCCTTTTGGATGCTCCCGATACAACTTAGACAAAATTGTTAGTAAATAATCATAAATACAAAGATGATGTCTTTTACCATGTTTGGCATGTTTTTCTTTTCAATGTGATAGATAATGAGCTGATACGGCGTGGTATGATAATGGCCTTCTTGGCAATAAATAATGTAATCACCCTCTCGGCGATGAATATGTGATAGCCTTCTCGGCGATAAATATGCGATGGCCCTCTCGGCAACTTGAAAAATAAAATAGCATTCTTGGTGATGAATATGCAATGACGCTCTCGGCATCTTGAAAAACAAAATAGTCCTCTCAACGATGAATATGCAATGGCCCTCTCGGCATCTTGAAAAATGGCCCTCTCGGCGATGAATATGCAATGGCCCTCTTGGCAATGAGTATGTGATGGCCCTCTCGGCAATGAGTATGTGATGGCCCTCTCGGCAATGAATATGTGATGGCCCTCTCGGCGATGAATATGCAATGGCCCTCTCGGCGATGATTAATGGCTTGATAATTTTCCAACTGTAACGGGGTGGATGGCCCGATAATCTTCCAACTGTAACGGGGTGGATGGCCCGATAATCCTCCAACTGTAATGGGGTGGATAGCCCGATAATTATCCAACTGTAACGGGGTGGATGGCCCGATAATCTTCCAACTGTAACGGGGTGGATGGCCCAATAATCATCCGACTGTAACGGGGTGGATGGCCCGATAACCGTCCAACTGTAACGGGGTGGATGGCCTAATAATCATCCGACTGTAATGGGGTGGATGGCCCGATAATCGTCCAACTGTAACGGGGTGGATGGCCCGATAATCATCCTGGCAATAATATAAATGTAAAGATAGTCTTGATGATGATATGCATAGATGCTCCTCTTGGTGATTATATAAATATGATAATAATCTTGGAAATAAATTGACGACGATATGCATCGATACTCCTTTTGGCAATAAAATAACTGATGATAGTCCTGATATGCATAGACGTTTCCTCTTGGCAATAATATAAATATGATAATAGTCCTGATACTAATCCAACTGTGACGAGGTTGACAGCTCGATAATTATCCAACTGTAACGAGGTGGACGACCCGATAATTATCCAGCTTGATCCAACATAAGATCCCTGAAATAGACAAACAAATTACGCAAACCACTTATGGGGTGGTTAACCCAACAAAATCATATGTAGAGGCTTTCGAATAGACAAGTAAAATTCATAAACCACTTATGGGGTGGGCAACCCAAAAATTCTAGAATATTAACCCTCACATGGTCAACAAACACGTATGCTTATATAGATACGTGACGATCATCCTAATAGACAAAGCAGAAACCATATTGACATGTACATTTGTCATGGTTATGACTACCTCTTTTTAAGAGATAGAACAATCAAAGTGAGATGGCTGAATTCTTTTGCACGAAGATTTAAGCCTTTCTCATCTTCTTCTGAAAAACTCAATAAACTTTGAGTTTATCGCACGATGTCTTTAGCCATTGCTGAAGACTTAAATTAACTTGTAACCTCAATTTTCGTGAAAATATGCAATCTTCAACGCCTATTGATTTGATAGACTTTTTGCTTTGTCTTTGCAACACTTTTGCAATAGCATCGTCTCCAGATTCGATGCTGATTTCAGTATTGTCCCAACTTTACTAGCATAGCCACCTGCAAAACTTGAGATCAAGCATTAGTAGACATAATACAATAAAGTATACACTTAAAATAAAATGAGGTAATATCATTCGACGATAAAGATCAGGCTATGGTAAACGTAGCGCTGATCTTAATCATGACTTATCACTAATTGATGTTTGCTCATTTGTAATCCCATAGTCCTTGAACATGCTCCATATCTAGCGATGCTGGCTTGATTCTTTTGAGCTTTGAAAATCCATCAAACTTGTGTCTAATTACTGTAAAATATAGTGAAAGTAATTAAAAATCATCTTGACATAATATAATAAATTGAAGATAAGATGAGATGAGAAATTGTGTGATTAGTTATGTTGAGGCTATGGTGTATGTAAGCGGCGCCTTATGCTTGAAGGTTTTGACATCATCATTTCTGTGATTTCATTGTTCCTGCATCCAAAGAAAAATTCTTAGTTTGAGAGACTGATTTGTGTTGGCCTTGTCCTCGTGTTCCTTCATGCGACTGACTTGCGTACTCGTCCGACTTTGGAACGTAGTTTGAGTGGAATTTTGAGGACTCTCCTCAAAATTCTGCCCCAGTTTGCTTGAATGTAGCAAATGACACCTTTGTGATTTTTTTTTTTTTAGACTTTCTCAAAACTTTGCCTCCGGTTACGCCCTTCGATAAAATTCCAAACTTGATTCGTTGGAGAAACATCTTTTGGAGGAATTTCTGAGATCTTCTAAAAAAATCCGCCCCAGTTGCATATTGTGACCCCCGATCTCGTTGGAGAAAATTGCTTTCTAGCGAATTTTTGAGATCCTCTCAAAAATTCTGCCCCAGTTTTCATTATAAGGAGGAATGAAAATTTTATGGGGAATATGACCGAGCCGTTGTGGCGCCTACGTATCCCGTTGAGGCAAGAATTAGGTCAAACGTAGTTCCAACAACAAGAAAATTAAAACATTGATAATAAAGTGACCGAGGCCGACATAGGCCGCCTACGTATCTCATTCTTGAGAATTCAGGTCAAACGTAGTTCATTACAAGTGAATATATGCTAAAAGAGATAAAATGTGCAATAACTTCATATATAGAAATCTTGTCAATATTTTGCACTGTTGTTTTTGTCCTCTGATGGCGAATGTCTTCATGTGATCGTACTTAAATCATCTTCCACTCACTGTCAAGCATGAAATATATTGTCATTTGGGGAAGTTTAATCAATTATGATTAACTCCTTGTCAAACATGTTTTTAATCTTATGCTTGAGGGTCGAACAATTCTCCATATCGTGTCCAATAGCTCCTGTTGCTTTCAACCTTTCATAAAATTGAGTTTGAGATTCCTTCAGTGGCATAAATACTCTAGGAGGCTTTCTAAAATTCGAACGAGAGAATTTTCCTTGACTGATATGGCGGTCTTGATATCGCTTTGATGGAATAACTCTGACAACAGATACTTCTTCTTCATTCTTTGACATTTTCACATCACTAGCTTTGGTGATTTCTTCATTAACTTGTAATGTGATTCTTCCGGTCATGAAGCATCCTAAAGCTTCTCCCACCTTGACAACATCGATGAATTCTCTTCCTATCATACACAACATTCTTTCATAGTATTCAGGCTTTTGAATACGAATAAACGTTTCATTGATTTCACATTCAGACATTGGAGGCTGAACTCTTGCAGCCTCTCTTCTCCAACGAAGGGCGTATTCTCGATAGTTCTTAGTAGATTCTGCCTGACCTTCTCCAAATAGTAGCGATCAGGAGCGATCTCTATGTGATTTCCAAATCTTTTAACAAAAGCCTTTGCGAGCGCCTTCCAACTTTGTCATTGCCTTGGCTCTTGTGAGGTAAACCATTCCAAGGCTTCTCCCTTAAGACTTTGACTAAAAAGGCGCATCAGAAGTGGTTCACTTTTTCCAACCCCTATGAGTTGATCACAATAGACTCTCAAATGAGTCAGAGGATTGCCAGTTCCATCAAAGGTATGAAATTTTGGAATCTTGAACCCTTCCAAAAGGTCTAAATTAGGATGAAGACACAGATCTTCATAGTTCAGGCCTACGATGTTTAGTTTATAGCGATATTGTCCCAGTGCCTTCGCAATTTCTTCCTTTATGCTCATTTCTTCCTTAGGCCTCCACTTATTTTCTTTCTCCTCGTAATGATTGGATTTGGTATATGTGGGATAAGGAAGGTGTGACTCGTGAAAAGCAGCCTTTAAAGGCATGGGTCGAATAACAGATAGATTTTGAGAATACGATTATGGGTATGATATGTGATGGACAATGTTTGAGAACTATTAGGATTTGAATTTTGAGGAGAAGGTAGTGTTTGATATGAAAAGCTAACATTGCGAGGGTTAGAGATAGTTAAGTCAATGGTAGACAATTTCTGGATTGGAGTAATATGAGGATTACTCGGGACGTTTTCTGGAGGGTTCAGAGAATGAGAATAAAGTGGATGCCTTCTTTCTCTTGGAAAGGGAGCACTAGTAGTGATGTCAACATTTTCCGACTCTCTAGTATGTTGTAACTCAGTTCTCCTCGTAGTTATCTGTTGCATCGGTCGTGCAACTGCTTCATTTTGTTCATCAATAGCCGGGCCTGTTGCAGGCACGTCGGCCAAACAAATATTTTCACTATTTTCTGTCATTTCTTATGCCGAAAAAATCTTTGGAGACTAGATTCTGTGAAGTACGAATGTTTTGTAAGCTCGCTCAACACAAATCAGTTCTAATTACCTGATACAGAAAAATAACTCAAAAAAAAAAATAAATGTGTTAGTCCTTGTTCATAGTAAATAATGCAAAATATCACACGAAAAAATAAGCATATAATAGTTGAATTGTTCGAAGGCATACTGACCCACAGATATAGGAAGATGACTAAATAGGCCGAATGTTGCCTATTTGATTTGAGATTTGTAAATCGAGGAGGCATCGATCCATGATTTTCGTTGTTCAAGCGAAACTGAGGATAATTTTGTAAGGATGAGGGAAAAGAAGAAAAAAAAATGTATTTTCCAAAAATAAGGGACCGAACCATTGAAGGCTGCCTACGTATCTCACAAATGAGAAATCAGGTCCTACGTAGTTCGACCAGCTTGAATCATTTTCAAATCGAAACGATTTTTTTTTTTGTAACCTCTTGATAGATAAGAGAGCAAAGTTCAGAAGTGGAATTTGAATTTTTGTTGAGAAACTTGAGACTCGAAGAAGCAAAAATTTATAATTTTGGAAGTGAAATTTGAATTTTGTGGAGAAACTTAAGACTCGAAGAGTATTTTGGACGAACGTTTGATAGTGATTGAGATTTTATGCTTAGGAGGCTCTAAAAGTTTTTTTTTTTTTTTTTGAAGGAATGGGCTAGAATGTCTCCGAACAAATCAACATAAACACATAAACAGTTATAGCAGATATCACAGAAACAATTATTGCGCGTCCTATAGAATATGTGACCCTTTTATGCCAAGGGTTGGCCTATCGATTTGAAGGATGTATCTTGTCATTTTAAAATATTTCGTCGTTCCCCAAAAAAGTGAATTCTATAAATAAATAAATATATTACAAAACGTAAATAATAAGGGATACATTTTTTAGGGAAAGGGAAAAATATAGATACAAAGTAAGACACTCCCACACAGGGGATAAACTAACTAGAAAATCTCCTTTAATTTCTAGCCCTCTCCATCTCTTCTTGGACGTGGTGTCGATACCGTTAATAAGGCTTGATCAAGTAATGACGTTTGTTGAAGAGTGATACCAAGTGAGGTCATCGATTACCCACCTACAAAACAAAATGTGTTAGAAAGCCCCCCGAACCCCCGAACGACGATTTATTTAAAAGACGTATACATCCTTCAAATTAAACAAATAATATGATCGTCCAGTTGGGCCGAAGGCCACTTTGGACTCAAGGTGGGCTACTAATGGGCCCGATACCCCTAAGATATCGGGTCGACCTAGGCCAATGCACCTACAAGGTTTTGGTTTCGCACTATCCTAGGCATCTAAGAGTGGGTTTATTTTTGACTGTGAAAAGGTGACCCGAGCGGACAACAAGGGCTGGGGAAGTTAACGACCGTCGACCCCGCAAGATCGACTCATTTCGTCAGGGTACCCCGATGGAAAATTTTGGACTAAACGGCTGCGACCCGCATAACCGTCGTTTTTAATGAAAAATAAAAATAAAGTTGCCAGGTGGCGGAAATGTTATGCATGAAATGACAATTTAATAATTATAATTAAAATTAAACAAGTAAAACAAACAAACAAATAACGAAATAAAAACAATTGTTAAAGTTAGTCATAAAACTTAATCTAGTGGTTAGAACCTAATTAAAATCCCCAGCAGAGTCGCCATTTCTGTTACGTCGAAAAATGACTTTCGATTTTAAAAATTCGATTTAAGTAAAACCGAATCTTTAAAAATTAGAGTCGCCACTTAATTTTTTAAGGAAAAATCAAGAAAACCGATTTAAAATTATTTTTAAAAGAATTAACAGAAAAAATCCTTTTAAAAATCCAAAGAAGGGTTCGGGTTCATATTTCTATTTCGGGAAGGTTTTACGCACCCGAAATATCCGCTAACACGCGGTTATCCGACGATTAAATATTTTGACTAACTTTTAAAATGTTAATTTTATATTATTAAATAGAAAGCTAAGTAAATATTTCAAAGATAAAAAAATAGATCATTTAAAATCTTAACTACATTTTATTCGATTAATATTAATATTAATTTAAATAAACCATTTAAAAAATAATCAAGAAAACATAACATTAAAAATTTAACCAAATTTTATTCAATTAATATTGATTTAAGTGAACTACTTAAAAAAATAATCAAGAAGAAACACAACATTAAAGTCTACCTAAATTTATTTAATTAAAGGAGTTGGTGAGTTAGACTAAGTTAGTAGAATTTTGAAAATCCAATAAAGTGTCTAAGTGTTATGAAAAGAAGAAAAAAAAAATACTCGTAAGTTACTTTAAGAAAAAAAAAAAGCTTGGAGTATTTTAAAGATAATTTATAAAATCTAATTTTCCTTAAAAAAAAAAAAAAAGATCTTGACACTAAAATGTTCAAAGACAAAATTAACATAAATAGTCGACTTTGGGGATTTAATTAGATTAAAACACCAAATTAGTGTTAGTATTCAACTAAACACAAACATGTAAATATAAATATAAATTTGATAAATACCAAACTGATTGAAGGAAATTCCCAAAAATGCCGACTTTTAGTGAAATTACAAAAAATACCGTTTTTTTAATGAATTTTGATACACAAGCATAGAAGGACGATACCTAATATATTTCGCCTGATACCTGTAAATTAGTTTCAATTATGGAAACAGTTACGTTTTTTATGGAATTGTAACAGCCATTGGGATCCGGTGCCTTAATCAACGGAGTATTGAAGATTTGAGTAATATGCAATCCCTGAAAACACTCAAACGAATTCGCAATGCTTTAATAATTTTTTTTTTTTAAGAAAAGAAAGAAATTAAAACGCACAGAAACTAAGAGCTGCCATTGTTGAGGAGCTTTGCAACAAAAATGAATATTTCGATTTTGATTCGTCATTCAGGAATATGGGAATCTGATGTGATATACACTGGATACAAAAGCGATGGCTCGTAGTAGGCGATAATATTTCTTATATTAACTTGCGTTCGGCCATTGTTACAGAGTTGGGTATTGATGAGAAGAGAAAGGAAATTGTGATTCAATATGTTGTTGATGGCAATTCATCGCCAATAATGATTCGCAATGACATGGGTGTGAAGCTTTATGTCGAAATCAAGAAAAAAGAACCTCGGTTTGAGATGTATCCATTATGCGTGGATACAAGCGATATTGAACAGTCACTCGAAGATGTGTTCGATGCGTCGACTGGAAGAATTGATAATGACTGGATTGATTCGGAAAGTGTGACTGATATTGATGTGTCGAAGGTAATAACGGATGTCTCGATTGTCGATGTGAAAGCCAAACAAATTTACAAAGACAAAGCTACGTTGGTTGCAGTGATGAACAAATACAAGATTGAGAAAGGATTTAACTATCGCGTGAAAAGGTCGGATAACAAAAGGTAATGTAATTGTAGCTGCGTTTTTTACTGTTTTAGATTGATTTAAAGATGTTTTGATGTCTGAAGAGAGAAACTTTGGAATACAGCAAAAATAAAAAATAGCAGGTATCAATCTTATGTTGATAGTGTGATGATACCTGCAAACTGTGATATCTGTAGGATAATAACACATAGACATGGCAATATTTCTATACCTGTTGACGATACCTCTTTTTTAGATAAAATATAAAGTATCGATATCTTAAAGAAATATAAGTTATAATCCATATAAAGCTATAAGTATCAATTACAGGTATCAGTTACCAATGATCTAACACTGGACTGTTTGCGATTGGTATTTTGTTTGATGTTTTTTGTTTGTAATTTATAATGTTATTGTTTATTGATAACATTTTTTTTTTGAAATTTTAGTTACGTGTTGCGATGTTTTTCTGATGATTGTGCATGGAGTATGAGATCATCAGCTCCAAAAAATAATGAATTCTTCAAAATTAGGTACTTTAACGATTCTCATACTTGTATGATGAGGGATAGAATTTTGAGCAAAGTGGAGGCAACACTCTCATTTGTAAGTGGAGTGACTGCCCCAAAGTTGTTGAATCACAAAAGAAAACACTCTCCAAATGACATAAAGGATGATGTTAAAGCTGCATACGGTGTTGACATTACGTATCAAAAAGCATGGCGAGCAAAAGAACGTGCCTTGGAAATTGTACGGGGTAAGCCAGCTGATGGCTATAAACAGTTACCCATGTACATACACATGTTAAACACAGTGTATCCAAATTCATATATTAGAATGCACAAGTCGCATGATAATGAGTTCATGTATTTGTTTATTGCCTTAAGACCTCTCATAAGAGGATTTCAATTCTGCCGGCCTGTGGTTGTTGTTGATGGAGCCCATTTAGGAGGAGCTTACAAAGGAACGTTCGTATCAGCTAGTACAATGGATGGTGCAGGTACATATAAAAATTGTTATGATTATCTTATTAGGTGATATTTTACATGGGTATAAAATATAGACACTATTTTATCATCTGATTGGATATTATAATTTTGTGTACCCATAGGTTGCATATTGCCGTTGGCTTATGGTGTTGTTGATACTGAAAATGATTCCTCGTGGACTTGGTTCTTTCAAAACTTCAAGAATGCTTTTGGGGAGAGGGATAATATGTGTTTTGTATCGGATCGTAATGAAAGCATAATCAAGAGTGTTTGCCATGTCTTCCCAAATGTACCTTATTACGCTTGCATTTGGCATCTTTGGAAAAATGTTTGCACAAATTTCAAGAAAAGCAAAAATATGATCAGCGAAAAGTTTTATGCCATGGCAAAAAGCTACCGGATTGAGGATTTTAACAACATAATGGCAAAGGTTGTTGCAATTGATCACAGAGTAAAGGATTACCTTGACGATGTTGGGTATGAGAAGTGGTCCAGAGTGCATGCACCAGTAAAAAGAGGGCAGATTATGACGTCTAACATTGCAGAATGTATCAATGGATGTCTTGTCGATGCAAGGGATCTACCAATTATTGACTTCCTTGAAGAAGCAAGAATCTTGTTTGGTACATGGAACTGCAAAAATAATGAAAAAGCATCATATACAAAGGAAACTTTGGGTAGAAAATATGAACAAATGTTAATTGATAATACTGTGAAGTCGTCCATGATGAAGGTACGTGACATGCATATTGTTAATAAAATTTAAATTATTTAATTTTTATGTTTTGGCTCATAAAGTGATATAGAATTTTTTATTATGTAATATTATGGATGCAATTGATGAATGTTTCTGTAATTCAAGTAATTATAATTAACAAACTGTTGTGTTTCTTTTCGACCACAGGTTGTTCCTTCATCTGAATTCATTTTTTCTGTGTATGATACGTCGCGGAGATACATAGTTTGTCTGGAAAGAAAGACTTGTAGTTGCGGCAAATTTCAAATTGATGAATTACCTTGCGCACATGCAGTTGCAGCACTGAAGAGTAAGAATGTAGTTGATATGCACCCATATTGTTCTGATTATTATAAGCCAAAAGCATTAGCAAACACGTATGCAGTCCCAATGGTTCCTATGCCTGATCGAGCTGATTGGGATGCCCCGCCCAAAGTTCTTAAAGAGGTTGTTTTGCCACCTAAGTACAAAAGGATGCCAGGAAGGCCTAAGAAGGGTAGAAAGAAAAGCACAGGAGAGAATTTTAGCACGAGCACAAATTGTTGTACTCGTTGCGGACATGAAGGGCACAATAGACGAACGTGTAGTTTCTTTCCCCAAAAAAAAGTGAAATGAACATTTGTTGTGTTGTTGAAATAACTAATAAATAAATTCATTTTAATGTTTTTGGATAAATTTGTTATGCTGTAATTAATATTCAATTACTTGCATAGTTTAAAATATTTAATGCTTTGTAGGTACCGACATCATTATGTGTCTGATACCAGACTTTAGTTAATAAGTAAAAAAAAATTTTTTTTTGTTATGTGTGTGTGGTAAAATGGCAAGTACAATAATGTGCAGAAACAAAAAATGGTATGAATATACTATTAACAGATACTTATACGGTGATAAATGAACATTTGTTGTGTTGTTGAAATAACTAATAAATAAATTCATTTTAATGTTTTTGGATAAATTTGTTATGCTGTAATTAATATTCAATTACTTGCATAGTTTAAAATATTTAATGCTTTGTAGGTACAGACATCATTATGTGTCTGATACCAAACTTTAGGTCAAAACTCTGTGTAATATGCATATACTATTAACGGATACTTATATTGGTGATACACTGGTATGATACAATGTATGATACCCATAAGTGATACTTTGTCTGATACCTACCCATAAGTGATACTTTGTCTGATACACTGGTATGATACAAATTATGATACCCATATGTGATACTTTGTCTCATACATATGACACAATGTATGATACCCATAAGATTTGACTGCTGTGCTATACAAAAATCTGATACACATTTGTGATACCTTATCATTATTATGGTACTCCTGTCTGTCACTTATATAGTGAAAAACCTTTGACTGAAACATACTTGAATATTAAACATTTGTGTAATTATATACTAACATTCACCGGAATTATAATGTAAATATATGTAACTTGAACAACCATAAAATATGTATCTAGATAAATAGTGCAACATAAATTTTACCTAAATAAATGAAAAGTGCTGATAATCTGTCCAAAACATAAAATAAAAAAATATTTATATTAAAAGTTAAACTAATCAAACTCAGCTACGAGAGAATCACAACGTTGTCGGTATCTGCTGGACCAGATGAATCTCTCGGCCTCGGAGGATCGTCATTTTCACTTTCAAACCCTTCATTTGCTTTGTATATGCCGTATTTCCATAGAATTGCTGCGTATCTTCTCCGGAGATAAACAGGGTCGGGGGATTGGGATGGAACATGAATCCCATCGCTTAGATACTCAGCAAATGCAGCGACATATACACCGCAGTCGCTGTGAGAAAATGAAAAGAAATATTTACAAAGAGAAATATATAAAATAAAAAGAAAAGTTAATATTAATAAACAGAGAACTTACACACTATCACTTCGTTGCTGTGCTACTCCTTCAACAAACTCAACTCTAAAAGGTACTTCTTGACCAACAAGTTGACCAGTCGAAACATCTTTATATGCATCAAGGTTTGACCAATCTGTTCGAGAATTTTTTTCAAAAAATCCGCTGTCCAGCAGATATGTAGGCAGCATCACAGCCATTTTCTGAACTTCGATAGAAGGTTTCGCACGCCGTGATCCAACAGATGAGTCATAAACGCGTATCAACCTTTCTTTCAACGCAATGACAGCAAGTACCCAGTGAAATTCTTCATTGCAATTAACTGGAACATATACCTCATCGACTAAGTCCCATGGATATCCAGCAGGGATAGAGAATCCCTTTATCATATTCATTATAGATCTTTCATGGGCAGAAACAACAAGACCACGTTGAAAGTGTTCTTGAGTACTAATAGCGTCATCATCCTTCGTATCGTAGTATCTTGAATGTGTGGCCCTTATGAAAGCATTAAAAAAACAGTTTGTGGTGGTGTATTTGTAACTATCACCAAATGCGCTCTTAGATTTCTTGCGGAGGTAGTAGAAAATGACATCTAAATGCTGCGTATAGGCAAAATTAAAGATCAACATAACGAAAAAACAAGATTGGTATGAAAAAAATAGAAACTGAAAATTAATGGATAGTTGCAAATTATCAACAGTTACCTCATCCGTCCAGCACGTGTGTTCCTGTGACATGAGGTAGAACCAGTCTTTGTCGGTAGGAGATGCAACCACAAACTCAAAACGTGGAACACTCAGTGATGTAAACCCTTTCCGGTAGTGAGTATCCACTGCTTTCCTGGTTAAAGATAGCAAGAAATGGTTATGTATCTAACAACACAATCCTGTTGAAAAGTATATTCAAGCTACAGGTATCAGTAGAAAAATACTTGATAATTCATATAAACATATGAGTATCACTTGCAGGTATCTAATACTTGTAAGTTTTTTGGAGATAAACAGTAACATTAAACACACACTAGAAAAAAAATGCCAAAATACACAACAATATAAATTTAAAATAGGAAAAAAAAGGAATTTTGTGACTTACTTTCTTTTATGGTTTTTTAAAAGACCTTTCTCAATCCATTCATCAAATTCATGTAGAAGATCCAACGGTTGTTCGTAGCATATACCATAACCATCGAAAGGCATTTTTGGACGAAGCGTATAATTCACTTTCTCTTTGCCTTTTGAGCTCGAACCGAAATCTGCCAAAAAAGGTGACTGACAGAATTTCGAAGGGTTCCTGCTGCGATGTAATGGCGTAATCGACGATGGATGCAAGACAATCTCTTTGCATTGGAGGGTCGTTGGAAGTTGACTGTCGGGTATAAGGAAATCATCTTCTTCCTGAGTTGCTGACTTCACTGGTGTATCTGTTACAGGTGCTTGAAGCTGTGCCAAAATTGTCTCTATGGCTTGGTTTGTGCCTTCCGAAAAAGGAGTGAATCCCGATGAATCCTGAAATTATAAATTAATTAGAAGCTTCTTTACATTGGATTATTGGAGACTAAAAAATACAAATGCATATTACCATTGGATCATCAATCTTTGGATCAGCTTCAATATTAGACTTGGAGCTTTGTGGTGCATCGTTAACACTTACTCGTGCAGCGTCTCCCTTTTAGATAAAAATTGTGATACATGTCATCAACACAAAAAAAAATGTAAAATGTGATAACTGTAATCAGGATTGGAAACATGAACATTGCAAGGAATGTTTTTAAAAAAAAAACAGACTCATATCATGAAAAAAAGTTAAAAAGAAATATGTATTAACTTATGTTGTGTAATTCGTAATGTGCGTATCAAGAACCAACCTGCTTAGATTCTGTTTCAACCTCATTTGACACATTCAACGGTGTGTCGTGAACTCTTGATTCATCGACTTCAGACGGAACTCGAGGAAGACTTGATGCACCAATGCCCTACGTTAAACAGTGACATACAAATTAATTTTGATTTTAGGGAAAAAAATTTAACAGCTCATTTAATACCTCGTTAATTGGTTCATTTGTTGAACTGGAAGGGATTGTTTTGTCCTTAGCGACATTCACTTCAACTGAAACATTTTGAGGCAATTCCTCGGGAGTCGATGAAACATGATGAGCCTGCTATAATTAAATGCAAAAAAAATTTAAATAGTTAAAACAAAGTGTTAAAAAGTTAAAAAAGAAATGGGCATAATTGTGATATTTTTATTAATTAAAACAGACCTTGTCGACTTGTTGAACAATGTTTTCCTCTGGTAAATCACCAATATGAATTGAAGGTGACTCCTTTCTTACAGAATTGACCTCATCCTTTATAGCTTTCAACGTGTCGTTGTGATGTTTAAGCATCAACTGCTCAAGGGCATCAAATCTGCGGTCAACCTAAAATTACATATAACGGTTGTTTTAAATTTTCAAGTATAACCAAACAGTGTGCATGTATAACCAAACAGTGTGCAACTGTCACCAGCATATAGGTATCAAATAGTAATATATAATTTTCAAGTATCACAAACATTTCATACTTCAAGTATCAACATCATTTAGGTATCAAATAATAACAGAATTTTCAAGTATCACAAGCTTTTGACTCTACAGGTATCACAAAGCATTCTATACTTCAGGTATAACAAAACAGTGTGCAGCTGTCACCAACATATAGGTATCAAATAGTAATATATAATTTTTAAGTATCGCAAACATTTCATACTTCAAGTATCAACATCATTTGGGTATCAAATAATAACAGAATTTTCAAGTATCACAAGCTTTTGACTCTACAGGTATCACAAAGCATTCTATACTTCAGGTATCATAGTATCCATCATGTATCCCAATATGTTTCATGTATCACAAATAATAAAAAAATTACGTATCCTAATTATTTGTGTACTTCATGAATGCAGGTATCAAAAAGGACACATGGGGGACTACATAAATCCAGGTATCGCAAAAATATTTGTGTAACACAAAAATTACAAGCACTAAAACAAATGGGTGACTATAAAAGGAAGAATGAATGTATAACCAAAAATTTCTGACTAAAAAAATACAAGTATAAAAAAGAAAAAAAAAACTTCAGAATATCAAGTAACAATGAAGCATAAAAATAGTTAAAATGAGCAAATGTAAACTGGAACTTACATAATCCATTAAAGATTTCTTGACTTCTTCAACCTCTTCACTCGTCATGTGCTTCCCACCAACTGAAGCATGGGGGGGTGGGGGAGAGAAGAGCTGGACCGTGTCTTTATTTTCTTGGATTCTTCAGAAAACTTAACTGATTTCTTCACCGTGTCTGCTCCAGTTGGCCTGGGTTTTGTTGGACTGACCATCCTTCTTTTATTAGGTGTAGACGGGGATGAGATCACACAGGAACGCTTTGACTTTCTGAGTAAATGTTCTGGTGGTTCAGTTGTGAAATCATCATAGCTGGATTGTTCGCGACTTCGGACTTTACTCGGCCTACCAGAAGATGAAGATGGGACGTCTGGTAAATCTAAAGTAGCAATTTCTTCAACTGTTGGAACAATGTTGGAGCAATCAATCTACAAAAAAAAATATATAAAAATCAAATGGTAGACCAGAATCAGCTAAAAAAACATAAAAACAATAATCTGTAAATCAATATAAATGTAATGCATACCTCGCCGAAAATGGATGACATGAAATACTCATATTTTGGCCTAAGACCAACTACTTCCCAATTCAAAATCCGAGGAATGTTATTCCCCACTCTAACAGCAACATCGTCAGGAACCTTGGATGCACACTCGTAAATCCATACATTTAAAATGTATGGCATTCCTGATAGACGATAAAGCTGTTTAGCCTCTTTAGAATGTTGTCTAAAGCTTTGTATCATTTTAGCAAATGATACTTTTCCCCATGGATATTGTGCATATCTCCCGTCTTCAACCATGCGAAAGTGATCAGCGGGAATAGTAGACTCGGATGTCTGGGAAAACACAAATGTGTGGATGAAAAATAAAATAGCCATCTGGACAGCATCTTGAACTGTGTCCCAATTGCCAAGCAAGAAACGCTGCACCAGCCGAGCTTTGCTTACTCCATGAAATGCACCCGGAAAATAAGTTTCAATAAGTCTACTAGGTGTGGAATCTGAATACGTAAAATCATCCACATTTCCGGTGCATTTAAGACCACTGATTATAGCAAAGTCTGTAACAGAAAACTTGAGAACCTTTCCCTTGGTGTGCCAAATGTGCAACTCCTCCGTGTTTTGTTGCTTAATCTCAAGCAGCATGATACACTTGATACTTTGGCCTTGGAAATTGCACTTTGGAGTATTCAAGTAATTACCAAATATTGTTTCCTTAAAGGCAGCAACACCGTCATCCCCAATGGAGGATTTTATATCCGCCACAAAGTTTGAGTTGTATGAGGATCCAAATCTCACAGTGCCTCTAGGAATATTTTTTATAACATAATTAATCCCCTGATGAAAACAATACAGAAATAAAGATTTATCAAAAGAGTCCAAGTATTAAAATGCAACTGTAAATGCAGTTTATGATACCTCCTGCTGATATTCAACTTAACATGTAGATACTAGCAACATGATAATGATACTTTATATTTCATTTAAAAACAGAGGTATCATCTGCAGGTATGTAATTATAGTCATGTCTCTGTAGCAACAACATAATGATACTTTATATTTCATCTAAAAATAGAGGTATCATCAGCAGGTATGTAATTATAGTCAAGATACTAGCAACATGGTAATGATACTTTGTATTTCATCTAAAAACAGAGGTATCATCAGCAGGTATGTAAGTATAGTCAAGATACTAGCAACATGATAATGATACTTTATATTTCATCTAAAACAGATGTATCATCTGCAGGTGTATAATTATAGTCATGTCTCTGTAGCAACAACATAATGTTACTTTATATTTCATCTAAAAACAGAGGTATCATCAGCAGGTATGTAAGTATAGTCAAGATACTAGCAACATGATAATGATACTTTATATTTCATCTAAAAACAGAGGTATCATCTCAATACAGTACCATACTAAAAACATAACATTGATACTTGATATTTCAGCTCAGAATAGCGGTATCACAGACATGTATCCATACTTTATCTGATACTAATTACAGGTATCATCACATATGATACTTAGTCTAAATTTACCGGTATCATTGCATGTATCATCACATTAGCAACATAAAATTGATACTTTAAATTCCATCTAAATCTATTGGTATCACATACATGTATCAATACATTGTTTGATGCTATTTGCAGAAATTACATGTATCACTTGCAGGTATCGTACATTGTCTGATACTATTTGCATGTACCATCACACAACATTACTTAAAAAAATTGTAAATTTTTGGGAAATAAACAGTAACATTGAACACACAGTTGAAAAAATTTGGGAAATACACAACAAAAAAACTTTAAACAAAAAAAAATATGGGTCAGATTTGTGTGGGACCGATAGACCAAAGTCAGATGCAAATACAACAAACTAAAGAATGAAATATTCCCAAAAAACACAAAATCATGTTCAGACAGGACCCCATTGTGAAATTTTTAAGGTAAATGCACAAATCGACACTTAAGATTTCGCTTACATAACGAAATGCATGATATCACCAACAATTTAAAATATTATTACATTGAAGAAAAAATCCAAAATAATGAAAAAAAAACAAACCTTTTTTGTAGACGGACGAATAACAACTTGTTCAACTTTTTTCTTTTTTTTTCATCCGATTTTTTTTTTGAAGGCTTTGATGTTGAACCCGTGTCCTTCGGAACACTTGTATCTCTTTCAATTTCTTCATCTATTGCATCAATTTGTTCCGTTGGAGAATGAGAACTCGACGGCATTGAAGAAGTAGAAGTCGCCGGAAGTTCTTTATTATCCGGAGTAGTTTGGGTTAACCCTATACTAAATGAAGGAGCATCCATTAGACAAAAAATGGGAGAAATCGATGGAGAGGATGAGTGAAAGTGAAGAAGAAAGGGAACGAAAAAATGGAGAGGAGGTCTGACAGTGAATAAGAAAGAGAACCGAAAAAATAGAGAGAGAGAAAAATGTAGAAACGTGAAGGAAGTTGCAAAAAATAAGGAACCGTTTTTTGCATGTTCCCAATAAAAAGTTAAATTTTAAAAGGTAACTTTGTTAATAAAAAGTTAAATTTTAAAAGATAACTTTATTATTTAACTGATAATTATGTTGGTTCCCAATTTAAAAAGGTAACTGCATGTTAATGTAACCGGGAAAAGGAAAAAAATTAATTAACTGAATTATTAATTTATTTTAATAGGACTGTTACCAAAAAAAAGTGCATAGAAAAAGGAAATATAATTCTTATGAAATAAGGTATCAAGAGAAGATGAAAAATTTTAAAAAAAAGGGAATTTTAGTAATTAAATAAAACAATTGGCAAATTTAGAGATTATGGTAAAATTAGACGTGTATTTCCGTAAATTATAGTAAATATAATAAAACAAATAAAGAAGAGAGTTGAGAGGTTTTGGACCTCTTGGCCCATTTAAATCTCTGCTGCAACTTTTGGGCCCTTTTGGCCCCGATCTCTGCTGTATAACTCTAGAGTATATACACTGTATATCAATGTATATACTTCGATTTTCCCTTTGCTTTCCATCAACATTTCCTGCAAATTAGCTCCCTTTGGCTGCCAAAACTCCCAGATCAGCTTGGACCCCCATGGCCCCGAGGGATGCAAGGCAAGAATCCCGAGAGACTCGAACAAACGCATAAAAGCAAAAGAAAAAGTAGATTAGGGATCCGATAAGTCTAGAGAAATTTCCATTGAAAATGCACTTGAAACAACGAGTTGCAAATTTGGCACATTCTATTTAAGATCATACATAGACTCATTAATTTTAAAACCAACCATCAACGCATAAACTCCTTGAGTTGAGAATCGACCTATAGACCCATTAACTTAAAACTAGGAATTAACATATGTTCATCTCTTTAAAACTAAAGAAATTAGCATATGCTCATCTCTTTAAAACTAAAGGAATTAACATATGCTCATCTCTTTAAAACTAAAAATAAAAACCAAAATTCATATGGAAATATCATTATCACTACCTCAATTATCACAAAACCGAAAAAAATCAACCAACATATATACATACATACATACATTCACGTTAATTAATTAACATAACTAGAAAGCATATTTCCATTAATAATAAGTGACACTCTATGGGACGACCAATGGCATTTGGGTAATAACTCAGGTTTTCAGGGCCATTATGCTGAGTGGCAATCACGTAATAAGGACGGCATTCCTGGTCATTTTATGGCCGCCCCCACTGCCCAATTATTCTTTGTTTCTTCCACGTGTTCTTCTTGCCCAGCGTTTTCCGTCTCTCAGACATATACACAGCATTTTTCGTCTCTCACACATATGCACGAATTTTCTGCTTCTCTTGCTCACTGCTGCGAACTGGGCTGCTTCTTCTTCGCTGCCAGCTAGGGATCACGTATTGTGCAGGTTTCCTCTACTTCTTGGCTTCTTTCTTTAATTTTTTCCTCTTTCCTTCCTCATTCACTGATTGAAATTGCGCTCTTCCTTGTTTCGTAGCAGCTGAGAATTGGGAAGTTTGGTAATTGCTTTTGTTTTCTCTTTGTGATTTTCGCCTGCATTGTTCGGATTTTGCATGTACGATCTCAAAATTTTTCCTCTTATGTTCCTCATTCACTGCTTCATAATTGTTTTTGTTTTCCCCTTGTGATCTTTGCATGCCTGTGCGGATTTTGCGTGTAGGATCTGACCTATTAATGTTCTTACTGAAACGTATATCCTATTTTCGTAATGTTCTGACTTTAGTAGCTGCGTTTTTTTAATGTTTGTAGTACTTATTGTTGCATTTGTTAGTGCTCTGAGGTAAACAATCTGACTTCTAACCGTGCTTAAAATGGTCAGAATCCTCTTTTTTGGGGGAGGGGGAGTATGATTGGTTGCATGCATGTTTGAATTGTGCATATAAGTTGTTTGATAATATGACTGTCTTTGTTTGGTCATCTTCCAACTCTTACAACTAAGATTTTTCCACCCCTATTACCACTTGGTCCATTTGGGGAAAAACCCTTGCATTTCTCTGTTTCACCCTTCTCATCTGCTGAGTTTTCAAGGTGCGATTTCTCCCCTGCATGAGAGTCCAAGGTCAGCAGGCTCCATTCTAGAGGAGAGAGTTTTCAATACATTATTATTTTCTTTGTGCTGTGGGAATAATTTGCCTCTGCCAAGTTTGGGATTGAAGGAAATAAAGCTGCTGCAGGTTATAGTTTTTGTTCATTGACGTCATTCTTATCTGTATAGATTGTTCATCAAACCTATTAAAAAAGTTGGCTTAGTTGTTGTTTCCCTGAAATGAGGTCTGGTTTTTGCTGGGAGCTTTTTTTTTAGACAATTGTTTGTCACGAAATTAATGTCATATTTCAAGTTGTGTTAGAGATTTCCAAGGACAAATTAATTATACAGGTTCTTATTGGAACTAAATGAATCTGAATATAATCCGTAGGTACTTTACTATTATAATTTGGAGAATCACACAACTGTGTCTTCAATTATTGCTTTCTCTGTTCCGTATTGTTGACACTATTCCAAATTAATATGTTCCAAAAACAACATAACATCTATATTTAGAAATGATTTGACTTTAAACTTCACCATTTACCCTTAATGTCATGCTTTACCTTCCACGGAAATGTGGAAAATCTCATGGAATATCTAAGACTACAAGTTTAAAAAAAATTTGTCCTCTCGCAAACACCATGCGCACTCATGTGCAGTCATGAAGGGACTTTTTGCAGCGTATGTCTAAAATGTTTATAACGGTCAGCATGATAAAACCGCACTAAGCAAGCAACTAACACATTAGCAATGTCCTTTTAGTTTTACATCTTCTCCCTTCTATATTAACAAGGAACTGAATAGCTTGTGTACATAAATGTTTGTCGATTACAGGCTTGTACTGTCTACTGTGTCCCTCTGTCTCCCCTTGATTGTGTAGGTAGTAGGACCTTTTCTTCTTCCCCGCTAATAAGAAGGAATACAATGATTTTCTTGGTAATTATACGCTATGTTTGGGAGCATGTACTTAAAGCTCCTCTTCTGCTTTGTGCTTCCGTTATGACTATTAATATTAGGAAAAAAAATTGCATACATGTAGCTTGCTTTCTCCCCTTTATTTTCTATTGGGCAATACATGTCTTTCAATCCTATGCATGTGTTCAACAAACCAAATTTTTCTTCGACTACCAATCAGCACCCAAATCCCCTCTAGACAAAAGGTACTATTCGCTTCCTCCCTTTCTTCTTATCACATTCCTTTGAAGCTATCTGATCTGATGAAGGACTTAGGAAACCAAAAAGGGTCATTACTGTCTAATGGATTCTCCATTAGCCTACTTCTTTGTTCTTGGAATAATGGTACTGCCAGTATGAGTGGTACCAAAGTAGACATGACTTAGGTTTTCTGTATGCAGTGAAGGTCATGTGAGTAAAACCAAACTACACAAGATCACATGAGTAGCTCTATATTACGGATCCCAATCAGATGGTTTTTACGCTTAGATGCGAAGCGAAAAAAGAAAAACAAAAGCATTTTCTTTAGAAATGCAAAAGAAAGATAGAAAATAAAACATTCTAGGAAAGAAAACATGATTTTTTTCCCCTCTGCATCTCAGCACTCTCTTTATCTTATTCATCTCTTACCAATGTACAGTTTTAAATTTTTCCCAAATTCGAACCTCACAGCAAGCAGGCTTTCACCTTCACGCTCTGGGAAGACACTATTATTGAAGATGAGGGAACAAAACTCCTTGCCCAGTTTCCAAATCATCCGATTATCTTTGCCAGACGTGTTGGAGTTTCCAAATACAATGGTAAGTAACTAGCACGAGAGTACAGCACCCTAAACTAACTACCACCTTAATGGTTCTATTTATGGTAATACATGCATAATTGAATAAAGGTGTTACTTGATGTAGGGACATCTCTTACAACAAAGTTCAACACAACAATACAAATAAATCCACCATACTCACAATGTGCACAGCTGCAAATCTGGTAAAGAATACTAACATTTCTGCTCGATTTTGCCCTTCTACGTGTTCTTACTTTCTTACTTTCTATCATTTCCCTATCAAATAGGATCGCATCCAACACAGAGATGCTCAACTCTTTCGCATTGCGAAGTACATCTCAGTCAGGATCTCTTATTGCTGCTCCAGTAGAAGAAAAAATAGTTCCCATTTCCCACATCCAGACACAACAAGATGTGAGTACACTTTCCACAACTAATCCAACACTATTTGTAGTACCTATTATTCTAGAAATATGACTTAGCCTAACATTGCTGGACAGGGACAACCTTTCACCATTGAAGCAAGGATAACTCTCCCGAAACAACTCAGCGCTTGTTATGTACTAACATGCCCAAACTGCAGACAGGAAGTGAGAAACCTCAAGAAAAGAAAATTCCACTGCACCAATTGCAATGAGGAAAACATGCTTACATCCAAGTACTTCACTCTCTAATTTTCCTTAATAGCTATCTCATTGATCGTTTGGTATTGACCAATTCGGTTATTCTCATTTGTAATCAAAATATACAACTTATACTTTCTTCCTTCCCATTCAGAGAATATGTTCTACGTCAGTCTAAATGTAGAATCTTTTCTCCCTTTTAATTTGTGGTTCTTTTGTATATCAATTATCTCATTCATTGTTTGATCTTTTGCTGAAAATACGCTCTATTTCGTTCGACAGGTAGAATTTGTTTTCCTTTTCTTGTTAGCTGAAGAGGTTCTCCTGCATATCAACTCGTGATAGCTATCTGTTGCTTGTTTCATATTCTGCTCTCAGAGAATATGCTTTATTTCACTTTAAACAAGGAACTTTTCCTTGTTGTAGCTTAAGAGGTATTGAATTTAATGAAGTACTATGATCACTAAACTTGTGAGGATACATGGTGGGAGCATACTCAGTATACTATTATTGCTAAGAGAATATGTTTCATTTTATTCTTTATGTATATTGGGATTTCTTCTGTGGATTTAAATTTTTCAGCTCAAAAATTCTATTGCAAGATGGTGATAGAGATGCTCTTAGTAGTCAGATTCTTGAAAATTCATGTATGAATATCATGCCAAATATTTTATTATACTGAAGATTTTTTAGTTTCTAGCTATTGTAGAGAGTGAATTAACTAGGCTATGTAATGAAATGATAAAATATAGATCTTCCACTTAACTGCTCAGAAAGTCTGATAATGTAGTAAAGCGTACGGTGAGAACAACAATCTATTCTGTACACAAACTGAAATAAATTAAATCCATAAAATAATTGAATGATATCTTGCGTACAAATGTATAAAAAAAGTTCAAATCTGACCACATCTTTGTTCTTAGAGTCAGTCTTCCAACATCTACAAATAACTACCAAGGAATTATCTTTTACTTACTATTTATCTAAATGTAAGTAAATGTAGTCTCTTAGAATGCCCACATTAGAAATTAATGGCGGCCTATTCAGCTTAGTCTAATCAGGTTGAGGTAGCAAACAAAAAGGAACAAATAAGCACAAATCTAATCCACTGTTGTTCTCCTCCAAAATTATACCATTTTGATTCAGTAATTCTCCAGCATATTAAGGTCATCCACATCATAAATCTCAGAACCATATACTATTGGGATCAATACCTATACCAAGTGACAGTAATGTGAAGGTTTGAATTTACAGTGTCATATCCTATTGTAAGCTTCATCGCTGTAAAGAAATGCTAGAGACGTGAAAGTTTCTACTCTGTTTGACAAATTGGAACAGCTAAAGTCGTCATAGTAAAAAAGTTTCTACCGACATCTTCTTTCTCCATGAATCCCAGTCAGTTCTTCTGATTTGTAATCAGAATGTACAATTTATACTAATGGCTCTCAACAGCTGGATGTACAGCTTCTCATCTTATTTATTAAAGTTCATCTCTATATCCCTTTGAATGTTTCCACATTATCTTGTACGCAACTACTTTGTCACCTACTATGACACCACACTACATATGAATGTGCAGAGAAACGCACATATATACACAACTAATATAATATATATTTTTTTATAACCACAGGTGTCGATTTGAGTAACTCTTGAGGATGCATCGGGATCCACAGTAGGTATCATTATGGATGAAGAAGGAGAACAACTATTATCTCTCACAGCAGAAGAGATTTACAGTCGAGCATCGACTGAGGTAAGCCCCCCAACACTAAACATCAACACAAACTTCAGCTTCCAGCAACCAACAACACATGAACTGCTTTCACTTACAGGTTCTATCAAAGTCAACACAACATGATCAGTTGCAGCTGGAAAACAATCTCTTCAAACTTCAAGTGAAGAAATCCTTCCCTAGGACTGGACGCACAATCTCACCCAAAGTGTTCATTCAGACAGTCAGTAAAAGGGAAATAAGCTCACCTTCTCTCAATGCACCACCCTCCTCTGATAGCGAAGGAAACAGCAAGCGCCAGAAAAAGAATCTCCTCTCCTTGACTGAAGAAACATCTCAACCACCGAAAAGAGGCAGCAAACTTAAGCTGAAGGACCAAATCGAACCACCAACTCCAAACAAAATGAAGTAAAGGTTATCAGCCAAATCTCTTCCTTATTCCTTCCGCAAATAATACAATAAGTACTACATATTCAACAGTTCCTACTTACATTTACATCATCAAACATACTAATGACTCTTTCCTTTTCTTCTTCTCCTACCCATATAAAACAACACTGCCAGGTCCTTTTTGTAATCACTTTTGCTTTGTACAAAAAGAAGGTAATTTAGCAGAATTTCCAACAACAAAATAAATTGCCCGAATAGTGTACTGCTTAGAAATCCTTTCTCTGGATATGTCGTACTAACCTCTTGCTTTAACGTGCATAGGCTCTTGAAAGGAATGACACATTTTGCTACAACTTGCTGGTTTTGCGTTAGACACCACCCAATCATAACATTCTCCGCAGCAACTCCAAGGTAAGCAAACCATCCAACACCTTCGCCAAGAAGAAAGACAGGAAAAACTTAAATTCAATTCTTTCCTTCATTCTCCAGTTCCTCAAGTAAGTCATGTCTCTTTTTTCCGTTTCCTCTTTCTTCTTCTTATTCTTCACTTCTTCAGCTCTTTCTTCACTCTTTCGTTTTACCCTTTCTCTTTCTCGGTTCTTTTCAAATTTAGACTCCCAGTTCCCTTTCTTTGCTTGCTTAATCTCCCCTTCGACTCTTTGCTCTTAAAAATACTTCTTAAGCTTACTTTGACTCAAAAATATCACCACTCCTAATGTCTGCGCGCTCCTCATGCTAGCTCCTATTTCCTGGAAGCATCCAGACATAAATCAATGTTTCTAACTGATCCACTTCTATTTTTACAGGTTTGCTGCTTTTGTATGCTAAAACTACAGTTCGTGGATGTGTGCTCAGCCGTCACTTTTGGTAATGTCTGGCTTCCGTCCACTTAGACATAGGCGGTCCAAAAATTCTCAACCCCTCGTGCTCCCAAACAGAGCACGTTAGTTATGTACAAACAGTGACATTTGGAAACACATCAGGAACTTAAAAACTTTTCTTATCAGAGCACCACATTAGGCTAAACTGATAATTTTTAACTTCTAACGACCCTTCTCCGACGCATTGCAGACAAGCATGAAGGGAAATTCTTCACCGGAGGTAGCAGAGAGGATTGCATGATCCATCAAATGGACTTTACCTTATGACCAGTAACTCTCCAGCTTGCACACGCACAACTACAACAACTCTGACCTTCGGTCCTCCTGTCAAACTAAGACTTTACTTATATGAATTGTAAAAAACGTTCAAAACTTCACACGAGCCTTATCAGTGTATTCGCACAATATAACATATTATAATGACAGATTTATCAGTTCCATTTTCTGCTCCTATTTTCCCGCGCAACAACTAGGCATAATATCACCTTAGCCCGTGCCCTGCACGGGCACCACTATCTAGTAGATGTAGAAATGGAAGAAAGTAAAAATCAACAACATATACATACATACACATTAATTGATTAACAGAAGCAGAGGCCGTATAGATTTAGAAATGGAAAAAGGTAAAAATCAACCAACATATATACATACATACACATTAATTAATTAACAGAAGCATAAGCAGAAGCCATATAGATTTAGAAATGAAAAAAAAAGGTAAAAATCAACCAACATACATACATACATACACATTAATTAATTAGTTAACAAAAGCAGAAAACATATAGAAATGGAAAAAAAGGTTTCCTGGGAATAGATATATGTATATGCAAATTTTAAAAGCAGAAACATATACATATATCTGTAAAACAGAAGCAGAGAACATATAGATGTAGAATATATCATGAATATGCATATGCATATGCGTGTTTTCCATATCCAATAATCCAATAAATTTATGGAAATTAACATGAATCTAAGGGTTGTTGCTTCTTTTCTGGAAAAAATATTGGCTAAACAGGAAGAGGGACATTTCACCGAACACATGGAAGGCATGCCGTTTAATCGTGATTTTAACAAAATAACATCCTCATTCTTCACTGGCTTTCAGATTAACCCAACGAAATTATTTTCAAACTCACTTCTCAATCGAACGGAATCGAACAGTGGCTTACTTGAGTGACTAAAGCTACTAGCAACCTTAAAAAATCTAGACATTCTGTCTAAGAGAAAAAACAGGCCATGACAGACACCATTGTTACTTTGTATTAATCTTATAGCTAATCTTATGAACCGTCTAATTAATTAAAAATAAGGCTGCCCAGCGACTTCATCACCTAAAAAATTAAAGTTTAATAAAATTAAGATAAGAGGGAGTATTACCTCTTTTGGAGCAGCGAAACTGGAACGAGACGAGCCGAACAGTGAATCTCGACACCACAAGGAAGCTGATACGCGAATTCTTTGGTTCCGAAACCCAGGTTTCTGGTTTTCGCAGACCAGCTGGGTCGACGAGCTTTTGGACAATGGCGTAAAAAAAAAAAGTTTTACTGAGTTTTCTTTGAAATTAAGGATGGTTGCTGCCTCCTTGGTAAAGAATTTGAAACTTTTTGGGGTTCTTTTTCGGTTTCTTTCCGCCTCCAAACCATGATTAGAAATAGAGATTTTTTTTTTTGTATTCCTCCCCCAAATTTATTTATTTATTTTTTGGTTCTTCTTCTTCCTAAAACATTAAAGTAGAAAAATGGTGATTTTTTCTTGGGGTTCCTTTTTTCCGCCTCCTAAAACAGTGGAGAAGAAGATCTCTATATAGGAGTAGATTAGGCTGAAAAAAAAAGGGAAATCGCAGGGTAATTTCGGAATTTTGGCCAAATTGAATTCAAAATTCAAATTGAAGGGGTGAAGGGAGAAAGAGACGCGTGGGTACGAATTTTGAGGTGAACGTTGGGGCTGATCGATTTCTGGTGTTTTTGCCATTTTGGGACTGGTATTTCTGGGTTTGCGTCTGGTTTTTTCGTTTCAGATGAGGGAAGAGGGGTGGGGGTCGCGGAAGAAGGAAACAGGGGAGGGGGGGTGGCGGATGGGGGGGTAATAAAAGGGGAAAGGGTTTTAATTTAAAGAATTTGGGCCGGGTCAGATTTAGGGAATTTGGGTTGGGGAATTGGATATGATTTGGGCCAAAACTTGGCCCAAGAATTAAAGCAAAAATCTGAAAAATGGGTCCAAAAAGGAAAAAAAAAAAGAATTTTAAAATTTGGCCACTTTAAATTACAAATGTGGCCAAATAAGACGCGATTAGCTCGAAATCGATTAATTAATTTGACCACGAGATGAATTAATATAAATTAATTAAAGAGTTTTTAATATTAACAACTTAAAATAATTAAATTAACTACGGGGTAACTAATTCTAAAATAGTTAAAGTAAAGTGATTAAAGATAAAATTTATTTAAGAATCTTTTGAAAATTAATGAAAATACTTAACTATTAATACTTGATATAAACATAATTAAAATTAAAAGACCTAAGCTTAGAAATCACTCAAAAAAATATTTTTTTGCATTTTGAAAGCTAATTATTTCAAATTTTTAAAATTAAAAGCTCGATGATTAATTTATACTGTGGAGGGTCAAAATTGGGTATCAACACCCCATAGAGGTCAAAGATGAGTTGATGGTTGAAGAGTATGTGTGCATGAATATTTGAGAGTTTTTCATTGAAAAATTGATTTGAAATTACATGTTTTCTAAGTTGATGATTATCATACTATTTGTTTTCTTGAAGTTAATATTTTTCATGAGATTTTGCATAACCTTACATGATTATTTGAAAAGCATGCATAATGAACTTAGGGATGAGTCTAGAGCCTTGACGATGATGATGTTGTGATGTTGTGATTGTGTTTCACATTTGATGAGAGTCTTGATGATGATGTTGATGAGAATGACGTTTTATGATGTCTTAAAATGGGAAGTTTAATTTCTAAAAGAGTATCTTGAGTCTATGATGTTGATGTTGATGTTATGAGGTGAGGTACTATGTCCCTCTGGGACCGATGTTGATGTTGAGGTTTTATAATATGTCCCCATGGGACTGATGTTGATGTTGAGATGATGTACTATGTCCCTCTGGGACCGATGTTGATGTTGAGGTATTATATCATGTCCTTATGTGACTGATGATGATGTATTATGTCCCTATGGGACTGATGATGATGATGTTTTATGAGCATGTCGAGTTCTGGGAGGAGTATTGAGCACCGAAATGGGTAGAGAGTGAGTCCCACTCAAATCCATTAACTACGTGGCCCGCGTAGGAAGAGAGGATTGAACCGCAATGCGGATGGCTCCTATCTTGTCCCAAAAGAGGACTGGTGTTTGATGTTTTTTGTGGATCCACTGATGTGATGTCCTTTACCCCGGGCAGGGTATTGGATGGATGTGGCAACAACATCGCTTCGTTGTATCATCACTGGCTCATAAGTGATGGTTGTCGGTTAGAGAAACTCCCAGTTAGGTTCCTTTTGATAGGACTTTGATGTCGATGTTCCCTGAGATGAGTTGATGTTGATGTTCCTTGAGTTGAGTTGATGTCGATGTTCCCTGAGATGAGTTGATGTTGATGTTCCTTGAGTTGAGTTGATGTCGATGTTCCTGAGTTGAGTTGATGTTGATGTTCCTTGAGTTGAGTTGAGTTGAGTCGAGTCGAGTTGAGTTGAGTTGAGTCGAGTTGAGTTTCCTTGAGGTGAGTCTGATGTATTGATGATGTATTGATGAGATGTTGATGGGTCATTGTCTACTCTTTATTCTTTCTTTAGATAGACATTTGACATTCTGATGGAGTATGATGTTGAGTTGATGTTATTCCTATATTATTCTACTTGTTTCTGTTTCACTCAGCTATTTTACATACCAGTACATTCCAAGTACTGATGTCCCCTTCTGGGACTGCATCGTTTTATGATGCAGAGGCAGGTACTAGAGATCATTAACAGGCGCTTCGTTGAGGATCTATTCGCATTCTGCTGATCGGTGAGACCTCCTTGTTTTCGGAGGATTTCCATATTTTTATCATCTAGCTTGAGTTGTACTTTATTTTCCTTGAGTTGGGTAACCATGGCCTGTCATGGTACCATTGAGATGTTTGAGTTAGAGGCTTTATAGACACTGAGTAGAGGATGTGATGTATTATTTTTTCAACTATTCTTTGTTGGAAATTAACATTTTGTATAAAGACTTGATTATTTTAATTATATTCAAGTCTTTTCCTTGAGGATGTTTCTTCCGCTGTTGAGTATGATGTGACGATGAGTCCAAGTGGTTCGCTTGGGGACTAGTAATAGTCTCTGAGTGCCGGCCACGCCTAGGGTACCCTCTCGGGGCGTGACATTGTAATTGAGTGTCATATGCAGGATGTAATTACATTTTTCAATTCACAGGGGAGACTATGAGTTGCAGGTAATTACATGGTTTAATTAGAAGCTAATTATTTTTTAATTTTATTTCTATTTTATTATTTTTTGTTTTGATTTATCTTTTATTATTTTAAATAAATTCTTTATATTTTAATATTTTTAAAATAGATTTTATTTTACAATATATATTTTTCATTTTCATTTCCTTCTCATTCTCGACCTTTTATTTTTTTTCAATTTATTCTATGTTTATTTTTTTTATTAGTATGATTTTATTAGTATTCTAATTTGTAAATTAAAGTTGAATGCATTGTTGAATAAAATTATAAATTTACGTTTTTCTTTAAATTATATTTATGTATGTTATGTAGAATTTGACATAAGAATATTATGTTAAATTTTTTATTTTGAATTTAGACTTATGTTATATTTTTAAATTCATTTCGTTATAGTATATGACTTGATATTTTTCATTACAAGTCATTTATTTTTTAGTTATATTTGATAGATTATTTTTCGATTGAATATTTTAATAATTTTGATATGATATTATATTTATAACATTTAATACTTTTATCAAATATTAGTTCACATGTTCGTATAAAACTTGTATTTTTAGTTTTATGATTGATTTAATTAAAATATACTAATGTAATAAATATAAATTAGTTTTTAAAATATTAGTTAAGAACATATTTTTACGAATTAATATACTTTCAAAAAACAATATATCTCTTAAATATTTAATCCACTATTATTTATAAATATTCTTATTTGTCTAATATAAATTTTTAATTTTGATGATAAATTTTTATTTTTAAAATTTAATTACATTGTAATATATGTAATTATATTATGATAAATAAATAAGACACAATAATTACTAGATTGTTTAATTACTAGGCTAATAATTACTACTTACTCCCTCTGGTCCGTTTTATAGTCATTGCACTTGCATTAAAAAATATCTTTACTATTTTTTCCTTATTTAATATACATTAATTACTTTTTTAGTTAATCATATATATTTTTTATAGATCATTAACTAATAAGAATAAAAATAAATAAATATTATTTATGTATTAATTTTATATAATGACATATATTAAGAAGCACAGTCAAAGTCAAAACAACATAGAAAAAGATTACACCAATAAACCTATCACATTACACCAAATTCAATTACCTGCTCTAGAGTTGAAGGCTTCCTCCATTAGTACCACTGGCTTGTCCATCTACTGGGTGAGACTGCTACTACTACATATTCGGTGGCTTTCTTAAGAGGCAAAGGCTCATTTATTAGGTTTAGCCCTTCAAGGTGTTGGGAAATTTGGTGTCGAGTATACTGAAGTTGCGCTTGAAGATGATAACATCAATTGGGGGACAGTTGTTGCTGAACTCACCCAATTATTATATAGTTAAAGGAGTCATACAAACTCCAGTAGGAATTAGTGTCACAGTTAGAGCAAGAAAAGCTTATAATCCCTCATTGCTTTCTTATAATCCCTCATTCTTTCCAAACTCCATTTTTTATAATCATGGTTATGGATTCAGTCCCACTTCGTGTTCAAATGACGGAAGGGGTGAAGTTTATGTTAACCCTCACCAGGTGAGTCTGTAACCTGAGTTGCTTGCATTATTATTTCTTTCTTATTGCTTTTTAGATAAACCAAGTTTGTTCCATTACCTTTGCGATTCAAAAATCTTGAGATTTTCTGTTTTATCATTTTCCGGAGTTCCATGAATAGTCTTTTATTGCTCTATTGGCAGCAACTGATTAATATTAATGTTCTAGTAAGTATATGTTAACTCAGAATTAGAGCTGTTCAATAGAAGTGCAAATGATTGACTGCCGAATGGTAATATGGAAAACTAAATTATTAGTGTACTATATGCTATTGAGACAAGATGTGGTTAGACTAAGTCAATGCTATTTTGGTGGCATTGCATGGAAATATCAAGTATTTTGAATGCAAGCATACTCTTATCATGCCGTAATGTTTTCAAACTCATTGGTCTTAAATATGTCAATCATATTCATTTCTTGTTGTCCCCATTGGAAATTTTAGGGTTCAAATTGAGCCATATCTGTTGGTTCTTTAGACAAACAAATCCAAGAAACAAAATGCGCCTTTTTGCTTACTGTGTACTTATCCATCTTGTAGAGATGGATGATGGTCTTTCTTTCACTCTTTTTAGAGATTTATGTCCATCAAGTTAATGCATTTTTTATGCGAAAATGTGTAGTGAATCTTCCCTTTTCATTTCCAGGATCTTGGTATGATAAATGACAGATCATCTAATACTGGTGATGGTTACATTGCCTTGTTTGTTCGGATGCTTGGCTTGGACCATGACCCTCTAGATAGAGAACAGGCGGTAATTGGTCTCTGGAAGTATTCACTTGGAGGGAAGCAGTGTGTTGATATGATAATGCAGTTTCGAGGTTCTGTTAACCTTACTGTGAATCTTTTAAGGTCTGAGTCTGATGCTGCTTGTGAAGCTGCTGCTGGTCTTTTAAGGATGATATCCTCGGTGAATATGTATAGAGAGCTTGTGGCAGAGAGTGGTGCTATAGAAGAGATACACGCCGTCCTGAGACGTTCTTCGCTCTCCTCAGATGTGCAAAATCTACTTCATTCTTTCTTCTGTCTTCATGTCTTTTTGACACAAGCATTGAGGCAAAAGCTTTAATTTATGTCTGCAGGTGAAGGAGCAAAGCTTATGTACATTATGGAATTTATCTGTGGATGAGAAACTCAGAAACAAAATTGCCAACTCTGATCTTTTGCCTTTACTAATAAAGTTTCTGGAGGATGAAGAAGTGAAAGTGAAGGAGGCAGCTGGAGGGGTTCTGGCAAATTTGGCATTGACTGCTTCTAATCACAATAATATGATTGAAGCAGGTGTCGTTCCAAAACTGGTGAGGCCAATTGATTCTTGCATTTTATTTTTGCAAAGATATATATTGATCTTGAATATATTTGAGTTCAGAATAGGAATTTTTTTTTTATGTGAAATCAATTAACTATCCATCCACACTAGCTGGGATCAGCTATACAAAAATCTGTGGATCCACGTTGCTCTGTTCATGTGTTCCAGTACAAAAGCAGGACAAAAAAATTGTTTTTAATGCAAGTTAGCAGCTCTCTCTATCTCATATTTATCTCTATACGGACATTTGCGTCTTCTGTTCTTAACTAAGTCTACATTTCTTGGTGAGATTTTAAGTCTTCAGAGACAACTTCCCTAAATGTAATTTTAGGCTTACCTCATCTCGTTATACCACCTTCAACATACATTGTCTCCTTCTGCCACCTTCGGACGTCATAGTGACTTATTATTTCAGAAGAATTTGGCAGCCATTTCAGAAATTTCTGACCAAAATAAAGCAGGTGAAGAGTTCCATAAGGCAAAAAGAGACTCGGTCACTACTGGAAGATTGTCTCATGGAGTGGCAGTCTTGGGACAGTTAGAAATGTTGTCCTACTAAAGTGATAGTTGATATATTTTTTGTTTCTTTATTTTTGGAAGCCATGCCCCCAAAAATGGCCACCTATCACTGTCCTAGGATGTATAGGACATTATGCACATAGCTAGAATGATGGACTTACTGGAGCGGGCGGTTAGGAAGAAATTTTCTGCTTACATTAATTCAAGTTCTCAAAAAAGAGAACCTTTTTTTTATGAAGTAATAAATTTTATCAGTGTTGGGGAAACGACATGCTGGTGTACCAAAAAGTAGTAAACCTACAAAACAAAATGGTTTTCGACAAACTGCACCCAATCTTGAGTTTTGCACCCCTAACGTATATCCTCCTTTGTGATTTGCACTCTGTCCTTTCTTTTAATGATTCTCAACCGTAATGTCTTTATTTTCTTGCAAAATAATGAAAGCAATCTTTTTTTGAATTTTCTACCCGGTAAAAATGGAATACAATCAATAAAAATATAAATGACACAAAATTAACGAGAACGCTCAATAAAAAAGGAAGTGAATATGGTGAAGTTCATTTGCCTCTCAGAATGATTGATTCTCTCTGGATTGATACACTAGTCACGATTATGCTTTTCCACATGAGAATTTTGGCACATAACTGCATTAACTATGGCTCCTGAATATCGGAGGCAGCAAATTAGCCAAGAAATTGATGAACCTGCTGGAAGATGTCAGTGATAAGATGTAAGCACCTATACAATGGACTAATAGAAAAACACCTATACAATGGAAAACTGGTCTTTGCCAAACTCCATTACCGAGAGATTAATGGCTGGGTTAATTACAATCCTGGAAACAAAAGCACATTGAGAAAGCCACTCATGCGTTAGATCGTATGGAGTGTCCATACATTTTCCGTGAAGGAAACAAATCCTCTATTCAGAAGATTAAGTGAAAGTTATTACTCTATAAGGTTTTTGAGAAGAGGAAATCCAATTAGTGGATTTTATAGGCTCCTTGTAAGTTTCTTTCTTTTCCTTTTATGTAAACTTTTTGGAGGTGGCCAGCATAGCCTTAATGCCGAATAATACAATTTGCCAATTTTACAATACAATATAATACAATAGATAAATAGATATAGATTATAATATATGTCACATTTTGGGCTGGATTTTTTAATCCATTTTTTGGTGCTTAATGTCTTTGATGCTGCAAGTCTGAAGCTTACTGAATTTCATTGCCTTGGACTATGCAGGCAATGCTCTTGAAAAACGAGGTGGAGAATTCTAAGGTGATTAAAAATGAAGCGAGAAATGCGTTGCTGGAACTTGCTAAAAATGAATATGGTAAGATTCTTATCATGGAGGAAGGTCTTCTTCTGGTCCCTTTAGTTGGTGCAGCTGCCTACAAGTCCTTCAGACCAGCTCTGCATTCATGGCCTTCTTTGCCTGATGGCACCAAAATTGAACAAAAACCAAAACCTTCAAGATATGGTGCCTCCAATTTACTTCTTGGATTAAATATTGAGGATAATAATGCAAACATTGAAGAAGAAACGATGAAGGCAATGATAGGACGCTCTCGACAACAGTTTCTTGCACGTATTGGGGCAATAGAAACTGAAGAAGATAAAAAATCCAGTGGTGAACTTCCTTCGAATCCAAGGTTTACTCTTTTACCATGGATGGATGGTGTGGCTCGGTTGGTATTAATTCTTGGACTTGAAGATGAGTCAGCTATTGCTAGAGCTGCAGATGCCGTTGCAGATGCATCTATTAATGAACATATGCGGGTTTCATTTAAAGAAGCAGGTGCTATAAACCCTCTTGTTCGGCTAATTAACCATCCTAGTGACACTGTTAAATTAGCTGTTATTCGGGCTATACAGAGGCTATCTATCAGGTATCAAATTAACTCTTAACATGTTATCCTCTCCCACTTGTGGGATTTCACTGGTATGTTGTTGTTGTATGTTATTCTCTCCCATGTAGTAATCGTGACACATGACTTATCTAGTCAAGTCTTTATGCGATTCTGGCTTTGTTGTAAGGTTCATCACTTTACTTTTTGCAATGAACTGTGAAGGTTCTCTTCCGTTGTGTGTAATATTGATGTTAAGGGATTATCATCTGATAATTCACTCCAGAAAGGGTGAGTTCTTCCTCGATTATGTGCTTACCTTGAAACAAATACAATTCACGGCTCTGGTATTGGACTGAGTTCTTAAAAGAATCTTGCTGAGCAACTTGTTCAATCCTTGTGATTCTGTTAGGTTTGCTGTTATTTGTCAAAACTTGACATGTAATTCTTGTATTCCAATTTCCATATAGTTAAGAGGCAGTGGTGACAATGTTTTTAAACTTCTGCTTAATATCTAGCAGAAAGCTCTTTCCTTCTTTAGACTTTACTTCTAAGGGCATCGTGATCCAGTCTATGCATTTTGGAGAGGGCAAAATTCTTCTACCATTATGTGCAACTTTTTAAGTGAATATGACTCTTGCCACTTTGATATTAAGCCAAACTCTTAAAAAATGTATTTGTTAAATCTAAAGTTAGAAGGACTAGTTAAAATTATGGTGCTGCGGACACACCAAGACTCCTACTAACTCCATCAATTAAGAGTACATTTTCAGTTTGTCACTACTTTCACACTCTCATTCTTGTAGTTAAATGCAATTTTTCCGTGTTGAGTACGATTGCTCACACCATAACTTCAAAGATTTTGGAGAATTTTATGTATGCTATGGTTCCTGTTTTGTATTGTTTAAAATTAAGTTGATCTGTGCAGTTCAACATACACTGAACACCTCTGGCTAATTTATATTGTTTCATGCCCTTATCATTGAAGTAATGACGTATGCCAAAGGCTGGAAGAAGAAAACGCTTTGCATTCTTTGATTTACTTGCTCAGTAACTCAGAGATCTCTAAGAGCTTGACAAGAATGGTACTGCAATTTTTTTTTTCCCGCTAAAATGTTAATCAGTCAGATTCTTGTATCACAGAGGTAAAATGATATTATTTCCTATGCAGATACTGGACATTCTTACTCAGATCCTAGATCCTAGCAAAGAAATGAAATCAAAGGTCTGTATCTATCGGTCATTAGTTTTTAGTGGAGCTCAAACTCTTTCCACAACTTCTCTGACTCTTTCCTTTCTGGTTTATTCAGTTTTATAATGGACCAGTTAATGAGTCAGTAAGTGCAAGGACTGCAGCTAGAAATACTGGGTTGACTGGAAATGAAAATGTGGAAGTTGCATCAACTACCAGGTTTCATGTTTGTTTCCGTATTTTACCTCCTTCCCTTTGTATCTATGTGTTCCACAATGACCTTGAATTGCTTAGTTCATGAAAACCTGTTTGATGCTATCACTTCTGCAGTGCTTTTTGATGAGCCTACAATATTTACTTGGAAGATTTTAATCTTAATGATATAAGTAATTACTTGCTACATCTATCCTAAGTTGCTCGGACTCTCCAAAAAAGTTGCTGCACCCGTGTCGGATCCTTCAAAAATACACTATTTTTGGAGAATCCGACACGCACCCATCCATATCTTTGAAGAGTCCGAGCGACATAGCATCCATCTATGTGCATTATTGGGATTTCAGGGTTCATGATTAGAATGATGTGTTAAATTTATGCTCTTAGGTCCAAAGACTCATTCCTTCATCATCCTTCTATATTCTGACAAGATATATGGTAAAAGGGCATATATAGGAAGTTTTGGTTCCCGCTCAATTTATGCTGAAACTATTCTTTCAACTGATCTTGTTGACATGGTAAATGCATATAATTTATGTATTTTAAGTTTGATAATAACGACATTTGTTCTACTTGCAATTATCTTTACTTCATAAAAAAGACATTTGTCTTATAACTTTTTGCAAATGAGTGTTTGGTCAATCTGCAGCAGTTTTGAAATTTTTGAAGTGCAGGACGGTATTAGTGCTTCACTAGTTGGTGTTACAGCAGATATAATATTAATCTACTAACTATTTCACGGTTAGAACAAACTCACATTTCATATTTGCAGATTTGAAACTTCCAATGTGGCGGATCTCTTAGATTCTACTGTTCTATCTCACCTAGTTGATATCATGAGGACATCATCTCCGGATCTGCAGAGGAAAGCTGCTTCTATTCTTGAGTTCGCTACAGTTATTGAGCCATGCATGGAAAAGCTCCTGTCCATTGACCTAGAAACTGGTCTAGATGCTGTTTTCCAGCAGAAAACTTTAAATGGTATGAGAGACTACTCACCCTTATCCTCATCAAGACCAAGTCTTTCAGAAAGTATGCTTGAATCTCATTTTTTTCCCGTTAATATGTCACTTGGTCCCTCTTTGAAGTATGTAGTAGTTTGACGCTGCTTCTGTTCAATATAACATGGTAATCAAGAAGTCTTAGAAAATCTCTGGAGAATACCATCTCAAAGAAGGAAACCATGTTCTTCTGTTAGATTTGAAGTAGCATCAATGTGTGAATTTCAAATGTAGTGCCGCACTACCAACAGTAGGAGGGTAGGACATTCTTTTCTGGCATTTAGGCCTCGAATGTACACCAACTTACAGTTAATAGTTTTTCCAGTTCACCTTAAACATGTACTATTTATATTTCTGGATACAGTAGTGATCCACAATATTTTACCTTCCATCTACACCAAATTATTATCATTCACTTACCAGTTTCTGAATCAATGAGTTTATTCATTCTCTCTCCCTCTCTCTGGTCTAGGTACAATTCCAATTTCCTCCCAATTTTTTAGCTTGTCCTATTGTCTAATTCCCTAAATATGCTCAGCAAACTCACAATATTACTGTTCGTATTTCTCTTTTGTGAGTGTGAAAGAGGAAAAATTGAGAGGGAACATTGCTTGAAGAAAGGAAAGACATTCTAACTAACTATATGCACCGCAAACTCTCTCTGGTCTAGGTACAATTCCAATTTCCTCCTTCCAATTTTTACCTTGTCCTATTGTCTACACTTAATTCCCTAAATATGTCAGCAAACTCACAATATTACTGTTCGTATTTCTCTTTTGTGAGTGTGAGAGGAAAAATTGAGAGGGAACGTTGCTTGAAGAAAGGAAAGACATTCTAACTAACTATATAATTACAGTGCATGATTCAATCTAGTTGATCCTAACAAAATATATACATCTTTATAAGATTCCAACACGTTCCTTCAAGACTGTGCATACAAATCGTATGTACCAAGCTTGCTACATATACAACTCATTCTGGGGCTGATTAGCAACCATGAATATATTTTGCAGGTTTATCATTTGACTTTATGAACTTTGAGTCAATGTCTCCCGAGAATATATTTTCTCCTACAAAGTGATAAATTAATTTCCATGTGTTTGATCCTCTCATGAAGCACTTTTAATGCAACTTAATAGATCTAGTAAATGTTGGTTCTTTGTGCTGTTGTTTGATCCATATGAGTTCAGTTGTAGGTACTGCCATATCTCAACATTCAGCTTTTGCACCCGGTCTTCTAATATCATTCTGTTTCTTAGTTTGCCCAACTAGAACATAGTATTCGGAGGTAGATCGTTTTTGGATAGTGATCTTGTCCAATATCAGTATTTCGAGCAATTTGCTCATGCCCTCGATCTTCATGTAGTAGTCTTTTTCCTGGAGCAGTTTTTATATATTGAAGGATATAAATAATTTTAAAATTTAACATTGAAGGACATGAATTATTGCATTTCTATAAATGATTTTTAAAAATTTTATATTGAAGGACATGAATTACTGCGCTTTGACTATCACAAGGAGACTCCAAGAACTACTTGCAATTATCAGGTGAGTCACAATCGGATAATTTGAATTGCCACAAACCTCCTATATCTTCTAGGATCAGGAAGAGGCTCTCCTGACCAGGCTAAACTTGCATTGTAGGCTTATTGGAGTATCAATAAGCCTACAGTCTCATTCCTGTCTCTCAAGAATATCAAGAGCATGCTTCCTTCTTGAGATGGTAATATGTGATTAGGATTGAGTAACCTCAAAACCTAGTAAGTACCTTGATCAACCCAGGTCCTTGGTTTGAAAGTTTTGGAAAGGGTGATATTTCAATTTGGCGGTCCACTCTTTTATGATTAAAATAGTCTTGATCTTATTGCATTTACTATTATATACCCTTCTATTTATTAGTTAAAAATGAAATTCTGATCAGTGAGGTGAGTACATGCAATTGTCTTTCATTTAAAGAAGAGATTGATCTCATGATTCTTATGACTGTGAGAAATATTGGGGGAGAATATTATTGTAATTGTTGTCTACATTATTACATTGAGACCCCATTTATAGTACTATATTAGACTCCTTTTCCAACTAGGATACTATAATACAATCCTTTTCCAAATAGGATTCTGTATACAATTGTAATTCCTATTCCTATTTTAAGTAGGATTGTATTTACCTATTCCTATTCTAACACTCCCCCTGAAGCTAGTGCATACATGTCATATGTACCTAGCTTGTTACAAATGTAATTAATATGAGGATCGATAAAGAGCTTGGTAAGATATCTGCAAATTGATCACTCGACTTCACAAAATTAACAATCTCAATGTGCTTAATCTTCTCATGAAATACTGAATTGATGCATGATGTTAATAAAACACAGAGTGATAAATTCTTGAATTGCAGCGTTGAACTTCCCAAACCAAACTCAGAAGACTATTTCATACAATAAAGTGACGTACACAATTGATATCCAAGGCTACCAGACTATCCCTGAGCAACAAAATCCGGTGGTTGCTCCACATAGATTTCTTCCTCGAGATCATCACGGAGAATAGCATTCTTAATGTTTAACTGGTTAAAAGGTCAATGGACAATGACAATATGGAACTTGCTCATGCACCGAATTATTAGATTTGATGGTTGAAAGTGGTCATATATAGAGAAACAAATTATATGGGTAGGCTCATAATGATGAGATGACCCTAAGAGAATTATATGGGTAGGGTCGGAATGATGGCACGACCCTACTGGAAAATAAAAATTATATAGGTAGAATCATATTGACGGTACGACCCTACTGAAAAAGAGAAATTGTATGGATATTAGGGTCGAAATGATGGCACGACCCAAAACAAATAAGAAAATAGTCACCAGTGGCACGGTGCCACGGAAATTGAATATGAAAAAATAGTCAATAAAAAGATTGCTCGGTGCTACACAAATCGGATATGAGAAAGTAGTCACCGAAAAGATGCACGGTGCTACGAAAAGTAGATATAAGAAAATAGTCACCAGAAAAATCCACAATGACCTAATTTTTTTGCTAACATAATGATTGGCCAGACGGCTGGCATATATGGGCCATAACCGCCCGCCGGCAGCAAAAGCTCTTTGATTTTCTACCAGGACCGTAGAAGCTTTGATACCATGTGACAAATATTGGGGGAGAATATTATTGTAATTGTTGTCTACATTATTACATTGAGACCCTATTTATAGATACTATATTAGACTCCTTTTCCAACTAAGATACTATAATACAATCCTTTTCCAAATAGAATTCTATATACAATTGTAATTCCTATTCCTATTTTAAGTAGGATTGTATTTACCTATTCCTATTCTAACAATGACAATCATGCAGTTGGTGCTGGAACAGTATTTAAGACAACAATAACAGTTTCTACTTTCTATATCAAAATTTGGGAGCCCTCGGTGACCTCTACCAGTTAATTTGGGCATATACTCAAGTTTCTGTTTGGTAATATTCACGGGTCAATTCAAGCTATTGCTTTTTTAACAGATTCGGTAGTCATATAGTGAATGTGGTTAGTGCCTATGTGCCTCAAGTGGGCCTGGATGAGGAAGCCAAAAAACTCTTTTGAGAGGATTTGGATGAGGCTGTAAGAGGCATATCGATGCAATTTCTAGCGGTTTTGACAATGTTCATGGAGGCTTTGGGTTTGGAGAAAGAAATGGAGGTGGGACGTCTCTCATGGATTTTTCTAAAGCCTTTGAGTTGGTTATTTCTGACTCATGTTTCCCGAAGAGAGAAATCACTTAATTACTTTTGTAGTACGGTAGCTAAGACTTAGATTGATTACTTACTCTTCCAGAAGGGTGATAGAAGCCTTTGTAAGAATTGCAAGGTTATTTCGAGTGAAAATATTTCAAATCAACATAGGCTTCTAGATATGGATTTAGAGATTAAGAGGGAAAAGAGGAAGAAGGCTATTTATGCCTAACTGAGGATTAGATGGAGAGACCTGACTCCTGCCCTTTCTCGGGAGATGGGAAAAAATTTGAGTAGTTTGGAGGCTTGGAGTAGTAGTGGAGATGTGAACACCACGTGGGACACTACTGCTGGTTGCATTAGAAAAGTACCTACTGAGGTACTAGGGATATCGAGAGGGACCTTTGGTGGATGTCAAGGTGAGTGGTGGTGGGATGGAGAAGTTCAAGGAAAAGTGAAAGCTAAGAAGATTTCCTATACAAAGTGGTTGGAGTGTATGGATGATGATGAAAAACGAAGGTTTAAGGATATCTATAAGACGGTAAAGACAGGAGCGAAGACGATGAAGACAGGAGCAAAGACGACAGTCACGAGTTCTAAGACGGTAGTGTTTGAATGCTTGTATGTTGAGCTAAGTGAAAAAGGCAGGGACAAGAGATTGTATAGGCTCGTGAAAGAGAGAGACAAAAGCTCGCGACTTGGACCAAGTTTAGTGTATCAAGGATGAGGAGGGTAAGGTGTTGGTGGATGAGACTTCTATTAAGCAAAGGTGGCAAGCTTACTTTCATAAACTCTTAAATGGAAAAGGGGACATAGATATTGAGCTGGGTGATTTGACGCACTGCGATAGCTATCGAGATTTTGGTTACTGCAGGCGTTTCAGAGTAAAGGAGGTTAGAGGTGCTATTAGTAGGATGAACATAGGGAGAGCGATTGGATCCGATGAGATTTCGGTGGATTTTTGGAAGAGCACGGTCAAGGATGGTATGAAGTGGTTGACTAGGTTGTTAAATGCTATTTTGAAGACTGCTAAGATGCTCGATGCATGGAGGAGTACAATGGTTCCATTGTACAAGAACAAGGGTGATATTCAAAACTGTAACAGTTACGGGGTATCAAGTTGCTAAGCCACACAATGAAGGTCTGAGAGAGAGTGGTGGAGATGAGGGTGAGAAAAAGAGTGTCTATTTCAAACAATCAGTTTCAGATTCATGCCGGGATGGTCGATTACTGAAGTAACTCATCTTGTTCGGAGACTAGTGGAGAAATATAGGGAAAGAAAGAGGGACCTTCATATGGTATTCATTGATCTTAAGAAGGCCTATGATAGTTTTGAGGGATGTCCTATGGAGATGTCTAGAGGCAAAAAGTATTTCAATGGTGTATATTAGGGTGATAAAGGACATGTATTATGCAGCCAAAACTTGGGTAAGAATGGTGAGAGGAGACTCAGAGTATTATCCTGTTGAGGTGAGACTTCATCAAGGATCTGTGTTGAGCCTTTTTCTTTTGCCTTACCCCTTGTTTGGATGGTTGTTATCCATTGTATCGTATTGTATTGTTAGTTTAAATACAATGTTTGTTTTGATTGTTATTGAAATTTCATTGTATTGTATTGTTTAAATCCATTGTTAGGTAATGACAAAAAGACCTATTTGTCTAACGATCTATTTGGTGTGGTTGCATTGTTACTTTAGTATTTTCTTCTCATTTTTTACTTGATTTATTATTTAATAATTTCATTTTATCCTTTACCCTTTTTTTTCATGGTATCTACCACATACTCTATAATTTCTTGTAGGTTTATCATTCAAATTATGGATATATGACATTATGTAACGACGGAGAACAATACAATCTATCCAAACATTGTATTCATTGATACAATACAATACGATACAATACAATACATTACAACACAATACAATACATTCAAAATATGACAACCATCCAAACAAAGTGTTAGTAATGGATGAGTTGACACGGTCTATTCAGGAAGAGGTTCCATGGTGCGTGCCACTTGCAGATGACATAGTACTGATTGATGAAACTCGAGATAAAGTAAATGATAAGTTGGAGGTTTGGAGGCATACTTTGGAACCCAAAGGGTTCAAACTGAGCAAGACCGAAATAGAATACTTGGAGTGCAAATTCAGTGTCGCGAGTGATGAAGCAGACATTAAAATGAGGCTTGCCACTCAATCTATTCCCAAGAGAGGATTTTAAATATCTTGAGTCTCATCCAGAGTATTGACGATATTGACGATGATGTCGCACATTGTATTGGGGCAATAGGGACGAAGTGGAGGCTTGCCGCTGGAGTATTGTGTGATAAAAAGATACCACCTAGACATAAAGGTAAGTTTTGTAGAATGATGGTTAGACCATCTTTGCTATATGGGGTGGAGTACTGGCCAATAAAAGACTCACCTGTTCAGAAGATGCAGGTTGTGGAGATGAGGATGTTGAGATGGATGTGTGGACATACCATGGGGAATAAGATAAGGAATGAGATCATTCAGGGGAAGTTAGGGGTGGCCTCTTTGGCAGACAAAATGAAAGAAGCGAGACTGCGACGATTTGGGTATGTGCAAAGAAGAAGTGTTGATGCTCCTGTTAGAAGGTGCGAGAAGTTGGATTAGAGGCTATACGGAAGGGTAGAGGTAGACCAAAAAAGTATTGTGGGGAGGTGATTAGACAAGATATGCCGCAGCTTCGTGTCACCGAGGACATGGCCTTAGATAGAAAGGAGTGAAGGTCGCGTATTAGGGTAGAAGGTTAGACGGTTAGTAGGGATAGGATGATGTCTGACCTTGTGATATAGTAGGTTAGTAGAGGTAGTCGTGTCTTTATATATTGTGTTGTTCTTGTCCGTAATTTATTTTGCACTTTTATTGTCTTTATAAATTATCATTTGTTTTTCTATCTAGTTGTTTTGTTTCAATATATGGTATTTTCTGCTTGGGGGATAATATTTTTGAGATCAGGGTTTTTTCGGAAACAACTTCTCTATCTCTGAGGTAGTGGTAAGGTCTGTACATTTTAGCCTACTCAGATTCCACTTGTGGGATTTCACTGGGTATGTTGTTACTTTTTAATAGATTACTTTGGGAATAAGCCAAATAAACCCATCACTAAGCACTTCTTGCCCAAACTTATTGGAACTTGGGCAGGTTACTGGGGTTGGGGTCTATTTTGCCATCTCTAAATGTAGGCAATTTGGATAAACTAGGTACTATTTTCTGTAGTTTGGATGAACTGACATATCTTAGTCATCTATGAATCAAATCTAGAGTCGGAAGAAACAGGCAGTACAAAGTTATATAATCCAATGCGACTAGTGCACTGCACTAATTATCCTTCTATTGCTCCTGTGTAATAATAGAGTCAATGAAGCATGATATTAAATAGTTTAGGGTGCTGCTGGTCTTAAAAAGAAGAATTTGCAGGAAATGAATAAAAATATTAAAGGAATAAAAAACAAGAAAGAGAACTAAAACCTGAAGTTGAATGATTGATTGATCTTTACTGCAGTCTAAAAGTACAATTCATAATAAAACTATTAACGTCTAAACCTAAAAATAAAGAAAAAAAACTGCTGGAAATACCAAACTCAAAAGTCTATAACATACTATTTGTTCAAAATTCAAGCAAAATTCAACTCCTAACTAAGAGAGCTAACCAATTGACTAGGTCTATCTTAATAAATTACTGCATTAAAAACTTAAACAGTTCTAAAGCAAACATTCAACACTCCTCCTTGCTTCAGGAACTGCAAAATTTTGATCTTCTATCTTGAGATCTTCACACTTGATAACCGAAAATGATCTTCTGAATAAATCTGCAGATTTATCTTTGGGCTTGTGGTGAACTAATTCACTTCTCATCTTGAATGCAACCCTTGAGTATTAAATCTTTTTGGCATGTCTTCGGCTTCATTTTCATCTTGAACTTGAACTTACCCATTTTATTTTCATGAAACATAGATAGTTCTTCCATTGCTTCAATTTTTTTAGGAACATTGAAAGCTCCTTTGAACCTAGCAGGTTCGCATTTTTCTTGTGCTTTTTCAATTTGAGGATCATCTTCTAATTTTTTCAGCTATGATCTTTTTCATGTTCTACAGAAACATCTTCCATTAGATCAGATAAAAAATGTTTACCTCTCCTCTTAATGTTTAAAACTTCTTTTCCAACACCATCAATGATGAAGCAATGCTTATCCTGGAAAGATACTTTGTATCCTTTTTCTACCAACTGACAAATACTCAACAAGTGTTGATCAATATCAGGTACATAAAGAACATCTGAAATTGTCTTATTACCTGAACTTGTTTTGATGACAACAATTCCTTTTTCTTCAACAAGAATCTGATCACCATTTCCGATCTTAACTTTGGATATTTCAGTAGGCTTTACTTCTTCAAACAAACTCTTGTCATAAGTCATGTGGTTAGTGCAACCACTATCAATCACCCGAAAATTTGTTAAAACCTTACTTGAGATACATGTTGCAACAAAATGATGGTCTTCTTCTTCTTTGACCACCCGTGCATCTACTTCATGGTTCTCAAATTTATTTTTGCAAATCACTGTTTCATGGCCAAGCTGATTGCACGTGCTACACTTTGTATCTAGCCTTTTCCAATATTTATATGGTGGATGACCCATTTCTTCACCGTGCTCGTAAGGTGGGTAATTTTTTAAATTTTTACCCCCTGTTTTGAGTTTTTATGGCCGGCTGCTAAGGCTTCTTCAACCATACCATCTTGCCTTATAAGTCTTCTTTGCTCTTGTGCCTGAAAAGAATTTAACAATTCTGTCAAAGTAATCTTGGATAGATCTTGTGTATTTTCTAAGGTCGTTATACATGCTTCATATCTTTCAGGCACTGTAATGAGAATTTTTTTCAACAATTCTTGAATCTTTAAATTCAACACGTAGTAATCTTACCTTGTTTACTATGTCAAGCAATCTATCTTATTATTCTTTGACTGTCTCAGAGTCTTTCATTCTTTGCAACTCGAACTCCCTTGTTTAATTCAATACTTGCATTCCTCGAATTCTTCTGTCTCCAACTTATTCTTTCTTCAGATAATCTCAAATTTCTTTTGATGATGTGAGAGACATAATTCTTGTGAAAATAATTTTGGAAACAGCAGCAAACAAAGTTGCCTTTGCCTTATGACTTCATTGTTTTCTTTTCCTTGTGACTCTTGATTTGAGCTATGTGGGATTATTTGGCAGTGGATTAATTTCATAATCCTCTTCCACAGCTTCCCAAAGGTCAAGAGCCTCCAAGTAAGTTTCCACTCTTGCAGCCCATAATTTATAATTTCCACCACCAAAAACAGATGGAGCCATTCGTGGAAAATATTTTCAGAATCCATCTCTTCACTCACAGGTCCCTCAAGAAAAATGACTCTGATATCAATTGTTGGTTTTAAAAAGAAGAATTTGCTGGAAATGAATAAAAATATTAAAGGAATTAAAGAAAAAAAAAAAGAAAACTTATAAACTGAAGGTGAATGATTGATTGATTTTTACTGCAGTATAAAAGTACAATTTATATTAAAACAACTGACTTCTAAACCTAAAAATAAGCAAAAAGATCTGCTTGAAATACCAAATTCCTGAAGTCTATAAAATACTATTTATTCAAAATTCAAACAGAATTCAACTCCTAATTAAAAGAGCTAACAAGTTGACTAGGTCTATCTTAATAAAATTACTGAAGTAAAAACTTAAACAGTTCTAAAGCAAACATTCAATAGGTGCTAGCCAAAGGATTGACTGATATGAGGTTAAAGGGACAATTAGGGTCGAAGAGAATCAAAGAACATTGTTCAAAGTCAAGGAGGGTGAAAGGTGAACTGTGCGAAAGAAACAAAATTATCTGTTTGAGCAACTGAAGCTACTTGTGAAGATGTCTTGGTACTTGCAAAGTATATCTGATACAAAAGCAAGTCATTATATTCCCCTTCACATAAGTAGAACATTGGATTGGTTAGGTTACCCGTGGACTCAGTCTGAGTAACATGAGCAGTGTTAGGAGGTCGATCAGGAAAAGAGCAGTACTTCTCACGAATATGACCAATTTTTTGACAAAAGCTACATTTCTGTTGATATTTTCCAAATGATTTTCATTTTTGAACTTTAGTCTGGGATGCTATCCCAACGATTTTCTGTTTGAGATGCTAGGACAGAAGAGTCTACTGATATCAGTGTGTTGTGATTGTGTGACTGGGAGGAATGGAAACTGGTGTAGTCAGTAGTGTGGCAAGCCTTGGTAAATGACAGCACAAATCACACCCTGTAGGAACAGTAGGACAAACCAAGATTTGGTCATGCATCGAGTCAAGATCAAATGGAAGCTCAACAGGTGCTAAGAATAAAAAAGGTCTCCAGATGTTGCTCCAGTTGTTCATCAAGACTTGCAATAGCAGACATTGACTCATTATACTATTCTACATCTGTCTGGTCGTGTCCAAGGTAGTTAGACAAATCTAAGTTCTACTTTTAATGAATGTCAATCACAAAATCACATTATAAAAGCAAGAAATGTCATTTGTGTGTAAAGCACTAGCCTTCCCCCAAATTATTAGACAATTCTAGAATGGTTGAACAAGGGGATACCTTGAGTTAATGTAGACTTTCACAAATGACTACACAATTGAATATCGATCTTTTCAATTCTCCCTAAACTTTCTCATCGATATCCTTAGCTTGTTTAGCCAAGTAGATCCTATACTTACCGACCTTGGCACCATAATTTAATAGAAGACCTAGAAAAGTAATTGCTTTACCTGTCAAAGGTTCTGTGGTTATCACTTGTTCGAATTGCAATCAATTGTTTTTGAGCCAAAAACATCCAATCCAAGTTATATTTTTCAATGAAAGTCAATGCAAATGGAGAAATATACCATAGAAAGGGATAAATATGATGACAGTTGGGGAGGGGGGGGGGGGGATGTAAGAAAAAATGGTGGAGAATAATACCATCATGTATTTGGTGGTCTATATGGAAAGAAAGAAATAGCAGATGCTTTCGGAACCAGGTTAATTCAATTGAGAAAGTCAAATGGAACTGCTTGACTACTTTTTATTTTTGGTGTAAATAAGAAGGGACAGAAGAAGCTGCACAAATTTCAGATTTTATAGGCTCTATGTAATCTATTACCCTTTTTCTGATTTTCTCTTGTTGGAACCGATTTTTGGAGGTCTCTATCATATCCTTAATGCTGAGGAATACAACATTACCTTTCCCAAAAAAAAAAAAAAAACAAGATATCATGCTGGAAACGCTGAAGTAACTTTGCTTGCCCGAAAAAGTAGTTCAAATGAACTTCTCATATCACTAGAAGGTCTGAAATGGTAGGGTTGGTCCTCAAGATTTCAAGAATTTAGTCAAATCTTCTTGAATTTTTGTTGAAGAGCTGTTGCAGTGCAGAAAGAGTGGGACCTTGATGGGTGAGGTCGAATCAAGAAGTGACCCAGCTAGTAGTGGGCATAAAACCGAAAAAACGGAAAAAGTGGGCCAAACCGAACTGAATTGATTTGATTCTTCGATCAGTTTTTGGTTTCAATTTTATTTAGTTCGGGTTTCAGTCTTAAGGTATTGGTGTTTCGGTTAACTGGAAAACCAAGTCTTTTTAAGTATTTATGTTAAGTTGGCCCAATTTAATTAGATAAATACTTGGGCATTGTAGCACAGAGTAGTGTGATGGTTGTGACTTAAATCGACCTGGACAATCTACGGTTCAGTATTTGGTATATACAATCCGGAAATTGAATTCGAAGTGAAGAACTGAACGTCCACCCTTGGACTCAGGTGGGTTAAGAAAATGGCCAACACTGAACGTGCCAGTGAAGGACCTGGAGGACAGGTACAACTGGTGGCATTGAAGGCTCGTGGATGACCTTACGACAACAAAATTTCTGGGTAGGGTTACTCGCGGTTTCCATGCTATTTGTAGCACTGGTATATGCACAGTGCCCCTGGAAAGTGACAAACCTCGAAATAGTGTATATAGTGGCCACGGAAGTCTCTGACAGTGAGTATTTTCTCATGATATGATCTGATACATGTGAGAGGAGAAATTTTGAGGGAACACTGCTTGATTATCAAGCAACGGGGTTAAATAGTAGAGTCTATATGCTCTAAAGAAGGTAAGAGTTAAGACAATTGATCTAATTACATAGTTACAAGGAATGGGTCAATTTAATTGATCCTAACTGATGTGTGACCAATTTATGTGGCAGACTTTGTTTTTTATTTCGTCCAAAATAGGAACAATCCGACTTAAAAATTTCCCTTTTTCCACAAATGAAATGATTTATTGCTAGATAAATGTCTAATGTTTGTTTTAGAGTACAAAATTTAAAAATCTTCCTTTTTTCTTAAACTTTATATCAAGTCAAACATCGCCACATAAATTAAGATGGAGAGAATTCCATATTTACAAGATTCTAAATGTAAGGTTTGCGTACATTTTTCCCTCCCCAAACCCCACTTGTGGGATTACACTGGGTATGTTGTTGTTAACAGTGAGAAAATGTCCAACTGTCCAGAACTGCTAAACATGTACCAAGTTTTTGATAATAATGGCACGCCTTATGTATTCATTGCTTTGGTGTTCTGTAGGATATTTCTCTTCAGTTCGGTGGAGATGTTAAATCTTAACCACCACAAGTTGATTTTTGTAACCCTCAGGGGTTGGCCTGGTGGCAATTGACTTGAGCCTTGGGGTTTGCTCCCTTTCAAGGTCTCAAGTCCGAAACCCTTTGGGTGCAAACAATTTCTGAGGGTCATCGGACTGGGTAAAACCTGAATTAACCATGGTGCACCTGCGGGAAATTCCTTACCGAGGGCCTGGGCACCCCCGGGATTAGTCGAGGCTCAAAGAGACTCGGACACCCGGTGCAAATAAAAGAAAAGTTGATTTTTGTAACTGAGTAAACCTGTAGAATTGCAGATGATTTGAAAATTCTTATACATGTTACCAGTTCATTTGATTTGAAAATTCTTACATATGTTACCAGTTCATTCTTTAGCTCAGGTCAGTAAAATCGTTCTAGCTGAAGCCAGAAAATTAATTCACTAGTCAGTGATCTGCATTAATCTTTTCGTCTGAGACATCGCATTTGTTGGCCAGGGTGGTCCATTCAAGGGCTGCAGAAACTTACATGAGTCCTTACTATTGTCTTTAGGTTTATATAAGCATATACAGGCAGATCCCCAATAGGATATGTAGGTTTATGGGACCCAGTAGCTTTAGTCTAGACCCTATATATTTATTATATAATTTACGGAATATCTATAAATATTTGATTGTGATTTCAATTATTATTATATATTAACTTAAGATCTTTGTATGAACCCATAAATTTCAAATACTGTGTCCATCTCTGATAGCATAACCAGCATTTTGGAGTCTAGTTCAGGTAGTACCAATGATTATGCAAATTTTGACACGTGAACAATTTAATAGAACTTTGTTGGGTGGACGGGGTGTGTGTAGGGATCCCATCTTTTATTATTTGGTTAAAGGAAGAAAACTTGAAGGATGGTGGATATCATGATGAAATTTAATCCTTTGTTTTTATTTTGTGGTATGAAGATCTTATGCTAAAATACCAGAGAATATTTTCATTAAATTCTATTGCTTCCTCCAGTTGTTGGACATAACTAACTGGATTCAACTATTGTATTGTAGATACAGAATCTGAAATAGATATGCAGAACCCTGAACTACATGCCCTTGAGGTAGAAGAGGCAGGTCAAGCGATATCTGCAGCATCGCGGTTACTTACAAGACTGCTAGACTTTGAGCAATTCTATCTTAAAGTAAATGCATCTCATTTCACAAAATTGCTGCGGAAGGTTCTCAAATCCGACATCCCTCTTTACCATAAAGACTGGGTTGCTGCATGTCTTGTGAAGCTAAGCCATCTCTCTGGTTCAAATTTTGACTATGATAACCCGATCAACTTAGAGGTAACTCTTTATGAGACGATCCCAAGGCTGATTGAACAGATAAAGACGTCATATTCACCGGAAGTAGTAGAGGCTTCTGTTGTAGAGCTGAACAGAATAATCTCTGAAGAGGTTGTGCATTCCACAAAAGCAGTGGCTGCAGAGGGAGGGATATTTCCGTTGGTGAATGTGCTCGAAAATGGGAGCGATGGAGCTGTTGAAGCAGCTCTAGCAATACTATATAACTTGAGTATGGATAGTGAGAATCATGCTGCAATTATAGCTGCCGGAGGCGTGCCAATTTTGAAAAGGCTTGTACTAGCTCAAAGGTCACATTGGATGAGAGCTTTGAGATTGCTTAGGACATTACCTACATAACCAACTGACCTAAATGCTTTTACCAGTTGTAAAATAAAACGATTTGTTTCATACAGTCTTCAAGCTTATCTTTTCTAGCAAAAAACAACTAATTAAATATACAGTGATAAATGTACTTGGTCCTGTGCACACTATAACTTTAGGTCCACCTGCACAACTACTTTTGAAATTGCAACTATTGCTGAAGATTCAAGATGAAAAGTTGAATTACCATTTTACCTTTCAATTTAAGATTACGTCTATAATATTTATATTTATTTACTAAAAATAAACTTATATTATAATAAATATTTTTAGAACATTAAATATCTTTTCAATTTTTTTGGAGTTATTCTTTCGTTTAATACTTATTGTGAATATATGCAAAATATTATGCGAAGTAATAAGCTATAAGTGGAAAGAACTTCAAAAAAACAATCGTTTAAATATCTTAATAGTGTTAAATGTGTGTTTTCCGTTTCAATTTTCACAAAACGTTTAATAGCTTAATGAGTCGGGAGGAATGAAATGACATCTAAGTTTGTAAAGACATGTAACTCTCACTAATTATATTCATTATGATTTTTACTCTGACCTCTCATCCATGATCTCAAATGGAATAATGTCATTCATGACAACCGTTTGTGTTCCTCAATCTTTGACACAATATTATACACACCTAGAACAATTGATAAATATGTATGAGAAAATTTCTATGCTCTCTTCTCTTGTCTCTTTTTACTTAATTTATTTAATGTTTATTGCACAACTTTCTATTATTTTATTATTATTATTAAGAATTTATAGTGATTTGTTGTTTTGTGTACATTAGGTAGCATATAGTATTTTAGTATTCTCATTTGAATATTGTATTTGTACAATAGTTAGTTATTTTTACTTTATGCACTTTTAGTCAATTTTATATTTAAGGATATATTCCTTTTATTAGAAAAAATATATGTACTTTTTATCATAAAAATAATATATTTTGTTTTAGTAAATACCAATAGACTTGTTGAGGATAGTTTGAGATAAAGGTGCAATGCGAGGAAGAAAGGAAAAGAAATGTTATATTTGTAAGAAGATAAGAGTAAGACATAACCGAAAATGGTTGGAGTAAAGTGTGTGTCCATGTCTCTGTCCACAATGCTTGCATCTTCTTCATCTCTACCACCCACTGACCCTTCCCTTGGCAAGTTAAAACCTCCATTCCCCAAAACCCAAACAAGAGTTGAGCAGAATCAAAGGAAACTGTCAGTTGCAGAGATTGAAAGAGCCATTGGTGCTGGCATTTTCAGAGACAGAGATACCAGCAGGTATCCATCCCTCTTTTTACTTTATCAAACATACCTACTTGTGGGATTCCACTGGGTACGTTGTTGTCGTAAACATACCTACTTGATACTACAATCCCAATTTTTCCTTTTTTTGGTTTGTTAAGGAGTGGAAAGGAGAACAAGACGTTGTTTGATTCAATTTTGATAAATTCTGTTGGGGAGGATGAAGGGGATGTCGAGAAGAAGCTAAGACAAACTGGTGAATGGCTTATTGATAAAACTCAACACACATCTGCCTCTGCTGGTAATTAATTTGTCATTATTCCCTTTTCTTTTATTTACTTCCTTGTTGTATTCTAACAAACATGTTGTCACAGGAAAACAGATTTTAGTTGCTGTGTTTCAATGGATTCTACCAATGTGGATTCTTGCATTTCTTCTAGCTTCTGGGATGATCAACCTACCTTTTCTTGATGACTTGCTTTTGTAAAGGCATGTGTTCCATCCTTCTGCACTATTTTGTATGATTTTAACAAATTATTGATCACCTCCAAAATTGGTCTTGAAAAGGATAAACCATTACAAATACAAAGTTTGTGACGCCCCGCGCTCCCAGTTAGTATACAACTGTGTAATCGTTGTAGAATCTACCCGATTATGGGAAGACCAAGTTGTGCAGGAGCCTAAGGGCTAATATATTCCATATAAATGAAGTTAAGCCAAGGTTTAACGAGTTACAGAAGCTTTCATTAGGTCTAACTTGAAACGAAGAGTTAGAGGTCCTACTACCTATCACCTTAAAGGTCTCCAGAACAAGTTTCTAACAATATAATGGCAACCAGGTGATGGCACCATTACATTACAATCTTGTTACTTTTCATTATTTGATCAACATTGCAAATTTGTATCTTTTTTCTTAAGTCGACGATGAAGGGGTTGTCCGTGTGTATGTATGTTGCTAAAAGGTGATCAATCCTCGTTTGCATTCGCGAGGGATCACCTTGTTGACCTCCTCATTCATGGAGGAGAGATCGCGTTCACAGAGGGTAAGTCTGGGAACCTCCACGTTCGCAACATCCTTCCCATGTTCGCGAGGGTCGGGGTAGTTGTTCTTCGAGTTCGTGGAGAGTTACTTTTAATGAACAGTGACTGAATTCTAAAGCTCGGGTTTTGAGTATTTTTCATCATTTTTGGACCTTGGGAGCTTGGGAGAGTGATTTTTCATGGGGATTTCAATTGATAAGTTACTTTGACCTATAATCTTTATCACCATTAATTATATCTTGTTTTTAACATCAAATTGGTTAATTTTGATTGGGGTTTTGTTCATGAAATCAAGTTTTACAAAAATGGTGATTTTGAATTGATTACAATTCAGTTTTTGAAACGATTTTCGTTAATGAATTCCTAATATCTTACATTTTCATGCAAAAGCATTTGGATTTCAATGCCCTTTTTTGGTATTGAATTATTGGGCCATTTTAACTAATTCTCCCCTAATTTTATGATTTTGACATTGTTAGTCTTGAAATTTTATTGTAAATCATTATTTAAATAGATTGTGGTGTTTTGGATACAATTCAAAAGGGTAAAGCTCAAGCGTTGGAGTGATTGTTCGATTGTGTTTTAGACAAGTGAATTTCTAAAATTTTGTTGGGACTATTTGACCTTATATATATCCTTCCTTGTGTTTTGGGGAATAATGGAAATATGGATGTGCGTTGAATTATTCGTGAAATGAATCTAATAAATTATGATGGAATAATAAAATGTCTATGTAGTTGTTTTGAGAAATGCGTCTATTAGTGTTGATTTGATTATTAAGAAGTGCGATTGTTGATGTTGATTTGATTAGAAAAACACAGATTGATGTTACAATTCAAGTGTTGAGAAATTTAATTTATATTGTTATCCCCATTTTGAAAGATCTTAATGATCAGGTGGATGAAAAATGTTGAGAAATCTTGAAAAAAATGTTGATCCAATTGTGAAATAAAATGTTGACGTGTTGTTGAGTATAATGAATTATGATTACATATCAATTATTGAAAGCAAATGAATAATGATATTGAGTTTATCCTTGAAAGATTCGATTGCTGATGATGATCCCACTATTGAAATAATGATGTGCTTGTTTGGCTTGAATGATATTCATATGTGTTGTGTGGACTCATCATATTCACTCATGCACTACTTGAAAATACTTATTTGGTTGAGTTTCACTATACAATGGAAATCAAAGTCATGAAAATTCTTACAATACATACCTGAATTTTGATGAAAGAAGAGAGTTGTTTGGTCTCCATGGGTGAGAGGAACCCATGTATATATACCCACATACGTTGATGAGCATCTAGGCAAAACTTGGGGGAGAAACGTTGGAGCTTGAAACTGTAGATTGAATTGAGGGGGAAGAACTTAAGAGAATTTTAAGTTAAGGTGAATATGGCACGGGTTGGGACGGGTATGGGTAGATATAGGGCTAAAATGATGTATTTTAGGGCATAGGATAAGAGAAAAATATCAAAAAACCCTTAATTAAAATTTATCGAATAGGGTCTATGAGACCCATCTATGGTTCATAGATTTATTACGAATTGTAAAGACCGTTCGTAGTGGTGGCGAATAACCAAATTCCAGTTGAAATGAAATCTTTAGGGTTAGGATCAGTTTTCCAGTTGCAAGATCTAGTCCACAAAGTCCATGCTTTCGATTCGTAGTTACATCATCATGGTCTAACATATCTCTAGTACTATGGATGAGGCATAAGACAAACCCTAGCTCACCCTAAGCATAAGAAAGTAAAGTAGTCTAAAAGATGAAGAAAATGGCATAGAAAGTGCACCCTTGAATAATGAGGACTCATCAAATATCAAACTTTAAATGGGATTGAAACTAGCCACGATCATGGTGAGTATGATGATCGTCAGATCCTACATTATTATACAATGTAGGTAAAATATATGTGTTAGTACGTGAAAGGTACTCAATATATGAATAATGCGATAAATAATATGACATGTCATGCAATTGAAAAAGTTAAAATCCATGATATAAAATTCAACTAAAGCATGAGAGTAGAATATGAACAAGGTCAATGCAATTCAATAATCATGATATAAAACTTTAAAAGAGCATAAGCTAATAGAAAACACACTCATGTGTGGGATATAAACCATAATCAGTAATAAGACTATGCGATATATAACATGAAATTCCAATATTAACCCTACATTAGAGAATAGAGAGGCTACTTGCCAAGGTAGGCTCCTTGACGACATCAGAACTATACGTGGATCTACTAGCTATGCCTAAATAGGAGCACGTATTTGGGGTTAGAGGTTGATACCTAGGACTTCCTTAGGTCGCTTTTTTGAGTTTTCAGATTGAGCCTCATCTCAAAGTTTTCTTGGTGTTAAGTTAAATTCCAATAGAATAAAATCATAAATCATTAAGTCAATCATGAGGGCAAGCAATGTCTAATTACCAATCCAAATTCACTAAATCAACATTATAGAGTAGCTCATTAAATTTTTTATTCGATTAATGTGAGAATTTTATTTCAACGTTTTGAATCTCTGAGTATGTGAGAAAGTCTTTAAATCTTTGATTCAATCAATGTGAGAATTACCTTTCACACCTTGAATCTATGAGTGAACTTCACACCATTATTTGTTCTTTTTTGAGAGACTTCACTAATTACAATTCATCATTTTTATAAAATTTGCATAAAGTCCTTGTCGATTCATGATAATAACTCATAGTAAAAATTAGGATTATTTATATGGGTTCATATGAAATCAACTTTAAATCGTATAATTTTGATGTGTACATGCATAATCATATAGAATAATATCAAGTGAATCATAATTGAAAGAACTCATAAAGAATTTCATGAACCCTAAATTACATTGAGGAGAGTTTGAATGAAAACCTTGACACTCATAAAATTAATGTCAATTCATGCATAATTGAATCAATAATAATGAGTAAAATAATTATTTATAAAATTCATTGCTAGATGATCAAAACCCTAGGTTCCAATATTAAGAAACTTACGGAAAAGTAGTGAATCCCTCGGACTTCATGGATGAAAGAAATTCATGAATGAATATCCACATACCTTGAATAAAATATAGCATTGGAATCTTAGGAAAAGACTTGGATCTTTGGAACCCTAGTTTGAACTTGAGTGGATGACCTTGGGAGAAAAGTTCTTTACAAAATTTTGAGTGTTGAGCGGGTGAGAGGGGTTTGGATGAATTGGTTAGTACAAAATCAGTTATAGAGCTTAGAATTAACTTAAAAATGACATGGTTTTAACATTAAAAGCACAAAATAACCTTGAAAATTTCCTTTCATCAATGACCATGAAACCATTCTATGGTCCATGGCTCATTCTACGATCTGTGAGAAATCCTTCATAGAAATCCCACCCTTATCTTAGTTTCTAAAGTTGTGTCTAGGATCCAAGTCTATAGGTCGTACTTAAATCTACGAAACGTCCTCTTGGTCCATGAAAGAAATTTGGAGACTCAGTATTTGGCCCTTTTTTTCCATGATCTCAATTTATGGCTCGTGATTTCTTTCACGAGTCATAGAATTCTTACATAGAACTAACTTTGAACTCAAATTATTTTTAAGTGTTGATGGTGTTCTATGAATCCCTTTCTAAGGGACCATGGTCCATCAACTTCATCCGTCCTATTAGATCCCTAAACTTAGATCTCTGATTTTAGGGCGCCTCTATGACTCGTATCTATAGTCTTTAGTATGACCTGTAAATAGGTCTCACAGATTGTTGCACCAAACCAATTCTACATTTATCTTTTTTTGTCCTAACTTTTCAACTTTTCGGACATTACAATTTATCATAAAAAATTCAAATGAAGTGCAAAATAAATTATAATAAAATACAAACAAATGATTCGTGTAGCAAGACGATCATGTAATCACTAACCTAGACATAATTTACGAAGCGAAGATTGACAATAACTCAATATTATTATGTAAGTAAAAATATAAAGCAAATGCATAGAGTAGAAAACTGAAAATTATATAGAGAGAGGTCATATATTATTTAATATTAAGATGATGTATAAATAAGTTGAATTGACTTTTTATTTGTAAAAGAATATAAGTTGTTATGTAAGATATTTTTAAATTGCTTACTTGTGCAAGCTTATCTCATTGTAAACTTATCAAATTACAAGCTTATCTGATTATTGTAAATTTATTATTTGCAGATTTATCTAATTGCAAATTTATTCAAATGCAACCTATCCTATTGTAGGCTTATCCAAGAAATTATGCAATGTATATCTGTAATACAATATATTTATGACACTTTCCTCCGAATGTTCACTAAAAGATACGTTTCTCATAAGGATTTTTCTGGAAAAAATTCAAGTTGAAAAAAAAGGGTACACATATCTAGTTGTTAGATACCTCACTAAAATCTTACCAGCAAAAATCAATGGAGGAAAATTCTTGGTTAAGAGAAAAAGAATTAATGTATTTTACTAATGAAAATGTGTTTCGATTCCCGTATTTCAATATTGTATATTATCTTCTCAAGAGTCAAGTTGTTAGAAATTTGGCGAATAAATATATTGAGTTATCGCTTGAATGAATTCATTATATTTCAATATCATCATATTTTGAGAGATCATGTGTGAAAAATAATTTTAGTAAAATGTGTTTTATTTGATCTCTTTTTATAAGGTCTCTTTTTAATTGAATATGCAACATTGTTTTCATATAGAATTGTGGATACTTCAAAAATTCGCAGTTCAGGCCATCATTTGCTTTGATAAAACCTATGACTGATCTAAACATACACATTTTCTACTTGCTTTATGAATAATTATCATTGTAAAATGATTTCAACAAGCATTAATAATTAATTATTTATAAATCAATAAGATGTAATAGTACCTCCGTATATAAATGTAAATCCTATTTGAGTTCGAGCTTTATGGAAATTAAAGAGATAAGTATAAAAAATATCGCTAAACTATTCTTTTTTTTTTTTAATTTCATATCTAAACTATTGAGAGTGTGAGTTTCATACTTAAACTATCGCTTATTAGTTTGAGAAACACACCTCATGGCATGTGTAATACACTCTCTCTTTTATTGAAAAAAATCTTGCCACATGACATGCCACATATATGGATAAGATATTCTACATTGACAAAAATTAAATAAATTATAACTATTAATTAAAAATTAAAGTATAAATATTCTTTCAAAAAAACATTACTTTTTTTAAAAAAATTCAAAAGTAAAATTTAAAATATTTTTCTCACCTACTCCACCGTCCATCCCCTCCCCCAAACAATCCTCACATTTTTATTTCTTTGAATCCCTTTCATAAAATATTTTTAAAAAGTTTAAATTTTAGCTCCTACTCTACTCCTACCTAAAAATATTTGATTTTTTTAAAAAATAAATAAAATTCTACCCCATCGCATCTAACTCTCCGCTCCTAATTTATTTTTATTTTTTTAATTCTTTATAGATATGTTCACATATTTTTAGAAAAGATTTTTTTTTTACTTGTGTATTGTATATGTTGACACCCGATTTTGACCGACCCTTAACGGCTTATTCATTTAATGAATTGATGTCCTAATTGGCAAAATAAACGATTTTGTCTTTCAGAATATACTCTTTATATTATCGTTTTATACCTATTATTGTCTACAAAAATAAACAACAAACAATCGTTATTTTAATGATTAGACGCGTATCGTATTTATTTTAGTAACGTCTTTCGAATTGCGTTGTCCAAAATATTGTTCTTTACATATTTCGGTGAATTACGTGTTTTATTACGCAAGTCAAATTCAAAGTATTATATTTTGTTCAAGTCGTGACCTTTAAATAAAGTCTATGTCAATTTTGGCCAAGTCTTTTGATCAATGCACTTGAATTTATTTCTAAACTTTTCGCGTTGTTATCCAACTTGAGCCAATTTGCGCCTTAATCTTAAAACTTTTATAATCTTTTACTAGTATTTAAATTCAATTTACCAATTAGTGGCTCATTCTTTAGAAATTTGACTAATATTTAAATTCAATTCAACAATTTGTGGCCTAATTTTAAATTCCCAAGATTTTTGACTAGTATTTGAATCAAAATTATCAATTTGCGGCTAATTCCTAAATTTTCTACAATCTATGGCTAACTCTTAAATCCGGGTACCCACTTTCTTTACCCGGATCCGACCCGACCCGCTTCCTTTTATTTCAACACCCCCAAAACCCATCTCCCACATTTCATTTTCCCACCTCCCAAAAGAAAAACCCTAGCCGCCATTCACCCTCTCCTCTCTCCCTTTTCCGGCGGCTGCGCCGCCCTCTCTCCCCACTGCCAACCCCCATGGCAGCCTCATCCCCATCTCCCTCGCCACTGCCCCTCTCCCTCGCCACTGCCACCGCTGCCAGTCACCACGACGCGCAGCGGCGGCGCCCCTCTCCTGACCCACAACCCCACAGCCGCTCCAACCAGCCACCAAACAACTCACTTTCTCTCCAATACCGGCGGGATCTCGCCGGAAGCAGTCACCCACAACCCCGCAGGCAGCGACCCTCTCTCCCTCGTTTTCACTATCTCTCTCTCACTGCCGTGCGCCACCAACGCCGGCAGTCCCTCGCGATTCCACGCAACGGACTTCGATGAAGTTTAGGCAAATCAACAACTTCGGGGAAATGCTTTGAGAACATTTAAATTCGGTTCGATTTTATTTATATTTTTATTTTTATTTTATTTTTTTTTGTTTTTGTTACGGCTCACTGCTTCTTGTTTGCTGAAATTAGATGTTATGTGCATATTTTATCTCACCCACTTGTTTAAGTTGTTATTGAGTCTAGTTTGTTGGTTCTATCGTCTCTAATAGAATGTTTAATTACATAGTTTTGTTGATTGAGATTGCCTGATTTTGTGAAACCATGTGAGATTTAGTTATCATTTTGATTTATTTATTTTTTGATGATCTCATTTTCTTAGTTAGAATCAGCCAAACTTTACTTGTTTTCTGCATAGAACTTCATAGAAAGATGCCCAGTAGAATAGTAAAATGTAATACATGTAATTGTTTACCCTTTGCTCAATTAACTCTCCCTAATTAACCATGATTTAGTAAATCATAAGTCAATCTTCCGGATTGATTTATGTTATTTTTGGGAAAATTCTTGATTGAATGTTTGATTTACTTTCAGTCATGGCAGGATTTAATTTATGGTAAACTTGATTCTTTTAAATATGGAAATGTTGATTTTTAATATTATTTTCCTGCTTCCCTTAATTAGGTCCGGATCTTGCTTGATTAATATCCTTTCCTTTTTTTGATAAATTTAATTTAGGTGATTAATTCTTCTTACCTTATATTCTAATTCCTTTATACTATAAAAGAGACTCCTTCTCCCTCTTTGAAAAGAAGAAGACAGAGACAGAAAAAAAAAATATTTTACATTCTCTCTGAACAGACACAGAGAGAGAATAAGAAACACAGAGCAGACAAAAAAAAAATATACAGAAAACAGACAAAAGAGAAAAAAAATAGACAGAGAAATAAAAAGAAATACACTCACTATTGGACTTTGCTCCCTCTTGGCTTTCAAGATCGCCCTCAAACTCTTTGGTTGTTTGCTGTTTGTTATCAGCTTTCGGTTAGTATTCCTTTTTTTGCATATATTACTTCCTCCTCTTTTGTTTGAACAGGTTTAGATTTCAAGTTGGGGGCGGAACTGATCCGGTGGACGTGAAAGATTTGTTTTATCTTGAATTGTTGTGTTTATTATCTTTACTATTATTACGTCATGATGTAATGAAACGCTTGAAGCGGGGATATAGTGAAGGGGGGGAGGGGAGCACTTGTTTTATTATGGCATGTTATTCATATAGGCGAATTCCGGACTAGGATTATTTAAAAGAAAGATAGGCTTAGGCAATCTTAAAATAAATAACGTCTCTTAAAATGAATAATGTCGAAATCAAAAGGCGCTTTAGAGATTTAAATCCTTTTTTTTTCTCTATAAACTGATGGTTCTTTTATTTTACTCCTCGGTCCCATTGTTGATACTAGATACGTTAACTGGCCTGGCACTCGCTTTCACCATTGTTGTGGAGAATCATGATATAGATTTTAAAAAGGGATATGTTATTTTGCATTATATCATTAAATAAGAATTAATTACTCTAAGGTTTTTGTTCCATTAGATCGTGATATATGAATTAAATATCATTTTTTTTTTAATTCAGTGACCTCTAATTATGCCATAGGAACTAAATTTTCTGTTAAGATCCTATAGTATTATTCATGCTCTACGAAATTTTTTTTTTTCTTTAAATATCATGCTATAAGAATTATTTTTACTTTAGATATCATGCTATAAGAATTATTTTTACTTTAGATATCATGCTATAAGAATTAAAAATTTTGATATCATAGGAATTACATTTTTTTTAATTTTATTAAGCTATTTAGAAAATCATGCCTATAGGATTTAAAGTTGTTTTCTTTTAAAGTTTTTTCTATGCTAAAAGAATTATGCTTATAAGGAGCAAAGTTGCTTTTTCCATGGTTTTATATTTGTCAATATCATACTTATAAAATTTTAAATTTTCAAAAATGTTAAAGTGATAATAAACTTATGAACATACGCACATGGTTGTTTGCATATTATCTGATGCATAACAAGCGAATAGCTATATATGTTAAAAATTATGTTTGCAGACACATAGTATATTACTTCACATTATTTATTTCCGAGCATGTTAGATAATTATTTGGAGGCTATTTGAGACTTTGCGTGATAATTGTTGTCTTTACATGTTTTGTTGTGACGCGAATTTAACTAGGAAACCTATATTCCTTTTAAGTCTAGTACCATCCTAAAATAGAAGTCCAATGCCTCTTGGACATTAGGAGGGACGCTAGTCATTTTAGGAAACGTTAGGCTTATACTTTTTTAGTACGCCTCTAAGTTAAATAATAAAATCAACTTAGGAGGGGTAGGGGTAAATAGGACTTCGGATATGATGAATAAACTCGAGCTTAAAAAAGGACAAACCTTGGTTTTGTTCTTAGGCTTAAACAAGCCATGTGAAGCTAAATCCGGAAATAAAAGCCGAGTAACTGATCCGAGTAAATAATTAATTCACTTGGTTTATTTTTAATTTTCCTTGTTCATTTATTGTTTAATTAATTTATCTGTTTAATTTTTATCACTTAGGTTTATTTAGGATATTTTATAAACAGAGACCTTACTTGTTATTTGAAACCCCACATAAATACGAGACACGGTCGGGACCCGCCTTTGCGGACCTCGAAGGGTGCTTAACACCTTCCCTTCGAGGTAATTTGAGCCCTTACCCTCTCTCTGGTTAACTTCGACCCTTAGGCTAGAATGGTGTCCTAATGCACCCAATCATTAGGTGACGACTCTCCAAATTTAAAAATCCCAAAAGAGTCATCGCCACGACGTCGTCCATGTTCCCGTTTCTCCGCGAGGAAAAAATGGGGCGCGACAGAATGGCGACTCTGCTGGGGACTTAGGCTCTTACCATTACGTGTCTTGCTTTTATGTGGGTTTTATTTTTGACAATCCCTTCCCTTTCTTCCTTTCACTTTATTTGCTTATTATTGTTATTATCATTTACTAACTTGTTTCTTTTTCCCCTTTTCCTTTAGTCCCTTTCCCTTCCCTTTTTCTTATTTACTGCTTTAATTTATATAACACTGCTATTTGCTAATTGTTTGCATTTAAATTTAAACTGGCATTTCGTTCATAAACTCCCCCACTTGGGACCCTCTTAATTTCTCTTTAAGGTGATGTCGTGCCTTTGCACTTCTCCCTACTCTTTTCAAACCAAAATTTAGAGAGTAAGCGCTTGCGTGGTGAATGGCGGATAGTCTTACTACCGTTGGACCACGTGCTTCTCGCATAAGAATACCCAGTCCGTGTCTAAACCCACTCTTTAGAAAACTTAGGATAGAGCTATCCACCCCAAAAAATTAAGATCATGCATGCATAAGCCTTAGGTAGTTTGACCCTAAGGGGGTCAATCTACGTAATAGTAGCCGCCCTATTAAGTCTAGAGGGTCCAATCACCCTCCGAGACAAAGTGATGCATACTATGTGTCTATGTGATCACGATAATCAATTCAAGCCTAAAATATTGTTAAAAGGGAGCTTAAGATTTATTCATTAGGTTTATATAGTTTAAAGATTTATTCCCATTTGTTAGAGTTCATATATATTCTACCATTTAAAGATTGTAATAGTTGTTATTTATAAAATAATTATTTTTTAATTATTCTGTATTTTCTAAACACTAAACTCCAATTAACAAATCAAGGGCTTGAATTAATTATTAAGAATCACTTGCTTGTCGTATTAGGCCTACCTCTGGCTCAATGAGGTCCCTTGCATTTTAGGACGATTATTTGTCAAGTTACATATTTACCATTATTATTACCCTAACCTCTAACAAGGCTTTGCTGGTTTTGTTGTTTTGTTTTCCCCTCCCTAGGTTGATCTGTGTGCGCACACTGGCCTACCACACACGGTCGAAAGGTCCTCCGCCTACTCCTCCAAGTTTGAGTCATCAAAGAAGGGATAAAATGAATGACAATAATGCCATTGAGAGAGTGGAGTCTTCTGAAAGAGGGGTCCAACCGGATGATTTAACTCTAAGACTGGAAAGAAAAATTCAAGAGTTGGAGGATGAAATGGCCAGCATGCGCAACTTGGCCAGACTATCCATTTCTCTCGGCACTCCTTTCGGAGCACACATGGATGACCCAGTCACTACAACTCAAACCACCTTCTCAAGTCACCCTCCACCAATTCAACCAACCTCTCAAATCCAGTCTAACCCCACTTATGTACCCTCTTTAAGCAATCATCCAAACCCACATCAACTAAGCACTTATGAACCAACATGGTACCCACAAAATCCCACCTACATTCAAGATATGCCTCCCAAGTCCACTGCCAACATCTTAAAGGCCCATGCCTCCGGAACTCACACCCATAATCCTATATATGTCGAGACATCCCCTTTTATCCACAACTACCACGAATCAGAATCCTCTCAAAAGGATATGTTGATTAAATCCCTAACTGAGAGACTGGATAGTCTGAGCAATCGCATGCGACATGTAGAAGAAAGTAAAAAGGTAAATGGCCTGAGCTATGAAGACTTGTGTATGCACCCAGATGTCGAGTTACCGGAAGGATACAAACCTCCAAAATTTGAACTGTACAATGGCATTGGAGATCCAAGGGCTCATCTGCGTATGTATTGTGATAAACTGGTAGGAGTGGGAAAGAATGAAAAGATCAGGATGAAGTTGTTCATAAGAAGCCTTACAGGGGAAGCTTTGACATGGTATTTAGAACAAGACTCACGAAAGTGGACAAGGTGGGAGGATCTGGCTTTTGATTTCATGAACAGGTTTGGGTTCAACATTGAGAATGCACCAGATTGGTTTTATATTCAAAACCTAAAGAAGAAGCCAAGTGAATCATTCCGAGACTACGCTATAAGATGGAGGTCCGAAGCTGCTAGAGCTAAGCCTCCCATGGAGGAATCTCAAATGAAGGATTATTTTATTCGGGCCCAAGAACCTTAATATTATGATAGAATGATGCTTGTGGCAGAAAAGAGTTTCGCCGATATCATCAAATTAGGTGAAAGAATCGAGGAGGGTATAAAAAATGGCACAATTATCAATCTAGAGGCCTTACAAGCTACTAACAAAGCCTTGCAGTCCGGAGGTATGCCCGATATTCGAAAGAAGAAAGAAGTGGGTTCGGTAATGATGGCATATAAAGCTCCTACCAGACACCAAATCTGGGCTCCGCCACTTCCCCACTATCCTACGTCTTCATACACCGCACCTCCTTCCTTTTATCCACCACTTACCCCCTACCAAACTCCTCACACCCCATATCAACAACCTACATACCCCGTTTATCATACCCAACCAGGATACTTTCAAGCACCTCCACCTCCACCTCCTCAACGACCAAACTACAGAAATCGTCCCAACTTTGAAAGAAAACCTACCAAAAACTACACTCCTCTGGCTGAACCCATAGCACAACTCTACGAGAGGTTGAAAGAAGCTGGCTACATCACCCCTATTCCTGCTTTGAATCCAGACACTCAATCCAAATGGTATGATCCAAATAAAGTTTGCGCATACCACTCAGGAATGAAGGGACACACAACTGATGTATGTCGCGCTTTGAAGGATAAGGTTCAAAATCTGATCGATGCTAAGGTCATACATCTGAAGGACCCTACGCCAAATACATCTAACAACCCACTACCAAATCATTAATAAGCATGTTGAAGTTCTATTGGAGATCTGGCCTTCTTTTAATACTTCTTATGTAATGTTTCTTTCATCCTTGTATCCTGAACTACGTTTGACCTGATTCCCGTTTAAGAGGGATACGTAGGCGCTCCTATGGAGTTCGGTCTTACCATAATAAAAATCTTTATTCTCCCTTTTGATCACAAACTGGGGCAGAATTTTTGAGAGGATCTCAAAAATTCCTTAGATTATTTTCTACAAACTGGGGCAGAAATTTTTGAGCAACTCTCAAAAATTTCTAACTGAAGACCGACAACGAGGACATCAAGACGAAAGGCGAGAGATCAATAAAAGGACGTGCGGGCTACAGATCAACCTCCCCTTTTTCAAACTAATGATTTTTCTTTGAGTGTAGACTGGCATACATGCTTGGAAAAGCCTCTTCGTATCATACAAAGCAATTGACGTTTTCTCACAATGGGTGAAGGTCAGATCATCTTATTTCCTTTTATATCAATCTACTTCTTGTTGCTTCTGAAATCGTACTTGGCCTACCATGATGACATGAAAATGAACTTGCATTTGGCCTACTTAAACAAAATTGCATTATGCATTATTTGGCCTACAAAAATCACAAAGAAAATATATACATTTTGTTATGTACAGTGGCCTACTGAAAATTTTATTTTATTTTATTTTATACATTGGCCCACTAAAACTATATGAGGTTGCATTTTACATTGGCATACCGAACATTGCATTCTTACATTGGCCTACTGAAATCACATTTTACATTGGCCTACTAAATCCGCGTGAAATCACATTTTTGCATTGGCCTACTAAATTCGCATAAAATCACATTTTTTGCATTGGCCTACTAAATTATTGAAAATTTGCACTTTCACATTGGCCTACCAATATTACTGAAGATTGCATCTCTGCATTGGCCTACTAAAATCATTAAAAATTGCATTTTTGCATGGGCCTACTAAATTTGCATGAAATTACGTTCTGCATTGGCCTACTAAACTCGCATGAAAATCGCATGGGCCTACTAAATTTACATGAAATTACATTTTTTTATATCGGCCTACTGAACTTCGCATTTTGCATTGGCCTACTGAAACTATTGAAAATTGTACTTTCGCATTGGCCTACTAATATTCTTGAACTTTGCATTTTGACATTAGCCTACTAAAATGGTTGCAAATTGCACTTTGCATTGGCCTATCAAGCTTACTGAAATTTGCTTTGGCCTACCAAATTATGTGAAATTCGCATTGGCCTACTAAGTTACATGAAATCGCATTTTTCGCATAAAATGACATTTTTAAGCGAATAAGATTTAATATTTGGCCTACTAAGAATTATTGAAAATTGCATGGCCTAGTAAAACATCACTTTTGGCCTACTACGTGGCCTTCTTTGAAAACTTTGCATGGCCTACTGAAATCACATTTATATCTTTTATAAGAAAATTTCTTTTACACGGCCTTCTGAAACTACATTTTGCCTACTGAAATTGCACGACCTCCTTTTGAAAATTTTACATTGGCCTGAAAAATCGCATGTAAATGCCATACCCTTAAGGCGTCATAGTCCAAAGGCATCATTTTCATGGCCTAAGGATATCATTTCATGGCCTGGGGATTTAATTTATGTTCATCATGATCCGAGGGTGTCATCGTCCAAAGGCACCATCCTTCATGGCCTACGGACATCATTTCATGACCCGAGGATATAATTTATGATTAGCATGGCCCAAGACATCATAGCCTAAAACGTCATCCTTATCGTTTTATGGCAAATCTCATGGTCTAAATGGGAACTTGCATCATGTTTATGAATTTATTTCAATATTTAATATACATGTTAAAACCATTTTACCTAGTGCCTTTAAGGTCACAGATTTCGAATTTCATGGAGTTTTGTGCATTCGGTTTGGATGCATGCCTCTCGCAACAAAACCCTGACATTTTCACATTCCGTACTATGCTTTGCTCTCACTCTTCTGCTACCATTCTAACCACGTCAACTCTTTTCGTTCTCGTACTCTCTTACCCTCCTTCTCTGATAAAATTCTATCGGTCGGACAAAATCGGCTACTCCGTCAACTTTCTTTGACTCGACAATTCATCCTTCATTCCCGAGCAAAGAAGGGGCAGCTGTTGACACCCGATTTTGACCGACCCTTAACGGCTTATTCATTTAATGAATTGATGTCCTAATTGGCAAAATAAACGATTTTGTCTTTCAGAATATACTCTTTATATTATCGTTTTATACCTATTATTGTCTACAAAAATAAACAACAAACAATCGTTATTTTAATGATTAGACGCGTATCGTATTTATTTTAGTAACGTCTTTCGAATTGCGTTGTCCAAAATATTGTTCTTTACATATTTCGGTGAATTACGTGTTTTATTACGCAAGTCAAATTCAAAGTATTATATTTTGTTCAAGTCGTGACCTTTAAATAAAGTCTATGTCAATTTTGGCCAAGTCTTTTGATCAATGCACTTGAATTTATTTCTAAACTTTTCGCGTTGTTATCCAACTTGAGCCAATTTGCGCCTTAATCTTAAAACTTTTATAATCTTTTACTAGTATTTAAATTCAATTTACCAATTAGTGGCTCATTCTTTAGAAATTTGACTAATATTTAAATTCAATTCAACAATTTGTGGCCTAATTTTAAATTCCCATGATTTTTGACTAGTATTTGAATCAAAATTATCAATTTGCGGCTAATTCCTAAATTTTCTACAATCTATGGCTAACTCTTAAATCCGGGTACCCACTTTCTTTACCCGGATCCGACCCGACCCGCTTCCTTTTATTTCAACACCCCCAAAACCCATCTCCCACATTTCATTTTCCCACCTCCCAAAAGAAAAACCCTAGCCGCCATTCACCCTCTCCTCTCTCCCTTTTCTGGCGGCTGCGCCGCCCTCTCTCCCCACTGCCAACCCCCATGGCAGCCTCATCCCCATCTCCCTCGCCACTGCCCCTCTCCCTCGCCACTGCCACCGCTGCCAGTCACCACGACGCGCAGCGGCGGCGCCCCTCTCCTGACCCACAACCCCACAGCCGCTCCAACCAGCCACCAAACAACTCACTTTCTCTCCAATACCGGCGGGATCTCGCCGGAAGCAGTCACCCACAACCCCGCAGGCAGCGACCCTCTCTCCCTCGTTTTCACTATCTCTCTCTCACTGCCGTGCGCCACCAACGCCGGCAGTCCCTCGCGATTCCACGCAACGGACTTCGATGAAGTTTAGGCAAATCAACAACTTCGGGGAAATGCTTTGAGAACATTTAAATTCGGTTCGATTTTATTTATATTTTTATTTTTATTTTATTTTTTTTTGTTTTTGTTACGGCTCACTGCTTCTTGTTTGCTGAAATTAGATGTTATGTGCATATTTTATCTCACCCACTTGTTTAAGTTGTTATTGAGTCTAGTTTGTTGGTTCTATCGTCTCTAATAGAATGTTTAATTACATAGTTTTGTTGATTGAGATTGCCTGATTTTGTGAAACCATGTGAGATTTAGTTATCATTTTGATTTATTTATTTTTTGATGATCTCATTTTCTTAGTTAGAATCAGCCAAACTTTACTTGTTTTCTGCATAGAACTTCATAGAAAGATGCCCAGTAGAATAGTAAAATGTAATACATGTAATTGTTTACCCTTTGCTCAATTAACTCTCCCTAATTAACCATGATTTAGTAAATCATAAGTCAATCTTCCGGATTGATTTATGTTATTTTTGGGAAAATTCTTGATTGAATGTTTGATTTACTTTCAGTCATGGCAGGATTTAATTTATGGTAAACTTGATTCTTTTAAATATGGAAATGTTGATTTTTAATATTATTTTCCTGCTTCCCTTAATTAGGTCCGGATCTTGCTTGATTAATATCCTTTCCTTTTTTTGATAAATTTAATTTAGGTGATGTAACACCCCAACTTTTTTTTACTAAGATTGAGGCATCCTTCATATGATAGAATCAATTCCTGAGTATTTAAAGTATATTAGATGTGATTTAGAGTTATAAAGGATCTTTTACATCAAGCCAAGTCCAAAGAATTTCTAGTGACTAAGTTTTCATATGAGTTGATGAAAGGGTCAAGTTCAAATGATCATATCTCCTAAAGTATAATGAGTTAGGTGACCCATAATATATCAAATTAAAGATCTTTGAATTATCTTTCCAACGCATCTTATTTCGCGTTAAACGGAGTTCGGAGTAGATAGTTATGACCATTTTACTGGAGACCTACAGAGCTGTCTGAAGGTCCGCGACGGCTCCGCGACGCGGACCTATCGCGAACCCTTTCTGGATAAGCTAACCGACGTTTCTTTATTTTATTTTGAGGGTACTTTTACCCTAAAGCCTTTGGGCGTCTATTTAAGGTCCCAAAACGCATAATATGTCAGTTTCATAAGTCAAAACCCTCTCTTTCACTCCTAAACATAAAACGCTCAAGAATCATCAAGAAAGTCATCAAGTTAGGATTAACTTTCAAGATTCTTCATCAAGGTGAGTTATTCTTCACAAGCTTTAAGCTAATTTCTCTATCTATTCATGAAATCCCTAATAGAATCTTAAATCCTAACCTAGGGTTTCAAGAAAGCGAATTCAAGAATCCCAACAAAGGATTCCTTGATCCTTCTTTCCATGAATTAGGGTTCTTCATCAAGAAACTCTAAAGATTCTGAGTCAAGAAGTCAAGAATAAAAAAGAAGCTCTTCAAACGATGTCTTTCCAAGTTCTTTCACTCTAAAAGAACAACGAGATTGAGGATTTTCTCCAAGAAAGCGAGAATTCATCATATTTTGATTTTAATATCAAATTTCCAGGTATGTAAGGCTAAACTAAAAGCGTGAGTTTGTTCTCTCATGTGCCCCATAGAGGTCAAAGATGAGTTGATGGTTGAAGAGTATGTGTGCATGAATATTTGAGAGTTTTTCATTGAAAAATTGATTTGAAATTACATGTTTTCTAAGTTGATGATCATCATACTATTTGTTTTCTTGAAGTTAACATTTTTCATGAGATTTTGCATAACCTTACATGATTATTTGAAAAGCATGCATAATGAACTTAGGGATGAGTCTAGAGCCTTGACGATGATGATGTTGTGATGTTGTGATTGTGTTTCACATTTGATGAGAGTCTTGATGATGATGTTGATGAGAATGACGTTTTATGATGTCTTAAAATGGGAAGTTTAATTTCTAAAAGAGTATCTTGAGTCTATGATGTTGATGTTGATGTTATGAGGTGAGGTACTATGTCCCTCTGGGACCGATGTTGATGTTGAGGTTTTATAATATGTCCCCATGGGACTGATGTTGATGTTGAGATGATGTACTATGTCCCTCTGGGACCGATGTTGATGTTGAGGTATTAATTATTATACCATGTCCTTATGTGACTGATGATGATGTACTATGTCCCTCTGGGACTGATGATGATGATGATGATGATGATGTTTATGAGCATGTCGAGTTCTGGGAGGAGTACTGAGCACCGAAATGGGTAGAGAGTGAGTCCCACTCGAACCCATTAACTACGTGGCCCGCGTAGGAAGAGAGGATTGAACCGCAATGCGGATGGCTCCTATCTTGTCCCAAAAGTGGACTGATGTTTTGATGTTTTCTTGTGGATCCACTGATGTGATGTCCTTTACCCCGGGCAGGGTATTGGATGGATGTGGCAACGGCATCGCTTCGTTGTATCATCACTGGCTCATAAGTGATGGTTGTCGGTTAGAGAAACTCCCAGTTAGGTTCCTTTTGATAGGACTCTGATGTTGATGTTGATGTGATGTTTGAGTCGAGTTCCCTGAGTTGAGTTGATGTCGATGTTCCCTGAGATGAGTTGATGTTGATGTTCCTTGAGTTGAGTTGATGTCGATGTTCCCTGAGATGAGTTGATGTTGATGTTCCTTGAGTTGAGTTGATGTCGATGTTCCTGAGTTGAGTTGAGTTGATGTTGATGTTCCTTGAGTTGAGTTGAGTTGAGTCGAGTCGAGTTGAGTTGAGTTGAGTCGAGTTGAGTTTCCTTGAGGTGAGTCTGATGTATTGATGATGTATTGATGAGATGTTGATGGGTCATTGTCTACTCTTTATTCTTTCTTTAGATAGACATTTGACATTCTGATGGAGTATGATGTTGAGTTGATGTTTTTCCTACATTATTCTACTTGTTTCTGTTTCACTCAGCTATTTTACATACCAGTACATTCCAAGTACTGATGTCCCCTTCTGGGACTGCATCGTTTTATGATGCAGAGGCAGGTATTAGAGATCATTAACAGGCGCTTCGTTGAGGATCTATTCGCATTCAGCTGATTGGTGAGACCTCCTTGTTTTCGGAGGATTTCCATATTTTTATCATCTAGCTTGAGTTGTACTTTATTTTCCTTGAGTTGGATAGCCATGGCCTGTCATGGTACCATCTAGATGTTTGAGTTAGAGGCTTCATAGATACTGAGCAGAGGATGTGATGTATTGTTTTTTTTCAACTATTCTTTGTTGGAAATTAACATTTTGTATAAAGACTTGATTATTTTAACTATATTAAAGTCTTTTCCTTGAGGATGTTTCTTCCGCTGTTGAGTATGATGTGACGATGAGTCCAAGTGGTTCGCTTGGGGACTAGCAATAGTCTCTGAGTGCCGGCCACGCCTAGGGTACCCTCCCGGGGCGTGACAAACTTGGTATCAGAGCACAGAGTTTAAGTGTCCTAGGGAGTCTATGAAGCCGTGTCTAGTAGAGTCCTTATTATTGGTGTGAAGCGCGCCACATCCATAATGGGGAGGCTATAGGACATTTAGGATGAGTTTCCCTTCCTTCAGATTCTGATCGTGCGATAGAGCTCTTTTCTAAGAAATTTGCGATGATTCGTGCGTTGCTCTAAACCTTTCGATGATGCCTCGTCCACGAGGTGATAGCGACAGTAATTTTCTGACTCATACAGATGAGATCCTTTGAGATAAAGTAATCGGAATGGTCGAAAGACTGTCTAGGCTTAAGAGAAGCCGACTGAGATGCGAAGTTGATTGACTAAGAAGAGTGCACTATTAATCATATGAATCGTGCATTTGAGTTATCTCTAGATATACCTAGACCCATTTGTTTTTCAAAACTATCTTCCGAGGTGACCCATGAGGGAGAAACTTATGTCTCTAAAGAGTTTGATGTTACCACTTAAGAGTGAGATGAGGTCTTATAAATCCTGAGTAGAATCGAATCATCCCAGAGTTAGAAGGATGATGATGGAAAGAAAGGGACGAGATGACAAGAGTGATGACTGGGTGAGGCTTGTAGTTAGAGTTAAGTATTTATTAGGTAAGTAATGATGTGCTGAGTTGATTGCCATAAGATTTCATGATTGATGAAAGAGTCATAAGTACTCTAGTGATTTTCATGATAAGGTATAGAGGAAGAGTTGTTGTTAGAATGTGGTAGGGCGTGCTCAGACTAGTAGGAAGTTATGTTGATATGTTGTAGTATTCATACTATTGATGGTGAAGTGTAGATGTTGAATAGAGGAAAAAGAGTGCTTTCGATTTGATAGATCTAAATTAGGCTTATGATTTTTAAGTGTGAGTTCATGAGACTCACCGAGTTATGAGGTTAGACAGATAAGAAGAGGCTTAAGATATGTATCCATGATTGTGTAAAGATGTGTGAAGCTCTAAGTTATAACTGCTATAAGAATCTAGATAGTATATTTGAGTTATCGATGTGGAGTAGGCTGATGTAAGTAATCTTAATCATCATGAGTAACTAAGTTGATTTGGGGCTTATCAATAGATGATGACGAGTTTCCAGGATAGACTAATTCTTATGCAATTAAATTTATGGGAGCACAGAAGTTGAGCGCCAGCAGGCAAAAGAAGAGGTTAGATTGTGAGAGTTGTGGGAAGTGGTTATGTACGCCATAAGAATAGCAAACATAGAGAGATTTCCATAGAGACTGGAAGGAGCTAAGAGTAATAGCGTTGAAAAGAGTCTGAGTGGCTAGCTATATGTATGCGACTATAACATAACAGAAGAGTTTAAGATATATTCTTGTGGATAGTGATTCCTTGACCATGTGGAGGTATATGCTTATAGCCTAGTAGAGGAAATTGATTTATAAACTTAGAGAGAGGACCTTGAGAGCTAAGGAAGAGTTGATGTAAAGCCCGGTAAAATTATCAAAGTACCCCTAGAGGAGAGATGTGCGCATAACACGTCTTCTGATGCTCGGGTAGCGAATCCGAGGCCGGATTTGTGATCAGCACAAAAAATTGAGTGGGGGAAGGGCCTCGGTCGATTTTTAGAGTGACCGAGTGAAAAGATAATTTTTCAATCCAAACACCGAAACAGTGTCGGTGCGCGACAGAGGCGCGTCGCGCACCTATAGCGGAGTGACACTTGCGTTTTTTCAAAATTTTTCGACGGGATTGAGAAAACTCATTCAGAAAATTTTTGCAGAAAATGTACTGTTCGCGACCAGTCCGCGTCGTGGACTGAGTCACTTCGAGGCTGGAAATTTCTAAAATTATTGAGGGGCATTCTGGTCCATTCCTAACACCTTATAAATTCCCTATACGACTAATATAAGTCGTTTTAACATGAAAAAGAGTCTAAAATCCCATTCTAAGTCCTTTTCTAACAATTGAATAAGACTAGAGCTTGTGAGAAGAGGAGAAGAGCTTGAGGTAGACGAATTCAAGAGTGAATAAGAGTTCTTAATTCTGATGATGATGTGATGCCATTTCCTTTTAAGGTTATAGATGAGGAGGAGCAGTTAGAGAAATCGTGAGGAGTCTAACAGATAGGTAAAATCATATTAGTATCTCCCGAGGTAAGAGTTCATGTAATCGAGAGTGTAAGCTGCTATGGTAGGCTTAAATGCGTGGATGCTATAATGCGAGTGTATTAGAGTGATGAGGACGAGCATTATTCTCTAAGTACAAGTTACTATTGAGTGAGGGTTCTTGATTCTGATGTCATCTTACACGTGTACTAACCTTCGGCTTATTATGCCATTGTTGATAGTATGATGTAGGGTATCAAATTTTAGAGGTATAATCATGCTTATACTGCATGGAGAGGTGGTACTTTGGGGGTTTCGTCAAAGGGGGAGATGATGAGTTCCTCCACGTCCAAATAATGATGTGGATAATAGTAGACTGAGAATGAGGTGGATGAGAAGGAGTGAATATATCCTCATTGTGATATCGGTGTTAAACTTGTGTCATGTAAGGATAGAGATAAGAAGGAGGAAAGAGATGAGATCGTATGATGCACAATAGATAGGTAAGAGTATGTTGATGTGACTTTGAGTGAGAGTTCATTGAATGGTGGAGGTAGAAGTGACAAGTAGGCTTGAAAGGTTCTGAGACATAGTTAAATTGATTGTTATTGTGCGAGTTGAATGATAGACTATTGAAGACTTTATAATAAATATTTCGAGTATAGAGATGAGTATTGAGGATTAGCTTTGTATGAATATGATCACCTTAAGAATGACACCTTGAGGCTTAGAACTAGGCCCGAATGAAAGAAGAAGAGGTGGTTCGGTAGAGGTTTGAATAAGAGCTATAAGTTTGCATTGATGGGGTAAAGTTCCATGAAAAGGAGCAAAAATTATGGTGGGGACTTGAGCATGAGAGTATCCTCAGAGTCTTGTTTATATGATGTTCCTATTCTCAATTTGAGTTGATGGCTTCCTTCCTGAGTTCGAAGAACTGATTTATGAGGTGTCTAAATGATTCAAATTGATTGAGTTTCGACGTTCCATTCGTGCCTGATGAAGAACGTTCCATTCGTGCCTGATGAAGAGAATGTAAGATGTAATTTCCTTACTCATGATTTAAATTGAGTTTTCTATTTCTGAGTTGATGTGTCCATTCCTGAGTCTGAATGGAGATGGTTTGAGACTGATGACGAGTTAGAGTTCGATTGATTGAGTGAGTTTTGAGAAGAGTTCTTATTCTTATTCGTGCCTTGATGTCTACCTTTACTCATCATTCGAGGACGAATGATCCCAAGGGGGAGATAATGTAACACCCCAACTTTTTTTTACTAAGATTGAGGCATCCTTCATATGATAGAATCAATTCCTGAGTATTTAAAGTATATTAGATGTGATTTAGAGTTATAAAGGATCTTTTACATCAAGCCAAGTCCAAAGAATTTCTAGTGACTAAGTTTTCATATGAGTTGATGAAAGGGTCAAGTTCAAATGATCATATCTCCTAAAGTATAATGAGTTAGGTGACCCATAATATATCAAATTAAAGATCTTTGAATTATCTTTCCAACGCATCTTATTTCGCGTTAAACGGAGTTCGGAGTAGATAGTTATGACCATTTTACTGGAGACCTACAGAGCTGTCTGAAGGTCCGCGACGGCTCCGCGATGCGGACCTATCGCGAACCCTTTCTGGATAAGCTAACCGACGTTTCTTTATTTTATTTTGAGGGTACTTTTACCCTAAAGCCTTTGGGCGTCTATTTAAGGTCCCAAAACGCATAATATGTCAGTTTCATAAGTCAAAACCCTCTCTTTCACTCCTAAACATAAAACGCTCAAGAATCATCAAGAAAGTCATCAAGTTAGGATTAACTTTCAAGATTCTTCATCAAGGTGAGTTATTCTTCACAAGCTTTAAGCTAATTTCTCTATCTATTCATGAAATCCCTAATAGAATCTTAAATCCTAACCTAGGGTTTCAAGAAAGCGAATTCAAGAATCCCAACAAAGGATTCCTTAATCCTTCTTTCCATGAATTAGGGTTCTTCATCAAGAAACTCTAAAGATTCTGAGTCAAGAAGTCAAGAATAAAAAAGAAGCTCTTCAAACGATGTCTTTCCAAGTTCTTTCACTCTAAAAGAACAACGAGATTGAGGATTTTCTCCAAGAAAGCGAGAATTCATCATATTTTGATTTTAATATCAAATTTCCAGGTATGTAAGGCTAAACTAAAAGCGTGAGTTTGTTCTCTCATGTGCCCCATAGAGGTCAAAGATGAGTTGATGGTTGAAGAGTATGTGTGCATGAATATTTGAGAGTTTTTCATTGAAAAATTGATTTGAAATTACATGTTTTCTAAGTTGATGATCATCATACTATTTGTTTTCTTGAAGTTAACATTTTTCATGAGATTTTGCATAACCTTACATGATTATTTGAAAAGCATGCATAATGAACTTAGGGATGAGTCTAGAGCCTTGACGATGATGATGTTGTGATGTTGTGATTGTGTTTCACATTTGATGAGAGTCTTGATGATGATGTTGATGAGAATGACGTTTTATGATGTCTTAAAATGGGAAGTTTAATTTCTAAAAGAGTATCTTGAGTCTATGATGTTGATGTTGATGTTATGAGGTGAGGTACTATGTCCCTCTGGGACCGATGTTGATGTTGAGGTTTTATAATATGTCCCCATGGGACTGATGTTGATGTTGAGATGATGTACTATGTCCCTCTGGGACCGATGTTGATGTTGAGGTATTAATTATTATACCATGTCCTTATGTGACTGATGATGATGTACTATGTCCCTCTGGGACTGATGATGATGATGATGATGATGATGTTTATGAGCATGTCGAGTTCTGGGAGGAGTACTGAGCACCGAAATGGGTAGAGAGTGAGTCCCACTCGAACCCATTAACTACGTGGCCCGCGTAGGAAGAGAGGATTGAACCGCAATGCGGATGGCTCCTATCTTGTCCCAAAAGTGGACTGATGTTTTGATGTTTTCTTGTGGATCCACTGATGTGATGTCCTTTACCCCGGGCAGGGTATTGGATGGATGTGGCAACGGCATCGCTTCGTTGTATCATCACTGGCTCATAAGTGATGGTTGTCGGTTAGAGAAACTCCCAGTTAGGTTCCTTTTGATAGGACTCTGATGTTGATGTTGATGTGATGTTTGAGTCGAGTTCCCTGAGTTGAGTTGATGTCGATGTTCCCTGAGATGAGTTGATGTTGATGTTCCTTGAGTTGAGTTGATGTCGATGTTCCCTGAGATGAGTTGATGTTGATGTTCCTTGAGTTGAGTTGATGTCGATGTTCCTGAGTTGAGTTGAGTTGATGTTGATGTTCCTTGAGTTGAGTTGAGTTGAGTCGAGTCGAGTTGAGTTGAGTTGAGTCGAGTTGAGTTTCCTTGAGGTGAGTCTGATGTATTGATGATGTATTGATGAGATGTTGATGGGTCATTGTCTACTCTTTATTCTTTCTTTAGATAGACATTTGACATTCTGATGGAGTATGATGTTGAGTTGATGTTATTCCTACATTATTCTACTTGTTTCTGTTTCACTCAGCTATTTTACATACCAGTACATTCCAAGTACTGATGTCCCCTTCTGGGACTGCATCTTTTTATGATGCAGAGGCAGGTATTAGAGATCATTAACAGGCGCTTCGTTGAGGATCTATTCGCATTCAGCTGATTGGTGAGACCTCCTTGTTTTCGGAGGATTTCCATATTTTTATCATCTAGCTTGAGTTGTACTTTATTTTCCTTGAGTTGGATAGCCATGGCCTGTCATGGTACCATCTAGATGTTTGAGTTAGAGGCTTCATAGATACTGAGCAGAGGATGTGATGTATTGTTTTTTTTCAACTATTCTTTGTTGGAAATTAACATTTTGTATAAAGACTTGATTATTTTAACTATATTAAAGTCTTTTCCTTGAGGATGTTTCTTCCGCTGTTGAGTATGATGTGACGATGAGTCCAAGTGGTTCGCTTGGGGACTAGCAATAGTCTCTGAGTGCCGGCCACGCCTAGGGTACCCTCCCGGGGCGTGACAGGTGATTAATTCTTCTTACCTTATATTCTAATTCCTTTATACTATAAAAGAGACTCCTTCTCCCTCTTTGAAAAGAAGAAGACAGAGACAGAAAAAAAAAATATTTTACATTCTCTCTGAACAGACACAGAGAGAGAATAAGAAACACAGAGCAGACAAAAAAAAAATATACAGAAAACAGACAAAAGAGAAAAAAAAATAGACAGAGAAATAAAAAGAAATACACTCACTATTGGACTTTGCTCCCTCTTGGCTTTCAAGATCGCCCTCAAACTCTTTGGTTGTTTGCTGTTTGTTATCAGCTTTCGGTTAGTATTCCTTTTTTTGCATATATTACTTCCTCCTCTTTTGTTTGAACAGGTTTAGATTTCAAGTTGGGGGCGGAACTGATCCGGTGGACGTGAAAGATTTGTTTTATCTTGAATTGTTGTGTTTATTATCTTTACTATTATTACGTCATGATGTAATGAAACGCTTGAAGCGGGGATATAGTGAAGGGGGGGAGGGGAGCACTTGTTTTATTATGGCATGTTATTCATATAGGCGAATTCCGGACTAGGATTATTTAAAAGAAAGATAGGCTTAGGCAATCTTAAAATAAATAACGTCTCTTAAAATGAATAATGACGAAATCAAAAGGCGCTTTAGAGATTTAAATCCTTTTTTTTTCTCTATAAACTGATGGTTCTTTTATTTTACTCCTCGGTCCCATTGTTGATACTAGATACGTTAACTGGCCTGGCACTCGCTTTCACCATTGTTGTGGAGAATCATGATATAGATTTTAAAAAGGGATATGTTATTTTGCATTATATCATTAAATAAGAATTAATTACTCTAAGGTTTTTGTTCCATTAGATCGTGATATATGAATTAAATATCATTTTTTTTTTAATTCAGTGACCTCTAATTATGCCATAGGAACTAAATTTTCTGTTAAGATCCTATAGTATTATTCATGCTCTACGAAATTTTTTTTTTCTTTAAATATCATGCTATAAGAATTATTTTTACTTTAGATATCATGCTATAAGAATTATTTTTACTTTAGATATCATGCTATAAGAATTAAAAATTTTGATATCATAGGAATTACATTTTTTTTAATTTTATTAAGCTATTTAGAAAATCATGCCTATAGGATTTAAAGTTGTTTTCTTTTAAAGTTTTTTCTATGCTAAAAGAATTATGCTTATAAGGAGCAAAGTTGCTTTTTCCATGGTTTTATATTTGTCAATATCATACTTATAAAATTTTAAATTTTCAAAAATGTTAAAGTGATAATAAACTTATGAACATACGCACATGGTTGTTTGCATATTATCTGATGCATAACAAGCGAATAGCTATATATGTTAAAAATTATGTTTGCAGACACATAGTATATTACTTCACATTATTTATTTCCGAGCATGTTAGATAATTATTTGGAGGCTATTTGAGACTTTGCGTGATAATTGTTGTCTTTACATGTTTTGTTGTGACGCGAATTTAACTAGGAAACCTATATTCCTTTTAAGTCTAGTACCATCCTAAAATAGAAGTCCAATGCCTCTTGGACATTAGGAGGGACGCTAGTCATTTTAGGAAACGTTAGGCTTATACTTTTTTAGTACGCCTCTAAGTTAAATAATAAAATCAACTTAGGAGGGGTAGGGGTAAATAGGACTTCGGATATGATGAATAAACTCGAGCTTAAAAAAGGACAAACCTTGGTTTTGTTCTTAGGCTTAAACAAGCCATGTGAAGCTAAATCCGGAAATAAAAGCCGAGTAACTGATCCGAGTAAATAATTAATTCACTTGGTTTATTTTTAATTTTCCTTGTTCATTTATTGTTTAATTAATTTATCTGTTTAATTTTTATCACTTAGGTTTATTTAGGATATTTTATAAACAGAGACCTTACTTGTTATTTGAAACCCCACATAAATACGAGACACGGTCGGGACCCGCCTTTGCGGACCTCGAAGGGTGCTTAACACCTTCCCTTCGAGGTAATTTGAGCCCTTACCCTCTCTCTGGTTAACTTCGACCCTTAGGCTAGAATGGTGTCCTAATGCACCCAATCATTAGGTGGCGACTCTCCAAATTTAAAAATCCCAAAAGAGTCATCGCCACGACGTCGTCCATGTTCCCGTTTCTCCGCGAGGAAAAAATGGGGCGCGACAGTATATAATAGAAATAAAAAATTCATTTTACGGCAAATAAACAACAATTTTTTAAAAATGAGAAAAAAAATAAAAGCATAGGATTAGGTGAGTGGCGTAGAATTATTTTTTCTAAAAAAAATTAAAATAATATCAAATTTTTTAAAGAGGGGGAGATAAAGTAAGATTTTTTTTAATTTTATTTTTAAATTTTTTGTAAAAAAAAACATTAGTTGGTTTGGGGGAGGGGGGAAGGGAGGTCCGGTGAGAGGAAGTGGTGGGGTAGGGTAAGAAAAATATTTTATATTTTATTTTATAATATTTTTTAAATAATAATACTTTAATACATAATTTTAACTAGTACTATAATTTTTTTTTTTTATCTAAGTGACATGTTATATCCATGCGGAGTGTGATGTGACATATTTTTTAAAATAAAAGAGAGAATGTAGTTCACACACCGTGGTGAGAGTGAAATAAAAGATACATGTGTGTTTCTCAAACTAATAAGTAATAGTTTAGATGTGAAACAGACAATCCCAATAATTTTGATGTAAAACTCAAAAAAAATAACAATTTAAATATATTTTGATACTTATCTCTAAATTAATTAATAAATTTCATCCACAGAAGCATAAAAATATCCACTACCTTTTTTAGTATATGCACTACCTTTATCAGTAAAAACCAACTCATATCAATAATCCTCTTTGGATATCATAATATATATTAAATTTTATTTCAATATCTCCATATAAAAAAATGACTATATCTTGCGAGCAAATAAATAGAAAATGTTATTATAATATCTTGTACATTCAAATCATGAGATGATTTAATCTCTTTTAAAGAAAAGGCCAAATATATATATATATATAGCCTTTTAAACTTGGACTTAAATTTTACGTTGGCACTCCAACTCAATCTTATTTCATTTTAACCCTTCAACTTAGCCACCTATGTGTTTGGCCTAAAGAAAACTTTGATCCTTTAGATTTTGTTGAATAAATATGTTAAAGAAAAAAAAAATTAGAGAAACGAACATCTTAAAAAAAAGAATTTGTAGCAACTAAAAGAGTACATCGATAAAGAAAGAAATGTGAAAAGAAGTTTAAGTTTTCATGCTCAGGTTCAAATTTAAAATTTCACGTGTAATAAATATGAATCATTTCTAGTAAATAATATATCAGAAGATTCGAAATTATCTTTAAAAAAATGAAAAGGTACAAAATATTTTTAATAAACATATTTTTATGTTCATGAGCTATACTCACTATGCCAAGTGGTTATAAATGACATATTCATATCCATATGAAATTGTCTCTTTTTATTTTCTCTCTTTTAAAAAAAATTATTTATTTATTTATTTTAAAAAAAGCATATTGAAGTAGCTGATAAAATTAGAGTTTGAAGACACATATTACCATGTTAGATTCAGTTCTCTTATTATATAATAAAAAGAGTTAAGGCTGAATCAAACATATCTTTGTAACGTGCCTTTTCAATAAACACATTTTTGAAAAAAAGTAAAAATTACTTTATTTATTTTATGTGACACTCTTTGACACGATATTTAAAATAAAAAAAATATTTTTGAAACTTCTGGTCTAAAATAATTTGATTTTCAAAGACAACAAATATTATTGTAACAATTACTCTTTCACCTAGTATAATGAAAAATTAATAATATATGGGACGTTTGTTGAATTGATATTTGTCTAACTATTAAAATTTTAAATTTATATTTGAAATGAATCTAGTATTAAAATACTGACTCTATTTTTTGTTAAAATCTAAACTGAGAAAATGACCAAAATGCTCCTTAATATTTCACTTGATTAAAATGATCCATAATGGATGAAAAATATATTCATTCTTAATTCTTAATATATTTCATTTTTCCCTCCCATTTATCATTTTTAATTAAAATAAAACAAACTCTATAAATTGTGATTGCATCATTGAACATGTGGCATTAGCACTATCTTTTACCATTAGCATATTATTGAGGTCTTTTAAATAGTATAAAGGGAATCTTAATAGTTTAGTTGATTGACTATCTATTGATGAGAGTTCGATTCCCACATTGTAATTTCCTTCTCGATTTTCCCTTTAAAAAAAAAAGGTTCAATTGTTAAAAAGATTTGTTATTCACAATTACAAAAACCGTTTTTCTTAAAATAATTACTTTAAATTAATTTTTAATTGTTTGTGTAATTTATTTTTTCTTTTACACAGTTATTAAAAACTAACCTAATTGCCTAATCCTCACATAGGAACCTAACACGTCTCTTGCACACACACAAGACACACGATCAATGCAGCTTAAAATTTAAATTTAAACTAATTGAGAATCTGAGAATATCTATGTTCGTGAAATGATTTATTCATTTAATAAAATACCAAATCGTAATTGTTTTATTGGAAACTATATTTTTTAAAATGTTTTAAAACTTTATTGGAAACTACATTTTAAAAATATTTTAAAATTAAATATTAAAGAGTCTAAAGATTTGATTATTTATTAATCGCTAACATGTATTTTTTTTTGTTTTTTTAAATCTACTAAAGTAAAAACTGTAAATATAACTATTTGAAAATTTTACACAATTATCTGAATTTTTGTAAAAATTGTCAAAATTTATTTGGCTATTAAAAAACAGAGAAACTTAAAATGCTTTATATTTTAATGTTTAATTTTAAAATTAAAATTTATTATTTAAATTATACAATTAGTTAATTTAAATTATACAATTAGTTAGTTTTAATTGTACAAATATTTGATAAATTATGTGGTGCTGACATGTGGCATTTTTTGCTTCTCCTATTATATATATATATATAGAGAGAGAGAGAGAGATTTTATTATTATTATTATTATTATTGCAAAATTAAAAATTTGAATCATTTAAAAAAACAGTAATTTGTTATTTAAACAACTTACATATAATTAATTTTAATTATGCAAAAAATCTTATTTTTATTGTGATGCTATGTGGCGGTTTTGCTTCTCCTATTATATATACTAGATGGTGTGTGCCCGTGCAAAGCACAGGCGAGGGGGGAATATTACTGGGGGCCTAAATGCGACCGGAATTTGGAAAGTGGGATTAAAAAATGGAAGTGGTAAAGCAAACCTGGTAATAACCCGTGTTAATATATTGATAAGGCTTGTTTGTAATACGGATGTTATGTATAGCCTATACTATTACACGTCTAATTTCACGGAAGGATTGATGGTGGTAGTTGCAGGTGTTTTCGCGATAGTCCGATGTACCTGTGGCAAAAGAATGAAATGTTTAAAGGAAGGAGTGTTGTGAAATCGTCATGGAGAAGTTAAGGCAGGTGTACATATAATGCTGAAGTGTAAATATTCATTACCTTAGTTTTTGCTCGGACTAAGTTGTGCGTACAAGACATGTGTATGTCGAGGAGCTAGTAGTAATCTGTAGTTGTAGCTGCATTTACCTGTAAATATTTGGAAGGTATGTAAGTATTTGTTGGAGCCTGGTTTTCAAACCGTGGCAGTCCGGAAACACTAAAGCTTTATATGACGTGGTGCTCACTGTTTCCTGTGGTGTACCCCAGCTGAAGCTGATTGAGTTAACAACTGAATGTGTTTGGTTGTATAACAGGGCAATGCATCTGTCGTTGCAGTGTTTAGCGGTTTGTTCAATCAGGTGATACCCGTCTACTTTCACTGACGAAACAACACAATTTCATGCGGCAATATCACCGTTGTAATTCCAGGAATAGGGTGGGAGGGTGGTGTTTGCTTAGACACACCTTATTCCTGCCCTGTGAAGGCGGAGAGGCTTTTTCCAGCAGATCCTCAGCTCATGTAAAGCATTTTAAAATAGCAAATGTTCATGCATAATTATAGAGCAACAACACAGGGAAACGCGAATAAACAAAACACTGAATTGAATCGTAGTACTCTATAATGAGAGGCCTACATATTTAGCTATAAAACTTCATCTCTTAAAGTATATCATAAGCCATAAGGCAGTACAAGAGAGCTGTCAAACTAAGAAGAAAGGCTCTAAGCACGTGGGTGAGAAGGAATGGACACCTCAAGGGAAAAGCATATTGAATTAGAGGGCAGTAGTTGGCAATTTAAAGCGTATGTCTCCTTTTGAATTATATTCATAGGTAACCAGGACAAATTCCCTGCTGTTGGCATTATCAACTAATCATGACTACAATAACTGAGATATTTATCAACTCATCAACAGGGAAAAGGACCATGGAAAAAACCAAAGCGGGGGGGAAAAAAAAGGGAAGACAAAAGTGGGAGTGTTTTTGTAGTAAAGAGGTGTAAAGAACATACCGCTCATACAACAGCACTATCCCTGAGGTTAACTCGAATCCCAATCATATCACATCTACCCTGCTTGGGGAACTATCAGTGTGAAGCGGTACATGGCATAGAATAAGAACACCGGAAAGTTTATGAGCAAGATGTTTATTTGTATAAGGAATATACAGGATACAGTGGAGATGAAAGAATAAGGACAAATCATCTATCTCATGACTTACTGCAAAATCAGAGATTGCTATGGCTGGTTTGGGGAAGAGCAAAGTGAGTAAATGTGCAATTACTGTTTCATGGGGGTGGTGGAAGCCAAGTTGATCGATTTGACAATGTTATGTGGTGGTTTCGGTGATTATTTTTTCTCCAGGATTTTCTATGCTGCAGCTGTAAAGGGAGCAGCAGAAATCGCCAGGCTTTTAGGAAGAAGTACTGCTGTGGCAAGAATGTCGTAAGAAGAGAGTTGATACGATGAACTAATAGCATGAAGTTCCAAGAGAGAACACTAACCTTTAGCAGAGTCCGTGCGAGCAATATTGGTCTTTATAAGATCAGCAAAAGTGTCAGCCGCTTAAACTCAAGCAGCACCTGGACAATAGATGGTTTTCATTGCCTGGCTGCAACATTTCGAACCCCGCTGGTGGGGTTCTCACCCTGTAGGAGGAAACATAAAAGCATGACTAAGTCGAAAAGTATAAACCCCCAAAAAAAAACCCAAAAAAGGGGGAATATTTGGCGGACCAAGTAGACACAGTGGAGAATTTTTAATTTGGATCCATAGCTGAAAGAGGGTCTGCACGCATGATCCAGGTCTCGGGATCAGAGTGTGTAGAATCAATGTGAAGGTGGAGGAGATATTTGGCTGTATCCTCCGGGATATGTAGATTCGTGCGAAATGCAGGGACATTAGTAGGTGGATAAAATAACACGCAGACCACTGTATGTAATATGGGCTTTCTACACAGCTTAGCCATTTTCTTAATCCCTAATAGCAACAGAGGGCGAATGTAAGGATGTGCAGGAAGAATACAAAGAGGCAAAGATAATAAGGAAGACAGACCTAACAGTGCATGCGCTTCCATCACCAGTTCTAACCGAATCACAATCCTGTGTAAAAAGGCAACGTAGTGGAAAGAACAAGATGCAGCAATTCCAAAATCCTTCAAAGGGTATGGTGAAATAATCCGGCCGCAAGTATTTATTATTAGGCAAGTTCAAAATTCTCGTTTGAGGAGACCTGAGGCCTCGCTCTCTCGGAAACAGGCAGTCCTGGTATAGCTCACCGGGCTATGTCATTACAAAGGGGGTAACCGCAGGTGGAGTTTTGGAAGGAGGATTTCATAATGTAAGTGATACAGCACGTTGTATGAGCACGAATGGAAACCCTATTTGGAATAGCTATGTTTCGTACAGACTATATAATCATGTTCTTACTCAGGCAGATGTGCCAAAGGTGCCGAAGGCAAGTGAATTCGTTATACCCGGATGCAGCTTTAGGCGAGGCATAGGGATTTTTGGACCTAGGGATCTTGTGAATCAGTGGAAGAATAGTTAAGGGTTGTGTACATGTAATCGGGAAGTGCTATATGGAATTAGCTGGCTGTCATAGCTATAAACTTAGGCAGAAGACATATGTAGAGCAGTAGCAGTATTGGTGCCAGATTTGTGGAGCCGCAGTAACGTTTGGCTCTTTCTAGGCCGTGCCCTTCCTTGGTGAAGTTCCATTTCTTTTGTTCTCAACCTGCCGCGATGAAGGAATTGCAAAGGCTTGTGTAGTTCTATGGGTACGTTGGCTTGTCGTTAACCTGAACCAAGGTTGCCAGACTTGATAATTTCAACCGATACCTTCGGTGATGAACTTTCGGCCATACCTCGGTACACCGAGTATGGGAAGGCAAGTGTGGAAGTCACACCCTTTTTTGCTGAACCCTGTTCACCGCTTAGGAGAAAGCTCATCATCGAAAGTATCGACTGAAATTGTTGGGCCTATCAACCGCGCTTTGAGTTTAGGAAAAGACAAATTACCAACAAAATTACACAAGCTCTTCCAATTCCGTTACTGCGGAGGTTTCACAATATTGAAGTGGAAGCTAATCCAAGAGTAGGACACCCTATCAACGGTTCCACCTAAATTAGGTTTACAGCGAAAATCACCGTCACCCATTCAGCTTCACATATGTCCTGGGCATAGCCGGAGAACGATGAACCAAAGGTAATTTGTGAGCACACCGCAGCATGGCAGGCACAAACCCCTTTACAGTTGAGGAGCGATTGTACAAACTATCTAAATATGGAAATCCCATTCTTTCTCCAACGGCGGCGTGCACCCACAGACGGCACATTTGCAGTTGATCCCTGCGTTCTGTGCAACGTAGCGGCCACATAAGAGGGGACGCTGCATGGAGAGACTGTATCCCAATAAAGCTGGAACGCAGTACGCATGCAAAGCGATGTATCAGTCACAGTATTACAGGCTATCATCCAAATCCTACATGCGTTTACCCGCGTAATGATGCGATAGTCTGGTGAGCTATATCAGGACTGGCGGTTTCGGATGCATGATCAATACGAGAAGGAGATTGAACGCGGGAAAGATAAAGATACTTCTGTAGCCAGGTCGTCGCACCAGAAAGAGGTCGGCGTTTCTTCAAGTGGCGTACATCGGAGAACAAAATAATCAACCGCATAATAACTTGGTACCGCTGCGTCAGTTCGTTGTGCTGCTTCAGCCCAATTCGGCATTATTACAACCTGTTATTTCTAATGTCGAATTCTCGCATGTACGATTCTGATTCAGATTCCCTTGTCAGTTGTTGTTGGGTTCCTGATCTGCGCATTTTATGTCGGACAATTAAGAAGGTTTTACAGAGGGAAGGTTCAACCGGGAATTCGGAGCAAGAAGTTCTGCCTGAAGAAGCTCCTAGGGGTTTCCGTAAGAATAACATTTCAGTCATTTTGGAATTTATCATCCCTAAAGAATTGCCGGGGGACTGAGGTGGTAGGCCTCTATGTACAGCATGAAAACCGACATTGTGCATCCCTAATCTTACAGGGAATGACCGAGTGCGAAATGGTTCACCAGCTAAGAGGAAAGAAAACCCGGAAAGACTCGCCAGAAAATCAGGCAGCTAAGGTAGATGTAGAGGTAGTAGATAGGCAACTTAAAATTCCTACTTCAACATAAAAGTATTCTAGAATGCAATGCAGGATGTTACGGTGACTGGAAGTGTAGGTTCAGCAAGAATGTAGCCGAAGCACAATTTCACAGAGGTTTGGAGTTTATAACTTACCCAAAAGTCAAAGTGCTGGTGAGGTCACTCAAACATTGGGCGTGCATATCCCTAATACAGGAAGAACTCGTATAAATGGATGTCGCTGAAGCTATGGGATAAATAGTAAAGAATGGGGCAAGAAGAAATCATGAAGTCAGTATGCATTGGACCGAGAGGACTTTGTTCAGCCAATTGGACGGGTATTGTCTATCATGCGAGGGTGTAGAAATACACATTACGTTTACATTGGTGAGAAGGGGGAAACATATGAATATACGTAAAGCGAAGGCTCACATTTTTGCCATTACAATAAAATACAGGGAAGATCAGAGCTTCAATAGTGGTTTGGGTAAGAAGTTATTAGGCCATCCCCCGATTTAACTTTGAACTGGCTGCAGTTAACATTCCCCTTTTGGGAAGCAGTCTTTCCCAGCTAAGCTCGAGCCGCTGAACAGTTAGTAGGCCTTGTGGAAGGGAAGGGGGAATGTGGAAGAAATGGAACGAAGTAGGAACGCGGGGAGAGGATTAGGAGATAGCAACTGGAATTTACAATTGCTACCTTTAGGGAAACACAGAAACTATCAGCTTTGAATTATTGTGGACGACTAACTTCGGGTAGAAGGCTCTGATAGGACTCGTCTGTAAACTGTCTTCAGTTTCCATTTTCAGCGGTGGTTATCTTCATCGCCTGGGAGGAGTGATGGGGAAAGTGTCATTGTAGGAGTAAGGCATTTTTTTACCATCGTTTACCTGAACTGAGAGAAATAGAATGGTCAAATTCATGGCCAAGAGGCCTGTAAAGGAAGTAATTTTGGGGTTTTTCTGGGTAGCAGCAAAACCAAAATGCGGCCGAAGCAATTTGAAACTGGCCAAACGGGGCAATCGTATGGCAGAGGCACGGAGAACCCATGGAGAAGCAGTAATCAGTAGGGGTAAACCGCAACTAAAGCTCAATTCGAGGGGGTTGGGGTAGTTGGGGGAGTTGGGGGGCCGAATGTAGCATTTGGAAGACGCCAAGAGTGACCCAGTAATTACAGAAGTGCCACTGGTCCTCCACCCAAAGTGTCGCCTACTAATGTTGTTAACTTAGTAAGAGGAGGGGAAAGTTAAATGAATGAATAAAGTTTAGAACAAGGCTCATATTTTTGCCAGTTTATGTAATGAAAGAGAATGAAGAGCGGAGTTTGAGTACTGCCTGTTGACAACCCACAGTTGCCTTAGAAGACCTTCTGGTTGAAATTGTCAAGCCAGGGTACGATTCAACTCTGAACTTTCGTCTCTTTACATTTTCATTGTCAACAATCCTCATTGCCTGAAGAAGTTGGACCATTCCAGGTTTTAATTACCTGGAACTTACGGAATTCCAAACTTTGACCGCGGCCGTAAGAACCCAATTTACAGACTGTGAGACTGTGATTTTCCCGAAGTGAATCATTGAGAAGGAAGAGTACCCAGTGAGAGTTTGATTTTCCAACACTTCATCGAGAAGAAGGAATAGCATACTTTGAATACTGCCGTGGCTACAGGCACCAGTTGCCTCATTAAGCCCTCGTAGAACCCAGAGGAAAGCAGTAATCAGCGAGGGCAAACCTCAACTAAAATTGAATCGAGGGGGTGGGGTGGGGGGGGGGAGGGTGGGGGGCCAATGTAGCAGTGGGAAGATTGCAAGAGTAACAAAGTAATTACGGAATTGCCCCCTGTCCTCCAGGCCAAGTGTGACCTATTACTGTGGTTAACTTAATAAGAGGAGGCGAAAGTTAAATGAATGAATAAAGTTTAGAAGAAGGCTCAGATTTTTGCCAGTTTATATAATGAAAGAGAAGGAAGAGCAGAGTTTGAGTACTCACTGGTGACAAGCAACAGTTGCCTTATAAGACCTTCCAGTTGAAATTGTCAAACCAGGGCACGAATCAATTCTGAGCTTTCGTCTCTCACATTTTCATTGTAAGCAATCCTCATTGCCTAAAGAAGTTGGAACATTCCGGGGCTAATTAGATGGAAGATATGGAATTCCAAGGCTTCAACACAAATGTAAGAGTGAAATTTCCAGGCAGTGACTCTTTTATTTTCCCAAAATGAATCATGGAGAAGGAAGAGCAGACAGTGAGAGTCTGATTGTCCCACACTTCACCGAGAAGAAGGAGTAGCATACTTTCAAACCTGGCAAACAGGGAAAGCATATGGCAGAAACACATAGAACCCATCGGAAAGCAGTAATTACTGAGGGTAAACAGCAACAAAACCTCATACCGAGGAGGGATGTGTTGTGGGGTGGGGTGGGGGGCTCAAATGTAACAGCTGGAAGACGGCAGGAGTAACCAAGTCCTTACGTAGATGCCACTTGTTGTCCAGCCAAAGTGTCACCTATTACTGTTCTTAACTGAATAAGAGGAGGGGAAAGTAAAAGGAATGAGTAAGGTGTAGAAGAGGGCTCAGATATTTGCCAGTTTATATAATCAAAGAGAAGGAAAAGCAGAGTTTGAATACTCCCCTGTGATAAACAACAGGTGCCTTATAAGACCGTGTGGTTGTAATTGTCAAGGCAGGGCACGAATCAATTCTGAGCTTTCGTCTCTGTACATTTTCATTATCAGCAATCCTCATTGCCCAAAGAACTTGGCCAATCCTGGTTCTAATTACCTAGAAGTTATGGAATTCCCAAGTTTGAACACGGTTGTAAGAACCCAATTTACAGACATTGAGAGTGTGATCCTCCCAAAGTCAATCGTCGAGAAGGAAGACTGCCAGTGATAGTCTGATTTTCCAACACTTCATCAACAACAAGGAATAGAAAACTTTGAATAGTGCCCTGGCTACGGGCACCAGTTGTCTTAGGAAGCCCTGTGTTTGAACTCATCAAGCCAGGTAAATTATCTATATGGATAACGGAGAACGGAGTTTCAATATTGTCATGACTACAACAAACAGCTGCCCTAAAAGACCTTCTGTTTAAGTGGATGTATAAGGAAGAACATTAATAGATGCCCCCCATACACGATAAATTCTGCCACACACGGGGAAACCGGCTGGGGAAACAAAGGCCAGTACGAAATTTTGACCCAGAGCCGTAAAATTATGGACCCATAAGAAGCTGCTAAACAAGGGGGAAGCGTATGCACACAAATAACCATACCCAACGGAGGAAAACCTGCCAATATTAGAATTCTCGGCTGCCGTTGAAGAAGAGGCAACCCAATTTTAATCAACGAATGAGAAGGGAAAGCGGAAGAAACATATACCGAAGAAAAGCAGGGAAATTAGTTTTCCTTATTCAATGCTTTAACACCGAAGCCACAGAGAATCACAGAAACAACCAAAGAAGGGAAGAGAGCCTGCAAAATTAGTGATTCGTAGCTGGTATGTAGGAAGAGAAACCGAAATTCTGAGCATCAGGACAGGAGCAATGCATGTATATATGTCAAACGGTCAAAAAGGGGGGCAGGAGGAAACAAGTGGAGAAGACAAAGCGCGGTTGGGCATTTTTGGTGCGGCCGAAATGACCATGGAAAACCTCCCGGTTACGAGTTTGCCACCGCACAGAATGGCCCCTCGAAGCAGAAGTAATTAACAAAATGCCAGGCCTCCGGATTGCCAGTTGGAGGGCCAAGTAATTACGGAATTGGAGAACGGAGAACGGAGTTTCAATATCGTCATGACTACAACAAACAGCTGCCCCAGAAGACCTTCTGTTTGAAAACGTCAAGCCATAGTGCGATTGAACTGCCAACTCTTTACACCTTTTTTCTAGTCGATGTTCCGGCGTTGGCCGTCGACAGCTGAATCATCGAGAAGGAAGAGCAGACAGGGAAACTCTGATTTTCCAACAATTCTCACCCTCTAAGTAAGGTGCATGGAAACGAAGATAGAGCATGTAATGAGATTCTGTGGCAAAACATGCGCTAATCATCATGTTATGTACGCCGAAAACCAGTGAGCAACATGCATGTAGAACTTACAAACAATACCAACATTCCAAAATCAGAGCCATGCTAACAATCAGCTAGCATGCAACAACAAAGTATACAAATTTAAGGCACTTACACTATTCCTGCAACTCCGGCGGAAGCAACTTGCATCCGGAAATCATAATCCAAAATTTGCAAAGATAAGAAAGCTAGAAAAATGGTACGCTGGCCGCAGGCAGGGTGAAATCACAATTACAAAAGTCCAAAGATTATAGAAAGCCAAAATTATAGACATATACATTACCGGAAATAAGGTTTGCTGAAATCCGAAGCCGCTCAATTTGTCATTACCAAAGAACGTCCAAAGTCGTTCCTATGCGTGGACGGCGAAGAACCCCATTAACAACAGAGCAACGTTTTGAGCAATGTCTGTGCAACAAACCGTAGAAGCCGGAGGAAGAGACCACAGGAGGTATTCAGACAAGTTAATGGCCTACGGAAAATCCACCTTGGGGAAAGTGGAGGCAAGGATAATTGATTGGGCGTTATGCCTGGCACTTAAATGCCCCCGCTAGCCATGTTTATTGCCCAAATGCCACTGTCCATGAGACCTTCCAAAGGGGAAGTTATTACGAGAATGCCACAGCTGTCTCACGTTTAGGTAAGAACTTTGGAACCGAAGACAGAACATGTACCGATTTTCGTCGGTAAAACATGCGCTAATCATCAGGTTATTTAGGCCGGCAAATAATGAGTAACATGCATGTAGATCTTATGAAAAATAGGCAAATACCTAAATTACAGGCATATTTAGAAAAATATTTCCATGCAACTACAAAGTATAACAACTTAACGCACTTACAGTGTTGTCGTAAGTGATGCGGAGGAAACTTTTACCCGGAAATCATAATCCAACATTATGATTGGTCCTAGGTGACTTTTTGAAATCGAATACCCCCATATTCCAACATAAATTGAAGGGGGTCTCCAAAATTAAGACACAGAACACAACAACAACCACTAATTCATATTGGGAAACCGCTTACATGCACAAAAGAAAGATTGAACCAACCACACCATCCCGTAAATGAACCCACCAAAGTTGGAAGACCAACAAAGTTAAGTCCATGTATTAGAAGGAACAGTAACAGGTGACCTCATACATGCTAAATTCTAACATACGTCGTCCACACAACAGCCCAACCAAATTAAAGAAACAACGAAAGAAGAGAAGGGAACCTGGAAATTCAGTGACTGTTAGCTGGGAAGCACTAAGGAAAGCTAGAACAGTGTTACGCTGCGCGCAGACATGGTGAAATCGCAATAACAAAATTCCAAAGATTATAGAAACCCAAAATTATACACGTATACATTACCAGAACTAAAGTTGGCTGAAATCCGAAGTTCCTCAATTTGTCATTACCAGAGAACGTCCGAAGTCATTCTTCTGCGCGGAGGAGGAAGAAACCACTTCACAGCAAAGCAACGTTTTGACAGCAACATACGTATTCACTACCGAAAGTCAAGTTTGGTGAAATGGAAAGGTGGTCCATGGGTCATTACCTGAGAAGGCCAAAGCTAATAATTCTTGGCGGAGGAGGAAGAACCCAACTAACAGCAAAGCAGAAGCCGACGAAAGAGACGACAGGAGGTATTTAGAGGTTAATGGCCTAGGAAAAAACAATCATCGGGAAAGTGGAAGAGCGGGAAGTTGATTCGGCAACGTTGGCGGCACCTAAATGCCCCCCGAGGACAATGGCGGAGGAGGAAAAACCCAACTAACAACAAAGCAGAAGCCGGCGAAAGAGACGACAAGAGGTATTCAGAGGTCTTAATGGCCTAGGAAAAAACAACCGTCGGAAAAGTGGAAGAGCGGGAAGTTGATTCGGCAACGTTGGCGGCACCTAAATGCCCCCCGAGGACAAGTTTATTACGAAAATGCCACTGAACATGAGGCCTCCCAAAAAGGAAGTTATTACGAAAGTGCCCTAGCTACGTATTGACCCTGCAAAACCAAATAATTACGTAAGTGCCCTTGGTCGTCCAACCAAAGTGTCACTTATTAAATGCTTCTAATAAATAGATTATTATTATTATTATTATTATTATCATCATTATCATCATCATCATCATTTAATCATCATTGCAAAATTTAAAATTTGAATCACTTTTTTTATTTTAAAAATAAAACAGTAATTTGTTATTTAAATAACGTAAACATAATTAATTTTAATTACGCGAAAAAATCTGATTTTTGTGGTGATGACATGTGCCACTTTTGCTTGTCAATAGATAGATTATATATAGATAAATTACTATTAATAATATTATTATTGCTTGAATCACTTTTTTTTTTTTAAAAAAAACTGTAAGTTGTTATTTAAACAACTTACATATAATTAATTTTAATTAGGCAAAAAATGTGATTTTTATGGTGATGACATGTGATGCTCCTCCTGTGAAAGATGTAAAGGATGCCCAAACTTAGGAGTCGTTTGGTAGGAGTTATTAGGGGAAATAATTCATGTATTATTTATGGTATTAAGTAGAAATTTGGATTGATGTATTAACTAATATATGTATTAGTTAATATCCCATACATGGTATTAAATAATACTCCCCATTTGATGGTATTAACTAATACCTTGGATTTAATACTATGGGATTATGTATAAAGACAAAAATATCCCTAAAATTCTTTTATATATATTTTTTTAAAATTTTCTTGATCTTGTATTTTATATTTGTAGTTTTGTACTAGCAAAATTTATTCAAATAAATTATCTTATAAAATTTATTTATTTGCGGATTCATATTCACAATATAAAAACAAATAAAGTTACCATGTTAAATTTTTAAATTTTATTTATTTGTGATTTTATATTTACATAATAGACAAAAAATATTTTGCTATGTCAATTTTATTTTTTAATAATTAATTTAGTTGAGTGATTTTATTGATGAAAAACAAAGTCCAATGATGTTAGATATATTTTCAAAGTTGAGTGATCTTGTAAGATATAAACACTTTATTAAAACTACAACTTTCAAATTTTTATGTGTAAATATAGATTGTTTATTTTACAATCATTTACCATCTTTTCGATTTTACTAATAAATAATCTATCTTTATTAAATTAAAAATTGGCGTTTTATTAGTGATGAATTTATTAAGATCACAATTATTTATTCACAAATAATTCAAGTGAGAAAATAGTAAATATGATGATAAAATTATTGTTTTCCTAACTAGTTAGCCACATAAAAATAATCTACTTTGATCATATTACATGAAATAGAAAATTCCATAATAATTTAAGGGTATAAGTGGAAGAAGTATTTTCTAGAGTATTAAATCAAGCACAAAACTAAATGAAAAACACTGAACTAAATATTTAATAAAAAATAATCTATGCATTACTAATTTCTATATTATTCATTTTTGTGCGATCCCTCGCTGTTCCTATGCCCCCATGCAGAAACAGATCCAGCACTTGAGTGGGTCACGCGCCACTCGTGTTTATAGTCTGGACGTAGGGCCCTTCTTCATCAAACCAATCAACGCTGCTTATACTCCATAAAAATTTTGGGTGTAAATCAAATTAATATATAATTTATTGTAATTAATTATAGTCAAATTATAATGATGTATTCACATGATTTGTCTAATACATAAATTAGATTCTAAATTTAACTGACCAATAATTCTCATAGTATACATAAGTAGTACTTCAACTATCCAACACTTCAACAAAAAAAATTATAACTTCATAGTGCACAAATTGCATATTGGTGCCTACTTGTTGGAGTGTTGAAATTTAAGTATTTTTTGATTGAAGTATTGAATAGTTATAATATTTACTTGTGCACTACAAAAATTAATTGTCAAAGTTAAATTTTGAAGTCAATTTTAGGGTTCAATTTATGTATTATAACATATCATACAAATATGTTCTTTAACAGTGTCCTTCAGTTGATATTTATGCCATCTAACTTTGGGTGTGCACATATTGACACTTAAATTTGTATAAAACTAAATAAGTAAACACATGCGTTCTATGTGACAATTTATAATTTACTCAGCTTCCTATTACAAATATTATGATATGTAAAATATATCTGTTTACCTGTAAATTTTATAAAAAATTAAATATCTACTTAAACATATTCAAAATTGAAAAATATAAATATCAATGGTGGTAATACTAAAGGACATGTTAATTTTTTGTTATACCTCATGTATTAATGACATGATGACCTTTTTGCTCCTTTTTTCTTTCCTAACTATTTTAATATGTTTTTCTTGTTTCAAGGTTTAAATAAGATATGAATGTGTCTTTAGCTGCTCTTTGATTATTCTTTTTACCCCTCTCATTTCAACTCTTTTTGCTTTTTCGCTGGGGAGAAGTATTAAAAATATCTCTAAATTTAGTGTGAATTATTAATTTTATTTCATCCTTAGAGTATTGAGAATCTTAAGACACCTCTGTACTTGACTAACTGAACTTAAATACACTATCGATCTTGCAACATGAATAAAATACACTACTAAATTCTCATCAAGTTTAGGGATATTTTCAACACTTCTATCGACTTTTTATTAAGATCTCCATACTCCTAAAACCACTTATAATTTCATGGGGTAGATTAGTGGTATATTTAAGTTCAGTTAGTTAACTAAAATGATGTTTTTAAGGCTATTGATAGTCAGGAACGAAACTAATACTCCGTTCATCCATCTTTACTTGTGTCTTATTAACTTGACACAAAAATTTAGAAATAGTAAATAATACAAGTAATTTTATCAAATCATCCTTTAAGATAATGTCTTGAAAAATATAATAGAGAAATGACTAAAATTAATGATAAGGGTAAATTAGGAACTAAACATAAATTATCATTTGATTTCATAAATTATACAAGTATTGTTGAATATCCTAAAATAGTATATTGAACAAGTAAAAATAGACGGGGAGAGTAATTTACGTCAAGTTTAAAAATATTTTCACTACTTCTCTCTTCTTGATATGATTCAAATCAACAATTTTACAATAAAAAAGAGAAATGCTTGTCATTAGAGTAATTCTTTTTTCATTTCTTTACTTCTATGAGGTAGTGGTAAGGTCTGCGTATATTCTACCCTTCCCAGACCTCACTTGTGGGATTTCACTGAGTATGTTGTTGTTGTCGTCTTTCGCAACAGTCATAAAACTAACACAACCACCCATTCCACGTGCCAAACAGTGGTGGAGCCATATAGTACTCAGGGGTTCATCCGAATCTTCTTCGATAAAAAATTATACTATTTTTATATGAGAAAGGATAATTTATATATATATATATAATACATGTCAAACCCCTTATGTTAGTTTATGTGTCTACTTTTTAAGATTTTGAACTCGTAGAAAATTGTGGATCCGCCTGGTGCCAAGCGCGTGCCTCTGAGGAAATTTTGTTCCTAAAAAAAAAGTATTAGCACTACCTATATTCCTCCTGATTATTCGCATCTTCCAGCTGATCGTAAGCTCTTATATGAATATAGTAATAATAATGTCTCTATTTCCATCTCAATTGATTTTGTTGTCCTCAAGAAAATCCCTGACTTGCCAATTCTTCAACCTTGTTGTTGGAGAAAATTCAGGTAAAACACCTGAAAAACACGTTTTAGAATCTTCTTTTTGTTGTTGTGGGCTGCTGTTGTTTTCTAATGTACCTTCTATTACCTGTCCCTTTTGTTGGTTCAAGTTTGAATTTTACTTTGTAGAAATGGGGTTTTTGTTTATGTATGGCAACAACAACCTTTTGTTTTCTTCTGTAATGGGGCTTTGTTTTGTGTACATAGGCTTTGTGTTTGGTATTATATGGCACATTTCTGATTAAATTTTGAGGTTTCATCAATTCTTTTGTGGTATGAATTCTGTTTTTCTGGTCTTTGGGGGAAAAACAGAGTGTTTGGTTTCTTTAAATTGGTGTTTGTGTATATTGTGCTTTGCCTTGACACATTTCTATCTGAAGTTCTGAACTTTTTTAATTCTATTATACCACCCTATTTCAATTTGTTTTTCAGTTCAATTGAAAAAGAATGCCTTTTTTTCTTTTTGTGCAACTCTTTAATTCTAATTTTCGTCATTGCATATTTAACACCACAAGATTGAAGCACATTTTAGTACATTCTTTAATTTAAGATGACAAGATACAAAAGTTTCTTTGTTTTCTTAAACTCCGTGTCACGTCAAAACTAGACAAACAAATTGAAACGGGTAGAGGGAGTATGAATCTTACTTTTCTTCAATATAAGTACAAACTATTAGTGTTAGGATTCGAGATGTTTATTGTTGAAGCTTATGAAAGGTCACTGCACGTGCGGAAGAGACCATCTTTACAACCATGTATTTGAAATTTCTTAGTATATAATAAGTAATTATACTTGGAAGAAAGGAAAATGTGGACATGGAAATTTAGAGCTTGTAGTTTTTGCTCTATTAGTCAGAGATGGGTTCCATTGACCCATTATTTTCATCATGAATATAGATATACATGTGAAAAATGAGTGAAATTTCAACAAATATTAGTTTTGACCCATAATTCAAAAGTAAAATGCCAACTAGGGCTTTGATACTGGTAAGGACGCAACATATGGCGTGGGGTTAGTTGTAAATAATGGGTTCAGACCTTGCTGCAAATATAGCCTGGTATTTCAGTGGAGAAGGGTAAGGCACGGACCCATTATATGCCGAGCTTCAAAAACATGCGACTGGTCCTCAAGGATTTCTCAGTTAAGGAAATTTTCAAAATTACAATGAGTTTAGTGTTGAGAATTTAAAGATTGAACACATCAATTTTAAATCGTGGATCCGCCTTTGCTCTTCTTTTCGCCTAAAGCATGCAGTAATTTGAATAACTTAGGCGAGATTAACTGTTTTCGTGAATCTTGACCACTATTTCTGTTTGCAAGCAGTGTAGTCAAAGGTGCGCTTTAAGAGCTCTTAAGCCCTTAAGCGAGGCTCAAAACATGTTGAGCGCTTTGACCTACTTTATGTGCGCTTCAGGGTCGTCATCAAGGTTCTAACGCAAAATTTTCCCTGCCAATAAGCCTCTTTTGAAGAAGTGACACTAAATAATTGACAATTCACTTTATCATAATTTTTTTTTCAATTTCTTTGGTCATATATTTGTCGTTCACGCTTATAATTATTAGTCTTGGACTAAACATAAATAATACTTGTATTTTGTTCTCCCTTTGCGCCTTTTCTCATTGAAGCCCATGCTTTATTTGCGGTTTGCGCTTAAAGCCCCAATAGACATTGGAGCTTTTGTGCTTTTCGCCTTTGATAACACTGTTTGCAAGTCAGTGGTGATGGAACAACTCTCCTTGGTACCAAACAATTTTGACTTGAATCTCCTTTTTACCAAGTTTCTTTTGCACGATGTTTTATTTGTTCTTAAGAAACCATTATTCATATTGTTTTTAAATCTTTGGCATTTAATATAAATTTTGTAGTGTATTTCTTCATTTCAATCAAACTTTTCTTGAACTTCATAGTTTTTGTTCTTATCTTGCAACTGCTCCATTATTTCAAAACATTTTATTAGTCTTTATGTATTTGATGATGTACTGATAAATTGCTTTAAATTCAGTTGTGCAGGTCAGTCTGTGAAGTGTCCCTTTCCTGTCTCAGAAGTGGCATGTGAAGAAGCCAGAAATAATCTTACTCTACCTGCATAAATGGACAAAAAACATCAGATCGCTATATATACTACTGCAAGCATTCCTTGGCTAACTGGAACTTCCATCAATCCTCTCTTTCGGGCTGCCTATCTTGCAAAAGATGGTGAACAAAAGGTCACCTTGGTGATTCCGTGGCTTCCATTGAAAGATCAAGAACATGTTTTTCCCAACGGTATCAAATTTAATTCACATTTGGAGCAGGAAAAGTGTGTCCGCCAGTGGGTGGAAGAGAGGACTGGATTTACATCAAATTTCAGCATACGTTTTTACCCTGGAAAGGTAAATCCAGATCTAGTTCAACTTATCCTAACAAAAGCATGATTCATTTCATCTCTTTTCTAAAGTCTGAAATACAATTGAATATAAATGTGGCTTATAATACCAAAAACACCGAGCTCTTAGAATATGAGAGCTAATTGTCATTTACATACTTCAGCTTGTAATATATATATATATATATAAATGTGTGTAGCACTAGCAATTACTGCTTCAAGTTATTCAATGATGATTGCACTGATGTTTGGTTAGACATATTTGTAGATGCCAACCGAATTGTTTAACATGCCAGTTTTTCTTTCCTTTGTTTATTGGCTGCTCTTTTTCTTCCCCTCATATGCAGAAGATTTAGATTCAGAGCGAGGGAAGCTGCTCTAAACACTTTCAAAATGTTATATCTTCCTTCCCCTTCAGAAATTTTAAGTCTCTCAGAATTACAATGTGCCCCAAGTTAATTATAGAAGATATCCTGGTGTTTCCTTTCCCTTTAAAGTTGCACACAAGCCCTCAGCTTCTGATCTTCTATTGTTTTTTCTTTCGTCTACTGTGGGGTATAGAGATGGAATTTTTTTTAACTTATTGAAGTCTTTTCATTTTTAATGTTGTTTAGTATTTATTTCATCTTTTTCGTGTCTGTTAATTTCTCGTAATTTAATGACGTCTATAGTATGAAAACAACAAATTTAGACTGCTGCAAGGAAATTAAGGTCCTTGAACTTGGGAAAAAGACAGGATTTCTGATATGTCCTTATATTTGGAATAGGTAAAGAGAGATTTTTATCTTTAAAATTATTTGGTTCTTGACAGTAATCATCATGATAATTTTGTTGCATCTGAACTGGCTGTCTGTGTAGTTGGTACTCACTTTGTATTGCAACAATCAATTTTGTATCTTCTTCAAACTCCTATGTCACTTAAATTTAAATTAGTGCTATTTAATCAATGATAACATTTTGATCTGAAGTTCTGGAAGATTTGCATATTATTCTACTAGATTTGTTTTCATTTATCAGTATTTGTATTTGCATGATAACTTCTGGAAAACTTGTTGAGGTAAAACTGGGATTTCTGAACTGCAGTTCTCTCTGGATAAAAGGAGCATTCTTGCTTTAGGGGATATCACAGTAATCATCCCAGATGATGAAGCAGATGTTGCAGTCCTTGAGGAGCCTGAGCATCTTACATGGTTTCATCACGGAAAGAGATGGAAAAAGAAATTTCGTCTGGTTGTAGGAATTGTCCACACCAATTATTTGGAATATGTTAAGAGAGAAAGGAATGCAGTGGAGGCATTTTTCTTAAAACAGATAAATAGTTGGGTCGTTGATCTTTATTGCCACAAGGTATGATGCTAGTTCATTTTAGTTATATCTAATATGTTGGTTATGATGGTCTAGACTTTTTGTGGGGAAGGAGGAGGGCAGGTACTACTGCATGTCTGTCGATAATTTAGGTGAAATATAAAATCACTTCAATGTGGGATTATTCATTTTCTTTCTTTAGTAACCATCTTAAGTTTCAAATACTACTGTGGAGCCCTGAGCAAACTTCCTTTGTCTAGAAATAGGGTTCTTGAGATTAAGCTGAGTATTTATTTCTGAAGGTATAGTATTTAACGTGTAAGAGATCAATCTAGTCGTCTTATGTTTTCCTGTACCAGACAATGGCCAGACTTCCATGAGTTAAGTCTTCCACATAGACAGCTGCACTCACTGTAACCTAAGAAAGAGTGGAATTTGGTTATTCAACTAAGATGTTGGGAGAAGCTAGACATAGTATAACAGGTTCTGCCTTTATTTGTCATTTGCATAGGGAAACACTCTTATGCCTTGTTTACACTTGGAATATGGTCTCATCCAGAATTAGGTCACTTGGCTGCTAGAAGTGCTGGTTAAGCTGAATGCCACCAAAGGGTATAATACTTGATAGACTGGATGCTCTAAGAAGAAACTCCCTTTGGGAAGGTAACAGTGAGACAAAAAAGTTTCACTTGGTTAAGTGGAAAGCCTTAATTGGGAGTAAACAAGCTGGAGGCCTAGGGGTGAGAAACTTGAAGATTCAAAATCAATGTCTATTGATGAAATGGCTTTGGAGGGTAGTTTCCAATGAACAAGCATTGTGGAAGGAGGTGATTTAGGCAAAATATGAAATGAAAGATCACTGGTCAACTTGCATGGTGACCAACACTTATGGAATCAGCCTTTGGAGAACCATAAGGAATCTTTGGCCAAAACTTAACGGGAACTGTAAAATTAAAATTGAAACGGTGCCAAGGTCTCATTTTGGGAAGATAGATAGCTGGAACAAGGTTCTTTAAAAACTCTTTTCCTGGATGTCTTCATACTCAACCAGCAGCAGAGGGCTACTTGGCAGAGGTTTGGTCAAACCAAGGATGGAATATGAGCTTTAGAAGACCTTTCAATGATTGGGAGATCCAGAGAGTTGTAGAGGTTTACAGAATTCTGGAACAATTCTGAGAAGACAATATTGGCCAAGATTGTATGGACTGGCAGGGTCACAAGCAAGGCAGATTCAGCGTCAAGGGGGCTTACAAGAAGTTTAATCCTATTAATAATCAGATCAAAGGGTGGCCATAGAAACTGATCGAGAAAACCAAAGTTCCCTATGAAGTCTCTTGTTTTACTTGGCTACATGCTAAACAATCTATTTTGACTCAAGAAAATATTATGAAGAGGGGTGAGACTTTAGCCACATCTTAACCTGAATGAGGAGATCAAGAAAGTCGTGGGCCTCGTACTACCCACATACGACAACTCTGTGGAGCTTTTCAAGTCGAAAACCTGTTCGACGTCAGAATCGATCTCAAAACTCTAATATCACCGTCTTCAAAGAAAGGACTTTCTCAATATCTATATCTTTGGAACTAGTTCTTTCACTTGCTTCCAAATCCATCCATCTTACTTACTCAAAATCTTTGAATATTCTACTAGAAATCTTGCTTCTAGGTATCCATCTTTGTCCCAGATATTTACCATGTGGAGAAGAGGCTGAGACTGTGACTCACCTTTCTCTTTACTGGAAAATCACCAACCTGCCGTGGGACCTATTCATCAATACAAAGGGACTAAATTGGGTGATGCCAAGGAGAGTAACCCAAACCCTGAACTTATGGAGTAGCTATGCTAACATCTCAGGTCACAAGGAAAGATGGAAAATCATACCTGCTCGTATCTGGTGGTCAACGTGGAAAGAAAGGAACCTCAGATGTTCTCAGAATACGAGTAACATTATCCAACAACAACAACAACAACATATCCAGTGAAATCCCACAAGTGGGGTCTGGGGAGGGTAGAATGTACGTAGACCTTACCACTACCTCATAGAAGTAGAGAGGCTGTTTCCTGGGAACCCTCGTCTCAACAACCCATAAACAGAATAAACTAGATATGACCAAAAGGAAAGGAAAAGAAAGGGATAAGAAAGGGATAGGGATAGGGATAGGAATAGGAAGAGCGACTATTAAATGAAAAACACATGATATTATGTAACACTATAAACTTAACACATCTTATGTATACCTATGCTATACAGACTCGACAACACCTACTACCCTACAACACCCCAAGGCTAGACATCAACCTAACCTTGCTAGCCTATTAACCTGCTACTCTAATTCGCGACCTCCACTCCTTCCTATCTAAGGTCATGTCCTCGGTGAGATCAAGTTTCGCCATATCCTGTCTAATCACCTCTCCCTAATACTTCTTCGGTCTACCTCTACTTCTCCTAGTGACTCCTAAATCCAACCTCTCGCACCTCCTTACAGAAGCATTGGTATCTCTTCTCTGCACATGTCCAAACCATCGCAGTCTTGCTTTCCTCATCTTATCAACCACCGGGGCCACCTCTAGCTTCTCCCGAATGGTCTCATTCCTAATCTTATCCCTCCTTGTGTGCCCACACATCCATCTCAACATCCTCATCTCTGCGACATGCATCTTCTGAACATGTGCATTTTTTATTAGCCAACACTCCACGCCATACAACAAAGATGGTCTAACCACCGTTCTGTAAAACTTGCCTTTGAGTTTAGGTAGTATCTTCTTGTCACACAATACTCCAGAGGCAAGCCTCCATCTAGACCATGCTGCCCCAATACGATGTGTGACATCATCATCGATATCGCCACTATTCTGGATGATGGACCCCAGATACTTAAAGTTTTCCCTCTTGGGGATAGGTTGAGTGGCAAGCCTCACATCAATGTTTGCTACATCACTCGCAACACTAAATTTGCGCTCCAAGTATTCTGTTTTGGTCCTGCTCAGTTTGAATCCTTTGGACTCCAAGGTGTGTCTCTACGCCTCCAACCTATCATTAACTTTAGTCCGAGTCTTATCAATCAATACTACGTCATTTGCAAATAGCATACACCATGGAACCTCCTCCTGGGTAGATCGTGTCAGCTCATCCATCACTAGGGCAAACAGGAAAGGACTCTACACAGATGCTTGATGAAGTCCCATCTCAACAGGAAAATATTCTAAGTCTCCTCGCACCGTTCTTACCCGAGTTTTGGCTACGTCGTACATGTCCTTAATCGCCCTGATATATGCCATTGGGACACCTTTCACCTCTAGGCACCTCCATAGGACATCCCTTGGCACTTTGTCATAGGCCTTCTCGAGATCAATGAACACCATATGAAGGTCCTTCTTTCTTTCCCTATATTTCTCCACTAATCTCCGAATAAAGTGGATTGCTTCAGTAGTCGACCGCCCTGGTATGATACCAAACTGGTTCTCTGAAATAAACACTACCCTTCTCACCCTCATCTCCACCACTCTCTCCCAGACCTTCATAGTGTGACTTAACAACTTGATACCCTTGTAATTGTTACAATTTTGAATATCCCCTTTGTTCTTGTAAAATGGAACCATTGTACTCCTCCAATCTTCAGGCATCTTGGCAGTTTTCATAATAGCATTGAACAGTCTAGTCAACCACTCTATGCCATCCTTGACCATGTTCTTCCAAAAATCTACCTGAATCTCATCGGGTGCGACCGCTCTCCCTCTCTCATCGTACTGATAGCCCTTCTAACCTCCTCAACTTTGAACCGCCTACAATAACCGAAATCCCGATGACTTTCGGTGTGTATCAACTCACCCAGCTCAATGATTTTATCTCCTTTTTCATTAAGAGTTTATGAAAGTAAGCTTGCCACCTTAGTTTAATGGACGTGTCATCCACCAACACCACACCCTCCTCATCCTTGATGCACTTCACTTGGTCCAGGTCGCGAGCTTTCCTTTCTCTCTCTTTAGTGAGCCTATACAATCTCTTGTCCCCGCCTTTATCACTTAGCTCCTCATATAGGCGCTCAAAAGCTGCTATCTTAGCATTTGTCACCGCTATCTTTGCTTCTGACTTAGCCATCTTATATGTCTCCTTGAGCATTCGCTTTTCATCGTCATCCCTACACTCTAGCCTCTTCGTGTACGCAACCTTCTTATCTTTCACTTTGGCCTGAACTTCCTCATTCCACCACCAGTCGCCTTGGCGTCCACAAAAGGCCCCTCTCGAAACCCCTAGTACCTCGGCAACTACCTTTCTAATGCAACCAGCAGTAGTGTCCCACATACTATTCACATTTCCGCCACTACTCCAAGCCTTTAAGTTTCTCAACTTTTCTTCCATTTCACTAGAAAGGGCAAGAGTCAGGCTTCCCCATCTAATCCTCGGTCGGGCGTAAACAACCTTCCTCTTCTTATCTCTTAATCTATCACTAGAAGCCTATGTTGAGTGGAAATATTTTCACTTGGAATAACTACGAGTAACATTATCCAAAAGATGAAAATGAATTGTCTTGTTTTGTTTCATTTTTGGTGTAAACAGAGTATATGGAAGATCTAGATTCAGTTGTGAATGTCTTAGGATCCCTGTAATTTTTGTCATAGGTTTGAAGATCTCCCTATATACACTCTTTAAATTGTAATTAGGATCCTGTAAAATGTGGTGGCAGGTTCTATCTTTTTGGGAAATAGAAATACAAATTGTTATTGTCTCAAAAATATGTTGTTTTTAATGTTCTTTATCAAAAAAAGAAGAAGTTGTTTTTAACGTTACTAATATACAAGGTTGACCATCATCATCTATCAGAAGCATCATAGAATATTTTTTGTTATGCAGCCTAGATCTGATGGATTTAAGAAATGAATACTCTTCCACCAGTAAATGGTATAGCGTGGTGACAAATATATTGATTTTACCTTGATAAATTCAGACTCCTGTATGAATCTGAAATTATTTCGTGAGACTTAATGGCCTTACTTGTGGTTATAACTTTGATCGTGATTTCCTCCTACTTGATATGAAGGCTCAAATAGTTGCAATTTCTTGCTCTGACAGGTCATCAGGTTATCTGCTGCCACCCAGGATTTGCCAAGATCCCTGGTCTGTAATGTGCATGGAGTCAATCCAAAGTTTCTTCAGATTGGGATGAAAACAATAGAGAAACAGCAAAATGATAACCAAGCTTTTAGCCAAGGTGTCTACTACATTGGTAAGATGTTGTGGAGTAAAGGCTACAAGGAGCTACTTAGACTCTTACGTGATCATCAAAAGGAACTTGCTGGATTGGAGATAGATTTATTTGGTAGCGGTGAGGATTCTGCTCAAATTGAGGTGGCTTTTAAGAAGCTTGAACTAACAGTTAGGGTTCATCCTGCACGCGATCATGCTGATCCATTATTTCACAAGTAAGTGCCTTCAAAAGCTTACTACTACTATCAAACTTCTCTTCACTTTTGTTATATATTGGTGAGGGTTACGTGGGGTATTTCTCCCGTTGTGGGTGATTGCGTGTGCATCTACTGTATCTATTCAAACATCTTTTTGCTGTAAAGGGAGATACCATTATGTACGGAAGATCGGGACGACTTGTTTGAAAGATGTTGTTAAGCCGCTCATTCACTTTGTAAATACTTTTATTGCCATTTGATGTGTTCTTAATGACACAAATTTGATTTATAAAAAAGAAGGTTCAATTATCAAGAGTGAAGGAGATTACAGCATAATGCCATGATTATCTTTCTATCCGAACTTATGTACACAATTTAAGAGGTTTAGGCTTGGTTATGGTTATGCTTTCCCATCATCCCACCATCCTTCATGTCTCTTCCCTATGTTTTTAACCCTAAATAAAATAATAAAATTTATGTATACGTAATATTTAAGATATGTATGTGATGTAAATTTATCCTAGTACTTTTTTATGCTTTGGCTATGTCTTCACTATAGCAATTGTAGATTTGGCAGTTAACTGTGGTCCACTCTTGTCCCGCCCTATCCAACTCGTAGTTGTGGTAACAGACAGTGTTAACACTCTGGAATAGGTGAAAATAACTCAACTTCAGAATACAAGTGAAGTAGAGAAGTTTTCGAAAGCTTGAGCTTTCTTTGAAGCTGCTCTCTAAGTGTTCGATAAGCACTTCCTTTGTTGCACAGTTGGCGCATTTGTTTTCTACTTTTTAATAGAATAAATTTCTTTTTTTCTATTTTAAAAACTGTACTTGTTTTTAGAGTTACCCTGGTACCTGTGCTGGTGGGAGGTAGTAGATTCCCTTTACAAAAGACTCTCAAAGGAAAACAAACTCAACTTGTTGGCCTCTGTGTCCCATCAGGAAACTGTAAGGATCCCATTTTGGATTCTCATCTTAATAATAGACTGAGATGGACATTCAAATGTGAGATAAGGGCCAGTGTATGGTTGGAAAAAAGCAGCAGCTGGTTGTACATTTTGTAAGAAACATGATTTGACTGGTATAATCAATTTCCAGTGTCTGAGTCTTTTAAGGTAGCGTATTAGTGTAGTATATAGATAGGTACCTGTTTTTTCTGAATAAATGTGGAAGATACTTATGTTAAATCTCAAAATCTTTGAGATGGTTTGAAGTTATTAAAAGAGGTGAAAGTATTCTGGGCTCAGTGCTAGTTAAGTAATTAGAAACTCGCGTTGATAGAATGGGGAATTTACTTCTTCCCTGGAGTCTGTGTAATCCGCAGTCCAAATGTGGCATTCCTAAGTACCCAGCTTCTGCCACTACCCCCACCCTGCACACCCAAAAAAGAAAAAAAGAAAGGAAGGAAAAGAATGGAGAATCAGTGAAGGAAAACAAAGCTTGAAGGTTATGCATAAATGGGATTGTGACTATATCAAAACTCCAGAGCTAGTTTGTGCTCCTTGGACTGGTAAACTTAGAAAATTGAAACATCTTAGTAACCAAAGGTAACCAATACATTGGTACTAGTGGTGAGTGAATGAATTGGGGGTTTGAGAAACAAGTCAAAATTATGTAGGACATTTGGAAACAGGTTATATGGATCTATTCAGGTTAGTTGATCAATCCCTCATTTTCCCCTTGCCTCTGTCCACCTTCGCCAGATCTGATTGGAATGAGGAAGAGGAATGAATTCTTTGGTTTGACTGCTGGGCTTCCAGTTGTCTTGTATAAGCGGAACAGAACAATTTAATCACAGGTAGTCTTGGTCGCTACTTGTGATTGTATACTGAGATGCTCCTTGTCTATTGTTGGAATGATAGGATCTTGATTTAGAAAGCTTAAGGCTCAAAAGTGTAAGTTTCCAATTCATCATCCCTTTGATGAATTTTTCTGAATACAAAGTTATCCTAATTTTAAAAAAAGGGGACTTCTTTCTTCTTTCTTTTTTAAAAAAAAAAAAGATTTCTCAATAAAAGGACTTCTTTCTCCTCCTTAATACTCATCGATAGATATTGGGATCCCTCTACTGGGAAGGAGTTGTCTGAACATCTCAGCTATTAGCGGAATTCATCCCCATCTGGTCTCCAGTGCTGCATTGGATGAAGGGTGAGCTCATATGACCAAGTGTTGTTTGACGCGACAGCCTCTGTCATGTTTCTTTACCTAGGAAATAATAAAGAAGGAAGAAGATCAGGGAGTAGTTGGAGGGTTGATGTGAAATTAATAGAACTAAGAATTTCGTCCTCCTTTTTTGGCGGCTTTGATGCTGTAGGGTCGATGGAACAACACTGTTGCATTCTTAAATCGACAAAAGCATAACAGAAGATGCCGCATTTATTGACTTGAAAATTTAGCAATTTTACTAAAGGAGAGAATATGTGGGAAACTGGGAATTGCTTCTAGAATCTAGCAGGTCTTTAGCTACACAATGTATAAAAGTTGGACGCTGTAGAATAGCTAACACCACAAGTAGATTCATGAAGGTTCCCAAGTTAAATCGCTTCCACTTTTAAGGATTCAAAGGATTATCAAAGTGCCTTCTACTATCCTCAGAGTGCATAAAGTAGCATAGTAGCAAGTAGGAACCTAATAAATTAGTCGGTGTGCATAGTTTATGGATCCAAAAGGTTCTTTCATGAACCTGAGTGGGTTCTGAACTTTTACTCTTCTTGATTTGGCTTTTCTGCTATTGTTATTGATTCCATTTTAGGTTTTAACTCCACTATATAGAGATGTGTTTCTGGTCCATGCACACTTGAAATGAATTTATGTTAAGAAATTTGATGGATCTTAAGAGGTCTTTTCATGAACATGATAGATTTCGAGTTCCTATTGTTCTTGATTCGGCTTTTGTCGTTATTATTAGCTCTTTTATATTGATTCAATGTGCAAAGTCCACTTCCATTGAGAGAAAGAGACGTGTCTTGGTCTATGCACATTTTGAAATGAATGTACGCTAAGAGATTCAGCGATTCACAATTTTTGTGACAGTTCTAAACAGATTGATGAGACCATGACTCTTGGCCATAATGTAGAATATAATTGGTCTTAAATAGCTTCATGTCTCATTGGATATTTCAAAATTAAAATGAAAGACTTCCAGGATATTTCTTTTTGAGGAAAGTAGCATATTTTAGGAGTTCCCAAGGCATTCTCTCTTAAAAAAATATGTTCATGGGACAGTTAGGCACAGTGATCAACAGATTACTTATCTTGTTCTTTCTTTACATGTGCCAAGTACCTTTCAATTTGTGTTAGTTTTAACATAGGTCAGTTTGCTGAATGAAGTATTAGAGATGATGAGTGTTGGTGTTGGTTTTCGTTCTCATATCATTAACAAATATGACGTTTGGTGTTTATTGTTCTTTTGTTTGGTTTCAGCTATAAAGTACTTCTAAATCCAAGCACCACAGATGTCGTTTGTACAACCACAGCTGAAGCACTAGCTATGGGCAAAATAGTTGTATGTGCCAACCATCCATCAAATGAATTTTTCATGCAGTTTCAAAATTGCCGAACATATGATGATGGCGAAGGTTTTGTTAAAGCTACACTCAAGGCATTGGCTGACGAGCCTGCACCACTGGCCGATAAACAGAGGCATGAACTTTCTTGGGAAGCAGCAACCGAGCGATTTCTGAATTCAGCACAGCTGGATGTCGTGCCAATAAAGAAAATATCGAAAACTAATTCAAAATCATTTCTCTCCGCATCCTTAAGTTTGAAGAAAAAACTTGAGGATGCATCAGCATCAGTACATTTCATGGGGACTGGATTTCTGAGTTCACAACCAGATGAAGAGCAATGTAAAGAGCTGGGATTAGCCATTCCTTCAAAGAAAAAGGGATTTTCTTCTGGAAGATGGATATGAGGCATAGTCTGCATCTTGAAAGCATGGTGCAAATTTGTTTTAGTATCTCTTGTTTTTTGGAAACAACCTTTCTACCGTCACAAAGTAGATGCCACCCTCTCCAGACCCTGTTTGTTATATTGAGTATGTTGTTGTATTTTTGACAGCTAACGATGTAGTCGTTTCTGTTAAAGTGAGGGATATGTACTGTTTAGGATCAACAATCATTCAATTTGTTGTGTTCTTCTATAAGTCCTTTTTTTTTGGCTATTGCACAAACTCGTTGGCTCCCCTAATTGGTTTTGTTTTTGGAGAAAGGAAAAATCAACTCTTTGTATATATTTTTCAAGAAAGGGAATATGATGCTTTTAAAAAAACCCAAAATGTAAGGGAAGATGATGCTACCTTTTGTTTTACTTTTATTCTTAATAATATATATAGAGAGCGCACACTAGCTTTGGTTCAATTTGTTTATTTTACTTCCCTTTTTAATTTGGTTATAAAGAATGTCTCTTTCCTAACTTGTTAGTGATTCTTTAACTTCAGCATTTCACGTAGCATATTTATAATCACAAGACTTCAAAAAATAAAAATGACACATTATTTAGTTTAAGATCATGAGATTCAATTTTTTCTTTTAATTATTTTTTAAACTCTGGCTCAAGTCAAATTACACAAAAACTTGAAACAGATGAAGTATTAGTTGTGAATTAAACACGTCGTTCTCTCATGTTTTCTTGATCAAAATTTTTGCAAAATACTTCTCTACGAAAAAAAATGACATTCCTAATGAAAATAGGAGAAAACAAATTGTACAAATAGCATTCCACTATTGCCCTCCCCAATCTCGAAAATAATACAATAAGAATTCCCAGGTCATCCAATTAGTGAGTCAGTAGTTACGTGAAAAAGACGATTTTACCCCTGACTAACTAACTTCCTCAACTACCTTTCGAATATTTGGCTCGTGGCTTCCATTTCAGCTAAAAAAACAAACTATAATATTCGTTTTTTTCAGATAGAGAGGTTTTTTTTTTCTGCTTGATTCAATCTGATTCTGAATTTCAGCAATATCTTTTTGTATCTACAGAAGATTTATATAAATAAAAAAAATGGGTTTGATTTCGGGGATTCTGATGGGAATGATGTTGGGGATCGGAATAATGGCGGGTTGGCGACATATGATGAGGTATCGAAGCCGCAAGCGAATCGCCAAGGTAACATTTAGATTTGCATATTGTAATTCTGTTGTGTTTCTGCAAGTATTTGTCTAACCTTACAGTTAGGAAGGTTCAATTTGATTTTTATTGTTGACTAATATTGGGTTAAGTTTTTTAATTTAAGTCCAATGGTATTTCTGATAGTGCATTGCTAAATGAAAACATTGCTCAAAATAGTTATGTCTTTAACTTTATACTCCATGTGACACTGTTTCGCTTGGCATGATCTTTAAGAAAGAAAGATCCTTGGATATTTGTGTAGTTATAAATTATATTGTTAAAAGTAAAAGGAAAATTTTTGTTACGACGGAAGGGTGCAAAACGTGAAAGTAGAGAACACCAAATTTAACGTGGAAAAACCCTTCAAAACGAAGGTAACAACTACAGGATCACTGAGATCCAAATTACTCCACTATAACAATAAAAGAGTTACAAATATTCTGCTAAATGACTACACAACAATTGCCAAGCAAAGGGAAGCAATAATTACACCAACAAAAAGAGGAAGGAAGAAAAACACCCAACTCTGAGCTACTGTTCGAGACCCAAAATCGGATGTTACTGCCCTCCAAATCTGATCTGCACTGTTCAAATCAAAGAACAAGATGTTAGGAACACTCAGTCAAAATTTCAGCCGATCCAACGGTTAACAAATCAGGAAACACAATTTGAAGGTTGCTGGTCGGAGAGGAAAAACTGCTGCAGAAACACCCTTTTCTTCTCTTTTCTCTCTTGTTCTTTCAAGAACCTCTCTCATGTTCTAATATCTCTCAAAGATGAATAATAGTGAGCAATACATAGTTCTCTCAAAAGTTGTCCTATTCATAGATAATGAGCTGTTCTTTTCCTTAAGCCAAAACCAACTCCAAATAAGACTATTCCAATCCTTTTCCGAATAGGATTAGAATTCCAATCCTTTTTCAAATAGGATTACAATTCCAATCCTTCTTCAATTAGGATTGGAAACCAAAAGAGAATAGGATTAGTCCTTGGGCCTTTGGCTGGAACATGGGTCATTGTCCAACAAACTCCCCCTCCAGCCAAGGGGCCAAATGGACTTCAAGTGGAGGAACTCTTGACAGGCTTCATGCCTGCCGCAGTTATGCAAAATTCATGCTTGTCTGTAATTACTACTTTTGTGAGCATATCTGAAGGATTGTCATCAGTGTGTATCTTCTAAATCTTAAATAATTTTTCTTCCACGATCATTCTTATCCAATGATACTTTCTACTAATATGCTTGGACTTAGAATGAAAGGTGGAGTGCTTGGTGAGATAAATAGCACTCTGATTATCACAAAATAAGACGAACCTTAACTGCTCAAAGTCAAGATCTTTGATGAATTCCTTCATCCAAAGCAATTCTTTGGCACCTTAAATGATAGCAATATATTCGGCTTTTGTGGTAGATAGAGCTATGCATTTTTGTAATCTTGATTGCCAAGAAATAGCTCCCCCTGCAAAAGTGATCAAATAACCAGAAATGGATTTTGAATTGTCAAAGTTTCCTCCTAGATCAGAGTTTGTGTAGCATACAAGTTCGGGCTTGTCATTACCAAAGCACAACTCCATGTCTGAAGTACCTTTCAAATATCTTACTATCCATTTCACTGCATTCCAATGTTCCTTTCCAGGATTTGAAAAAAATCTGCTAACAGTATCAAAATCATGTGAAATATCTTCTCTAGTGCAAACCATAACATACATCAAACTACCAACTGCAAAGGAGTAGGGAATACATGACATCTCTTTCTCTTTAGTTGTAGATGGACTCTGGGTCATAATCAACTTAAAGTGTTTAGCAAGAGGCGTACTAACCACTTTTGCTTATGTCATATCGAACCTCTTAAATACTTTCTCAATTTACTGCTTCTGGGATAATGATAACTTCTTTTTACTTTTGTCTCGATGAATTTGTATGCATAAGATTTTCTTTGCTAGCCCCAAGTCCTTCATTGCAAATGATTTGCTCAATTCCTTTTTAAGGACTTCAATTCTAGATTTATTTCTACCAACAATCAGCATATCACCCACATAAAGTAGTAAGATAATAAAATCATCATTAGAGAACTTCTGAAAGTATACACAATGATTTGAAGAAGTTTTCTTGTATCCCTGATCTTCAATGACTGATTCAAACTTCAAGTACTACTGCCTTGGAGCTTGTTTCAAGCCATACAAGCTCTTTCTCAATTTGCAGACATAATTTTCTTTTCCTTTGACTACAAAACCTTCAGGCTGCTCCATGTAAATTTCTTCATCTAAATCACCATGAAGAAAAGCAGTCTTGACATCCATTTGCTCAATCTCTAAGTCTAGACTTGCGGCTAAGGCTAGAACTATGCGAATAGAAGACATCTTCACAACATGTGAGAAAATTTCAGCAAAATCAACTCCCTTTCTCCAGACAAAACCTTTGACAACTAACCTTGACTTATACCTAGGCACAGAGGTATGTTGATCTTGCTTTATTCTAAAGATCCATTTATTTGTTAGAGCTCTCTTACCTTTCGGTAACTTTACTAGCTTATATGTGCCATTCTCATGAAGTGACTTCATCTCATCCTCCATTGCTTCTATCCATTGATCTCTATGAGTATCTATCATGACTTCATCATAACCTTCAGGTTCTCCCATATCAGTCAGAAGTATAAACTCATTTGGAGAATAACGTATTGAATTTTGCTTCTCCCTAGTACACCTTCTATAAGAGGTTGCTGGAGCATCTAAAGTATTTATATGAGCAGGAGTTGGTTGATGATCAACTACAACATCACTAATGGGAGCATCTACGGGTTGTACACTCTCGTGGTCATTCTAATCCTGATCCCCATCTCCATTATTTCCTTGGATTTCTCATGTGCAAAAGATGAATCAGTATTACGAACTGGATCAACATCAACTAAGCTTTCATCAATCTGAGAATCTATTTTCTCAGTCTTGTTGATATCTTTAATGGTTTGGTCTTCAAAGAATACTGCACCACGACTTCTAATCAGCTTCTTATCAACTGGATCATGAAAGCGATGTCCAAACTCATCTTGACCATATCCAATGAAGATACACTACTTAGTTTTCACATCCAATTTGGATCTCTCATCTTTTGGAACATGCACACAAGCTTTACAACCAAAGACTTTCAAGTGATCGTTGGAAACATCCTTTGCATACCAAACTCTATTTGGAACATTACCATCCAAAACAACAGTAGGAGACAAATTGATAACATAAGCAATAGTGTTAATTGCCTCAGCCTAAAAAGAATTTGGAAGTTTAGCCTCTGAAAGCACGCATCTAACTCTCTCAACTAGAGTTCGATTCATCCTTTCTGTTAAACCATTCAATTGAGGTATCTTGGGAGGAGTCTTCTGATGAAAAATTCCTTACGATCTGCAATAGTTATCAAAGGGACCAACGTATTCACCTCCATTATCAGTGTGAATGCATTTTAATTTCTTTCCGGTTTGTCTATTAGATAAGGCTTGAAACTCTTTAAACACATCAAGCACTTGGTCTTTGGAATTTAAAGGATATACCCAAAGCTTGCGAGAATAATCATTAATAAAAGTTACAAAGTAAAGCGCACCACCTTTTGACTTCACTTCAAAAGGACCACATAAGTCAGAGTGTACTAGCTCCAATAGTTTAAACTTTCTTGAAGGAGGATTATTGTGAAAAGAAACTCTTTTCTGCTTTCCAGCTAAGCAGTGAACACATCTTTTCACCTTTGCTTATTTCACACCAGCAAACAAATTCTTCTCAGCCAAACAGGTAATCCCCCTTTCACTCATATGACTAAGCCTCTTATGACACAATTCTGATAAAGACTCACTTTCTACCAAATTTATAGAGTCGCCAAGGATTGATCCTTGTGTCACATATAAATTTGAATATTTTTTCCTCGTGCTACAATCAGTGAGCCTTTGGTGAGCTTCCATTGGCCATTGAACAAGTCATTTTGATAGCCATCATCATCTAGTTGTCCTATAGATATCAAATTCAAAGGGATATCTGGAGCATGCTTGACATTCTTAAGGACTAATATTGTACCAGTATTGGTCTTCAAACAAACTGTGCCAACATCAAATACCTTGACCTCGCCAGGATTACCCATCTTTAACACAGCAGAATTAGTAGGAGTATAAGATGAAAAAAAGTCTCTCCTTGGTGTGACATGTGAAGTAGCTCCAGAATCTACTATCCAACTTGTATCTTGAGATACAAAATTGATGACGCTTTTATCACAAGCAAAGAGAAGGTCATCTCGGACAACAACAACAACATTGTCTCAATTATTTTCTTCCCTTTTCCCTTCTCCAAGGTCTTGCTTTAATTTGTTGCAAAACCTTTTAATATATCCTTTCTTTCCACAATAATAGCGCACATGATTTTGATACTTGGATCTTGACTTGCTTCTACTTTTACCTTACTTCTCGAACCTTTTTTTTTACCTCTCTCTCGATCTTCTGTTAAGAGAACGTCTGACTGTGAGGATATGCCTTGAGATCTTTTTCTAACTTCTTCATTTAACACACCACTTTTTGCATATTTCATAGTCACCTTACCACCGGGAGCAGAATTTGTTAAAGAATCTCGAAGAGTTTCCCAAGAATCTGGTAGAGTATTAAGAAGCCAAAGTCTTTGTATTTAATCATCAAAATTAACACTCATTCTTGACAGTTGGTCAAGAACACCTTGAAAATCATTTATGTGATCAAGAATAGGACTGCCCTCCTTGTATTTAAAGGTTATCAATTACTTTAGCAAAAATAACTTATTATTGCCCGATTTTGAAGCGTAAAGAGTCTCCAACTTTTCCCACAACGTTCTAGCATGTGTCTCATTCACAATGTGATTGCGAACATTGTCTTCAACCCGTTGTCTTATATATCCACATACTTGTTGGTGCTCGAAATCTCAATTCTTATCAGTCATGTCTTCAGGTTTATGAGCAACAAAAATGGAAAGATGCATCTTCTTCACGAACAATATTTCATCTTGCTTTTCCATATGTTGTAGTTACTCCCGCTTAAATACACCATCTTGCTCATATTTCCCTCCATCATAAAAATCCTTGATAGACAACCTGGCTATGATACAACTTGTTACGATGGAAGGATGCAAAACGTGAAAGTAGAGAAAATAGAGAACGCCAAACTTAACGTGAAAAAACCCTTCAAAATGAAGGTAATAACCACACGATCACCGAGACCCAAATTTCTCCACTATAACAATAAGAGCTTATAAGTATTCTCCTAAATGGATACACAACAATTGTCAAGCAAGGAAAAACAATAGCTACATCAACAAAAAGAGGAAGGAAGAAAAACACCCAAATCAGAGCTACTGTTTAGGACCCAAAATTGGATGTTACTTACGTCCAAATACGATCTCTACCGTTCAAATCAAAGAACAAGATGTTAGGAACAATCAGTTAAAATTTCAGCCCGATCCAACGGTTAAAAATTGGGAAACGCAATTTAAAGATTGCTGGTTGGAGAGGAAAAATTGTTGCGGAAAACACCCTTTTCTTCTCTTTTCTCTCTTGTTGAAAGCTCTCTCAAGAACCTCTCTCAAAGATGAATAATAGTGAGAAATTTTAAAGTTAAAATGTTTCTAGTTATAGTAAGTTGGCATACTTGTTGGGAAATTGTAAAGTTAAAATGTTTCTAGTTATTGTAAATTGACATTCTTTTTGGAACAAACTAAAAAACAAAGGGTGCTACATAAAATGGGATAGAGGGAGTAATAGGTATTTTTTGGTGTATGAAGTTCAAGTTGGTAGTTCTGGTGGACTAGTGCGTTGCTAGAAGAAAATACATATAAATGTGAAGCCTCAGGTGTAGTGGTAGAGTCAGAATTTTCAAAAAGAAGTTCAAAATACGAAGAAGTATATATACAAAGAAGCCGAAAGGGGTTCAACATATCTACTATATATATATATATAAAATTATTTTCACCATGTATAAACATCATAATTTTCTGTTAAAGGGGTTTCGGATGAACCTGTCAACTCTACGTGGCTCTGCCTTTGCTCAGGTGCCTAGAAGAATAGATATTGATGGTGACAGTTGTTAAACAGTTTCAGTTTTTAAAGTTGATAAAGTATTGTCATCAATTAGTATATTGACGATCTTTAAGAAGCATGTACTATCTAAATTGCTAGTCATAACATAGAATAGATAGATTTCTCAGTCTTTACACATGGCATCAATCTGTTTATCTCAAATTATTATAATGTGGCTGGGGTGTAGTGAAAATTTCTTTAATCAAATAGGTATTTACTTTTGCTGCTGCTTGGGCATAACTTAGGTGATCGTTTTGCTGCTTGGCATTCCTCATCATGCCTTGTTGAACAGAAAATTTTAATTGCAGATATGCATTTTTTGTTTTCCTTTCTGAAAGATTGGTATTTATCTCTTCATTATATTTTAATTCTTTCACAGGCAGTGGATGAAAAGCTAATGGCCTCCCTGAACAGGGATGATCTAAAGAAGATATGTGGTGAAAATTTCCCTGAATGGATATCATTCCCAGTGTTTGAACAGGTTTGATATTAGCTTTTACTTTTTCCGGTTTCTCCTGCATATGATCTTTGAAGTTCATAGCTCTGAGAATCTTTTATTCTCCATCTTTTGTTACAATCTTTAACTCACAACACTGACTAATTTTAACTCTACAATGTCTCATTGACATTTTGATGCAATATTTAAGACTAGCAATTCCCAGGAAACAACCTCTCTACTTCTATGAGGTAGTGGTAGGGTCTGCGCAGATTCTACCCTCCCCAGATCCCACTTATGGGATTCCACTGCGTATGTTATTGTTGTTGTTGTTATTTAAGACAAGCAATGAATAGATGTCTTAAACAGTTTGACAGGAGCTTATGCTGTCATTAACCCCATCATATTTCCAAACCAGAGAAACAAAATCTTCCTATCTCTTAAAATTAACCGAAACATCAGATGAGACGCTGATTCCTGTAAATTATTCCAATATAACTTGTATGGATGTCTTTTCTCCTACCATAATTGATTAAGTGAGTTTATCATCGGTGTCATGTGAAGAAAGATATGGTTAATCCTTTGTTCAGCTACAGAAAAGTATCATCTCTATTCTGTAGACACTAATAATGTTTTATAGCTTGAGAGATAAAGTTAAAGAAGGTGCGTTATACTTTTGGAATCTGATGATTAGGACTGTAGTACCTTTCTTTTGTTTTTTACTTTTGGGAGGAAGGGGGAGGGGAGGGAGGCAGGATTACATGATGACGCTTTTGAAAGGGAAGTAAGATGACTTTAGTTCATGAATATAATGATAGAACCCAAGAAAGACATTGCTTAGGTTGTCTCCTGATCTTACAATGTCAGCAGCGGATCTTCTGCAATTTAAAGAAATAAACTATATTATATCAGACATCAGTTATGATACTTCTCATATTTGTCTCATGCTGGCAGGTCAAATGGTTGAACAAACAATTGAGCAAACTGTGGCCATTTGTTGCTGATGTAAGCTTTTATACCTATCTTTGGTATCCTGTGCATTTTTTTCTTTCATATCCTGATTCTTGAGTGCTAGAGAACTTGTTCCTATAAGAACTGGTAGTTTTCCACAGGAAACTAATGATACTGATCCTTAACATAAACCTAATTTTAATTTTTCATGTATTGGTATTTTATTCTATGCATCCAGTATACCACATCAGAAGATTTTTAAAGATTTGGAGATGCCCTAAATAATATTTGATGTGAAGGACATGGCATTGAAGTTGAAAGTAACTGTGGAGATAGGCTGAGAGTGCAGAAGGAATAGATTCTCTTTCCTCAAACATTCAAGCAGATGTAACCGTTGTTTTGTATGCAGTTTTCAATCAACTTCTCTATCTCAATGAAACTGGATGTTTGCTTTTACTTCTGTCATCCGCTGTGAATGGATAACACTGCCTCTTAAACTTTTCTGGATTACTTGTTATGTAAATCAGAAATTTTCTGTTTGACCAGCAAAATCTGCAGTTTCCTTGTCGTGATAGAGAGTGTTTTTATAATTCAACCTCCATGTTGTGACACCATAAATCTGATCTCTGGAATATGTCATCATGTAGGCAGGAGAAGCTATCATAAAAGAATCTGTTGAACCTATTTTAGAAGATTATCGACCTCCTGGAATTTCTTCAATGAAGTTCAGCAAACTGTCCTTGGGAACTGTAGCTCCTAAGATAGAAGGTAGTAACATAAACTTATCAAAAAATTTGTTATGCTCTTTTTTATTAGAACATTCTACCGGAGAATCTATAAGCAATTCCACAGTGATTTCTGCATCGCTAATTAATTCATACTCCAGTATGATTAAATAAATTATCTAGACGGACCATTTCTTTGTTAAAGATGTAGTCTAGTTGTTTAAGGTTATCTCCAACATTAGGCTTTAATCATGTGTGATTCTCTCTTTGGAAACATGTATCTTACTTAATGCAGGCATTCGAGTTCAAAGCCTTAAAAAGGGTCAAATTATTATGGATATTGACCTCCGATGGGGCGGTGATCCCAATATTGTTATAGAAGTTGATGCAGTGGTTGCTTCTATACCCATTCAGGTTGGGTGCCTCAACTCTTCACCTGTCTAATTTGCTGAGGACAATTTTACTCTGACTACCGAGTCATTTTGGAAGCAGTTGCACTGACCTTTGCCAAATTGGTTGCAGTTGAAAGATCTGCAAGTCTTCACTGTTATTCGTGTCATATTCCAACTGGCTGAGGAACTTCCTTGCATTTCTGCTGTTGTTGTTGCCTTACTTTCTGAGGTATACATAGATTCTATGAGAATATGCTTCTCCCATTCTTCAATTTGTGTTGTTTTCTACCTTTTCCTGTGGTCTTTATTTTTAATTGTGTGGTGGTGGGGTTCAGCGAATATCTTTGACTTACTCCATCAACACCCACTCCTCCCCAAATAGAGACAGCGCGAGAAAAGGGTGCTACTTCTCATGATCTGTCTTAGATCAGTATCACAGTTCCTTTGAATTGAGTTTTGATAAAAACAGTATCTCTTATGAGCTGTTATACTATAAATTTGAATGCCATAGTGTCTAGCTTTTAGATGGAAAATTGTGTAAAATTGACTTGTAACAAGGATAGACTATGATTGCCAGCGAGTAAAAGACCACCTTAAGTAGGTCTAAGACATTCTCTTGGTTTAAGTGAACATAAAGTACTCTACAAACAGAGAACACAATTACAGAATGAGAACAAGGATTTAACAAGTCTGACAGGTGAACTCAAATTTCTTTTAAGAACAAGGATAGAAGTGTGAGCTTGCACTTTGTTATATAACTCTGGATGCTTCATCTTGTTAAAATGTCTCGACTCTCAATTGGTTTATGATTCTGTTTTATGTGGTACAATTGGACATTTGAATGATTGATACCTTGTTTATCCAACCAGCCAAAGCCAAGAATTGATTATACTTTAAAAGCTGTTGGTGGAAGCTTAACAGCTATTCCTGGACTTTCTGACATGATACAAGTAAGTGCTACTAACAGTGTGCCTCTATCAATCAGTACATTTTATATTTTAAATCTTTCCCCCCTCGATCTAACACTGGTGTTTTCTCTCATTGAAAGGACACTGTAGAATCAATTGTAACAGACATGCTAGAATGGCCTCACAGAATCGTTGTACCAATTGGAGGCATACCTGTGGATACTAGGTATCATCAGTTTTACATTTTCTTCAATCCCCTGACCAACTATCACACATTTTATTTTATCAATTGTTGTAACAGTGGAATACTAGGCAGAAGTTGGGTGCTCCCTTTTGTTTTCTTCAGTGTATGTGTGTGCATCTCCTATCTTTACTTATTTTTCCAACTCTTGCTGCATCATTCTATTTACTTTCGAGTTTCGCCAATCTGTTTGACATGGTTCTGGGACGTAAGTTGTCTTCTGTTAATTTCTTTGACAGAGAAGAAAATGAGCTGTTGAGCTAGTTCTCTGTCTTTTCTAGTACTCCATAACCTTGGGGCTGAAATCCAGCTTGTATTTCAAGGCCTTCCCAAATCTGTCATGTTCTTCTGAATATGAAATGTAAATGCTAGGTCTTCTAATGAAATACTGACCCATTGTTTCTGCGACCATGCAGCGAATTGGAGCTTAAGCCACAGGGGAAGCTAACAGTAACTATAATGAAGGCTACAAACTTAAAGAACCAAGAAATGATTGGAAAATCTGACCCATATGTGGTCTTGTATATTCGTCCACTGTTTAAATTTAAGACAAAAACCATCGACAACAACCTAAATCCTGTTTGGGATGAGACATTTGACTTGATTGCTGAAGACAAGGAAACTCAGTCTCTTCTGCTAGAGGTTTATTTTCTACATCCATCTCTCATTTTTTAAAATTTTATTCTGAATCTATACTGTCTAGAATATGGCCCTCTGATGTGGTACATTCTTCTGAGAAAATTAGTTTTGATAATCCATCCTCTTTAATTTCGTTCTTTTTTTCCTCGTCACATCCATGACTTTGAACAGGTCTTTGATGAAGACATTGGAGAAGATGATCGAATGGGTGTCACGAAGTTGCCACTGAATGAGCTTGAAGCCGACACTCCAAAAGAAATTGAATTACGGTTGCTGCCAAAATTTGATATGCTCAAAGTCAAAGATAAAAAGGATAGAGGAACTATTACCATCAAGGTACACAACAAAGTCCTAGTTTTTGTCATGAAGTCCCATTTTTGGTATGGAACTTCCTTTAACTTTGGTTTTCTCTGCCTTTAGGACAGTTACTGATCTAGAATGTAGACGTTATGAGTCTGAGTTGCGAGAGTAGCTTCTAAATGTATATCCATCTCTATCTATACCTTGGTTTGTGCCTCAAAGCACAGAGGCAAACAAAGACTTTCAACAATCAATGCATTCAAATTGAACATAGTATTGTCGACATGTTTCATTTATACAACTACATAAAAGTTGAACTGATCAAACTTCTAAGGCAAGGTGATGGTTATGTTGTCAAAAATGCAGATACAGTACCATGAATTCAACAAGCAAGAGCAACTAGAAGCTCTGGAGCAAGAGAAGAGGATCATAGAAGAAAGGAAGCAATTAAAAGCAGAAGGGGTAATTGGAAGCTCAATGGAAGCCCTTGATGGTGCAGCAGCTTTAGCTGTTTCAGGTGTTGGCGCGGCAGGCAGTGGCATTGGTGCAGGGCTAGGTGCTGGTGTAAGAGTAGTAAAAACTGGACTAAGCAAAACCAAAAAGTTCATGGGAAGAACCTTCACAGGACAGTCAACCAATCACAAGAAAACTAACTCCTTTCCTCCAGCAAATGTTGAAGATTATTAGTAATAATATCCTGTATATACAGCAGAGTCCACTTTTTGCAGTTTATATGGATTTTTCTATGATGATTAGTTGTTTTTGATGAGTTAGATGTTAGTGTTTGATACCATATGTTGATTAGAATTGACAGTCATGCTTATTTCTAAAGAAATGGAAATTAAGTTCATGCAAACGACAACTTCATCACTTTAATGTTCATGATAAAATAATGCGCCTGTCTTAAATTGCAAACTTTTCGATCATCATCACTTTAATGTTCTTGATTTACTAAAGGGTGAGATTTATTGGTGTCGGAGTCAAAATTTTGATTAAATAGAGGTACAAAACGATATAATTTTCTAACAAAGAAAATTAGTATGAACTTCTGTGCCTTACTTGGCTCTATTCTGGAGACTCACATGACTTGTACGCGCTTTGCGCGTGTACCCACATCATTTATATTTTTTAAAATAATTAGATACATATAAACCCAAAAACTATTTATAGAACTTTTTACATTTTATTACCAAAAAATCAAACTTTTTCCATTATGTTTTGCAGGAAAAATTTACATTTTTTAAGATCTCCATAAAATGTCTCCTTCATTTGCATGTCATAGAATATATAATTAATCAACTTTAAATAAAAACTGTCAACACCGTGTAAACAAACATATATATAATCAAAGAGATTAAAGGCATAATAAAGGTGGGTAACCCAAGAGATTCAAAATACATTTAGATATTCTTTTTTAACTAATGTAAACTGAAAAATAAGATTTTTTTTTTATATTTTCATAATTCTTATTAGACTATAAAGTATTAACTATATTGAAGAAACAATTACTATTTTTATATAAAAGACCTTTGAATTTATAACATAAATTGAATTGAATGGAGGTCATAGAGGAAAAATGAAATAGAATGAGGATAATACAATTGACACCTTGTATTTTTTAAGTTTTAAAAGGGTAAGATAGTTATTCAATATTTAATCGTTAATATGTGTTTTGCACGTATATGTCATGTCAATTTAAAAATTATATATAAATGTACTTGTCATTAAAATAAATACAATATTCATATAAATCAAATTAAACAAGTATTATTAATTTGATGCAATAGTTTAATCTATCATAAACCGGCAAAGATGAGAAAATCAATTCAATTACTCATAATATAATGATATTTAATAGTTTATGAATTTATAAAGTAATAATTTGAAGTTAAATAAGTACTTGATTAAAATTTAATCAATTTTGAAGACGAGAAAATCAATTGTGTACCTTAAAAATTGTTTGACATAAACTACCCAAAGCATGTATGGAAAATTTTGACGACACAAGTGATTTAAGTGTTCCATTTTCATTGGATCAGGAAAATATTTTAGAGATATGAATCCAAAGCCATTAACCAGTTATTTCATGGGATGAAATATCAAATTTGAATTTGGCAAATGTCTGTCATGCTGCACTTTCTATTGAAAATGTTTAGTTGAAACCTGAAACATCTGTATTTTGTTTAAATTTTCATCAAAATTAAGCGACTAAGTTTTGTTTTTGGAAAATAAAAATAGAAGCAAACAGTAATATTTATATTTAAGAATTTATGCGAAGGTTATAATTTTTATAAAATCTAATGAAAAAGACGTAATCCTCTTATTCTTCTCCTCACGATCATCAACTCAAAATTTCACTTTGTTAATGAATCGAAGAAATACTAGTTGAAACTCATTGCGAATGCGGAGCCATGCTTTAATCACAATTGTAGAAATATGGAAACTTGTGGCTTATAACTTGGAGACAAAAACTTCTTTGTATGTGGAAGACTTGCGGACCGATCACCACGACAGAGCAGAACCTTTTCCTCTTTCTTTTTCTGGTCTTATGAAGACCCTTTTATATAGTTGTAAATAAAGGTTTGGAGGTATTTTGGTCTTCAATTAATTTCAGAAGACATTGGGCTTGAAGAACATGAATTGGGCTCGTCTTTTCAACTTAACGGACTGACCCAAATATAATTTGGACTTTATTTAAGTCATATAATTTTAATTTTAATATTAATCCAACCTCATTAACCAATAATTTGACTTGGTCAATTTATCATGAAGTTAAGATTTAATCCACATTTAATATGGATTGATCAATAAAATTTCACTATCTACAAATGCCCCCTACTTCAAGATTTGTCGGGGTGCTTGACTTGATGAACCTTTAAAGACAAGACTTGAAGTATTCATGAATAAATATTTCTTTTTTTTCGTAGGAAGTTTTTCAAAACTTTTCATATTTGATTTCAAGAGAGATTTTTCATAATTTGACTCCAATGAAATTTTCCATAACTTGATTTCTATGTAATTTTCCATAACTTGAATCCTATGAAATTTTCCATAACTTGAATTCTATGGAATTTTCCATAATTTGGTTCCTAGGAAAATTTACCATAATTTGATTTCAATTATGGGTTTTTCATAATTTGTAGGAAAACAATTTATGTACTTTTGATATCTATAAATATCCATACTCCCATGGAGGCTAATTGTCAATTTGTGGCATCGTCAAGCTCGATCAGATCCATCTTCATTAGGTAATATTTATTTTCTCGTCACTTTTTTTAGCCCAACATACTTGCGGTAGAAAATTTATATCTTGTTGCAGAAATATCGAAATCACGATTCGTTTGGTTTTTCAGAATCTAGACTTATAAATCTACAACATATCCGAAGATTAATGTCAAAATCCTTCTCAATTGTCAGGAATTAATTTTTTATTTTTCTTCTCCAAATTTGATTTTTTTTACAACTTTATGGAATATGGAGTCTCATCAAAACGTCCCTATCTTGGTATAGGAGCATCCAAATGAAGGGAGACTTGATTCTATAGAAAATAGACTTTGAGATCTACAACACATTCAAAAATCAAAGCTAAAATCCTTATTAATTGATGAGAATTGATTTTTGAAATTGGTCTCCAATCTGTCATTATATTTTACAAATTTTGAAGTCTTACCAAAATGTTCGTATCTTGGTGTATGAGCGTCCGAATGGCGAACGACTTGATTCTATAGAAAATAGATTTCAATGTCTATAGCATCTGTAGAGATTAAAGCCAAATTCCTTATCAAAGGACCAAAATTAATATTTTTTTTGTAAAATTAGCTACACAATCAACTTTGGTGTGACTTTGGACAACATTCATGAATTCACTTCTTTGTGTTTTCGCCGAAGAGCCGCATATTGATTTTTGTATTAATTTGAGACTTCTGCCACCATCCACATGGAGAGAATAATAACTTTTAAGCCAGTAGGATCGTAGTCATCAAGACATGTGAGGAGCATATGCCACACTTTTCACCATGTCAATTTGAAGCTTCGTGCTATTGGCACCATATGATGCATCACCTTTTTTATTAATTTTTTTTTATATAGATTTACATTAGACTACAGACAGTCTCAATATCAAACCAAACAAATATGAAGGATAATCTAAAAACGACGAGGAACCACTTGGTGCATCTTGGTTTGTAGTTGCAACTTTGACAACGAGCAACACTCAATGTATTTTTTTTAAACAATTGTGACTTTGGTGGTGATGAATACACTTGATGGATCTTTTTTTTTAGAGTTATGTCTTTTTTAATGCACCACATTGTATGTCTACTTCTATAGTTGCGGCTTTGCGATAAACCACATTGTGTGCCTCTTTCTCTATAGTTGCGGCTTTGGCGATGAATCATACTTAGTGCATCTTTCTTGAAGTTGTAGCTTTGATGACAAACCACACTTTGTCTCTTCCTCTTGGATTTCGGCTTTGGAAAGAAAGAAAGAGATTTTGGAGTAGTCTGTCCTAGTTTTGGAGAGCAACTACTTGAGACATCAACTTCACAAATCAAACTTCAAAATATGCCCCTATGCTGAAGATAGAGACATTTAAACTGAGTTGGCAAGTTACTTTTTGGCGTTCAATCTCGTTTTTCTTCTTCCTACTTAGATTCTTTGTATAGGATGACATATCAATTTTTTTTTCTTATGATTGCTGATGTATAAATACTCTTGCAATTTTTTTGAAGCAATAATATATATTTACTTTATACTTTAATGTAAAACATGTAAGTTTTTTTTATTTGCCTAGACCACTTATTTTCAGATTTTTAACCTAGTGAATTTGCTTAAACTCATGTGGACCAAGAGTAATAACTTAAAGATTTAACTCACTTTATGGAGCTTTTGTCGCTTGAAGATTTAGTTAAAATTTGATGAGCTTCATGACATGCATTTTAGGCTCGTACATTGAGGAGCATTTGTTTTTGAAGAGTTTGCTCGACTTTGATGAGCTTTGAAACTTAAAGATTTTGGTTAAATTCGACGAACTTGATGATATGGAGACTTAGTTCGGATTTGTTGAACTTTGCTCAAATTTTAAGAGCATCACAACTTGAAGACTTAGCTCGAATTTGATGAGCTTTACGACATGCATTTTATGCTTATGCATCGAGGAACATTTATTTGAAGACTTTGCTCAACTTTGATGAGCTTTGAAACCTTACAAATTTTAGTTGAATTTGACGAATTTCATCATATGGAGACTTAGTTCGAACTTGTCGAACTTTGCTTGAATTTTAAGAGCATCACAACTTGAAGACTTAGCTCGAATTTGATGAGCTTTATGGCATGCATTTTATGATTATGTGTCGAGGCGCATTTCTACCTATATAGACTCCTCAATTTCAATTTTGGATGAAAGGTTGTCCTCATCCTCAATATCATGTACATGAAGCTCAAAGTAAAGTAGCCCTTGATCTCTATCTGTGGGGATACTCAATTCAATATCATGAGCACAAGTTGCTAGTTCTTCAAATGTTATAGGTTTTATGCCTTGCATTATGTAGCGAATTAGAGTAAAATGTTAATAGATTAGCAGAGTTAGGTTGATGTCTAACCATGGGGTATTGTAGGGCAGTAAGTTTTGTCAAGTCCGTATATCATGTGTTGTATTTAGCTGTATTATATGTGTTAAATTTGTCTATTTATGTGTTTTTATTAGTAGTCGCTCTTCCTATTCCTTTCTTTTCCTTTCCTTTTGGTCATATCTAGTTTATTCTGATTTTGAGTTGTTGAGACGAGGGTTCCCAGGAAACAACCTCTCTACTTTTATGAGGTAGTGGTAAGGTTTGCGTACATTCTACCCTCCCGTGACCCCACTTGTGGGATCCCACTGGGTATGTTGTTGTATTATGTAGCGAAGATCCCAATGCATACTTTGGATGCATATTTTGATCTCAGAAGTTTCATAATGGTGATCTTTGAAGTTAAGGCTCAAGCTCCTCCAACGATTAATGAAGTCAATGACTTGCTCATTATTCCTTTGGCGGGCATTGGTAAGCTCTATTATGCTTACAACACGTCTTGTGCTATAAAAACGCTTAAGAAATTATTGTTCCATCTGCTCCCAACTATCAATGGAACCAAGTTCAGGATCTATGTACCAGTCGAAAGCAATTTGTATGAGTGATCAAACAAACTGCTTAACAAGATAATCATCATATGTTCCAGCATTATTGTAAGTTTTGACAAAGTGTGCTACATATTGTTTCAGATTTCCCTGGCCGTCAAATTGCTGCAACTTAGGAGGTTGATAGCCACCATGTATTTTTAGGTTATCAATTTTTTGAGAATACGGCTTTACATATGTGAGTGGAGATTTAGATATAGATTTTGATTTATCTTTGATAGTCTCCAAGATGAAGTCTTTCAATTGGTCGACAGGAATTAGGCCTTTTGCAGACACTTGAAACTCCTTGATTTTTTCTCTTGTTTTGTGAAAGACTCTCTTTCCTCTTGCGTTTCATGAAGCTCTGTACATAATCGAGTGGACTCTCCCTCCTTCATATTTTCTATCATATTTGTCAACTTGATAATTTGGGTGTCTTAACCTTTGATATATTTTGATAGGCCTTCAACCACTTTCATCAAATTTGTAAGTTGTTCTTCTATGGTGAAAGATTCAATTACCATCGCTTGCACAACCATCATAGAGGATGAAGAATAGTGTGGAACATTACCAGAATATAGCTTGGATTAAGAAGTAACATGAGGGAAGATCATAACAGATCTAGCGCTTAAGACATCATCATCTTCATGCATGAAGGGGTCATTAGACTAACAATGTCGTTCTTGTGACAGTCTTAGTCGATCCAAAGTTCTTTCTACTACCTCAGGCGATGCCTTTCCCTTGTTCTAGAACATACAAAGAGGATATTTCTTCTTTTGGAAAAGACAAATAAAAAACATGATATAATTTTGGTGGTGCTTGAAGCGCTCATTGTCCCAACATTTTGGCATTACTCCTAATTTGGGCCACAATTTCCATGAAAATTTTCAAGACATTTGCGGAGTCAATATCCTAAAAAAACATCAAATTTAAAATAGATGTCCATTGCGTCCGTATTGATAATTTTTTTGTAACTTTGAAGAGATCAGAATTTGGATCCAATAGTTTTTACAGATGCGGATTTTGAGTTGACTTTTTTGGAAGCCTTCTCGATATTGTTGAATATTTTTTTTTAAGAGAAGAGATGAAAGGTAAAGATTGTCCCACTGGGCATTTCAATTTGTAAGTGACTAAGTTTACTTCCTTAAAAATAACAATCAAGAAAAAAAAATAGAAGCAAATAATAATATTTATATTTCAAGAATTTGTGCAAAAGTTACAATCTTTATAAAATCTAACGAGAAAGACGTCATCCTCTTATTCTTCTCCTCACAATCATCAACTCAAGAGTTCACTTTGTTCTTGAATCGAAAAAATACTTGTTGAAACTTCATTACAAATGTGAAGCCAAGTTTTAATCACAAGCGCAAAAATATGGGAACTTGCAGCTTACAACTTGGAGACAAAAACTCCTTTGTATGTGGAAGATTTGCGGATCACCACTACAGAGCAGAACTTTTCTATGTACTTCTCTTCTTCGTGTTCCTTTTCCTCTTTTTTTTTTCTGGTCTTATGAAAACTCCTTTATATAGTTGTAAACTACGGTTTGGGGTATTTGAATCTTCAATTAATTTCAGAAGACCTAGGGCTTGAAGAATATGAGTTGGGCTCGTCTTGTCAACTTAACGAACTGGTCCATATAAAATTTGAACTTTATAAGTTATATAATTTTAACTTAAATATTAATCCAACCTCATGAACCAATAATTTCACTTAGTCAATGTATCATGAATTTAAGATTTAACCCATATATAATATGGATTGATCAATAAAATTTCACTGTTTACAAAGTGAATATAAATGAAAGGGATTACTCAATTATCATCAAGGTATCGAGATCTTTTCCATTGAAAGTATCATACCTATTCAAGTCTATGTTATGAACTTCATGTTTTGTTGTTAAGTTTAAGAAGAAAGAAACTAATACAAAGTTAAAGTCTATTGATTACTTTTGACTACTTTGAGTAAACAAGAAGAATTGATGTAGGCTTCCCTCTTCTTGCCAGTTATGTTTTTCTTGATGAGCATTTACATTTTGCTTACTCAAAAAACTACGAAGTACTAAAGAACAACTTGGGAGCAAGTTGGCTTCTTTTTCAATCAATTGTTTTAGTATTTTACATTGGGTTGGCCATGTTAAGTATCTTACTTTCCTAACCAGAACTTTTGAAAATTTTTGTTTTGTGTCTTTTTAGTTTTACTATGTAGTGGTAAAATCTACGTACATTTTATTAAACATTATTTTGCACACCCAAATTGTTGAGGACACTGCAGTTTTGATGATGAACAAAAAACATGAAACAAGTTGATCAGTCAGGTTCTCTTGCGCAGTTTCTCAAAGAGATTTAGACATGCCAGCAACAATTGTGGAATGGATAAATTCCTTTGGGATAAGCTCTGAAGAACAATTGTGGAATGGATAAATTCCTTTGGGATAAGCTCTGAAGAAGTATATTTCAACAAAAATACATGAGGAAAAGATTGATACTGCAGACTTCTATCTGATATAGAATTCTATGACAAGAAGAGTTCATGCAGATGAGGAGTTTGACTTCCAGAAGAATTCTTCGTGGAAGTAATTAAATAGAAGAGAAGACTGAGAAGATGGACATTAAGACTGAGCGCAAAAAGCAGAGTTATATGATTGCAGTCTTGATCAGTGAAGAAACACTTGGAAGATTTGGTTCCCTATTGAGTCCTAGTTTAGGAAGCTTTTCTCTTTCTTGTTTAGTCTTAATGTATTGCTTAGTTGTAACACCCCACATCTTACATGTACTAGTCCTATGCATATGAAACATGATATGGCGGGGTCAAATCAGCACACATTTTTAAAAGTGTTTGAATTTTAGATTAGAGGGCTATATGTACGTCTAACGCTCAAGATGATCGAGTATAGATAAGTTTTAAGTCAATTTGAGGAGATTGTGGCCTCAAATGAAGTGAAATAAATGAGGTGCTTGTGGGACTTAGGAAGCTAGCAGGTTAGTCACCTACGTGCTTAGCTTAAATAGGCTAGGTAGATAGAGATGAGGCGCAACACCGAATTTGTTCAAGTCCGATAAAGAATAAACCCTGAGTTAAGGGTGTAATTTGCGCCCATGGTTTAGCATCATAAAGGGACAAAATTTGCACCCCAAGATGAATAGGAAAAGGGCCAAATTACATTCACAACCCACTTCACAAATAGGGCCCAAACTAAGTGAAAGTAGAAGGAAAAATTTGGCTGCAAAGTCCATCAAATTGAAGCCCAATAAGGCCCAAGTGAAAGGGCCAAGTTGTTGCATCACCACCTTAATAAAATAAGGCTTAAAGTGTAAAAGAAAGTCGGCCAAAAGTGGCCCTTTAAAAGGGATTAAAAGCCAGAAACTTTAAGTCATTTGAACATAGCCAAAAATCAGTTTTTTTTATAAGTTTCTCCTTGTTCTCTCTTTCCATTACAAAACAGCCATAATAAGACTTTAGGGTTCTTGGAGTAGCCCTACATATTGGAGGTTAAGGTAAGTATGAATACCTATGTATTTAGTGCAATATTTCCATGAAAAACATGAGGAGTATGCTGGTTATACTTGTGCAGGAATTTTGGACAACATGTGTTCCAAAGATTGTTGTACACTTTTCTTGTTTATTAAGAGGCTTTTCTCTTGTTTATTAGCTGAATTATGAAGTATGGTTTATGTTTTTAACAAGGATTATTTATGTAGTGATGAAAGAAGGTTGCTTCACCATTTTTATCTTCCGTAAAAATGAGTTCTTGTATGATATCTTAATTGCGCTCCTAGTAGGAACTTGTGGGCGGATAATTGAAGATTGTTGTCTCACATTTTCCATCTACTTTGGGACTGTTTTTGAAATGTTTTAAGACTGTTTGTATATTTAAATATTTTGAGGACAGTTTGGTTGAGGTTGAAACAGATTTGAAATGGTTGACGTTGAAATGTAGCGAGAGGACATAATGTTACGTTGCCTACTTGCGTGTTGTGTAGAGTTGCTGTATGTTGTAATTTATGAGCTGTTGTAAGCCTGTTATGTGACTAAAACAAGTTGGAAGTAACATGTACATGATAATGTGTGCTAAATGAAAATATGATTGGAGATGGAAAGGTTGAAAGAATACTCGTGGATTGAAAGTTAAAAGCTTGCTGCCCGAGTGTTTTTTTATGGAATTGGACTACCAAGACATGTTTATTAGCTGCTAATACTAGTTTTATGACCTACTATATTATTGATAAGTATTTGGAGGAAAAGGATACTACTCCAAGGTAATAACGACGTAGTAAAACGAGGTATGTAAGGCTATTTGATTTCCTATTATTTGGCATAAAATCTAGGTTCTTCCTTGGCACATAAAGGCACTTACCAACTCTGACATAACTAATTACTGTGTCTCCACTCTTTACCATGTTCATATGTTCCCATACATAGCCATTGTCAAATATGCATACATACTTGGATACCAAAGATACATGAGTTCCTTTTTACTAAGTAAAGTCCACGTGTTGTTTAATCTCTTACACATTTCATTAGTTGTGTAACTCTCATTTCATTGTGATATTGTCTTGCATGATCATTTATGTATCAAATGTTATGTCTATAGTCCTACAGATCTAAATGTTATGACTACTAAAAGAATCATCTGAAAAGTAAATAAAAGACAAATTAAAGTTGCTTATTAATGGGTGGTATCTTAGGGGTGGAAGAATCACCTAGCATGGGTCGATCCCATATTACGGGGGGTATCCTAGGGGTAAAAGGAAAGCCTAGCATGGGTCGATCTCGATATTAATTTACCACTGATTAGCTGGTCATTTATATGATATACTGCGCACAGATTATACAGTAAAGAAAGGTAAAGTAATAAAAAGGACATAAAGTACATGATTCCACAGTATGACTAAAGGTGGTCTTTCTATCCTTACACACCAGTGTGTGATTTCATTTGAGTTCTTATTTCATATACAATACTTCATGCCTTACACATTCAGTACATTATCTTGCACTGACGTCCTTACGGGGGACCTTCATTCATGTTGCAGGTACAGGAACTGCTAGATCTCCCCAGTAGGAGTACATGACATCCAGTTGCTATTACTGAGCTCCAGGTTACTTCGGGGGAGCTTATATTTTTGTATTGTATAGTTGGTCATGAGGCGGGGCCTTTCCTGATCCATATAGATTTGTTCTTTATCTAGAGACTTTGTAAACTATATAAAGTAAAATATGGTCATGTATCGTACTTTAGACATCGTGGCTCCAACGGCCTAGTCATATGCATTTCCTTTTGACTTGTTATTACTATCTACTTCCTTGAAAGAATGTTAAATGTGGAAACCCCTTTATAATTTTCATAGAAAGTGTATGGTTATAGGTTGGTTCTCCCGAGCCTTGTCGGCATCGGGTGCCAGTCGACCTTAATGGGACTTAGGGCGTGACATTAGTTCAGTGATCTATAAACTGAAGTGAGGTATAGTCTTCAAGTTGGGGGCAACTTGAAGACTTGGGAACATAAACCTTGGGAGGTTTGTGTTGTAGTTAAGAGTTGTTTGAAGTTTGTTGATTCTTAGATTATTAGGAATTGTAATCTTTTGTTGAGACTCATTTGATTTAGTGGAGTTTGGGATATCTTGTAGGGGTACAGGTCATAGTTTTTTCACCTTTGTGAGTCGGGTGTTCTCCAAGTTAAAATTCTGTGTCTTGATCTACTTTTACTTCTCTGAAATAAGTTTGCAAACTTGGTTCTATAATTAGGCAAATCCATAGATCATCTAAATCTTTCAATTGGTATCCGAGCGGGTTTTCTTATTAAAGGCTAACACCTAAGAATCAATCATGATGAACGCTGCACCACCTTTTGGACACGGAGAAGGACAATCGTCTGTGAGGCCACCACTATTTAATGAAACTCAATTTAGATGGGGAAAGTTAGGATGGAAGACTTCATCCAATGTGAGGATTACGAACTCTGGGATAGGATCACTATGGGACCAACTATTCCAATGAAAACTGTGGAAGGTCAACAAGTTCTAAAGGAAAGAAGATAGTTTAGTGCTGATGACCATGTTGTTCACTGAATAAGAAACCTTCAAGATAAAGGAAAATGAGTCACTGCAGGACATAATGGAGAAGCTCACACTTCTCATCAATGAACTGACATCCTTGGGCACGATTCTTACTACTGAGGAACAAGTGGATAAAGTTCTGAGGATTTTACCCAAAGCTAAGTGGGATGTAAAAGTCACTGCCATCAGGGAAGCTAAGGACATTGAAACCATGACCCTGAATGAACTAGCAGGAAATCTCAGGCCTTATGAGATTAACATGGAGGATCAAAAGAAAGAAGTAGCAGCGGCTAAGAAATCACTAGCATTAAAGGCAGCTTCTGATGATGAGGAATCAAATCTAGATGAGGATCAAATAGCCTTTTTAGCAAAGAATTTCAAGAAATTTCCCAAAAAAGGGAAAGGGTGAAACAAGAGAGAAACATGTAGCAGAAAGTGGTCGGATGACTCAGGAGGTAGAAAATGGTCCGATGACAAAAACCAATCAGGATGCTACAAGTGTAGAAAATCTGATCACCATATCAAACAGTGTCCACAATGGGAAATTAAATGGAAAGGAAAGGGCTGAGAAAGAATTGAAGGACAAAGCTGCTAAGCAAAAAGAGAAAGAGAAGAGTATGCTATGATGACTGCTTGGAGCTTAGGAATCGAGGAATAGTACACTAAAAACATAGATGAGACTGCATTCATGGCTGCTGAGGATTCAGATCTTGAGGGTGATGATAAATCTGAGGTAAGTATTCTTGAACTAAAAGAAATTTACATCTTTTTTCTAAAAGAAAGCTAATTTTGCTAATGAATGGGTTGACAGATGGTTTTCAAGAAGTAGCTAATGAAAAGGATCAATTGATTAAGGATTTTCAGATAAAAAATTTGAATGTCTTGAGGTTAATGAATGAAGCTAATGAAGAGAATCACAGATTGAAGTAACAGTTTGAAAAGCTTGATGCACTTGTGCTGAACTTAAAATCTGAGGTTTTGAAACTTTCAGTCAATGAAAAAGGTAAGAGTAAAATGAGTGACGAACACCAAAAGGTAGAAACTGAGTTGAAAGATGCGAAATTGAGTTCTTTGGTGAAAAAGAAAATGTTAGAAAATTGACTCAGGAAATTTCCAACCTAAAAATGGATAGAGAAAGGGTGAATAGGTGGACTCAGTCTTCAAGAATAGTGAATCATCGAGGAAGTAGGACTCATAGTGAGAAAACTGGGATAGGGTTCTGTTAGGAGAATGCCACTACTACTGACTTGTGCTATCTTTGTGGAAAGATTGGACATCCACCTACTAAGTGTCCAATTGCAAAAAATGTCAAGACCAGGAACACGAACCTTCTGAATAAAAAGTGGACTAAAAATGATAAAAGAAACAAGTCAAGGAATGTGTTGCCAAGCTAGGAAAGAAGGGATCTTATTCACCCTTTTTATAACAGGAAAGGACCCAAGCTAGTCTGGGTTCCTAAAACTAACCCTTGAACTGTTTTGCAGGTTGTAGTGAAAGGAAGCAAGCCTTGGTACATGGATAGTGCTTTCTCAAGGCATATGACAGGAGATAAACACAAATTTCTTTCACTCACACCATTCAAAAGGGAAATGTTTCCTTCAGAGATGGAAAAAGGGGACTGTTGTTGGAGTTGGAAAGATTGGAAGAAGTGAATCAAGGGCCTTGGAAGAGGTCTATCATGTGGATGGATTAAAGCACAATCTTCTGAGCATATCTCAACTGTGTGACTAAGGAGATTGTTTTAATTGCGAAAAGGCATAAAAATGTGTACAAGGCTGCCATCATGGGGATGCCTGGTATGCATTTGAAATGCTTGAGTGCTATTGCTAATGATCCCTTACTTTGGCATAAAAGACTTGGACATGCAAGTGTAAAGCAATTGAATACACTGAAATCAAAGGACATAGTTATAGGGTTACCTAAAACTAAGTTCAAAGATGACAAAGTATGCAGTGCATGTGTAAGAGGGAAGCAAGTAAAATCATCCTTCAAGCTAAAGAACCAGGTCAGTACTACCAAGTGCTTGGAATTGGTTCACATTGACTTGTGTGGACCCATGTAGGTAATAAGTAGAGGAGAGGAACACGTCATGCTACCTGGTCCATCTATGGAGCAACCAGAGAGCACATAATCAGAGGGAACAATGGAATCAGGAAATCAATTAACTGATCTAGAATCTGTTCAATCCGAATCTGCATCTGATGGATAAACTCAAGGGTTTATGGTGAAAATCTACAAATATCAGGATTCACATCCTATAGGAGATGTCTGCACTGATCTGAACTCTGGAATCACAACATGATCAGGATTGAAGAATCTGTGTGCATTCTAGGCATTCCTGTCAATGATGGAACCTAAAAAGGTGGAAGAAGCCTTATTGAATGCAGATTGGATACTTTCCATGCATGAAGAACTCAATTAATTTGAAAGAAGTAAGGTATGGTGTCACGCCCCAAAGAAAGGGGAGACGCAACTGGCACCCAATACTGTTATTGGTCGGGTAAGCCACTAAACATGCTAGTTAACTAAACTAGGGACCAGAAGAAAATCGGGCAGCAGAATGTGTAAAAATAAACTAAGCCAGGATTGTTTAGGTCATGACCTCGTCTATAGTAAATCATGTACATCAAGATAAGTAAACTAAGACGATAAAATACTAGCTAGCCGACAAGGCTGCAACAACAGAGTTACATGCACACACTATATATACATGTCAATCTTATGACTGGAGACTAAAAGACTCAAAAGATCCAACCCACAATAACATGTCCACAATAGCCTCTAAGAGAACCACTAATATTGTCGGGACAAGGCCCAGACTATACCCAACTGTACAATAAAAAGTAAGCATCCTGCGAAAGCTCCAGGAAGAGTTGGATCTTACCAACTCACAGCTGAAGTGGGCTCCTAGTGGAGGGGTCGATCAGAGTCCCTACCTGAACCTGCACGCATGAAATAAAATGTAGCGTCCCTGGGTAATGGGATGTCAGTACGAATAAATGTGTACTGGTATGTGAGGCAGAATGTAAAACCATAGGTAACTATAGTAAAAACGGTAATAGAAATACCACTTATAACCAAAACTCAAGTAACCTTAATGGCCAATAAGCAACCTCTTAGTGATCAAATATGCATGGTATGCTCGAGTATCGCATGTCGTGAATACATATATATAGATGCAAATGTATGACATATCCAACCAAGTGCTAACAATGGTGGTCCTTTCCGGTATCTAACCGGCATCATATTTACCAACCTGTGGCCATCTGTACCATATACATATATATAATCATTTAGGCAAATATGCCCCATACCTTTGATTATTGCTCGAAGTCCATGCATAACGTGCAATGTATGGTATGAATATTAAATGCACATAATAAAGTATAGCATAAATTTAGCCAATCTTGGCTCATTGGTACACTTATTCTCATAACATCATAATTATTGTCGTAGCATATACACTAAATTTATGAAATCTCACATGTCTTTTGAATAAGTTTAACAACTTAACTCAACATTTAGAATGAAGCCTTAACTTTGAAAGTGCTCATAAAGGCGCTTTACATAATGCTTATACTTGGTCCCATGTCAATTAGTAAAAGAAAGTATTTAAATAGGATCAAGTGCCTTAGTCATTTAAATAGGGGCATTACGTTAGACATTGTGGGAAATCAACATGTTACTTGTTAAATGTTTTGATTATAGTTTTGTATGGAAGAAGGATTAACTATGAATACACACTCTCTTCTCATTCTACATTTATTTTAATGGCACTACACCAAGAAGAGAAACACCTCGAACATATAAATAGGTAGCCGGAAAAACTGAAAAAATGATATATAGATATTGAATGTCCAGTTTAAGCGAACGATGGAATTTCAACCTAATACCATCATGAAAGTAACTCAGCTGCAATCCCAATGTCTTTTACAGAAGGTCTTTCTAGTAACAGAATAGTAAGATATCGCATTTGACGTTTTGAGAAATTTTTTAAATTTCGTGCTAAAAGGAGGGACGGAGCTTAGTCTTAACATACCTTCCCAAAGGGAACCCTATTGCCCAAAGTTTCTTTACAAAAATTGTTCCTTACGTCGTGATCTTCAAAACAACTATATATACGCAGCTTAAAAACACCTATAAACAATCCAAAATTTAGCATTAATGACTAGATTCGGTAAGGAGTATCTACGCAAGAAAATGTCCATAAAACTTCGTAAAAATGACCATAAAGGAGCCCCGGTTATTACCTGAACACATCAACTACAAACCAAGAATAACCATCAGGAACACCACCTATTTTACAGCCCAAAACCAGCCCTAAAAACAACTAATAGGAGGAAAAAATAATTGCAAAGCGTAAGACACACATTTCTGGGCACGGGGATGAATTTTAACAGTAAAAATGTGAAAAACTTACCTAAATCACTTAGAGAACTTGTGGGAGCTTTCTATTCAGTTTATTACTGTTTGGGACGAAAAAGGTTCATTTTTTAGCTTTAAAATGTCAAAATAGTTGACTTATAGTTGGGCTTGACCCGACTCGGTTTCCTGCTCGGGTAGTCCCAGTAAAACTGTCACAACTTTTTATTCTGAGGTCGGTTTGATGCGCAGTTTTGTGAGTTGCAAACTAGAATCATAGATCTTCAATTTGATAGACTCATAAATCTTCAATTTGATAGGTCATGAACCTTATCACTCCTTGTATTTTGGGAGATATAGCCTGATACAATTGACCCAAATTTAAGAAGGATTTCTTAAAGAAACTTACGGTAAACTTGGCCAACCTTTTATCTTGCAATTTTCTTAATTTCAAAACTTAATGTATGACCTTTGTGATATTAAAATAATTTTTAAAAATTAATTATTAGCAAATTATACACTTTTAGTCCTATTCGAAATGTGAAACCTAATTTAAACCTTCTGAAAGGGGCGAGGTGCCACTCGGGCCATTTCTTTAATCTCGAATGTGTATTTAGGGTATTCCTTTTGGCTTAAAACTTTAGGTCCTTGACATTACCACTTATTGGAAGCCTTACTATTTTTAGGTTCTATCCAAAATCATAAATGTCTTATGTAACACGCCACCTTATATATATATATAGAAGACGAGAAATACGAGGTCTTACATATGGCATCTTGTGCCCAAACTAGAAGGGCGAACGATCATTGACACAAATTGGGTATTCAAGAATAAGCTTGATGAACATGGAACAGTTACAAGAAACAAGGCCAGACTGGTGGTCCAACGTTATAATCAAGAAGAAGGGATAGACTATGATAGACCTTCGCACCAGTGGCAAGACTTGAAGCAATCAGACTGCTGATTGCATTTTCTGCATTATAAGAATTCACTCTTTGTCAAATGGATATCATGAGCACCTTCCTGAATGGATACTTGAAGGAGGAAGTATAAGTAAAACAACCACCTAGGTTTGAGAATCCTGACTTTCCTAATCATGTCTATAAGCTAGACAAGGCCTTGTATGGGTCGAAGCAAGCACCCCGTGTCTGGTATGAGAAAATTTCCAAACTCTTGCTGGAACATGGACATACAATAGCCATGACTTAAGAATTTGCCAAGTTGATGAATGAAGTATCTGAAGGAGCTGCTTAAGAAATACAAACCGGAGGATGCTAAAATGTTTGACATCCCAATAGCCACAACTACTAAGTTGGACATGGATGAAACAGGTTCATCTATTGAACTAAAGAATTTTCAGGTATCTCAAGGGAACCATACATTTGGGGATTTGGTACTCAAATGGGAGCAGTTACAATCTTTTGGGATATGCAGATGCTGACTATGTTGGTTATTTGGTGGATAAAATAAGCACTACAGGTATGGCTCACTTCCTTGGAAATTGTCTGATTTCATGGTCCACTATGAAACAAAACTCTGTACCCTTGTCTACTACTGAGGCTAAGTACGTAACAGCAGGATCACGATGTGCACAACTTCTCTGGATTAAGCAACAACTGAGGGATTTTGGTATGGATATTAGTTGTGTTCCTATCTTTTGTGATAATACTAGTGCTATTAATATAACAAGGAATCCAGTGCAACACAAAAGAACAAAACATATTGACATAATACATTATTCTCTTTGTGATAATATTGGAAAAGGTCTCATTTCAATAATGTTTTGTCCTACTGAAAATCAAATAGCTGGCATCTTCACTAAAGCATTAAGCAGAGAACACTTTGAAAAAATTAGGTTAGACTTGGGTATGATTAAGATTGCATAAACTCCCCTCAATGATTGGCTAGAAAATAACTCTCTTTTTTCTGACTTCTTGAAATGCTTCTCAACTCAGTTTATCACATGAAAATGTGTGTCTTCTATTTTATGAAAATTGTCTAACAGTCACATGTGTATATAATAGTATGCAACTTGTAGAGGTTAAAAACACAAATGTTTAACTTCATTTATGCCCGGTGTGAAAGTATAAGTGTCATAAAGTTACTCCTGCATTAGTGAAATAGGTACTCTGTTCTGATTCTTTTTACTTAGTTCTTTAATACCCTTCTTTACTACCAAAATTCACAAAAGCTCTACTTTATCTGCTATACGTCTTTTCAAGTGTCTTGTCCTTTCACATCAAGAGGTGCATGGTTCTCAATTCTCCACCTTAGTTCGAGATCTGCCTATTCTCTTGACTGCTGATGACATCTCTCGCATTTTGGGTATTCCTAATGCTGGCTAGGATCACTATATAAGATAAGAGTGGCCTCCTCTGGAATATATATCCTTTGCTCTTGACATTTCTCATAAGTTTTCTGGTCGTCCTAATTTGCTGCAACACTGTTGGGTTAAACACAGTTTTGATGATGGACAAAGGACAATGAAACATGTTGACTTATCAGTTTTTTCAGAGCACTGTCTCAGAGAGAAAGAAGACACGATACCACAAGACGCGGAAAAGATAAAGTTTCTGAAAATAAGGTTGAAATCACAAAAGCAGGAAGATGGTTCAACAATCACTGGTGAAGAAGGAGTTGGATCGGAGAAGGAGTTCAAGAAGGTGTAGAACTCTAATAAAGTAAGAAGAGTTCAAGCTGAAAAAAGAGTCTTCTACAAAGTGATATCAAAAGAGTCTAACTGCAAGTAGAACTCAAGAAGATAACAATAAAAAGAAGCTCTCAAGTCTCAAAAAGCACTCAGACGAAAAGAGAGAAAAAGAAGTCAATAAAGTCTAGAGTCAGGAAACAGTTAGTGGGTTTGGTTCTTTATTGAGTCATCATTTAGGAAATTGTTCTTTAGTTGTGAAATATGTATGTTATCTCAGTAGTCTATAAACTGAGAGCTTGTTTAGTGTTCAAGTTGGGGGCAACTCGAAGACGTTGGGAACATAAGCCTAGGGAGGTTTATATGGAGTTAGTTAGTTGGTGAAATTGTGTTGAAGTCTTAGATTACTAGGATTTGTAATCGTTTGTTGGAGGCTCATATTGATTTAGTGAAGTTGGGAGAAAATCTTGTAGAGGTACAGGTCGTGGTTTTTCACCTTTTGTGAGCTAGGTGTTTCCACGTAAAAACACTGAGTTCTTGTTTATTTCTTCTTTACTGAAACACGTCTACAATCATGTTCCTTCGATTAGGCAAATCCATAGGATGTGCAAATCTAACAATTGGTATCAGAGTAGGTTTTCTTGTTAAAGGCTTGTACCTAAGAATTGATCAAGATGAATACTGCACCACCTTTTGGACATGGGGAAGAACAATCATCTATGAGGCCACCACTCTTCAATGGAACACATTTCGGTTGGTGGAAGGCTAGGATGGAAGATTTCATTCAAGGAGAAGACTACGAACTCTGGGATAGAATTATCATGGGACCTACCATTCCTATGAAAACGGTGGAAGATCAACAAGTGCCAAAAGAGAGAAGGGAGTTCAATGTTGATGATCTGTTAACGTTAAGGAAAAATGCTAAAGCCAAAAGCATTTTGGTCTGTGGTCTGGGTCCAGATGAATATAATCGGATCTCAAATTGTACTACTGCTAAGCAAATCTGGGATGCCCTTACTATTGCACATGAAGGAACTACTCAGGTCAGAAAATTCAAGGTAGCTATGCTATTCACTGAATATGAAACTTTCAAAATGAAGGGAAATGAGTCATTACAAGATATGATGGCAAGACTTACACTTCTTATCAATGAACTTATATCTCTGGGGAAGGTTCTTACTACTGAGGAACAAGTGGACAAGGTTCTGAGAATTTTACCCAAAGCCAAGTGGGATGTAAAAGTCACTGCCATTAGGGAAGCTAAGGACATTGAAACCATAACACTGAATGAGCTAGTTGGGAATCTCTAAACATATGAGATGAACATGGATGACCAAAAGAGAGAAGTAGCCATGGATGAGAAGTCACGAGCTCTTAGAGAAGCTTCTAATGATGAGGAATCTGACTTAGATGAGGATTAGATAGCCTTTCTTGCAAAAAATTTCAAAAAATTCCTCAAAAATAGGAAAGGGAAAGATAGGAAAGAAACAGGTAGTAGAAGGTGGTCTGATGACACAGGTAGCAAGAAATGGTCTGATGACAGGAATCAATCAGGGTGTTATAAGTATGGAAAAATGGATCACCATATTAAACAGTGTCCTCTATGGAAAATTGAGTGGAAAAAGGAAAGGGCTGAAAGAGAGATGAAAGAAAAAGCTGCTAAACAAAAGGAGAAGGAAGACTATGCTATGATGGCTACATGGGGATCAAGAATAGAGGATTTAAACACAGAAAATGTTGATGAAACTGCTTTCATGGCAGTTGGAGATTCAGATCTAGAAGATGATGATAAATCTGAGGTAAGTATTCCTGAACTAAAAGAAAAGTTGCATCTCTTTTTAAAAAGGAAGTTAATTTTGCTAATGAATGAGTTGATAGAGGATTTTCAAGAGATAGCTAATGAAAAGGATCAACTAATTAAAGATTTGCAGATCAAAAATTTGAAAGTCTTGAGGTAAAAAACTGCCTGGATAAAGCTAATGAAAAGAATCACAAGTTGAAGAAACAGGTTGAACAACTGGATACACTTGTGTTGAACCTAAAATTAGAGATTCTAAAATTAACTGTTGCTAATAAAGGTAAAAGTAAGATGAGTGAAGAACATCAAAAGGTTGAAATAGAATTGAAGGAATGTAAAATTGAGTCCCTTTGTGAAAAGGAAAAGGTTAGAAAATTGACTGAGGAAATTTCCACTTTAAAATTGGATTTAGAAAGGGAAAATAGATGGACTCAGTCATCGAGAATAGTGAACCATCTAGGAAGCAGGAGTCACAATGAGAAAGTTGGAATAGGGTTCTTTCAAGAGAATATTACTACTACTGATTTGTGCTACCTCTGTGGAAAAATTGGACATCCAACTACTGAGTGTCCAATTGCAAACAATGTTAGGAGTAAAAACACATATCATGTGTACAAAAGGAGACATGAAAATAATAAAAGAAACATGTCAAGGAACATGTTGCCTACTTGGGCAAGAAGGGATCTCATTCATCCGTTTTACAACAGGAAAGGACCCAAGCTAGTCTGGGTTCCTAAAACTAACCCTTGATCTATCTTACAGGTTGCAGTGAAAGGAAGCAAGCATTGGTACATGGATAGTGCTTGCTCAAGGCATATGACTGGAGATAAACACAAGTTTCTTTCACTTGCAAGGAGGAAAGGTTTCCTTCAGAGTACTGAATAAAAGAACTAACTGTGTTGAAGAAAACATTCATGTTGTTTTTGATGAAAATAGTGATGCTTTTGAGAATAATATGCAGGATGACTATGAGCTGGATCAGAGGAACAAACCAGGCTATCTGGTCCATCTACTGGACAAGCAGAGGGCACACGGTCAGGGGGAACTATGGAAAGCTGAAAATAAATCAGAAAAGATGGATAGATCTGATACTCAGAAAGTTTGTCATCATCAAAAAGGGGAAATATGTTGAGTTAAACACAGTTTTGATGATGGAAAAAGGACAATGAAACATGTTGACTTATCAGGTTCTTCAGAGCATTGTCTCAGAGAGAAAGAAGACACGATACCACAAGAAGCGGAAAGGATAAAGTTTCTGGAAATAAGGTCGAAATCACAAAAGCAGAAAGATGGTTCAGCAGTCACAGGTGAAGGAAGAGTTGGAGTGAAGAAGGAGTTCAAGAAGGTGTAGAACTCTAATAAAGCAAGAAGGAGTTCAAGAAGGTGTAGAACTCTAATAAAGCAAAAAAGTTCAAGCTGAAAAAAGAGTCTTCTACAAAGTGATATCAAGAGAGTCTAAATGCAAGTAGAACTCAAGAAGATAACAATAAAAAGAAGCTCTCAAGTCTCAAAAAGCACTCAGACAAAAAGAGAGAAAAAGAAGTCAATAAAGTCTAGATTCAGGAAACAGTTAGTGGGTTTGGTTCTTTATTGAGTCATCATTTAGGAAATTGTTCTTTGGTTGTGGAGTATGTATGTTATCTCAGTAGTCTATAAACTGAGAGCTTGTTTAGTCTTCAAGTTGGGAGCGACTCGAAGACGTTGGGAACATAAGCCTAGGGAGGTTTATATAGAGTTAGGAAGTTGGTGAAGTTGTGTTGAAGTCTTAGATTACTAGGATTTATAATCATTTGATGGAGGCTCATATTGACTTAGTAAAGTTGGGAGAAAATCCTGTAGAGGTACAGGTCGTAGTTTTTCACCTTTTGTGAGCCGGGTGTTTCCACGTAAAAACACTGCGTTCTCATTTATTTCTACTTTACTGAAACACGTCTACAAATATGTTCCTTCGATTAGGCAAATCCATAGGATGTGCAAATCTAACAAACACAAGCGTGTTTATCGCAATGAGGTGTTTGCTCTTCATATTCTGTATTTTGATGTAGTCCATAAGATATTGATCCCCAGGAAGGAGCGCTGGTCTATGGTCAGTTATCTTGACTTAATTCTTATGGAGCTGTTGGGCTCTGAAATTCCCATTAATTTGTCTAGTTTAATCATGGAGCTGTTGGGCTCTGAAATTCCCGTTAATCTGTCTAGTCTAATCATAAAGCACATGCAACAGGTTCTTATCCAAGACAATAATGGTCATGCCTTGCAATATGGGTTCTGGCTTGCTAAATTCTTGAGGCTTACTCAATACCTGTGCAGGTTTGGACTATGAAGACTACTAAGGATGTCTTAGGGACGGTGAACCATGCTACACTACCTGGTTCAATGAGGTGTATGGACACTGTTGTGAGACTTTTGGAGGCTGCCCTAGAGACCAAGACATCTGAGGATGCTGCTGCTCATGAATCATTTACTCTGGAAAGGGGGGATCCACTCTCTTGAATCTCTAATTTAGAAGCCGCATTACAGAGAGAGTGACTTCCCATGATGTCACACTCCAAAATATTTCTCAGTTTCTCCCCTCTGATACTTCTTCCTCCTGATTTTATTCACTATATCTATTTTACTATTTTATGGGATGTGCTTTGGACATCTTTTACTTTTGTTCTGCTTAATGTTTTGTAGTTATCTTCTGCTCTTTTACTTATGTTTGTATGCACTCTAACTGTGTTTTTGTGATTTTCGTCTATTTGTATATTTTGGAGATAGCCCTGGTGGCCTTGAATTGTCTATGCATTTTCTCTTTATGTCAGAAAGGAACTTCTTTTCGATGATGCCAAAAGGGGGAAGTCAATCTGAGTTGTGTAATGTTTATAACCCTTGTCTAATCTATTTCATTCTATAGGTTCTTTCTTAGTTGCTGCAGGAAAGATGGACAATTGCCTACACTCAGGAGGTTTGTCATCATCAAAAGGGGAGAATATATTGAGGACACTGCAGTTTTGATGATGGACAAAGAATATGAAACAAGTTGATCAGTGAGGCTCTCTTGCGCAGTTTCTCAAAGAGGTTCAGACATGTCAGCAACAATTGTGGAATGGATAAATTCCTTTTAGATAAGCTCTGAAGAACAATTGTGGAATAGATAAATTCCTTTGGGATAAGCTTTGAAGAAGAATATTTCAACAACAACACATGAGGAAAGATTGATACTGCAAAGTTCTATCTGATATAGAACTCTATAACAAGAAGTGTTTGTGTAGATGAGGAGTCTGACTTCCAGAAGAACTCTTCGTGGAAGCGATCAAATAGAAGAGAAGACTGAGAAGATGGGCATTGAGACTGAGCGCAAAAAAGCAGAGTTATGTGATTGCAGTCTTGATCAGTGAAGAAACACTTGGAAGATCTGGTTCCCTGTTGAGTCCTAGTTTATGAAGCTTTTCTCTTTCATGTTGAGTCTTAATATATTGCTTAGTTCAGTGATCTATAAACTGAAGTGAGGTATAGTCTTCAAGTTGGGGGCAATTCGAAGACTTGGGAATATAAACCTTGGGAGGTTTTTGTTGTAGTTTGTTTGAAGTTTGTTGATTCTTAGATTACTAATTGTAATCTTTTGTTGAGGCTCATTTGATTTAGTGGAATTGGGAAAATCTTGTAGGGGTATAGGTCGTGGTTTTTTCACCTTTGTGAGTCGGGTGTTTTCCACGTTAAAATTCTGTGTCTGGATCTGCTTTTACTTCTCTGAAACAAGTTTGCAAACTTGATTCTATAATTAGGAAAATCCATAGGTCGTCCAAATCTTTCACAAATCAAATCTATGTTATGAACTTTATGTTTTGCTAGAGCATTGTTTTTTAAGTTATTTGTATAGATTAATTATTTACTCCTTTTTCTTCAAACTTTAGAGTCTTTAAAACGATAATTTTAAGAAATCATGTCTTGACTATATATCTTATGGAGATATATTATATTTATTGTATGAAGAGTAAAAAGATATGAAAGTAATAGTTCTCGTATCAATGAATATCTTCTCACGTAATTGATGGAAAAGTGACTTGAAACTAATCTAACCTAATGTTTTATATGGAATAAACATGATTCAATTTTATTGGGATACAGAATATTTTACAAAAAATACTCGTAACTAATCACATAAATTAAAAAAAAAACTATATAATAGAAATTATGGAGGGTAAAATCTAGAGGAGGCTCATCTAGGTGTAGGTGGTATCTAAACGAGAAGAAGTGCTCAGATAGTTGACCATTCTATGGAAATAACTACTTATATTTTGGTAATAATAAATAAAAGTGAATTTAAAAAAAATAAAAACTATGAGTTCTCGTTCTATTTATGAATAAATACACAGTAAAAAGTTGCTTTAGTTTATAATTAAATTCATAATTATTCAATAGAGTTTGAGTAAAGATTGATAAATTAACGTGAACCTGTAGATAGAGCTAAGGATCGCCTTTGATAATACATACATATTTAAAAAGTGGGAAATTGCAAGAAAAATCCATTTAAGAGCATTTATTACATTTTTTGTGATGTGTTATATTATATTTACAAACTTAGTTTTTTATTTACAAAAGAGTACATGCCAACTAAGATTATTTTACCTTTTATAATTTTAATATCCATTTATTTTTTTCTCAGGAATTGGTGACTTGTGCTAAAAAAAAAATTCCCAACACACTTTTCTGACTTTTTTTACTTTTGAAAGTAATATCAATCAAATCTCTCCTTTGTCTTTTCATAAGCCAATACATATTAGCTTCTCTAACACACAATTCTTTTTTTTTCCTTCTCTTTGCGTTCATTGTAGCCATTGTTGAAAGACCATTTAAGTTTTTTTTTCCTTCCTTGTCTTTGTTGTTGTTTGGAGACCATTGTTGGAAACATCTTAATACCATTTTTGCTTTATTTTTTTATTTTTGTGCCTTATAGTTTAACCATGTCCAAAACTATTCTTCAAAAAATACCAACTCGTAAAAGCCCTAAATTTAATTAGGAGCCCATTTGCTTGGATTCGACCCTATGTATTGTTCAAGACCAAGTTGTGATCTCCATGCTTTTACTCCATCTTTGGCAAAGAATAAACTTGTCGTGGTGGATACCAATAGTTGCAAGAGTAAATCACTGATGAACCATCCATCTAAATCTATGAAAGGGAAGGAGAAGGTATCTAACCTCCCCCTGACAGTGATTTTGAAGATGAGTTACCCATTCTGAAAAGACTTTGTCTCAACAAAGAGGGTAAAAGCAGTATTGTTAAATCCAAAATACTTTGTATTTCCTCTTTTTAAATTTTTTGTAGGCATCTGCTTTTTTCTCTTTATGATTTCTGTTCCAGATTTTTGGTGATTTGTTTGTACTGTATTGGTGTTACTTTTTTTTATATAGTGCTTGGTGTGTAAATATTGGTACTTGATTTTACTGTAGATATTTTTTTGAATAGTTTTTTGTCAGGGGTTTGGTGTTTTTTTGTACCAGATTGGTGTTACATTAAGTATTTTTTGCGATATAGAGGTTGGTGTTTTTTGGGATTCAATGATTAAATTTCCTGAAATTAAATACCTTGATTATTTTTTTGTTTCCTGTGTGGGATGTGCAATGTTTCCCAGTTGATCTCCTTTCCTTCTTTTTTTAAATTACCAACGTCGTCACTTTCTTGAAAATTAAATTATTTACCTTTTTCCTGGGCAGTGATTGCGGTCTTTAGACACGTGTGTTTGCTGAATACATTTCCCAAGGACATCTTCACATTGATGTTGAAAGAATATGCATAGTTCCAGAGTTATTTCGGTTGAGGTACGGAGCATTGCTTTGAGATTATGGCCGCAGAAAGATAGATGCAGATGTCGTAAGTGAAAGCGAAGTCACCAGTAAGGTGCTCAGTAGACGTGGTCCCCTAACGACTTCAAGGGAATATGTTCAAGTCAGTGTATGCTCCGAGAAGAAAGCAATAGACATTTATGAAAACTGAATGTCACGCTCCGGGAGGGCACCCTAGGCGTGGCCGGCACCTAGAGACTATTGCTAATCCCCAAGTGAACCACTCATTCTCAGGACAGTCACTCAACATCAACATAACGGGATAGCAGAAGTAGCGTAGTGAGCTATCTCAATAAAAGGGCCAATGGCCAACATCAGTCTCAACATCATAATAAGTAAGTATAAGTACTACCCAATTCATAAGGGAAAAACATCAACGTCAAACCTCTACTCATGTCTATGAAGCCTCTAACTTAACTCAACTGTCTAAGATGGTACCATGACAGGCCATGGCTACCCAACTTAATGAATAACGAAAACAACAATAGAAAGGTCTCCTCTGGATAGCAAGGAGCCTCACCAATGATTGAACTCGAAATCTCTGACCTCAACGATGCATTTGCTGAAGCCCTCTAACTCCTGTGTCTGCATCATGAAACGAAGCAGCGCCGAGTGGCGTCAGTACGTGGAATGTATTGGTATGTAAAATAGCTGAACATAATAATATAAGCACAACAACATAGTGAACCATCAACTCAACATCATACTCCATCAGAATGTCAAGCGTCTATCTAAGGCAAGAGAATAGAGTAGACAAATGACTCCTCGACCCCTCATCTCAACTTCATCAATACATCAGACTCATCTCAAGGAAACTCGACTCAACTCAACTCAGGAAACTCGGCTCAACTCAACTCAGGAAACTCGACTCAACTCAACTCAAGGAACTCGACTCAACTCAACTCAAGGAACTCGACTCCAAACATCACATCAACATCAAAGTACTATGGGAGTAAGAGCTCACTGGGAAACCTAACTGGGAGTTTCTCTAACCGACAACCACCACCTATGAGCCAGTGATGATACAACAAAGTGATGTCGTTGCCACATTCACCCAATACACTGCCCGGGGTAAAGGACATCAACCTCAGCAGATCCACAAGAAAAACCTTAGTCCTCTATTGGGACAAGAAAGGAGCCATCCGTATTGCAGTTCAATCCTCTCTTCCTATGCGGGCCACGTAGTTAATGGGTTCGAGTGGAACTCACTCTCATCTATTTCGGTGCTCAATACTCCTCCCAGAACTCGACATGCTCATAAAACATTAACCTCATATCCTATAGGGACATAATACATCATCATTAGTCCATAGGGACATAATATAATACCTCAACATCAACATCAGCCCCGTAGGGACATAATACCTCAAGATCAACATCACCTCACCCTATCAACATCAATATCAACATCAACATCATGGACTCAAAATGCGTTCCTAGAAATTAAATTTTAGATTTTAAGACTCATGAACATCATCCTCATCAACATCATAGATATCATCCTCATTAAGGCTCTAGACGCATTCCTAGTTCATTCTTACACTTTTTAATAAAATAATCATAAGGTTTTGTGAAAAGCACTCATGAAAATCTATAATGCAATAATTCAAGTTTATGATGATCATCAATTCATGTAAAATGTATGAATTAAGTAAAACTCCGTGTAATGTACAACAATCTTCACCTCAACCTCATTATATGCAATACACAACTCAATTTACTTAAGAAGGGTATATAGGAGAACAATTTCATGCTTTAAGTTAGCCTTACATACCTGGGATGATTGCGAACATAATTTCTCGAACAATCTCCTCTTGAATTCCTCAATCTCCTCCCCTCAAGCCCTGGCTTAGTGACTTTTCTAGGAAGAATGCTCTTGGATGGGTTTTTGGAACCCTTTTATCAGAGAAACGACCTATATTCGTCGTATGAGAAGTTTAGAAAATATAGGAATGGACTAGAATGCCCCTTGAAATTTTAAAAAAAAATTTCCCGACTTGAAATAACACAGTCCGCGACGCGGACCTGTCGCGGACAGTGCAATTTTTGAAAACTCAACTCCGTTGAAAAAATCACAGAAAAATATAAGTCTGGGTCTGCGATAGGTCCGCGACGCGGCCCTGTCGCGAAGACACACTTTTTTCATTTTGGAACGAAAAATTATCTTTTGACTCAGTTGCTCTAAAAATCAACCGAGACCCTTCTCCCACTCAATTTTTCGTGTTGATCATGAATCCGCTCTCAGATTTTTAATCCAAGCATCGGAAGGCGCATTTTGCACGCACCTCTTCCCTAGGGGTATTTTGGTAATTTACCAGGCGTTACATTATCTCCCCTTGGGATCATTCATCCTCGAATGATGAGTAGGAACGATATTATAGCACGAATAGACTCAAAAATCACCTCGATACTCACTCAACAACTCAACTCCTCAATTCTTCATCGACCTCAATAACATCTACTCAGACATCAGGAATATACACATCAACTCATGGTAGGAACATCAATTTGCATCAAAAGTAAGAATAGTACCTCCGACACTTTCATCAACCTCAGGCACAAAAAGGTGCGGGTATTTTGTTCTCATCTCTTCCTCAGCTTCCCATGTGGCTTCCTCATCAAATTGGTTTCTCCACAGAACTTTGACGGAGGCTATCTCTTTGTTTCTTAGTCTGCGAACCTGCCGATCCAGGATCTGGACTGGAATTTCCTCATAGGACAAACTGTCTCTGACTCCTGTGCTCTCTACAGGGATTACCAAGGCAAGATCTCCCAAACACTTCTTCAACATCGAAATATGGAACACCGGATGGATTCTATCTAACTCAGAAGGTAACTCTAACTCATAAGGAACCTTCCCAATTCTTCGCAAAATCTTATAAGGGCCGATATAACGAGGACTTAATTTTCCCTTTTTCCCAAACCTCATGACACCCTTCATGGGTGATACCTTCAGGTATACCCAATCGCTCACCTCAAACTCTAGGTCTCTTCTCCTCACATTTGTATAAGATTTCTGACGGATTTGGGCAGTCCTCAATCTTCCTCTAATAATCTTCACCTTTTCCATGGACTGGTGGACAAGGTCAGGCCCAATCAACTCAGCCTCTCCAACTTCAAACCACCCAATGAGTGATCTATACCTCCTCCCATACAAGGCCTCATAGGGGGCTATTTGAATGCTTGCATGATAACTATTGTTATATGCAAATTTAATCAATGGTAAATGGTCATCCCAATTTCCTTTGAAGTCAAAGACGCATGTTTTCAACATATCTTCTACCGTCTGAATAGTGCGTTTTGCCTGACCATCCGTCTGTGGATAAAAGGCCGTGCTCAAGTTCACTTTAGTACCCAATCCTTTCTGGAAAGACTTCCAGAAGTGAGAGGTAAACTGGGCTCCTCTGTCCGAGATGATGGACAAGGGAACTCCATGCAACCTCACAATCTCTTGAATATACATCTTGGCATACTCCTCTGCGGTTTTAGTCGTCTTGATTGCCAGGAAATGCGTTGACTTAGTCATCCTGTCTACAATCCCCCATATGGAATCATGCTGCCTTCGGGATCTCTTAGGCCAGTGATGAAATCCATATTAACCATCTTCCACTTCCATTCTGGAATCTCAAAGTTTTGAGCCAAGCCACTTGGCCTTTGATGCTCAACCTTCACTTTCTGGCAATTTGGGCACTTTGAAACAAACTCAGCGATGTCCCTCTTCATTCCACTCCACCAATAGACTTCTCTCAAGTCGTGGTACATCTTGGTGGAGCTCGGATGAATGGAGTACCTAGTGTTGTGGGCCTCAGCCATAATCCTCTCTCGAACACCATCAACATCGGGGACACATAGCCTACTCTGGTGTCTCAATACCCCATCTCCCCCTTTGGAGAAGACCATCACTTTTTATTTGTTTGTGGACATCCTCCTTCAATTGGAGTATAATAGGATCTCGATCCTACTTCTCTTTTACCTCGATCACTAGGGACGATGAAGACCCATTCTGAACATTAATTCCTCCCTCGTCATTCTCTTCAAGTTGGAGTCCCAATCGAGCCAACCTATGCACATCCTTCACTAGCTCTTTCTTCTCTTCCTCAACATGGGCTGTGCTACCCATAAACAACCTGCTAAGAGCATCAGCAACAACATTAGCTTTACCTGGGTGGTACATGATGCTCATGTCATAATCTTTGAGCAATTCCAACCATCTCCTCTGTCGCAGGTTAATCTCTTTCTGACTGAAGACATACTGCAAGCTGTTGTGATCAGTTAACACGTCCACATGCACTCCATACAAGTAGAGGCGCCAGATTTTAAGTGCGAACACTACTGCTGCCAACTCAAGATCATGGGTCAAATAGTTCCTCTCATGAACTTTAAGTTGCCTGGAACATAGGCTATCACTTTTCTTCTCTACATAAATACACATCCCAACCCAACTTTTGATGCATCGCAGTATATCACAAAATCTTCCGTCCCGTCGGGCAAAGTCAAGACAGGCGTGGTGGTCAATCTAGTCTTCAACTCTTGGAAACTCTTCTCACATTCCTCAAACCACTGAAACTTGACCTTTTTCTGAGTCAATTTAGTCAATGGTGCGGATAGGGAAGAAAATCTCTCAACAAATCATCGGTAGTAGCCTGCCAACCCCAAGAAACTCCTTATGTCAGTTGGAGAGGTCAGTCTTGGCCAGTTTGTGACCGCTTCAATCTTCTGGCCATCTACTCGAATTCCATCACCCGAAACAACATGGCCTAGGAAAGCCATTAACTTAAGCCAAAACTCACACTTGGAGAACTTCGCATACAATTCATGGTCCTTAAGAGTCTGAAGGACAACTGTAAGGTGTTTAGTGTGCTCCTCCTCATTCCTCGAATACACCAAGATATCATCAATGAATACGATTGCAAACATGTCGAGGTAGGGCCTGAACACCCTATTCATCAAATCCATAAAAGCTACCGGTGCGTTCGTCAACCCAAAGGACATAACCAAGAACTCAAAGTGGCCATATCTTGTCCTGAAGGCTGTCTTTGGAACATCACATTCTCTCACTTTCAACTGGTGGTAACCCGATCTGAGGTCTATCTTTGAAAAGCATGAGGCACCTTGAAGTTGGTCAAACAAGTCATCTACCCTGGGAAGAAGATATATATTCTTGATCGTGACCTTGTTCAGTTGCCTATAGTCTATGCACATTCTGAGAGACCCATCCTTCTTTCGTACAAACAGAATGGGAGCACCCAAAGGAGAAACACTTGGTCTAGTAAAACCCTTCTCTAAAAGATCCTTCAACTGCTCCTTCAACTCTTTCAACTCAGCAGGGGCCATCCTATATGATGGAATTGAAATAGGTTGCATGTGGGGAAGTACATCAATACTGAAGTTGATCTCCCTATCAGGATGGACTCCAGGTAAATCCTCAGGGAACACCTCAGGGAACTCATTTACAATGGGGACCGACTTAAGAGTAGGGGACTCAATATCATCAGATTTAACTCATACAAGGTGATAAATACAACCCTTAGAGATTACTTTCTCTCCCTCGGGTAGGAAATAAATCTACCCTTGGGTGCAACATAACTTCCCTTCCACTCTAGGACCGGTTCATTCGGAAATTAGAATTTAACAACCTGAGTCCTACAATCTATGGATGCATGGCAGGCATGGAGCCAATCCATACCAAGAATTATATCAAAATCAACCATCTCCAACTCTATCAAATTGGCCAAAGTATTCCTATGATAGATGGATACTACACAGTCTCTATAGACCCTCTTAGCTCGGATAGACTCACCAGTAGGAGTAGAAACAGTATAAGGCTCAAGCAAACACTCTGGAAGAATCTCAAACTTATTGGCCACATAGGGCATCACAAAGGATAAAGTGGCACCCGGGTCAAGCAATGCATAACAATTATGAGAAAAGATTTGGAGCATACACGTAACAACATCTGGAGCATACCCGTAATAATATCTGGAGCAACCTCTTGGTCCTGTCAATTACCCATCGCATATAGACGGTTCGATCTGCCTCCTGCATTTGCTGCATTCGCAATAGTAGCCTTTTGATGACTGCCCGCAGGGGGCGCTATAGAAGACTGAGCTCTATTACCTCTATCACCCCATCTCCTCGAAGGGCACTCACGCTGAAAATGACCAGGTTGTCCGCATGAAAAGCAAGTATTTGTGCCCTCACGACACGCACCAAGATGCAGCCTGCCACATCTGCCACAAGGTGGCTTTCCTCTTGGACCTTGGGCAACACTAGCTTAGGACTGAGGTCCCTGAGCTCTGAAATTTTGGTGACCATAGGATTTCTGATCATACCTATTTTGCTGAACAGGCGCACTCACCATAAGGGGTGCATAGCTAGAAGACTTCTTCTGAAAGAAAGTTCTATCACCCTTATTCTTTTTCTGTTGGTTAGGCTCATGCCCTGCCGATTTGGCCTTCTTACTCTGTTGCACTTCCCTGTCCTTCTTTTTGTCCTCCTCAGTCTGCTAGGCATAGACCATACGTTTAGAGATATTCATACCTGGAATCAGTAATGTTGCCTTACATCCCTCTTTACATGCCTGCTCAATCCAAACATGAACTTCCTCGTCCTCACCCTCATATCAAGGACCATCTCGGAACAACTGGATGAACTTCAGGCTGTAATCTTTGACAGTCAACCCCTCTTGCCTCAGGTTCACGAACTTCTCAACCTTTGCCTCCCTCGACTCTTAGGGAAAGAAGTGATCGAGAAAAGCACTCTCAAACTCCTCCCACTCAGCTGACTCAGCATTCTCACCTCTACCATCTTCCCACTAGTTATACTAGATGTTGGCAACATCTTTAAGCTAATACGAGACCAGCTTAACTCCCTCGACCCCATTTGCATGCATAACCCTCAAGATCTTGAGCATCTCATCAATAAATTTTCGCAGGTCTTCCTCAACCTTGGACCCCGTATAGACTGGTGGGTTCATCCTCAGGAAATCTCTGAGCCTGGCTGCAGATGTAGGCTCTTGGGGGTTAGAGCTAGGGGCCCGAAGACTGCTCTATGAGAGCCACCAATTGAGTGAGCATAGCAATGGCTCCCCTGAAGTTTTCTTTCAAAGTGAAGGTTGACTGAGCAGAAGGTGTCAGTGGAGCCTCAGTAGCTCTAGCAGGTCGACCCCGTCTCCGTGTCTCATTCTGGGAAGGAGCCTCTGGTAAGGGATTCTCAGTGTTAGGCACTGAGGTATCTCTTTGGGCAGTAGTACGTTTTGGAGGCATGATCTGCAAATGTGTAACGCACGAATTAGAAGTGGGGTTTCATAGAGTCAAACTCTATCGCACGAACTCAAAACATCAAAGAAGTATAACCATTTCTAATGTCCTATAGCCTCCTGTTTATGAGGTGTGGTGCACAACACATACATAAACAAGACTCTACTAGACGCGACTTCATAGACTCCGTAGGACTCTTGAACTCTGTGCTCTGATACCAAGTTTGTCACACCCTGGGAGGGTACCCTAGACGTGATCGGCACCCAGAGACTATTGCTAGTCCCTAAGCGAACTACTCGTTCTCAGGACAGTCACTCAACATCAACATAGCAGAATAGCGGAAGTAGAGTAGTGAGCTATCTCAATAAAAGGGCCAATGGCCAACATCAGCCTCAACATCATAATAAGTAAGTATAAGTACTACCCAATTCATAAGGGAAACACATCAATGTTAAACCTCTACTCATGTCTATGAAGCCTCTAACTAAACTCAACTGTCTAAGATGGTACCATGACAGGCCATGACTACCCAACTCAATGAATAACGAAAACAACAATAGAAGGGTCTCCTCTGGATAGAAAAGAGGCTCACCAATGACTGAACTAGAAATCTCTGACCTCAACGATGCGTCTGTTGAAGCCCTCATGAAACGATGCAACGCTGAGGAATGTACTGGTATGTAAAATAGTTGAACATAACAATATAAGCACAACAGCATAATGAAACATCAACTCAACATCATACTCCATCAGAATGTCAAGCGTCTATCTAAGGCAAGAGAATAGAGTATACAAATGACTCCTCGACCCCTCATCTCAACTTCATCAATACATCAGACTCATCTCAAGGAAACTCGACTCAACTCAACTCAACTCAGGCGACTCGACTCAACTCAACTCAGGAAACTCGACTCAGCTCAACTCAAGGAACTCGACTCAACTCAACTCAGCTCAACTCAAGGAACTCGACTCCAAACATCACATCAACATCAACATCAACATCAGAGTACTATCGAAGTAAGACCTCACTGGGAAACCTAACTGGCAGTTTCTCTAACCGACAACCATCACCTATGAGCCAGTGATGATACAATGAAGCGATGTCGTTGCCACATTCATCCAGTACTCTGCCCGGGGTAAGGGACATCAACCTCAGTGGATCCACAAGAAAAACCTCAGTCCTCTATTGGGACAAGAAAGGAGCCATCCGCATTGCGATTCAATCCTCTCTTCCTACGCGGGCCACGTAGTTAATAGGTTCGAGTGAGACTCACTCTCACCCATTTTGGTGCTTAATACTCTTCCCAGAACTCGGTATGCTCATAAAATATCAACCTCATCAGTCCTATAGGGACATAATACATCATCATCAGTCCCATAAGACATAATATAATACCTCAACATCAACATCAGGCCCATAAGGACATAATACCTCAACATCAACATCACCTCACCCTATCAACATCAACATCAACATCATGGACTCAAAATGCGTTCTTAGAAATTAAATTTCTGATTTTAAGACTCATGAACATCATCCTCATCAACATCACAGACATCATCCTCATTAAGGCTCTAGACTCATTTCCTAGTTCATTCTTACACTTTTTAATAAAATAATCATAGGGTTTTGTGAAAAGCACTCATGAAAATGTATTAGCAATAATTCAAGTTTATGATGATCATCAATTCATGTAAAATGTATGATTTAAGTAAAACTCTGTGTAATGTACAACAATCTTCACATCAACCTCATTATATTCAATACACAACTCAATTTACTCAAGAAGGGCACATGGGAGAACAATCCCATGCTTTAAGTTAGCCTTACATACTTGAGACAATTGCAAACACAATTTCTCGAACAATCTCCTCTTGAATTCCTCCATCTCCACTCCCCTCAAGCCCTGGCTTAGTGACTTTTCTAGGAAGAATGCTCTTGGATGGGTTTTTGGAACCTTTTTCTCAGAGAAACGACCTATATTCGTCGTATGGGAAGTTTAGAAGGCATAGGAATGGGCTAGTATGCCCCTCAAAATTATAAAGAAAAATTTCCCGATTTAAAATAACATAGTCCGCGATGCGGACCTGTCACGGACAATGCAATTTTGAAAAACTCAACTCCATCGAAAAAATCACAGAAAAATATAAGTGTGGGTCTGCGATAGGTCCCCGACGCGGCCCTGTCGCGAAGACACATTGTTTTTCATTTTGGAACAAAAAATTATCTTTTGACTCGGTCGCTCTAAAAATCAACCGAGACCCATCTCCCACTCAATTTGCCGTGCTGATCACGAATCCACTCTCGGATTTTTAATCCAAGTATCGGAAGATGCGTTCTGCACGCACCTCTTCCCTAGGGATATTTTAGTAATTTATCGGGCGTTACACTGAACTATGTGGACACGAGTTTTTACTGTTGAATATGTGGTACATTTTTTGTAACTTGTCTATATTTATGATATTATGGTGGTACATTCTGTTAGTTATTTTTGATGGGTTGGTCATTAGACTATTGGATTTTTTCTTCTTTTGGGAAGGCGATGCATAGTTTGTTGTGTTTTTCTTTTTATTTGTTTGATGATGCATTGTGAATTAAGATATGTTAATTGGTTTATTGATTTAGTATAATCTATACCATTATTGTAAGCCAGTTATAATCTTATTTTAAGGGATCATAGTTATGTGTTATTTAACACGTTTGTACTGCCAAAAAATTACCAACAACAAAACTGAATAGTACACCAAGTCTAATATCAATCATTTTTTACTATAAACTGACGCTTATAGATCAGAAAAAACAAACCTAAAAAATAAGATTAGAAATATCAAAAATTTAATAAATCAAACCTAAATTAAAAAAAAACTAATTTTATACCAAATTTGTAACCAATATCTTATTTATTTATGCCCTGTCATAACAACTTCAAAACAATTTTTAACCAAATATAATCAAACCATCCTATCAATTCGTATATATCATCACTATTCTATAAGTTTGACAAAGTCTAACGTCATGTAACAATTTGACCAATAATATTGCAATTACATATTAATATAAAAAAAACACTTAACAAAACTTTAACCATACACCTGAATGTTTTACGTTGCCATAAAACTCTAATCAATGGCAATCAAAAAACAATATGCAAACCATGTTATCTGAGCCAAACACAATCATTCATCAAAGTACACTTCTTGGGATGAGCCAAACAATGTCACCAGCTTTCACCAAATTTTATACCAACAAATCCACCAAAACACTGAGAGCAAAGAATCTGTTCACTATTTCAATAATCACAAAAGAAACTAGAAAAGAAAAAAACAAGCAATCATGATACCACATTTTAACACAATCACTCATTGCTTTCTAGCTACATTTTGTGGGCAAGCCTTCTTATTATGGCCAGTCGAAGCACAATTACTGCAGGTAACCTTGCTTCTCTTGGTCTTCACTTCTATAATGCCCTTTTTTCTATCATAATTTGACAGTCTTCATCGCACAGTTGGGGCTAATATAATCTCTTCCAACACATTATCAGGGATAATCCAGATGCTCTCGCACGTCAATGGTTCAATTGGAATTGCATATGCGTCTTGAAAATTTTTGTTACCATAGTACACTGAAAAATAATCCTCTACATGTTTTTTCCTATATTCAATGGCGGTGATTGCATGGTCACAAGGAATTTCATCATGTTGAAACTGTGCACAAGAACACATTCTTGTGTTTAGATAGACTGTGAATCTTCTAGCACCATCTATAACTGTTTGAAGGTGTTCTGTCGATGCCCTCACCTTCAAAAAAATAGATGTAATTCTTATTTCTTGACAATACATATTCATAAAATTTATGATTAAACAACTATAATCGTACCGCCATTCTGTGTGGAATTCTTTTATTATCCAGTAGCATTTGATTGTACTTTCTTATCAAAGTTGTAATGGTATCCGTTGCCTCTTGGTTGTGCTTTTCGTTCCAACGTTCAATTGTTTTCCTCACATATTCTAACATAGGAATTATAGGAAGCCTCCATCCAGGTAATATTGCATTATTTATTGATTTGACAATATTACATGTTAGTGTCCACGTCCTCTTTACGTTAGAATGTGCACGAGATCACTTTTCAAAATTAGCCTTTACCAAATATGCATAACATTTTGGACTAATCTCTTTCAATTGAATCATCAATTCCTCAAACTCATGCAATGTGTATGATTTTGCCAAAGCGAAAAATAATTTTCTAACCTCTTCGGTATTTTTGTTGGCCCTCTTTAGCACGTTTGTCCACAGATGATATATGCAAGCATAGTGTAGGATCTCAGGATACATCGATGCAACATCATTCTAAATGCTTTTGTTTCTATCCGAAACAAAGCACATACTCTCTCTATCACCAAATGTCAATTTAAAACATTGAAAAAACAAATTCCATGAGTTATCATTCGCTGAATCAACTACACTATACGCCAATGGCAAAATATGACCTACATCCAAAACAACTATACTATAAATTAAATACACCAGCATATTAAGGATATTGTTTATTTGCTGATGTTAAACACAAAAATATAGGAAAACATATATGATATATTTACTTTCAGAAAATCATATAACACATCAACTATTAAATCAAAACTTGCGCCAATATCTACACCATCTTTCACACCATACTACAGCCTCAACAGTTTTAGCCAAGATTATCTAGAATTTAACATCCTTCTAGGTGAAAAAAAAAAGAATTTCAGTAACCTTATCAATAAAACTTAGAACAAATTACAAAGAAGACTTAATAAGTAACATCATTATTTGGAAATTTAAACGACATGTAAAAATACAAGCACTTTAAGAACATAGTAACAAATAAATAGAAAAAAAAGACACCAAACAGGTAAATAATACTATACCAACAACATATAACCAAAACTAAAACCTACATATTATAATAGAAAAATATGTAGGCTAACAACGAATTGTTTATTTTAAATAACTTACCGCCGGGATCCAATGTGCTTGCTATTAACATGGTACCTTCGAATGACAATCTCATGTGCGTACCATCAATGACTACTATTGGTCGACAATATTCCACCCTCTAACGCATGCATCCAGTGTTATGAATGTATACAAAAAATGACCTTCTTCTGTTTTTCTTAAATTCACTACCGTCCCTGGATATGTTTTCTCCAACATATATAAATACATAGGTAATTTTCCATAAGACATATATGACTCCCCCCATAGGATGTTAAATGCCTTTTGCCTACTCCTCCAAGCCTGCATATAACTCAAGGTAATTTTATGTTCCCTTTTCATGTTCACTTTGATATCACTTGGTGTATAATTGGTCTTTGGATCATTGCATATGTTCAGCAATATTGCACCAAGGACACCACTGTTACACTGCCGCTTTGAAACAAGCCTAAACTTGACCGGATACGTATGCTCACCACAAAATTTGTGGACCTTGAATAACCCCGAATTTCCCAAATATAAATATTTAAATAGCCACGTGCATTTGTCTGTTGGACACTTTAAATTATAACTGCAAAAGAACAACTTACATTACTTCTAAAATAATCTCAACAGATATTTTATTTAAAAAAATTCATACCTTATTGGAGTAGACCTCATAGTGGTGAATTGAAATCTCCTCAATAGTGCATACCTCCTCATTACGTGTACAATAGTGTTTTTACTTTTCTAAATTTGTATCACTGCCATAACATCATTTTGACTGTTGCGGATTATCTCTATTTCTTCGGCTTCTTCGTTAACCACTGTTTCCCAGCTAGGTAGAAAATTGGTATTTCCAATGGTATAACATCGCATTTTTGGTTTGACAACTCCTTCATGAAAGATTGCTTCCATTGATCTCTCAATACGCATTATACACAATGGATATTTGAGAAGAAATCAATGTTGCATCTTTTTTTGTCCAAATGTACTTGAACCCCTATATTATTATGAATTCACATCGATGGTGATTCATCATAAATTTTATACATAATCACTATCTCAAAGATGCTAGTATCAACACCAATTTGCAAAGCAATAGTATCAACCAACCCTTGGAACCCACTTGTTGTATCATAAATGATATCCTCCACTTTGTAACCCACATATCTACCTGTGTTGGTTATTTATAGTTGTTAAAGACGTTGCTGTTTGAGAAGAGCAACACCAAAAATCAAAACTAAAGTTGACACCAAATTATTACTAAAAAACTCACACTGCATATACCAACTTCACCAACAATGTCAGACCACCATTTTTAATACTAAACTATCACAAAAAATTTGACAATATATATATTGTTACCAAACATTTTTTTCCCAAACATTGCTTCTAATAAAAAAAGAAATATTTCAACATTTCCACCCAAAATATTTAATACTAATTACACACACACACACACACACACACACACACACACACACATATATATATATATATATATATATATATATATATATATATATATATATATATATATATATATATATATATATATATATATATATGTCAGCAATTATACCATCAATATTACCATAGAAAATATATACCAACAATATTACCAATTACAACACCTACATTTGCATCACTAACCAACCAAAAACGAATAATAAATTTTGTTTTTATATATTTCCCAACAATTTCACCAATGCTATTATCAATCAAATATTAAAATCAAACTTGACCAACAAATATTTCAAATGCTTAAAAGAATATATCAACATATATGTTATTATCAACAACTACACCAACAATATTTCCAGCTAAATAACCAACTTTTCTACCAGCAAATCAACCAACACTCTGTCAGTATACATATTCATATCAACTTCGACAACAACACTGCAACCAACGCAATCACCAACAATGCATACATAACATTCCACCAACATTCATTAAAGGAAATACATTTATATGTTGGTGTCGTCAATTTTACCATCACTAATACCAATGACGGATTAATATTACATTTTTTCTATTTTATATTCACCAAAAAACAATATCCTAACCAACCTAATCACCAACATTGCATGTAGAACATATCAATAATTCAACCATTATTTTTAAATTCTTCTAACAAGACTGGTACATCTGATGTATGGAATAAATAAATAAATTTACGGAATTCCTCTTTATTTCTCCCAAAATCGAGAATATTATTACATATTTAGCATGATGCATACTCAACTTTCTTTGTAAATTTCATTTATTGATAGTCTTTTTCACATTTAATTTTTTTAACCTACGTTTATTACTCTATTCACTTTTTTATAAATGTCAAAAGCATTAAATGTTTATTCCTTAAAAAAATCTACAGTAATGTGTAAATCCAACGTACTCAAACATGATAACAGTTCATGTTCCAACCAACACTTTTTGTATTAACTTGTCATAAAAAAAATAACATAACATATCTTCAAAAAAATGATGAACAAACCTATCTTGTCCCATCTACCTTCATGATGAATTAAAACAGAAACTTTTTTCATAGTCATACCTAACACGGAAGCAAGTTTAAAACCAACCTCACTAAGAGAGTCTTATTTTTTGGGTTGATACTCTAATTTTTTTAATATAAATTTTCTTGGTAAACTTGAAAGAAAAATTCCAGAGAAGACTCTAATGTATTTCCACAATCATGAGAAACATTAAATGAACTAGACGAAAATAAGAGAAGTAATCTAATTGGTTTTTGATTTTGTATGTGGTTGGTGCTTTCACCTATTGGTTGTTTGACTTGGTGAAAGATTTGAAAAATATATGTCTATGTCTTTTTAATAATCATTACAATACTTTAATGAAAAGAGATAAAAAGTACAACCATATTAATTGCAATCGTTGCTTGCTTAGTATAGTTGCCATTTTTTCACCTTTCCCTATAAAAAAAGACATTTATCCACTAATTTGCATTTATTGCTCTATTTTCAGATTCAGACTTTTCTTTTGGTTTATTTATTATTTATTTTTTCATATTGGGTGTAAGTATGTACAAATTTGAAAAAAACTATAGAAATTTACTTATAAATATTTTTTATTGACACAATCATGTAAAATAGATTCTTAAAATGCATAGGGAGGTTTTTTTCCCTTCAAAAGTTGATTTTTGATGGGGTCTAACCAATGTGATAGTAAATCTCACATGCCAAATGGCTCACAAATGAACTTTTGAGCAAGTAATAAAATATGTGGAGGATGAATTTTGGATTTGTTTTTCTTTACCTTGTTTGGAGTTTGGAATTCAAGATTGATCACCTATTAAAAGTTGATCATCGTTCATTATTTAGTCATCCCAAAAATACTAAATCCTTGTAAGAGTGGAGTGTTGAAGAGCAATTTTCTTAGGTGTAATTGGGATATCTCCCTTGGTAATAATATAATGACAATTGTTCATTAGTGGATGTATGACTACTTTGATCTGAACAATATCAAGCTTTATTTTTTAATAATGATATTAATTTGCATATACATATACCATATAATTCCACATTCACGTGCAATGCACGTGCCGTGAGACTAGTAATATAAAGATATGTTAATAATTTATGAATACATAGAATAATAATTTGGAGTTGAATAGCTGAGAGTTAAATAATTCACTATAAAAGTAATTTTTATAAATTATTTATTTATAAAGGTCTTATATATAGAGATTCTATCACTAATTAAAACCTATGGTAAATTAGAATTTTTTTAGCGGATGTAGGATATTTTTTTAAATTAGAACCTATGGTAAATTACAATTTTTTTTAGCGGCTGTAGGATATTTTTTTTTTATTCAAATAAGGAAGAAATAGAAGTTTGTCAAATAAGAAAGATTTAGGAGTCTTCTCATGGCTGAGATTCCTTATTTTATCACTTCTTTCTTAGGAGTTTTTCTATTGGCTAGAAGTCCTTATTTTATGTAATTAACCCATAATATTGTTTTTGGAATTAGTCCACTTGATTTTATAAAAATATCTCCTTCGTAAAATTTTTAGTGGGTACTTTGAACTATTCGATAACTAAGACTATTTAATTTATGGGTAAGTTTGAATAATTAATAAGTGGTGGGCTAAATATTAATTTGTTTAAAACCCTATATCTATTTGATCTATCTATTAAATTAGGTTAGTGAGATTTATCAGTTTTAAAAGAAAAATAAAATAAAAAGAAGGAGAAGATAGGGATTTGGAGTTTCGGCGTCTAAGAAAGAGCAAGCGAAAAATTCAGGTAAAGAAATTTCAACCTATAGCTACTGTTTTACAGCCTTCCATAGTGTAGATATAGGTGTAATTAATGCTAAATTGATACTATTATACCTGTAGAGTGAAAATAAGAATTTGGGTCAAAAATGCAATTTCTACCGTGTTCCTTATAGGGGGGACAAGATATGATTCCAATTGTTAACCATTGGAGGAAGGGGTAATTAGGTAATGACTGCACAAGTTTAAGGTTTTAATCTACAGTGATTCCAGTATATATATGCGTAGAACGTGATTTATGTTGTACGGGTCGACATAAGCTATTTTTGGTTTGTCACATCATGACCCAAATTCTTTTATATATTGGATAAATAGTTGAATATTAGGTTTATGGTATTACATGAATATCCTTAAATCTATGGTATGTAGAGAAATTGAGATCTAGTCCTAGGGTTGTAACTTTGAGAACAGACTATGAAATTGATTAGTTTTTGGGTCTACGCTAGATGTATCGTAATATGGGTATCGTCAATTTTAAAATTTAATTGTGAGTTCTTATTTGATTAGATCGTGGTGCTTCAGATTCTATTCGAAAGGGGAAGGCTCAAGTCCCGCAGTGAGTGTTCAATTATTAAGGCAAGTGAACTTTCAAAACTTTGCAATTCTTGTAGAATTCTCAAATTATCCTTTTTTCTATCTGTGATTCGTGAAATATTTTAATATTCTAAAATTTGAAGTGATTAGATGTAAATGTGAGTTGGTGTGGTGTTGTGACACTTGAATTTAAAAATATGGCTAAATGATGAGAATTATATTTTTGAGATATATTGTTGTGGTTGGTGATTATGAGTGGATTTGTTGTTGACTTCATCTCATGTTCATTCATTCTATGTCACACACATTTGTATTGGTTCTTAATATTGATATGAGTGAGATGGTAAAAGTGGAGGCCGAGGTCTTTAGCAGTCGAGATGTGATGTCGAGGTCTTTGCTGCGAGATTGTGATGTAGAGATCTTTACTAGTGATATTGTGATGCCGAAGTCTTTGCCGGCGATGATATTATGCCGAGGTCTTTACCGGCGATGTTGTGATGTTGAGGTATTATTCAGTGATGTTATGATGCCGAGGTCATTGCCGGCGATTATTGCATAAGCATTACATCTCATCCTTGCATATTCTTGTGTGGTATGATGTATTCATATGATTGATTGTGTTATCACTTGAGATTTGTGGCTTATGATTTGATATTTGTGATATACTGAAAAATTATCTCTAGTATGTATTATGTGTTGTTGGGTTGGGCTGGGCTGATTTTTTTCTGTGCAAGTTGTTGTTGTGGAGGTCGTTTGGGATGCAAGGAGTTTGTGTATTTTGTTGGACTTATTCTGTTTTGTTAGTTGACTTGTTGGGTACCACGTTGTTTTGGGTACTCACCCTTGCTTCTACACTTGTGTAGGCTTTGAGTCCGGACAGTGAGTAGTAATTTTTCCTTGATCATCCGAGGCTTCCCAGGGGAATTAGAGAGGTTGTTGTTGTCATCTGACTGACTCTCTTGTTTCTATTTCTTTAGTGTTTTGTTCTATTCGAGAAGAAAGACACTTCAGACTTGTACTTCTGTGATTTTTCTGTATTGTTAGTGGCTTGTACACGTGACAATCAGTCCTTGGAAAGTGTTTAAAGTGTGAAGGTTTTCAGCTTTAGTTACCTATCTTAGTTAATTACTTCCGCACAGTATTTCTGTTTCTCGTTGGGTTTAGGCTGACTTGTTCTGGTGGGATTGAGCAAGTGTCATCACGTCCATTTTTGGGTCGTAACATTTTATCACTTATTTTCATATATTTTAAAAGTCAATATTATAAATATAATACGCCTCCTCCCCTTTCTCTCTCTTTCTTTTCCCCCAAGGGCTTTTCCTCGATTTAAACTCTTTAAAAATTTCTCATACAAAAAAATCTTTATCTTGAGTATGGTCTTTCACATAGCTTGCTCAATTAGCTAGTCCCACATTCTTTTATTTTTGTTCTAATTTTTTAATACGTGCATTGCACGTGTATCCCATGTTAATTATATTAGTATAAGTACTTAAGAAATTTTAGAATAAGTGTTACGATGAGTTTCATAGAAATTAAAAGTGAAAATATACAAGCTTAGATTGATGGATGATGAGCCTACTCAATCGATATTATTGTCGTTTCAAGACACATCACACTCAAATATTGATGTCAAATGAATTTCAAAAACAAAATTTGAATTACTTAAATTATATAATTCTTATAATATCTCAAGTATCAACTTGACAAAAGTTCTCTTTACACAAATTTCAATGTCAGTATAATAGTTGCGAAATATTTCAATAAAAATTTTGCCTTCTTTCTAAAACAATAGTAGCTTTCATACTCTCAAACCTGCATACATATCAAGAAATTATTGTCAAATAAAGTGTTTTGTAAAAGTTTAATAAAAATTCAATCAATATATGCCTTCTTGATAATGACTATCAAATCATAATCAACTTTGTATGGGACATCTAAATACAAATAGTACTTATTTGTGATAAAAATAGTACTCATTAAATTGATGTATATAAATCAATATAATTATGCATATTTGTAACCTTCTCCTCCTTCACCTAATTCAAAGTTACTAGTTTGGTGTACGTGTTTTGCACGTGCGAGTCACGTTAATTTAAAAGTTATATATAAATAGTACTTGTTATAAATAAATAAATATATTCATATAAATAAAATTAAATAAATACTATTAGTTTAATGCAATAGTTTAGTCTATTGTGAAAATATGTTAATAGTTTTTTAATAATAAAGTAATAATTTAGAGTTGAATAGTTAGAAGTTAAATAATTAATTGATTAAAATTGTAAGTAACAAAAGATTCTAAAATATAAAGGGAGTAGTTTAATAAATAATATTATTGAATTTTTTTCTTTTAAAATTTATTATATTTCATACTTTTATCAACAAATTATTTGTTGGTTAAAATTTTTATTAATTATTTACGTAGAACAATCCCAAATCAAAAGTGAATTCTAAATATAAAGAATTCTAATACAAAAATATATCTTGAAACTAAACAAATAAAATATTAAAATAATAAATTAACAAAAATAATGAAATGACGATTTTGTTTAAAGAAGAGTATTTGAATGAAGGGCAAAAAGTTCAAACAGTATTTCTAAAGGTGTTCATGCTATATATATATTATACACTAATTTAAAAAAGTTTGTACTTTGATAAATCACATTTTAATATTAAGAGGGTGTTTGGATGGACTTAAAAGCTGGTCAAATCTGCTTTTAAGCTCTTTTTAGCTTTTGGAAGTATTTGATAAATTCTAAAATAGTTTAAATAAGTTAAAAATAACTTAAAATAAGTTAAAAGTTAGAAGTTGGTCCTCCATCCCCCCCCCCCCCCACACACACACCACTTTTTTTCTTTTTAACTTAAAATCCATTTATGTTTGACCAAAAAATTAGCCTTTTTATCCCTAATATTTGCTTATAATTTCTATATTATTTTGCTCGTACTTTTTTCTTTCATTTTTTTTTAAATTTCGCTCTCTTTTTTTTCCTTGCTCTTTCTTTCTTCTATTTTTTCCTTCTTCCTGTTTTTTTCTTCTTCCATTTTTTCTTCTTTTTCTTGCTCTGTTTTTCTTTTTTCCTTCTAAATTATTTTCTCCTTATTTTATTCTTTTTATAAATTATTTATGGTAAAGAAGAAATTTAACCATTACTTATTATAAATATAATTAAGAAAAATACTCAAATATTTCATGTATTTATCATAATTATATATTTTAAATATTAAAAATAACTTTGACATATAAATTAGCTTATATAATCAATTTATATTTAAGATGAATTAAAATAAATTAATTCTAATTTAATTTAATTTAGAAACAAAAATTTAGAGTAATAATAAATATTTTATAACGTGTAACAGTTTAAGGGTATTTCAGATATTTAAATCCAAAACAACACTTTGATATCAAACGCATTAACTTTTTTTCAGCTTAAGCACTTTTAACCAAGTTTATTTTTAAAATAAGTTTCAGCACTTTAAAAGTGCTTTTGAAGAACTTTTTAAAAATTATTTTTTTCAGCTAATCCAAATGGGCTCTAACTTCTCAATCTTTAAATATAACTTATTTTTCCCTTAGAAATATTGTTTGAACTTTCTGCCCTTCATTAAAAGACTGCGCTTTAGATACAATCGTTTTGTCACATTTTTCTTCAATTATTATACAATTATTTTAATAATATTAAATATTAATTATAATAAACATAACAAAAAATAAATAATGAAAATTTTCTTATTATAATTAAATTTCTATTAAAAAAGTTCTTTTCCATCTAAAATAGAATCGATCAAAATAATAATATTTAAAAAGGAGATAACGATGGCAATGTTATTTTGGGCTTCCTACTTGGGCTCTTTGAGTTACCGACTTTATTTGTAAATTATTGTAATTTCTTATTATTCTCTTTAATCCTTTTAAAATTATGAATACTTCATTAATTAGAATTTCATAAAACATAAAGAGTCTTAAACCTAGTGGAAACATAGTTTATTTCCTTTGTCTTCACGAATTCTATCCATAAATAAATTCTAATTTGATCCAACTAAAATAGTAACATATTAACTATTAATTATAATAAACATAACAAATAAATTAATAGAGAAAATTTTCATATCATAGTTAAATTTCTACGAGAAAAATTCTTTTCCAACTAAAATAAAATTGATCCAAAAGAAGAAAAACTTGAAATATGTTTTTTTAAAATATTATATTATTATTTTATTTATATTAAAAATGTAGAGTTAATATATAAATACTAAAATAATTGACCAACTCTTGAATATTTGGTAGAAGGTTTTGTTTATTAAGGTATCATAAAATAACAAAAAATTCTATAAATCCTAATTATATAAGGAATCCCCCTTTTTTTCTTTATGTCTATCTATATCAATATATACACTATATTAAAAGAGTGAAGACCTTTTGAAATATTTTTGGAAATTTTGCCCTTTATTAAAAGACTCTATTTTAGGCACAATCGTCTTTTCGCAATTTTCTTCAATTATTATACAATCATTTTAATGATATTAAATATTAATTATAATAAACATAACAAAAAAATAAATAGAGAACCTACAAGGAAAATCCTTTTCCAACTAAAATAGAATTGATCCAAAAAAATAAAAAGTTGACATATGTTTTGTTAAAATATTATATTATTATTTTACTTGATTGAATATAGATTTATAGCATTAATTGCTAAAATAATTGACCAACTCCTAAATATAGTATTCATGATGAAAAATTCTATGAATACTAATTATATAAGGAGAGAATTAGATTTAAATATGTCTGTGAATAATGAAATTGAGTTAACCAAGGATTCCTTTTAACTATTGTGATTAATTTTTAAGAATTTACACTTTTTTTATCAAATTTTATTTTAAACCTAAACATATTATTCACGTATTATGTTTTCTCGATTTATTAATATTCAATTTTCTACATTAGAAATTTGAAATAAAATAATTTTTACATACCAAACACGTGTGTTTGACTTTACCATTTTTAGTTTCTTACCTTTTTATTTTTTATAAGAGTCCGCATTTTTTTTTCCATCGATGTCCTTTAAAAGAAAACATTCAGCGTAAATTAATCTTTAATTCAGGACCAACTTTTGACCTAGATTCGAGTCCTACTTTTGGATCTAAATTGGCTTGGGATCGAATTTTTATTTCAGTGTGGAGTTCTATGTAAGCTTTGAGGTCAGATTTTGAACTAGGTGTCGGGGTTGGAACTTGAGTCAAGTGTTGGAATGGTGTTTCAAGTCGGGTTTTAGATCGAGAGTTGAGATTGGATGATAGGTCAACTCTAAAGTTTGAATCTTGAATTGATCTTCATATTCGAATATCCAGTCAGATCTCAGTTCAAAAATTGAGGCATGGATCGATTGTTTTGGGTTGGATCTATGTTAGTTGTCGAGGTTGGATCCCGCCTTAAAAGTTAGATTCTAAAATGGTGGTGAGGGTTGGATCTATGTTTGAAAGTAGGATCTCAAGGTCGAGTCCTAAATTAGTTGTTAGTGTCCGTGATCGAGGTCGAGTCCTAAATTAGTTGTTAATATGATCGAGATCGAGTCCTAATAAATTGTAGGAAAAAAATATCTATCAAATATATTGAATTAAATTATTGTGTTAATATTCCTCATCATTCAAATAAATATGGCACATATTTTAACATCAATTGCTATTATTCAATATTTTTTAAAATACATTTTTAAATTAATTAACGCGAGATATACGTGCAAATCACGTAAGCTAAACTAGTTGTTAAAATAGATGTAAATTAAACGAATTGTTGGCAGTAAGACTGAGGACAAACATGATAATATATTTAGAATAGTTTGAGAATATTGACTTAAAATATAAACGATAATATCACCTAAAGATCATGAAACCTAAGAGAAACTGTATCCCTTCAACTGCAGAAAGGTGAAATACAAGTTTTTCTAAGTGCTTACACTTGCAGGAACCACTTTGATTTAATTCAAAAAATAGAGGCTAGTTATTGTTCAAAGAATATACTGTGATTCAGAACACTACAAACTTCCCTCCACCCTTGTTATACATCTCCATGCCGAAAAGGTTTGTTACTGGTGAAAAAGGCAGCAGACACCAGAACCAAACGACGAATAATGATTCAAGGGATGTTGCATTCTGGAGACAAGAGAATAGCTGTATATGGAGCTCTTTTGTCATTGGAAGATCATGGAAAAGTGACTATGCGCGGGCAGACCAGACACCAAACAGCACCTTTAAAATTCATCACTCCTTCATTCACCTAGTTTGCAGGTGTGAATGTATGGATGATCAAACTTAATATATTTGGTCCAGTATGACTTGTATCTTGTCATTGCCAACTCTAACCATGGTTTCATGTTGCCATTGTAGTGTATCACTGCAGCATTCTCAATTTCTGACCTATCAATGCTTGGGCTGTAACCCAAACCTAGAACATGCCACGACTTATCCAGTGGATGAGTAAGCCCGTAAAATGTCATTAGCCCTGGAGGTAGTGTCCCTAGCTTCCAGAGGACCCTGTCTTCATTCTAAACACAAAAGCAGAAAATTAGTAAGATCCCTTGGAAATTAAGATTTTTCCGATGAATTTGGTATGATATTGGGAGAAAAGCAGACTGCCAAATTTCAGTACATGTAATCAATTGCTATATTGCCGTAAAGAAACAAATGATATATTCCAATTATTCTAAGTCAAAGTAAAAGATTAACTTCATGTAATGAAAATCAGCACGGAGGGATCAGAACAGTAAAGAACAGCTTGATATCCCAGATGGAAAGGCAAAAGATTCCTTACCATGTTTTGCCACTTGTGATATATGCCAGTAATGTCTCTCTTCTTCCATTCCTTGAGATCAAACATGTTCATCCCATATGCCCACCCACAAGCATTTGGGTCAAAGTTTTTGGCAATATGAGGATTTGAGAAATTTAGATACTTGTCAAAACGATGAAAACTCGCACCACATGTTTCAACAGCACCATTCACTTTTTCGTGAAGATTCACCGACCAGAGTCCTGTCAAGTCTTTCTGAACAACAATATCATCATCAAGAAAAAGGATTTTATCCAATTTGGGATATATCTGAGGGAGATAAAATCTAAGGTGATTGAGCATTGAAAGATATTTGGGGTTCCGATACTTCAAATTAGAGGAAGCAGCTGATAACGTGGTGGAATGTGAACCCTTGAAATAGTACTCCTTCATAGCAGCAGACTCTAGCTGCCGCAGGACAGGACAGTATGATGAATTAAGCCACTTGAACTCATCAACATTTTCAACATGGATTGTCGCTTTTCCAGGAGGATTCAACAAGAACCACATGCTCATAGCTCCAAAGTTCAACTTATCAGTGACAAGATGAAATACATGTTTCGCTGGTTCCTGCAAAACAATCAATGGAATTTTAAAATAGCCCATCCAAAATTAGCTTCTAAAATGCAGCCACAACATGCTTTCTGGTGAAGCAGCTATCAGAACCATTAAAGACATCTAGATAAATCAAAATTCAAAGCGTATGCCATTTTTATCATGCATTCAATAAGAAGGTTATTGATTGTTATTAAGGATTGGGGACATCATTAAGTGATACAGAAGAATATAGAAATTCTCTCACACATGCATAGAAGAGATAAAAGACTTGAGATGTGGAAGATGGTCTGGACAATGTCAGAAAGAATTCCTCACCTTAGCATTCATGATAGTTGAGTTGACAACAACGGAAGCAGCCAAAACATTGTCAGAGAACAGGGCATAATGGAAAAGACTAGGATTTTCCAGATTCTCACTTCTAGGGAACTCTCTTTTTTCAGGAGCGAGGAGGTAATAATCAATAGCCAGACGCATGGATAAGCAGTGGATACCATTTGGAATGGTCTTTGCAGCTAATTGGCTCAAAAATGTGCTCTGCCTCTTCATACTTCTAACGTGCTCATCTGCAGATTGCAGTATTGCTCTCAGCTTCCCCGTTACAAGCTTGCAGTCATAGAGTTGCTCTTTAGCTTTGGAAAGCACTTGGCCCATTGATTTAATCTTCTCATGTGCACTATTTGAACATAGGAGCATGAATGATTTAATCTTTCCTATACGAAACAGGGACAAATGAACAATGGCCAAGTATCTAAAGGTCAAAAAGAATCTGGTACCTGCGAGTTAGATCAGCATCAGTTATCGCTTCACCTAACGCACGTTCACTTTCTTTAAGCTGCTTCTGTAACTCCTGAGCCAAGTCGAGCTTTTTCTTCGTTGTTGCAATGCTTATATACACCCTTGCCATAATAATTTGGTCTCGCATCAAGTGTACCTTTGAATCAGTATTCTCATTTTCATTCTCTTTCCTCCATATGCTATACTTCCCCAGCACAGCTGAGTCAACTGACTTAGAGCGTTCAAGGGCAGCATTTTCAAGCTTCACAATTACCTCATCATCTGGTTTCACTAAAGCAGCACCCCGCTTTTCATGTCTCCTCTCTCTCAATTGCTGCATAACACTTGAAAAACTATAACAACACAAACAGCTGAGGAAGATAAAGGTAGAAAGAGGGTAGGAGGGAGAGAGAGTGAATCTGAGTGCTCAAATCAATCAGTTCCTCTCTCTCTCTCTCTGCTGATATCAGAAGTGCAACGAAAGTAAATCCAAGTATAAAGTGACTGATAACTATAGTACCCTTCTCGCCAAAATAGCAGGTGTATCCAAAAACTGGGAATGATCATCTGCTTTGGAAAAAACATATCTAGTCATTCATACATTTGCGAGGCACTCAAAAGATACCATGATATGAACAAACTATTTACCATCTACAAGATCATCTTGTTGGCCTCTGGAGATCTCTGTTTTGACATATGCAGCCATCTGAGTTGACTTATTTCCCTGTGATACATCCAACATTTTAACAATCAGCATCTATTTCAGCAATAACTTATGGGAACAAACATATTCCTGACCTCTGCATCATGAGTATTTCTTTTGGCCAATTCTTCTTCCTTAACAAAGGTGGATACCTGTTTACTTGTAGTAGTTGAAAAATCATTATAATCTGTAAAACAAACATAAAGTTGAGTTATGACAAATTATGCAAGACAAGCAAGCCAACTAAATTCAATTTATGCATTTATTTATGTGAATTAACAAATGCATCAAGGGGTCGTTTGATAGTGCATAAGAATAATGTTAAATAGAGTGTATTAATAAGCGTGCATTAGTAATGCATGTATTAGTTATGCTTGCATTAATTATAGATAGAATATTTTTATACATTGTTTGGTTTGATGCATTAAAAATAGCCTGCATTGTGTAAAAAAATTAATTTACAAAGATATCCTCCCCAATTATGGTGGAAAAGAGGTAAAAGATGTTTTGAGGGGCAATTGGATCTTTAATCATAACATACCCAGTGGAATCTCACAAGTGGGGTCTGGAGAGGGTAGAATGTACGTAGACCTTACCATTACCTCATAGAGGTAGGGAGGTTGTTTCCTGGGAACTCTCGTCACAAAAACTCATAAGCAGAATAAACTAGATATGGAAAGCAAGAAGTATGTAATACGAGACAATTAACATATATAAGATGGATAATAACAATACCGGATAAATGTTATTACCCTACTATATCCTACGGCCAGACATCAACCTAACTCTACTAACCTATTAGCCTGCTTATTTAGTTCACGACCTTCACTCTTTCCTATCAAACCAATGTTGAGTACTAACAGCCTGTTTGTATGGGCTTATAAGCATAAACTTATGGATTTTGGCTAAAGATTGCCTAAAAGCGCTTTTTTAAAAAAAATTTAATCCAAACAGTACAAAAGTGCTTCTAAAACCTATTTTAGCTTAAAAGCAGCAAATTACCAAACAGACTCTAAGATCACTTAAAAAGCTGAATACAAACAACGGCTTAAGTTTAGATTCACTCTTTAAACCACAAACTCCGGAATGCAGAAAAATATAGACTAACCAGTTGAAGTAGAGCCGTAGAGGCCACGACCCACAAAGAAAATCAATGGAGCAAGGAATGAACAGAAGACAAGAACCACAATTGGGTAACAAGATACATTTCCACTGTTCCTACCAGATAATCCCTTCTTCAATGCCATTTCCTGTTCAATCAACAAATTTAAAAAAATGTTGCTTACAAAACGTGATTCGGCTTAGATTATGCACAAAAAGAAGTGAAATTTTTAGAGAGAGATTATACATAGGAATATATTCCAGAGAGTTCTTCTGCTACAAGAAGTTCATTACCCAAAAAAATTCAAAAAAAAAAAAGAGGAATCTGAATTGAAAGTCGAAATTGCGTATGCGAGACGATAATGTAATTATATAATTGTGATCTAGGAATTGATTATGCGAAGAAGGAAAATATGAAAGTGAATCTGAGAATTTGGGCGATAGATATAGTGACCCTTTTCAATTTTTTCTCTCTCTTTATGCATTTTTGTTTTTCTGCTTATATATGGAAGTACCGTCAAAGATAACGACGCCGTTTGGTTGGACGACTAGAGCTCATAACTTATCTTTATCTATATTTATATCAACAATATATTAAAAATGTGAAGTCTTAGAAATGTTATTTAAATTTTTCGTCCCTCACTAAAACTTCTCTCCAAATAAAATTATCTTTTCATTATTTTTTTTAATCTATTAACTATTTATTTTTTTATTTATTTAATTTCAAGATTCACTTTTAAATTAGAATTGTTTTTTTATATTTCGATACATTCTTGATTTTAAACTTTTGTATATAAATAATTTTCTAGATTGCGAAGAAAAGAAAAAATATTATTTTTATTTTTTTAATATTTAAGACTTTGAGATTGATTAAAATTTAGATTATCAAATATTTTATTAATAAAAGTATGTAATATAAAAAGGAAAAAAAAGTAATTAAAATTACATTGAAAATATTAAACTATCCCTTTTATAATTAGGAGTCTTTTTTAAAATTAAATTTTGATCAATTAATTATTTAACTTCTAAATATTCAACTCCAAATTATTACGTTTTGTATTCATAAACTATTAACATATTTATATTATAAGTAATTGAATCGATTTTCTCATCTTTGCCTGTACATAATAGATTAAACTATTGAATCAAATTAATAGTATTTATATAATTTTGTTTGTACGAATATTTATATTTATTTTAATAACAAATATTATTTATATATAAATTATAAATTAACACGACACATATATTCAAAGCACGTACCCTAAACTAGTCATGTCAAATAATAAGACCATCTCAACACCAAATTCTATTTTAGTACAAAATTTATTCTGGGGTAAATTTTGATGTTTAGAACTTCAACCTAATTCAAAATTCTAATCATACCAATTTATTTTATTAAATATTTTTAATATTATGTTATTATACAAAATTTTTAGTTAAATGTTATATTAAATTATATTTTTTAAGTAAATCTCTTATATATTTAATTATTTTTATGTGATATTTTTGAAATATTAGCTTTAGATATAAAAGTTAGTTTTTTTATAAATTAAATTTTCTATATATGATTTTTTTTAAAATTAAATTTATATTAATTGTACTATAAATTATAATTGGATATAACTGCACTTAACCTTCACAAAAATTAAAAATACAAACATATAAATTATTAGAGAAATAATATAATATACTTTAAAATAATAAACACTCAACAAAATAGTAACCTATATACATCAAATTGAAAGATAAAATACATTATAATTTTAAAAAGTAAAACAAAACATAATAATAAAATTAAAACAATAGTTGAATAATAAAAATTATTTTGAGTGTAGTTTTGACTGCTGAAATTATTATATTTATGTAAAATTTAAAATAAAAATTTTCAATTATTTAATGTTTATTAATTGTACTCCATTAATAATTTTACTTTTTTTTTGTTTTATCCATTATTATGTATAATGTATAATATTTTTAAAATAATTTATATTATTTAAAAAAACTATAACATAAAATAATTTTATATTAAATGACTATAAAAGAAAAGAATATGAATTATATATGCTTAATGTCTTAAAAAGAATTTATTTTATGAAACAAGAAAATATAAATAAATAAGAAATATAAATATAATAATGAAGAGAGAAAAAAAAATATTTCTTTTGATGTACAATTTAGTGCAGTGGGTTGGAGTTGATTTATCCTAAAATGATGTGGTGTTGACATCATTTTAGTATAAAATTTGGTGTTATGAGTTGGAGATGCCTTAAGAGTAAGATAACTATCAAGGGTTGTGCTGGATTAGAGCAGCAATTTCTAATTAAAGTTGCTCTTAGTACGGAATTTACCGCTTAATATAAAATTAATCATTATATCAAAGAAGATAAAAATTTTCACGGATGAAAAGGAACAAATAAACTATTGGACTTTGCAACAATGGTTAAATATTTCCTAATGTGGCTTTTCTTTTAATGGAAAATCAAAAAAATAAATTTTACAATTTTTTTTTTATAAACTTTCGTCAACCTACAACGACACATTTGGAAATTATGTAATCATAGGGGAATAGCTGAATTTTTTTTAATAATAGACGGTATATCAACTTAAAATCACAAAGTTAAGAAGTACAGTGAATTTTATTTTAAATGTATATAATTGTGTGTGTATATATTGTACGAAACAAGGCCGACTAAGAAAAATATTGAAATATTACTATATTTACCAATGATTAAAAAAATGATGGTTAAACGTGCAAAGGAAGATGGTCAATCGAGCATAAGAATCTTGAAAATTCTTGATCTAATTTGAGGTAGATCCGAGAAAAAGTGATATCTCAAGAAGAATTATCTGTGTATTTAGTGTGAGAGAATCAACTAAAAATATTGTAAAGAATGTATTCCTGTCGACTAAGATATTTTTGTTAACTTGAATTAGGTATTGTTTTGTGCTAATTGGGTAGAGTTATTAAGAAAGAGTTAGGCCTACAATCGAAGTACATTGTAAAAGTAAAAGGGTATTGGAGAGAAAGTTAATTCCTTAGCTGATATAGTGGTTAGTAGGGGTGGGCATAAATATTAAAAGATCGAATAGAATCAAACTAATTCGATTCTTTTATTTTGATTTTTAGAGTTTCGATTAGATTTTGATTTTTTAAAACAAATTTAATTTTTTTGATTTTGTATTAGGTGTAAACGATCATGATTTTTTGATGAACAAAAAATCAAAATTTTATTAATTAAATTTAAAATATTTAATTATATTATTTTAAATTTATCCCAAAAAAGAAAAGAACAGTCCTTTTGGGCATGTGCTCTCTCTCTCGAGATGGACGTTAGCTTTGATGCACCTGTTATGGGTAAAGGGTTCGAGATCCATCCTTGAAGGTTGTCATGGCTAAGAAAGCTTAGGAAATTCTTGTAGCCGCTTAGCAATCCAATCGATTGAAGTAGAAAGCAATCCAGATCAATGATACAATAACATCAATATCCGTGCAAGGAGGAATAATCTTAAAAATAAATTCGCAAAGCATTATACATTGTATTTGAATTTCAAATCTGCAATGAAGGGATCAATGAAAGTATATGTGACAAAAATCCTTAATCAGCAAATTGATGCTCAACGTTAATGAGAGGACATTGTAGAGAAGTCAAAACTCACTAAAAAGTTAATTTTTTTCAATTTCTAGTAGAAAATTTTGGACAGATGAAGTGGAGGAGATGATAGGTGTAGAAGAGAAGAAAATCTCAATTTGGAATAATTTTAATATAGGCAAGGTGGTCAATGCTAGAATCAAACCAGAGTATGTATCCCATTCAATTCAAGGTAAGCCTGCTTAGTAGATTTAGAAGTTGCCTTAGTTTCATGTTATTCCCTCGATTTTGAGGTTTAGAACTAGTGACTATAAATGGTTGCGGGTGCTGGGTAGTGTAGACTTGGGTAGATTATGACAGTCCAAGTTGTCGCTTCCTATCCTTATCATGGTCTTTTCCTCGATTGTGGTATCGTGTGCCTCGTTCATTCGGGTTCCTAGGTTCTTTTCTTTCAAACAAATAGTTATGGTTAGCTGGAAATTGGGTGTAGGTTCCTTTTGGTGTTACTTGTTAATGTTGTGGTCAAGTCTTTGTGTTGGTGGTGGTAGCTTTCAAGATCGAGGATAGTGACTTGGAGTCAGAATGATAGTGTCTCGTGGTTGTTTCAGGTTTTATGGTTGTGGGTTGATTGGAGGATTGAGTTTGCTTAGAAGAATCATCTTCAAGATGGGATCAAAGTAATTCATAGAGTTTTTAAGCTCCCGATTATCTCACAGAAGCTTCGTTTTGCATGCTTGATAGTTACAATGTTAGTTGATTAGAGTTGGGTTGTTGGGCCATTACCGATCAATTGACAAAGCCTATTGTGGCCCTTCAACTTAGTATTTCTTGAATTGTAGTAGAGGGGTTAGCCTAAAAAGGTGGTGTCTCATCTTAAAATTATTGATTTTGTTATGCTTGATAGTTGCATTGTTAGTTGAATAGAGTCGGTGTTGTGAGATCACCTCCAGGCAATTGTTTGTGTTTGTTTGTCACCTATCGGCTTAGTAGATATTGGATTGAAGTGATTGGGCTTGGTTTTCAATGCGAGAGTAGCTTGTGAGGATGTGGTATCAATTTTCTGGAAACTCCTAGTAGCCGAAAGTGTCACGCCCCGGGAGTGTACCCTTGGCGTGGCCAGCACTCAAAGGCTATTGCTAGTCCCCAAGCGAACCACTTGGCCTCATCATCACCTCATACTCAACAGCGGAAGAAACATCCTCAAGGAAAAGACTTTAATATAATTAAATTAATCAAGTCTTTATACAAAATGTTAATTTCCAACAAAGAATAGTTGAAAAAAACAATACATCACATCCTCTACTCGGTGTCTATGAAGCCTTTAACTCAACATCTAGATGGTACCATGACAGGCCATGGTTATCCAACTCAAGGAAAATAAAGTACTACTCAAGCTAGATGATAATAATATGAAAATCATCCGAAAACAAGGAGGTCTCACTGATCAGCTGAATGCGAATAGATCCTCAACGAAGCGCCTGTCGATGATCTCTAATACCTGTCTCTGCATCATAAAACGATGCAGTCCCAGAAGGGGACATCAGTACTTGGAATGTACTGGTATGTAAAATAGCTGAGTGAAACAGAAACAAGTAGAATAATACAGGAATAACATCAACTCAACATCATACTCCATCAGAATGTCAAATGTCTATCTAAAGAAAGAATAAAAAGTAGACAATGACCCATCAACATCTCATCAATACATCATCAATACATCAGTCTTACCTCAACTCAACTCAACTCGACTCAACTCAGCTCAACTCGACTCAAGGAAACTCGACTCAACTCAACTCAAGGAACATCAACATCAACTCAACTCAGGGAACATCGGCATCAACTCAACTCAGGGAACTCGACCCAAAACATCACATCAACATCAACATCAGAGTTCTATCAAAATGGAACCTAACTGGGAGTTTCTCTAACCGACAACTATCACTTATGAGCCAGTGATGATACAACGAAGCGATGCCGTTGCCACATCCATCCAATACCCTGCCCGAGTAAAGGACATCACATCAGTGGATCCACAAGAAAACATCAAACATCAGTCCTCTTTTGGGACAAGATAGTGTTGACACCCAATTTTTGCCCTCCACCGTATAAATTAATCATCGAGCGTTAATTTTAACGATTTGAATTAATTAGCTTTCAAAATGCAAGAAATATTTTTTTTCAAATAATTTTATGTTCGAATCCTTGAATTTTCAATTTTATTAGGTTCATATATTGCGTATTATATATATTTATCTTAAAATACTTTACTTTACTTCTTCGTATTATATTATTTTAATATTGCGTATCATTTTACTTTACTTTTTCGTATTATATATTTTTATGTTGTGTATTATGTAAATCTTTTAATTTTAGTTATATTCAAACATTTTCTTAAATAGAGTCGATCTTCAAATACTTTACTTTGTTCTCGAATCGTTAATATTTAAAAGCTCCATAATTGATTTATATTAATTCGTTTCGTGGTCGAATTAGTCGTTTGATTTCAAATTGGTCGTACTTTGTAATTAAAGTGGTCACGTTTTAAACTCTTTTCTTTAACCCTTTTTATTCCTAATTTTTAAAACCCAAATCCTATATTTAATCCCTCCAGCCCAACCCCTTCCCAAATCCGGCCCAACCTTTTTAATTAAATCCCTACCCGCCCCTTTTAAATTAAATCCAGCCCAACCCCTTCCCAAACCCGGCCCAACCCCTCATTAAACCCTAACCCGCCCCCTTTCCCCTTTACTCTCTCTCCCCGCCCTCTTGTCTTCTTCTCCCTCTCCAAAAATCGAAGAAACCAGAAATGGCAGCCAAACCTCAGCCATTTTCAGGCTCTTTTTATGGCAAAATGCCAAACACCATTAACTCCCTCTCACGCGTCCCTCCCTCTCCCCATAAACCCGAAACCAAAGCTGGAAAACGCCAAAGAGAGCAGCCCAAGATCAGAAAAAAAAAAAGCCAAAACAGTGGCTGTTTTGGCCATTTTTTGGGTCAAATACCCGCTCTTCTCCTCCTTCTTTCGTCCTTGCGTGTCAGGGACCTTGAACGGGTCTCACATCTGAGCCGTCGATTCAAATCGAACGGCTGAGATGTGAGCCTCGTAAAAGGTTCCATTTTGAATTTCCGGGGCTATATATATCCCCTTTGTGTTGACTGCCGAGGGGGTCTTTTTTTTGGGGATTTTCGGATAAAAAAAAAGAGTTCACTGGTAAGCTTCGATTCCTCTGAAAAAAAATATATAACAAACATAAGAGTTGGTTTTTGAGGAAGAGAATTGAAAAAAAAGGGGTCAGTCGAATCCAAGCTTGAAATTCCGGATTCGAAGTCGACCGAGTCTCGACTTTGGTAGTGTCGGAGTTTGTTCTCGGACTCGTGGTTCCTGTTCGCTGCCCCGGGAAAGGTAATACTCGTTACTCTTCACCTCGAGCTCTTATACGTGTTTGAATGCGAGTAATGAAACCACTTTCGAAGTATCGTTCTTAGTTTGCTCCGACTGTTCTTGTGACATTGTTGATAGACATATTTGTATATGTATACATATATAAGGATATATATGCGTATGTATGTATAAAATTGGGAAGATAGTTGAAAATATGTTGATTTTGATGGCTGGTTTTGCTGTATATCTATGTATATGAGGACGTATATGCGTATGTATGTATAAAACTTGAAGAATAGTTGAATATATGTTGATTTTGATGGCTGGTTTTGCTGTATATCTATGTATATGAAGATATATCTGCGTATGTGTGTCTAAAACTTGAAGAATGTCTAAATATATGTTTGTTTTGGCGGTTGTTTGCTGTATATCTATGTATATGAAGATATATATACGTATATGTATGTCTAAAACTTGAAGAATGTTTGAATATATGTATTGGTTCGTTGGTTATCTTGCTGTATATCATGTATATATCAGCATACGCATGTATATGTAAGTATAACTTGGAAAGTTGTTTGGTTATATGATAAGTGTAGTCGTATCACAGTATATATGCAGCTATACTTATACATATATATATGAATATCCACATATATATATCCACATAAGCTCGAATCTACTTTTAAATGTTATCCGTTTGTTTGTTGGGCTGCCATATCTATGAATATACATACAAATAATGTGTATTTCTACATGTATGTATACAAATGTATATAAGTTGAAAGTTTGTTAGTTTGTTTAGTTATATGGTGGTATCACAATGTCTATGTATTTATATACACCTATATACATATATACATAATGCATATACATGAATATATTTATGAAACTTGAAGATTGTTTGGTCGTATTGTCGTTTCGTAGCGGCTTATATCTATATATATATATCATGTATTGTGATATCTATGTGTCTATGCACCTATATACACCTATATATATATAGTGTATATTTATATTATATGTGTTTGTCCTAATTTGTACAATTTCTTTTCTCATAAGTCTTAAGGTCTTTTTATTAGTATTTGATATCATTTTGTGTTGTCATGCAAGTTGTGAGTTGCATATCACTTGTGAAACATAATATTTCTTATTATTCATTCCTTATTTTTATTTTCTTTGCATGTAATGCTATTCCGAGTCTATTTTTGACTCCTCCTTGCGTTTCGTTGAGCGTTGGGTCAATATCGGCCTATGTCCAGCTACTCGGAACTGCCGGATTTTATTTTTTTGGGTGGCAACGTACCTTTATACACTGGTATACACTTTCTGTATACAAAAATTGCTTACACAGGAATATGGGCCAAAAGCCCAAATGATCAGCAGCAGGCCCAATTTCAAAGGGAGTGGGCAGGCCCACTTTTTAATGAAATAATCATGCAAGTTTGGAGATTGGGCCTGCCCAGGCCCAAATCATTTTAATATATTTTTACTTGCATTTTTATGATATTTGCCATATTCTTTTTGTTGTATTTTATTTTGTTCTAACTCTAATTTCATTTTACGCGTTTTAACTTAATTAAATTCCCCGAGTTAGCCATCTACGTCGTTTATGATTTTTTAATCTTGACTATAAGAACCACTTTTAGGAAATTAAGTTCTTTTTATTGCTCCTTGAAATATTTCAAGTACCATTTTCATTAAAATATTTTTGAAAGTATATATACGTCTCTTCCTTTTAAATACTTAGAATTTAGTAGTTTTCAAAAAATTCTAATTAGTTGGTTAAATTCATCAACCCCTTTTAATTAAATAGAATTAGTTAGATTTTAATATTATATCTTGTTGATTTCCGTTAACTAGTTCACTTAATTAATTCTAATTGATTAAAATATAAATAGAAATATTTCATACTCTTAAAATATATTACTTAAATTTTTTTAAGATTAATAATACAAAAAATTATACTATTTTGAAGTTAGTCAAAATATTTAATCGTCGGATAACCGCACGTTAGCGGATATTTCGGGTGCGTAAAACCTTCCCGAAATAGAAATATGAACCCGAACCCTTTTCTTTGGATTTTAAAAGATTTTTTCTGTTTGAGTCTTTTAAAATGTTTTTAAACGGTTTTCTTGATTTTTCCTTAAAAATTAAGTGGCGACTCTAATTTTTAAAGATTCGGTTTTACTTAAATCTAATTAAGTCTTAAATCGAATTTTTAAACCGAAAGTCATTTTCCGACGTAACAGAAATGGCGACTCTGCTGGGGAATATTTAATTAGGTTCAAACCAAAAGATTGAATTTTTGACTAACTTTGTTAATCGGTTTTATTTATCGTTATTTGTCTTTGTGTTTTGATTGTTTGTTTTAATTTTAATTATTAAACTGTCATACATGCATAGCACTTTCCGCCACTTGGCACTTTTTTTATTTTTTTTTATTTTTCCATAAAACGACGGTTATGCGGGTCGCAGCCGTTTAGTCCAAATTTTTCCATCGGGGTACCCTGACGAAATGAGTCGATCTTGCGGGGTCGACGGTCGTTAACTTCCCCAGCCCGGGTTGTCCGCTCGGGTCACCTTATCACAGTCAAAAATAAACCCACTCTTAGATACCTAGGATAGAACAAAACCAAAAACCCTGTAGGTGCATTTGCCTAGGTCGACCCGATATCCTAGGGGTATCGGGCCCATTAGTAGCCCACCTTGAGTTCAAAGTGGCCTACGGCCCAACTGAACGATCATTTTGTCTGTTTTTGAAGGATGTATACGTTTTTTAAATAAATCATTGTTCGTGGGCCCGGGGGTTGTCTTTATTTTTCTAAAGATACGATTTTTCTTGTAGAGGGCTAGTCAGTTTTCGAAATTCGACATGGTCACCAAGACCCCGGATTTTCCCCGTGTCTGGTGGAATACCAAATCCGGGGAGAAGTAGATAAAACCAGAAGTCAAGCAAGATCTCCTTCTATTAAGTTTATCCCCTGCGCGGGAATGCTGTTTTTTGTATTAGTATATTTTATTTCTTCTCCTTTCCCTGGAAATGTATCCCTTATCATTGTCATTTTGTAATGTATGTTATCTACTTATGGAATTTGTTTTGGTGGAACAATGAGATATTTAAAACGACGTATATATCCTTCAAATCGATAGGCCAACCCTTGGCATAAAAGGGTCACATGCTCTCTAGGACGCGCAATAACTGTTCTATGATATTTGTTATTTATTTGATCTATGTGATAATGATTGTTTATTCGGAAAATTCTAGCACACTTCTTGCCAAAATAAATATGTATATCAAATAAGCCGCCAAAAATGAACCCCGACCACTGCCAGAAATACAACCAAATATTCTTCAAGTCTCAATTTCTCGACAAAGTCCAACCTCAGAATACCTCTAGAATTTTACCTTTCCCAACTCAGAAAAATCAGACAGACAAAAAGAGAAACCCGGAATACCGAGATACACCATTTCCAAATCATACAGACGAAGCTGACCCGTTTGCCGTGTATCCTGGACCAGTGGGTTAGTCTTTTCCGACTAAAGCAACGACCGTGTGTTTGTTGACTTGTGTGTGATATCTTGTATAACCTGTTAATCTAAAGACACTGACATATCTGCCTTTGAGTAATTTTTCCTGCAGGTAATAAGAATTGGTTTGTGTTGATAAAACCGACTGATCATCTTTACTTTACTAGATCGAAAGCCTACAGAGATTCCTTCCCCGGTTAAAGCCAAACAAACGTATAAATAAATTTAAATTTGCCAACATCATGTCATGTCAAAAGATGAACGAACAAAATGAGGGGGCTGACAATGAGCTTGGTATCTGTGACGAAAGAACCATGGTCCCCGAACATCTTGCCGAGGAACTAGGACAATTTAAGAATCGGGATAAGCCCAATCTGGATGAGACGGAAGTAGTGAATCTGGGAGATGAAGAATCTGTCAAAGAGACCAGAGTCAGTGTCCATTTGACGGTTGCTCAATAAGGAGAATTCACTATTTTGCTCAAAGAATACGTGGACATATTTGCATGGTCTTACGAAGATATGCCCGGTTTGAGTATGGACATCGTCTCTCACAAATTGCCAATCAATCCAGAGTTCAGTCCAGTAAAGCAGAAAACTAGGAAGTTTGAGCCAGAGCTGAGAAGAGGTTACTAAGCATCATACAATCTAATCCACCGGTACTAGTCCCTCCGCGAGAAGGAGGTCCGCTGCTGTTATACTTGTCTGTTTCTGACAATGCATTCGGGTGTGTGTTAGGCTAGCATGATGAAATTGGGAAGAAAGAGCGGGCAATTTACTATTGGAGTAAGAAGTTCACTCCGTATGAAGCTCGATATACTTATTTGGAGAAAACTTGTTGTGCGTTGGCTTGGGTTTCTCAAAGTTGAGGCATTATCTGTCTTCTTACGCTACGTACCTCATTTCAAAGATGGACTCGTTGAGGTACATTTTTCAGAAAGCAATGCCCCCCCGAAAGTTAGCTAAGTGGCAAATGTTGTTGAGCGGGTTCGACATTGTATATGTAACTCAGAAAGCAATCAAAGGACAGGCCTTAGCTGATCATCTCGCAGAAAATCCGGTTGACGATGGTTATGAACCACTTAAGACCTACTTTCCAGATGAAGAGATATCGTTCGGGGGAGAAGACATCCTGGTTGGCGAATGTGTTTTGACGGAGCTGTGAATAGCCAAGGTAGCGGTATTGGAGCGGTTTTAGTATCAGAATCAGGTCAACACTATCCGGTGTCGATAAAACTTCGATTTTGGTGCACCAACAACATGACTGAGTATGAAGCTTGCATTTTGGGCGTAATAGTTGCTATAGATATGGATGTCCAAGAGTTGCTGGTTATTGGGTATTCAAATTTATTGATTCATCAGGTCCAAGGAGAATGGATGGTAAAAAATTCAAAAATCGTACCGTATGTGCAACTAGTGCAGAGGTGGTGTAAAGGATTTTGAAAGGTCGAGTTCAAACACACGCCAAGGGTGCAGAATGAGTTCGCCGATGCCCTCGCCACCATTTCCTCAATGATTCAACATCCGGACACGGTGTATATTAATCTCTTGGAGATAGAGTTGAAGGAGCAGCCTGCTCATTGTTTGCATGTCGAGATAGAACCAGAGGGGAAACCGTGGTACTTTGATATAAAGAAGTATTTGGAGACCGGAACTTATCCCGAAAATGCCACTTCCAATCAGAAGAAAGCTATACGCCGAATGGCGAACAACTTTTTTCCAAACGGGGAAATTCTTTATAGAAGGACCCCGGATTTGAGCCTCCTTAGATGTATCGATACCGCAGAAGCTATGAAACTTCTCGAACAAGTACATGCTAGAGTCTGTGGAATCCATATAAATGATCTCACCTTAGCGAAGAAGATTCTCCGAACCGGTTATTTCTGGATGACCATGGAACACGACCGTTGTAAATTTGGGCAAATGCCATAAGCGCCGGATACATGGTGATTTGATCCGTGCCCCTCCTCACGAACTCAAGGCCATGGGCTCTCCTTGGCCATTTGTAGCTTGGGGCATGGATGTTATTGGCCCGATAGAGCCGGTAGCCTCTAATGGTCATAAATTTATTTTGGTCGCAATTGATTACTTTACCAAGTGGGTAGAGGCGTCTTCTTACAAGTCCGTGACAAAGAAAGTGGTAGCCGATTTTGTGCGTGATAACCTAATATGCCGATTTGGGATACCAGATTCTATCATCACCGATAATGGGGCAAATCTCAATAGTAATTTGCTGAAAGAGGTATGTGAACAGTTCCAGATTACTCATAAAAATTCGACAGCATATCGTCCTCAAATGAATGGAGCTGTAGAAGCCGCCAATAAGAATATCAAGAAGATTTTGAGAAAAATGATTGACGAACATCGAGGATGGCATGAGATTATCGCAAAACTGTCAGAACATCAATTGGGGCAACTCCGTATTTGTTGGTATATGGAACAGAAGCAGTGATACCCACTGAAGTTGAAATACCATCATTGTGAGTTATTCAGGAAGCTAAGTTAAGCGATGCCGATTGGGTTCGTAATCGGATTGAACATTTAGCCTTGATCGACGAGAAAAGGATGACAGCCGTCTGTCACGGTCAATTATATCAACAGAAAATGCTTCGTGCTTTCAACAAAAGAGTAAGACCATGAACATTCGAGGTAGGGCAACTAGTTCTCAAGCGTATCTTTCCTAACCAAGATGAGTACAAAGGAAAATTCTCGCCTAATTGGCAAGGGCCGCACATGGTTCGCAAAGTTCTGTCAGGAGGAGCATTGATCTTGTCAGAGATGAATGGTCAAGAGTGGCCGAAACCAATCAATTTAGACGCCATCAAAAGATACTACGTGTGAAGATGAAGAATTTTTTGTTTCTTCCCCTGTAACCGTACTATGTTACTTGTATTCGTTTCCATGTTTTATCCCTTTGTATTTAAACTACGTTTGACCTGAATTCTCAAGAATGAGATACGTAGGCGGCCTATGTCGGCCTCGGTCATTTTCTTATTAAATTCATATTTTTCTCTATCTCTCGAGAGGGAACTACGTTTGACCTGATTCCTGCCTCAACGGGATACGTAGGCGCCGCAACGGTTCGGTCATATTCCCATAAAGGAAACTGGGACAGAATTTTTGAAAGGAATTCAAAAATTCTAAACAATAAGATCCACCTCCAACAAGTCAGAATTCAAAGCATCAGAAATTTCAACCGGGACAAAAAATTTTGAGAAGATCTCAAAAATTCTCTGGGTTTTCCTAACAAGTTAGTGATTTGGTACGACATGTAACTGGGACAGAAATTTTTGAGATCATCCTCAAAAATTTCATCGAATATCGTTAGAAATTTGAAAGCAACCTTGGAAATCTCAACCTGATCAGAAATTCAAAGACGATTATGATACGTCACAGGGGCCGTGTCAGAAGATGAATGTGTTCGTCTGAGATTTTCATGACATGACAATTTGGCAATGACATTTTCTTCGAAAATTCTTTTCTAACTTTGTCGTTTTTTTTTAAAAAAAAAGTTTGTTTATCAAACATCTTGTCAAGTGTATATTTTATTTTCAGTCTACCAAGAGGTGAGAGATCAGGGCGGTCCGTCAAAGACGAGGCGGAGGACGGACAATCGGAAGGTCAACACAGATAAATTCGTCTCTCAAACTAAGAATTTCTCTTTGGATGTAGGAACGATGAAATCACAGAAATGATGATGTCGAAACTTTCGAGCATGAGGCGCCACTTACATACACCATGGCCTCAACATGATTAATTACACAATTTCTCATCTCATCTCATCTTCAAGTTATTATATTATGTCAAGATGATTTCTAATCACTTTCACTATATTTTGCAGTAATTAGACACAAGTTTGATGGATTTTCAAAGCTCAAAAGAATCAAGCCAGCATCGCTGGATACGGAGCGTGTGTAAGGACTATAAGATTGCAAAGGAGCAAACATCAAGTAGTGATAAGTCATGATTGAGATCACCGCTAAGTTACCATGGCTTGATCTTTATAGCTGAATGGCATAACCTCACACTATATCTTAAGTGTAAACTTTACGTTATTATGATTGTTAATGTTTGATCTCAAGTTTTGCAGGTGGCTATACTAGTAGAATTGGGACAATGCTAAAATCAGCATCGAATCTAGAGACGATGCTATTGCAAAAGTGTTGCAAAGACAAAGCAAAAAGTCTATCAAATCAATAGGCGCTGAAGATTGCATATCTTCACGAAGTGGAGGCTACAAGTTAATTTAAGTCTTCAGCAATGGCTAAAGATATCGTGCGATAAACTCAAAGCTTATTGAGTTTTTCAGAAAAAGATGAGAAAGGCTTTAATCTTCGTGCAAAAGAATTCAGCCATCTCACTTCGATTGTTCTATCTCTTAAACGAGGTAGTCGTAACCATGACAAATGTACATGTCGATATGGTTTCTGCTTTGTCCATTAGGATGGTCGCACGTATCTATATAAGCATACGTGTTTGTTGACCATGTGAGGGTTAATATTCTAGATTTTTTGGGTTGCCCACCCCATAAGTGGTTTATGAATCTTACTTGTTTATTCGAGGGCCTTGACATATGATTTTGTTGGGTTAGCCACCCCATAAGTGGTTTGCATAGTTTATTTGTCTATTTCAGGGACCTTATGCTGAATCAAGCTGGATTATTGTCGGGCCATCCACCCCGTTACAGTTGGATAATTATCGAGTCGTCCACCTCGTTACAGTTGGGCTATTATCACAGCTATATTATTGTCAAGAGGAACATCTATGCATATTGTCGCCAATGTATTTCCAGGACTATCGTCATAATTATATTATTGCCAAGAGGAGTATCTACGCATATCATCCTCAATTTATTTCCATGGATTATCATCGTATTTATATTATCGCCAAGAGGAGCATATTTGCATATCGTTGTCGATTTATTTTCGAAACTATCATCATATTTATGTTATTTCCAAGAGGAGCATCATATGCATATCATCACCGAGAATGACATTATTATTTATATTATTTCCAAGATGATTATCGGGCCATCCACCCCGTTACAGTTGGAAGATTATCGGGCCATCCACCCCGTTACAGTTGGAAAATTATCAAGTCATTATTCATCGCCGAGAGGGCCATTGCATATTCATCGCCAAGAGGGCCATCACATATTCATCGCCGAGAGGGCCATTTTTCAAGCTGCCGAGAGGGCCATTGCATATACATCGCCGAGAGGGCCATCACATATTCATCGCTGAGAGGGCCATTTTATTTTTCAAGCTGCCGAGAGGACCATCGCATATTCGTTACCAAGAATGCTATTTTATTTTCAAGTTGCCGAGAGGGCGATCACATATTTATCGCCGAGAAGCCATCACATATTCATCGCCGAGAGGGCGATTACATTATTTATTGCCAAGAAGGCCATTACCATACCACCCCGCATCATCATCATTATCTATCACAATTGAAAAGAAGAACATGTCAAACATGGTAAAAGACATCATCTTTGTATTTATGATTATTTACTAACAGTTTTGTAAGTGGCATCGAGAGCATCCGAAAGGATGAATTCTCAAAACGAATCACAGGTGTGGACGTCATCAAATGGGACGCAGCACAACGTGGAACTTTGTCTTAGCAGCGAACTGGGACATAGTCTGAAGAGGGGCGTCAAACTCTTCGGACGCGAGCCGAGAAACGACTATCACCACAATCAAACCACACCCCTATCAGAAGGCATGTGGGTATTGTTCTTTGAGTCCGTACTCTTTACTTTTGCATCCAGGTGATTTCAACTCTCACTGGACGCAACGTTTCCAATCTGAGTGACAATGTACTAAGATTTTTGAAAATTATGTCCGTGTAAGTTCTTAATTATGGGTGTGTAGTGCACCACATTTATGGTTAAGAGGTTGCAAGCCTTTTTTCATAATTCGACTTGTTTGTCACTCATCCTAAACCAAAGGTTATCTCAGAATAAGAGATCTCCTTTTCAACCGATAGAGTCGAACTACAAGCAGCCTGATTCCTAAGTCCAAGGATATGTAGGCGGGCTCAACTTTGAAAACTCGGCTGTATTCTAACATTTACTCGTAAAATCTCATCCCAAGCATTCCAATTTCTCCATAATTCGATATTGGATAGCTTTTGAATTTTTCAAAATCGTGCGTTAAAATCAAGCGTTTTGAACTACAAGTGGCCTGAATTCTCATGTAACTTGAGATATGTAGGAAACCCGAAACCGGGGTCCGACCACAATTTTCCAAAGCTAGTACCAAGACCCTTCCATGAGATGAATATGTGGTCGGCTCAAAATTGGATTGGTCAAGTTTCTTTGTCCACGATCGCTTTCATCGATCATGCCCAAAGAACAAGATAGTGTTGACACCCAATTTTGGCCCTCCACCGTATAAATTAATCATCGAGCGTTAATTTTAACGATTTGAATTAATTAGCTTTCAAAATGCAAGAAATATTTTTTTCAAATAATTTTATGTTCGAATCCTTGAATTTTCAATTTTATTAGGTACATATATTGCGTATTATATATATTTATCTTAAAATACTTTACTTTACTTCTTCGTATTATATTATTTTAATATTGCGTATCATTTTACTTTACTTTTTCGTATTATATATTTTTATGTTGTGTATTATGTAAATCTTTTAATTTTAGTTATATTCAAACATTTTCTTAAATAGAGTCGATCTTCAAATACTTTACTTTGTTCTCGAATCGTTAATATTTAAAAGCTCCATAATTGATTTATATTAATTCGTTTCGTGGTCGAATTAGTCGTTTGATTTCAAATTGGTCGTACTTTGTAATTAAAGTGGTCACGTTTTAAACTCTTTTCTTTAACCCTTTTTATTCCTAATTTTTAAAACCCAAATCCTATATTTAATCCCTCCAGCCCAACCCCTTCCCAAATCCGGCCCAACCTTTTTAATTAAATCCCTACCCGCCCCTTTTAAATTAAATCCAGCCCAACCCCTTCCCAAACCCGGCCCAACCCCTCATTAAACCCTAACCCGTCCCCTTTCCCCTTTACTCTCTCTCCCCGCCCTCTTGTCTTCTTCTCCCTCTCCAAAAATCGAAGAAACCAGAAATGGCAGCCAAACCTCAGCCATTTTCAGGCTCTTTTTATGGCAAAATGCCAAACACCATTAACTCCCTCTCACGCGTCCCTCCCTCTCCCCATAAACCCGAAACCAAAGCTGGAAAACGCCAAAGAGAGCAGCCCGAGATCAGAAAAAAAAAGCCAAAACAGTGGCTGTTTTGGCCATTTTTTTGGTCAAATACCCGCTCTTCTCCTCCTTCTTTCGTCCTTGCGTGTCAGGGACCTTGAACGGGTCTCACATCTGAGCCGTCGATTCAAATCGACGGCTGAGATGTGAGCCTCGTAAAAGGTTCCATTTTGAATTTCCGGGATACCCCCTTTGTGTTGACTGCCGAGGGGGTCTTTTTTTTGGGGATTTTCGGATCGAAAAAAAAGAGTTCACTGGTAAGCTTCGATTCCTCTAAAAAAAAATATATAACAAACATAAGAGTTGGTTTTTGAGGAAGAGAATTGAAAAAAAAGGGGTCAGTCGAATCCAAGCTTGAAATTCCGGATTCGAAGTCGACCGAGTCTCGACTTTGGTAGTGTCGGAGTTTGTTCTCGGACTCGTAGTTCCTGTTCGCTGCCCCGGGAAAGGTAATACTCGTTACTCTTCACCTCGAGCTCTTATACGTGTTTGAATGCGAGTAATGAAACCACTTTCGAAGTATCGTTCTTAGTTTGCTCCGACTGTTCTTGTGACATTGTTGATAGACATATTTGTATATGTATACATATATAAGGATATATATGCGTATGTATGTATAAAATTGGGAAGATAGTTGAAAATATGTTGATTTTGATGGCTGGTTTTGCTGTATATCTATGTATATGAGGACGTATATGCGTATGTATGTATAAAACTTGAAGAATAGTTGAATATATGTTGATTTTGATGGCTGGTTTTGCTGTATACCTATGTATATGAAGATATATCTGCGTATGTGTGTCTAAAACTTGAAGAATGTCTAAATATATGTTTGTTTTGGCGGTTGTTTGCTGTATATCTATGTATATGAAGATATATATACGTATATGTATGTCTAAAACTTGAAGAATGTTTGAATATATGTATTGGTTCGTTGGTTATCTTGCTGTATATCTTGTATATATCAGCATACGCATGTATATGTATGTATAACTTGGAAAGTTGTTTGGTTATATGATAAGTGTAGTCGTATCACAGTGTATATGCAGCTATACTTATACATATATATATGAATATCCACATATATATATCCACATAAGCTCGAATCTACTTTTAAATGTTATCCGTTTGTTTGTTGGGCTGCCATATCTATGAATATACATACAAATAATGTGTATTTCTACATGTATGTATACAAATGTATATAAATTGAAAGTTTGTTAGTTTGTTTAGTTATATGGTGGTATCACAATGTCTATGTATTTATATACACCTATATACATATATACATAATGCATATATATGAATATATTTATGAAACTTGAAGATTGTTTGGTCGTATTGTCGTTTCGTAGCGGCTTATATCTATATATATATATCATGTATTGTGATATCTATGTGTCTATGCACCTATATACACCTATATATATATAGTGTATATTTATATTATATGTGTTTGTCCTAATTTGTACAATTTCTTTTCTCATAAGTCTTAAGGTCTTTTTATTAGTATTTGATATCATTTTGTGTTGTCATGCAAGTTGTAAGTTGCATATCACTTGTGAAACATAATATTTCTTATTATTCATTCCTTATTTTTATTTTATTTGCATGTAATGCTATTCCGAGTCTATTTTTGACTCCTCCTTGCATTTCGTTGAGCGTTGGGTCAATCTCGGCCTATGTCCAGCTACTCGGAACTGCCGGATTTTATTTTTTCGGGGTGGCAACGTACCTTTATACACTGGTATACACTTTTTGTATACAAAAATTGCTTACACAGGAATATGGGCCAAAAGCCCAAATGATCAGCAGCAGGCCCAATTTCAAAGGGAGTGGGCAGGCCCACTTTTTAATGAAATAATCATGCAAGTTTGGAGATTGGGCCTGCCCAGGCCCAAATCATTTTAATATATTTTTACTTGCATTTTTGTGATATTTGCCATATTCTTTTTGTTGTATTTTATTTTGTTCTAACTCTAATTTCATTTTACGCGTTTTAACTTAATTAAATTCCCCGAGTTAGCCATCTACGTCGTTTATGATTTTTAATCTTGACTATAGGAACCACTTTTAGGAAATTAAGTTCTTTTTAATGCTCCTTGAAATATTTCAAGTACCATTTTCATTAAAATATTTTTGAAAGTATATATACGTCTCTTCCTTTTAAATACTTAGAATTTAGTAGTTTTCAAAAAATTCTAATTAGTTGGTTAAATTCATCAACCCCTTTTAATTAAATAGAATTAGTTAGATTTTAATATTATATCTTGTTGATTTCCGTTAACTAGTTCACTTAATTAATTCTAATTGATTAAAATATAAATAGAAATTTAAATATTCTATTTCATACTTTTAAAATATATTACTTAAATTTTTTTAAGATTAATAATACAAAAAATTATACTATTTTGAAGTTAGTCAAAATATTTAATCGTCGGATAACCGCACGTTAGCAGATATTTCGGGTGCGTAAAACCTTCCCGAAATAGAAATATGAACCCGAACCCTTTTCTTTGGATTTTAAAAGATTTTTTTTGTTTGAGTCTTTTAAAATATTTTTAAACGGTTTTCTTGATTTTTCCTTAAAAATTAAGTGGCGACTCTAATTTTTAAAGATTCGGTTTTACTTAAATCTAATTAAGTCTTAAATCGAATTTTTAAACCGAAAGTCATTTTCCGACGTAACAGATAGGAGTCATCCGCATTGCGGTTCAATCCTCTCTTCCTACGCGGGCCACGTAGTTAATGGGTTTGAGTGGGACTCACTCTCTACCCATTTCGGTGCTCAATACTCCTCCCAGAATTCGACATGCTCATAAAACATCATCATCATCAGTCTCATAGGGACATAATACATCATCATCAGTCACATAAGGACATGATATAATACCTCAACATCAACATCGGTCCCAGAGGCACATAGTATAAAACCTCAACATCAACTTCAGTCCCATGGGGACATATTATAAGACCTCAACATCAATATCGGTCCCAGAGGGACATAGTACCTCACCTCATAACATCAACATCAACATCAATATCATGGACTCAAGATACTCTTTTAGAAATTAAACTTCCAATTTTAAGACATCATAAAACATCATTCTCATCAACATCATCATCAAGACTCATCAAATGTGAAACAAAATCACAACATCACAACATCATCATCGTCAAGGCTCTAGACTCATCCCCTAAGTTCATTATGCATGCTTTTCAAATAATCATGTAAGGTTATGCAAAATCTCATGAAAAAATGTTAATTTCAAGAAAACAAATAGTATGATGATCATCAACATAGAAAATATGTAATTTCAAATCAATTTTTCAATGAAAAACTCTCAAGTATTCATGCACACATACTCTTCAACCATCAACTCATCTTTGACCTCTATGGGGCACATGAGAGAACAATCTCATGCTTTTAGTTTAGCCTTACATACCTGAAAATTTGATATTACAATCAAAATTTGATGAATACTCGTTTCTTGGAGAAAATTCTTGACCTCGATAGTTCTTTTATAGTGGAAGAACTTGGAAGGACATTGTTTGAAGAACTTCTTTTTGATTCTTGATTTCTTGACTCAGAATCTTTAGAGTTTCTTGATGAAGAACCCTAATTCATGAAAAGAAGAATCAAGGAATCCTTTCTTGGGATTCTTGAATTCGCTTTCTTGAAACCCTAGGTTATAATTTAAGATTCTATTAGGGATTTTATGAATAGATAGAGAAATTAGCTTAAAGCTTATGAAGAATAACTCACCTTGATGAAGAATCTTGAAAGTTAATCCTAACTTGATGACTTTCTTGATGATTCTTGAGCGTTTTATGTTTAGGAGTGAAAGAGAAGGTTTTGACTCATGAAACTGACGTATTATGCGTTTTGGTACCTTAAATAGACCCCCAAAGGCTTTAGGGTAAAAGTACCCTCAAAATAAAATAAAGAAACGACGGTTAGCTTATCCAGAAAGGGTTCGCGAAAGGTCCGCATCGCGGACCTTCGGACAGCTCTGCAGGTCTCCAGTAAAATGGTCATAACTCTTTACTCCGAACTTCGTTTAACGCGAAATAAGATGCGTTCGAAAGATAATTCAAAGATATTTAATTTGAAATATTATGGGTCACCTAAATCATTATACTGTAGGAGATATAGTCATTTGAAGTTGACCCTTCCATCAACTCATATGAAAACTTAGTCGCTAGAAATTCTTTGGACTTGGCTTGATGTAAAAGATCAATTATAACTCTAAATCACATCTAATATACTTTAAATACTTATGAATTTATCCTATAATATGAAGGATGACTCAACCTTAGTTAAAAAAAAGTTGGGATGTTATAGAAAGTTACTTGAGCTAGGCACGGTGCAACTCAACCATTAGTAAGGTGATTATCTTCGAAAGTAAAGTGGTTAGTCAAGTGTTATTTCAGCTCGATTTTGTGATTTTAGGAACTGAGTATAAATTTCGATCGCTTTTGATGAGTTGATATGTTTGTTTACTTCCTGTTGACTTAGACTTTCTTGTGTTCTCCATAATTTAGATGGTGGGGTGTAGTTCTTTCAGTGCCTCTATTGGGAAATTTAGTAGACGGGATTCAGACTATGCTGAGAATGTTCAAGATAGCCAAGGAGGTCAGAGTGCTCCTAATGGATAGAGAGGTTGGACTTTCCAAGGATTACAAATTATTCGATTTTTACTTTGTTAGTTCTTCATGGTTTCTACAACCCTAGTTATGAATTTAGCTACTCATGTTTGTTGTAGATAAAGAAATCATGTTTGATATTTGCATAATTAAATATTTACAATGATAAATTGAAGAATTGAAAATCCAAAATCTCCATGTAAATAGCAATACGATGATTCGAAAGTAAGAACAAAGTATGATTTCCAAAATCTCTAAGAACAACTCAAAAGGTAAGAAATATTATGTTCTCTGATAGTCTACATGTACAAAAATAAATAAATCCTATTTATAGACATGAAAATCTAAATCCTAAATGAACAAGAAAAATTATATTTGGGCCCAACCACGAGCCAATGTACAACCCGTTAACTAATCCACAACTCGTGGTCGAGATGTCGTCGAATGCCTCCTTGGATACGGGGGATCATGTGTGTGACTTCATCCATGACTCGTAGTTTGGACTACGGGTCATGGTCTCCTCCGTCCTACTAACTTTCTAAAACTCTAAACTTTTACCCCACAAATAAGTATACTGGTCATGGAATGAACCACAACCGATTCTGTTAACCGTCACTTCAACTTCAAAAAATCATCTAAACTCTGGATCAAGACCACGAACATCCATCTATGCTCGTGGATAGAACCATGGCCCGTAGGTAGTCTCCTACTAAGCAAAAAGTGGCAAAACTTTGGCAATTTTCACAAAAACATTCTGAGTTTTGTGATCTTGTAAAAACAACACAAACACACATCAAATCTACTAAAATCGCTAGAAAACACACAAAATTCTGAGTTTAAAGCATAAAAGATATTGTATTTTGGCGGCATATCATACCATTCCAAGGTTTCCCCATCAAGATAGAAGGAAGCTAAAGATAGTTAATGTTCTGATAGAATAGAGTAGAAATCAAAATACCTTTCGACCTGAAAAATTCAAGCGTGGGATGGTATCCGAAGAACCAATTCAACTCTACTGAAGCTGGTTTGTGCTGGAGTGTGATTTGCGCACCTCCATTGGGGTTTGTCGTCAGATTAATGTCGACTGATTTTGAACGAGAGGTGTCCGTGCTGGAAGTTTTCAACTATGAACCAATCGAATCCACTTTATCAATTGTGCTGGTTTTCAAAAGTGGAATGGAGCTCCAACATCTCCTTAACCATGCTTGCTTGAGTGTCTTTGAGATGCTTAAGTCTAGTATCTACCATTGGGAGACAACAATGAAAGCACCAATAGAGTAAATCTTATTAGGATCGACAGGAATCAAGTCTTGTGCAAAATCTAGCAAAGCAACCTCAAAACATCATGACTATGAAGACAAATGAGAAACATGCCATAAATAGACAGAAATATTTAATGTGGTTATGTCAACTAACCTACATCCGCAAGAGGAGATGAGTAATCTACTATATAAACGAGAGTATACAACACCAAGAGAAATAACTTCACTGATTCACTCGGAATACAAAAGGTTCACACACACTTGTGTCTCACAATTTCTCCTCCTAACACAACTCTCAATCCCTTATGGCTATATTGTGAATGCTAACCAAACTAGAAGGAATAAACGCTAACGTTTGGTAAAATTATCAAAATACCCCTAGAGAGAGGGTATGCGCGTAACACATCTTCCAATGCTCGTATGACAAATCCGAGGCTGAATTTGTGATCAATACGAAAAATAAGTGAGAAAATGATCTCGATCGATTTTTAGAGTGACCCGATCAAAGGATAATTTTTCGATCCAAATCACAAAATAGTATTGGTGTGTGACAGGAGCGCGTCGCGCCTCCATCGCGAACCAACACTTATATTCTTATGGAAATCTTTTACGGGATTGAGAAAATTCGTTCATAAACTTTTTCTAGAAATACACTGTGCGTGACCAGTCCGCGTCATGGACTGAGTCTTTTTCGAGTTGAAGATTCCTAAATCATTACGAGGGGTATTCCAGTCAATTTTCCACCCCTCCTAAACTCTATACACGGTCTAATAAGGTCGTTTTGACGTAAAAAGGATCTAAAACCCCCATTCTAAGTCCTATTCCATAATCTAAGAAGGCTAGGGCTTGAGGAAAGAGGAGAAGAGCTTGAGTTTGAGAGATTTGAGAAGAAAATTCTTTGACGTTACCGATTAATAGCTGCATCCCAGATATGTAGGGCTAAACTAAAAGCATGAGATTATTCTCTCATGTGCCTCATAGATAGTCATAGATGAGTTGATGACTTGGAGAGTCTATATGCATGATCTTTGATGGTCTTTCCTAAAATTTTATTTGAAATTACATGTTTTTCTATGTTGATGATCATCATACTATTTGTTTCCTTTGAATTGAACATTTTCATTAGAATTTGCATAACCCTACATGATTAATTTGAAAAACATGCATAATGAACTTGAGAATTGAGTCTAGAGCCTTGATGTTGAGATTGTTGATTATGATGAGAGAATGATGATGAGATGATAGAATTTGATTGCCTTACGAGTCTCTACAAATAAACTCTATCTACCGATGTGTCTATTCGATTGTTTCCTAATAATTGTTCTAAACCTTGAGTCATTAATAAGTTAATTGATAAAAGGGTTAGAGTCCCTATGAGTTGATTGATGAAAGGGTTAGAGTCCCTATGAGTTGAACGATGATGGGGTTCGAGTCTCTATCAAATACTGATCGATGACAGGGTTCGAGTCCCTATGAGATTAGTTGAGATGGGAGTTTTATGAGCATTGAGTCATGGGAGGAGTATCGAGCACCAAAAAAGTAAGAGTTAGTCCGACTTGAACTCGTCAAACTACGTCGCCAAACATAGGTGAGGCTCAGAACCATCACATATCCTGTGGTTCCCTCTTGATTAGAAGTCCCTGAAACAATAGCGGACTTGTTACGATTGACTCCATATTGGGTGAGCTGATATGGTTTCGATTCGTTCCTTACCTGGCAAGTTTGGAACGGCTGTGGCAACATCAACGAGATTATTGTACATTCACATGCTCATAAGTTATTGTTGTCGGATAAGAGAAACTCCCATAAATTTCCTACTTTGAGTACTTTGAGTTGAGATGAGATGAGTAAGATAAGAGGAGGTAAGCTCCTTTGAGATGAGTCTAAGATGATTGATGAGGTTGAGTTGTTGACGGGTCCCTTGTCTACTCTTTATTATTGCATAGATAGACATTTGACGATTTGATGAGATTTGATGTTTATTTTGAGTTGATGTTGTTTCCATATTATTTTACATGTTTCTGTTTCACTCAGCTATTTTACATACCAGTACATTCCAAGTACTGATGTCCCTTTTGGTTTGCATCGTTTTATGAGGCAGAGACAGGTACTGGAGATTGTCAACAGGCGCTCCGTTGAAGATCTGAGATTCGTAGTTGATTTGGTGAACCTCCCCTACCCTGGAGGATCCACTATGATAATTTCATCTTGCTTTAGAGTTAAATTTTGACTATTCCTTCATTTTGATTTGGGTAGCCATGAGTCTGTCATTGACACCACATGATTAGTAATAGAGGTTTCATAGACGATAGTTAAATGTTGATAATGAGATTTTTGAGCTAGTTTCTTGCTACTAGCCTTTATTTTTATCTATATATATATATATATTGTGAGATTTTAGACGAGATGGCCCATTTACCTACTTTTATATCCGCTATTCAGTAGAATTATTTGATTGAACGAATGTGATGAGGCTACGTGGTTCGCTTGGGGACTAGCAATAGTCTCTAGGTGCTGGCCACGCCAAGGGTACCCTCCCGGGGCATGACATAAACCCCTATTTATAGAGTCATAAACATTTTTTTACTAGAAAAAAGATTCGCCATATATAGAGAATTTCTGTTTTCCTTTTCCTAAAAAAACTCCAATTATGGTAAGAAATTTAGAGCAAAAACCCAACAAATCTCCCACTTAGCCTGAATTTTTGATAAAATAAATTTGCTCCACCTTCTTCACACAATCTTCAACACGTTGAATCTCCTCTATGGATTTCATGTCTCGCCACAGAGAACCTCTCTGAAAGCCAGCAAAGCAACCTCAAAAGACCATGACTATGAAGATAAACGAGAAATATACCATAATGAGACACAAATATTTAATGTGGGTCGGTCAACCGACCTAATCCACAAGAGGAGATGAGCAATCTACTATATAAATGAGATTATACAACACCAAGAGGAAAAGCCTCACCAATTTATTTGGAATACAAAGAGGTTCACACACACTTCTGTCTCACAATTTCTCCCCCTACACACAACTCTCAAGCTCTTGTGGCTACATTGTGAATACTACCAAGTTAGAAAGAATGAGTCTCTATTTATAGAGTCATAAACCTTTTCCTACCAGAAAAAAGATTCGCCAGATATGGAGAAATTCTGTTTTCCTTTTCCTAAAAGGAAAACTCCAAATATGACCAAAAAATTCAGGACAAATATCCAACAAACTAGAACTCCAAATAGCAAGTAACTGAGAATTTTTTTGATTGAAAACAAGAAGCAAGGGAATTACAAACGATACTTCACTACAAAGTAATAAGAAAGAAGATGAGGATATAGGATATAGAGAGTGCTGCAACATAACAATTCTCATCCCGATACTCCATCCTAGACCTGTCTATTATATTATAATTACAATATTTCTCTAAGAACCTATCAACTATTGACACTTGTACTTCCTCTAGGTTGCCAAACATATCCTTCAAAAAGCCTATTGGGCTATCTCACCCTTTTGCTGACTTTCAAGTCCAAACTCTTTAAGATCATCTGGCCCAACTATTTCATTATCCATTCACAACGTATTATGTACAATAGCCACAACTTTGCATAGAATATATACAATAGGAGTGGATGGGATGGGATGGGATGGGTGGGGAGCATAAGTTTTCTTTTTTAAAGAAAAAAAGTTAAAAATTAAAGTCTAATATTATAGTTTGATTTTAGGCCATCAAATTTATTGGCCCACCACTAATATAATAGATCTCTATTTAATGAAAGTACTTTGATAATTAGAAAAAAAATTAATAAGAATTAAATATTAAAAATAGAATATAGGTCAAATTAAAAAGTTTTTATAAGATTAAAAATAACTACTCCTGTAAGTTGGGAAAAAGCTCCTCTCCATTTTCCGCAAGTTTCTATCTTGATGACTTACGCATAGCAAAAGTTATATTTTTAATGACTAATATTTAATTAACTTATGCCATTAAATGGAGAGAGAAAAATGATTAATAATTAAATCTTAGCCATGTATCAAATCTAATTTTTGCCACATGTCAACCATCAAGATAGGAACTTGGAGAAAATAAAGAGAAAGAAAATGAAAAGGAGCCTTGTCCTGTAAGTTGTGGGAGGGTGACCCATTCATAGCCCTAATCAGATATTTTTGGCTTATAAGGAAATCAGACGCATAAGTGAATGGGTCATTAACACAAACATAAGTACATGGAACAAGTTATGCTCCAATGCAAAAGAAATTATGTCCAAGACACAAGATATGGCCCAAGACAAAAGAAATTGCAATTCAAGACACAAGTTATATCCCTAAATAGAAATTTAGTGCCCATGTTATTCTTTAAGATATAACTTCAACGACATAAATTATACCTAAAACATAAGTTCATAGGCATAAGTTTTCATGACAAAAATTACGCCCCAAAGGAAAATTCTCTAATTCTTTCTATGAATCAAACACTACATAACTACGCCCCAAAACAAACATTCTCAAAAGGTTTTGCCATGCAGAATGAATTTTTCCTAGAGAAATTAGGTCATAATTAATTAAGAATTCTTTGCCTCACAAATTTTTAATATTAAATGACTTGTAAAAACAAAAAATAAAGAACAACCAAATCTAAACACTTGCAAATAAATGTAAAGATTTTTGTAAGGCAGTCGGTCCGTGTTAACATCCGAATATGGATATATCCATTCGTTCCATTTTATGCGGCACCCCTTGATTCGACACAGTGTTTAAGAAAAAAAGTAAGACTTTTGAAACTTGTGGTTTAAAATTATTCTGAGATATTTGTGTGGTTGAGAATGATTATATTTCATCAAGGATAAAAAGAGAATTTTAAGGTTATATTGTTTTCAATTAGAGTAAGATGACATTCTTTTTGGGAGGCGTAAAAGTAAAGCTAGTCAAATAAAATGAGACAAATGGGTCATTAATAGAAAAACTAGGACATAAATGGCAAGTGTTGGCCTTCCAACAGAACCAGTCATTTTCTTGTGTACAATAAAATTTTATGGTGTGAATTTGGAAAAACCACTAGATTCCCTAAGTAACAGGGTTCATTTTTCATTATATATTGAATGGAATTGCATACATTTGAATTTCATAGCTTGCTTTTCTATTCTATTATAATTTTATATGTAAATTAAAAAAAACCAAAAAATGGATCGGTCAAGTAAAAAAGGTTCTAAATTGGCATGTTGTTTCCCTGTTATCCTTGACCGATCCATGAGAAGCAGCTTCAAGCTATCTAAGAGCTCTTCCTCTAATAAACTCGAGAAAAGTAAGAGCTCTATATGTAAGGACTCTCTTCTTTTCCTTCCTTCTTTTTTCTTAATTTACTAATTGGATATTTAGTTAATTGTTTGTTGTTGGGTTCAGCAACGTCTCTATCAATGAAGAAAAAAGAGTTGGATGGAAATTCTCAGCTGGTGGTATGTTTTGGTGAGCTGTTGATAGATTTTGTTCCAACAGTATCTGGAGTTACACTTGCAGAAGCACCTGGTTTTAAGAAGGCTCCTGGTGGAGCTCCAGCTAATGTGGCTGTGGCCATTGCAAGATTAGGAGGTTCCTCAGCATTTATTGGAAAGGTATGGAATAACTTATCCCATCCCAAACGGGTCATTTGGTTGGGGACAAGTTATCTCAGAATAATTAAATCCTGAAATAAGTTGTATATGGAATAATTAAATCCTCACACCAAACGACTCCTTAGGATTGACATGTACCTCGAATGGCCAATGGAAATGCCACACATCTGTTAGGGCTTTGTCTTGTTTTTCTTACCATAATTAATGTGAGTATTATATGTTGCGTTTATAGGTGGGTGCAGATGAATTTGGTTATATGTTGGCTGATATATTAAAAGAGAACCATGTGGACAATTCTGGGATGCGTTTTGATGATCATGCAAGAACAGCATTGGCCTTTGTCACATTGAGAGCAGATGGTGAAAGAGAATTCATGTTTTTCCGCAATCCAAGCGCTGACATGCTTCTAACTGAGGCAGAGTTGGACAAAAATCTCATCCAAAAGGTGAAAAACAAAACGAAATAACAAGTTTAGGATCTTAGTCGCTCAGTTGGTTGAGTCCCATTACATAACTTGATTCTTTTCCCATATTTCCAGGCCAGAATCTTTCACTATGGTTCCATCTCTTTGATTGCTGAACCATGTAAGTCAGCTCATCTTGCTGCCATGGAGATTGCTAAAAAAGCAGGATGCATTCTCTCTTATGACCCAAATCTAAGATTACCCTTATGGCCATCCGCCGAGGCTGCTCGTCAATCAATTTTAAGCATTTGGGACCAAGCTGATATTATTAAGGCAAGTAAAATAAATATTGCATATCCAGCATGATATAACGAGTTACCTATTGTTATAACGTTAGAAATTAAGGTATATTTTTCAATTAATTGCAGGTAAGCGAAGATGAAATCACATTCTTGACAAATGGTGAAGATGCCTATGATGACAATGTGGTCATGACTAAGCTTTTCCACTCCAACCTTAAACTTTTGCTCGTAACCGAAGGGGGAGAAGGTTGCAGATACTATACTAAGGTAATTTTTATGATACATACGTACATACGTAACTTTAAAAAAAATATATTTATATTGACAATTTAGGTAACTTAATTTTCAGGATTTTCATGGGAGAGTGCATGGCATTAAAGTCACAGCAGTTGACACAACAGGAGCAGGTGATGCATTTGTTGGTGGACTTCTCAACAGTATGGCCTCAGATCCAGACATTTATCTGGTACTATCATCGTTTTATGGAATTATTTTGTATATAAATTAAATCTCAATTAATTTATTTTTGAATTTTTTGGTGTATAGGATGAAAAGAAATTAAGGGATGCCCTCTTTTTTGCTAATGGATGTGGAGCAATAACTGTAACAGAAAAAGGAGCTATTCCTGCATTGCCTACAAAAGAAGCAGTACTTGAAATCTTGGATGGTGCCACTGCTGATTGATCAGATGATCTATGCACTCCTACCCCCCCAAACATACAAAAAAGGGACCTCCTACATGACATTGCACCACTTTGTGTAAAATTCTTATTGTGAAATTTAGTCCATTATTTTGTATATATAAATCATTATCCCTATAACAAAATGTGGATGTAATTCCTTTTAAAAATATGTATATTTGTATAATACAAGGTGTGTCTACAATTTTAAAATATTGGGTCCACTTTTCGCTCATTTATTTCTAATGTATCTTCTAACTTAGCAGATTCAACTGATATTTACGCCCTCAAACTTTAGATGTGCTTATCTAGAGTCGTAGACATTTAAATTTATATAAGGTTGAATAAATAGACACACCTATCAACCTATGCACAAAACAACTGATTTGTCTTACGCTCGTATAAGATGCGTGTGTCTATTTGTACAAATCGTCAAATCCAAAGTTAGAGAACGCAAATGTCAGCGAAAGTCAAATTATAGGACATATTTATTATCATTTAAGCATATATAATACGAGGTTCTCTCCTCTTAGTTCGTGGGCCGGATGGTGCAAGATCATATAAACAATTTTCTATTAAAGGAAAAATAATAACATCAATTACATCTCAATTCTAAATTAATTGATTAGCTATATGAACCCTCAAAAATCCGACAAAGCAATAATATATATATATATATATATATATATATATTAACAAGTTGCTATTAACAACATGGATTTTCTAGAAACAATTATAGTCTCAATTATAAGATTTCCAATGCTACTAGACAGAAAATTAAAATATGATGGCATGAAACTCAATTACAGGCGATGATTATTCTTTCGCTTCAAACATTGAAAACAAATTATTTTTCCATGTAAAATGATAGGTACTGATTAAACTATACCTATCAAATTGAAAAAATTAACGTAAAAAAAAACAGTCATGGACCTTAATTATTATATTATTAAGTTCCAACTAAATTGCAAAACAATTCAAGTGGAAAAGTATTTCACAAACTCATTACATATATGTATAAGGCCCACTAAAGGGGAGAACAAACAATGTTTTGTTTCTAGATTTATGGATAGGATTCAATAACTTCACGACATAATCAATGTGAGGCTTTGGTTATAGTTAGTAAATCAAGAGAATTTTGAGGAAGTCAACTTTTTTAGAAGGAGCATTTTGTTCTGTACTCTGGTGGTCCAATAAATAATTCAATCTCTACATTCGATTTTTCTCTACTCACGGTGGATAGTTCTTCTCCACCTGATGTTTGTTGCTTTTTAACATCACCACACTAAAAGAAAAAGGACAAGGAAATTACATTAGTTGACACTGGAAGAAGGAAACAATCTTGAATTGAAGCTGCTTCTAATAAAGCAAGAAATGCAGAGGGATATTTGGAAATTAGGATGCAAATTATTAAAAATAATAAGATAGGGTGAAAATTAATAATTAAAAAAGAATGGGATATTTGGGCGAAAGTGATCATTTTGTATCACAATCTTAACTTCAAATTACTGCCTCAACAATACTAACAAACTGATCAAAATTTTTCAAAAAATGTGCTCGAGGAAAAAAATTTCTCAAAGATATGAAAAATAATTTTTTTAACAAAAGTAAAAAAAAAATTATAAGTCAGACATTCTACGTTAATTGTCTCCTCTCACCCTTAAAGAAACTCCAACCTTATATCTCCAATCGACACCACTCCCACGCTCCTACTTTTCACCCCACTCACGTAGTGTTGTCTAGATTATATGAATTGCTTTAGGGATAATATCTTTTGCCTATTTATTAAACATCAAAATAATTTGTACAAAAGTATTTTTCATGAAAAATATACTTCTTTCATACTAAGCACACCTTATTGCTTATATGACTTGATTTTTTAGGGGAGGATTTCCCGGAAATGATCTCTCTATCTCTATGAGGTAGTGGTAAGGTGTGCATATATTTTATCCTCTCCAAAACCTCATTTGTGAGATTTTACTAGGTATGTTGTTGTTACTAAGCAACTCTAAAGGAAAAAAAATCATAGTATTGACTAATATTTGTTTGTTTCCTCTCCTTTTTTCCTTTTAAACCTTTCTATCTGCGTGAAGTTAACAGGAAGAATCTTATTAGTTCAATCGATCAACTTTCTGAATTTTTACTTTTATTGTTGGGAGTTTAATTTCCACCAAATTTTTATTTCTTAAAAAAGGGTAATTTACGATTGAGGTGGAGGGGGGGAAAATTACCTTCTTTAACAACATGACGTTTTTAGATGCAAGATCTTTCACCTGAAAATATAATTAAGAGACACAAACAATTAGTACTTAAAGCATTAATAATAAATTCCTCTCACATAGCATATGTTTGCAATAACATGTGTAGTGTAAAATCAGGTGCTAAAACTTGGTTTTTAGGGTATATGTTTTCCTGGCCTGTCTATGCTATTACTCATTGAGTTTATGTTTTAGTAGTTCTTCTGTCTAACTTTATGTAGTACTTCTTTCGTTTTAATTTGCCTAAAAAAGAATGTCATCTTACTATAATAAAAAATAATTTAGTTTTAAAATTCTTTTTTATCCTTAATGAAATGATTTACAACCACACAAATATCTAAGAATTATTTTGAACCACAAGTTTTAAAAGTCTTCCGATCCTTCTTATTAAACCCCGTGTCAAGTCAAATGGTGTCACATATAATAAGACAGAGAGAGCAATTTTTGTACTGTCAAGTTAAGTTGAATTATAATGATGTCATTGATGAAATCATTATGAACATTTTTCATCTATAAAAAGAGCTCTTTAGCTCCTCATTCAAAATACACCAAATAGAGAGAAGTGAGAGTAACCCCACACTATTTTCTCTGACAAAATAAACTGCTTGTGGATTACTCTCACTTCTCTCTATTGCTCTCTCTATTTGGTGTGTTTTGAATGAGGAGCTAAAGAGCTCTTTTTATAGATGAAAAATGTTCATAATGATGTCATCAATGACATCATTGAATACAAGAAAATCAAACTTATAGCTAACTTCTTGGACTTTTCCTTGCCTAATAATTTTCATAAAGTGGTGGGATTAGATTTATTTCAATATGTAGCTATTGAAAATCTTTATGTTAGTAACAACTTAGACTTAGAATTCATGGAAGGATCCCACAAATCTCTCCCTTAATTTTGATTTTTCTTCTTTGTTCCAAGGTTTGCAACCTCTGAAAATCATCAAACTTGAGAGGCTTTGTGAAGATATCCACAACTTGATCGTGAGATTTCACATACTTGAGCTCTACCTCTTTCTTGGCAATGCATTCTCGAATAAAATGATATCTTGTGTCTAAATGCTTTCTTCGGTAGTGCTTGTGTAGATTTGTTATACAATTCAAACGATAACAAGGTGGTGATGAGTTGTGATATTGACAACAAATCTACACAAGCACTTGCCAAGAATCGAGTGTATCACGACCGAAGAAAGCATATGGACATAAGATATCATTTCTCGCATTGCCAAGAAAGAGGTAGAGCTCAAGTATGTGAAATCTCACGATCAAGTTTGCGAATATCTTCACAAAGCCTCTCATGTTTGATGATTTTCAGAGGCTGAGATCAAGCCTTAGAATAAAGCAGAAAAGTCAAAAATAAGGGAGAGATTTGTGGGATCCATCCATGAATTCTAAGTCCAAGTTATTGCTACCATAAAGATTCTCAATAGCTAGATGTTGAAAAAATCTAATCCCACCTCTTTGTCAAAATTATTAGGTAAGGGAAAGTCCAAGAAGAAGTTAGGTATAAGTTTGATTTTCTTGTATTCAATGATGTCATTGATGACATCATTATGAATATTTTTCACCTATAAACGGAGCTCTTTAGCCCCTCATTTAAAACACACCAAATAGAGAGAGCAATAGAGAGAACTGAGAGTAATCCTTAAGTTTGTGAGGAAAATAGTGTGGGAGTAAAATTATTGTAATTTGTGTGAAATAAAAGAGTGTTTGTTGTTATATATAGAATAGTTATTTTTTGACATTATCAAGTTGTCATCACTATTGTTATATCACATTTACTCCATTATAATATTTGGTGTCATTGTTACTCTATTGTAATTGCTATTCAACGAGAACATTATTTTGGGCGTGATTATTATTTTTTCCAACATTGATAACAACAACAACAACATACTCAGTGGAATTCCATAAGTAGGGTCTTGGGAGGGTAGAATGTACGCAGACCTTACCAAAACCTCATAGAAGTAGAGAGGTTGTTTTCTGGGAATCCTCGTCTCAAAAACTCATAAGCAGAATAAACTAGATATGACAAAAAGTACATGTCAATATGTAAATATGATAGAATTAACACACATACGACAGATATAAAGCACGCCTACTCCTGCAACCTAACTGTACCTCCACCTAACGCTACCAACCAATTAGCTTGCTACTCTAATTCGCGACTTCCACTCCTTTCAATCTAAGTTCATGTCATCGGTGAGATCCAGTTTCGCCATATCTTGTCTGATTACCTCCCCCCAATACTTCTTCGATCTACCTCTACCCCTCTGTGTAACTCCCAACTCTCGCACCTCCTAACAAGAGCATCAGTATTCCGTCTCTACACATGTCCAAACCATTGCATTCTCGCTTCTCTCATCTTATCAGCCACCGGGGCCACCTCTAGCTTCTCCTAAATGGTGTCATTCCTAATCTTATCCCTTCTTGTGTGACCACACATCCATCTCAACATTCTCATCTTTGCGATATGCATGTTCTGAACATGTGCATTTTTTATTGGCCAACACTCCACCCTATACAATAAAGATGGTCTAACCACTATTTTGTAAAACTTACTTTTGAGTTTAGGTGATATCTTCTTGTCACACAATACTCCAGAGGTAAACCTTCATTTAGTCCATGCTGCCCCAAAACGATGTGTGACATCATCATCGATATCATCACTACTTTGGATGATGGACCCCAGATACTTAAAGTTTTCACTCTTGGGGATAGGTTGAATGGCAAACCTCACATCAATATCTGCGTAATCCCTTGCAAACTGAATTTGCACTCCAAGTATTTTATTTTGGTCATGCTCAGTCGAAGGAGTGTCTCCAAGCGTCCAACTTATCATTAACTTTAGTTTGAGTCTCATCGATCAGTACTATGATATCTGCAAATAGCATATACCATGGAACCTCCTCCTGGATAGATCACGTCAGCTCATCCATCACTATGGAAAATAGGAAGTGGCTCAATACAGATCCTTGATAGAGTCCCATTTCAATAGGAAAATACTCTGAGTCTCCTCCCACTATTTTTACCCAAGTTTTAGATCTGTTGTGCATGTCCTTGATTACCCTGATATATGTTATTGGGACAACTTTCACCTCTAGACACCTCCATAGGACATCCCTTGGAACTTTATCATAGGCCTTCTCGATATCAATGAACACCATATGAAGGTCCTTCTTTCTTTCCGAACATTTCTCCACTAATCTCCGGACAAGATGAATTCCTTCAGTAGTGGACTGCCCCAGCATCAAACTGATTCTCCGAAATAGACACTACTCTTCTCATTCTCATATCTGCCACTTTCTCCCAGACCTTCATAGTGCGACTTAACAACTTGATACCCTTGTAATTGTTACAGTTTTGAATATCCCCTTTGTTCTTGTACAATAGAACCATCGTACTCCTCCTCAATTCCTCAGGCATCTTGGCAGTTGTAATGACCCAGAATTTTGTACAACCTTAATGGAGCATGAAAATTTGGTTTCCGAAAAGTTTTGGACCAAGGTGACGCTTCATGGGAGCCCTCACAACCCATGTGAGGTCACACGGCTCGTGTGGAGCCTCTATGGAGTAGCTCTTGGTCTTTGGAGGATGTTTGGCCCTTAAACGTGGTGTTTTAAACTAAGGCACACCACACTTGGACCCCTCACGGTCTGTGTGACACTTCACAGACCGTGTGGTGGGCCATGTGGTGGCCTTGGCTTGAAATCCCCTAATTTTGGGACCAAGTATGGTCACACGGCCAAGTTTACGACTTGTGTGGGGTGATACGACCCCTGTGGCCACCCGTAAGGCTTCTGGAGTGAATTTTTTTTTCTAAGTATGGAATTACTATCTCGTAACTTAATCTTGGAAATTTTCTAAGGAAAGGGGTACGGGCAGTGTCACGACCTGTGTGACACTACACGACCCGTGTGGCCTCCCGTAAAGGTAACTTCCTTGAAAAATTCTAACTGTAAGATCTTCAAGCTCAAGCTAAGTTCACTTTCAAGCCTTCATTTCAAGCTTATCTATGTTATTTCAGGCCATCATAGGTCTCTTACATCAAGTCAAGTTAAAGGAATTCCATTGGCTAAGTCTTTCACAAGTACTGATAGAAGGGTCAATTTTAAATGGTCACATCTCTTAGTACAAAATAAACTAGGTGTCCCATGACCTAACAAATTAAGGCTCTTTGAATTAGCTTTCCAATGCATCAGGTTTCACCTCATTCTGAATTTGGAGCAAGAAGTTATGCCCTTTTTTGTAGAATCTATTTGGGCTAGACGAGAAACCTTCACGAACCGTGAAGCCAACCGTGTCAAGTTCAGTTTAAAATTTAAAGGGTTTTATTGAGGTACTTTTGATAGTTTGACCCATTCCTAAGTCTTTTAAGACCTTTTTAAACCCTCCCCCCCCCCCCCTCTTCTTTACATTCCTAAACTTCTCTCGCACTATTTCTAAACCCTTATTCAAGACTAACACTTAGTTTTTAGAATTAGATTCTCACAATTCTCTCCAAGTCTCACCTTCAAGATTCAAACTAGGATTTCAATTAGGGTTTCAGCTTCAAGCTAAATTCTTCTCAAATTCTCTTCCTAAGCAAGGTATGTGAGATTGATTCTTGGTCCCTTTCAACCAAGAAGACCCAAACTCTTTTCAATTGATTTTCATGGAATTTTTCTTACTTTAAATATGGGGTTTGAGAATCATTGTTTAATAAATTCAATTAATATATAAGTTGTACTTTATTTATGATTTTAAGTTACTTTAAGCCTTGTTATGATGATTACATTGAAGTTATGAACATGCATGTCCAATCCCCTTTAAAGCTTGATTTATGCATGGGTGATTTATAATATGATTTAAATGTGGATCTAATTAACGATTTACTTCAATTTCGTATTATATTATTGATTTTATATTGAATATCAATTACCCATGTTATTTCCACATCATTCATGGCATATGCATCTATGGACACTGGATTTTACGGAAATTATGAAGTGGGTTAAGCCCAATTATGTTCTAAGATATGATTTTGATAAGATATTGGTTATGGCAAGAATATGATCACATATACGTCAATGATTTTGGCTCTTTGAGCATTTTGGGTGCTTGCACCATTTCATATATGTAGATGAGCTATTCCAATGCATAAGTATTTCGACTAAGAGCTATGATTTGGCATTTGAGCCTAAGTACGATTTATTATGAATGATACTTGGCTTTTGAGCCTACATGTGCATTGAAAGTATTGGAAATGACTATTTTCCCTTGAAAGAATGTATATATAAGTGTACGTATTCTCGTGGAATACTGACTTAGCACTGATGGATTGAGAGTTCACTCTCTCTCCTTGAACTATGTGCCTAGCGTAGGTTATGCTAAAATACAGTCCGAAATGGGGTAGCTCATAAGGAAGGTTATTTCATACGGAGGTGCCCGAAAGGTGAAGTATAATATGATATGATATGTTATATGTGAAAATCCTATCCGAAATGGGGTAGCCTGTAAGAAAGGTTGCTTCATACGAAATAAGGGTGCCCGTAAGGTGAAGTATGGTCTACTTTTGGCAAGTAGACCACCTCCTTGCCGGTGAGGGAATTTCATTGGGATTCCAAGTAATAGTTCGCTTGGTCTTACTCTTGTCAGTTGAGGTTACATCCCCACTATATATGAGCATTATGGCAATTCATGCATCATGGACTTCATGGCATATTGTATACTATTCTTCTTTGGATATATAATTCTTTCTATATTATGTACCCTTGTCATCTAACACTGAAATGCAGGCTTAATAAGTCATATGCATTACATGCCCACATACTTAGTACATTCAAACGTACTAAGGCATACTTTTTGCCTACATGATTTCACCTTATAGGAACTGAGGGCTACGGTCATCTTCTAATGCCGGTTAGCTTGAACTTAGAGATTTCATATTAGTGGTGAGTGATATCTTCCAAGGACAAACCACCTTCTTTCTACCTATGTTGTTTTACGTTTACTTTCTTAATTGAGGGTGAGCCTGGGACATATCTTGGCCCCCATCCTATCTTAACATAGAGGCATTGTTGGACACCCCATAGACTATTGTCAACTCTTTACGTTATGTGTGACATGTGAAGCTTTGCCAAGGTTACCTATTCTTATTGGTTATCTTGTATATGTTATGGAATTGTCAATTGATATGATTGTTGAAATGGGAGTGTGGAAGGTCCTAAGGTCAGTATTGCCCCCATAGAGTGAGTCCTACTTACCCGCTATTAGTCCTTGGGTGTTACGTGCTATGTGTTTCTATGTTAATCCCTTTCCCTATGATATCCCCATAGCGTGAGTCCTACCTTCCCATCCTTTAGATCTATGTATTTACTATTTGAATGTGCTTCCAAATTGATGATGTGGATTTGGATATTTTGAGGCTTGTTTGGGTGACTCTCGGGTTCACATTCGCCGTGTCACTTCTAGGCCCTAGGTCCGGAACGTGACAACAGTCTTCATAATAGCATTGAACAGTCTAGTCAACCACTTTATGCCATCCTTGACCATGTTCTTCCAAAAATCTACCTAAATCTCATCGGGTCTGACCGCCCTCCCTCTGTTCATCCTACTAATAGCCCTTCTAACCTCCTCAACTCTAAACCGCCTGCAATAGCCAAAATTATGATGACTTTTGGAGTGTGCCAACTCACCTAGATCAATATTTCTATCTCCTTTTTCATTTAAGAGTTTATGAAAGTAAGCTTGCCACCTTAGTTTAATGGAAGTGTCATCCACCAACACCTTACCCTCCTCATCCTTGATACACTTCACTTGGTCCAAGCCGCGAGCTTTTCTTTTTCTCTCTTTAGCGAGCCTATACAACCTCTTATCCCTCGCCTTTATCACTTAGCTCCTCATATAGACGCTCAAACGCTGCTGTCTTAGCACTCATCACCGCCATCTTTGCATCTGACTTAGCCATCTTATATGTCTCATTAAGCATTCACTTTTCATCTTCATCCTTACACTCCAATCACTTCGTGTAAGCAACCTTAGCTTCTTATCTTTTACTTTGACCTGAACTTCCTCATTCCACCACCAATCGCTTTGACGTCCACCAAAGGTCCCTCTTGAAACCCCTAGTACCTCGATAGCTACCTTTCTAATACAACCAACAGTAGTGTCCCACATATTGTTCACATTTTCGTCACTACTCCAAGTCTCTAAGTTTCTCAACTTTTCTTCCATCTCTCGGGAAAAGGCAGGAGTAAGGCATCTCCATCTAATCCTCGGTTGGGCATAAATAACCTTCTTCTTATTTTCTCTCTTGATCTCTAAATCCATCACTAGAAGCCTATATTGAGTGAAAATATTTTCATTCGGAATAATCTCACAATTCTTACATAGACTTCTATCGACCTTCGGGAGAAGTAGGTAATCTATCTGAGTCTTAGCTACCATAATACGGAAGGTAATCAAGTGGTTTTCCCTCTTCGTGAAACATGAGTTAGCACTAACTAACTCAAAGGCTTTGGGAAAATCCAAGAGAGACGTCCCACCTCCATTCATCTCCCCAAAACCAAAGCCTCCATGAACATCTTCAAACCCGCTAGTGGTTGCCCCGATATGCCCATTAAAGTCACCCTCAATGAAGATTTTTTTCGTCTCTGGTATGCCTCGCACAACCTTATCCAGATCTTCCCAGAAGAGCCTTTTGACTTCCTCATCTAGGCCTACTTGGGGCGCATAAGCACTAACTACGTTCACTACATACCTATAAACCACGAGTTTGATAAGCATCATCCTATCATTAACCCTCTTAACCTTAACCACGTAATCCCTAAGGTCCTCATCTACTAGGATACCTACACCATTTCAATCCCTAGAACCACTAGAGTACCACATCTTAAACCCATCTACATTCCTAGCTTTGGTATCTACCCATCTGGTATCCTGAACACATGTTATATTAATGTGTCTCCTCTTAAAATATTTTACTAGATCTATGGATTTCCTTCTTAGTGATCCTATATTCCACGATGCTATCCTTACCTTACATAAGCTCGTGACCCTCTCACCACCCCTACCCCTTACCCCTGATCCCAACCCCAACCCCAACCCCAATCCCAACCGACGACATGACCCTAGTCTATCATTCGATCCCGACGCCACTAAACTTAAGAAGTAATAGACTACTAAGCGACCAAGATCAGGAATATATGGTATACTACTTAATAATCACAATATGAAAAACAAGTACAAACAAGTAGTTGAGGCACAATAATAGTAAGCAGAAACTAACAAATCAATGTACAATATTAGTGAGAAAGAATCAAGAATAATACGCAACCACAATATTAGTGAGAAAGAATCAAGAAATGGATATTGATCGATATCTTGGTTTTCTGTAGATATGTAATAGGCAAGAAATTTTTGCGAGAAGGAATTGCAAGAAAGAAGATTATTGCAAGATAGTATGTGACAAGCAAGAAATATTGCAAGAAATATGTAATAAGCAAGAAATATATTGAAATTGAACAAGGAAACAAGAAATGCCAACAAAATTGAACAAGAAGGAATCAAGAAATATATACAAGCGGAGGAAAATGAGAGATATCACCCGAATAATATTGGTATCGATGTTTTCGAAGGTTTGTCCAGCCAACTTGATAAAGTTTGATGTTGTTAATTCGTAGAAACTCAGTATTTTCTTCTGGGAATCAAAAGGAGAAAGAGAGCGAGAGCAAAAGCAACTTTCTTGAAGATTGATTGAGTCAAAAAAAGGTGCAGTAGAGTAATTTCTTGAAAGAGATCAAGAAAGTGACTGAGGTGCAAATCAACACCCAAAATTGTGGGAAGGATCGAGAAATCAATGACAGTCGAAGAAATTAATATAAACCCAAACTGAAAAGCAAAAAAGATCAAATTTCGAACCAAGAAAAGCACAATCCAAATTTGATCTTCAACCAAGATTTGCATTCCAGATGAAAAGATTCAATTTTTTGTTTTCAAGAACCCTTAAGATTCCAATTTTTTCAAGAACACCTACAAAGTAGGGCAAAAATAGATAGAAAAAGCTTAAGGTTTTCTTGATTACGATCCGACAATAATTTGTTTTAGAAATTTCTGAAAGAGCAGAATAGGGAATGTAAATTAGGAAAAATAGAATGCCTTAATTGATTTCCTTCTGCACCGATGACTTAAATACACAATGAAATTGCTCGTTTCTTTTCATGAAATTGGATCTTCCTTGTTTCTCTACTTAAACCATGTCATTTTTCCCAACATTGATAGATTTCATAATTAAATTTTATTTAAATTTTCAAGTGAAGGTGGCAAGGGGATATGACAAGGCATGGAGCTGGAAGGGCACTTGCTGGATGTATAATGGAACACTACAAGCCCATAATCAGTTGTTTGCTAGTCAATTGGAACAAATATTTGACTAAGAATTGAAAGATGAAAGCTTTATGCCTCTAATCAACAAAGCTGGAGCCAGAAAAATTGTTAGGAATAGAAATGAAGGCATTCATTTGGCTTTTGCATATAACACCCAATTTTACGCTAACAATTTCAATGAAACTCAAACTGGTGCTAATTGGTGTTGTAACAGAATTTTATGAGGTTTGAGGTGGAACTTGACTCGATGCTCGTATAAATGGGAATTGCAGCTTGAAATAATTAAAGGAGTGTGGCCTTACAGTTTCTTTCAATCTCTCAATCTGTTCCCTAAGGACTTCCATCTGAATACAAAGAAGGAATAATGTGTCAAGTTATGATAATACCGATATAGATATACATATAAATATTGAGTGATGTTTCATTTTTGAGAAAATTAACCTTTCTTGCGCGGATGATGTTGACACTCTGTTCCAACTGATGCTCCATCTGTTTAAGTTCTTCAAGACTGCAAGATTCTAGACTTTCTCCCAGGAGCTTCCTAATGCATACAGAATATAATTTAGATTGGAAAGATTGCTTCAACGAGTATAGGAAAATATGTGTTTGATACGATAAAAGTCAGTTTTCATGAAAAATATTTTTTGATGTTTGATTTTGAGTAGAAAATACTTTCTGGAAAGCATATATCAAACACCGGATGATTCTGATTCGATAATTATAGTTTTCTTACAAAAAAATATTTTCTAAGAAAAGTTACCTCCCTTTTCTATCAAATAAACACAGCTTGTAAAGTAGGATACAATTAAACCTTTTAGATGTTTCAAGAAGCTCAATCTTCTTCATCAGACTTGCTCTATCATGCTTCAAATTCTGCACATTATTCTGTTCCATGGATTGTTTTTCACCCTCAACATCTTTAGTATGCCTTTGATAACGCTCGATAATCTCCTGCATGCTACATATCACAACAACACCAACGTAATCAGCTTTTTTTGGCTAATTTTTTGATCATATTGAAGTGTGCGTCCATCTCATCTAAAAGTTTGTGTTGTTACAAAATGCACACGTTTATTTACTCATTTATGTCTTCAATAAAGTACCGTGTGTATTAGATACATATCCATAATTAAGCATATAATATTAATGTATTCTAGAAACAACTCTCATGGTTGGGTAGGGTTATTGCATGTACTTGTGTGAAGGGAGGCAAAATGTGGCCAAATGAAGGATAACAACGAGGTCTTGTAATAGATGTGTTGCAAGGAGGAAGGAATTAAAAATTTAATTTTTAGGATTAAAAGAGTTTGTAATTAAATTGTTGCTTCACTAAAAAAAAAAAGGTCAAAAAATGACGGACAGTATCACTACAAAAATGTGATAACAATTGCGAGATTGTCTGTCGTTTTTAACTAAAGCCGTGTTGTCCTTTTTTTTTGATTAAAAATATAAATTATTTTTATTTCAACGACAGACAACGTCATTTTTTTTTTTTTGTATTTTAAAATTTATTACTCATCTTTTTAAAAAAGAATAATCTAGTTTGACATAGCATGAAGTTAAAAAAATAAAGAAGACTTGTTAATTTTGTGGTAGCAAACTAAATTATGTCAAATGTAATAAAATGCCTTTTAATCTAGTCATAAACATGACATGTAGAAATTAAAATTAAAGTGTTGCTAGAAAAGAAAATGGGTCATTCTTTTTTAAACATACTAAAAAGAAAAATAGGTCATTCTTTTTTCAAATAAAGAAAATATTTGCTTAAATATACATAACAACAAACAACGTGGTCAATTTAAGTTATGAACATTTTTAATTGTAAATTAAATTATGAATTAGTTTATGAACTTATAATTTTGATTTTAGGGTTTGATTTCATTGTTGTGAATTTCAAATTAGGATTTTTGAACTTGAATTATAGGGTTGTGAACTTGAACTTTAGAAAACTTGAATGTTAGGATTGCGAACTTGAACTCTAGAATGAGTGAACTTAAATTTAGAAAATTTGAATGGTATGATTTATGAACTTGAACTTTAAAAAACTTGAATCGTAAAATTTGTGAACTTCACTTGAAGTTCAGAATTTGTGAACTTGAATTTGATTTTAGGTTGAATTTGTTAACTTAAATGTATGATTAGGCAAAACTTTATACTTAAGGCTCTTGATTTTAGGTTGAACACATTTTTAGCCAAAAAATTATAACGTAACGTCTTTAGGTTAGGTTAATTATGTCATGCACATTTTCTTTGTTGGTGAATAAATTCCAAAGAAAATTGTAAACTTTATTAGCTTGTAATTAAATTTACAAATGGTGAGCTTGGTCAATTTGATTTTAGGTTGATATATATGAACTTGAATTTGTAAAGTGTATTTTGATATTTGATTGAATTGCAAAATTTGTGGACTTAAACGTTACAGTTTATGAAATTAAATTTGATTTTAGATTGAATTAGAGAACTTTCGTTTATTATCAGCCAAACTAAATGCATTAGATTTTTAATTTGTAGGTTGAACTCATAGGAAATTGATTAGGGATTTACTACTTTGTTGATTTAAGGATTTACTACTTTGAATTAGCAAAGTAATATAATTTATATACTAACCATTAAATATATAATCTAATTAGAAGAAAAATAATTAAAATTTCATCCATTTAATTGTAATATTAATAACTATTAAATATACTTATAATATATTATAATTATTAAATAATAAATAAGTATTATCAATATAAATTAGTTAATCTAGTAAATTTATCAATGAATCTCATTTATAATTGAAATATCTATATTTTTTAGATGGATCATTGTCTGTGGATGTATGATATGAGTTATGACATTAGTGGAGGTAAAAACTCCGAATTTTTTTTATTGTATAAGAGGTTTTATTGATCATGCAATAATATTCGATCTTTTTATTTTATTTTTTAAAAAACGTGAAGTGATTAGGCGACCTCGTAGTTCATGCAGGTGCATGAAGTTTTTCTAATATATATATATAAGTATTTGTTAATCTCCATTGTAATAGATTTAAGCCTAGAAATATTTTATGTGGATTGATCGTAGAGGGAGAGATGGGTTGAATGGTATTTTTTTAAAAAAATAATTTGATGTATGTAGATAAATATAATGTGCTTGCACATGATCAAATTAGGATTCAACATGACAAAATTCAACATAAAAGGGTACAACACAATATATTTCAACATGAGAGGATTTATGAAATTATCAATGCATTCGTAGTTCATATTAGAATGGAACTTGAACAATATTTATAAGAAGCTCTTAATAAAAAAGTAAGGCGCTTTTATTGACAACTAAAAGAGGCTAATCGTCCATTATGTAGAGTGAGTCTGCATTTTGTTTTGTTAGTTGTAATTAAACAAATGAATTTTAAATTAGATTAAAGTATTCCTTATGCTGCTATGAACTCTAAGGTTGAGTTTTTTGGACAAATTAGTTAATTCGGAGTCAAACATATCTGAGAATTTTTGTTAGACAAAGAAATTAATTTTCAAGTTAGAATTGTCATATGATAGAATTCGTTTTTGTGTAAATAATTTTAAGTTGTTCTATAGACTAATGTGAATGAGAAACTTATAAGTTTTGTGGACATTCTCGTTATAATATGCAGAGTCTTGGTGGGAAAATGTATTAGTTAGGACTATGCAATATTTACCTCTTATTTCTAGGTCAGAGAGGTTGTACGCATCAATGAGTTCTACTCTATATATGAGATGTCACGTAAAAATAGAAGGTCATCATGTGTAGCATTTTGGTAGAACATATTCTGATTTTTCTAGTGGACCAAGAAATGTAAGATTGAGTTGTGTTGTTGATTTCACACCATTTTTTTTAATTTTACTTTACCTTATTTTTGTTGGCCTATATTTCTTACTTTGTATAATTTTCCACCTGATATGTGCATGACAAATTCCTTCATATTTTTAAATTGTATTATTTAAGATTTTTGTAATTCAAATATTTTAATTGATGTCTATCTACGATCATTGACATATGAGCTAATATAATTGTGATTTGAAGGTGTGGTGACATATAATATATTAAGTAAATAAACAAAATTGTATTATGCTTGTTTCTTTACTATAGACTATTAATGGTTTTTTTTTATTTGCATATGAAATATGTTTGGTTGATTGATTGATGGTAAATTAGCTTGTCCTATTGCATAGAAAATAGTAAAGCATGACTGAAAATTCATGATTTGATTATGATCATTAGTTCTTGCCAATCGAACACAATTTTAGAAAAATAAAAAAATATATTTAAGATAAATAAAATTAAAAATTACCCACCACCTCCATCACTCACATGTCATCAAATTTTGAAGAAAGCTTGTTCGTTGCCAAAAATTATAAAAGCCTTTCCTTCTAAACCTCTTGAATATGGTGTTAAATATTATTGGACCAAACAAAATATATTTTGAGAGTTGTCGTATTAAAAGAGTAATTCTCTACTAAATAATTTAGATATAATGCACATTAAAAAAGTTCATAATTTGTTCAACAAGGTAATGAATGTTAAGAGTAAGATAAAAGATAATCCAAACTAGAATAGATATAAAGAAATATTACAGGAGAATGGAATTGCAGTTTCAAGAAAAAGAAAACAATAAAATATTTAAACCTAAAAGTCAGTTTCTCATTCACATTGAATGAGAAATGAGATTTTGTCTAATTTTATTTTATTTTTGAAATTTAAGGTTTAGGATTCAAGCAAAAACTTTAGGGTGCACCCGCACTTAAAATAAGATTTTTCGACAACCACATAAGAAGAAGAATGAGGCAGATCTGGATGAATAAGTTGAGCCAATGGCAAAAAAATTACCTATGTAAGTATTTAAATTTTGGATAAAAAGTATTAACTTGTCTCTAATATGTATATATGCTAATTTTTATTTTTGATATGCAAAGAGATTATGAATGATACTTGTCTGAGCTCAGTCAGATTCAACAAGCCCTGAGCCAGCCAATCCAACCTACACCGGAAGAAGTCGCACCAATATAAAAGGAGAAAGTGTGATACGAGTATGGTCAACACCAACTATGAGATTCTTTTTGAGCTCACAGAAGGGGTATGATTGACGAGGGCTCCCAGGAAACCTTTCTACCTCTATGAGATAGTGGTAAGGTTTGCGTATATTTTATCATCCCCAGACCCCACTTGTGAGATTTCACTGGATATGTTATTGTTTGTAGAAAGGGTATGAAGAGGATCTTGGATGGACCTCATGGAGCGTAAAGCTTCCACATATGGATGATAACTCTGAACTTGGAGGAGAACAAGTCACATCTCCTTATTGCCTACATCGGCAAGCATCAAGCCAAGTTGATGATTTGGGTACTCAACTGGACATGAGTTCAACTTTTCACCCTTAGATGGATGGACAATCGGAGCGGACTATTTAAATATCATAGGGTATACTTCGGGCATATGTGGTTGATTTTAGTGTTCGTTGGGATCAATATTTATCTTTAGTAGAGTTCGCCTACAACAACAACTATTATTCTAACATTTAAATGTCTCTATTGAAGACGTTATATGATAGGAGGTATAGATCTTAGATTGGTTGGTTCAATGTTATTGAGGCAGACAAATTGGATACCGACTTGCTTAAAAATTCTATGGAGCAGGTCCATCTAATTCAAAGTTGGTTGTGGATAGTCCAAAGTGGACAAAAGAGTTATACTGAAAGGAGAATATGAGCCTTGGAGTTTATGGAAGGTGATCATGTTTGTCTTAGGGTATCACCTATGAAGAGTGAGATGAGGTCTGAGATAAAGGGCGAGTTCAACCTTAGGTCTATTGGCCCTTCTGAGATCTTGAGACAAATTAGAGACATTGTCTATGAGTTGGTCTTTCCCCCTATCTTGTCAGCTATGCACCCGATTTTTCATGTTTCCATGCTTCATAAGTATGTGCCTGCTGAATCTTATGTGATTTCACTTGATTTTATGGACTTGGTTCCATATTTTTCATTTGAGGAGGAGCATATAACTATTTTGGAAAGGTAAGCCCAAAAAATAAGGACAAAAGAGATTGTTTCAATGAAGGTGCAATGAAAGCACCATTCAGTACGAGAAGGCTACTTGGAAAATGAAGTAAAACATGCATACTAGATATCCTTAGCTTTTGAAACTTTAAGTACATTTCTTTACTTTATGTTCGAGACGTCCTTAACTTTTGAAACTTTAGGTACATTTCTTTATTTTATGCTCGAGGGCGAACATGATTTTTAATGGAGGAATGTAATAATCCTAATGGTCATTTTTAGAAAATTATCATTTTGTCCCTCTTGATAGTTGCTCCAAGTCATGTTTGATCAATTTGTGGGTTCAGTTTTAGAGTTTTATTGAATAATTGAGAAATTTTGATGTTTTTGAGTCTTGAAGGTTTAACTTGTTCAAAAGTATCTTTTGGTACCAATGGGACCTATAAATCTTGAAATGAAATTTCGTAGTTTCAATATCTCCAGAATTTGAAAATTGGACTAGGAGTGCTGTCGGTTTCAAATTTGGGGTTATTTCGTTATTTGAGGTCTTAAGTTAGAAGTTTAAGTTATTTTGGATCAAGAATTAACTTTGATCAATATTTGGAGTTTGAACACTCAAAATATGATTCTGTTAGATTCAGAAGGTGATTTTAGGATTAGGAAGAGTTTTAGTAGGTGTTTGGATTGACTTATTTTTTTTACTTTTGACTTTAAGTACTTTGAAATTTTTGGAAGTGTTTGGGTAATATAAAAAAGTGTTTTTAAGCATCTTGTTAAAGCTGAAAAAAATACAAAAATCAAGCCAAAAGCCAACTTATGATTTTTAGCTTTTAACTTATAAGCCACTTAAAAAAAGGCAATCCAAACACTCCCTTAGTTTATTTTGTCAAAAGTTTCGAGAGCATTTAGTTTAGTAGTGACTAAATGACTTTTGAGTCAAGAAGGCTTTGAATATGTTTTTAAGTAGAATAGCATTTATGATTTGTATGCATAGAATTCGCATGAATCCTGAGGGACTATTTGTTGAAAATATGTCTCAGGATATTGCAAAATTAAAATAATTAGTTATATTTTCTTTTAAAAGAATTCTTTTAAAAGATATTCAGTAGCTAAGTTTTAGGATTTTTTAAATTATTTTTATTAGAGTCATAGTTTCTTTATGTTTTATTTGAATTTTATAGGATAAGATTAGTTTGCATATTTTTCTATTTTCCAGAAATTATAACTATAAATGTATGTCTTGAATTATTAATAAAATAATTCCCTTAGACAACACTGCAACATTTTTTCCTCTCAAAGTATTTTCTCAGTTATTTCCTTAGTTTCTTAGGTAAAAAACTAACAATTGGTATCAGAGCCATTTTCTTGAAGGATCTGTGAGAGATGAATTCTGAAAATAATTTTTCTCAAATTGCTCCTCCTATTTTTGATGGTGAAAATTATCATATATGGGCAATAAGAATGGATACTTATCTTGAGGCTTTAGATCTTTGGGAGGCCGTGGAAGAAGATTATGATGTTCTTCCGTTGCCTGATAATCCCACGGTGGCCCAGATCAAAAACCAAAAAGAAAAGAAAATAAGAAAATCAAAAGCTAAAGCAACTTTGTTTGCTGGTGTGTCTGCAACAATTTTCACGAGAGTTATGGCTCTCAAATCGGCAAAAGAAATTTGGAATTATCTGAAGAAAGAATACACAGGAGATGAGAAAATACGGGGCATGAAAGTGTTGAATTTGATAAGGAAATTCGAATTGCAAAAAATGAAGGAATCTGAGACCGTCAAAGAGTACTCAGATCGACTTCTTAGCATTGTTAACAAGGTAAGATTGCTTGGCACTAAATTTAAAGATTCAAGAATTGTTGAAAAAATTCTTGTTACAGTGCCAGAAAGATACGAAGTATCTATAACTACCTTGGAAAATACAAAAGATTTGTCCAAGATTAACTTGGCAGAATTGTTAAATACATTGCAGGCACAAGAGCAAAGGAGGCTTATGAGGCAAGATGACATGGTTGAAAAAGCATTAGTTTCTAGTCACAAAACTCAAAGCAAGGGTAAATTCTTGAAGAATTACCCACCTTGTCAGCACTGTGGCAAAAATGGACATCCTCCATATAAATATTGGAAGAGACCAGATGCACAGTGCAAGATCTGCAAACAACTTGGTCATGAAGCTGTGATTTGTAAAAGCAAATTTCAGCAAGATGAAACAGTTGCTCAAGTCACCACTGAAGAAGAAGACCACTTATTTATGGCAAGCTACTATGCAACCAAAAAATCTGATTTTTGGATGATTGATAGTGATTGTACAAATCACATGATATATGACAAAAATCTTTTTAAAGAGTTTATGCCTATGGAAAATAAAAAAGTCAAAATTGGAAATGATGACTGTATTCCTGCAACAGGAAAAGGGTCTGTTGCAATCAATTCAAGTTCAGGTACAAAAATAATTTCAGATGTCCTTTACGTGCCTGATATTGATAAAAGTTTATTGAGTGTTGGTCAGCTTATGGAAAATGGATTTATATTATTATTTGGAGACAAATATTGTCGAATCTTTGATTCCAATAAGCAGGAAATTCTACAAGTTGAAATAAGAAGTAAGAACTTCTTATTTGATCCAACAGAAGATGTGCACAAGCCTTGCAAGACGAAAGATGAATTGGTTGATTTATTCATGAGGTCAATTTCAGATGAAACTGCAATCAACAAATCCTGATCCAAGGAGGAGTGTTGAAAATATGTCTCAGGATATTGCAAAATTAAAATAATTAGCTATATTTTCTTTTAAAAGAATTCTTTTAAAAGATATTCAGTAGCTAAGTTTTAGGGTTTTTTAAATTATTTTTATTAGAGTCATAGTTTCTTTATGTTTTATTTGAATTTTATCGGATAAGATTAGTTTGCATATTTTTCTATTTTCTAGTTAGAAATTATAACTATAAATGTATGTCTTGAATTATTAATAAAATAATTCCCTTAGACAACACTGCAGTATTTTTTCCTCTCAAAGTATTTTCTCAGTTATTTCCTTAGTTTCTTAGGTAAAAAACCAACACTATTTAAAAAAATTTGTTTCTTAAATGTTTGTTTTGTTCTAATGGTTGTGATCCCTTCTTCACGGTCTTGAGCCCCTAGCCTCGGTTGCTACGTGTCGGTCTCTCTTCTTCACGATCACAATTGCGATGAGCACTTAAGGGTTGACTTACAATCGTGTGGAACCTTGATCGCAAAGGGCAGTTGCCTAGAAGACTTAAGCATTTTTGAAGTTTCTTCTTTATTTTCTATTTTTGAGCTTTGAAAATTCTTGGGTGATGATTTTAAAGAGGATTTCAAGATTTAGCTATTGGATAAGGGATTGCAACTTAGAATCTTCATTTTGATTTTAACATTTACTTTTTTTGATTTTTTTAACTTCAAATTTTATGGGTTTTCTCAAAAACATGAATTTTTGATAATTTGATTATTACATAGTTATTTCAATTCCATTTTTGAAATGATTTTCACTATTAATTTTTAAATTCTTTGAAAAACGTAATTATGTATCAATTTTAAATTTACCCCGACTTTCTAGCTTGGAAATGAATTTCAGACCATTTCAAATTTATTCTTCAAAACTAATAATAGAGTTATGTCATTCTTGTATTCTTATTGTAATTTCATATTTGAATAGACGTTATTGATTTGGAGGCCCATCGAAAAAGGAAGGCTCAAATTCAGAATAGTGGTTGATTAAATTGAGACAAGTGAACTTTTTGACCTTTTATTAAATGTATAGAATCTTGTATTTCCTTATTTGGTGTTAGAGAGTAATAAATATTATGGGAGGATTTGATTTAGTGATCACACGTCCTTGTTAAATGATTTCAATGGTGAATAAGGCGTATAAAAAGAAAATCGATGGAATATTAATATGTGATGCGTTGTGTAGGTTTTGAATTGCAATATGATTTTTCGGTGATACAACGTAACCATTTAGATATGAAATTTATCATTTCTCTTATCATACTATTGGATATGCCTATTTTTGTTGATTCTATGATATTATGAATATGAAGAAAGGAAACACAAAGAATGTACTACTATAAAAAAAACGTATCATACATCGTAATAGATATTATTTGAGATATGTGCCATACGCCTAGTAGTTGCATGAATAATAAGTCTCCTAGGTCTTTATTTGAGGTCAGTGAGTATGTAACATTAGGACAGAGATGCATCACTCCTTATGTGATATTGCATTGCATTGCACCTCATCATTCTTTATTGAATTCTCGTTGTAAGCATATACTTGTATCCCCTTCCTATTATTTATGTATTTGAAACTGATTGATGATATTCAAACGTTGAGTCCTTCTATTAGGTTTTCTTGCTTGATATTATTATTTGTTAGTTTAGGTTGAGTATCTTATGCAGGTTCGGATGGTATGCGATGGAGTACTTAAGTTCTGTGTAGCTTTACTTAGGGTGAATTGGAATACTTGTTGGATACTGTGTTGTTTAGTATTCACCCCTTCTACATTTATATAGGTTGCGAGTTTGGACCCTATTGATTGCCTTCTTCCATTTTCAGTCTGAGGCTTTATGTCAAGATTTGAGAGGTAGCTTCTTCTCATCTTAGCCGGCCCTCATGTTCCTTTATAATGTTCTTGTTTTACTTAAAAAATAAAGACATTATGACTTGTATTTTTTTCAAATTCAATGTAGTACGTAGAGAGTCACCAAGTTTTAGTGGTGGTAAGAGTTGTGATTCAATCATCCTCTTATTTCGTTTCTTTGAATTGTTATTTCTACTTTATTTCTATTTTTATTTATATAATTGAGTCCTAGACTGACTTGTCTTGATGGGTTAAGACAAGTGTCATCACACTCGAGTTTGGATTATGATATAATATCAGAACCCTAGATTCATAGGTCTCAAATGTGTATATTTTAAGTCTAGTACAGTCTTGAAATCGATGCGAAGACATTCATTGTTTATCTTCGAGGGGCTATGAAGACTGTTAAAAAAATTCTCTTTATTCTTTCAATTCTTATTGTGAGTTGTTAATTGAGTTAGTGTTGAGTTGTCGCATGCTCTGTACTACTAGCTATCGTCATCACATAAATAAGGAGGTTTTCACATAAATAATATGTGTTTTTCACTTGTAGTTATCATTGTCATTTACTTACCATTCTTAGTAGTTATACTTAGTCAAGAACCGTATCTCTTGACTCGTGGTGATCTATATGAGCCATCAATTGATATCAAAGTCTATTTTTTTCAAAAGGTTCACACCTAATTAGAGGGATCCTACTCAAATGATTGTTGATTCTTGAGGATGGAAAATAAACTCGACCACCCAAGTTTTTCGAGTAATACAGTGGGTGGTTGAGAATGGATGATTTCATCATAATTGAAGATACTAAGACATGGGATGTTATTTGTGACGGTTTCTATGTTTGCATGAAGGCTCTTACCAAAGGACATATACCAGAAAAGAATATGCCAATGTTGATGGAACACAAATGGAAAAGAACTTCAAGGATGAGCTTTTCAAAATGAAGGATGGAGATCAGAGTCCATTTTGAGCATGCTAAATTCACTCTCCATTGTTTAGAAAAAGTTATAAAAAAAAAAATCATCAATAATGGAGCTTATTGATGAAGTATATAAAGTATGCATGTCCTAAATGGACTCTTCTTTCTTCATTTTGAAAGAGTTTATACTGAGTAGTGAGTTGTATCAATTTTATGTGTTCAAAAACTTAACTGAATAAGGGAAGGTGTTGAATCTGTTAACTTGATGCATATTTTCAATTGACAATATAAGTCATATAAGTAAGATCATCGTACTTCCTGTAGGGACTGCGCGTACCCCCACCCTAACCCCGCATTAGTATGATATTGTCCGCTTTGGGCCAAGCCCTCACGGATTTGTTTTTGGGCATATCCCAAAAGGCCTCATACTAATGGGTTGGGTTGAACCTTATTTATTTTGGTTCTTCTTCTCTCTTTCTTCCAATGTGGGAGGAAGTTTGTCCCACCCAACAAACCTCCCCTCAAACTTAACGACCACCCAACTCGTGACCTCTCTTCCAGCGATTATCCGTCTGCACACCATCTTGCACCGCCGCTACATCTTTGCGAGACACGCCGCCCGATCTTCTCCTGTCGGGAAGACTTTCGACACAAGGTATACCGCAGACCATCAATCTGCTTAGGTCACGCCATTTTGATCTGTCAGAACATCTTGTACCGCCGTTAACACCCAACGGGACACGCCGCCTGACCACCACTTGTCAGGAAGACTTTCGACACAAGGCATCACCTGCAGATCACCGGTCATATTGTCACACTGGGTACACCGAGAACTTCGCACAACGCGATCCACCGCTCCTGCCCGCATGAACTGGTCACGCCATTTTTGATCTGTCAGAACATCTTGTACCGCCGTTAACACCCAACGGGACACGCCGCCTGACCACCACTTGTCAGGAAGACTTTCGACACAAGGCATCACCTGCAGATCACCGATCATATTGTTACACTGGGCACACCGAGAACTTCGCACAACGCGATTCACCGCTCCTGCCCGCATGAACCTGGGCTCTGATACCACATGTAGGGATTGCGCGTACCCCCACCCTAACCCCGTATTAGTATGATATTATCCGCTTTGGGCTAAGCCCTCACGGATTTGTTTTTGGGCATATCCCAAAAGGCCTCATACTAATGGGTTGGGTTGAACCTTATTTATTTTGGTTCTTCTTCTCTCTTTCTTCCAATGTGGGAGGAAGTTTGTCCCACCCAACACTTCCATCATTAATTTTTATTTATATAACTATAAAAAAAAGTAGAAAAATTTTTATTTCTTAAATTTTTTTTAACTGAAATAGGATAAACATTTTCTAATTTTAAAAAATCATTATTAAGAAAAAGAATTGTATTTCAAAAGAAAAGAAATCATACTTATGTGGAAAAAGTTTTTTTTTTTTTGACCCATTAAGTAATAATGAGACATTTTTGGACCAAATTACAGACGGGGAAAATATTTTTTTTGTTAACTATTAACTAAGAATATATTTTTTCAATTTCGCATAGTTTCAGGATATTTTCTACCCTATTTTGATCTTTTAAAAATTGTTCCTTGCTAAATATTTGACATTTTTCGACCAAATCATAGATGGCAGAGATATTTTCTGATCAAAGTATTAACTAAGAGTATTTTTATTCAATTTTGCACCGTTTAAGAATATTTATTACCCATTTTCAATCTTTTAGTATTGTCCCTTCCTTGCTAAATATTTGGCATTTTTTAGATTCTTTTTAAGAAAATTGAATCTCTCTATTTTCTTTATTTAAATGACATACTCCTTAAAAAAGAGAAAAGATATATGGAAGTGTGAACTACTTTTTGGTATCCTCGTTTGTTCCCATGTATGTAGCCATGCCTTTTGAGGGATATCTTTATATTGTCAAAGTTGATTCTTTGCCATTCTTTTTGTTTATAGATACTGTTGTAAGTGGGGTGAACATGGCCAGACTCACAACATTGAAGACAAACAAAGGACTATAGTTTTATACTCCCTCCGTCCTATTTTATGTGACACGTTTTGACTTGGCATGATGATTTAAAAAAAGGAAAGACTTTTGAAACTTGTGGTCTAAATTCATTCTTAGATATTTGTGTGGCTGAGAATCATTTCATCAAGGGTAAAAAGGGAATTCTAAAGTTAAATTGTTTCTAATTAGAGTAAGGAAACATTCTTTTTTGGAACGGATCAAAAAGGAAAAGGTGTCACATTAAATAGGACGGAGCGAATATTACCTTAGTTTATTTATAGCTTTTATGATAAGATTTTACATAACTTTGAAGGAAAAAATAATTAGGAGTGTAGTATGATTAATATATTTTTTAATCTTTATCTCTTTAGGTACTTCTTGATTCTAAAATAAATAATGTTAATGGAAAACAATAACAACAACAATAACATATCCAGTGGAATTCCACAAGTAAAGTCTGAGGAGGATAGAATATACTCAGACCTTACTACTACCTCATAAATAATGTTAATGGAAAAATTAAAAGAAATAATTAGAATTCGCTTCATCTTTTAAATTGACAAATAATTAGAAATAGCTATATTGAGAATACATGATTATTAAAAATGAATAAAGAAAGTATATGACAAGTTATATAGTATTATTTTTGAGGTTACTAATTCATTTTTAGGAGCTATTATGAATAATTGTCTTTAGGTGATTGGATTCTTTTACACTATCATAGAATAGAAGTAAAATTCAAACGTAATTTACACACACCAACATTTATCATAAGGAGGTTCATGCAGTGACTTCAAAATTTTGGAATGGTAGATTAATTTTTGTACATTTTTAGTAAAATTTTAAAATATATATGGTGTTTGGTTAAAGAAATACTGAATGTGAACAATTACTTGTAAATATTTTTTACACTATTAGTAATGGTGACATCAAGGGCGGAGATAGTGTATACATCATGGTTTAATTCAAAATTTGTAGTTGTCTTGTGAATGCTATTGAATGTGTATAAATTATTAATTTATAATTTAGTAATATGGAAAAATTAAAATACCTATACATTTAAAATTTCGACTCAATCTTTGCGGTAAATAAAAGTTATATTTTCTGTCTTAATTTCTATGATTCATTTCCTTTTTAGTTAATTAAAAAAAAGATATATTTTTATATTTAGTAATAATTTAATTTTAAATTGTTCATTCAACATTTATTCTTAGATTCCAAAATTTTGTAAAAATAATTTACTTTTTAAAAATCATGTCAAATCAAAATAGGTCAAACAAATTGAAACAGAGAAAACGGTTGATGTGAGAATATAAAATGTAATAATTTCAAGATAAAATGTCAAATTATTTTTATCCCATATTTAATTAGAATTATTAGATAGTTTTAAATTATTTATCCCACCTTTTTTCTAATAATAATGTAATGAATCATTTCATATACATAATGAAATAAATTTATCTTGAGATAATTAATCTTGAAATAACTTGTTTCTTACCAATTGAAATCCTTACAACTATATTTTGGACAAAAGATTCTTTATTCTTTTAACTTTGTCAGTAATTTACAGACTTCTTTAATCAAGTTTTACGGGAAACATTACCATTGGTAACCAGACTTGTTAACCCTAAATGAGAAATGTTTAAACTTTAAACAACACATAAGATGGTCTCAACTTTACCCATTTTTCCACTCTCTAGCCTCCTCCTCTCCTTCTTTTTACGAGGCAATAAGTTTTCTTACTTAGTTTAAAAAAAAAGACCTAATTTTATATAGTAATAATTTCAGTATTTTTAATAAAATAATTTATAATAATATAAATATTTATAATGTATTTTAGACACAAGTTTTACAAGTATTTTTTTTTATTTTCAGACAAATCAAACTATATCATATAAATTAAAATGAGAGAGTACTAGTTATTCTCTAATACATCTCAATTTATATGAAGATGTTTGATTCAAACTATATTTTAAGAAAAATAGAAAATCTTTTAAAAATTTGTAATCCAAAATAAGTCATAAAATTTTATAAGATTGTAAATCATCACATTAAAAGTTAAAAAAAAAAGAAAAAGAAAAAGAGAGAGAGAGAAGCTTAAAGTGAAAAATGCTACTAAACATAGAGGAATGTCACCCATTTTTGGATTGACTTAAATAAAAAAAATATCAAATAAGTTGAGATGGACGAAGTAATATATAGAAAGTAGACTGATTTTCAAGATTTGAAATTTATGAGTTTTGAAGCTCTGTCATTTTTTAAATTCTAAATTTATAATTAATACATATTCAAACAGATTTTTCAAAAATAAATACACGATTTGAATCAATGGTGTTCTATACCAAACTCATACCATAAACGATAAAATTTATTTAGCTATATGTAAAAATATATTTCGTGCCTTCCTTTACTAGTACATCCGCTACTTGATTAAAGAAAAAAAAAATTATACCCTAGGGTTTTATTCTACGATGATTAAGAACTACATCGAAAATTTGTGACTTGTACGGTTAACTCTAACTTGTTCAATTTTTTTCTTTTTTTGGGTCTTATTTAAGTAATTACTAGATGGACGGACAGAAACGCCAAAATCCTTCTCTTCATACACTGTTAAGATGTACAAAACCTAAAAACCCTTCATAAATGATTTCTAAGTGTTTTTTTTTAAGCGAGTAACTAGCACGATAAATCTTTAAAAGCCTAAATCAATTACATAGTTAATTTGATCTTGATTTTCCAATTTACTTAAGGATGAGATCTGATATAATCTGAAAGAAAATCAGAACAAAATTATATAAAAGAAGGAAAAGGAGTAGTTACCTTGAAGTGGAAAATTCATAGAGTTTTTGTTTGGGAGAAAAAATAATCAAAGCGACTTGAGCATCACAAAGTACAGACAGTTCAAATGCTTTCTTTAACAAACCATTTGATCTCCTCTTTGAGAAAGTGACATGCCTGCTCCTCGCGTTTCCTATACGCCTCATCTCACTTTTCCCTCTCTCAAAAATCAATTAATCAACAAGCCAAGCACAAGAAATAATAAAAGTTGTATCGATTCTATAATTAGTGTTGATGGTGGACTTACAAAATTGGCAAAAACACAGAGAATATTTTGCTTGCAAGCGAGTGGAAAATTGGCTAAAAAGAGAATGAGTACAAGTGTTTGTTTGAGAGAGAGGGGAGGTTAAGTTTAACTTACAATAATACATCATTTTGGTGCATCGGATAATGTTGCTCGTTAGTTAATTAGAGATTTTATAATTGCGATTTAGGTATGAAAAAAATTTGCATTTATGAAATCTTATACAATATGAATTTAACTTAATCAGGCTCCAACACAAATACCGAACACCAAAATAATTTTTTTTAAAAATATACTCATCATATCAACATTAATATGATAATATTCAAATAAAATAAATAATCAATTATTCCTATTGTCTTAATTTGTGTGGCTGTGTTGACTAGTTACAATTTTTTTTGAAAAAAATATTTTGAAATTTGTGATCTTAAATAATTTTTAGACATTTTTGTGATTATAAATTATTTCATTATAGGATAAAAGAAGAATTTCAGAACTAAATTATTTTTTATTATAAAAAAATGACAATCTTTTTAAAATAAATTAAAAAAATATATATGTCGTATAAATTAGGATATATATATATATATATATATATATATATATATATATATACGCCCTTCCTCTATTCACTTTTACTTACCTATTATATTTGTAGACGACAAAATTTCGTATCGTGAAAATAATAATCAAGAACGAAAATATCGCAACAATCGTAGTATTTAATTTCAATATGTGAGTGTTACAATCTCTGTGAATCCTCTGATTCGCCTTTTCAAGTGTAAATTCAAGGGCTCTTGATCTTGTTCTTGAATTTGTTCTTGGACTTTGAATTTATTCTTGATCCTGATCTTGAAACTTTGGATTTGTTCTTGATCTTGATCTTGAAACTTTGGATTTGTTCTTGATCTTGAAGCTTGTTCTTGAGTTCAAGAGCTTTAAAGCTTGTTCTTGAACTTGAATGCTTGAATTCTTGAATTTGTAGAGGAATTTGTGGCTTTTGATCCACGAGCTCTCTCTAGTTTTCTGTTAGAATTCTTCTTCTCTTCTCTTCTCTTTTTTTTTTTTTTTTTGAATTCTGAAGACCTCTATTTATAATTGTAGAATAGAGGAATTATAATAGGAAAGACTTTCCTTCAGCCAATCAAATTTAAGTGACATGGCATATTGGGCTTTAATGAAATGGGCTTGTCATTTCGACACATGGCATGATCCCATTGGATTCTTTGTTTGACTTGGCGTGCCACATCATTTGACACGTGGCACCAAGATTGGCCTCTTGGATGAGAAGATATTGGGCCTAATAAAGTGGGTCATCTTTTATAGCCCAAATAATTGAATTTGGGCATTTAATTAAATCCATACTTTATTGGACTCAATTAATTAACCCAATTATATTAATCCATGATATTTGTTTGGACTAACATATTTCTTGGATTGTCTTTTGTAGCCCAAATAATTGAATTTGGTCTTTTAATTAAATCCGTACTTTATTGGACTTAATAACCAAATTATATTAATCCATAATATTTGTTTGGACTAATATATTTTGAATTTAATATAATTTGAATCATTTTATAAAATTTATATTTCAATAAATTTTATATGATTACAAATGCCCCCTACTTCAAGTCTTGTCGGAATGTTTTATCATTTGAAGACTAGACTTGAAGTATTAATTTAATATTATAATAATAATAATTATTATAATATTATAAAAGAATATTGACATAATATTATACTTTATGTCAAAAAGGAAAATCATTCTCAACTTTACCTTATTTGAAAAAAAAGAATTTGACCTTCCTTTTTTTTCTTTCTTCTTTCTTTCCTTTTTTTTTTTTTCCTTCCTTTTTTTTTTTTGTTTTACGTGGTCTTTGACCACTTTTTCTTTCCTTTCTTTTTTTTTTTTTTAAATTTTTTTTTTTCTTTCTTTCTCTTTTTCCTTTTTTTTTCCTTTTTCTATTCTTTCCTTCTTCTTTTTTTTTTCCTTTTTCTTCTTGGACAGCACCCTATAAATAGGGATATGCTTCTTCATATTTTTCAATCAAGACTGAAGTCTAATCCCAGCTGTCTTTGTTGAGGTATGACTCTCCTTTCTTTTCTTTTCTTTTTTTTTTCTTTTTCTTTGTTTTTTTTTGTTTGTCCCCCCTTTTGTAGGTCCAAGGGAGTATCATTTGTGTTTTGCTAATGCAAAAATTTGATCTTGAGGCGTGAGGGAATGTATTCCATATCCCCGCCTTGAGATCACTAATGCAAGGCTTTACGCTGTTCTATATGTTTAAACATAGGGGACCAACAACACGAGGCTTTACGCTGTTCCAATGTTTAAACATAGGGGACCAACAAAACGAGGCTTTACGCTGTTCTAATGTTTAAACATAGGGGACCAACAAAACGAGGCTTTACGCTGTTCTAATGTTTAAACATAGGGGACCAACAACACGAGGCTTTACGCTGTTCTAAATGTTTAAACATAGGGGACCAACAACACGAGGCTTTACGCTGTTCTAAATGTTTAAACATAGGGGACTAACAACACGAGGCTTTACGCTGTTCTAAATGTTTAAACATAGGGGACCAACAACACGAGGCTTTACGCTGTTCTAAATGTTTAAACATAGGGGACTAACAACACGAGGCTTTACGCTGTTCCAATGTTTAAACATAGGGGACCAACAACACGAGGCTTTACGCTGTTCCAATGTTTAAACATAGGGGACCAACAAAACGAGGCTTTACGCTGTTCCAATGTTTAAACATAGGGGACCAACAACACGAGGCTGGAATTGCTTTCTAAGGCCAAGGAGGGTCTTGAGTCACTCAGAGCAGAGGAGGATGAGAAGGCTAAACATGTCTCTTCTAGAAGGAAGTCACTAAAGAAGGTCAAGAAGAAGTTAGCAACTCTAGAAGCAGAGCGAGAGGAACTTGAGGCTGTCGTAGATGCTGCCAAGAAGGAGATTGAGGAGGTTCGAGCAAAGATCCTAGTTGCTGAGAAGGAGGTGTCCTCTTATGACAACATGGACTTCTTGACGACTGAAGATTCGAATCGCTTGGAGCGTGGGAAAGAGTGCTTAGAGGCTAGTCGTCAAGATTTGATCAACTATAAATTATGCTTAGATTAGGCTCCCTCATTTTCCCCTCTTTTCTTATTTCCTTAAGATTTAGATTGATATGTTAGACAATTTTATAACAATAGGTCTTCTCTATTTTTTTTTTTGTCTCATATCTTGTATTTGTGGTTTTGACTTGAAGTTCTTCACATGTCGTCTTTTGTCGCGAACTTTAGCAATTCAAACTTACTTTGCATTTGGTACACTAGTAAGAATGAAAATAATAAAAGTCCTTTCTCTTTGAAGTTTGTGCATTTCCCTTTGCAAATTTTATGCAACTTAATGTCTTAACTCACGGAATCAATGAATTTCAAGAATATCCACACAAGCTTGAGAACTTGAGGACCATCACCTGCATACTCACTTAATTTGAGAATCGACATGTAGACTTTGGGACTTTAGTTTGGAGACTTGGGGAATATGAGAACTTCAACTTGTATACTTGAAAATTTTGAAAACTTCAACTTACACACTTGAAGGAATTGAAGATTTTGGTTTGAATACTTGGAGAATCAAAGACTTCAATTTTGCAAACTCGGAGAATTCAAAACAAAACTTCAACTTGTATACTTGAAGAATTCGAAGACTTTGATTCGCATACTTGGCCAAATCTGAAAGTCTCAAGCATGCTATTGAAGAAGCTTACATTCCATAGGGCTTTGCCACATAAAGAAATCAGTAGGGACATATGATTTTTTTAACACTCATGCAACTGAACTTGGAATATAATTCCAAGCGCCTACGTACCTCAATGAAGAGGATCAAGTCACAACGTAGTTCTGGAGAGTGTTTTTTTTTTTTTTTTTTTTTTTTTAGGGTGCCGTGCACAGTTTATACTCTTGCGGGCCAGGAGTGTAATGCATTTTTATACCCAAATTTCAATGAGCATAATTTTCCTCAAGGATAGTACCTCTTAAGGAATTTTGCGTTTATAGGACCGATCCTTATGCCATCTGCATCAACAAGCTTGTAAGCACCATTTGAGTATACTTCTTGTACTACATATGGTCCATCCCACTTTGAGGTGAATTTGCCCCCAGACTTACGTGAAGTGATAATGGGCCTTCTTACTGCGAGAACTTGGTCTCCAACTTGAAAACACCTCAAGCGAACCTTTTTATTGAAAGCACGAGACAAACGAGCTTGATAACATTCAAGATTCTGTTGGGCTTCTAACCTTTTTTCATCCAGTGCTTCTAACTCGGCAAGACGCAGTCGAGCGTTTTCTTCCTCAGTGAGCCCTTCTTGGATAGCCAATCTCAAGGACGGTATTTGATGCTCAAGTGGTAGGACCGCTTCAACTCCAAAAGCAAGCGAATATGGGGTTGCTTGAGTCGGTGTGCGATATGTCGTCCTATATGCCCACAAGGCTTCTTCCATTCTTTCATGCCAATCTCGTTTGGACTTAGAGACCACTTTCTTCAAAAGATTACACAGGGTCTTATTGAATGCTTCGGCTAGACCATTGGCAGCGGCATGATACGCAGAAGATTTTCGCTGCTTGAAGCCAAAGAGATCGCATATTTTATTCATCAACTTGTTATCAAACGGCTTGCCATTATCCGTTATTATATATCGTGGGATGCCAAATCGATAGACAATGTTTACTCGAATAAAATTGGCAACATTCTCCTTCTTGACTTCTTTAAGGGCTACAGCTTCGGCCCATTTTGAGAAGTAATCCGTCGCAGCCAAGATGTACAAGTGTCCACCAGAAGATTTTGGCAATGGTCCAACAACATCTAGTCCCCAAGCATCGAATGGCCAAGATGCGATAGTAGGGTGTAAAACTTCAGGCGGTTGATGTATGAAGTTTGCATGGAATTGACAAGCTTTGCACCTTCGAGCATAATCCAAGCAATCTTTTACCATGGTCGGCCAATAATACCCCATCCTTTTTATGTGAAAATGGAGCTTTGGCCCAGACTGATGTGATCCACATACTCCTGAATGTGCCTCTTGCAAGGCTTGAGTCGCTTCTTCCTCCCCCAAACACCGCAAGAGCATTCCCTCAAATGATCTCCTATACAATGTGTCCTTGTAGTAGAGGAAACGAGGTGCCCGACGACGAATGTCAGTTCTTCTTTTAGCATCTTCCGGCAGTATCCCATAACATAAGTAGTCGGTGATAGCTTGTCGCCAGTCCTCTTTATTGGCTTCAGAAACTGCGACAACATGTTCAAGCTTATCCTCCATTTGCCCGTCTTCATCCCACGATGGTACTACCCATTTTTGGCAGATAGTAACTTGCGTCTGATCAGGAAGCGTCAGAGTTGAGGCTAGAGCAGCCAAGGCATCAGCTGTTTTATTTTCTTTCCTTGGCACATGTTGGAGGGTCACATCTCCAATCTGTCCTATCAACTTTTCGGCATAACCGTGATATGAGCGCAACTCAAATTTCCTGACCTCATAGGTTCCCAAGAGTTGTTTAATCACCAATTGAGAATCACCAAAAACTTGCAACTGTAATTGTTTCATGTCAATGGCCATTTCGAGTCCCAGTATTAGTGCTTGATATTCTGCAACATTGTTGGAGCAGCGTTGTTTCAATGTGAAGGAGAATGGTAAGACCTCTCCTTGTGAAGTGACAAACACTACGCCTGCGCCAGCTCCACCACGGTGCGCAGCCCCGTCAAAGTACATTTTCCAAGGGGGTTGGACCTCGATGGCCATTGCGTCTTCATCAGGAAGCTCATCAGTTAATTCCCAATCATCTGGTATAGGATGGTTCGCCAAAAAGTCCGCTAATACTTGTCCCTTCACAGCTTTTTGAGGGATGTACACAATCTCAAATTGTTGGAACTGAAGGTACCACCTTGCTAGTCGGTCACTGAGGACTGGTTTCGACATAACAAATTTGATGGGATTTGCTCTAGAAACAAGATGGATAGTATGAGCTTGAAAATAGTGCTTCATCTTTTGAATCGAGAAGACCAGTGCCAAACATAACTTCTCAATTGGTGAATAATTCAGCTCGTTTGGTGTCATCATCCTGCTCAAGTAATAAAGGGCATTTTCTTTGCCTTCATTATTCTCTTGGGCCAGTAAGGCTCCCACAGACCTTTCTTGCGCTGCAATATAAAGTATCAGTGGTTTTCCAGGTATAGGAGCTGCTAAGACCGGAGGTTTTGCCAAATACGCTTTGATACTTTCGAAGGCTTTGCTACACATTTGATCCCATTTGAAAGGGACACCTTTCTTCATGAGATGACTGAATGGTTGGCATCTTCCAGCTAGATTCGAGATGAACCTCCTTAAGTAGGCTAATTTTCCCTGGAGACTTTTCAACTCATGAATGTTTCGAGGCTCGGGCATCTTCAAAATTGCATCAACTTTGGCTTGATCAATTTCGATTCCTCGATGTCGCACGATAAAGCCAAGAAACTTTCCAGAAGCAACCCCAAAGGCGCACTTTAGTGGATTCATCCTCAGTTGATATCTTCGGAGCAACTCAAATACCATTCTCAAGTCTTTTAAATGGTCGCCCCTTCTTTTCGACTTCACTACCAAGTCATCCACATAACACTCAACATTTTTATGGAGTAAGTCATCAAATATATTTTGCATAGCCCTTTGATACGTGGCACCAGCATTTTTCAAACCAAAAGGCATCACCTTGTAGCAATAAATGCCTTTAGGCGTACGAAACGCTGTGAGTTCTTCATCCTTTGGTGACATGCGAATTTGGTTATAGCCAGAAGAACCATCCATGAATGACATTGCCTCATAGCCAGTTGTAGCATCAATCATCAACTTCGGAATGGGTAGCGGGAATTCATCTTTAGGGCATGCATTGTTGAGATCTCTAAAGTCAACGCAAACTCGAATTTGGCCATTCTTCTTCCTCACGGGAACAATGCTTGAAATCCACGTGGGGTATTTCACTTCACGGATAAATCCTGCCTCAATGAGTTTGTTAACTTCTTTCTCAATTAATGGAACCAAGTCCGGCCTGAAGCGTCTTTGAGCCTGCTTGACAGGACGAGCGCCGTGCCTGACTGCTAATTGATGGACCGCAATTTTGGGGTTCAAACCAGGCATTTCTTTATAGCTCCAGGCGAAGACATCCCTGTACTCTTTAAGTATATTCATATAAGCCATTTCTTCGTCAGCTTCTAGGAAAGCACTCAAGTAAGTTGGTCTTGGGTTTTCATCAGTGCCAAGGTTAACTTCTTTTAAGGGATCGATCGTGGTCTTCACCCCCTCTTCGAATTCTGGTGGAGCATCTCCAGCGTCCTCCTCTTCTTGTGGGTCATTATCATTAATAGATATATGATGGCACCAAACAATACCTCCAAGTTCTTCATCAATTCTCAGTTCAGACAAGGCATCATTCTTAATCTGAGTGGTAACATGACATGAGGAGCCTACACTTTCTTCATCTTCCTCGCGCTCCTTGGTGTACACCACAGTGTGAGTCTTCGCTTTTAGTACTTCCTTACATGAAACTACGAGTTCTACTCGTCGCTTCATCCTGGAAGGAATTATGCTTTCGAAATCTTTTTGGATCATATGTGAAGGAAGCATTGTTACTCTTAGGTTACTTCTTCGACGCTTGTTACTCTTCTCCTTCAATGGACCTAACCTTTCGAACACAGAAGTTCTTGCAGTAGGTTTTCCAAGTCGATCAAAGACAGAAGGCCGTTTATTAGAAGAGGAACACCCATCTTCTATAGTGACATAGTTATTGCTTGCCCTTCTTATGGAGATACGCACCGGTGGTGGCCGGCTATAGCCTAGACCCTCACGTGCTTGCCTAGTCGTGGCCTCCGATGGGAGTTTCCCTAGCCTAGACGGCTCTTCAGGATTGTACCCAGCCTTTCCAAGTAACTTGTAAGCATTTGGATCAAAGCCTTCTGTACGTTTCGTGGGAAGTGATGTATTTTGTGGCAGATTTTGAGCCACAAAATTTCCCAATATCTTTGAAGACGAGTTTATTGCATCGATGCGTTTGATAGGAAGTGTCAACCTTTCCAATACATTCCCTTGTACATCATATGATTGTCTTTCCTCTTTCTTCACCTTTGGGACATATCGGAGTGTAGGGGATGGCTTTATTTTCGAGGGCATGGTCTTCCCTTTATTTGGACAAGTACCAGGCTCCCCAGTATCAACTTTGGTCTTTTCGATAGCCGCATTGGTTGCTTTGCCTTTAAGCCTATCAGACTTGGTCAGTTTGACACCCTCAAGCTTTTCCCCTTTCATGACATAATTCTTTAAATAGAACTTTGCATCGGCAAAATGTGATTCCACTTCAGTGAAAGGGTTATTGTCCGCAACTATCTTCCTTTCAGTTCCATCTTCTAGGTACTTCAGACATTGATAGTAAGAAGATGAGACAATTTTGTTCTCGTGCACCCAAGGCCTTCCCAGTAATATATTATATGAAGTCTTTGCATCAATCACATGCATCCATGCACTTGATCGCAAATCGTCCATATGGATATCCAGCTTAATTGAGCCTATGGACCTCTGCCCCCCTTGATTGAATCCTTGTATCAACAAACGACTTTCGCTAAGCTCTTCAGTTGTGATGCCAAGCTCTTTCAACGTGTGGATGGGTAGAATGTTGACCCCAGACCCTTCATCTATTAAAATTCTATTGATCCTCTTCTCTAGCACGTGGCCCACCATATACAAAGGACGGTTGTGTAGAGTTTCACCAAATAGAAGATCATCATCCGTAAATGTGATTTTTGTGTCACATGCATGTACTTCTTGAAAAGAGGGACCCAAAAAGCTTTCAGAAGATGGCGGATATGCCTTTGACGGAATTTCACCAACTACTTCGTCTTTGTTAGCAGGGGAAACCTTCGATGAAGTTTCATTCGTTGTTTCTCCCTGGTCAGCACTGAAATATGATGCCTCAAGATTGTCTTGAGTGGTCTCCACACAGAACCAACTTGGTAGGAATTCCCCCAATGTCACAGGACGTCGCGGTTTCTGGTGGTGATGCATGTCCACCTTCGGCCCCCTTGGACGCTTGACCGATTTCTGCCTCTTCGCTCTTTTTATTACCCTTTGTCTAGTCGGTTGTTCAAGTGATCCTTTTCGCGGACTTGTCTTGTTGCGTCTCCGCTTAGTCACGAGAATCCAACCTTCATCATTATCCATGCAAACTTGGGACCTTTCTTTCTCTAACGACCCTTCTCCTTTAGGTGTACATAGTTGGACTGGGTCAAGCGAGCCGAACATGATAGAGATTTGATTAGAGCTTGCCTTTCCATCATCAAGGACAATCTTCTTTTCATTAGCTAATTGCATAACTTTGTCCTTGAAGACAAAACACTTTTCAAGAGGGTGACTTATGAGTCTATGATACTTGCAATAATTTGGGTCATCAGTTCTTCCAGCCTCATCGGGTCGTTTCATCTCTGGCAACTCAATGAGCTTTAGCTCAACCAATTCCTCAAAAATTTCAGGAACATCAGAATCCAGAAAAGGGTATTCCTTTTCTTGCATCTCTCTCAGGGTTAGCTTTCGGTTTGAGCGTTCTTGAAAAGTTGTCTTTGTGCTCTGCTTCCTACTCTCCTTCGCAGTAAACTTCACGGGTGACATATTGACATTCATGGATTCTTTGTTGTCATTTCTGGGTGCAAATTTGCTCCATTTCTTGGGTTCCTGTTTGTCCTTTCCTTTGCGAGGATCGTGAACCAACATTCCATCCTTTCCAGCAGAAGACATGCTCAATTCCATATCATGAGCACGAGTCGCTAGCTCTTCAAAAGACTTAGGTTTGATCCCTTGTAGGATGTACAGAAGCCCCCAGTGCATCCCTTGAATACACATTTCTATAGCAGAAGCTTCACTAAGTCTGTCTTTGCAATTAAGGCTCGCGTTCCTCCATCGATTTATGAAGTCGATGACAGGTTCATCCTTCCTTTGGCGAGTATTTGTGAGCTCTACCATGCTCACTGTGCGCCTTGTGCTATAGAAGCGATTAAGAAATTCATGCTCCAGTTGCTCCCAACTGTCAATGGAATGAGGCTCAAGGTCTGTGTACCAGTCAAAGGCATTTCCCTTCAAGGAGCGAACAAATTGTTTGACGAGATGGTCTCCATAGGTTCCAGCATTATTACATGTCTCCACAAAGTGTGCAACATGCTGCTTTGGATTTCCTCTGCCTTCAAATTGCTGAAATTTAGGGGGTTGATAACCGGCAGGCATTTTGAGGCTATCAATCCTTGCAGTGTAAGGCTTAGCATATGTATGGGAAGACCTTGTGGAGACTTCATACTTGTCTTTAATGGTCCCTTCTATGAACTCCTTTAACTGATCCAGTGGGATCATCCCCTCAGAGGAGATTGGCATCTCCTTGATACGTGATGCTTGGTTCATAGGATTTTCAACCTCTTGAACTTCAACGCCTTTTCCAGGTGCATGACTAGATTCTCCACCTAGTAAACCATCCATCCTATCCATCAGCTTATCGATGCGAGATTCTTGACTTTGCACATGCTTGGTCAATCCCTCAATCATCTTTGACAAATTCGTAAGTTGCTCCTCCATAGATGAAGCATCGGTTACCATTGCTTGAATGACCATTGGTGATGAATTTTTGCGCGAGTTAACCCTCAAAGGGCTCACATCATGTGAGCCTCTCTTCGCACTAGAGTTCTTAGAACCAGGAAGCTTGAGTGAAGCTAGGGTCCTTTCTATCTTTTCAGCAATACTACTTTCTCTGTTCGTAACATTTGTAGAGGATCCTTCTCCTCTCAGAGTTGAAGACCCAAAGATAGGAATTGATGTGGACGACACATGAAGTGTTTGTTGTCCTAGCATAGTAGCCTTGCTCCTCGTAACAACACCAAAACTCCCAAAGGTAACACCAAGAATTCCCTCTACTTCAGCAGAGAACTTGGAGTCAGTAGCGTTGGAGAAAGTTGATTGGGAATTAATATTCTTGGAAGCCATTTGAATGTTCTTTGATGCTTGGAAAGTTGAGATGAGAGGCAGAGATAGTCCCACTGGGCGTGCCAGAATTTGTAGACGACAAAATTTCGTATCGTGAAAATAATAATCAAGAACGAAAATATCGCAACAATCGTAGTATTTAATTTCAATATGTGAGTGTTACAATCTCTGTGAATCCTCTGATTCGCCTTTTCAAGTGTAAATTCAAGGGCTCTTGATCTTGTTCTTGAATTTGTTCTTGGACTTTGAATTTATTCTTGATCCTGATCTTGAAACTTTGGATTTGTTCTTGATCTTGATCTTGAAACTTTGGATTTGTTCTTGATCTTGAAGCTTGTTCTTGAGTTCAAGAGCTTTAAAGCTTGTTCTTGAACTTGAATGCTTGAATTCTTGAATTTGTAGAGGAATTTGTGGCTTTTGATCCACGAGCTCTCTCTAGTTTTCTGTTAGAATTCTTCTTCTCTTCTCTTCTCTTTTTTTTTTTTTTTTTTTTTTTTGAATTCTGAAGACCTCTATTTATAATTGTAGAATAGAGGAATTATAATAGGAAAGACTTTCCTTCAGCCAATCAAATTTAAGTGACATGGCATATTGGGCTTTAATGAAATGGGCTTGTCATTTCGACACATGGCATGATCCCATTGGATTCTTTGTTTGACTTGGCGTGCCACATCATTTGACACGTGGCACCAAGATTGGCCTCTTGGATGAGAAGATATTGGGCCTAATAAAGTGGGTCATCTTTTATAGCCCAAATAATTGAATTTGGGCATTTAATTAAATCCATACTTTATTGGACTCAATTAATTAACCCAATTATATTAATCCATGATATTTGTTTGGACTAACATATTTCTTGGATTGTCTTTTGTAGCCCAAATAATTGAATTTGGTCTTTTAATTAAATCCGTACTTTATTGGACTTAATAACCAAATTATATTAATCCATAATATTTGTTTGGACTAATATATTTTGAATTTAATATAATTTGAATCATTTTATAAAATTTATATTTCAATAAATTTTATATGATTACAATATTAAAAATATTTTATCATATAGTTCTAATTTCTCCTTTTTAAACTATACATAATCATTTTCCAAAATATAAAATTATATTAGAAAACGTAACAAAGTAAATTCATAATTTTTTAACTTATTAAGCGGTAACTATATATAATCATTTTCCAAAATCCAAAAAGTAACAAAGTAAATTTATAATTTTTATAACTTCTTAAGGAGTATATATAGTACCCTTTTTTTAATCTTTATTTAGAAAAAAGGGCAATGTCAAGTTCTCGACTTTTTTATCCATAAAATTGTACTTTTTTTAAAAATTTTTAATAAGATATTTTATATTCAAACTTTGTTGACTATGATGATTTATACTTTCAATCGAAAATTTTTCGATAGAAATTCAAATTTAATTACTCGAGGCTTTATACGATTAATTAGACACCAAACAAATACTTCCTTAGTTAAAAAAAATGACGTCCTTTTTTTATGTCAATTTCAAAAAGAATAATTTCTTTTTTTAATAATATTTTAATTTCAAATTATCACATGACATACTTATAACTATAAAATTAAAAAATATTTTTGTTTACTACTCTACCGGATTCTAATAGACTAGAAGTTCTTCCGGTCCCTTGTGACTATGAATTGAATGAATAAACGAATGAAATCAAGAAATAATTCAACTAACAGTTCGAACCAAGAACAAGAAGATTTGGTCTATTCCACACATTTAACTAAGAATAAGAAAGATCTCCCTCCAAGCCGTACATTTGACTTTCATCGAATACGGCCTAAGATCAGGCCGAAAGACGTAGTTGATAGACAACAGGTGAATATTCCTGTACTAGCCCTTGTTAGTCTCAAGGGACGGAGGAGGCTAGGTTAGCCGAAAGATGGTTATCGGTTGAAGAACGTAAGGTGTCCCTGCTTTTTCAGGGTAAATCCCAAGTTTGTCTATGAAGAGCGGATCTAATTATATTAGTGGCTACACTACAACAAATTCAATTATCAAAGACAAATAATTTTGTCACTTATAAACAATATTTCGTCACTAAAAATCTTGTGTGACGAAAAAAAATTTGTCACACCATCGTCCCTAAATGTGGGTGGCTAAAAGTATATAAAGACGACTTAGTGCTTCGTCGCTAAAAAGGCTACATTAACTACAAAAAGAAAAATCGTCCCCAAATACATGAACATTTGTGACAAATTCGTTTGTCATAAAAAGTGTATTTTTTTTGTAGTTAATGGTATGATTTTGTCACTAAAAAAGTAGTTACCACCGACAAAAGTATGTTGTCACTAATTATTTAGTTTAATTAGTGACAACACTAATCGTCTCTAAAATTATATGCATTTCGTAGTTAAACAACATAATTTTGTCACAAATTGCTGCCTTTTAGATACGAGAAAAAAATTCGTCATTAAATGAAAGAATTAGGGACAAATTTATTGTTATAAAAAGGTTAATAATTTAGTAGTTGAATCTATCCTTCGTCACTAAAAGTATTGATTTTACCAACAACTTGTAATTGTCACTATAACTTATCATGGTTAGTGACAATTAAAATTGTCACAAAATAAAAAAGTATTTCGTATTTAATAAAAAGAATTTATTGAGACAAATATATGTTTTGTCACTAAATGTAATCAACTTATGACAAACTTATTTATTTTGTGACAAAAACATTTGTCTTGAAAAGTTAAATTTAATTGTTGCTAAAAGTTACTTTTAGTGACAAAACAATTGATGACATTTAATTAGTTTATATTAATATTATTTTTTAAAATTAGAGTTTCATAAATCAAAAATTAAATAATAAAACATGCTAGATAATAATAAATCTATGATCATACAATTAAAAATAACTAAAGTACTAAGGTAATATCCATTACAATGTCCTTGCATTAAAGTAAAGTATGTCCAATAACCAAAAAAAATCTAACTAAATTAGATGAAATAGTACTCCTAAACTAAGATAAGTAGAAGTTTCTTCCAATAAAGTAGCAATTATATGATAACATAAGAGCTTGCATTTATCTTGATTCAATTCTCACCTTTCATACCTGTGAAAAAAGAGAAAGAAATTTATAAGATTTAATTTAAGCTAAAATTTGTAACACGATATTTTTTGTAATGTTGAAATGCCAAATTGTACAAGAATTGCAAAGACAAAAGATTGGTTTTTTTTTCTTTTCTCTAGTAGTTCAATAGAATGACTGTAAAGATCTAATGCTACATATTTCTTAACAGGATAACAAAATTATTCTGTAATGAATTTTAGAGGTCCAACTCGATAGGTCAGCAAATAGAAACTCATTAAATATTGAACCAATTTTTCCAGTAATCTCCATCCATTTCACTCAATTGGCGCATATTTTATTCCAACTAGAACTACTAATTGTGAAGGGGAGCTTGTCCAACAATAAAGTATAAACATGGACTTTAAGTCGACTAAATAAAAATAAGAAAGTGCCTGAAGTTGGTATTCTAGTGGAGTTCAGACTCCGCTGCGTCATACGAAAAAAGCATTCAAAGTAAGACACTAAATGCTACATATTTATATATTTTGTAAAATGAAATTAAATAAAACTTGTCATATAAATTTGTGTTACTTCTAACCTTGACGGTGATGGGCGAGAAAAAAGTTGCATTTTCCTGAACAGTTCTTCTTGGCGTGCCATTACAGTGTCCAATTGAGAATTTAATGCTTGTATTTGAGATTGTTGCTCTTTTATTTGACACTGCTGATCTTCTATTCTGGACTGTTGATTTTCTACCACAGTTTCAGCTGCATTTAATCTACTCTGCAACTCATGTTGAGCACTAGCAGCTTCCTGTTTTGCCTTTTTGAGCGAGTCTTCTAACTCTGCCGTTCTCCTTTGTGTAGATCTTATAGTATTAGGTTTTGGACCATAACCGAGTCCTTTTATGTACCCAGACTTTGTACCAAGTACAGTGTCCACAATTTCATCAATGTTCATGGAAGACTCTCCCGAAGCATATAGATCTTTTAAATCTATCATGTTGTTCTGCATAAAAATATTAATATTATTTAAAAGAGAATACACAACTTCTAAAAAATATTGATCAAAAAAATGTAATGAGTATTTTGTTAAAGGACAAATTGATTTTCTTACATAATGAGTCTCAGCCTCTAAAGATGACCATCCTTTCTCACTTGTGTAATGAGTATGCTTATAGAACTCAATTCGGTCAGGCTCAACTCCTTCAGGTTTACTTTCACCCTGTGAAATAAGAAAATAATTGAATAATACTAAAGTTTCATTAGTAAAAAGAATAAAATTGGACTAACTTACCATTTCAGCACGAGCTGCTACAAATGCTTTTGACCCCATGAAATGATTAGATTTGAGCTTAGTTCGATTAACCTTGTTTATGTCGCATCGTCTCTACAAATTAAATACAAAATATCATAATTCCTAACTTTAATAACAAGAAGAATAACCTGAATATAAATTACCTTGTGCTCTGGATTTATCCACATGTCACAAAGTCTATTCCAATTTTCTTGGGTCAACTCTGGCACTTCAATTTTACGAGCTTCTTCCTCTGAGCGTGCACTTTCAAAAAGTTGTTTTAACTTATAGCGCCATTGTCAGCTTCTATTTTTCAGAATATCCTCACAGCTATCTTTCACATAATGCTCATCCAAATTAATTTCAAACCTCTCCTAAAAAGACATACAAATTTTGAAGAAACACACAAAACATTCATAATTTCTTTCATATTAAAACAATAAACAATGATAGCAGATAATCAACATGTGGGTGATTGGGTTCCTGAAAGCAGTGTTAGTCCAAATCAAAACCTCAAAAATAAGTGTCAGGAAAGGCTAAGCAAGAAGAAAAGAGATGCCATTAAGAAAAGACTCCAAAGAGATACTGGGCAACAGGTTGCAGAATGCCCTTCAAGTCAAAATAAACTTGTCTCTTCTGGTTATAAAAGTGACTGCATACTCAAAACAGTCCCTAATATTAATGATGAGTATGAGATAGTCAATTCTGAGGATGAGGTTGGACAAGATGATAAGTCCATGGATGAAAATTATGGAGTGCCTGATCCCAATTCTCATGATGAGTTTCAGCAAGAAATTCTGGAAGAAACTGAGAAGCGTTGTTTGTCACCAAGGGGTAGGAAAGATAAGAGGCAAAGCAAGAAACCACCTGTGAGGAGTACATCTGCTAATTCTAGCAGGGCAAATACCAAATCCATGAGTAGATGTTTATGATGATCAGATCAAGATGTTTATGATGATCAGATCACTTTGTTGGAATACAAGGGGTATTAACACCAGAGGCTCTCTAGAGAGGCTACAGAATCTCAAGAAAATGTACAATCTTGGTTTGATTGCTATTCTTGAACCTTTTTGCTGATAACTCTTATCATAATAGTACTAGAATCCAGTTGGGGATCGATAATGCTACTAGTAATCAGAATGGTAAGATTTGATTGTTGTGGAACAGTGACTACACCTGTAATATCATAAAAACAGGTGAGCAGCACATCACTTGTAAAATTCAGAATGAAGAATTGATTGACAATTTCAGGATTTCCTTTACATATGCTAAGTGTAGGGATCACTTGAGGAGGCCTTTGTGGGATAAACTTCTTTATTTTGCTACTGAGAATGTTCCCTGGTGCACTATTTTAATGTGATCACTTCACCTGAGGAAAAAAGAGGGGGCTTGATGTACAATACAACAAAAGTTTTGAATTCATCAGTGTGATTGAAGCTTGTGGGCTTACCGATCTTGGTTTTAATGGTGACTCTTTTACTTGGTGTAATCAAAGTTCTGTTGATGCTAGAATTTGGAAAAGATTGGACCAGGCTATGGTAAATGACAAATGGTTAGCTATGATGCCTCAAACCACTATTGAGCATTTGCCTTATGTGAGTTCTGATCATACACCTCTGTTGATGGAAAGGGTTAATAGACAAGAGACTCATATCAAGTACTTCAAATTCCTTCATTGTAGAGTGGAGAATGAGTATTTATTTAGATACTGTGAAAACTTGCTGGAATGGAGAAGCTGGGGGTAACCCTCTGTGGAGATTTCATCAAAAAATGAAAAGAGCAGTTGCTACACTTAGTGATTGGTCCAAGAGAGAATATGGGGATATATTTGCTACTGTGAGAGTTTTCGAAGCTAAAGTCAAGGTTGCTGAGGATCAGATCATGCAGAATAATTGCCAACCAAGTTAAAAGTACTGAACTACTAGGGGTGCCATCTTATTACCAATACTGCAAGCACATGGGGCATCTAGTTCAGGATTGCACCATCAAAAGGAGAGATGATGAACTAAAGAGAAGGAAATAACTTGAACTGGAAAGGCAAGGTGGGTTGAGTGATGAATCTAGGAATAAAGAAGCAGGTTTGGGATCAGAAAATGGAAAAGGGCTCTACAAGTGTTATTAATAAGGAACAAGAACAAAGAAATGACAAACAACATCAACAACCACAGTGTCAAACTCAGAGAAGGAGGCAGGGGAAACATAATTTCTTTAACCAAAGTTAAAAGGAGTCTGCAATCCATCAAACTAATGTTCTGCAGAAGGGTAACCTAGCTTTTATTTCTCCAAATTCTTACATTGGTCTGGAAGTGCAGGATCAACCAAATGATGATCCGGAAGAAGAAGTCTCTGTTGAAGCTGTAAATCATCCTAATAAGGCTACTGATGCACAGAACAAAAAAAATGCTACTCCTTTGAAACAACAACAATAAGGTATATCTGAAAAACCTCCACTGCTACAATTTATAGAATGGTCTTTGCAACATAAGTTTACAATATTTGAATTGAGAGGAATTAAATTGCCAACCAAGTTAAAAATACTGAACTACTAGTTCTTATCTTCTTTAGATGATCCCTAAGAAAGATTTTAGGATGGAAGCATGCATGAATGAATGAATATATGCCACTAGTTGTTATTTTAGTATCACGTAGTTGATCTGATGTACTAGTTGTTTGTTAGTTGTTGGTGATAAATTCTCATTATTTTTTTCAAAAGAAAACAGCGAACAAAGAAAAAAAGACCATTAGTAAACTTACTACTAGTATCGATAGAGATAGATATCGCCAAGTACTTCTCCCAAAAAAAAAATAGATGGATCAAATATAGCAATACTCAAAATAAGAACTTAATATAATCACTATCAGAATCCTTACCTGGCATCTGACTAGTGCTGCATCTTTGTCCTCCCTTGTGAGTTCTTTCCACTTGTTTGGAAGCAAAAGAAAATTTCGAGCAATTATCCCTAGTTCATTGGATAGCTTAGCTGATTGAACTGGTTTAGTTGGTCTTCCTTTACCAATTGGGATCTCTATTTTCATCTTGCATCCCAGAGCCTTCGTCATTTTCTCAAGACCTTTCCCTCTAGTCTTACCACGTCCTTTTCTTATTCTAGTAGCCTCACCTGACCAAAAAAGTTAGCTTAACATACTACATATAATCTTAAAAATGACATATATGACAGTTTGACACAGGATGAAGACTAAAACAACTGAAAACTTTCCTTTGTTTTTTGTTGTATATTACGTAGAAAAAATTCATCAACGAAACAAATAGAATATATGAGAGCTAACAACAACCCTTTTGATCATTTCTATCATGTCCACTGATTATAAGTTCCACATATTATATAAATATCGTTGGATTCCAAATGTGTAGATTACAACACCTATTCATTCGGAAAAAAGGTTCAAATTGTGCATATGGATAGAGTAGGTACCTTTATATACCTTATTTTTATGCCATGATGAGCAAAGGAGAGTTGATTCAAACATAAATCAAGTTTAGTTACAGTGACAGATTCAACTTCATTTATCCTACTACATCGTTTGCCTAACATCATTCTCAGCTTCCTTAGATCATCAGATACTGCACTATAGTCTATATTTTTTCATTACATGTTCAACATAAATGAATGTTTCAATGGTTAATGTTTGGGATTCCAACTTAGCCCTTAACTAAATAATCTAATCCTAATCAATATAATAACGTATTACCTGTATTCACCGTAGGAGTAAGGTTATTTGATCCATCCAATGATTGAGTATCTTGAATAGTTTCCCCTGTAAGTATAGTTTGCTTAAAGACACGTCCACCCGGTGCCATTGTTTTGCAGAATTCTACCAAAACACAAAATGTAATGTTAGAATGTTCATAAGATGTACAATTCATTGGTTAACAAAAATTGTCATATAAAGGTACCAGCCATAGTCAACTAAAGCAAAAACTAAAAAGAACATAAACAATCAGTTTAGAAAATCTCACACATACCATTTATTATAAGAGTTCTTTATCTTTTAATTTTGATATTATAATCGAACTGTTGAAGCATCACTAGAAGATTAAAGAACTAGTATAGCATATCAAAGATATATGCACGTAAAAAATGTCCAAATATGAAGGCACAATAACTTTTCTAGAAACTTATATAAGTTAAGGTGTTAATAAGGAGTTGTAGATCTGATAAATACAAAGCCTCGTGAAGAATGCCTATTATTGATTTTTCGTATGGATAACTGAAAGTATTAGTTACACTGATGTCAAACTGAAGATGCCAAACAAATTTAGGTATTAAAGTATGAACAAAAAGGCCAGTGACTATGATTATCTTCATAAGAAGTGGCAATATAATCTAGCTGATTCTGTTTAATGTTTGTATAAAACAGTAGCCTGTTCAAAGTCATCTTCCCCAAGCAACATGCATATGTTCTCTCCAACCAAGCATTCCACAATAAACGTTTGGCATTGCCCACCAATTATTTTCTCTAATTGATCTTTCTAAAGAGTGTTTAATAGGGAAGGCAACTAAAGTTATACATAACTCAACTTGAGGTGATATGCATCTGGAATACCCAAATTTAGTGGGAGCACAAGTTTACCAGGATATAAGGTAAGTATATACCATTATGTATATGCCGAATTGTTCTCTTAGATGCCATAATGACACAACAATCCTCAGAAGAAGACGAAAGTAAAAGTCAAAGGTATCTCCTATCCTGAAACAACTTTCTGTAAACTGTAATTGTTCTCTTTATCAATCCTACAGCCCTACCCCCGTGTCTTCTAATCGGAGATCTTACATGGTGGTCCATTATCCACCTTCCTTACACCACCACATTGAACATTATGTCCCTTATTTAATGTATATATTGCATAATGCATTTTTTTTGACAGCCAGACCAACAAGCCAATTGTACTTGCTTACCAACCTACTTATTTTTGCTATGTTTCTCTAACTCTTCAAATATGTTGCAAGGTCCGTGTTGGATCCTCCAAAAGTAGTGCATTTTCTCGAGGATCCAATACAAGGGAAACAACATTTTGGGAGAGCTCCTGCAACATAACATTTCTTAAAGGTAGTGTTCCTACTTCAAAAATTTATAATTTATTTTCCTATCTTCTAATTGATTATATGAAACAGAATATGGATCAGAATGGATTTGTCAAAATAATCAATCAACAATCATTTAATATAGGATTAGGGCATATAACTATCTATTAATTTTGTTTAAATATAAAGTATGAACTGCTACATACCTGGCCTTCTTGTTCAGATTCAGAAATTTTGCTTCACATTGCAAATGAAACTTTTTTGTTTGTTTTCTCATATATATATATATATACGGTGGTTCATCCTGAAATATTTTTGGCGCCAAAAACCTAAAAAAGTAATAAGAAGCGCCAAAATACAGTTTGTCTCCATAACCCACAAACATAGGAAGTGGAGAATACATGATCAACTTTCTTAATATTTTAGGAAATAAATTTACATGCACCCACAAAAGACATAAATGTCCAGCAATTTTATTTAGCAAAACAAATAATGAAGGCAATTTTTTATATTTACAACCAGAAAGAAAAATCGAGTATTTTTGAACTAGAAAGAAAAATCAAGAAATAACAAAAAAAATTAAAAATCAGAATACTTAGCTGAAACTCAAAACCCTGGGCCTTGTATTTCTCGTTGATAGTCCAAAATAATTGAACCGCAACACAACCCATTCCGAAAATCAACGAATTCAGCCACGAGAAACACATTGGACCATTTTTCATCTTCAGTCAGATGCAATTTTGTTGTCAAACAAACTGACCGTAGCAAAAGATATCTGAAATTGGGATCTGAAGAGAAGCTCTACTTCAACAATAGAGAAATTTTTGAATGGGGTTGGTCAAATTGTGTACCTCATACACATAAAGCAGCCTAGATCTAATCCCCTGGAATCAAACCCGAACTTTAACATTTTTCACGAAAGCACCCTCAATCGAACAATATAATCTAAATCGCACAAACCCATTTCCTCTTTCCCTCATATATCAGACTTCTCTTCTTCCCCAAATAGAGAAGAAATAGATGAAGCTATAAGAGAAGATGAAGAAGCTAAGAGAATATGAAGAAACAGATGAAGAAGCGACAGATGAAGAACTTCAGAATTTGAAGATGAAGAGATGAAGATGAAGAAGCTGAAGGCTAGAGAAGATGAAGAAGCAGCTGGAAATTAAAGGATCTGGTATAAAATAATATAAGTGGAAAATGTATAAATTTTATATCTGCAACGTGGAGGACATGCAGCTACTGATTAAAAAAAAAATTGACAGACAAATTAATTTAAAAAATCCATACCAATATTTATTTTATTTTTTAAAAAATAAAATAAAATGAGGTCCGTCAATTATGAATTTGAATTAATTGGACTTCAATATGGATTCTGAATCTCGGATGAATTATTAAAAAACTGTATATTCTTATGACAATATTAAGAATTTTTAAATATTTGTAGTATTCAATTTAGTAATATTGACGTGACTCATACGTGCAACGCACGTACACTAAAGAACTAAAAAGGTAACTTTGGACCTAAACTCTCCATTTCAAGTCGCAATTAAGTTCTGCAAGTTCTCCTAGGCCAGATTCGACATTCCGGAGCTAATGGATTCGACAGAATCGAATTCCGACGCTCAGAACTCAAAACGGCTACAAAAGTCAAATGTTTCAACTTTAAAGAACTAAAAAGGCAACTTTGGACCTAAACTCTCCATTTCAAGCCGAAATTAAGTCCTGCAAGTACTCCTAGGCAAGATTCGGCATTCCGGAGCTAATGGATTCGACAGAATCGAATTCCGACGCTCAGAACTCAAAACGGCTACAAAAGTCAAATGTTTCAACTTAAAGGACTAAAAAGGCAACTTTGGACCTAAACTCTCCATTTCAAGTCGAAATTATGTTCTGCAAGTTCTCCTAGGGCAGATTCCGCATTCCGGAGCTAATGGATTCAACAGAATCGAATTCCGACGCTCAGAACTCAAAACGGCTAAAAAAGTTGAAATTTTCAACTTAAAGGACTAAAAAGGCAACTTTGGACCTAAACTCTCCATTTCAAGTCGAAATTAAGTTCTGCAAGTTCTCCTAGGCTAGATTCGACATTCTGGAGCTAATGGATTCGACAGAATCGAATTCCGATGCTCAGAACTCAAAACGGCTACAAAAGTCAAATGTTTCAACTTAAAGAACTAAAAAGGCAACTTTGGACCTAAACTCTCCATTTCAAGTCGAAATTAAGTTCTGCAAGTTCTCCTAGGCCAGATTCGACATTCCGGAGCTAATGGATTCGACAGAATCGAATTCCGACGCTCAGAACTCAAAACGGCTACAAAAGTCAAATGTTTCAACTTAAAGAACTAAAAAGGCAACTTTGGACCTAAACTCTCCATTTCAAGTCGAAATTAAGTTCTGCAAGTTCTCCTAGGCCAGATTCGGCATTCCGGAGCTAATGGATTCGACAGAATCAAATTCCGACGCTCAAAACTCAAAACGGCTACAAAAGTCAAATGTTTCAACTTTAAAGAACTAAAAAGGCAACTTTGGACCTAAACTCTCCATTTCAAGTCGAAATTAAGTTCTGCAAGTTCTCCTAGGCCAGATTCGGCATTCCGAAGCTAATGGATTCGACAGAACCGAATTCCGACACTCAGAACTCAAAACGGCTACAAAAGTCAAATGTTTCAACTTAAAGGACTAAAAAGGCAACTGTGGACCTAAACTCTCCATTTCAAGCTGAAATTAAGTCCTGCAAGTTCTCCTAGGGCAGATTCCGAATTCCGGAGCTAATGGATTCGACAGAATCGAATTCCGACGCTCAGAACTCAAAACGGCTACAAAAGTTGAAATTTTCAACTTAAAGGACTAAAAAGGCAACTTTGGACCTAAACTCTCCATTTCAAGTCGAAATTATGTTCTGCAAGTTCTCCTAGGTCAGATTCGACATTCCAGAGCTAATGGATTCGACAGAATCGAATTCCGACGCTCAGAACTCAAAACGGCTAGAAAAGTTGAAATTTTCAACTTAAAGGACTAAAAAGGCAACTTTGGACCTAAACTCTCCATTTCAAGTCGAAATTATGTTCTGCAAGTCCTCCTAGGCCAGATTCGACATTCCGGAGCTAATGGATTCGACAGAATCGAATTCCGACGCTCAGAACTCAAAACGGCTACAAAAGTCAAATGTTTCAACTTAAAGAACTAAAAAGGCAACTTTGAACCTAAACTCTCCATTTCAAGTCGAAATTAAGTTCTGCAAGTTCTCCTAGGCCAGATTCGACATTCCGGAGCTAATGGATTCGACAGAATCGAATTCCGACGCTCAGAACTCAAAACGGCTACAAAAGTCAAATGTTTCAACTTAAAGAACTAAAAAGGCAACTTTGGACCTAAACTCTCCATTTCAAGTCGAAATTAAGTTCTGCAAGATCTCCTAGGCCAGATTCGGCATTCCGGAGCTAATGGATTTGACAGAATTGAATTCCGACGCTCAGAACTCAAAACGGCTACAAAAGTCAAATGTTTCAATTTTAAAGAACTAAAAAGGCAACTTTGGACCTAAACTCTCCATTTCAAGCCGAAATTAAGTCCTGCAAGTTCTCCTAGGCCAGATTCGGCATTCCGGAGCTAATGGATTCGACAGAATCGAATTCCGACGCTCAGAACTCAAAATGGATACAAAAGTCAAATGTTTCAACTTAAAGGACTAAAAAGGCAACTTTGGACCTAAACTCTCCATTTCAAGTCGAAATTATGTTCTGCAAGTTCTCCTAGGGCAGATTCCGCATTCCGGAGCTAATGGATTCAACAGAATCGAATTCCGACGCTCAGAACTCAAAACGGCTAGAAAAGTTGAAATTTTCAACTTAAAGGACTAAAAAGGCAACTTTGGACCTAAACTCTCCATTTCAAGTCGAAATTAAGTTCTGCAAGTTCTCCTAGGCCAGATTCGACATTCCGGAGCTAATGGATTCGACAGAATCGAATTCCGACGCTCAGAACTCAAAACGGCTACAAAAGTCAAATGTTTCAACTTAAAGGACTAAAAAGGCAACTTTGGACCTAAACTCTCCATTTCAAGTCGAAATTATGTTCTGCAAGTTCTCCTAGGGCAGATTCCGCATTCCGGAGCTAATGGATTCAACAGAATCGAATTCCGACGCTCAGAACTCAAAACGGCTAGAAAAGTTGAAATTTTCAACTTAAAGGACAAAAAAGGCAACTTTGGACCTAAACTCTCCATTTCAAGTCGAAATTAAGTTCTGCAAGTTCTCCTAGGCCAGATTCGACATTCCGGAGCTAATGGATTCGACAGAATCGAATTCCGACGCTCAGAACTCAAAACGGCTACAAAAGTCAAATGTTTCAACTTAAAGGACTAAAAAGGCAACTTTGGACCTAAACTCTCCATTTCAAGTCGAAATTATGTTCTGCAAGTTCTCCTAGGGCAGATTCCGCATTCCGGAGCTAATGGATTCAACAGAATCGAATTCCGACGCTCAGAACTCAAAACGGCTAGAAAAGTTGAAATTTTCAACTTAAAGGACTAAAAAGGCAACTTTGGACCTAAACTCTCCATTTCAAGTCGAAATTAAGTTCTGCAAGTTCTCCTAGGCCAGATTCGACATTCCGGAGCTAATGGATTCGACAGAATCGAATTCCGACGCTCAGAACTCAAAACGGCTACAAAAGTCAAATGTTTCAACTTAAAGGACTAAAAAGGCAACTTTGGACCTAAACTCTCCATTTCAAGTCGAAATTATGTTCTGCAAGTTCTCCTAGGGCAGATTCCGCATTCCGGAGCTAATGGATTCAACAGAATCGAATTCCGACGCTCAGAACTCAAAACGGCTAGAAAAGTTAAAATTTTCAACTTAAAGGACTAAAAAGGCAACTTTGGACCTAAACTCTCCATTTCAAGTCGAAATTAAGTTCTGCAAGTTCTCCTAGGCCAGATTCGACATTCCGGAGCTAATGGATTCGACAGAATCGAATTCCGACGCTCAGAACTCAAAACGGCTACAAAAGTCAAATGTTTCAACTTAAAGGACTAAAAAGGCAACTTTGGACCTAAACTCTCCATTTCAAGTCAAAATTATGTTCTGCAAGTTCTCCTAGGGCAGATTCCGCATTCCGGAGCTAATGGATTCAACAGAATCGAATTCCGACGCTCAGAACTCAAAACGGCTAGAAAAGTTGAAATTTTCAACTTAAAGGACTAAAAAGGCAACTTTGGACCTAAACTCTCCATTTCAAGTAGAAATTAAGTTCTGCAAGTTCTCCTAGGCCAGATTCGACATTCCGGAGCTAATGGATTCGACAGAATCGAATTCCGACGCTCAGAACTCAAAACGGCTACAAAAGTCAAATGTTTCAACTTAAAGGACTAAAAAGGCAACTTTGGACCTAAACTCTCCATTTCAAGTTGAAATTATGTTCTGCATGTTCTGCTAGGCCAGATTCGGCATTCCGGAGCTAAAGGATTCGACAGAATCGAATTCTGACGCTCAGAACTCAAAACGGATAGAAAAGTTGAAATTTTCAACTTAAAGAACTAAAAAAAGCATCTTTGGACCTAAACTCTCCATTTCAACTCGAAATTGAGTTCTGCAAGTTCTCCTAGGCCAGATTCGGCATTCCGGAGCTAATTCCGTATTGCTGCACCTGTTTTGCTCGTCAACGTGCTGTTCTAGCAAACTAGGTTAGCGTCGTTCTGTATATGCGTGAGAGATTCTCCTTATGAAGGTGGGAAAGATTTTAGGTTAATAATTAGCTTATGAAGGTGGCTATTCTTTTGGATTGCTACTAAAGATATACTTAATACTGGCTATTACAAATTAGTCGTTAATATTTTTCCTCATGTGTGTACATTAGTGGCAATTAGCTTATTGCCACAAAATAATCATTGCTAAAGTACCCTTTTGTAGTAGTGATTCTTCATTCACCCAATATTGTAGACTTATACAAGTACGATAACTTCATTATCAAATACGAACTTCAACATACGTACTACAACTTTATTAACAAATACCAACTTCAACCTTGTACTACAACTTTATTAACAAATACAAACTTCAGTACAAGTACTAATACAAACTTGAACATACGTACCACAACTTCATTAACAAATACAAACTTCAACACAAGTACTACAACTTCATTAACAAATACAAACTTCAACACAAGTACTACAACTTCACTAACAAATACAAACTTTAACACAAGTACTACAACTTCACTAACAAATACAAACTTCAACGTAAGTACTACAACGAGAACAAACGTTCACTTCATACATTAAGTTCCCCTAAACAAAAAATAGGACGTACTTTCACTTTATGATCCCTACAACAAACACAATGAACAAAAGAATCAAAATGAAAATGATCATTTTCAACTTTTTGATTTTCTTCTCTAAAATCATAACTTTTCCAGTCTCTTGTGCTGAAACAAAATTCATCTCTTCAATTTTTTTTCTCAAATTGTCCTTTTCAGCCACTTCAATTCCATCGACAATCATTTTCAATCTGTTTCTTTCAACCTTCATAACATCCAATTTACCCTTTAGGTCCATTATGACAGCTACTGCTCTTCGGGGAAATTCTTGTTTGTCTTGCCATTCCCAATATCCACATGAAGTGACCTACATTTAGTGTATAAATTCGATCATCACAATTTTGAAATATATTACAGAAAGAGTTACTACTAATCTAACCAATAAAATTTTGTATATAAACATTCAAAACTCAAGAAAATTAATTTAAAAACTTACTTTGCGTCTTGGACATTTGTAGAACCTTCTACCCGCATTCAAATCGGTCCAAGCTGTCAAATTTAACGCATTGAGTCCACAATGACATCTTCTTGCATACGGTGGTTCAAGTGAATTGCTAGAGGATTGAGACATTGCTTTGAAATCTTACAAGTGAAGAAAGCTTCTTGAAGAAATGTAAAAAGAATACAAATAACACAAATAGATGAATGCTTTGTGTTGTAGTGTGGGAACTGGAAAGTGGACATTAAAGAACAAAGGGAAAAAATGGACGGGATTGATTAAACACAGGAACGAAAAAGGGGTCATCCCTTTTAACCTATCAGATTAGATGGGTCGGGTCGGGTTTCAACGGGTCGGGCATTTTAATTTAGGGAAAATAAATTATTGCTGACGTGGACGTCCATGTGTCAAAATATATGACACACCAGACGCCACGTTGAGGCCAAACAGAATTTTGGATGTGGAGGGTAGAAGTGGGCCAATAGTTTGACGGTAAGGGTAATTTTGAGCCCAAAAATAGTTAAAGGGTAAATATGAGCCATTTTAAATAGTGTAAGGGTAATTTTGACCCTTTTCCCTATTATTAAAAATAGTGTAACAAAACAGTATTTTTGTTAACAAATTCATACTGCGTGCTCTCTCTCTCTAATTAGAACACAAAAATACGCTAATTAACAAAACCCCTCTCTCTCTCTCTAAGAAGCCCTCTCTGTACGCTCTTTGTTAAGAAACGAAGAACAAGATTCATACTGCGTGCTCTTTGTTGTACGTCTCTCTGCTAAGAACGAAGATTCATCTTCGCCACTGTACGTCTCTCTGCTGAACGAATATTCATCTTCGCTGTACGTCTCTCTGCTAAGAACGAAGATTTTATCTTCGCTGTATGTCTCTCTGCTAAGAACGAAAATTCATACTACTCAATCTTCGCTCTCTGTACAGGTATTTCTTCGCTCTCTGTACAGGTATTCAGAAGAGAATCTGCTATCTTTGCTCTCTGTTCTTGCCCTAAATGGTTGCTTCAAGTTTCATCATAATTTTTTTGCCCCAAATCTAAAATAGGGTCACTACAATTTACAGGTATTTCTTTAATCAACACATAAATTAGTGATTCAATGAAAAGTAAATTCAAGTTTTTATGTTATAGGTTTATCCAATACTAGTAGTTTTGGTTCAAACTTCAGATGTTGTATATGTGTTAAAAGATGCACTAAAAGTACAGATGATTAATTCTGAACCAAGTAATTAATTAGATGAGCTGTGTTAGAATTCCATACTCACACCCATAAAATTGAAATCCCAAATCCATCTCTGCTTCTGCAGGTTCATTTAGCTGCCCACCCTTGTTTTCTATATTGTTATAAATCGAGGAAACTGAATCTTAGAGATATTCTGTTTGGAGAACTAGAGTAGAAATTGAAGAATGGACGGTTCCAATGAATGATGCTAATAAGTTTTGTTGCATAATTTCGTCTAAACAAGCTTCAGTCAGCTGGAACTCTAGTCCATTCAATTCAACTTATCTTTTGAAAACCTGGTTTATTTAATCTTTTTCTGGTGGTGCAGTGTCTGGTGTCTTTTAGACTACTTCGCTAGCATCTGTTCTAGTAGTCTCACATTGATTCAGTAGAGTTATCTGATATCTTTTGAATCTCAAGTATCTGAAACTTGCATTTTCTCTTTTGGTTTTCCAGAGGTTGAACAACTTTTGAGCCCAGAGGAAAGGGAAATTTTGTATCGTAATCAAACTCCAGAGCTGGATAAGATATCAACTGTAAGTGTTCTAAGGAGATTCAACTTCCTCTTTCATACCTACATTCTTATCTGATAAGTAGATTAGTAAGCAATGATGGGACTTGCTATTCGTACTGTATTAGATACCACCAACAGACTTTAGACACCAAACCACATTATTCAAAAGAAATCCATGGATATACTAGTTAATTCCTGATACTTGTGAATGTGTGTCTAATCCAGGCAAAATGGAACCCTCTTCACACTTTTGCACTAGCAGGGCAGATAAATTTAATGGTTTTCAAGATGCTTATTCACGTACAATGGAGTTTGTTTAGAGACTTATTATAACACTTGAGTCTCCACTAGAGTTTGTTGTTCCATTGCAGAACCTTATACTATATTGTTCGAATTCCGACGCTCAGAACTCAAAACGACTAGAAAACTCAAAATTTTCAACTTTAAAGACTAAAAATGAACTTATGGACCTAAACTCTCCAATTTAATGCCAAATTCAGTTCTGCAAGTTCTCCTAGCCTAGATTCAGCATTTTGGAGCTGATGGATTCGACGGAATCGAATTCCGACGCTCAGAACTCAAAACGACTAGAAAACTCAAAATTTTCAATTTTAAAGACTAAAAATGAACTTATGGACCTAAAGTCTCCAATTTAATACCAAATTCAGTTCTGCAAGTTCTCCTAGCCTAGATTCAGCATTTCGGAGCTGATGGATTCAACGGAATCGAATTCCGACGCTCAGAACTCAAAACGACTAGAAAATTCAAAATTTTCAGCTTTAAAGACTAAAAATGAGCTTATGGACCTAAACTCTCCAATTTAATGCCAAATTCAGTTCTGCAAATCCTCCTAGCCTAGATTCAGCATTTTGGAGCTGACGGATTCGACGGAATCGAATTCCGACGCTCAGAACTCAAAACGACTAGAAAACTCAAAATTTTCAACTTTAAAGACTAAAAATGAACTTATGGACCTAAACTCTCCAATTTAATACCAAATTCAGTTCTGCAAGTTCTCCTAGCCTAGATTCAGCATTTCGGAGCTGATGGATTCGACGGAATCGAATTCCGACGCTCAGAACTCAAAACGACTAGAAAACTCAAAATTTTCAACTTTAAAGACTAAAAATGAACTTATGGACCTAAACTCTCCAATTTAATGCCAAATTCAGTTCTGCAAGTTCTCCTAGCCTAGATTCAGCATTTTGGAGCTGATGAATTCGACGGAATCGAATTCCGACGCTCAGAACTCAAAACGACTAGAAAACTCAAAATTTTCAATTTTAAAGACTAAAAATGAACTTATGGACCTAAACTCTCCAATTTAATGCCAAATTCAGTTCTGCAAGTTCTCCTAGCCTAGATTCAGCATTTCAGAGCTGATGGATTCGACGGAATCGAATTCCGCCGCTCAGAACTCAAAACGACTAGAAAACTCAAAATTTTCAACTTTAAAGACTAAAAATGAACTTATGGACCTAAACTCTCCAATTTAATGCCAAATTCAGTTCTGCAAGTTCTCCTAGCCTAGATTCAGCATGTTGGAACTGATGGATTCGACGGAATCGAATTCCGACGCTCAGAACTCAAAACGACTAGAAAACTCAAAATTTTCAACTTTAAAGACTAAAAATGAACTTATGGACCTAAAGTCTCCAATTTAATGCCAAATTCAGTTCTGCAATTTCTCCTAGCCTAGATTCAGCATTTCAGAGCTGATGGATTCGACAGAATCGAATTTCGACGCTCAGAACTCAAAACGACTAGAAAACTCAAAATTTTCAAAGACGCTTGCATGTATTTCTTCTATAATATTTATTTTTATAAGTGTTATGTTTTGCAGTTGATCATGGATAAAAGTTGGATGCATGAAGCAAAATTCTCTAAAAGATACGTTGAGGGTGTCCAATCTTTTATGCGACTTGTTCGGTCTCACTTTGATCAAAATTCTAAAATTTGATGCCCATGTCAAGATTGTTTAAATGTATATTTTCAAACACAAGAAATTGTGTATGACCACCTATTGATCAAGGGAATTATGGAAAGTTACGTGCAATGGATATTCCATGGAGAACAATCACAAATGAGATGTAACAATGAAGCGATTAACAATGAAGATGAAAATGAAGAGCTTGACAATGATGATGGAATTCAGACTATGTTAGAAGAGGTTAGTAAAAGATCGTTTGCCAATTTTTCAGAGGAAACAATAACTGATAACAATGTGTGCGGTAATATGAGTGAGAAAGAAGCTAAAAAGTTTGACAAATTGCTAGAAGAAGCTGAACATGAATTATATCCGGGATGTAAGAAATTCTCAAAGCTTTCATTTCTAGTGAAGTTGCTACACCTGAAAGTGTACAATAAATGGAGTAATAAATCATTTGATATGTTGCTAGAGTTACTAAAAGAGGCATTTCCTACTGGCGAGACACTTCCTAAGTCATATTATGATGCTAAAAACATGTTGCAAGGTTTGGGATTAGGATACATTTCGATTCATGCTTGCAAAAATGATTGTGTGTTATACTGGGCTGAACACAAAAATAGACAAGATTGTCCACATTGTGGTACTTCAAGGTGGAAAATTAATAATGGAAAGAACAAAAAAATTCCTCATAAAGTGTTGCGATATTTTCCATTGAAGCCGAGACTTCAAAGGTTGTTTATGTCTAGTAAAACAAGTGGAGACATGAGGTGGCATAAGGAAAAACATCTTGATGAGTCAAATGTGTTAAGGCATCCGGCAGATTCTGAAGCATGGAAAGAGTTTGACAAGAATCACCAGTGGTTTGCACAAGAACCACGTAATATTAGACTCGGTCTTACAACAGATGGTTTTAACCCATTTGGCAACATGAGCACATCGTATAGTATGTGGCCTGTCATTCTCACTCCTTATAATCTTCCTCCTTGGAAATGTTTTAAGGACCCATTTATGATAATGTCATTGCTTATTCCTGGTCCTCAAGCACCAGGAAAGGATATTGATGTTTATTTACGCCCTTTGATTGATGAGCTGAAAGAGTTATGGAGTGATGGTGTAGAGACATTTGATGCATCAACTAGGAAGAACTTCAAGATGCATGCTGCTGTTTTGTGGACCATAAATGACTTTCCAGCCTATGGTAAGTTCTTAAATTACTTACTTTTTTAATTGTTTGATAATTTATACTATTTGTGTGTTGAACTACTAATATAATATTGTAAAAGCACTCAAGAGAACTTCTTAATTGCACACCATGAGGTCCTAGGAGAACTTGCACAACCGAATTTGGAGTTAAAATGGAGATTTTAGGTTAAAAGTTGCATTTTTAGTTTTTTAAAGTTGGAAATTTGTTTTTTCTTATCCAATTTGAGTTCTGAGAGTCAGAATTCGATTTTGTCAATTCCATCTGCTCTGGAATACCGAATCTGGTCTAGGAGAACTTGCAGAACCGAGTTATGAGTAAAAATGGAGACTTTAGGTTAATAGTTTCATTTTTAGTTCTATAAAGTTGAAAATTTGGTTTTTCTAGCCGTTTTGAGTTCTGATAGTCGGAATTCGATTCTGTCAATTCCATCAGCTCTGGAATACTGAATCTGGTCTAGGAGAACTTGCAGAATCGGGTTTTTAGTAAAAATGGAGACTTTAGGTTAAAAGTTTCATTTTTGGTTCTATAAAGTTGAAAATTTGGTTTTTCTAGCCGTTTTGAGTTCTGAGAGTCGGAATTCGATTCTGTCAATTCCATCAGCTCTAGAATACCGAATCTGGTCTAGGAGAACTTGCAGAATTGGTTTTTAGTAAAAATGGAGACTTTAGGTTAAAAGTTTCATTTTTAGTTCTACAAAGTTGAAAATTTGGTTTTTCTAGCTGTTTTGAGTTCTAAGAGTCGGAATTCGTTTCTGTTAATTCCATCAGCTCTGGAATCCGAATCTGTCAATTCCACTTGGTAACGAGCTTGAGCAACCTTAGGCATCTATTGGGCATGGAAGTAGTACTTAGGAGCTATCAGATGGTGACTAAATTTGGCCAGACTGTTAGCAACTCCATTAGCTTCTCTATACGTGTGGATGCATTTAAACTCATCCAACTGAGCAACACTCTGCATCAAGCTAGTGAGGGACTGATCTATATGCCAAGGTGGAGGTGATTCTTTGTTGATCCATCTACATAGCAGCTGAGAATCCTCTTCCAACAGGACTCTCATCAAGCCCTGTTGGATACACAAATTAATTCCCCAAACAGCAGCAAGGACTTCAGCTTTGTTATGGGACCCTCTGTCCAAAAGGAATGGAATAAGCCATCAACATATTTCCATGTGAGTTCCTGATGATACCCCCAGCTCCCAATTTACCAACCAAAGCACTCCCATTAGAATTAATTTACACCAGTGAGCAGGAGGTCTTTTCCAAAGAACTGGGGTGATCCTTAAGTCATGATAACAAGATTCAACACACTTCACAAGATCATTCCAGTTTGCAGGCCAGGAAATGTAGGGATAGGCAGAATGCATTAGAAAAAAGGTGTCTCGAAAGACCAGGAATTTAACTCTGGCAATGTTGGACTTCTTCCCACCATACCTCCCAGAGCACCTATTCTTCCATAAATTCCAGCAAATGAATATAGGAGTAGCTTGTAGGAACAATTTATGAGCATCATTCCTACACTTAGACTGCCACCATCTCATTATAAAGTGATGTAGGGGAAGGTGATCATTACTGATACCAAAAGATGCAGCAAAACATTTCCACACATACTTAGCAGAAGGAGCCAGAGTTAAGACCATCAGCTAGTGAGTTATTACAGCATCCATTTGTCACCGGTGAAGCACAACTGTCTCTTCCTGATGGTCCTAGTTCTATGATGGACAAATCTCAAGGTTGTTCTTATTCAAGTGGGCATAATGTGAAAAGTGTGTAAGTGCTCCAAAGGTTTTCTTTTAGCTCAGACTAATATATTTGCATTGTGTAATCTCAAATCCTTAACAGGAACTAAAGCTTGCAGTTTCACTACATAAATATGCTTTATGTCAACAGATATAGAAAATTTTTGAAATCCTTTGATTTGTAATATAACAATAGCTATGCCTCAAGTCTCAGTGAGCAAGTTAGAGTTGGCTATATGAATTCTTACTCTCTGTGTATCTCACTCCATTTAAGCTCATTTTAGTCACACAAGTTGGCATGGATACCAATTAAAAAAGATTAAAAAATAGAAGTCAAACGTGACTTTCATGGATATGGAGCATCATCTACTACATTTTAATGCACTGAATAAAGGGCAGTTGTGAAAAAATAACAAGTAACAGAAGTTTGTCACATCTTCTACTGAAATATAAATCTCAGGGGTAGGATGAGAGACTCGTAGAAAACATTGGACCTAAAATAAACGTGTTAAAATGACTACACTTAATCTCAACTAGATTGGAATCACCCTACATAGATCTTTTTCTTCCATTGGGCTATATTCGTGTGATATTAAGGATATGAAATGATGACTAAATCAACAAAATAAGCAATACATTGAATCTGTAACTTAGTGGCTAAAATAGCTTCAGTGTGCTGAGGAGGGGCAACACTGAGGACCAATTCCCTATCCCATTGCCCATCCTGCATAAAAGACTCCAGTTTAGTGTTATCCAACCTGCTGCTGGCTTCTCCGAAATGGGCAAGAGGCCCTACCCCCAACCAGTTATCCCACCAGAAAGAACAACTTCCTGAATTGATCTTCCACATGATATGAGGTTCCATTTTGTGCTTGTTTTGCATCATGTGCTTCCAAACAAGAGATTGCCCAGAATCCCACTTTTTGCTCACTGGATTGGACCTCTGGCAGTATTTGGATTTAAGGAAATCACCCCAAAGGGTCTTTTTGGATCTGAAAATCCACCACTGTTTAAATTGGAAAGCTTTGCACACATCTTCAATCATTCTCACTCCAATGCCACCTTCTTCAAATGGAAAGCTTAAGTTCTTCCAAGAGGACCAGTGGTATTTTCTCTTCTCATCCAACCAACCCCAGAAGAAGTCAGCAAATATGCCAAGAATTTGCTTTAAGGTAGTTCTTGGAGGTGAAGCAGAAGATAAGATGTGGATGGGAAGGGAATGAAGGACATGCTTGATGAGAGTGGCTCTCCCACCATAACTGAGAATCTTGGATTGCCATCCAGCAATTCTTGCCACCACCTTAGACACCATCTCAGAGAAATAAATAATCCTTTGTCTCCCAATGTACAAAGGACATCCCAAATAGGTAAATGGAGCCTTTTTCTGTACAAGACCAGTAATATGCTTGATCCTATCCACAGACCTTTTAAACATGTGAGGATATACAATAAAGTGGCTCTTGTTTTTGTTAATCAGCTGACCAGAAACACCCTCATAATTAGCTAGTATCTTCATAACAAGGTTTAAAGATCTGCTCCTACCAGAAGTAAAGATGATGGTGTCATCTGCAAAACTCAGAAGGTTGATTTGGGGACCCTTTTTCTCCATGTACAAACCATGAAATTGAGTAGATTGGTATAGTTGATTGAGAAGTCTAGACAGCACCTCAGCTCCAATAATGAACAATGCTGGAGACAGGGGATCACCTTGTTTCAGCTCCCTGGTAGAGTGAAAGAAACCATATCTTGTTCCATTGAGTATGACGGAGTACCAATTATTAGACATGATCCTCCATGCCATATCAATGAAGCCCTCAGCAAAGCCCATTTTCCTCATCACCATACAAATATAAGACCAGGAGACCCTATCATAAGCTTTTGCCATATCCATCTTAAGAATCGTATTACCTCCAATGTTTGGCTTCTTAATATGATGAATTATCTCCTGAGCAAGCATAATATTCTCAGATATACTCCGTCCTTTAACAAAGCCTGACTGATTAGGGGAGATCAGGTTTGGAAGGATAGGAGCCAATCTAAGGCATAGAAGCTTGGAGATCACTTTGTTCACAAAGTTGCTCAAGCTGATGGGTCTGTACTCAGATAGCTTGCTAGGATGTTTTGTCTTAGGTGAGATTAAACAAGACAAGCATGAGAGAAGTATCCCAGCCAGGAGTGTAACAACAACAACAACAAACTTTGGGGTCATGACCAAAACCAGTGATCTTCTCGTTTGTGGGTAACTTACCTCTCAAAGCTCTCCACAAAACAAAGGAGCATTTGAAAGGAATGTTCTTCTGCCATGTGAGTCTGTTAAGTTTAGTCTTAGGTCTTTGAGTTCTGATAATATTCCATGCAGAAGCAGCAGTGAAAGTACCTTCAGCATTCAAACTCCATATAGGTTTATCAGGAACTCCCTGTTGGATCTGTAATTGAGTGTTAAGGATAGCATCAACATATTGAGAAGGGGCAATGTCATTAATCTTCTCCACATCCCACTGTCCATTGTGAATAAATGCAACAACTCTTGTGTTGTCAAGTATGCTACTAGCCTCTCGGAACTGAGCAAGAGGGCCCACACCTAACCAGTTGTCCCACCAAAGAAACAAGTACCAGAATTGATTTTCCAGTGAATGTGCTGCTCCAACTGTTTTCCATATAATCCATACTCTTCTGTTAGTGGCATGTTGATAATTCCGGAGCATCTACCACCATGGCAAAGTTTGTTGCTTGATTTTCATAGATTTGTGTTTGTTCATCCTTGTTTCTAGTAATTCGACTAATTTGATCTTATTAACATTCGACTGAGGGCGCTGCTCCGAATTGAGCACCTCTTATTAATATTAAACCGAGGACACTACTATAGATGTTCACTTTAGAATTATTGCTTTTTAGGACATAATCTCAATATTTAATCTATATTATAGAGAATCTTGTTCTGCATGTTGTTTGTTATAGTATATGCTATAATCTACTACTGAACATATATTGTTTTTCTATGAATTAGGTAATTTATCTGGATGGAGCACAAAGGGATACATGGCATGTCCTACATGCAATAAGGATGCGTCTTCACAAAAGGTACGAAGTAAAATTTGTTACATGGGTCACCGCCGGTATCTTGAACCTAATCACTCATGGAGAAGAAGCAAGAAATTTGATGGAAAGAAAGAAAACAGATCAAAGCCAAAAGAGCTCTCGGGGGATGAAGTCTTAAAACAGTTGGATTTACTAAGTACTTATAGTGTAGGAAAACACTCAAATTATAAGAGAAAGAAACGTCGTCCTGAAGAGTTAAATTGGGGTGAGGAGAAGTATTTTATTTGAGTTACCATACTGGAAGAGCTTGAAGTTGCGGCATAATTTAGATGTCATGCACATAGAAAAAAATATTTGTGAGAGTATTTTGGGGACATTATTAGATATTGATGGGAAAACTAAGGACACATATAAAGCAAGACAAGATCTTAAGGATATGAACATAAGAAAAGAGCTATGGTTGCAACATGATGGTTCCAATTATATAATGCCAGCTGCTTGTTATGTTATGTCAAAAAAAGAGAAAAAAGAGTTTTGGAAATTTTTAAAATCTGTTAAATTTCCTGATGGTTATGCTTCAAATATCTCAGGGTGTGTAAGTGTGGATGATGGTAAGATAACAAGACTCAAAAGTCATGACTATCATGTTTTGTTACAACGAGTTCTGCCTATTGCTCTTCGTGGATTTGTAAATAAAGATGTCTCTTTAGCATTAATTGAGTTAGGTCATTTCTTCCAACGATTATGTTGTAAGACATTGAGAAGAGATGACTTAGAACAGCTTGAAAGGGATATAATTATTATATTATGTAAGCTAGAGATGATCTTTCCACCAGCTTTTTTTGATGTTATGGTACATTTGGCTGTGCATTTACCTCGAGAGGCTATGTATGGGGGACCAGTACAATATCGTTGGATGTACAAAATTGAGCGGTTCTTGTGCAAGCTTAAGCGTTATGTACGAAACAAGGCACACCCAGAAGGTTCTATTGCAGAAGGCTATATTATTGATGAATGTTTGACATTTTGCTCTATGTATCTTACTAATATTGAGACTAGATTTAATCGTGAACATCGAAATGATGATGGATTTAGCAGAAAAGATGAATATGTTCTTGACATATTTTCAAAGAGTTGTAGACCATATAGAGATGGAATATATGATGCCATACCAAAGAGAGATTTTGATATGGCTCGATGGTACGTGTTTAATAATTGCGAAGAAGCAGAGCCTTTTCTTCAGTAAGTAATTTCTTTTAATATATCTAGGTTGATATCTTATTATTTTGAATTATTTTTAAATAATTTCTTTTTCATGCAGAGAGCATAAAGAAGAGTTGTCAAAACAAGCTGTTGTGAATATAGATGATAAACATCGAGAACAGTTTCCTTTATGGTTCAAAAATAAAGTAAGTAATTTTAAGATAACATAAGCATGTTATTATGTTTAAATTATCATTTTCCTTTACTAATTGAATGCAATAATTTTTTTGTTGTAGATTATGCAATTATATAATAAGGAAAAGTCAATGTCTATCCATAAATTATATCCTTTGGCAATTGGACCTGATGTGCGTGGAAGAACATATACGGGTTGTATTGTAAATGGCATCAGGTATCATGCTCAACGACGCGATGAATTACGTAAAAGTCAAAATTGTGGTATAGTTGTTGCAGGCTATCATGAAAATGAGTTGATTGACTTTTATGGTATTATAGTTGACATCCTTGAGTTAGAGTATGTTGAAGAAAATCGAGTTCTCCTATTTAAATGCAAGTGGTTTGACCTTCGCAAGAAAATAGGAATGCAAAAAGATAATAATTTTACAAGCATTTGTGTTAAAAGATTTTGGTACGAACGTGATCCTTTTGTACTTGCTACTCAAGCAAAACAAGTGTTTTATATTGATGACCCAAAATTGGGAGAAAATTGGCGAATTGTGCTCAAATTTCAAGATAGACACTTATATGATGTGCCAGAGAAGGAAAACTCAGAGGCAGAAAGTGATGAGTTGCATATTACAAATGATGAAGTGTACCAGGATACTTCAATTAAAAATAATTCAATTGTCAATGATTCGGTGTATATACTGAGTCAACTACATAGAGATGATGTAGATTCAATTACCTTAAATGAAAATGTAATTGAAATGGAGGCTCAAACAGAAAATGAAGTTGAAATTGATTATAGCGAAGATTCTGATAAAGAGGATGACACTATGCTAGAGTACATCAGTGATCATGAAGAGAATGAAGGTAATAATAATGGCAATGATGATGAAGCTGATGGCCTAGGTGATGACGATGACATTGGCTTGTGATGTAACCTCATAAGAGTAAGGTCAATTACTTGTTAAAAGTTCTTCTAAATTATGTATATCTTATTTGAACACTGCAAAATGAAGTGTCCTTATTACTACCATGAAAATCATTTTCGTGAAAATTAAATAACTCATTTAAGGAGCGATTGGATTGGCTTTTATTAAGTGACTCATAAGTTAAAAGTCATAAAATATAAGTTGGAACCCCCAATTTTTGGCTTTTGGCTTTTGATTCCTTTTCTTTTACTTTTAAAAAATTGTTTTTAAACACTTTTTATGTTACCCAAACTCTTTCACTTTAGGCAAGTGTCTTTTTTCATCATTTTTTCATACTTCTTTTTAGGTAATTACCTTTTTTTATTAATCATCTGTATATTAATATTTATTGAGCTAGTGACTACCTTTTCACTATATTATATTTTTTTTTACAGAGATCACAGGTGACATTGATGAGGCTTTCATAGCTAGAGTGCATGATTTGACAAATTTCTAGTGAGCACACATTTCTTTGGGTGAACAAGAAGTCACTTATTTACTATCGTCCTATTCTTTTAAACCTAGAGTTGCCTTGTTAGTCATTTCACTAGTGTCGTGAGTATTCTTTCGTTATTAGTGATTTGTGATAGTTTTAGACTTTTTTTCGTATTTGGAGATGAATTTAATATTATAATATGTCTAATGGATTGTTGATGAATATTATGACTTGTTTTAGCAATGTTGGTTGGATATGTTATTGTTTTTTGAAACAGGAAATTTTTTGATAGGCCCAAAAACAGAGGAAACTCTGCCCAATTTTTTGTAAACTTTCATTAAAGCTTGCCTTTGGGATCCCACTTTTAGTCCTAGTCCTAAATTGAATTGTAACACAAATAATGTAGGTAATGAATTCATGTATATCATCTATGGATACAAAGGTCACTTGTTGATGGTAATCTTTCTGAAATTATTAAAATTTCTTGTGGATTAGATATTATCACAATGTGATTGCATGGTTAAAAAAGATAGAATGATTAGAGTGATTATTATGTTTGAATTTAGTTTGTAAGATTAGATATTGGTTTATGATGATATATTTATATTGTTAAAATATGTTGATATTTTTATAGTCAATGTGCTTTTTTAATTTGATTGTGAGATTTACATGTTAATTATAGCAGTTGCTAAACAAAAGCAACAAATTAATTGTGGTTATGCTAATTGTGGGACTGTTGTGATAATAAGTTGTGCGTGTTACTATTCATCGCTAATTAATAACTTTTTAATTTATTGTAAAAAATTTCGTTTTCATCTTATTTATTGTAATACAACTTAGAAATATACATATGACTTTTATTAACTATAATAGTTTGAATGGACACGTGATTATAGAATATTTGAAAACTTGTTGAGACTATTGATAGTTTTATATTAGAAGTTTTTTTTTTTTAATTCAAACTATTTTAATGATGTTTAAGTATTCAAACTATTTTAATTCAAACTTGTTGTCACTAATGTATCAATTATTTTTTGTGACAAAAAATTTTCGTATACAAAAAGTTAATTAATTTAAGGACAAAAAATGATTTGTCACTAATATATCAATATACGTTTTGCGACAAAAATTTTTGTATCCAAAATTTAACTAAATTAGGGACGAAAATTTTTTTGTCACTGACTGGGAACATCATTAGTGACAAAATATTAAGGTCACAATTAAATATAAAATTTTGTGGCTAAAACTTACAACATTTAAATACGAACTGTAATTTGTCGCTATTGCAGTAACTTATTTTTAGTGACGAAATTTCTTCGTGCCTGAAATTATACCTAATTTAAGACAAATAATAGTTTGTCAAAAATTGTATGCATTATTACAGACAGAATAATGTGTCATTGATAATTTAAAATTCGTCACTAATGGTACTTAATAAATGGCGCCAAATTATTTTTTGGTGGGAAATTTTAATGGACAAAACTTAGCTACGAAATTATATGTTTTGTCACTAAAAGAATTTTTCTCATGTATTTAAACACGAAATGTTATTTTTGTCACAAAAAGTGAATAATTAGTGACGAATTTTGATTCGTACTTAATAATTTCGTAGCTGAATATCACATTTCTTGTAGTGCTATAAGTGATTTCTTCTGTGTAATACTAATCAATGGGACCTCATTGGTAAGTGCTACAATAGATATAGGCATATTCAAAAAATCACGTAGTAATCTTTTTTTTTTTAACATTCCCAATAAGTAAACCATTGATAGTAGTTCCACGGGCATCGAAAAGGAAGAGTAAACCTCACCGATTTTTAACGCCTGAACCATGATATGAAATAAGTCGATAAAGTCTAAATCCAATTCCAAAAATTTAAAGCGGTAAATGCGCAATATGTGACTCACCTGACGATCTTATTCTACATAGTATCTCGTTACACAACCATTATGTTTATATCTTTTCTTTGTATGTTGATATACATTTGATTTAAGACAAATTTCTTTGATTTTTAAATTTTATATCAAATCAAATTAAATTATTTTTTTAAAAAATGGAGGAAATAGTGCTTCACTTTCTTTCCTTATTCAAGTACACATTCTTATCTCTAGTGTTTCTCTTTATTAAGGTGCTTCAGGTTGTAGCTCCAGACCCCACAATCCACCATTAAAAAGGCAAAAAAGATACTTGGAAATTAGGAAGAAATGACAAAGAATAACACTGCTAGTTTTGGCAAACCTAGAAAGATACCTAAAATAGAAAATTAGATATAAATGGAAAATAAAGTAGATAAACGCTGGGAAATATTGAAATGGTACTGTAAAAAATTACTCCTTCCATTTCCATTTTATTTGACCCTTATATACAAAGAATCTTATATTACTAATAAGAATCCGTTAAGCTGGTTAAGCAGCCAGCAAGTCGACATATCTGTCTGAGTAGCTTGAAGGAATATTCGTAAATTTTTATGATTCTTCTGTTGTAATTTGCTTGTCTTATTTTTTTAGTGTTAAAAAATGCTACTGATCATGATAATTAAAGCTGCTCAGTCAGGCAGCAGGTTGACATGTCTGCTTGAGCAGCTTGGAAGTATATCTGTATTTTTTTTATGGTTCTTCCATTGTAATTTGTTTGTCTTATTTTTAGTGTTAAAAATACTACTAATCATGATAATAAAAACTGCTCAAGCAGGCAGCAGGTCGATGTGCCTGCTTAAGCAACTTGAGAGTATATTCGTAATTTTTTATGGTTCTTCGTTGTAATTTGTTTGTCTTATTTTTTGTGTTAAAAATACTACTAATCATGATAATTAAAGCTGCTTAGCAGGCAACAGGTCGACATGCTTGCTTGAGCCGCTTGAGAGTACATCCGTGATTTTTATGTTTCTTCTGTTGTAATTTGTTTGTCTTATTTTTAGTGTTAAAAAACGCTACTTAATCATGATAATTAATAACTTAAAATATTTTAAAAAATATGTTACGTCACAATATTAATAATTTAAAATATTTAAAATCATATTAAAATTTTAGCTAACTCTCTAAATTTTATATATATCACTTAAATTAAAACAAAAAAATAATAGATATTAGGCCTGCGCTAGCGCGGACACCAATATTTAGCATTTTAATAGATCAAAAGAGTTTTATTATTTTGTTATCGTATTGACCTTAATATTGTATAATTACGTAAAATAGTAGTAAATGATAAATTTTAGAGCTTCAGAGCATTATTAGTAAAGTTAATCTAGTACAATATAATTTTAATTAACAAAATTTAAGGGAGTAATACTTCCTCTATTTATTTTAGGCGGAATGACCTAATAGACCCTTATATTTGGTTTTGTTTGTCATCTAGGCCTTTATATTTAGAACTTTGTCAAGTAAACTCTCGTACCCACTTAAACATTACATTTTAAACACTTTTTTTTGACCCAACATCCTAAGTGGCAAACTAGGTCAAGTGCGTGTGATTCACTCCCTTTAGGAGCGTGAAGGGTTTCTAAAAAGCCCTTTAACAATCATCTTCTTCCCAAATTCCCAAATATTATTACTCCCCAGTTCTTCTTCTCAAAATTCTTCAATTTTCTTCTTGTTTTTGTCTCTCCAAATTTCTTCTCTTGAAATTTTTTCTTGTTGGCCATAGTCATTCAAGCCCCGTTGATTTTGTACTTAATTTTTTTTAATTACCTTAATTTTTTTTTATTCATTAAAGTTTCTTCTTCTTCACAACAAAAGCTATATACTAATTCAATTGGACCACTAACAAGAACAAAATCCAACACAATTGACAAATTTATACTTATTCGTAAGATGATTTTATGGAAAAAATCCCTAAAACCTGACGTGGAATGTTGTTCTTGGTATGTGGAAAATATGTTTTGGAAGAGAGAAAATATGTCTGTAAAGAAAATATAAAAAAAAGGGGAAGAAAGTTTTGGAAGAGAGAAATGTTGTGGAAGAGAGAAAATATGTCTATAGATAAAGGGGAAGAAAGAAAAAATCTCTGTAAAAAAAGGGGAAGAAAGCTTTGGAAGAGAGAAATGTTGTTCTTGGCATGTGGAAAATATGTTTTAACACATCATTTCATACGTGGAATTATTATATGATGTGAAAATTACGTGTAATCGTTTGAAATTCACGCACCAGTCCCAGGTAAAAAAAAAGTGTTTAAAAGTGTAGCTTTTGAGTGAGTATGGGGGTTTGCTTGGCAGAGTCCTGAGTATAAGGGTCTAGGTGATAAATGAAACCAAGTATAAGGGCCTATTAGGTCATTCCGCCTTTATTTTACTTATCACTATTTGACTTGGCACATTCATTAAGAAAATAAGTGTTAAATATAGGCATTTTAACATACCATCTCGATTAATTGATATTTAGTATTAAATCCTGAAAAATTAATGATTTGATGAATAGCGTTTTGATGTTAGAAATTTTTTTTGTCTTTTTTTAATATGTTAAAAGTGGCAAGTAAAAATGAAAATCTATTTTAAAAAATAAGCGACTAGTAAAAATTAGAGTTGTCAATACGAGCTAGTCTATCCCACAGGCTATGAATTTTGACGGGTCAGGTCAAACAGATCCTTTTTTGGGGGGAAGGGGGGGAACAACGGCTAGCCCAGCCCATCAATATGTGGGCTGAGGGTCTTGCCGAGTCAGCCCACATATTCACAAGTATTTTTTTTTATAAATATTTTAATTAAATTATAATTTTAAAATATTAAAACAAATAACAATAGGACAATATTACATGGTATTAGTGTTACTATTACATACTATTAAAACACAAATTGTATCTAAACTTTAATATTTTAAAATTTTAAAAGAACTTTAAGTTTGAATTCTTATTATTTTTAATACTTTATTTTATTTATGTCTTGAATTATTTTTTAATTCGACCCAACCTATATTGCAAAAGTCCCACAAAATCAACAGACTTATTTGGGTCAAGCTAAAAAACTTATTTTCTAAATGGGTTCCAAAAATCTTAGCCAACTCAGCTAAATCATGGGTTAGGCTAAACCGGTCGAACAGACCTAATCCATATTACTAGCACTAGTAAAAATAGGTGAAGGGAGTACTTTTTTGTCCCAATTTATATAACACACTTTTATTTATAGTTATTCAAAAAAAATAATATGTTTCTTTATTTAATAAATATTTATTGCCACTATCAATATTTTTCACATGCCGAGATTTAATGTACTACTCTACTTTACAAAAAATTATTTCAGGAATAATTTTAAAATACTGCAAAAGGTTTTTCATATTTCTTTTTTTTTATCAAATCAAATTAAATGCAGGGGACAATGAAATGGAAGGCTGAGTTGTTTGGTGTGAGATATAAGATATAATAATTTTAGAATAAAATGTAAGATTATTTTTTTTTTGGTTGAAACTATTAGATAATCGTTAGATTACTTATCCCATTATTTTTAGCTTAATGATAAAATAAGTTATTTTATATATATATAATAAAATAATTTATTTCAAAATTTTTTAATTATTCCACGAGAATATGACTCAAGAATAAGATAATTACTACTCCATTGATGTCCGTACAATATTTGGAACACGTCAATGAGTGCGTCCAATGATAACTCGAGAACAGGCTGCTTCTCAATATTTGGAACATGTGCTAGCATAGGTTTAATATAAATCTCAATTTATGTGATATTAATTGATTTTTTTTATATATTTTAAAAAATTTAAATTATTAATTAGTGAGATTAATATATATCAGTGAGATCTGTTGTACATATTAAAATTTGAGAGTATATCAAAATTTTGTTTATCAATATACATAAACTTCTTGGTTTAATTATATTATTATATTTTTTAAAGTATTTTCTTTTTAACACAAATATATCATTAAAATATTATTAAAATAATTATTAAATTTTATTTGTCCAGCTTAAAAAGGAAGACTTAATTTTTTATTTTATATTTACTACGGAATCTGGTTCGTTTGGGGTTATAGTTGAGGGTTGGTTCTTAATTCCAGCTCTAGTGTAGAACCCGACGTGAGAGTTTCTTATCATCCAACTATTTTGTCCTAATTTTAAAGTTTATATGCTTAAAATAATTTATTAGGATGATATAGTAAAATCATAGTTGAAGCAGCTGGAAAAATGATTTATTAGGGATAATATTGTAAAATAATAGTTAAATCAGCTGAAGAAATAAGGAAGCAGTCGAACCAGACACGTCAATACCAACAACCTTAGAAAAATTAAATTTAAAGTTTCACAAAATAATTTTTATTGATCCTACATAATAAAGGAGAAGAAGCAAACAACTGAAGCAGATCGGACAACTGAAAGCTACTCAAGCTTAATATAAGTACTAATACTAATTTATTTGTCACATTTTGATTTTGCATGAAATGTAGAATCAATAAATTCAGATTTTCAACCTTCTGTATGCGACTTTTTATTATTAACTTTACTAATCTTTACAAAAATCAGAATTTGTCTGGACAAGTTCTTGTTTCTTTTATCATGTAAAATTTATTAAAATATAAATTATAAAAAAATCAAAATATATATGTTCAAAATAAATATTGAGAAGTAATATAATTGAGTTAATTATTTAAATTCAATAAAATATGGATTTAATCAAAAGCTCAAGTTCATTTTATTTGAGCTACAAAAAATGACCCACTTTATTAGGCCCAATAATATCTCATTCTAGAGGCCTACTTGATGCCACATGTCGAATGACGTGCCATGCCAAGTCAAACAAAGTAGTAAATAGAATCACACCATGTCTCACAATGACATGGCATTCCTACCTTAATCAAAGGCCAATCAAAAATGTGTCACATGTACAAGTGACGTGTTTCGACCAATCAAATATTGTCATGTCACTTATAAAGAAATTTATTCCTATCACTTTTCTTGCGCGATGTCACTTAAATTTAATTGACTGGAAGAAAGTCTGATTCCATCATAACTCCTCTATTCTACAAATATATATATGAGTCCTCATAATTCAGAATTAACATACAAGAATTCTAACAAAAAGCCAAAGAGAGCCCGTGGATCAAGCGCGGATTTCTTTACAAGCAACAAATTCAAGAATTCAAGCAATCAAGCATTCAAGTTCAAGAACGCATCAAGATCAAGACCACCAAATTCAAGAACAATCTCAGAAGCCTTTGAACTCAAGTACAAGTCAAGATCAAGTTCAAGAACAAGTCTATATAAAGTTCAAGTTTATCAAATTCATAAACCAAGATCAGGACCACCGAATTAAAAAACAAGCCCAAAAGCCCTTGAATTCAAATACAAGTTAATATCAAGTTCAAGAACAAAGTCCATATCAAGTCTACATCAAATCCATAAATCAAGATCAAGACACAAGATTCAAGATCAAGTCCAAAAACCCTTGAATTCAAGTACAAGTCAAGATCAAATTGAACAAGTTTCACAAGATTCAAGATTAAGTTAAAAAGACCTTGAATTTATATTTGGAAAGGCGAATAAGAGGATTCATAGAGATTGTGGAACTCACTCCTTGAAATAAAATACTACTATTGTTGCAATATTTTTATTCCTAGATTATTATTTTCTCAACATGAATTTTTTTGTCACACAAATTTTGGCACGCCCAGTGGGACAATCTCTACCTCTCATCTCAACTTTTCAAGCATCAAAGAACATTGAAATGACTTCCAAAAAGATCTCCCAATCCACTTCCTCTAAGGTTGTTGACTCCAAGTTCTCTGCTGAAGTAGAGGAAATCCTTGGTGTTACTTTTGAAAGTATCGGGGCAGTTAAAAGCCACTATGCTAGGAAAAGAAACACAGCAGTGTCATCCAAACCAACTCTTGATTTTGGTTCTTCAACCCCAAAGGGAGCAAGGTCTTTAACAAATGCTTCAAAAAGAAGAAGTAGTGTTGCTGAAAAGATCAATAAGACTTTAGCGCTACTTGAGGTCTCTGGTTCCAAGAATTCTACTGCAAAGAAAGATCATGACTCATCCAATGAGTCTTCTCCCTATGCATCACGTAATGTGAGCCCTCTGAAGGTCAACTTTCATAATAATCCATGCTACTCTTCAATGCCTCTAACAATTATGCAAGCGATGACAACTAATGCCTCATCTATGGAGGAACCACTTGCGAATCAGGCAGAGATGATGGAAAGATTGACCACGCATGTGGAACACCAAAAGTCGTGCATCGATAAGTTGATGGACAGGGTGGACAGATTACTAGATGGGGAATCTAGCCATGCAACTGGGAAGGATATTGAACTTCAAGAGACTGGACATCCTGTAAAGCAAGCACTGACTATCAAGGAGATGCCAGTTTCTGCTGAAGGGATGATCCCACTCGATTAATTAAAGGAGTTCATTGAAGGGATCATCAAAGACAAGTATGAAGTCTCCACCAAGTCTTCTCATATGTATGCCAAGCTTTAAACTGCAAGGATTAATTACCTTAAAATGCCTACCGACTATCAACCCCCCAAATTTCAAAAGTTCGAGGGCAAAGGAAATCTGAAGCAGCATGTTGCACACTTTGTGGAAACATATAATAATTTGGGACCTATGGAGACTATATCGTCAAACAGTTTGTTTGCTCTTTGAATGGAAATGCCTTTGATTGGTATACAAATCTTGAGCCTCATTCTATTGAAAGTTGAGAGCAATTAGAGCATGAGTTTCTCAATCACTTTATAGCACAAGGTGCATAGTGAGCATTGTGGAACTCATAAATACCCATCAAAGGAAGGATGAACCAGTCGACTTCATAAACCGATGGAGGAATGTAAGTCTCAATCGCAAAGATTGACTTAATGAAGATTCTAGTATAGAAATGTATATTCAAGGAATTCACTGGGGGCTTCTCTGCATCTTACAATGAATCAAGCCAAAGTCCTTTGAAGATCTAGCTACTCGCGCTCATGATATGGAATTAAGCATGTCTTCTGCAGAAAATATATAATGCCTGTCCATGATCCTTACAAAGGAAATGATAAGAAGGAACCCAAGAAATGGAGCAAATTGGTGCTCAGAAATGACAACAAGAAATCTATGAATGTAAATACATCACCTGTGAAGTTTACTACAAAGGAAAAATGAGAAGTAAACTGTGAAGACAACTTTCCAGAGGTATCCAAATCAAAAGTCGACTATAAGGGGGATGTAAGAAAAGGAACATCCTTTTCTGGATTAGATGTCTCTCAAATGTTGTATGGATACTGATGATCCAAACTATCACAAATGTCATCGACTTTTGGGTCATCCTCTCAAAAAGTATTTTGTCTTCAAGGAAAAAGTTACTTGGCTAGGGAAGAGAAGATTGTCCTTGATGAGGAAGTAAGTTCTAATCAAATCTCTATCATTTTTGGCTCGCTCGACCCAGCCATATATATTTATCTGAAAAAGAGAAGTCATTAAAGCCAAGCAAAACCTAATCTGATAGAGATGATAATGAAGGTTGAATTCTTGTGACTATGCGGAGACGTAACAAGAAAAGTTCATGAAAGGAATTATCTGAGAAACTGACTAGAAGGAGGATAGTGAGGAGACTAAATTAGCAAAATCCAGTCAAGCATCCAAGGAAAGCAAAGGTAGAAGTGCATCACCACCAGAAACCACAATGTCCTGTGACTTTTGGAGAGTTCTTACTAAGTTGATTTCACACAAAGACTATCCAAGACAATATCGAGGCATCATATTTTAATGTCAAAAAAGGAGAAACAATAAGTGAAACATCATCAAAGATGTCTTCCATGGACAAAGAAGAAACAATAGGTGAAAGTCCATCAAAAGTGTCCCCCCTTACCTTATTAAAAACTTATATAACCCTCTCTTCAAGAGGTGCATGTATGTGACGTAAAAATTACATTTGCAGATGATAATCTTCTATTTGGTGAAACACTACATAATCGTCTTTTATATATGGTGGTTCATGTGCTAGAGAAGAGGATAAATAGAATCTTGATAAATAAAGAATCTGGAGTTAATATTCTGCCCATCCACACATAGAAGGAACTGGGCATCCCGACCATGGAACTTAGTGAAAGCAGCCTGTTAATATAAGGATTTAACTAATGGGCATAGGTCTATAGGCTCTATCAAGTTATAAATTCATATTGGTGATTTGCGATCTAGTACATGGATGCACATGATCGATGCAAAGACTTCATATAATATTTTTCTTGGCAGATCTTGGGTGCATGAGAACAAAATTGTCTCATCATCCTATTATCAATGTTTAAATTATCTTCAAGATGGAATTGAAAGAAAAATAGTTATTGATGATAATCCTTTCACTAAAGCTGAGTCTCACTTTGCTGATGATAAATTCTATTTGAAGAGTTACGTGATGAATGAGGCAAAACTTGACGATGTCAAATTGACTAAGTCTAGTAACCTTGCAAGAAAAAGAACTAATGCGGTTGGTGAAAAATTCAAGGCCAATATTGAGGATCTTGCTTTTCGTCCAAATAGAGAGAAGATCATGTCCTTGAAAAAAAAGTCAACTTTTGGAACCTGCTATGTTCCAAAGGTAAAGAAAGAGGGGGAGTCAATTATCTGATGTTTAAGGAAATGTAGTGGGAGGGCTGAATTTTTCAATCAAATGAATTGATGCAATCAACTTGTCTTCAAAGCTACTGGAAAAATATGTGGCTTAAAATCAACCTCAGGATATGGCACTCCTTACAAAATATACAAAAGGCTTTGATCTAAATGCTTGCAAATTACTTGCAAAGGCCAGATACAATCCTAATGAGCCATCTAAATTAGGAAAATTCCCATCAGATGATATCACTAGGCAAGCACACAAAGGTTTAGCCAACCACTTCTAGTCCGTATCTCCATAAAAAAAAAGAAAGTAATAATTATATCACCATCGAAGATGAGTTTGATTCTTATAATAAAAGGCTTTCTGTTTTCAATCGATTTAGAAGACCCACTACAAAAACTTTTGTATTCGAGAGGGTGGGACAACTAAAGAAAAGGAGTAACAAGCATTTAAGAAGTTACCTAAGGGTGACGACACTTGCTATGCCTATCTAAAAGGATATCCAAGCATAATTCCCTCTAGGATGAAACATCGAGTGGAGCTTATGGTTTCATATGAAGAGGTATTAAAAACAAAGACTCATACTGTGGTTTACACCGAGGAGCGTGAGGAATATGAAGAAAGTGTAGGCTCCTCGTATCATATTACAACCCTGAGTGAGCTCAATATCTCATCTTGGATGAACATTGATAGAGAATTGGAAGATATAGCTTGGTGTAGTCATATATCTGTCAATGAAAATGATGTATAAAAAGAAGAAGATGTTGGGGACGTTCCTCCAGAACTAGAAGAAGGGGTGAAGACCACAATAGATCCTTTAAAAGAAGTTAACCTTGGTACTGATGAAAACCTAAGGCCAACTTACTTAAGCTCCTTTCTAGAAGTTGATGACGAAAACACTTACATAAATATACTCAAAGAATATAGGGATGTCTTTGCTTGGAGTTACAAAGAAATACCTGGCTTAAATCCTAAAATATATATCCATCAATTGATAGTCAAGAATGGTGCCCGTCCTGTCAAGCAAGCCTAAAGACACTTTATGCCAGAGTTGATTCCATTGAACAAGAATAAAGTCAACAAACTCATTGAGAGAAGATTCATTCGTGAACTTAAATACCCTACATGGATTTCAAGTATCGTTCCCGTGAGGAAGAAGAATAGACAAATTCGAATGTGTGTTGACTATAGAAATCTTAATAATGCATGCCCAAAAGATGAATTTTCGCTTCCTCTTCCAGAGTTGATAATTGATGTCACCACTGGTTATGAAGCAATGTCATTCATGGTTAGTTTTTTCGACTGTAACCAAATCCACATGGTACCAAAAGATGAAGCACTCACTGCATTTCCCACCCCTAAAGGTATCTATTGCTATAAAGTGATGCCTTTTGGTCTAAAAAATGTTGGTGCCACATATCAAAGGACAATGCAAAATATATTTGATGACTTACTCCACAAAAATTGTTGAATGTTATGTTAATGACTTAGTGGTAAAGTCAAGAAAGACAGGCGGCCATTTGAAAGACTTAAGAATAGTATTTGAATTACTCCAAAGATATCATTTAAGGATGACCCCGTTGAAATATGCCTTTGGGGTTACTTATGGAAAGTTTCTTGGCTTCATTGTACGACATTGAGAAATTGAGATTGATCAATCTAAAGTTGATGCAATCTTAAAAATGCACGAGCCTTGAGACATTCATGAGTTGAAAAACCTTCAAGAAAAGTTAGCTTGCCTGAGGAGGTTCATCTCAAATCTAGCTGGAAGATGCCAACTATTTAGTCATCTTATGAAGTAAGGTATTCCTTTTAAGTTGGACCAAACATGTAGTGAATCTTTTGAAAGTATCAAAGCATATATGGCGAACACTCCAATTCTAGCAACCCCTATACTTGGAAAGTCATTGATACTTTATATTTCAATACAAGAAAGGTCTGTAGGAGCCTTATTGGCTCAAGAAAATAGTGAAGGCAGCGAAATTTTTTTCTACTACTTAAGTAGAATGATGTTGCCAAATGAGCCGAATTATTCTCCAATCGAAAATTTGTGTTTGGCGCTAGTCTTTTTAATTAAAAAATGAAGCATTATTTTCAAGCTCACGTTGTTTGCCTTATATCTAAAGCAAATATTATCAAATTTGTCATGTCAAAACCAGTCCTCAGTGACCGACTGGCAAGGTGGTACCAACAGTTTAAGATCGTGTATGTCCCTTAAAAGGCCATGAAGGGACAAACATTAGTAGACTTCTCGGCAGACCATATTATACCCAATGATTGGGAGTCAACTGATGAGCTTATCAATAAAATACGATGTCCATTGCAATACAACCTCCTTGGAAGATGTACTTGGATGGGGATGTACATCATGGCGGAGCTGGTGCTGGCATGGGGTTTGTCACTTCACGGGGAGAGAGGTCTTACCATTCTCCTTTACATTTGTTTCAACGTTGCTCCAATAATGTCGCAGAATATCAAACATAAATACTCGAACTCAAATTGGTCGTTGGCATGAAACAATTATAGTTACAGGTCTTTGGTTACTCTAAGTTGGTGCTTAAACAACTCTGGGAACCTATGAGGTCAAAAAGCCTGAACTGCATCCATATCACTATTATGCTTGAAAGTTGATAGGATGGCTTAGAGATGTGACCTTCCTGATTAGATGCAAGTCACTATCTGCCAAAAATGGTAGTACCACCACCAGATGAAGACGAATAGATGGAGAATAAGCTTGAGCATATTGTTATAGTTTCCAAAGCCAACAAAGAAGATAGGCGACAAACTATTATTGACTACTGATATTATGGGATATTCCAGAAAATGCCAGAAGACAAACTGACATTCGTCATCGTGCACCTCATTTTCTTTGCTATAACAATACACTATATGAAAGATCATTTGAGGGACTACTCCTTCAATGTCTAGGAGAAGAAGAAGTAGGCCAAGCTCTACAAGAAGCACATTCAAGAGAATGTGGATCACATCAATCTTGACCAAAGCTCAACTTCCATATAAAGAGAATGTGGTATTATTAGCCACCGTGATAAAAGATTGCTTAGACTGTACTCAAAGGTGCAAGTCTTGCCAATTTCATGCAAATTTCATACATCAACCTCCTGAAATTTTACACCCAACTATCATATCTTGGCGATTCTATGCTTGGAGGTTGGATATTGTTGGACCACTTCCAAAATCTTCTGGTGGACACCTATATATCTTGGATGCAAAAGATTATTTCTCAAAATAGGCCGAAGCTGTCACTCTCAAAGAAGTAAAGAAGGAGAATATTGCAAAATTCATTCTAGTGAGTTCCATATACCGATTTGGCATTCCTCAATACATAATAATCAACAATGGAAAGTCATTTGATAGCAAATTGATGAATAAGATTTGTGATCTCTTCGACTTCAAGCAGCACAAATCTTCTATGTACCATGTTGCCGCCAATGGTCTAGCCGAAGTATTAAATAAGACTCTATTCAATCTTTTGAGGAAAGTCATCTCTTAGTCCAAAGAATGGCATGAAATAATGGAAGAACCCTTGTGGACATATAGGACAACATATCACACACCGAATCAAGCAACCCTATATTGACTTACTTTTGAGTTAAAGCAGTCCTACTACTTGAGTGACAAATACCTTCCTTGAGACTTGATATTCAAGAGGGACTTACCGAAGGAGAAATTACTTGCCTACATATCTGTGAGATAGAAGCGCTTGATGAAAAAGGCTCGAAGCTCAACAAAACCTTGAATGTTACCAGACTCATCTATCTCATGCTTTTAATATAAAGGTTCGTTTGAGGTGCTTTCAAGTTGGAGACCAAGTCCTTGTAGTGAGGAGACCCATCATCACTTTACATAAGTCAGGGGTAAAATTCCCCTCAAAATGGGATGGACCATATGTAGTACAAGAAGCATATTCAAATGGCGCTTACAAGCTTGTTGATGCAGATGGCATAAGGATTGCTCCCATAAATGCAAAATTTCTCAAGAGGTTTATGGCATCACCTTTCTTTATCATTCAAATGAGGCTAATGTGGTGGCAAATGCTCTGAATTAAAAGGCCTCTAGTATCAGTAGTTTGGCATTTTGTAAGGAGGGAGAGACTTTTGGCTTTGTAGGTTCAGTCATTAGCTAGACAAATGGTTTGAAATGGTATTTCCTTATCTCATGCTGTTTTATCCTTTTTTTAGGCTAGTTCTACTTTGATGGATCAGATCAATGCTCACCAGTTTGATGATGACAAGTTGAGGATGATTCAGAATAAACTATTGAGAGGTGAATCCAAGTATGCTTCTCTTGATCCCAAGGGTGTTTTGAGGATTAATGGTCATATTTTTTTTACTTAAAGTGGGTGATTAGGTAGGTAGAATCTTAGAGGAGGCTCATTATGCTAAGTATTGTATTCATACGAGAGTGGCAAAAATGTTTCATGAGTTGAAACAACGCTATTAATGGTGTGGGATAAAGAGAGATATTGTAGAGTTTGTGGCCAAGTGTTTAAATTGTCAATAGATGAAGTATAAGAACCTGAGACGGGGGGGGGGGGGGGGGGGGTTTGATGCAGAGATTCCCATTCTCAAGTGGAAGCGGGAGCATATCACTATGAATTTTGTGAGTAGATTAACATTGACATTGGGTAAGTATGACTCAGTTTGGGTGTTAGTGGAACGATTGATCAAAACATCTTATTTCTTTTTGGTGAAGACTAGCTATAATGCAAAGCAACTAACTAGAATCTTCATCGTTAGATTGTCTGATTGGATAGTGTGTCTATCTCTATTATGTCAGATTGAGGTTCATTGTTTACTTTTCACTTCTGGTAGGCGTTGTAGAATAGGTTGGATACTTGAAAAGATATGAGTTTAGCCTTCCATTCTTAGATCGATGGCCAATTCAAGTGGACTGTTCATGTGCTCAAAGACATTCTTGAGCTTGTGTGATTAATTTTGGTGCCAATTGGGATCAGCATTTGCCTTTAACATAGTTTTCCTATAATAACAACACCATTTTAGTATTCAAATGGCTCAATTTGAGGTATTGTATGGTCGGAGATGTTGATGTCCCATAAGATAGTTTGACTCAATTGCGATGGATACTTTGGATGTTGATTTTCTTAGGGATGCTATAGAGGGTGCTATAATTTAGTGTCAATTGTTAACAACCCAAAGTTGCCAGAAGAGTTATGCTGATAGGAGGATCCCACCCATAGAGTTCGTAGAGGGTGAGCATGTGTGACCAAAGATATCACCCATGAAGGGTATGATCAAATTCAAAAAGAAGGACAAGTTTAGTCCAAGATTTATTAGTCCATTTGAGATTCTAAGAAAAGTAGAGGAGGTGTCTTATGAGTTGGCTTTGCTACCTTGATTATCAATTATTTATCTCGTGTTCCATATTTCCATGCTTTGTAGATATATACGGGATGAGTCCCATGTAATTTCTTATAATTCAGTAGAGTTAGATTTGAATTTGACTTATGGTGAGGAGCTAGTTGCTATTATAGACAGATATATGCAAAAGCTTTGGACCAAAGAGATCATTTGGGAAATAGAGTCGGATAGGCATGCTCGGTATCCCTATCTTTTATAGAATACAGGTAATTTACTTTATCTTATGTTCGAGGATGATCATAATTTTTAGTGGTGGATGATGTAATGATCTTAAAGGTCATTTTTATAAAATTATCATTTTACCTCTCCTATTAGTGGCTTCAAGTCGTATTTGATCCATTAATGTGATTGATTTTTGTGGTTTATTAAAAAGTTGAAGAATGTGAATTTTTGAGTTTTAAAGGCTTATGTTGTTCAAAAGTGGTTTTTAGTACCAATCAGAGTTATGAGCTTCAAAATAGAATTTCATCAGTTCTATTAGCTCTAAATATGAAATTTGATCCGGAGGCATCATCATTTTCAGATTTGAGGTTGTTTTACAGATTTGAGGTCCTAAGTTAAAATCTTGAGTTAAAATAGATTGAAGTTTGACTTTGGTTAACACTTGAGCTCGGATACTCGTATTAGATTTCTCATGGTTTTGTTGGATTCACAAGGTAATTTTAGATATGAGAAGGGATTCATCATATTTTTCAGGAGTTTCGAGGGCGTTATGGTCTTTTTGAGCCTTAAAGTTAGTATAGTAGTGACTTATAAGATTTTGGGTCAAGAAGATCTTTGATTCGGTTTTTGATGGTTCCACTGAATCTAGAACAACTAATTTAGTAGGATAGTATATATGACTTGTGTGCATAGGGTTCTGAATGAATTTCGAGGATCGATTATGAGATTTTGGATTTTTCTTGAAATCCTTATTGAGGTCAGTGTTGTAGGTACCGCTTAAGCAATGACCTAATTCTTATGCAACACTGCTTAAGAGGACTCCACATCACTTAATTGAAGAAAGCCACATGGTGGGTTATACTTAAGCGGACCAGTGAGTGTAAAAGTGATGTCCACTAAAGTGATGTGGTGTCAAAATATATCACTTTTGTTGCTCAAAACTTGGAATTTTATGTTTTCTCAAAGCGATGTTAGTGTGTTTGATGTGTTTTTATGTTTGTTATTCAGGATTATAGGATTTGGCACGATTTTAGGATAAGTGTGCAGTTGCTGAAGTTTTTGCTACTCTATGACACACTTTATGAGCAGTGGAAGTTTCCATGAGCCGTAGAGTAGGGTTCTTAAGTAAGATCCAGAGATGGGTGATTTTCTAAAGTTGCATCTACGAGCTGTTAGACGAGTCATGAAAAGTTGTATAAGTCGTAGATGAGGTTCCGTACCATGAGGATAAGAAGTCTAGATTTTCTAAAAAGTCATTAGATGAAATCCTATATGGGTCCTAAGTCTGTATACAACCCATAGAAAGGTCTCATAAAAGTTGTGCCCAGATTTGAAGAATGAAGTCCACGAAGCCCTGATATGGGCCGTAGTATGTAGTTTGACGCTTGTAAGTCAGCTCGTATTGCCTGTCGAATCTTGTTTTTTCTATTTTGTGTTGAATTTGTATTTTAAGTACTATAAATAGATTTTTAGGTTATTTTCAAGAGAGAAGAGAAGAGAGGAGAACGATCAGAAACATTGAGAGAAGTCTTTGGAACATTATTTTGTGATTTTAATTCATACTTCGTGATTTCCATTGAAAAGTTCGGATTTTTTGTTCTTAAATTCATCCGTGTAAGTGCTTAATTATGTTGTTCTATATTATGATTCTTGCATCTACAATGATAATGCATAGCTAAATCCACAACTAGGGTTGTGGGAACCATGAAGAACTAACAAGGTACAATCGAATAATTCATGATTCTTAAAAATTGTGCATGTATGTGTTAATTGATTCTCTTCATTTTGATTGCTTTTAATGGTGGCCAAACTTAGAACTTGCCTAGTTGTTACTGACTGGATCAAGGTAGTAATAAATGGGAAAAGAGATTAATTAGTACAATTCGATCGATTTCTTCTCGTCTAATCAACCAAACTGGATCAAGGGGAGGTTGTAATGGGACAATAGGTAAGGGTTAGTAATGTAACACTGGGGGAATGGATCAAATCATGAAGTGAAATTTATCTCTCGCCTGGATTAAAGGGTTTGGTAAACTTAACTTACCATTTTGCATGCAACACGCTAGAAAAGAATGTGATTATTTGGTAATACCAAGTTAAGGAATCATGGGGAATACAAAACCCTAGTTACTCTTTTTATGGATTTCACAACACTTGTGCTAGTTTAGGATTACTTTCTGCAAATTACAAACCCCCCTTTGAGGAGATAAGTAGGTTAATCCACCTGAATTGCTTTAGATTCTTCAAAGTCTACCATATTCCCTGTGGGATCGACCGTTTTAGCCTTCTAAAATGAGATATAACTTGGGTGACATCAAGATTCTAGCGTTGTTGCTAGGAAATACGGCTAGACTTGTTTAATTTGAGTAGTTCAGAAATTAATCCTTATTTTCCTCACTTTAAATTTTTCTATTTTTATTTTGTTTCGGCGTGCAGGTATAGTGTTTACCCAACACGCGATGTCGAAGCATTCCCTTGACTTCATTTGACGCAGAGATCCAGAGACGATTGAGAAGGATGGCCCAAGATAACACAAATAACACGGTTAATGCAACTCTGAATCGTAACCAAAACCAAAATGAGAATGACAACAACCCATCTCCTCTTGAGGATATTGATCCACAGCCATGGGACCTCAATGCCGGAGCTTATCAATGGAATCAATATCGGCTTAATATATGGCTATGGATGTTATTGGAGATATTATGTTACCGCCACTACTGGACGACACAAAGTGTATGGTTTCAAGTAGGTTACTTCAGATGTTGCAAAATCGTAGGTGGTTCGCGGGCCTACCATTAGAGGATCCACATAACTATTTATACAATGTTGTGTTTGTTTGTAAGAGTGTAATGGGAACTCAGAATTTGTCTATGGATGTTGTTGGGCTTCGTGTCTTTCCATTATCTCTAATAGGCAATGTGGTGTTATGGCTATCCGAGCTCTCGCTGAGTTTGATCATTAGTTATGCTGAGTTGTAGAAGGCCTTTTTGGAGCGGTTCTTCCCGAGATTGAAGAAGCTCAAGTTGAAGGATCAAATCAACAACTTCAATCAACTTCCGGGTGATTCGATTAGTACCACATAGGAGCGGTTCACAATGTGTCTGCGAAGTGTCCCTGACCACAAGATAGTTGATGATGCCTTGGTAGAGATCTTCTAGCGCGCCCTGGACGAGAAAAGACAAGGATGTATTGGTACCATCACGGGTGGCATGTTTTCAGATCAACTATTTGCAAGGATTACTAAGAAGCTAGAAAAGAGGGTCAAGACAAATCATGCATGGGGGCTAAGAGATAGGTCCTCTACCAAAAGCTAGTGTGCTGTCAGTATTAATTTGAAGCAAGCTAAAATAAATGAGGAGATGATGCAAGAGCTTGCCTGAATTAGTACCAACATGGAGGTGTTGATGAAGCAAAATCAGGAACAAGTCAATGCAGTTGTTCATTAGTCTTCGCGAGCACCCATGTACGAGGAACCTTATTATGATGAGGATACTTGCTTTATTATTGATCGGGGGCTTCTGGACCAACACCCAAGGGTCTAATTAGGACTATTGGCACCAAGGTCAAGGAAACCAAGATCGGAACTATAATAGAGATGGCACCTTTAGAGATAAAAATCGTGGAGGATACTATGACAAAACAGGGGCCAGGATAGAGTTGTTGATTAGGGTCATAGATATGGTTACAGGAATGATCCTTATGTGTCACCATATAATCTTGATACAGGTGTTGGTAGTTCCAGAGTTGAGGAGATATTTGACCGACTGCTAAAGAAGGTTGACGCACCGGCTGAGACCTTGAGGGGGATGAAGTGTAACATCTCCAACATTAATCAGAAGATCGAGTCTCATTTTGTTGCTATCATATAGCTGGACCAACAGTTTGATCAAGTCTCAACTCAACTCAACCAATAACATAGAGGTACACTGCCAAGCAATATATGTCGGTTGATGATGATGATGTTCGAGAGAAGACAATTGAGGCCAAAGATTCAGAGATCAGAGATGATCATGTCAATGATTGGATGAGTGATGCTGCAAAGGTTCCACAGAAGTTAAAGCCCATTCCTATACCTCCTCCTCCCTTCCCTAAAAGAATCAAAAAGAAGGAGGAAGAGGAGGGTAAGTTTAAGCACTTCCTCTCAATGCTGAAACAAGTCTCCATCAACATCCATCTCATTGATGCATTATAGAAGATTTTAGGTTATGCAAAGTTCATGAAGGACTTGGTCAAAAAGAAGCAGACTGTGAATCAGGAGCTCTCTCAAGAGCTTCAACATTGCAGTGTAATTGCTACAAGGTCCTTGGTGCAGAAGCGAGAAGATCCTGATGCTTTCACCATAACCTACACTATTGGAGATGTGGAGTTTGCAAGGGCATTGTGTGATCTCGATGCCAGCATAAATTTGATGCCCCTTGTGGTCTTCAAAAAGCTATGATTAGGAACCCTATTTCGACGAACTTCGATTGTTGATGGCTTACCACACGATGAAGAAGCATGTGGGGATACTTTATGACGTCCTCGTCAAAATAGAGAAATTCATATTCCTCAAAAACTTTGTGATCCTTGATTACAAAGTCGAATTCGAAGTCCCAATCATCTTTGGAAGGCCCTTCCTAGCCATTGGTCGGGCACTTCTAGATATGGAAGCTAGCCAACTCAAGTTTAGATTGAATGACGAAGAAGTTATCTTCAACACTGTCAGTCAATGAAGGGGCTAGAAGACTTGAAGAAGGATGCTTCGTGAAGTCAAAGTAACCAAGTTGTCCATGTCATGTCGCGGCGATGAATTGGGCGCTACTTGGAAGGCAACCCAAGATACTTGATGTAATAGTTTTATTTTGTTTTAACCTTTTGGACTTATAGGTAGTTTAATTTCTCACATTTTGGTTTTAATTTGTGGACATTGGACTGGCTGCATACTGGGTAACAGTGTATTTTGTGAAGAATGTGCAGGTATATGACCAAGACAACTATTTTGGCTAAAACGGCATCAAGAAGTGTTTCTACAACTGGTTCTACGGGTCGTAAGTAAAACTATGACCAATACACGGTCTTGTAAAACACTTCCAATAAGCGAAAATTGGTGCACTCCAGTGCATGAGCAAACTTTATGATTCGTAGATAAAACTACGGGTCGTGAATGGGGCTCGTGGACCCCAGGTAAGTATTTTTGTTTTTGACAAAGTGTGGAGGTTTATACGAGTCATATTGAATTCTACAACTCGTAGACTGATCCGTGAAATCCAGGCCCCAAAATTAGGGTTTAGGCATTCCACGAAACCAGGATCTATGGGCCGTAAAATCCTCTACGGCCCATAACCGTGGTTTCGTAGAGCCTAGGCCCATTAACTTTTGATCGACCCGGTCAACCTATAAATAAAGGGATCAAATTATTTTGACCCCGTTCTTCCCCAAATTTACCAAAAATAGCCGACCCCTTTCCCAAGCATTCTCAGACCGGCCACCACCCTAATTGTTTGGCAAGCTTCTCCGGCCACTTCCAACAACACTTATGGTTCCACCCTCCTCGTTCCTCCTTTAGTTTTTGCATCTCCCTCACTCAATTCAGTAAGTTTTTGGTCCTAAAATCCTTTTAATTACCGACATTGATGTGATTAGGGTGTAATTATTTGATTGGTATGACACCCTAAGAGTATGGGTATGAATCCATGCATGCCGTTGTTTGTGCTTAAAATTTGAACATGTCTAATATATTGTTGATACTTGAAATATGTTAAAAGTCAGAAAATTATATGTGTGGCTATGTTTATGTGTTTGAATGATGTTGTATGAAAACCTTATTGTCACATGTCGTTTGAATTGAATAGACTATGTGCTTGATAATGGATATGTGATTGCATGTGTGTGTTTTAATGTTCACTCATTCAAATGGGGTCGGTTGGCTTGGAAAAACATGTAAATGAGATCCGATGGGGTTGTATGAAAACATAGCATGTGGGGTGTGGGGGCCGTGTAACTGACGAAGGCCCTCCGAGCTACGTCAGTTACACGGCCCGTGACACGGTCTGTTTGGCGTCAGACGGGCCGTGTGGACTGACCGTGTGACACGACAGCGCGAATGGCACCAAGTGTCGTGCCACGGTCGGTCACACGGACCGTCTAGCGTGAGACGGCCCGTGAGGGCCTTCCGTGGTCCAACACTTGGCCTCGTTTTTCACTCGTTTCTTGTGCTTTCCTCAATTTCCCATGCCTTTGCTATTTTTCTGCACAATATCAGAAGATACCTATTAAACCAACAACAACGCTCAAGAACGCACAATAATTCTATGTCGTAAGTGTCGTAAAAGTCGTATTTTCATGACTCATCAACACCCTCAACTTAGAACCATTGCTTGTCCTCAAGCGATGACCAAAAACACATACGACACACAAAGACATGCACTTCAACAAGAAGTAAATAGAGACCCCTTTATCATCAAATTCGTGTTCAAAAAGTGCACTTGTGATGTGCTCACACCCCAATGGACTGTTATTCGATCAACCTAAGCACTATACTATATCCCGTTAGCCCTACTTAAGTCCGAGAATAAAGATGAGCTGGTTAACATAGCCACCAAATAGTGTGTTGATAGTGCCCCTCACGACAAAGAAGTCTCACACACAATGTAACAATGTAGCACAGAGACTGGAATGTAGACACTCACACTCAAAAAGAATTTTCAACCGACACACAAGTATAGACCATATGCTTGCCTTTATTTTCACCACCTTGACTCTTGAATGACCTTTTTAGGATCACTTTAGGACTTTTAAGGCTTGTAACATAGGCTCGGGCTTGGGTGAGATATATTTAGGATCAAAGTGACTAGCTTTTTGCTCCAAGACCCTGCTTTGACTCAGCCACTACTTTCGGCTCCCCAAAATCTTTGTTTTCCCTATATTACCACTTTGCTTTGCAGATGGACGTGGTTACCTTCTTCGTTCTTTTTTTTTTCTCAGTCCAACTTTTCTTCTCATCACTCGACTCCTTTCCATCCATATTCTTCTGCTTTTCTTACCATAGCCACCCTCAACTTAGGATTTTAGCCTGAGTTGAGGTTCACAATGTATTTTCAAGGACCAGGGCCAATATAAGCCACCCTCAACTCAGGCCTTTGGCCTGGGTTGAGGTTCACAATGTCCTTAAAGGAACCAGGGCCTGAGTACAGTCTGCAGATAGATTGGAAACATGAATTGGGTAATAAGAAAGAAAAGGTCTATTTAGGCTCAATTATTTGGTTCAAAGGGATAAACTTCATTTGGTTAAATTCATTTTAGGCTTAGTGACTTCTCAACAACAATGGCCTAAGATCCTATCCTAATCCACTCATTCAATCATTTTAGGGGGACCAACCAGGCAAGTTCTAGTTTACAAGTGCGTCAATTGAATTTAAGCAAGTCTACTCCCACACATATGGCACATATCCCCCACTATTCAGCACTACACAACACAGTCAAACTTTCATTCTTCAAGATGCCAACTAGACAATGTACAACGTGCTTTAAGAGGATCACAACATCAGTCAGTATGGGATGCATGCCTACACAAGTTTCGTGGATTTTCATTTTTAAATTGTTGGGGTTACTATAAACTCTTCTGAACACTTGTCTTTACACATACAAAACAAACAAAGTAAACCTAAACATGCCAATTCTACTAAATACTACACCTTCAGAGAAAAGAAACATGGCAAGAAAAACTCGTCAGGGTAGGATGCCCCACCCCCAACAAAAGACAGTACAATGTCCCCATTGCACTAGAATGCATATTAAAGCAAAAATAGGAGTGGGACATACCTGGGATGCCCTAGGAGTCAGGTGGGTCATCATGGCCCGAACCAGCTGGTGGGTCTGGGCAGGAAACATCATCGTCCGGCCCCACGACACTCCCAGACGCGCCTGTCCGGGCAGCCTCATATGCTAGGCGTGCCTGCTCCTCCTGGGCAACTGCCTCTCGTCGCTGAGCCCTCAACGCTTTTCGCAGCCTCCTCGCTTCCTCACGCTGTGAATCTTCAGGGGGGCTCGTGCGCTGGCTGCGGCACTTACCCTTGTCCGTATGACCGGGAGCCCTAGGAGCAGGTACTTGGGCCGCAGGAGACACGACCGGGACACCCCAGCCCTCAGTCAGGCTCGGTTCCACCGGGGCACTGAACAATGAGATCAACGAATCTGGCGGCGGAACCGGGGCTGGCGCCGTAGTGTGATACCGGGCATACAACTCTGTAATCTTCTCCCTCATATCCTGCATCGTCTGTACCAAGTGCGCCCGCTCATCATCAGACAAACATCCAAACATACGATGGAAGTATCCCTCCAACGTGTGGACCTGCTCCTGTAGACTCTGTATCTAGCCCACGAGCTCTGCTCGGAGACGGTCCTCAGCCAGCTGCACATGAGCCTGCACCACCTGAGGCACCCTGACCACCATTTGGTCAACAAGAGCCCGTGTCTGTCGCTGTTCGGTGACCATGCGGGCGAGAAGGTCATAAGGGACATAAGTGTATCCCGGATGCGTCTAAGGGGCTGTGCCACTGCCCCTGGGCTGCTCAGAATCTGTACCGGGCGGGGGGCCGTGGGGGGCTCCTCAAATGACAAGGGCTGCTATGGAGGAGCCCGAGGAAGCTGTGTCGGAATTCCAAGTCGACGGGATCTGCTGTGATACAATGGGTTGTCGATATCTTTGATCATGGCAATGTTTATTACACCCGTTGGCGATATCTTCCTGTCCAAAAAGTGGGTGGTAGGGACACGGGCCTGCCTGCATAGTGCCCGAATCAAACATGGAAATGACATACCTGCTCGTTCTGAAAGGGCACAATCTTTTATCTCCATGGCAATAACGCGCCCCACATTAATACCAAGGCGGGCCACCAAACTCGCTACCAACGAAGCATGAGAGAGTTGGAGCGTGTTGTCGTTCACTGTGGGTCAAAGCCGGGCCCGCACCACCGACCACCAGAACTTTGCGACAAATGTAAGGGAGGCCTTTGTAATAGGAATCTTGGGGTTAGTCACCCAAGGTGCCTCCGCCCCCTAGAGCGCAATCTGCTCCGCAATCCACTGCAACCCCTTGGCCCGGATAGACGGATCTGAGATACGAACCTCATCAGTGACATTCACATAATGTGCAATGAATAACCCATCCGGCGGGGCACGGTAGTCTGGGCCAAATAAAAATCTGTTGATTGTTTCTGCCGAGATGTCTACCTGAGTGTCCCGGATGGTGACATAGTCCCGATGGGACAATTTGGCAGCGAGCCGCTTCTTCGATCTCCGGGGCAGGTTGCCATCTATGGAGGCAAGTAGACCCGCGGCATAGCTAGAATAGAACTCTACGATCATGTCCAGGCCATAATAGCCAGGAGGGTTGGCCATCCATCCAAACTGGTACGCTGCAAAGGCGTTTCGTATCTCCGGGATGGAGTCCAATTTGTCCACGAGGACTCGCACCTCCGGGATAATTGGCCTCCCCTGATAGCCCCCCGTACCTTTGGTGATGCCATTCACATAAATCTCCTTTGCCCCGGGGATTAACCACCTCCTGCGTAAGAAAACCAGAAGCCACTTGGCGGTTTCCGGGTCAGAAGTCCGGGCAACCGCCTGCTGAGTGGCCTCATCATCACTGTCGCGGAGAAGCAGAATATCCTCCTCACCTCTAACATCGTGCTCTGCAGTGACTGGAGTGCCAGCCTCATCCTCCTGCTCCGGGGCTGCAGCTTCCCCCTCCACCCCCGCCTCTGGAGCTTCCTCCTCAGAATCTGAAGCTATGTAGCGTCTCACTGGCCGGGAACGGGCAGTATGAGGTGGGTGGGAGGGCACAGCTGACCCGCTGTCGGAGTCATTGCCTGAGTCACCCCCCGAATTTTGACTGGAGGAATCGGTGATCGAATCCCAGAGACGTGACTCATGCTCGTCACGGTGTTGGCGAGGTCTTAAACGTGGGGCCATAGTAATCCTGCAAACATCACAAAAAAATAAAGAAAATATTAGTTATGCCAGGATGCTTGGGACGACACACTAACGGGTACTCAGACTTCCCCTGTGGAAATGTAGTGACAAAAACCCTTAAGAGTGGCGTCACCCGGTCTATCATAGGGAATTTCGTACTAAATATGCATATGAGAATCAATGAAAGTAAATACAATGAAGTCTAGAAAAAATAAAGTGCCATAGTACGGTGGCCCTACATGGACCGTGTAAGGGTACACGGGTCGTGTAGAGGCTCGTGGGAGGGCCTGGGAGGTGGGCAGCCGCCAAGTGGTGTGAGACGGGCCGCCACACGGCCCGTGTAGGGTCAGACGGTCCGTGCAAACGGACCGTGTGGCGTGCCTTGGCGGGAATATTGGGAACGCGAGCCGGACGGTCCAAGACACGGCCCGTGTGATGCCACACGGACCGTGTAACGGACCGTTACACGGTCTTCGTCCCCAATCAGCCCATTAACATAAACTCGAAGCTCATACGCACAACAAGTCATCAAAAACTCCAGATCGGGTATTTAAACTACGCGCACCCACTTTCTACAACACAAATCTTAGTTTAACCATCCTAAAAGCACAAATACCCCATGTTTCAAGGGTTCAAGGAAGCAACAATGGTGGTTAGGACTACCCATTAGCAAAACTTAAAGGAATCGTGCCCTAGAGAGTTATAGACTTCAAAAACAACAAAGATATGCATAAAATCATACAAAAGAACAAAACTAAAAGCAAAATTTCAAGAAACATCCTAAGGAACAACTAACCCAAAAGAAAAATAAATAAAATAAAAAAAAAAAACTTACTTGAAAGAGAGAAGTAGACTTGAAACTCGAAAATTTGCCTAAGGAAAGTGTGACGGATCGTGAGTGGAGTGCATAAATCGTGTGAGAAGAGATGAAGATTTGGTGGTGTGAGGAAGAGAGTATTGGCGTGTGGGGTGGTTTAGAGAGAGAGAATGAATGTGAGGAAAAATAAAAGTTGGAAAGAGGGTATAAATACCCAAAAATCCGTGGCCCAAGACGTGAGGGGAAACGGGTCGTGCCACGTGGCACATTCCGTGTCGCGTGCCATGTGCCGCAGTAGCGTGTTCCCGAGGCGCACGCCAAAACGGTCCGTTACACGGTCCATTACACGTGGAACGACCCGTGTGGCGTACCGTGCGACGTACCAAGGCGAGCTCAAACGGTCCGTTACACGGACCATTCAAACTCACACGGACCGTGTGAACGGACTGTGTACCTTGCCTTAGCAACGAAAAAATACTTACCTGGGGCACGCCCACCAAACGGTCCGCCGAACGGTCCGTTCGATGTCACACGGCCTGTGTGGACGGACCGTGTGGGTTGCCTTGGGCTACCTTTGCGCGCGTATTGGGGCGCACTTCAACGGACCGTTACACGGTCCGTCTAGCTTCAGACGGGCCGTGGGAACGGTCTGTGGGAGGCCCCTTTGTGGCATTTTGTCCCATCTTTTGCCCGCACGCCTGATTGGCCTTCCTGTCACCATGTGCATCCTTTCCTGAGACAAAATATAAACCAATAGAAAGCATAAGTCAGTGTTTTTCTCTTCTTTGTTTTTTTTTGATTGATGGGTTGCCTCCCATTCAGCGCTTGGTTTAACGTCACGGCTCGACGTGGTGGTCCTGACTACTCAGACTTCGTCAAGAGGGAGAACCTCTATCACCGAGGTTTCCTCTGCAGCTCCCAAGTACTTTTTCACGCGCTGCCCATTAACCTTGAACCGGTGTCCGTCATCCGTCTCTAACTCAACTGCTCCATTAGTCAATACTTGTGTGATCTTGTATGGGCCAGACCACCGTGACTTCAACTTCCCTGGGAACAACCGTAATCTGGAGTTGTAGAGCAGCACTCTGTCACCAACCTCAAAGCTCCTCGGGGCAATCAGCTTGTCATGATAAGCCTTCATCTTGTCCTTGTACAGAGCAGCACTCTCGTAGGCCTGTAGACTAAACTCATCCAGCTTATTCAACTGGTCCATCCTCATGTTGGTTGCCTCCTTCCAATTCATATTCAGGGCCTTGAGAGCCCATAGTGCCTTGTGCTCCAACTCAATTGGCAGATGGCAGGCCTTACCAAACACCAACTGATATGGGGACATACCGATGGGTGTCTTGTAAGCTGTCCTATAGGCCCACAGTGCGTCATCTAATTTCCTCGCCCAGTCCATTCTTGTGGCATTCACAGACTTGGTCAGGATCTCCTTGATTTCCCTGTTGGATACCTCAACCTGCCCACTTGTCTGCGGATGATAGGGCGTGGCAACCTTGTGTTGGCGTACCCCGTATTTAGCCAGTACAGCCCGAAAGGATTTGTTGCAGAAGTGGGAGCCCCCATCACTAATGATAGTTCGGGGTGTCCCAAATCTAGCAAAGATGTTCCGCCTCAGGAACTGTACCACACTCTTGCTCTCGTTGTTAGGTAGTGTTGTTGCCTCCACCCATTTAGAGACGTAGTCTACCGCCATCAGGATATACTTTATCCCATACGAGCTCACGAATGGGCCCATGAAGTCAATGCCCCATACATCAAACAACTCAATCTCCAAAATGGGGGTCATAGGTAACTCTTGACGCCTTGAAATGTTCCCTTGGCGCTGGCAGGTCGCACCCCTGCACCAAGTCATGGGCATCTTTATGGATGGTGGGCCAGTAGTACCCACACTGCAGAATCTTTTTGGCAGTTCTGGCACCACCATGATGTCCCCCCACTGGAGAGGAGTGGCAGGCTTCCAGGATGCTCAACATCTCTGCCTCTGGGACACATCTTCGGATGACCCCATCTGCGCATGTTCTGAATAAGCATGGATCCTCCCAAAAGTACCTGCGCACATCATACAAAAACTTCTTTCTCTGGTGATGGTTAAGGCCTTCCGGCATAATATCGCTCACCAGGAAGTTAGCAAAATCAGCATACCAAGGGACCAAGTCCGCAGAAGCGGCTAATACCGGCTCATCGGGAAATGAATCATCGATGTTCAACCACTTATTAGCCCGGGCTGCGTCCTCTAACCTGGATAGATGTTCAGCCACTTGGTTCTCCGTGCCTTTACGATCCTGGACCTCGAAATCGAACTCTTGTAGCAAGAGCACCCATCTGATCAAGCGAGGCTTAGCGTCCTTCTTGGACATGAGGTACCGGAGTGCGGCGTGGTCAGTGTGTACGATCACCCTCGTGCCCAGTAGATATGCTCGAAACTTGTCGAAGGCATACACCACGGCTAGTAACTCCTGCTCTGTGACAGTGTAATTCCTTTGAGCCTCATTTAGCGTCTTGCTGGCGTAGTAGATAGGATGGAAGATCTTGTTCCACTTCTGCCCCAGCACAACACCCACGGCAACTCCACTTGCGTCACACATAACCTCAAACGGAGTGTCCCAATCTGGTGCAACCACGACAGGCGCTGAGATTAGCTTCTGCTTTAAGGTCTCAAAAGCTTGCCGGCACGCATCATCAAAGTGAAACTTGACATCCTTCTCCAACAGTTTGCACAATGGGTGTGCGATCTTGGAGAAGTCTTTGATAAATCTGCGATAGAATCCAGCATGCCCAAGGAAACTCCGGATCCCTTTTACCGAGATAGGAGGCGGCAATCTCTCAATGACGTCGATCTTTGCCTTGTCCACCTCTATCCCCTTTTCTGACACCTTATGGCCAAGGACTATGCCCTCCTTAACCATGAAATGACACTTCTCCCAATTTAGGACCAACTGGGCCTCTTCACAGCGCTGCAATGCCTTGCTTAGATTCTGCAGACAGTCATCAAAAGAATCACCCACTACTGAAAAATCATCCATAAATACCTCAAGGGTGTCTTCGACCATGTCTGAAAAGATAGACATCATGCAGCGCTGAAAAGTGGCTGGGGCATTGCAAAGTCCAAAAGGCATCCTTCTGAAAGCCAATGTTCCATAGGGGCACGTGAAGGTGGTCTTCTCCTGATCTTTTGGGCCTATTGAGATCTGGTTGTAGCCCGAGTATCCGTCGAGGAAGCAATACCATCCTCGCCTGCTAGCCTGTCTAGCATCTGATCCATGAATGGCATGGGGAAGTGGTCCTTTAGAGTCCATTTATTCAACTTCTGGTAGTCCATGCACACTCGCCATCCAGTGACAGGTCTCAGCGGGACAAGCTAGTTCTTCTCATTGGCTACCACCGTCATGCCCCCCTTTTTTAGGACGCACTGCACTGGGCTCACCCACTTGCTGTCCGAGATTGGATACACCACCCCAGCATCCAGCCACTTAATGATCTCCTTCTTCACCACCTCCTGCATGGGTGGATTAAGCCTTCTCTGATGCTCAATGCTGGGCACACAGTCATCCTCCAGTTTGATTTTATGAGTGCAGATGCCTGGGAGAATGCCAATTATGTCAGCGATGGTCCATCCAATAGCTCGCTTGAACTTTTGGAGGACCCCAATAATGCCTCCACCTGGTGTTCTTGAAGATCTGCAGCCACAATCACAGGAAGAGTGTTGTTAGTACCTAAAAATGCATACCTGAGGTGTTGTGGCAACTCCTTGAGCTCCAGAACGGGCGGTTCCTCGATAGAGGGTTTCGCCGGTGGTGTTGGCCTATTTTGCAAATCCAAGTCCAACTTCCTAGGCACGAATAGTCTGGTCCCCATGCCCTGCAAGGCATAGATGGCGTCGTTGTACCCCTCAACACCATCTTTTGGGAAGTTCAACAAAACTGCCGCCAGTGAGTCGATAGTCATCTTTTCCTCCAACGAGGCCTCAAAAAAGGTATTGTCATCAATATCCATGACGGACATCACAGCTAACTCCTTAGGCCTTTTCATGGCAGCGCACACACTGAATTTCGCCTCTTCGGTGTTTAACCGGAATGTGAGTTCACCTCTCTCTACGTCCACCAGTGCCCTGCCGGTTGCCAAAAATGGCCTTCCGAGGATGATTGGTACCTCGAAGTCCACTTTACAATCAAGGATGACAAAATTGGCAGGGAAGATGAACCGGCCAACCCGCACAAGAACATCATACAGGATTCCCACGGGCCTCTTTACTGATCTATCTGTCATCAATAGCCGCATGGTCGTGGGTGTGGGGGCTCCCAAGCCCAACTGCTGGTATACTGCCAACGGCATCAAGTTAATGCTGGCACCAAGGTCACAAAGAGCCCGTGCAAAATCATATGCACCAATGGTGCACGGGATGGTGAAAGCCCCTGGATCTCCCTTTCTTTTCTACCAAAGACCTCGTAGCGATGGGGCTACAGTGGTGTAAATTATCGACTGGCTCAATCGTGGCTGTCCTCTTCTTAGTAACTAAGTCCTTCATGAACTTAGCGTAGCCAGGCATTTGTTCAAGTGCTTCCACCAGAGGTATGTTCACAGACAGCTCCTTTAACATGGACAGGAACTTTTGGAATTTGCCATCCTCCGCCTTCTTTTGTAACCTTTGGGGGAACGGCGGCCTCGGTTTCGGGATGGCTGGCAGGTTTGGGCAATTGGAGGTGTCAGTCACTACTGCCTGCTTGGTCGACTCTGGCTCTGCTGTCGCCGCCTCAGGTCCATCACTCTCAATGTCAACCTGATCCTCCATAGGGCTATGCATCTTGTCATCTGCTTTCACCTGACCTGCATCATTAGCAACAACTGGGTTAGCAAGTACCTTACCACTTCTCGTGGTGATCGCCATGTAGTAGCCATCGTTTTTCGGGTTTTGCAATGTGTCACTCGGGAGTGACCCAGCTTTCCTCTGGTTAAATGCCGCCGAAAGCTGCCCCATCTGCTGCTCTAACTGCTTGATTGAGGTAGAGTGCGAATCTACCAGCTGCCTGACATTAGAGATTTCGCTCTTTACATCTCGCACCCCTGCCTCAGTGGTCTCCACTTTGCTTAGGACTTTTGTCATTATATCCTCTAGCTTAGAGTTGCCGCCACCTTCGTTTTGGCGATCACGGTTTCTGTAGCCATCCCTATTCTGCCAGTTCCCTTGGTAATTATCCCGATTGAAGTTCCGACCATGGTTACCGGAGTTGAAACCTCGGTAACCCCCCTGACTACCAAGAAACTGAGCTTCCTCATCGTAGTCGCTACCTTGATCGTCATACTTGGGCAGTGCTTCCATTGCTTTTACTTTCTCAGTGCCCCCACCAAGGAACCTCTTCGACAGCAAATCAATTTGTGTCCGCATATGGGCCATGTCCTGGTCCCGTTCTTCCTTCTTTTTGCGCTGCTCCTCACTCATCTCAAATACCATCCCTGAGCAGTCTGCCTCTCTAGTATACCATGCCCTGTTGTTCTTTGCCACTTGATCTAAGATGACCACTATGTCCGGGAAAGTCCTGGACATATATGACCCTCCACAAGCTGCATCAATGATGGGCTTGGTAACGAAGTTGCAGGACCTGTAGAAGACTGCCTTCAAGTGTTCATCGGTAAGATGATGGTTTGGGCACTGTTTGAGCTTTTGCCTGAATCTCTCCCAAGACTGATACATCGCTTCATTCAGCATTTGTTTATGAGATCTGATCTCATCTTTGAGTTTCAGTTGCCGTGAAGCAGGGAAGAATCGTTCCAGAAAGGCCTCCTTTAGTTCTCCCCATGCGCGGATGGAATCATGGGGGAGATCGTTCAGCCACCTTATTGCCTCCCCAGACAGAGACAATGGAAATAACCTCAACCTCAACGCTTGCTGGCTAACTCCTGGAATTTCGGACGACTGGCATGTAGCTAAGAAATTCAGCAAGTGTTGATTTGCATCCTCTGTGGCCGCTCCAGTGAACAACCCCTTCAATTGCAACATTTGCAGCATGGTGCTGGTGATCGTGAATTTGATCCCAGCAGGCAGAGGTAGTAATACTATTGCCCCAGTAGTCCCAGCACCATCATCATCATCTTGCACTGCTGGTGGGTACTGAGGGCCTTGAGGTCTCACCGGGGGTTGGTGTTGCTGTGGTGGTACGAATGGTACCTGACGAAGTGGTGCCGCTGGTGGTACCACATTACCAGCGAGATCATCCATTCCCAACCCATCCTGACCTCTATCCGCAGGATTCACTGCCAACTCCCTCTGCCTTGCTGCTTCACGGTCCTGGGCGTTCATTCTGCAAATTGACTTAGTAAGCTCTGGACCGTAGGGAATAAGTGTTGCACCCTTGCTTCGGGTACTTGGCACACAATGCTGAACCCCTACGAGGACAAAAACAAGAAACAAAGTAAAATCAGGGACTAGACTTACAAGCTGAAAGTAGCAACTAATAGACTAGTTCTTTGCCGCGTTCCCCGGCAACGGCGCCAAAATTTGATACGCCCAAACTACACTCCAAATAGAAGAGTAAAGCGGTCGTTGGTCAAATATAGAACTCAACCAAAGTTGAGGTCGATCCTACAGGGAACACGTAAGAATTATTCTATCAGTATCGGCTTTCAGTTGTAAGTGCTATTCCCAAGATAAACGTACATAAAGTAAATGGGGGGTTGCGTTATTTAATTTAACTGATTGTGCAAAGTAATTAATGAAAACGTTGTTCCGATTTTTAGACAGATAGAAAGAAGCTAGGGTTGTGTTCCCCATGACTTACAATTACGACAACTAAACTAGATTCGTAACCTCGTTCTTAATGCTGCATGCCAGATCTAACAACTTAACTAATATCTAGGTCACCTTTCGGTCCTTCCTAGTCATATTTCACTCATCTCCTTTCGGTCTCAGAGTGTATGCTGCTCTAACCGTTGTTCTTGATCTCAGAATACCTTCACCTTTCAGTCTCAGGCACTTAGACTAGGTTCATGACCCCGAATCTCTGTTGTTAAACTCTTTTCCTAATCACTACATCCCTCTCGGGCATGTAACGAATACAGGCTTACCCTAACGCGTCGACTCATTAAAGAGAAGTTGAAACGAAGAATTTAACAATACATGCGATGTTTATTTAAACGAATTACCCCCAGTTTGTCTTATCTTAATTGAGTCGTCATGGTTCCCACAACCCTAGTTGTGGGTTTAGCCTAGCATAGTATTGATAACTTGCCCACAACAATTAGAAGAAGACATAAAGATTGACTTACAATTGAAGAACAAGAATCCGTGTTACAAGCTTCGAACAATAATCACAAACGCGATTCTCACAAATTACAAAGCCAAACTAATGTTTTTCTCCTTGTTCTCTCTTGTTTCTCCCGTCAAAACCGAAGTAACCTAATAAAATAAAATAACATACTATTTATACTAAGTAAAACTAAGTCGATATAATTTAGGAAAAATAACTTCGGCACGGGACACGGTCCGTTACACGGACCGTCTGAAGTGAGATGGTCCGTGTGAACGGACCGTCTGGACAGCGTCTGCATCGGCACGGCCCGTGTGGCATGATACGGGCCGTGTGCTCCTCCGTGTAGCTCCACTTGTACGAATTCTGATATTTTCGACGAAGGCCCTCCGAGCTACGTCAGTTACACGGCCCGTGACACGGTCCGTTTAGTGTCAGATGATCCGTGTGATGGTCCGTGTGAATCTCCTTGCACGATTTCCTTAATTTTCGACGAAGGCCCTCCAAGCTACGTCAGTTACACGGCCCGTGACACGGTCTGTTTGGCGTCAGACGGGCCGTGTGGACTGACCGTGTGACACGACAGCGCGAATGGCACCAAGTGTCGTGCCACGGTCAGTTACACGGACCGTCTAGCGTGAGACGGCCCGTGAGGGCCTTCCGTGGTCCAACACTTGGCCTCGTTTTTCACTCGTTTCTTGTGCTTTCCTCAATTTCCCATGCCTTTGCTATTTTTCTGCACAATATCAAAAGATACCTATTAAACCAACAACAACGCTCAAGAACGCACAATAATTCTATGTCGCAAGCGTCGTAAAAAGTCGTATTTTCATGACTCATCAGGGGTGTCATGACTTGCTTCGATACTGAATTAATTATTAAAAATGTCGTCTAGGATCCATTTTCATAGGCTTGGAAACTTGGCCTTCTGGGTTTTGCACCCTACGATGGTCTTCTACGACCCACGGAACATTCCATGAGTCGTAGTTTCCCCTTGTATGAAAATCCTAAAACTTGAAATTTCTAAGAAGCTATCAGACGAGACCTTCTACGAGCCGTAGAATATTCTACAACTCATGGATAGGTCTCGTAGAGCCCTACCTGTAAAATCTTCAACACTGAAATGCTTTTACAACTCAGCCTACGACCCATAGAATCTTTTACGAGTCGTACCTGGTCTCGTAGATGTCATTCCAGTAATCAAAATTTATGAACCCTGTCTCTATAAAGGCTTTTTATAGCTCGTAATTTTTATTATGACCCATAAAGGTCCTTCGTAGACCCATCTGCAACCAAATCTGAAATGTTTTTGCTTTTTGTTCCTTGACTTGTGGGGCTAACCATGTTTGCTAAATGTGTATGTTTCAGGTATTATGGCCCCAAAAGCAAGACGTGATGAGATCTAAGCCATACAGAGGAGGTTGAGAAATAAGCCCCCAGGGGATCAGGATACCCTCGAGGTTAGTGGCTCGATTTAGGAGCTTGGTGTCCAACCAGACCCGGATGCTGAGCGACCACGGACATAGGCTGCCGCCAGACTTAGGCAGGCCCTAACCCAGGCTATTATTGTTCGCTCTCACCAGTCTGAAGAGGGAGATGAAAAATATAGTAGTTCTATCTAGATGACTTCATCCATAGAGGAGTCCGATTAGAGTCCAATGATGAGTCGGAGACAAAGTCCTCTACTGCACCACCTCATGCATCACCATTACCTCCGAACATACTTCTATGACTCAGGAGGTTACCAGGCAGGTTGAGGTGGTCAGATTTAGCCAGAGACTAGTGCTTACGCAGCCAGGTTTGTTCCCTTTTTACCCCTTGTGCTTTATATTCTATTTTGTGTATTAAGGACAATGCAACTCTTTTTCAATGGGGTGTAGGTAGTTATAAGCCTTAGTGAAGTCTAAGTAATCTTAGCCAATAACTATCCCAAATTTTGAATCCTAGATGTTTTCTTGCCTATGTTCTTTTTCCCAGGGATATTTAAATTCTGTTAAACTGGCATGTTTAGGATTTATAGGTAGCATTAGTAGTATATAGTTCTGATATCTATGGTGTATGTTTGTTTTTGTGTGAAAAATGATACCCACCAAAATTTTGCTAGTTAGTCTTGATAGCAGCCATGCATGTTTGATTGTTGACAATGTTTTTTCTAAAAAGTAAGGATACATTGTGATGAAAAGCATGATTTGAGAGTCTTTGTTAATAGTGTAATAAGTACCATGTGTCTGTGAGCTTCCTTTGCCGAATTCATATACTATGTTTCAATTCAGAACTTGCCCTGTTACTCTGGCTTAGAGTGTGGGTTAGTTGGTTAAGAAAGGATCTTAGGTCTTTGTTCATAATAGTCCACTTAGCCTAAATAACCAACCAAATATGTAACGTATCCCTTGATCCTAATGTTTGATCCTTACATGTACCCTTTTCTTTGTAAAAACCTAAGTTACCTAGCCTTATTAGATGTAAAATCTTGAAATTGGCCCTGGTTCTTCCTTGAACATTGTGCACCTTGACTAACGCAAAAATCTTAAGTTGAGGGTGGCTACCAAAAGTGACCCTGGTTCCTAGGTTGGATAGTGTGTAACTCGACTCAGGCCAAAAGGCCTAAGTTGATGGTGGCTGGTGTAAGGGTAAATACAAAATGAGGGGGAAGCTAGTGATACATGGAAGAAGGGATAAAAATATGTTTTGGGTGAGAGAAAAATGAGTTGATACCAAATCAATAGGCTAAAAAGAAAAATGATGTGAAATAAAAGGCAAAAAACTGAAAAATAAGAATAAGGAACTCAAAAAAGCTTGAAATAGGAGAAAGGGAGAATGAGGTGAAAAATGACAGTGCTTGTAGGGAAAAAGCGTAGAAAAACGTAGTGTCAAGGAAGGCCTTTAGTCACTATGTTCCCAAAACATCATACTGAAGCCCCCCAAGCCGACGTTACAAGCCAATAAAGTCCTAAAGTGATCCTAGTCCAAGTAGTCAAAGGTCATATCATGAGTATAGGGGAAAGCATATGGTATTGAGCATGGTACTTGAATGTCTTTTGTGAGAGTGAGTGATTTTGCATAGTCCCAAGCATTGGATTTGATAATATCATGAGCGGGACACGAGACTTCTTTCTATGAGGGCACTTGCATTGCATTGTTGATCTTAGACTAACTCAATGAAAGTTGCTTATTGATAATTGCATTACCTATCATAGTTGCACTGTCACAAATGTTGATCTGTATTGGTTTCCTTGATAGCTATCTGATGTGCTTTTAAAAATGGTGTAGGTATATGTGCTTGAGTTTGACAGGATTTATGTCGTTAGAATGAGGTGTGTGTTACTGTACTACTTATGCAGATTGAGTTTGTCGCTTGAGACAAGCAACAATTTTAAGTTAAGGGTGTTGATGTGCTGTCAAAATACAACACATTTGATGCTTAAAACTTGGAATTTTATGTGTTCTCATAGTGATGTTAGTATATTTGATGTGTTTTTGTGTTTGTTTTGCAGGAATACAGGGTTGGCATGATATTAGGGCTAAGTGCACAAATATTGCCGAATTGGAAGTTTTACGAGACCCTTTACGGGCCATGAACCATTACACGGGCCATAGAGTTGGTTTCGTAAAAATTCGGTGAAGAGGATTTTCTGAAGTTGAGTCTACGAACATGCAGAAGAGCCATAAATGTTTTTATGAGCCGTAGACTTGGTGTCGTGCCTTGAAGATCAGTAAAGGAGAGTTGCTGAAAAGTTATCAGAAAAAACCCTTTATAGGCCGCAAAACTTTATACAGCCCGTAGATAGGTCTCATAGAAGTCAACCACAGAATTGAAGATGAAGTCCACAAAGCTCCGACTACGAGCTAGAGAACTTTATACGGCCCATAGAAGTGTCCGCAGAGCCTACCGACCCAGTTCTCCTAATTCATTTTACTTTTGTATTTAAATACTATAAATAGTTTTTTAGGTTATTTTTCATACAAACCAGTACAGAATAGTACAACACTTGAGAGAAAAGTTGTGAAACATTATTTTGTGTCTTTAATTCAATCTTGTGATTCTTGGTGAAGAGCTTACATTTATTGTTCTTAATTCTATTGTGTAATTGCTCAATTATGTTATTTAAAATCATGATTCTTACATCTACACTGATAATGAGTAGTTGAATCCACAACTAAGGTTGTGGGAACCATGAAGAATTGATAAGGTAAAATCGGATAATTCGTAATTCTTGAAAAATGTGCATGCATATATAATTAATTCTCTTCGGTTTGAATGCTTTTTAACGGTGGACAATTTTAGAACTCGCCTAGTGTTACTGATTGGATCAAGGTAGTAATGAATAGGAAAAAAGATTAATTAACAGGATTCAATTGATGTTTCTCACCTAATCAACCGAACTAGATCAAGGGGAGGCTATACTGAGACAATAGGTAAGGGTTAGTGATGTCATACTGCGGGGATGGATCAAATCATGTAGTAAAATTTGCCTCTCACCTGGATAAAAGGGTTTGGTAAACTTAACTTACCATTTTTCATGCTCCAGACTAGAAAAGAATTTGATTACCTAGTAATACCAAGTTAAGGAATCATGTGGAAGACAATACCTTAGTTACCTTTCATATTTATTTCGCACTTGTCTTAGTTTAGGATTACTTTTCATAGTTTTTACCAAAACCCTTCCTTTGGGGAGATAAGTAGGTTAATCCATCCAAATTGCTTTAAATTCTTCTAAACCTACCATATTCCCTCTGGGATCGATCCTAACCTTGGTTAGGCTATATATCTTGATAAATACCGCTTTAGCCTTCAAAAAGAGGTGCAGCTTGGGCGACATCACAACAGCCTACCATCCACAGACAAGTGGGCAAGTTGAGGTGTCCAATAGGAAGATCAAACAAATTTATCCATGACAATGAATACAAACCACACTGATTGGTTGCGAAAACTTCATGATGCACATGGGCATGCCAGACTGCATTTAAGACTCCTATAGGTATGTCTCCCTACCAACTTATCTTTGGCAAAGCGTGTCACTTACTGGTGGAGCTTGAGCATAAGGCTATTTAGGCTCTAAAAATGTTGAATTTGGACTGAAATGACGCGGCAAACTCAAGGCTGAACCAACTCAACGAGCTTGACGAGTTCCGCTTGAAGACATATGAGAGCTCATCCTTGTATAAGCAAAGAATGAAGCTGCAACATGATTATCGCATTGAGAATCACCAATTTGCACTAGGGAACTTGGTGTTGCTACCATTATAGATTGAAGTTATTCTTTGGGAAACTCAAGTCCAGGTGATTGGGGTCGTTCGGAGTATCAATGTTTTCGACCATGGGGCTATTGAGTCAGAAAAGAGAAATGGCGCAAAATTCAAAGTGAATGGCCAAAGAGTTAAACGTATCTTGGAAATATTGAAGAAGTATAGATAGTGGAAGCATGGATACTTGGTGAATTCGGAGTACCCAAGTTGTCTAAGTCGTGCCACAACAAGAAATCAGGCACTACTTGGGAGGCAACCCAAGGTAGAGACCGGCGCTTAGGCTTATGTTTTTTGACCTTGTGCTTCATTATTGTGATATTTTGTGCATTGAGGACAATGCAAATACTTTTCGATGGGGGTATGGATAGTTATAGGCCTCAGTGAAGTCTGAGTAACTATGGCCTATAACCATTCCAAAATTTTGATCCGAAGGGTTTTTTGGCTATCTTCTTTTTCCCCAAGGATATTTATTTTCTTTCAAATCGGCATGTTTAGGATGTGTAGATAGTATGAGTAGCATGTAGTACTGAAATCTATGACATATGTCAATTTTGTGTGAAAAATGGTACTAATCAAAATTTTTGTTAGTTAGTCTTTATAGCAACCATGGAGTTTGATTGATTGCCAGTGCTTGTTCTAATAAGTGAGGTTCAATTGTGATGAAAAATATGATTAGAGAGCCTATGTCAATAGTGTAATCAGTGACATGTGTGTGTGAGTTTTCTTTGCTAAATTCTTATATTGTGTTTCAGATCATAACTTGCCCTATTACTCTTACTTAGACTGTAGGTTAGTTGGTCAGGAAAGGATCTTAGACCATTTTTCATATTAGTCCGCTTAGCCTAAATAACCAACCAAATATGTAATGTATCCCTTGATCTCAATGTTTGAGCCTTGCATGTACCTTTTTTGGTAAAAACCTAAGTAACCTAGCCTTGTTGAATGAAAAATCCTGAAGTTAGCCCTGGTCCTTCCTTGATATTGTGCACCTTGACTGAAGAGAATATCTTAAGTTGAGGGTGGTTGGTGTAAGGTAATCACATAAAATGGGTAGAAGCTAGTGATACATGGAAAAAGGAATAAAAATGTGCTATGGGTGCAAGAAAAATGACTAGATGCCTAATTAATGAGCTAAAAAGAAAAATAATGTGAAAACCAAAGGCAATGAGCCAAAAATGAGAGCAAGGCACCTAGAAAAGTTTGAAATAGGAGAAAAGGAGAATAAGTTGAAAAATGACAACGCTAGTAGGGCAAAAGTGTAGAATAACACAGTGTCAAGGAGGGTCATTAGTCACTATGTTCCCAAAACATCATACCAAAGCCCCCTGAGCCTACGTTATAAGCCAAGAAAGTCTTATAGTGATCCTAGTCCAAGTAGTCGAAGGTCATAGTCGTGAATATAGGGGAAAGCATATGGTATTGAGCATGGTATTTGAATATCCATTGTGAGAATGAGTGATTTTGTCTAGTCCCAAACATTGAATCTGAAAATATTATCATGAGTGAGATATGTGACTTTTTTTGTGAGGGCACTTGCATTGCACTGTTGATTTTAGAATAATTCAGTAATTGTTGCTTATCTGTGGTTACCTTGCTTGTCATAGTTGTACTATCACATGTATTAATCTGCATTGATTTGTTTGATAGTTATCTGATATGCACTGATGAGTAGTGTGGGTATCTGTATTTGATTTTGAAGTAATGTATGCCATTAGATTGAGGCCTGTGGTGTTACTGTACTGCTTATGTAGATTGAGTCCATCGCTTGAGGACAAGCAATAATTTTAAGTTGAGAGCGTTGATGTGCTATCAAAATACAATACTTTTTTCTTCTTAAAACTTAGAATTTTGTGTGTTTTCAAAGCGATGCTAGTGGGTTTGATGTGTTTTTATGTTTGTTTTCAGGATTACAAGATTTGGCACGATTTGGGCTAAATGTGCAGTTGCTCAAGTTTTTGCTGATCTACGACACACTTTACGGGCCATGGAAGTTTCCACGAGTCGTAAAGTGGGGTTCGTAAGTGAGATCCAATGATGGGTGATTTTCTGAAATTGCATCTACGAACTATCAGACGAGTTGTGAAAAGTTGTATGAGTCGTAGATGAGGTTCCATACTCTAGGGATCAGAAGTTGGGATTTTTTGAAAATTCATTAAACGAAACCTTATACGGGCCATAAATCTGAATACGACTCGTAGAAAGGTCTTGTAAAAGCTTTGCCTAGATTTGAAGAATGAAGTCCACGAAGCCCCGAACGGGCCGTAAGTCAACTTGTATTGCCTGTTGAATCCAATTTCTCTATTTTGTGTTGAATTTGTATTTTAAAAACTATAAATAGATTTTTTAGGATATTTTTAAGAGAGAAGAGAAGAGAGGAGAACGACCATAAACATTGAGAGAAGTGTTTGGAATATTATTTTGTGATTTTAAATCATACTTTATGATTTTCATTGAAGAGTTGGGATTTCTTGTTCTTACATTCATCCTTGTAAGTGCTCAATTATGTTATTCTATATCATGATTCTTGCATCTACAATGATAATGCATAGAAAAATCCACAACTAAGATTGTGGGAACCATGAAGAACTAACAAGGTAAAACTGGATAATTCGTAATTCTTGAAAAGTGTGCATGCATGTATTAATTAATTCTCTTTGTTTTGATTTTTTTTTATGGTGACGAACATTAGAACTCGCCTAGTTGTTACTGACTGGATCAAGGTAGTAATAAATGGAAAAATAGATTAATTCACAAAATTCGATCAATTTCTTCTTGTCTAATCAACGATCAAGGGGAAGTTGTACTGGGACAATAGGTAACATTAGTAATGTCACATTGCGAGGATAGATCAAATCACGTAGTGAAATTTACCTCTCGCCTGGATCAAAAGGTTTGGTAAACTTAACTTACCGTTCTGCATGCAACATGCTAGAAAAGAATGTGATTATTTGGTAATACCAAGTTAGGGAATCATGGGGAACACAAAACTTTAGTTACTCTTCTTACTAATTTCACAATACTTGTGCTAGTTTAGGATTGCTTTCTGCAAATTACAAACCCCCTCCCTTTCGAGAGATAAGTAGGTTAATTAACTCGAATTTCTTGAAATGACTCTGAGTCTATCATATTCCATGTGGGTTCGACCCTAACCTTGGTTATATATCTTGACAACGACCGTTTTAACCTTCAAAAAGGAGGTGTAGCTTGGGCGACATCATAAAGTGTCACGCCCTGGGGCTAGGTCCTAGATGTGACATGGTGAATGGGAACCCGAGAGTCCCCAAACAAGCCTCAAGTACCTAAATAAACATCATCGGTTCAGGAAGGAAATACAAATAGTAACACATAGTTCTAAGGGGCGAGAGAATATGACGCACACTGTGGGGGCAACACGGGACTAGGGACTTTTCACATTTCCACACCAAAATATGCATATAGCCAAATACGAATTTTCCATAAATCAATCCAACGAATACATAAGCCAGATACCACACATAACATAAGGTTTTCAAAGGAGTCTACATATTGTCCAACGAATGCCTCTAATTAAGATGGAATGGGGGTCAGGACATGTTTCGGGCTCACGCTCAAATGAGAAAGGAACTCAAAGATAATAAAGGTAAAGGAAGACGGCTTGTCCTTGGAGAATGGGACTCACCACACTTACTCTTCCGGATCGGACTACTTGTCAAACGGTTGAACTCGAAGTGTTCGGCCCCTACATGGTAAAAATCATGTAGGCATAGAGTATGTATTAGTACGTTTGAATATACTATGTATGTGGATATACAATGCATATAACTTACCAAACCTGCATTTCAGTGTTAGATGACAAGGGCACATAACATAGAAAGAATCATTTATCTAATGGAAATGTATACAAGATGCCATGAAATGCAATAATGCTCATATATATAGTAGGGATGTGACCTCAACCGACATGCATTAGACCAAGCGAGCTATAACTTGGAATCCCGATGAAATTCCCTCATCGGTACAAAGATGGTCTACTTGCCAAAAGTAAACCATACTTCAACTTATGGGAACCCGTCCCATTTCGTATGAAGCCACCTTCCTTACGACATCTTATCCCATTTCGGATAGAATTCTCATAATTTATGCTAGGCACATAGTTCGAGAAAAGGGAGAGGACCCTTAGAGATAGCCCTAACACCCCCAATCCATCGGTGCTAAGTCAAAACATTCCACATGAATACTTATACATATACGTGCTTCCAAAAGATACAATATTCATTTCAAAATCGTAATTCATTTTAAAACCATTCAATGCACATTTTAGGCTCAAATGCCAAATCATAAGTCATGACCATGATGCTCATGCAAGGAATAGCTCATTCACATATACGAGATGGTGCAAGCACCCGAGATGCTCAAAGAGCCGTAATCATAAGACATGAATGTGATAACATTCTTGTCATAACCAATGCCTTACCAAAATCATATCAAAATCATCTCATAAAACATAATTGGGCTTAACCCACTTCATAATTTCCATATACCAATTTTCATGAATACAAATGCAATGCATGATGTGAGGATAGCATGGGTAACATAGATTCAAGTTAAAATCAACATCATAATATGAAATTGAATAAATCCATAATTAAATCAACATCTAAATCATAATATAAATCACTCATGCATAAATCAACTTTAAAGGGGGCATGCATGTTCATAACTTCATATCTCAATGTAAATCATCATGATAGTGATCAAAGTAAATTAAAATCATAGGTAAAGTACAACCCATACGTCAATTGGATTTAATAAAATCAAATAATGAAAACCCACAGTTAAAGTGACTTAAAATTCATGAAATCAATTGAAAAGATTTTTGGGTCTTCTTGGTTGAAAGGGACCAAGAATCAATCCCACATACCTTGATTGAGGAGCTGAATTTGGAGAAGGAATTAGCTTGAATTTGAACTTCAATTAACCCTAGCCTTGAATCTTGAGAGGGGAGAGTAAAAGTATTTGGGAGGTGATCTTATGAGGGGTAGAAAGTTTAGGAGAATGAATTAAGAGGGGAGGGATACCAGCTGAATTAGGTGTATAGGATAGGTAAAAGGTCATAATTCATAATTAAAATAAATCGAAATTACATAAACGCCATTAATGAAATGAAAAAAAAATTGAAACCGTCAGGTCTATACGGTCCCCTACACGGTCCGTGAGTCGTCACACGAACCGTGAATAGTGACCGTGAACCATCACTTAGATAATTTTGTAGTGCCAACACTTGGAATTTATTCGAGGCTAAGGGGTACCACATGGATGGCTACACGGCCCGTGTGACGCTACACGGGTCGTGGCGTGAACCATGTGATAGCACTTAGAAAATTTTCGTATAACAAAGTTACGAGACGGTATTTTCATACTTGAAAAAATTTCTACATAACGAGCCATACAGAGGGCCATACGGCCCGTGAAACATCACACGGACCGTGTGAGTGGCCGTGTGCCCTCACTGGGTCCGAAGTCCCCCGTCTCCATTCCCCCCTGCCGTAAGTTGGACCAAGTGTCCCTCCACGAGAGGTCATACAATTCGTGTGGCTTCACACGGTCCGTGTGGGCCTTCCATAGAGTGATACCTAGCAATTTCGCTTGGGATGGAACAAAGAGGTCCGGTAAAGTCGCTCGAAAAAAAACCGGTTCCTTACATAAAGCAACCCCTTGATTGCTTAAGCAACACCCACTAAATTATGAGATATCGTAAAAGTGACCTTGGATTCGTTTAAGTGGCATATGAGGAGGGTTTTGGGAATGATTTTGGAGTTTACCCCCCATTTGATATTAATTTTGGTTGTTTTGCAAGTATTTACTTCCTAAATTGACTATGTTAGACATTTATAATACTATTTCACTTGTGCTACTCTAGAGAGGAGTTGATGACTTATTTTAAATATTGAAATGCATTGAGATGAGTTATGAATTATGGCGTGTTTTGAGAAATAAAGAGGCCTTTCAAATAGTGGTTGCGTATTTCAAGGAACTTTTTCCCATTATTTATAAATGAAGGTGTTTATCATAAATTAATGAGTTTGAGAAATTTGATACTTTTGTATACATGAGAGATAATTATTGTCTCTATACTTGTGTGTTGACATGCATTCATCCTTAGACATCATATTATGGAACATGTGAAATTAAGAATTGTTAAAACATCTTTTTGTAAGAAAATGAACACTTTTACAACCCTTGAACACAAGTTAGATGACAAGCAGAATGAGATATTAAGATTGTGATCCCTTGACTACTAGGTGTCTAGGAGGCTGAGATATTATTATTGTGATGAGGTAAATTGTCTGCGAGACCCCTATGGGTCTTGCCTGGTAGCTCAACTCGACAGATGTATATGACATGTCGTGTGGCAGTCTTAACTTCACTATATTACCCATGCATTGTATCATTTCATCTCATTACATTGCATGTTACTGACCTATGAGTATTTGACTTATCTGATGGTGTTAGTTTATACTTGAGCTTATGTGTTTATTTTCTATTGTCGATCTATATATAAATTGGCGGCATCGATGCCGAATCAAAATATTATGTGTTTCTAGTTTATTGCATAGTTTGATCAATTCCTCATATCTAATCGATCAAACCCACTGGGTAAATGTGAATTGTACTCATTCTTGCTTTGGTGTTCCCTTTCTGGATGTATATTCTAGTTAGTGTCAGTCTTGCGGCGGCTGATTATTCTAGTGGAGGTCCTATACCAGATTTAATGGTGAGATTTAGTGCCCCGAATCACTACTAACTCTATCTTTTGTAGTCTTCACTTTTATTCAGAGACAGACTTATATGTATTATTCCAGAGTTTATATTAAATGTTCTTTATAATTATGACACCAGATTTTGAAATATTTCATTATGGTATTGTATTGCTCTTTGTTTGTAGTCTAAATTCCCTTTTGGAGTCTCGTATGTGATTTACTTTTCGACTTACACATCAAGTTCTGGATTTTGGGATGTGTGTCATCATGATCTCGACTTTTGGGTTGTGACAAATAAGTTTTGGAAGGGTTTGATTAAAATGGATATTGTCATTTGGGTAGTTGGACTTCTACGTTTGGGCCACGAATTTGGCTAAATTAGGCAAAAAAAAATTACACTGAATGCCCACATAATGCAGTGGTCTTAATTTTTTTGCCCTCTATATGTTTCACTTTTAGTTGAATCAAAGACATGTTTGCCCCTCTATACTTTAAATATTTTTTAAAAAACTCTCTATGCTCAATTGTCTCTCAATTTTTCTATTTTTCTCTTTCTTTATTTTTCTCTGATATTTCTTTGCCTTTTTTTATTCTTCTTTTTTTTCTTTTCTTTTTTTTAACTTTTGTTTTTTTTTTCTTTCTTTATTTTTAATTATTTTTTATTTTCTATTTTTTCTAGTCCTTATAGCTAGGACAATTTTGTACGGAAATATATTCTTAAAGTAATGAAGGGTATTTTTGCAAAGCCACTTGTATTGAGGGCATTTTATCAGGACCACCTCGTTTTAGGGGTATTTCTGGCCTTCTCTCTAAATTAAGAGATCAACCATTGCAAAAAATTGTGCCAATTAACTAGAATACTTTCTTCCATATATTTCTTTGGGCATTTTAAATCAACAATAAGAATGATTGAAAAATACATATTAATATGTAAATGAATTATATGTTAAAAGGTAATTATCAATACTTCGATAAAGTTACATGACATCATAAAAATTAGGTGATAATATTTATAAAAGGCTTAACTTATAAACAGACACCTAAATTTGTCCTCATTTTTCACTTAGACACTTAAACTAAGACAAGTTTCTAATAGACACCTCAACTGCTAAGATTTGATCCCATTAAACACTTTTATCCTATTTGGCACTCTCTACGGTCGTTTTTCATGTTAATTGTACTTTTTTTTTTAATTTTTCAGCCAAAAATAAATAGTTGTGGTTCAAATTTTTTTCTCATAAAAGTAGGTTCTCGAAATTCTCACTTATCCAAAAAAAAAATTCATAAAAGTGGGTTCTCAAAATTCTGAAACGCAAAAAAAGATTATTGCAATTTTAAATAAAAAATTTTTGCACATGGTTAACTGAAAATTTTGAGAACCTATTTTTATGAAAAAAAAAATTTTGGACCGCAACTATTTATTTTTAGCTGAAAAATAAAAAAAAACAGTACCATTAACATAAAAAGGACTGTAGAGAGTAACAAGCAGGATAAAAGTGTTTAATGAGATCAAATCTTAGCAGTTGAGGTGTCTATTAGGAACTTGTCCTAGTTTAGGTGTCTAAGTGAAAAATGAGGACAAGTTTAGGTGTCTACTTATGAGTTAAGCCTTTATAAAAATATAAAATACTTTCTTAGATATAACAAATATGACATCTTTTTCTTTTCCTTTTTTGCAAAATGATAATAATTTTAGTAAAGATAATGATATAACATATAATAAATTATGTCAATAATTTCTTTTTTAAAAGAATTAAGGACAAGTATGATAGCTAATACGCTATTAAGTTTTTAAAATCATTACACGCATAAAAAAATAATTTAAAAGAAAGTTATGATAAAATTGGGTGTCAACAATGATAATATATAACATGATGATATGATGTTTGTCCATGTGTTTGCCATTCTTACTATACTAACTTTGGGAAAACTCTTTTTTCCTTTCATGAACTGTCCAAATCTTAATTATTTGACTTTTATAATAAAGGAGTAACTATGAATATTAGTAACTCTTCTTTTATATCTATTTTGATGAAAGTGGTTTCTTAATAATTGTTTAAATCGTTTATTCATTTGGCTACAAGAAAAAAAAATTGGGAAATTTTTAGGAAAAAGCTGTTTCTTTTATCTCTGTCTTCCCTTTTGTTTCAGTGAAAAAGCAATCCCACCTACAATCTAACCTCTTCCTTACATACCACATACGACTTCACATTTTCACAACTATTAATTTCATCTTTATAAATTTGATCAAGTGTCCGAAGAAATGGTTGGAGCCTCTTATTTTGATTTCTCGAACCTAGAGATTCATGAATCGAGATCGTGATGCATATAGATACATATCCAAATTTTCCAAGCATTTCTCTTGGTTATAATGATTTTCTGATTTCTCGTATGATGCAGGATTGAAGGATCGCTTTTGCCATCATCTATGTATTTTTTCTTCCTCTTTTTGCATGATCAATGTGTTATTTCTTTGTTCATTTTGCATGTTACTATACTCTCAAAAAGCATAGACACAAATGTCCTTTCTCTCCATTCGTCGTAAGGCGTAGCCTGACTCTCAAAGAAAAAAAAAGTTAGTGTGTTTAGATCCTTACGGAGCATTTTTTAATAGTATTTTTGAAAGTTGAAATAGGGAAAAGCCACAAAGCACCACTAGTCGAGTTGGACATTAGTAGTAAGGTCCGATATTTGTAATAGAAAGGTGACAGTCTCAATCTAGTTACATGAATAATGGATAATAATAATTTGTCTTCTTCATCATCGTCAACATATCCATATGATACAGCTCCTCCTCCTCCAAATCAGTCATCATATTATAACCCCTATAACAATTCTAATCCATATACTCCTCCTGGTTCTGTTCCATATCCATATCCCCAATACCTTCATTATCATCCACCTCCTTACATTGCTCAACTATCCGGTCACTTTAACTACAATAATTATCCACAAGTTCCACCACTAGCTCCATCAGAAACAACACCTAGTAGACCTTTAGAGTACAGTAATTATCCTCCACCATCACATATCGTCCATTCTCCTTATTCTTACCACGTATACTACCCTCCTCCTCCTACGGTATCTTCTACTAGACCTGTTCTTCATCAACAAGGGAGTTTCCAACATAATTCATCTCAAGGTCCTTTAGAGAGGCAACAATCTGAAAGACATCATCAATCTCCTAGCCTCCAGCATCAAAATAGTTTGCCGTCTTTTACTAGTTCCGCTGCGAGTAGTTTATCAGATGTAGATAGTTCACTGGCAAGCTCTGGTCATGGTAAAAATGAACTTATAGATGATCGTCTAGCAAATATGCATTTGTATGAAAATCCTGCCTCTGCCCCTTCCCCGGCCCCTGCATCAGCAATGCATCACTCAGGACCGAGAACTCATATGGCGAATATATATGGACATCCCAACGCCTCATTTTCTAAGGGGGAGGCAACTTCTGTGGTCCAATCTGAGCCGTGTCATAGACCAACTCATTCAAGAACATCAAGTGGTGAACTAAATAACTGGGGTATGCAAGTTATGCCATTTGTGGCTTCTAAAAATGTTACATTATTACATGGGAATCTTGATATTTGGGTATTTGAAGCAAGAAACCTCCCAAACTTGGACGTTTTCCACAAAACCATAGGGGATATGTTTAACAAAATGGGGAACAATGGACAACGTGGCAATATGACAAGCGATCCATATGTGACTATTACACTAGCAGGCGCAGTTATTGGGCGTACTTATGTCATAGAAAATAATGAAAATCCTGTGTGGATGCAACATTTTAATGTACCGGTTGCACATTATTCTTCTGAAGTGCAATTTCTTGTGAAGGATAATGACATGGTAGGTTCACAGCTTATAGGGATAGTAGCAGTACCCGTGGAACATATATGTGGAGGGGGAAAAGTTGAAGGGTTGTTTCCAATCTTGAATAATGGAAAACCTTGCAAAGCTGGAGCTGTTTTAAGGATATCAGTTCAGTATTACCCAATGGATCAATTAAGCTTTTACCACCATGGAGTTGGAGCAGGCCCTGAGTATTATGGTGTCCCCGGGACTTATTTTCCACTGAGGATGGGTGGATCAGTAACTCTTTATCAAGATGCTCATGTGCCTGATGGATGTCTTCCTAACTTAAAGCTTGACAATGGGATGATGCAACATGGGCATGGAAAGTGCTGGCGCGACATCTTTGATGCAATAAGCAAAGCCCGGAGGTTGATATACATTACTGGATGGTCAGTGTGGCATAAAGTGAGACTCGTTCGAGATGATGCTTCTGTAGAAGATAGCTGCCTTGGGGAGCTTTTGAAGTCAAAATCACAAGAAGGAGTAAGAGTGCTGCTTCTTGTGTGGGATGATCCCACCTCAAGAAGCATCCTTGGCTATAAAACGGTAAATTCAATGTATATATAATGAACTGCTAATTTATTTTAGGCATAATACATAAACAAACGTTCAAACTTGGCAAGCACTCAAACTTTGCGAGTGCACATCTAGACACCTCAACTTGATTTCAGCATAAACACTCCAACTAGTCCTCATATGCTGACGTGGTACATAAAATTTGGAGGTGTCTAGGTGATCATTTGTAAGTTGGATGTACATATGAGTTGAGGTCAGATACAGACAATGCTATCTGCTGTTATTTATCAAATTGTTAGGACCTATTACCTGAATTCATTTTGTTTGTGTATTAATTATCAAGGCACACACTCACTGACACTTCAGTTGTAATAAAGTAACAGTAACATTTAGCTACAGCAAGAGTGAGTTTATTCTGCTAGATGGTAAAACTTGTACATCAACTTATAAAGCATATATGCAAGATCTCTCATAGTTTTGTCATATTCGGCTGATGTATTTGTTCATATCATCAGTTCTAATCAGATTAATGGCTGAAGTACAAGTATTTTAGGATTTCCTTCACTATGGTAATATTATATATATTATGAGCCTTTAACCTTTCAGAATTTTGTTAATGTTCTTCAGTGAACCTAATGTCATTTTAGTTATTAAAGATCAAATTTGAAACAACATGCAGGATGGCCTCATGGCAACCCATGATGAAGAGACTCGTCGTTTTTTCAAGAATTCTTCTGTGCAAGTCTTGCTTTGTCCTCGTATGGCAGGAAAGCGTCACAGCTGGGCCAAGCAGAGGGTATATTAGTTATAATGATTTTTTTGTTTCTCTGTTCCTTCCTGTCATTCCTAACCGGGTAATTGACACCCTCTAGGATTTAACATTGTTGTTTATTTCCATGACTAATTTAGGAAGTTGGAGTAATTTATACACATCATCAGAAAACCGTGATAGTGGATGCTGATGCAGGAAACAATCGAAGAAAGATAATATCTTTTGTTGGAGGACTTGACTTGTGTGATGGACGATATGATACTCCAGAACATCCTATATTTAGAACACTGCAGACCGTGCACTCAGATGACTATCATAATCCCACTTATACAGTAAATTGATATCCCCATGCTATCACTTTGCTTGCATTGTTACATATTGATGAGGAACCATTGATTTGGTTCTCGACTTTCCACCATTTATAATATTTAAGTGAACAAGTATGACACTTTACCTTATTTGAGATCTTACTAAAATCAAAGGCGGCCTCATCTTGGCTAATCTAGTATATGACACTCTTTACTATTAGAGCTTCTTAAGCATTTCAACACCAACAGAAACCTCATGCTTAGATGTACATGTTGTATGAGAGATTTTCAAAGAGCAACAATTTGGAATTCAAATTGTTTTAGTTGCATTACGTTGCAATTTTCTTTTCGGGGATGGAGACAATTCATGTCCTACCATTTCCCTTTCCACATGTATGTATAAACATCATTCTTAGTGTCTCTTGGATAATAATGCATCTAATGTATTTAACATGGGATATTTTCTAGTTGTCCAAGAGAACCATGACATGGCTTCACTTGTGCTATGCAGTTTCCTTTCTACTTACCCATCAGTTCAATTGTTACTGTTTGTTAAACAGTAATCCATCTGAATGGACTTAACAGGGGAGTACTACTGGTTGCCCAAGAGAACCATGGCATGACTTGCATAGTAAAATTGATGGTCCGGCTGCATATGATGTTCTGAAGAACTTTGAAGAACGCTGGTTGAAGGCTTCAAAGCCCCAGGGCATCAGAAAGTTAAAGAAGACGTATGATGATTCTTTGCTCCGAATAGAAAGAATGCCTGAAATTCTTAGTATTGAGGAGACTTCATCTTCGAGCAGCAACGATCTTGATAATTGGCATGTACAGGTGAGTTATTAACTTAATACTACTAGTAGTGGAGGATTAGCTCTGGTGTTACAGATACATTTTCTTTGCTTTCTTATACAGATTTTCCGTTCTATTGACTCAAATTCAGTCAAAGGCTTTCCAAAGGATCCCAAAGAAGCTACAATGAAGGTGAGGAAGATAAGTGGAAAAGGGGTATCATGGAGGGAAATATGTTTCAAAATATGGTTCGTTTGGAGCTAATCTAATTTCTTTTTTTCGTGCAGAACCTGGTATGCGGAAAAAATGTACTTATTGACATGAGTATCCACACAGCATATGTGAAAGCCATTCGTGCTGCGCAACATTTTGTTTACATTGAGAATCAGTACTTCATTGGTTCCTCATACAATTGGAGTCAATATAATGATGTGGGTAAGAAATTATTCTTCTTTATGTAAAGCATTATTTTCACTCTATGATGACTAAGTATACCTAAGATACATGTTAATCTTATAGGAAATCCCCTTGAGCATAGCTTTAAGATTTCATGATTCGAGCCATATCTGGAACTAGCCCAAACACTTACCTGATTGTTGGCTTAGAGCAGATAAATGAGCATTCTGTCTTATGCAGGAGCCAATAATCTGATTCCTATGGAAATTGCACTTAAAATTTGCGAAAAGATTAGAGCACATCAAAGGTTTGCAGCATATATTGTCATCCCAATGTGGCCAGAGGGTAATCCAACTGGAGCTGCTACACAGAGAATTCTTTTTTGGCAGGTAAAGACTACCTAAACTGCTGAGTCGAGAATGAAGAATAGAGCTGTAGTCACAATGATACATCTTCATATATTAGTGTGATCAAAATATCATGGATTAAAGTTTCTGTCTTAGCAAATTATTTATTTTTTCTGCTAATTGTAGTAGTTTGTGCAAGTGACTCTTAAGACTGTATGTTGGTTGTCAGCATAAGACGATACAAATGATGTATGAGACTATTTACAAGACTTTAGTAGAGGTTGGCCTTGAGGATGCTTTCTCTCCACAAGATTATTTGAACTTTTTCTGTCTTGGTAACCGTGAGGCCGATTTAGAGGAAATTGAGAATTCTGGTGCTGCTAACACTCCCCAGGTACTTCCCTACAACCTCCCTTCTCCAACAAAAGAACCCAAAGAAGTACTAAATCCAATGGACTTTTGCAATTTTCTCTTTACGTTGCTCATCTTTTCGTTGCCTAATCGTGTGTTGCAAGATGAAACTTTTTCTTATGCTTTTCTTGAAGGATAAGCCTTCATAATAAACTGAATATTAAAAGAATTTTCTCTTAGTTTTCTCCAATGGTTTTTGTAAAATTCTCTGTCTAGACTCTAGCCTGCAAAGTTGACATTAATTATCACTTATGATGTTGCAGGCTTTGTCTCGAAAAAACAAAAGATTTATGATATATGTTCATTCAAAAGGCATGATTGTGGATGATGAATATGTCATATTGGGATCTGCAAACATCAATCAACGCTCATTAGAGGGTACAAGAGACACGGAGATAGCAATGGGAGCATATCAACCTCAACATACATGGGCAAGAAAACAGTCGAATCCCGGTGGAGAGGTGATCATTGTGCAAGTTCATGTATACCTGAATAATTTGTTAGCTTCTCTGCCTTCTAAGTGAAACTATGGTTTGCTGTTTCTTATATTGCAACACGATAAATGATAAAACCAGCTTAATCACGATATCTCCAAATCCATCTTTACTAGATACAGACCTATTATACTTCATAGTTTAAACGATCCAGTCTCTTATGCAGTGTAAAACTACATCTGCGGAACAAATAAATAATCAAGTTATCTAAAGATGAATGTAATGTTTTCTGCAAAATGCCTGTCTTATGCCATTTCAAATTTTCAATAGCAAACTGATACTGAATGTCTCAAAGCAAAGCCTTTTTACCTTTGAAACTTGCTCATTTTCTGTTTATGATGGTGATGCTTAAAATCGTAGTATTGTTCAAGCAGTTTCTTGTCCTTCAATTTCAGTTGCTATCTATTGTTCTTTGTACCTAGATTATCGTATTGTTATGTTGTGTTACTATTTGTTATTTCTTGTACTTCCGTTGCTATCATCTTATCCTTTGGTTTCTTGTAGATACATAGGTATAGAATGTCTCTGTGGGCTGAGCATCTTGGAGTTGTGGATAACTACTTCATCCGACCTGAGACTCTAGAATGCGTAAGACGAGTTAGATCAATGGGTGAAGCAAACTGGAGACAATTTTCAGCTGATGAAATTACTGAAATGAGAGGTCACCTCCTAAAGTACCCTGTTGAAGTTGATAGGAGAGGCAAGGTGAAGAGTCTTCCTGGATTTGAAGAATTCCCAGATGTTGGTGGAAACATAATTGGATCATTCCTAGCCATTCAAGAAAATCTTACCATTTGAATTCTTGACATTTGTGTACTTTTCAGATTACTAATAAGATACATTGGTGGAGCAGATCAGTTAGGCAAAGAGATTATTATATCCACGTTCAATTCGTATCCTTCTAGTCATATGGCAACAACTTTGGTGTGGTGTCAATGCCTCCTTTTATTTAGAGACTACTTGTACCATTTTATATTAGGTCTCTCAATAATAGAAATGCGTGTTCCATTCATTGTTAAGGATTAACATGTTGAAAGTGGTAGAAAGTACGCCTAAATTCTATCGGAGCTTTAAAGTGAACTTCAAACATGGTGTAGAAAAAAAAGTTGTCAAGAATGGTGTTTTGCGTTTATTATTTGAGGTCTGCCGTGTGAAATGGACATGCCCATCGTTAATGACAGTTCATAAACTTTACTTATCATTTATCTAGTTCAATTTATACAAATTAGAAAAAAATAATCGTTTAACCCTAGTATCTAAAAAGAAGAGGGGGGGGAGCAAACACAGCCTTTCTCTTCTTCTTCCCTCCCTCTTTTTCTTGCTCCCTCCTCCTCCTTTCATGTTGCTTCTTTCTTTTCTTCATAATTTGATAAACCCACAAACATGAATTGTTTCGAGCAATTTATATATCAAAAGATTCAAAAGATTGAGAGAATTTCATTTCTAAAAACTTGAGACTGTTTAGAGAAGATTTTGAGTTGGGTCAAAATTGGATAGTGAGTATATACTTTAGGTATAATTAAGCTATATTCAATTTTTTAAGTGTATCATAATATATAGTTAGTGTGTAATTTTTTTATAGGTAGATATTTAGCTGTTTGTAGTGTATTATAATGTATAGTCTATAGAGAAATATAGCAGAAGAAAAGTATAATTGGGAAATCTTATACTAGCCCAAAATCGTTAACTAAGATAAGAGGAAGATTTTGAAGTGAAAACTTTGTAATGGAAGAAGATTCTTTGATTTTGGTTTTGGATTTTTGGTTAATTACAAATGTCTAATGTCATCTCTATTTATAGTTGTGTAGGGATGATTCTAGATATCATTCTGGTTTCTGGATATATCTACAAGAAATATTTAAGTAACTTTATCTATCAACTATCAAACAAAAATCTAGATATTTCAATAATTTACAACAAATATCTTCCTAAAATATCTAATACTGTAGACTATTTAGATTTTTCCCAAGTACAAATATCCAAGATATTATTCTATATAATTCTAGAGAGTTCTATTATATATCTAAGATCTTTTATACCCTGAAAAAATCATTTTTATTTCTCACATAGTTAGTTGATACTTTTTATAATTTTTAACTATCTTTTATATAAATAAAAACATGACTATATTTATTGTAAATTAATTATTTTATTATATACCTTTAAACAATCCCTTTGTAATTAACACTTTTGTGCACTTATGGAAAGAAAAAATAGGCGATTTGTAGAATTACGATTTGGTGTACTGCTATTGGCCTATTAAATAAGGAAAGACTGTAATCAATTTCTTAATTTTATTTAATTAAAAATACATATTAATTTTGCAATCCACAACCGTCGTCATCAATATCCATGACAGACATCACAATCAACTCCTTAGGCCTCTTCATGGCAGCGCACACACTAAATTGCACCTCTTCGGTGTTTAACCGGAAGATGAGTTCTCCGCGCTCTACGTCCACTAGTGCCCTGCCAGTTGCCAAAAATGACCTTCCGAGGATGATTGGTACCTCGAAATCCACTTTACAATCAAAAATAAATTAAATAAAATATTAAATATTAATACAATATTAACATGATGATTTAAATATACAAAAATCATGCAAAATAAATTTAAAAATTATTTGACAAAATAAAACACAATTTATGAGTATTAAGGCTACTTGAAGAGCAAATGAAAATAAACGTCTTTTTTAATAAGAAATAACTGTGGTAAATTTAAATATATAAAAATACAACTTGATAATCACAATAAGAATATGAAGTAAGTGTGAGTTTATTTTATCATTTAAATATGTGATTGATATCTCACTAAAGGAAAATGAATTGTCACTCATAGCAACCAAATGGGTTGTTTTATAATTAGAAATTAGTGAACTAATGAGTAATATACTTGGTAAATACATATTTATGATAAGAATATTTTTATCTTGAAAAAGATAATTTCTGGTTCTGCTTTTTTCCGGAAGCAAACATTTTTAACCTCTTCAAAAAAAGAAAAATTATTTCTACTTTTAGGTAAAAGCATTTTTATTTATTGACCAAGCATTTTTTTTCACTTTTGATATTCAAAAAAGTATTTTTGGCCTTCAAATCAGTCGGCTGAAAGTGGAATATTTCGATATAAAATATAAAATTAAATGGGGATTTTGCATAAATATATAAAAAGTTAAAGATATTTACATGCCCCTAGCAAGTTTTTTAAAATTACCACTAAACTAACAATTTTAATTACATAAATAGGAAAGAGAGTATTTTTAAAAAATAATTGGTGTAGTGGTTGATGTGATATGACAATGTTGAGAAATGTGAGAAAAGGAAAATCAAATTAAAGACACCCACTAATCAGCATGCATAGTAATAACCACTGTGTAATGGATGTTAATTCGACGTGAACAACTATCTAGAACACCATAAGTTGTGCTTCACGACCCGTCATATATATATATTTTAAAAATACATACATACATATATATATATATATATATATTATATATATATATATATATATATATATATATATGTATGTATAAATGATGAGAAAAAAAACGCCGAAAAAACAAAACAAACACGAAGGCAATTAATGTGATTTGATGGGAAACTCATTTCAACAACCTAGATATCCTAGGTTATTATTAAGTTGGTGTACTTCATGGACATATGAAAAGGTGTCATGATAGTCATATTGTACTACTTGGAGGGAAATGGTTTGACTATATAATAAGTTTTTGAGCCATGTAAAAATTTTTGTTGGTGAACCTAAAAGGTTGGGCTTGTGTTGTACAGAAGAAAAAATTGTGGCTGTGGAGAAGGTGTTCGTTTTGTTTAAAGCAATGGGCAACGATAATATTGTATCAATTTTGGTGAAATATAATGGAAGGTGAGACTTAACAGGTAAAAAAAATTGATTAAGTATACTTTAAATTCATAAATTTGTTTTTTTTTAAATGCTGAAAAATTGTGACAAAAAATTGTGGTTAGATGAAAACTTTGTTGCTTGGTTATGAAGGTGATGACATTGAGGATGGTGCGCGTGTTTTTGTGATTCATAGATTAATAACTGCACATTGTTGATGTTGTGTTGTGTTGAAGAATGTGTGCACTGGCTAGCGATGTAATGGTAATGTGTATGGTGTGCGTGACGGTAATGTCTATGTTGAGCTTTTGTTGACTGACATGTTGTGAGTGATGGTAGTATGTACGGTGTGCGTGATGGTAATGATGACTGTTAATGGTAATGACTGTTGTGTATGCTTGCGGGCGTGAACAGGTAACTACGTAGATTATATGCTGAAAGGAGTATTATATGATATTTCATCAAATTACAATGGTTTGTTGAGAGTAATTGCTTCGCAAATACGGTTGGACACAACATGCGCCGAGTTGGTAATACAATATGTCGTAGATGTGCATTCACCACCGTTGAGAATCCACAATGACATGGGGGTAAAGGTGTATTTGGATCAAAGAAGGTGTAACCCTGATTTCTTTTCAAAATATCCATTGTGTGTAACATCCATTCATCGAGATGGTGAGGCCACAAGTGAAATACGAAATAATAATAAAATAATGTTGCGCAACCCAATACCAAGGCGAGAAATGGGTTTTGCGGTCAATGAGACGGTGTCCGTAGACTTGTGTGAAGAAAACGAAGAGCGAATTATAATAAACAACCCGTTGACCAATGTAGTCATCGCAGGCCAAATCTACAAAAACAAGCACACTTTGGTTGCCGTTATGCAAAGGTATGCGCTATTGAGGCAGTTCAGATTCAAGGTTATCAGGTCGTCTACAACAAGGTGAAATGAACAAGTAATTCTTACTATTACGGTATTTAACATGAAATTGTTAAAAATGACGGCTCAGATGTTTGCTTCTTATTTTGTAGGTTTTTGTTGAAATGTGCATGTGATAATTGTTCGTGGGTGTTAAAGTCGTCATCGCTGGGTAAGTCTGAATTATTCAAGGTGCGGGTTTTCAACGATGAACACCAATGCGGGAGCAATTCCAGGGCGTACATAAAACGGCAATCGTTGAGTTCTGCTCTAGGTACAACGTTATTACCTAAGTATATGGACGCCAAGACAGTTTACAATCCGAGCGACATACGAGCTGACATGAGAAGGGAACATGGTATTTCATTGACATACATGCAGGCGTGGAGGGGTAGGCAAAATGCACTGAAAATATTACGTGGGGTCCCAGAAGAGTCAAACTTTAAACTTGCCAATGTATCTGTATATGTTGGAAGAAGCTTATCCTGGGAATATTGTTAACCTTTAAAAAACCGAAGAAGATAGGTTTCTGTATTCATTTATAGCACTTGCTGCAAGAATACAAGGGTGGGAATATTGTCGTCCCATTGTTATAGTTGATGGGACACACATACGGTCCGCATTCGAAGGGATGTTGTTGATAGCTAGCACAATGGATCCTGGAGGTTTGTATTCCCACCCTTGCATGTGCACGTATAATATTTTATCAACTGTGCTACAAATTATATGTTTAATTTCATTGTAATTTTCATGATCTCATAGGACATATTTTGACATAGTGTATGGTATTGCAGATTCTGAGAATGACAGCGCATGGGGTTGGTTTTTTGAAAATTTTAAATTAGCGTCTGGTGATAGGGAGGGCATGTGTTTTGTTTCACCCCGAAATAAAAGCATATGGAATGCTACGACATCAGTTTACCCAGGCACCAAACATTATGCTTGTATCTACCATTTGTGGGATAATTTGTTAAAGATGACACACAAAAATACCGATGAAGTTAGAAAGTTGTTTTTCGCGTTGGCAAAAGCATATACAATGCAAGAGTTTGATGAGTTGATGGGTCGAATGGATGAAATCAATCCAAAGATTCGTGCCTACCTGATTAAAGCTGATTTTGAGAGGTGGTCTCGCTGTCATACAACAGTAAAAAGGACATGGACTTTGACCAGCAACATAGCTGAGTCCATCAATAGCGCAATCGTGTCTGGAAGAAAGCTGCCAGTGATACCAATGTTAGAGTATGCGAGGCAAACAATACAGCGCTGGAATGAAAAACACAACGAGAAGGGTAGGAAAACAACGACTGTTTTGACGAAAAGATACAATAAAGTGCTAGTGGAAAATATGCAACAGTCCAATAGTGTGATGGTTGGTGCATTGATGAATTATTAATTGATACGCCCAAATTACACTCCAAATAGAAGAGTAAAGCGGTCGTTGGTCAAATATAGAACTCAACCAGAGTTGAGGTCGATCCCACAGGGAACACGTAAGAATTATTCTATTAGTACCGGCTTTCAGTTGTAAATGTTGTTCCCAAGATAAACGAACATAAAGTAAATGGGGGGTTGCGTTATTTAAGTTAGCTAATTTCGTAAAGTAATTAATAAAGACGCTCCGCTTCTTAGACAGATAGAGAGAGGCTAGGGTTGTGTTCCCCATGACATACAATTACGACAACTAAACTGGGTTTGTGAATTCGTTCCTAATGATGCATGCAAAATCTACAACTTAATTAATACCTAGGTCACCTTTCGGTCCTCTCTAGGTATATCTCACTCCTCTCCTCTCGGTCTCCGAGTGTATGCAATGCTAATCGTTGTCTCTGATCTCAGAATACCCTCACCTTTCGGTCTCAGGCACTTAGACTAGGTTCATGACCTCGAATCTCCGTTGTTAAATTCTTTTCCCAATCACTACATCCCTTCCGGGCATGTAACGAATACAGGCTTACCCTAATGCGTCGACTCATTAAGGAGAAGTTAAAGCGAAGAATTTAACAATACATGCGATGTTTATCCGAACGAACCACCCCCAGTTTGCGTTATCTTAATTGAGTCGTCATGGTTCCCACAACCCTAGTTGTGGGTTTAGCCTAGCATAATGTTAATAATTTGCCCACAACGAGTAGAAGGAAACATAAGGATGGACTTACGATTGAAGAACAAGAATCCGTGTACAAGCTTTGAACAATAATCACAAACGTGATTCTCTCGAATTACAGAAGCCAAACTAACGTTTTTCTCCTTGTTCTCTCTAGTCTCTCTTGTCAAAAACGAAGAAGACTAATAAAATAAAATAACATCCTATTTATACAGAGTAAAACTAAGTCGATATAATTTAGGAAAATAATTTCGGCACAGGGCACGGTCCGTTACACGGACCGTCTAAGGTGAGATGGTCCGTGTGAACGGACCGTCTGGCGGTCGACTCTGCCCACACGGTCCGTGACACGGCCCGTGTGGCGTGAGACGGGCCGTGTGGCTCTTCCGTATCGATCCACTTGCACGAATCCTGATATTTTCGACGAAGGCCCTTCGAGCTACGTCAGTTACACGGCCCGCGACACGGTCCGTGTGGAGTGAGACGGGCCGTGTGGTTCCTCCGTGTGAATCTCCTTGCACGATTTCTTTAATTTTCGACGGGTTGTCTTCCGAGCTACGTCAAGTACACGGTCCGTCACACGGTCCGTCTGGTGTCAGACGGGCCGTGTGGACTGACCGTGTGACTCGTGTCGTGCCACGGTTGGTCACACGGACCGTCTGCCGTGAGACGGCCCGTGTAGGCCTTCCGTGGTCCGGCACTTGGCTTCGTTTTTCACCCGTTCCTTGCACTTTCCGCCATTTCCCATGCCTTAGTCATTTTCCTGCACAATATCAAAACATACCTATTAAACCAATAACACCGCTCGAGAACACCCAATAATTCTATGTTTTAAGCGTCGTAAAAAGTCGTATTTTCATGACTCATCAACACCCTCAACTTAGAACCATTGCTTGTCCTCAAGCGATGACCAAAAACACATTACGACACACAAAGGACAAGTAATTAAAAAGAAATAAATAGCAACCCCTTTGTTCATTAAACTCATGCTCAACACATAGACTTGTAATGCGTGCGTATTCCAACAGACTCTGATTAGATCGACCTAAACACGATACTATATTTCGTTGGCTTCTATTTAAGCTTTCGAACAAAGATAAGCCAGTTATGTATAGCACCCAAATTGTGCGGTGATAGTGCCCCTTACTACAAAGAAGTCTCACATCATGAAATAATGTAGCACCCAGAGACTGGAATGTAAACACTCACGCTCACAAAGAATTTTCAACCGACACACGAGTATAGACCATATGCTTGCCTTTATTTTCACCACCTTAACTCTTGAATGACCTTTTCAGGATCACTTTAGGACTTTCTAAGGCTTGTAACGTAGGCTCGGGCTTGGGTGAGATATATTTAAGATCAACGTGACTAGTGTTTTGGTCCAAGACCCTGTTTTGACTCAGCCACTACTTCCAGCTTCCCAAAATCTTTGTTTTCCCTATTTTTCCACTTTGCTCTACAGAGGGGCGTGTACTCCCCCTTTTTTTTTTTTATAATTTTATTCACGCCCCCAAAAATTCTTTCTTTTGTTGTTCAGCTTTTCTTCTCACCACTTGGATCTTTTCCATCCCTATTCTTCTGTTTTTCTTACAATAGCCACCCTCAACTTAAGTTTTTAGCCCAAGTTGAGGTGCACAATGTCTTTTCAAGGACCAGGGCCAATATAAGCCACCCTCAACTTAGGCCTTTGGCCTAGATTGAGGTTCACAATGTCCTTAAAGCGACCAGGGGCTGAGTATGGTCTACAGATAGATTGGAAACATGGATTGGGTAATAAGAAAGAAAAGGTCTATTAAAGCTCAATTATTTGGTTCAAAGGGATAAACTTCATTTGGTTAATTCATTTTAGGCTTAGTGACTTCTTAACAACAATGGCCTAAGATCCTTTCCTAATCCACTCATTCAATCGTTTTAGGGGGACCAACCAGGCAAGTTCTAGTTTACAAGTGTGTCAGTTAAATTCAAGCAAATACACTCCCACACACATGGCACATATCCCCCACTATCCAGCACTACATAACACAGTCAGACTTCAATCGCTAATATGCCAACTAAACAATGTACAATGTGTTTTCAGAAGATCACAAAATCAGTCCATATGGGATACACACCTACAAGTTCCGTGGATTTTCGTTTTTCATTCATTTTTTTTTTTAAATTGGTGAGGTTACCATAAACTCTTATAACCACTTGTCTTTACCACACAAAACAAACATAATAAACCTAAACATGTCAGTTCTACTAGATAATACACCTTCAGAGAAAAGAAACATGGCAAGAAAAACTCTTCAGGGTAACGATAAGATGCCCCACCCCCAACAAAAAGCAGTGCAATGTCCTCATAGCACCAGAATAACCAACAAAGCAAAAATGGGAGCACGACATACCTGGGACGCCTTAGGCGTCAGGGGGGTCATCACGGCCCAAACCAACTGGCGGGTCCGGGTAAGCAACATCATCAGGTGGCGCCCTAGTGCTTCCAGATGCTCCTGTCCGGGCAGCCTCGTATGCGAGGCACGCCTGCTCTTCCCGTGCAGCAGCCTCACGCCTCTGAGCCCTCAAGGCTTTTCGCAGCCTCCGTGCCTCCTCACGCTGTGGGTCCTCAGGTGGGCTAGTGCGTTGACTGCGACGCTTACCTTTGTCCGTATGTCCCGACGCCGTAGGAGGGGGTGCCTGGGCAGCAGGAGGTATGATCGGTATCCCCCAGCCTTCAGTCAGGCTCGGCTCCACCGGGGCACTAAACAATGATGCAAACGAATCGGGTGGTGGAGCCGGAGCGGGCCCGGTGCTGTGGTACCGTGCATACAAATCGTCAATTTTGTCCTTCATGGCCTGCATCATCTGAGTCACTTCATCACCGGTCATGCTACCAAACATGCGGCGAAGGTAGGCCTCCCACTGGTTAAACTGCTCCTGCAAACTCTGGATCTGGCCAAGAAGTTCAGCGCGAAGCCGATCCTCAGCCAATTGTACGTGAGTCTGCACCACCTGAGGCACCCGGACCACCATCTGGTCAACAATCGCCCGCGTCTGCCTCTGCTCTGTAACCATGCGGGCGAGGAGGTCGTAGGGGACATAAGTGTAGCCCGGATGCGTCTGAGGTGCCGCGCCACTGCCCCCGGGCTGCTCAGTATCTGGACCCGTCTGGGGGGCTGTGGGGGGCTCCTCAAAAGTCAAAGGCTGCTGTGGGGGAGCCCGGGGGAGCTGTGTCGGAATACCATGCCGCCGGGATCGACTGTGGTACAATGGGTTGTCGATATCCTTAATCATGGCAATGTTGACGACACCCTTTGGAGCTATCTTCCGGTCCAAGAAGTGCGTGGTGGGAACACGGGCCTGCCTGCAAAGTGCCCGAATCAGGCATGGAAATGACATACCCGCGCGTTCGGAGAGGGCACGATCCTTTATCTCCATAGCAATTACGCGACCCACGTTAATACCAAGGCGGGCCACCAAACTCGCGACCAACACAGCATGGGAGAGTTGGAGCGAGTTGTCGTTTACTGTGGGTCGAAGTCGGGCACGCACCACCGACCACCAAAACTTGGCGACAAATGTGAGGGAGGCTTTTGTAATAGGAATCTTGGGGTTAGTCACCCAAGGTGCCTCCACTCCCTGAAGTGCAATATGCTCCGCCATCCACTGTAACTCCCTAGTCCGGGTAGACGGGTCCGAGATCCTAACCTCATCAGTGACAGACACATAGTGAGAAATGAAGATCCCATCCGGTGGGGCACGGTAGTCTGGACCAAATAAAAAGCGGTTGATCGTATCTGCCGAGATGTCAACCTGTGCCCCCCGGATGGTGACATAATCCCGATGAGATAATTTGGCAGCAAGCCGCTTCTTCGCACGTCTGGGCAGGTTGCCTTCTATGGATGCAAGCAGGCTGGCGGCATAGCTGGAGTAAAATTCGGCGATCATATCTGGGCCATAGTATCCAGGAGGGCTGGCCATCCATCCAAACTGATATGCTTCAAATGTATTCCGTATTTCCGGAATGGAGTCCAACTTGTCCACGAGGACCCGCATTTCCGGGATAATTGGCCTCCCCTGATAGCCGCCAGTACCTTTGGTGATGCCATTGACGTAGACCTCCTTAGCCCCGGGGACTGACCATCTCCTCCGTAAAAAGATCAGGAGCCACTTGGTGGTTTCCGGGTCAGAAGTCCGGGCAACCGCCTGCTGGGTGGCCTCATCGTCACTGTCGCGGAGGAGCAAAATATCCTCCTCTCCCCCAACATCGTGCTAGGCAGTGACTGGAGTGCCGGCCTCATCCTCCTGCTCTGGGACCGCAGCTTCCCCTGCCACCCCCGCTTCGGGAGCATCCTCCTCAGAATCTGAAGCGATGTAGCGCCGCACTGGACGGGAACGGGCAGTGCGAGGGGGTGGTGCCGGCACAGCTGACCCGCCGTCAGAGTCATTGCCTGAGTCACTCCCCGGATTGTGACTGGAGGATTCGGTGATCGAATCCCGGAGACGTGACTCCTGCTCGTCTTGTCGTGGGCGAGGTCGTAGACGTGGGGCCATAATAGTCCTGCAATGCAACACAAAGAATAAAGAGAATATTAGTAATGCCAGGGTGTTTGGGACGACACACTACCGGGTACTCAGACTTCCCCTGTGGAAGTGAAGTGACAAAAACCCTTAAGAGTGGCGTCACCCTGTCTATCATAGGGAATTTCGCACTACAAAGGCCAAGGAGACCCGAGGAAAGTAAATATAATGACATCTAAAAAAGTAAAGGGGGCATAGGACGGGGGCCATGCACGGGCCGTGTAAAGGGGCACGGGCCGTGTAGAGGCCCGTGTGAAGGCCGAAGGGGAGTGGCGACCAAGGGACACGGGACGGGCCGCCACACGGACCGTGTAGGGTCAGACGGTCCGTGCGAACGGACCGTGTGGCGTGCCTTAGCCTGCAACGGGGATTGCGACACGGACGGTCTGTGAAATGGACCGTGTGATGTCGCACGGTCCGTGTAACGGACCGTGGCACGGTCGTCGTCCCCAGTCAGCCCCATGACGGATTTTTGAAGTTCCAACGCACAATGGGGCATTAAAAATGCCGGATCGGGTACTCAAACTAAGCAGAACAACGGTCTACAGCACAAACCCAATTTTTAACCAACCAAAAGTCACAAATACCCTATGTTTCAAGAGTTCAAGAAAGCAACAATGGTGGTTAAGACTACCCATTAACAAAGAGTCAAAGAATCATGCCCCTAGAGAGTTATAGACATCGCAATCACTAAGTATATGCATAAACTTAATCACAAGAACAAAAATAAAAACAAAATTTCAAGAACAAACCAAAGAACAACTAATCTAGACTCAAAAGCAACTAAATCAAAGAAACTTACTTGACTGAGGAAAGTAGACTTGAGACTTGAAAAATATTGCCTAAGGATGGTGTGACGGATCGTGAGTAGCGTGCACAAACCGTGAGAGAAGAGATGGAAGTTGTGGTGTTGTGAGGAAGAGAGTGAGGCGTGTGGGGTGTGTGTTTAGAGAGAGAAAGTGATTGTGAGGGGAAGGGAAAATATGAAAAGAGGGTATAAATACCCAAGTTTTCGGCACCCAAGACGGGTGGGAGAACGGGCCGTGCCACGTGGCACGCGCCGTGTCGCGGGCGTGGGCGGCGGGTGCTTGGTCCCGAGACGCACGCCAAACGGTCCGTTAGACGGACCATTTCACGGTAGACGGCCCGTGTTGTGGGCCGTGTGGTGCCACGACTTCGCGGGCTCTCACACGGTTTGACGCACGGTCCGTTTACCTTCACACGGACCGTGTGAGAGTGCCGTGTGCGGTGCCTTGGGTGATTTAACTCACCTGAAGGGGGACGCCTCAACGGGCCGTTACACGGTCCGTCCGGTGTCAGACGGTCCGTGTAAACGGGCCGTGCGGTTCCCCTTTGGAGAATTTTGACCCCGTACGCCTAATTGGCCTTCCTTGCCACCATGTGCATCCTTCCCTGAGACAAAATATAAGCCAAGAAAAAGCATAAGTCAGTGTACTTTTCTCGCTCAATCAACATTTTTTTTTTGATTGATGGGTTGCCTCCCATTTAGCGCTTGGTTTAACGTCACGGCTCGACGTGAAGGTCTTGACTACTCAGACTTCGTCAAGATGGAGAACCTCTATCACTGAGGATTCCTCTGTGGCGCCCAAGTACTTTTTCACGCGCTGCCCATTAACCTTGAAGCGGTGCCCGTCATCCGTCTCTAACTCAACTGCTCCATTAGTCAGCACCAGTGTGATCTTGTACGGGCCAGACCACCTTGATTTCAGTTTCCCTGGAAATAGCCTCAATCTGGAGTTGTAGAGTAGCACTCTATCACCAACATCAAAGCTTCGTGGGGCAATGAGCTTATCATGGTAAGCCTTCATCTTATTCTTGTACAGAGCAGCACTCTCGTAAGCTTGTAGACGAAACTCATCCAGCTCATTCATCTGGTCCAACCTCATGTGGGCTGCCTCCTTCCAATTCATGTTCAGGGCCTTGAGGGCCCACAGTGCCTTGTGCTCCAACTCAATTGGTAGATGACAGGCTTTACCGAACACTAGCTGATATGGAGACATACCAATGGGCGTCTTATAAGCTGTCCTATAGGCCCACAGCGCATCATCTAACTTCCTAGCCCAGTCCGTTCTTGTGGCGTTGACAGACTTGGTCAGGATCTCCTTAATTTCCCTGTTGGATACTTCGACCTGTCCACTTGTCTGCGGATGATAGGGCGTGGCCACCTTGTGATGGCGTACCCCATATTTCGCCAGTACAGCCCGAAAGGACGTGTTGCAAAAGTGGGAACCCCCATCACTAATGATAGTTCGCGGTGTCCCAAATCTAGCAAAGATGTTCCTTCTCAGGAACTGTACCACACTCTTACTTTCGTTGCTAGGTAGCGCTATTGCCTCCACCCATTTGGAGACGTAGTCCACAGCCACCAAGATATACTTCATCCCATACGAGCTCACGAACGGGCCCATGAAGTCAATGCCCCATACATCAAACAGTTCCACCTCCAAAATGGGGGTCATGGGCAACTCTTGACGCCTTGAAATGTTCCCTTGGCGCTGACACTGGTCGCACCCCTGCACCAAATCATGGGCATCTTTATAGATGGTGGGCCAGTAGTACCCACACTGCAGGATCTTCTTGGCAGTTCTGGCACCACCATGATGCCCCCCCACTGGAGAGGAGTGGCAGGCTTCCAGGATGCTCAACATTTCTGCCTCAGGGACACATCGTCGGATGACCCCATCCGCGCATGTTCTGAATAGATATGGATCATCCCAAAAGTACCTGCGCACATCATAAAAAAACTTTTTTTCTGGTGAGGGTTAAGGCCTTCCGGCATAATATCGCTCACCAGGAAGTTAGCAAAATCAGCATACCAAGGGACTAGGTCCGCAGAAGCGGCTAATACCTGCTCATCGGGAAACGAGTCATCGATGTCCACCCACTCATTGGCCCGGGCTGCGTCCTCTAACCTGGAGAGATGGTCCGCGACTTGATTCTCCGTGCCTTTACGATCTTGGACTTCGAAGTCGAACTCCTGTAACAAGAGCACCCATCTGATTAAGCGAGGCTTAGCGTCCTTCTTGGCCATGAGATACCGGAGTGCGGCGTGGTCAGTGTGGACGATCACCCTCGTGCCCAGTAAATATGCTCGAAACTTGTCAAAGGCATACACCACGGCTAGCAACTCCTGCTCTGTGACAGTGTAATTCTTTTGAGCCTCATTCAGCGTCTTACTGGCGTAGTAGATAGGATGGAAAATTTTGTTCCGCTTCTGCCCCAGCACAACACCCACAGCAACCCCGCTCGCGTCACACATAACCTCAAACGGAGCGTCCCAGTCAGGAGCAACCACGACAGGCGCTGAAATGAGCTTCAGTTTTAAGGTCTCAAACGCTTGTCGACATGCATCGTCAAAGTAGAACTTGACATCCTTCTCCAACAGTTTGCATAATGGATGTGCAATCTTAGAGAAGTCTTTAATAAACCGGCGATAAAATCCAGCATGCCCAAGGAAACTCCGGACCCCTTTGACCGAGATAGGAGGCGGCAATTTCTCAATGACCTCAATCTTTGCCTTGTCCACCTCTATCCCCTTTTCTGACACCTTATGACCAAGGACTATGCCCTCCTTGACCATGAAGTGACACTTCTCCCAATTCAGAACCAACTGGGCCGCTTCACAGCGCTGCAGTGCCTTGCTAAGGTTCTGCAAACAATCATCAAAAGAATCACCCACTACGGAGAAATCGTCCATAAATACCTCAAGGGTGTCTTCGACCATGTCTGAAAAGATGGACATCATGCAGCGTTGAAAAGTAGCTGGGGCATTGCAGAGCCCAAACGGCATCCTCCTGAAAGCAAACGTCCCATACGGACACGTGAAGGTGGTCTTCTCCTGATCTTCTGGGGCTATTGAGATCTGGTTGTACCCCGAGTATCCATCGAGGAAGCAATACCATCCTCGCCCTGCTAGCCTGTCTAGCATCTGATCCATGAACGGCATGGGGAAGTGGTCCTTTAGAGTCCATTTGTTCAACTTCCTGTAGTCCATGCACACTCGCCATCCGGTGACAGGTCTCAGTGGGACGAGCTCGTTCTTGTCATTAACGACCACCTTCATGCCCCCCTTTTTGGGGACGCACTGTACTGGGCTCACCCACTTGCTGTCCGAGATTGGATACACCACCCCAGCATCCAGCCACTTAATGATCTCCTTCTTCACCACCTCCTGCATGGGTGGGTTAAGCCTTCGCTGATGCTCAATGCTAGGCATGCAGTCATCCTCGAGCTTGATTTTATGAGTGCAGATACCTGGAGGGATGCCAATTATGTCAGCAATGGTCCATCCAATGGCGCGCTTGAACTTCTGTAGGACCCCCAACAATGCCTCCACCTGATGTTCCTGAAGATCTGCAGCCACAATCACAGGAAGAGTGTTATTAGTACCTAAAAATGCATACCTGAGGTGTTGCGGCAACTCCTTGAGCTCCAGAGCGGGCGGTTCCTCGATAGAGGGTTTCGCCGGAGGTGTTGGCCTATTTTGCAAATCCAAGTCCAACTTTCTTGGCACGAACGGTCTGGTCCCCATGCCCTGCAAGGCATAGATGGTGTCGTTGTACCCCTCAACACCATCTTTTGGGAAGTTCATCAGCACTGCTGCCAATGTGTCAACAGTCATCTTTTCCTCCAACGAGGCTTCAGAAGCATTTTCGTCATCAATATCCAGGATGGACATCACAGCCAACTCCGTAGGCCTTTTCATGGCAGCGCACACACTGAATTTCGCCTCTTCGGTGTTTAACCGGAAAGTGAGTTCACCTCGCTCGACGTCCACCAGTGCCCTGCCAGTTGCCAAAAATGGCCTTCCAAGGATGATTGGTACCTCAAAGTCCACTTTACAGTCAAGGATGACAAAGTCGGCAGGGAAGATGAACCTTCCCACTCGAACAAGGACATCATACAGGATTCCCACGGGCCTCTTTACTGATCTATCTGCCATCAACAGCCGCATGGTCGTGGGTGTGGGGGCTCCCAAGCCCAACTGCTGGTAAACTGCCAACGGCATCAAATTAATGCTGGCACCAAGGTCACAAAGAGCCCGTGCGAAGTTATAAGCACCAATGGTGCATGGGATGGTGAACGCCCCCGGATCTCCCTTCTTTTCTACCAAAGATCTTGTAGCGATGGCGCTACAGTGGTGTAAATTATCGACTGGCTCGATCGTGGCTGTCCTCTTCTTAGTGATTAAGTCCTTCATGAACTTAGCATAGCCAGGCATTTGTTCAAGTGCTTCCACCAGAGGTATGTTCACAGACAGCTCCTTCAACATGGATAGGAACTTCTGGAATTTTCCATCCTCCGCCTTCTTTTGCAGCCTTTGGGGAAATGGCGGCCTTGGTTTTGGGATGGCTGGCAGACTTGGGTGACTGGGGGAGTCTGTCACTACTGCCTTCTTGGTCACCTCGGGCTCTGCTACCACCACCTCAGGTTCATTACTCCCAATGTCAACCTGACCCTCCATAGGGCCAGGCATGTTGTCATCGACTTTCACCTGACCTGCATTAGAAACAGCAACTGGGTTAGCAAGTACCTGACCACTTCTCGTGGTGATCACCATACAGTGGCCATCGTTCTTCGAGTTTTGCACTGTGTCACTCGGGAGTGACCCAGCTTTCCTCTGATTAAATGCCGCCGAAAGCTGGCCCATCTGCTACTCTAACTGCTTGATTGAGGTGGAGTGCGAATCTACTAGCTGCCTAACATTGGAAATTTCGCTCTTGACATCTCGCACCCCTGCCTCAGTGGCCTCCACTTTGCTTAGGACTTTTGTCATCATATCCTCTAGCTTGGAGTTGCTGCCACCCTCGTTCTGGCGATCACGGTTTCTGTAGCCATCCCTGTTCTGCCAGTTCCCTTGGTAATTCTCCCGATTGAAGGTCCGACCTTGGTTACCGGAGTTGAAACCTCGGTAACCCCCCTGACTACCAAGAAACTGTGCTTCCTCATCATATTCGCTGCCTTGATCGTCATACCTGGTTAGTGCTTCCATTGCTTTGACTTTCTCAGTGCCCCCACCAAGGAATTTCTTCGACAGCAAATCAATTTGTGTCCGCATATGGGCCATGTCCTGGTCCCGTTCTTCCTCCTTCTTGCGCTGCGCCTCGCTCATTTCAAATACCATCCCTGAGCAGTCTGCCTTTCTAGTATACCATGCCCTGTTGTTCTTTGCCACTTGGTCTAAGATGACCACTATGTCCGGGAAAGTCCTGGACATATATGACCCTCCACAAGCTGCATCAATGATAGGCTTGGTAACGAAGTTGCAGGACCTGTAGAAGACTGCCTTCAAGTGTTCATCAGTGAGATGGTGATTTGGGCACTGTTTGAGCTTTTGCCTGAATCTCTCCCAGGACTGATACAGCGCTTCATTCGGCATTTGTTTATGGGATCCAATCTCATCTTTGAGTTTCAGTTGCCGTGAAGCAGGGAAGAATCGTTCCAGGAATGCCTCCTTTAGTTCCCCCCATGTGCGGATGGAATCGTGGGGGAGCTCGTTTAGCCACCTTATTGCCTCCCCGGACAGAGACAATGGAAATAACCTCAGCCTCAACGCTTGCTGGCTAACTCCTGGAATTTCGGAGGACTGACAGGTAGCTAAGAAACTAATCAAGTGCTGATTTGCATCCTCGGTGGCCGCTCCAGTAAACATCCCCTTCAACTGCAACATCTGCAGCATGGTGCTGGTGATCGTGAATTTGATCCCAGCAGGCAGTGGTGGGAGCACTATCGCCCCCGTAGACCCGGCATCATCATCATCATCTTGCACAGCTGGCGGGTACTGAGGGCCTTGAGGTCTCACCGGGGGTTGGTGTTGCTGCGGTGGTACAAGTGGTACCTGGCGAAGTGGCGCTGCTGGTGGTACCACATTACCAGCAAGATCATCCATACCCAACCCATCCTGACCTCCAGCTGCAGGATTCACTGCCAACTCCCTCTGCCTTGCTGCTTCACGATCTTGGGCGTTCATTCTGCGAATTGACTTGGTAAGCTCCGGATCGTAGGGAATAAGTGTTGCACCCTTGCTTCGGGTACTTGGCATACAATGTTGAACCCCTCCGAGGACAAAAACAAGAAACAACGTAAAATCAGGGACTAGACTTACAAGCTGAAAGTAGCAACTAATAGACTAGTTCCTTGCCGCGTTCCCCGGCAACGACGCCAAAATTTGATACGCCCAAATTACACTCCAAATAGAAGAGTAAAGCGGTCGTTGGTCAAATATAGAACTCAACCAGAGTTGAGGTCGATCCCACAGGGAACACGTAAGAATTATTCTATTAGTACCGGCTTTCAGTTGTAAATGTTGTTCCCAAGATAAACGAACATAAAGTAAATGGGGGGTTGCGTTATTTAAGTTAGCTAATTTCATAAAGTAATTAATAAAGACGCTCCGCTTCTTAGACAGATAGAGAAAGGCTAGGGTTGTGTTCCCCATGACATACAATTACGACAACTAAACTGGGTTTGTGAATTCGTTCCTAATGATGCATGCAAAATCTACAACTTAATTAATACCTAGGTCACCTTTCGGTCCTCTCTAGGTATATCTCACTCCTCTCCTCTCGGTCTCCGAGTGTATGCAATGCTAATCGTTGTCTCTGATCTCAGAATACCCTCACCTTTCGGTCTCAGGCACTTAGACTAGGTTCATGACCTCGAATCTCCGTTGTTAAATTCTTTTCCCAATCACTACATCCCTTCCGGGCATGTAACGAATACAGGCTTACCCTAATGCGTCGACTCATTAAGGAGAAGTTAAAGCGAAGAATTTAACAATACATGCGATGTTTATCCGAACGAACCACCCCCAGTTTGCGTTATCTTAATTGAGTCGTCATGGTTCCCACAACCCTAGTTGTGGGTTTAGCCTAGCATAATGTTAATAATTTGCCTACAACGAGTAGAAGGAAACATAAGGATGGACTTACGATTGAAGAACAAGAATCCGTGTTACAAGCTTTGAACAATAATCACAAACGTGATTCTCTCGAATTACAGAAGCCAAACTAACGTTTTTCTCCTTGTTCTCTCTAGTCTCTCTTGTCAAAAACGAAGAAGACTAATAAAATAAAATAACATCCTATTTATACAGAGTAAAACTAAGTCGATATAATTTAGGAAAATAATTTCGGCACAGGGCACGGTCCGTTACACGGACCGTCTAAGGTGAGATGGTCCGTGTGAACGGACCGTCTGGCGGTCGACTGTGCCCACACGGTCCGTGACACGGCCCGTGTGGCGTGAGACGGGCCGTGTGGCTCTTCCGTATCGATCCACTTGCACGAATCCTGATATTTTCGACGAAGGCCCTTCGAGCTACGTCAGTTACACGGCCCGCGACACGGTCCGTGTGGAGTGAGACGGGCCGTGTGGTTCCTCCGTGTGAATCTCCTTGCACGATTTCTTTAATTTTCGACGGGTTGTCTTCCGAGCTACGTCAAGTACACGGTCCGTCACACGGTTCGTCTGGTGTCAGACGGGCCGTGTGGACTGACCGTGTGACTCGTGTCGTGCCACGGTTGGTCACACGGACCGTCTGGCGTGAGACGGCCCGTGTAGGCCTTCCGTGGTCCGGCACTTGGCTTCGTTTTTCACCCGTTCCTTGCACTTTCCGCCATTTCCCATGCCTTAGTCATTTTCCTGCACAATATCAAAACATACCTATTAAACCAATAACACCGCTCGAGAACACCCAATAATTCTATGTTTTAAGCGTCGTAAAAAGTCGTATTTTCATGACTCATCATTAATCTTAGCTTATAATAGTTGAAAAAAATCTTACTAAATATTATATTTTGATGCAGGTACGGGCTTCGACAGAACATCCTCATATTGTCGTCGATGGTGCTAAAAGATTCACTATTTGTCTGAACACACGTATGTGTAGCTGTGGAAGATTTCAACACGACGAAATCCCGTGTAGTCATGCAATAGAAACTATTGAATATAGGAAGAAGCGCGTAGAGGACTTCTGCTCGGCTTACTATAGTACAAAGAACTTCAAAGATACTTACGCAATACCAATTGAGCCACTGCCCTCCGAAAGCGCACGGGAGATTCCAAGTCATGTGTGGGATGACCTGTTACTGCCACCCACCACAAGCCATCAAACAAGGATCGGAAAAAGAGATTCACTGAGAGGTATTAAAAAAAACTGCAGTTCGTATGGTGTGGACGGTGACGCAAAGAAGCATTGTGTCCCAAGAAAGGATGGGGGTTACACAAAATAATTGCAAACTGCACTTTGTGAAGGGAAAGTGGGTTGAATTTGTGTTGTTTGATTTTAATGTTGTTTATGTGACTTTTCTTTTGTGGAAACTTCATGGTATACCATGTTGGTACTTGGGTTTCTGGTATTTGAAGTGGTTAACTCGCCCAGTTATTTGGTGGTTCGTTTGGTGTTTCAACTGGTTGTATTAATTGTTTATGTAATTTATGTATAATTTGTAATAGGTAAGGGGACTTGGAAAAACAAACAGCATGTCAGCTGGTTTGTGAAGAATTAGTTCCAAAATAGTATAACAATCTTCTGGTGAAATGTTATTTGTTTTTTGGAAAATTCTTTGGGATGGCATGTTAGTTTTTTAAATTTGGGTATGCGGTTTGGTTCGGTAAATACAGGTAGTAAAATGTTTTATACAAAATTCATGGTATTTGAAAAATTCATCGTATACCATATTGGTGTTTTGGTTTCTGACATTTTGAAGTGGTTAACACACCCAGTTATTTGGTGCCTTGATTGGTGTTTCAACTGGTTGTATTGATTGTTTGGTATCTGATCTGGTGTTTCATTAGACTGTATTCATGGTTTATTGACGTTTATATAACATGTTAAATTCATGGTTTTACTTGAATTTACACATATTTTTAAAAAAGGAAACGGAATCCGGAACCCAACATTTTACTTGATGTTTATGTAACTTCTTAAAAAGTAAGGGAATTTGAAAAAAAATACTTGAAAGTGAATAAAATTTAACAAAAAATGTCTAAAAGAAGACTTACACTACCAGAACACACTGGTGTACCGAAATAAATTTTTGTCCAACTTTACAATAAACTACGACTTCCTCTTGGGAACATACTTAGACACCGGAACCCTTCTGCTTTCACCTACATGAACAGCTTGCCTGATCGGACCACCAAACTTGCTGACAACCTTTTCGGTGACCTCACTTTCACTAATAGCACTAGACTCGATTTTCTTGTTACCATAGTCCCATAATAAAGTACCATATCTCAGGCAACTGAATTCAGGGTCAACTGGTTTGGATGCAATCTCACTAAAATCGTATCCATGGCATATAAGCTCAGCAAAGACACTGATAAAAAGTTCGCAATTGCTACCGAAATAAATAAAAATAAATTAAAGGAAGTCCTTACAGAATGAATAACGAAAAAGAAAAAAAAACTCACTTGGAATCACCACGTTGCTGTGGAACATTATCCAAAATAATAATCGATAGGCTCTCCGACGATGCATAGTCCGTGTAGTCCCGTGAGTTGTTCCAATCAATGTCATTCCTTTTGCCATAGAAATCAGTACTAACCAGGAAGAGGGGGATAGTGTCGGCCAACTTCTTCACCAACTAGACCACCACCATATTGTGAATCGAACCAACTTCGCTAAGTGAATCGTAGATGAACAGACACCTATTTGGCATTGAAAAAACTACCAAGACCCAGTGACATTGTTGTGGAACATGAAGAGGGATGCATACGTAATCCACTTTATCCCAGGGGGTATTTGCCAGAATCTTGAAACCCCAGATATATTGTGCTACGTCGTGGTCTTGGGTTATCATGGTATTTTCTCCGTCGTTAGCATCCCAGGTGTCATGTACATGTTCAACCCACTTAACGAAAAAGGTATCAGTCGTCGTCACTCTATTTTGGATTGCATCACCATACTTGCATTTCTTGTGCAAGTAATACATGAGAACATTCACATGCTGTAATTTTTCAATAAAAAGGATAAAAAAAACACACATTAAGAAAACGAAAAAAATGAACCATGCTTTTAACATAAAGTTATGCATCATGCAAAACGCAAAAAATAAAAAGGGAACCGAAAAAAACCTACATACACAGAAATGGCAAAAAGAAAAGCATGAAAATGAAAAATTACCAAATCAGTCCAAGCCATTTCAGTAATAACCATGGTGTGAAACCAGTCCATCAAACCAACAAATTCAATACCAAAATCATACGGGGGGGTTTATCTTGTTTGAATTAGCCGTAAAGGCGCTAAGTCTCCTATAAAAGTAAGTTAAAAACATTAATAACCTAACAAACATAAAGTCAAATGAATAAAAAAAATACACATACCTGCCCCGTTTTTTGGATAATCTGTCGTTCATTCACTTATTAAAGGCGTCAACCAACTCTGGATGAACTCACATTTCCTCGTGACCAACAAAAGGGTGCTTCAAGTGAAAATCATCGGCGAGTGCGTGGATTTGCAGGCTGAGCTGCTTGCATCAGTAAATGGACTGTCACCAAAGTTGACAGTAGCTTTAACCCTTTCACGTTGCGTTGGTGTAACATATGGAATTTTGTTCTCCAACGCCATCATCTGGGACTCACGAAAATCAGGCAATTCAAAATCATCCAACGTGGGGTTCCGGTGCACAGACGTCGTGGCTTCTGATTTGGAACACTGATACCAATAAAAAAATTGCATATATGACTGAAACTTTCCCAAATAATATACACCGGGAGATTACCGTTAAAATTGCCAATTACTATGTACCATTTAGGTTACCATTTACCAGGGGCAGCAAAATCAGCCAAAAAAAAAAAACCAAAACGTGTATGGAAATTCAAAAAGCACTAACTCCCAAACAATGTAAAAATGATAGCTTACACCATCAAAATGACCATCTTCAGTACTAATGGTCTATCCCAAAAATAAGACCAAGTCGTAAAAATACAATGTAAAAATGACAGCAGATTACATTGTACACTGCCTACGGAGGTACATTGTAAAATAGATTTTTACTAGGAAGGATACCAAAATTATTACCAACTTGTTGTTATGACTTGTATGCCAGTTTGCATACCATCAGGTATGCAGTTTATAAAATGAAGAAACCCCCGCCCCCCTCCCATTATGCACACCATCAAAAGATACCACCTGTGCACACCATCACACATACCCACAAAAAAAAAATCCTTAGCACATATTGGTTAAAACTGAAAATTTCCCATTAATATACACGAGTGAAATGCCATTAACGTTACCATTGGCCATATACTATTAAGAAACCCATTCACGAGGAACAGCCATATCAACCAACAAAGAACAATAACCAAACATGTATACAAATCCTACAAGCGCCAACAGCGTACACCATTAAAATGACCATCTTTCGGGGCAATAGTATCACCCAAAAAAAAAATAATCAGGCAGGTATACCATTCAAAAAAAAATACCAACTCGAAAACAAAATGTGAATTGACAACATACTTATATATTAAGCATCGCAATGAAATCCCAAAAAAAACAAACCCAACACACAAAAAGAAATCAATATTTTCTTAACGTTCATCCGACGCATACATGAAAAAAAAAGTAACATACCTCCTCAACAACACCTTCTTCTTTGGAAACTTGGCTCCTTGACCTCTTAATTTCATTAAGAAGGTCCTTGAAACATTCTTGCATATATCCTTTCAAATCTTGGATTTGGGCTTCAACTTTGACTTCTAAATCCTTGAAGTCCTTGTGCACCTTGAAATAATTAGATAAAAAATTAAAAAATAGCACTGACTTCATGGTGTGAAACTTTGAAATTAACACCATACTAACCAACATAATGTCCTCCGTCAACTTTTTAAAGTTGGATGCAGCCAAGTAGACATTTGGCTCATCGCTAACATGGTGGACATGATTCGTGGTAGAATTGGAATCCTGAAGCTGCTCAACATCGAATGCAACCAATTCTTCTGCAATGAAGCTAATCTCTTGAAACTTGTACTTCAAAAATAATAAATAAAAACATGAAAACTTATTATTAAAAAAATTTAAGGAAAACATTATAAAGTCACAAAACATTATAAAGTCACATAGAATGGTGTTTTACCTGGCTACCGTATCTCCTAAACATTCCTTGCATCAACTTGTCGTAATAAAGCCTGCCATTGGATGTTCTCTAGTTGAAGAGACGAGGAGTTCGATTACCCGCTCGTACAACAATGGCAGGGTCAACCTTGTTACAACACTCATACAACCACACTTGCATGGCCAATGGAAACCCGAAAAACTTAAAATAGTCCGGGTCTCCTGCAAGTTGGCGGACCAACGAATCCCTAAAATCAAAAAAAGCACGTCTATCCCACGGATAGGTGATGTAGCGACCAGACTCAACAAGCAAAAAATGGTCTACCGGAACAAAAAAAATTTTTAGGGGGGACGACAGAATGTATGTACTAATGAAATATATCACTGCTATATTAAATACATCTTCCCTCTCAAACAATCCTGCCTTGAAGGCACTGATCAAGTCCTGTTTCTCGACGCCCCTTATGCTTGCCATCAGGAAGTACCTCTCAATTAGCTTTGAACTCCCGGACAAATCATGCGTGAAGTCATCATTCGTACTGCATTTCAGCCTCGTTACAACTCTAAATTCCCTCAACCCAAACCTCAACTCTTTCCCGTTGAAGTTAAATATAAAAACATCACCAATATTATTCTTGTTCATCATGTGGTGAACCATGGCTCGTATGACCTGTGATTGGACATTTACTGCAGGTAGGCCAAAAAGATAACCAAATGGCCCACTTTTGAATTAATCTATCATACCATAACGTGATAAAAACCCAGTAATTTCGTCAAACACATCCACATTCATATACGAACACCATCTGGTGACTTTAATAATTTCCTAAAACAGCCCACAGAAAGTATATAGATAAAAAAGATCATTGCGATGTCGTTCCTCCCCCCCCCCCCCCAAAAAAAAAACTATTAAAGTAAACACAAAAAAATCATAAAAAAATCCATTCGACATACCTTTGTGTCAGTTTTTGTTTTCTTGCTTCTCATGTTGTCTTGTTTCTTAGAGGGGGGGCCCCAAATGAACCTTTCCTTTCTTGGTAGCGGACTTCTAATTAATAAAAGGGACATTAAAAAAAAGGCTCCCAAAGTGCCCTGAAATATTAAAAAAAAAAACCAACCTCCACTTCCGCGTCAGCAGAGGAGTGCATCGGTTTTTTTTGCTTTGCTCTCTTCGAAAGAGGAATTTCATCTTCAAAATCGCTATCATGCGGTTCATTAACAGCATGCGATTCCCCCTTCCCATCCCTTTGCAAACATGAAAGTCTTGGGCTTTTCCTCGTGGGTGTAACGTCTATGATTAAAATAATGATATACACTACAATTCTTTGAAAAGAAAAAAAATCAATATATAATAGGGCTAAAAAAAATGGCCCATCTACCATGAGTATCAACAAATTAGAAAAATCGGAACAAACAAAAAGGGATTCGGGACCAATTCAAACATTGGCACAAAGATAGACATTCACACATTGGCACCCCCAAAAAAAATTCTAAAAACAGCCCCAAAAATAAAATGACAAACGTTCTACCAATAAGTATGAAATTTCACAATTTCAAACAATAAACATTAAAAATCAAACAATAGGACCTACCCATTTCGCACCCCCAAACAACAACCAATATAGAAACCAAACAAACAAAGTTGATAATCCACTTAACAATATGTATATCATATAACCATTACAAACCATAAAGATTAGAAAGTAATAATTTCAGTTATTATCCGACCAAAAATTGAAAAAAAACCATTTCAAAACATTGGCACAAGGATAGATATACACATTGGCACCCCCAAAAAACCCTAAAAACAGCCCCCAAAAAAAAGGACATACAGCCTACCAATAAGTATGAAATTTCACAATTTCAAACAATAAAACATTAAAAATCACAAAAAAAGGACCTACCCATTTTGCACCCCCAAACCGCAACCAATATACAAACCAAACAAACAAGGTTGATAATTCACTTAACAATATGTATATCATGTAACCATTACAAAACATAAAGATTAGAAAAAAATCAAAAAAAAATAAAGAACATACCTGAGAGATACTCGCGGGAGAAGAAAAAGAAAAAACCACTGGAAGAAACAATGAAAATAACATTTCATGGTGTTTGAAAGAGTTTATTTGTAGACATGGAGGAACGCGCCGACTGATTTAACCGGCGCGTCAGTCGAGACTGACATGCCGTCCCCTCGCAATTAATGCCGCCCCTTCATTCACTTTAAAAAAAAATTATATATATATATATGTGTGTGTGTGTGTGTGTGTGTGTGTGTGTTGCCGGTAATTAAAAAACATGGGGGAAAATATTCTACTAATTAATGCATCCTCAGACACAATAAATGCAAACGTTGGTAACGTCACCTCAGCATTTAATGCTGACGGCGGACGTGCCACAAAATTAAAAAAAAATATTACACACTTCATTTAATGCATTGACGAAAAAGTGATTGCATATTTTGGTAATTTTGTTGCTACTATTGTAAATAAAATGGAAAGTGTAAATTTTGCACAAAAGTTGTCTATTTGTGTAAATTTTCCAATTAAATTTATCTTGTGTTAGATTAAAAATTTTTACTTTCTTATATCCAGATAAAAATTTTACCAAAATTATTAAAAGAAAAATCCTATAATTATAATCCCAATACGACATGATTTTGAATCAACCAACTGCCCTAAAAAGATTTAGGAAATAAATCATTTTAAGAAATACTGGTAAGAGGTAAATTAGAAATAAATAAGGAAATTAACAACGTTGTGTAAATTTATTAAAATTTCTTCGAAAATAAATCAATGAGCTTGTGTAAGTTTATTAAGATTTCTTCGAAAATTACTTTCCAATGCATATATGTTCATGGAGTATTTACAAAGTAATTCAAGAATTGAATAAATTATAATTTCATGAGCTAATTTTATCATCTCTCGCATTAACTATATTTTGGATCTTTAAAGTCCACTTGTTTGTGTTGGGGTATATATGGGGAGAATAGAAGAAAGTAAAAGGTATTTTGCCCAAATATGTTTCCATGTCAAAAAAGTATTTACTTTCTAATTACAAACAAGAATAAACAGTCTAGAAAAATGATCATCTCATCTAACTTTTTCATCGTTAATTTAGGTCTGATAAGTTGAAAACCAAGGACAACCATTTTCTTACTTCAAATTTTTATATTTTGGCATGTGTTAAGTGTCCAAGTTATTAATCCTTGGACTAGATTTGATGCCTTATATTTTTAAGTTTGGATTGGAAGTAATTAAATTTCTATATTCTTTCCATGGTAAGCAATTCAAGAGAGGGGAGGAAAAGAAAAAAGAAATTGCTACACTAATTGCACATAAATTACCCTCTCATAATTCATCCTTTAAGTAGCTTCCGGCATATCCTCTTTTACTCTACACTCAATTCATTCCCACCATCAAATTTTTTATTTTATTTGAAAAATACGAATTCTAGCCATGTGAAAAATTGTGGCACACAAACTATGGTTAATAACATAGATTTTCTTTTCCCAGTTATTCATTTTGTTCTATTATTAATTACTTTTATTTTTTGAATTTATTACTTTTGTCCATAAATCCTTTATTAGAGATACCATTTTTATATTTGTTCCTTTCTTTCTTCTTTTTCTTTGGGGGGGTCTTTTTTTATAGTTTATCTTTCTTTTTTTTAATTATCTCTATATTTTGGCAATAAAAATTAAAATACTAACTAACCACTTTCAAATAAATTTAAAAAATGACTAGATAAAGACTAAAATAATAAATAAATAAATAAATACAAAATTATGTGATTTTGGATTTGCATAAGCTACATTTGACAACTAAAGTGTAAAAACACAAAATTATGTGACCTTCGAATGTTGCACTTCCCTTCCTATAATATTTGATATCTGATTCTTTTGTTTCTGTCCTTAATATACCATGTCAATAAATGAGATGTTGTGATGGTATCATTGAGAAATGAGTTGAGTGTACATGAATATATGGTTGTATAAACATATAGGGGTCGTTTGGTACAAAAATGAATAATGCTGGAATTAGTAACACAGGGATTAGCAACGCAGGGATTAGTAATACGGAAATTATTTTTTATCAAGTGTTTGGTTAGTTGCTTCCCGTTTAATCTTATGCTTGGTTTAAAACTCTACAAAAAAAAAAACTTTTTTCTATTTATACCCTTGAATTATTATGGAATTTTCTATTTCATGTAATTAAATCAAAATATATTATATTTTTGTGGCTTCTAACTAGCTAAGGGAACAATAATTTTATCGTTTGTGTTTAATATTTTCTCACTTGAATTATTTGAGAATAAATAATTGTGATATTAATAAATTCATCACAAATAAAATGCCAATTTTTAATTTAATAAAGATAAAATATTTATTATTAAAATCGAAAAGATGACAAACAATTGTAAAATAAATAATCTATATTTACATATAAAAATTTGGAAGTTATAGTTTTAATATAGTGTTTATATCTTACAAACTTTGAGAATATATCTAACATCATTGGGCTTTGTTTTGTATCAACAAAATCACTCAATTGAATTAATTATAAAAAAAAAAAAAAAAGATTGACATGGCAAAATATTTTTTTGTCTATTATGTAAATATGAAACCACAAATAAATAAAATATAAAAATTTAACATGGTAAATTTATTTATTTTTATATTATAAAAATATGACCTTGCAAATTGTTAGGTTCAATATACAATGGGTGAATGAATAATGGTACATTGTATAAAGATTGGTATACTGAAAAAATGTGAAAGTTGCAACTATGAATGAATTCATTTCATTCATGAAACCTTTCGTATTTCGGTGCAACCTTTCGTCTACTATACATGAATCATTATACCATCCTATTGGCTATAAATATCTGAATCCTTCTCAAATGTTTGGAAGAACTTAAGAGAAATACAAAGGAACTTTTGGTAGAAATTAAAGGTTTAAGACAAGTTTCAAAAGGAAAAAGTGTTGTTTCGAAAAATTCAAGTGCGATAACAAGCCATTGAGTTGTTAGCTGGACAACGAATTTGAGGTACCACTATTTGTTTGTCGTGAGTCATTTTATCCTACAGGGACATATTCCATAACCTCGGATACTTGAGGGGAATAATTTCCTTCAGGAAACTCTGTGAATTCGAAGGACTTGATTCTTCTCTCCTTTCATCTAGTCGAATATTCTTGAAATTGATTTAACTTCATATTGAATATTACATTAATTATATAAAATTTATATAACGTTATTTCATTGAAAAAATTAGAGTTTGTACTACACAATTATCATTATTACTTACAGTAACAACACAAATAAATAAAATTTGTAAGCTAATTTATTTAAACTAATTTACTAGTACAAAACAACAAATATAAAATCAAGTATGTAAAAGAATTTGAGGGATATTTTTGTCTTTGTGTAACTAATCACATGGTATTAATCCAAGGTATTAGCTAATACCACCAAATGGGAGGTACTAGTTAATACCATGTATGGTGTATAAACTAATTCGTGGATTAGTTATACATGGGACCAAAAATCTAACCAAACATAATATTATCTAATACCATAAATAATTCATGGATTATTCCTCCTAATACCTCCTACCAAACGACCCCTAAATGATACCATAGCAGTATATGAATGTACAAAATAGTCCTTAATGATACTAAGTCAATATATGATTTGTTGTAATGATATTATTGAGGAATGAGTTTGTTTTACATGAATGATTGTAGGAAATCTTAATGATATCGTAGCAAATATATTGTTATGGTATCATTAAGGAATGAGTAGTTTTGTAAATGAAAAAAAGAAGGAACTCTTAATGCTATCACAATAGTATATTCATATACTGTTATGATATCATATATGATTTTAGGAATATTACCAATATAAATAGTCCTTAATGATACCATCTCATTATATGTTATGTTGTAATGATATCATTAAGAATATGAGTTCCTCCCTTAAAGGACTACTTATTTGTCAATCGTACCATGCTATCGTGTGTGTGTTTGCATCTCTCTCTCTCTTTGTGTGTGTGTTGATATTATTGAGACATGAGTTGGTTGTACTTGGATGAACGTAGAAAATTTTAATCGTAACAGTATATGAACATACAATTATGGTGTCATTAATGAATGAATAGTTTTGTGAATGAATGATGGAAGGAAATCTTAGTGTCTGTATCATACATGATCTGAAGAGTGTTACTAATTATATATAATAATTCTTAATGATACCATATTAGTATATGATGGTATCATGGAGGTATCGCCGAAGAATTGAAATAAACAACAATGATATCATGACAATATATAAATGCACTAGGATGATATCATTATGAACTAAAGCAAAATTCAATTATATCATGCCAGTATATAGATATATTATGATGGTATCATGGAGCTATTATTAAAATTTTGAAACACATATCAGTGATACGATGAAATTATATAGACATACTGTGGTAGTATCATTATAAAGTGAAGGAAATCCAATGATACCATGTCAGTATATAGATATGATGTGATAATATCCTGGAGGTCTCACTAAAATATTGACACATACATCAATGATAACATAAAGGTACATAATATACTTACATGATAAATTTTTTTAGAGATCATAATAAAATAAGATGTATTATTTAGAATTTTTTCAAATTAAATTTTGGTGGAAAAAAAAGTAAAGAATATTATAATTTGAGAAAAAAATGAATGAAAAGGGAAGAAAATAAAGAATACAAAAATAATCAGAATTAATAAAAAAAGAAGAAGAAGAAAAGGAAAGGAACAATAATAGAGAAAATAAAAATTGAGTATGGATTAGACCATGGTGTAAAAAAAAAATTGGAAAAAAATAAATAAACAAAAATACTTAAAAATTTAAAAAAAAAAAGAAACAAGAAAAAGAAGTCGCAAAAAAAAAAAAACAAACGAATAAATGCGTAAGAAATAAAAAGAAAAACGTACGTAAAATAAATATTGAGCATAAATCAGATTATGATGTAAAAAAAAAATCATTTAAAATAATTTAGTTTAAACAATGATACATTAAAAAAAAAAGGCAATAAGAAAGAAAACAACCTTTCACATGTAAGAAAAACTAAATCTTTGCCAAATTAAAACAAAAAAGACAAAATGCAAAAAAAGGTTGCTTACGTCAGGCTTGAGGAACAAAAAAGTCATTTTGCATAATTATTGAATGGGTAATTAATTTGCTGACATGGGTCATATTACAAGAATCTTATGTAATATGAGAACAATTATTATAAATTAGAGCCCCATCAACACAAACACACACAAAAAAAAAACCATGGCTTCCTTCCTATTTATCTCATCATTTTTACTTATTTTCTCATGTTTGGTCAGTTCACAAATCATATACTCGGTTAATATTGAAAATAAGGCTTCTGCGATGGCAGAATTCCATTGTTTGTTGAGAGGAAAAGATTTGGGTGTCCACTCTGGTATACTTCCTGGAAGTGGCCCAAATTATGTGGATATTCCCATAATTCCCAGAGGAGATAATAGTCTTAGTTGTGATGTTACTCTAATTCAAGTTGGAAAACATGGTCATTTTGAGCTGTTTAATTTTGATAGAGATAAGAATAATTGTGAGGCTGTTGGACATTTTTGTCGTTGGGAAATACAAGATGGAGGAATGTGTATGGGATCTGGAACTGATTGTAATCCTTTCTTCAACTGGACTACTTGATTAATGTATAATTATATTCAAATTAATTAATACTACAACAATCTTCTTTTTTATTCATTACTTTCTTTTACTGATTTGCATTCAACAAATATTTAGTGTTCGTAAATGAATATAACAGGGGAAATTGTTGCACTAGGCAAGACTCCTAACCTAACCTGTATATTTACTAAAGATAATAGTAATTACACGGAGGAGGAGGACATAGAACTCAGGGCCCGTTTGGTAGGATGTATTATATAAAAATAATCTATGAATTAAGAATAGTTTTTGGACAATTTAATTAATTCATTATCTGGTTAATTTATTTGATTTAACCCATGGATTAGTTATACCTCATTCAAGGTATATTTTATCCCTAGAAAATGGAAGGATAGCTAATTCAAGGTTTAACAATCCTTGGATAAGCCCCCTAAATGACCAAACTATCCCTCAATCCCCTCAAATTCTTTTAATCATTTTTTTTTTAAATTTCTTGATGTTATGTTTTATACAATTTAATTAATTCATTGTCTGATTAATTTATTTGATTTAACCCATGGATTAGTTATACCTCATTCAAGGTATTATTTTATCCCTAGAAAATGGAAGGATAGCTAATCCAAGGTTTAACAATCCTTGGATAAGCCTCCTAAATGACCAAACTATCCCTCAATCCCCTCAAATTCTTTTAATCATTTTTTTTTAAATTTTCTTGATGTTATGTTTTATATTTATAGTTTTGTACTATTAAATTTGTTTAAATAAATTAACTTACAATTATTTTTTTCATATTTTGGTTCATATTTATATAATATAAAATAATTTTTTTGTCATATCAAATTTCTAAATTTTATCTATTTATGGGTTCATATATACATAATATTAAAAGTTGGCATGTCAAAAATTAATTTTGATAATTAATTTAGTTAAGTTATTTTGTTGATACAAATGTCTTATTGAGTGATTTTATTATACAAAACAAAGCTCAATAGATAAATTCTCAAAGCTCAATGATTTAAGATATTAACTTCATTAAAACTACAACTTGCAATTTTTATGTGTAAATGTAGATGGTTATTCAATCTTATTATTGTTTATGGTCTTTTTGATTTTAAAAGTAGATGTTCTATCTTTATTAAATTAAAAATTGATATTTGTGAATAATCAATTTATTAAGATGACAATTATTCATCTTCAAATAACTCAAGTGAGAAATTAAGTAGAAAACACGACAACAAATTTTTTCTTCTTCTAGCAAGTTAGAAGGCTAAAAAAAAAAAAAAAAAAATCTTCGGCAACTATCTACTTGACCCAATTAAATGAAATAATTCCTACATTACTAATCCCTGTGTTATTGATATTTGTACCAAACGAGCCCTTAGTCTAAGTTTGTAAAATGAACCTTTAGAATCATTGGAGTACAACAAATAAGAGTATTCTTATGAGTATCCTTGCTATGATTCAAATGAAATCACTAGTTGAACAAAGAAGCAGATGAAAAATCTATCAGAAATTCATTTTCATGTGTTTAAACCATATGATCCCAAACGCAAACAAGAGAGAATTTGATGCCTAAACTTAGTACTACATCCATGTAGATCCACAAAATTCAGACATTACTATGACCTTCAACTGCTCAAGAAATTCATTACTTTTTCTTAGCATTCAACACAAATTGCTTAAACTTTTCCATGTCCCTTTGTATAGTAAAGAATGAAGTTTTCAGAAGCTGTTCAGCAGTTGGCCTCTTCTTTGGTTTCTTGGAAAGACATTTCCGAACCATCCTCTCAAACTTTTTTGAAAACACTCCTTGCTTGAACAAATTCAATCTCCATTTCTTCTTCTTCTTCACAATCAGCAGCTTTTCCAGTGATCCTGGAAATCTCTTCTTCCTCCTTATCTTCTTAATTATACGATCCAATTCTTCACGATTCCTCACAGGTAACTCTCCATACGCTAATTCCAGCGCCGTTATTCCCAATAGCCAGATATCAGATTTTGGTCCACTCACCACCTCTGGCGCAGCACCCCATCTTGCGATTCTCTTCGGATTCAAAAACGGAGCAGAGTCCGAATTATCTTCTTCATTCGAATTTTCCTCTACATTGATGTCTTCCGAATCATAAACCGTTGCTTCATAGGCTAATTTGATCAACATTTCGCCAGTATCATCGTCAATGTGAACAAAGATATCTCCAGCATTTAGAGTCTTGTGTGGCCTCGGACCGAAATCAATATGAAGCTCGTCTTGTAGACCGATAAGTACTTCTTTAAGAACAATAGCAATGAATTCCTCCGGCAATTTCTTATCGGGACGAGAAGAGAGAATGTAACGGAGTGATCCATGTGACATATAAGGCATTGAAACACATGAGAATTCGTCAGTATCGAAAGTACTCATGATTCCAATTAAGTTGATAATAGAACTATAACCTTCCGATACATTGATTTTGTGTTGAAGCTCTGTACATTCGTTTTGGAATACGGCCCTGTTGATGAGCTTCAAAGTGACATAGCCAGAAGGAGTCAGTTGTTTAGTCAGTGTAGAATATTGAGAAAACAGGGCTTTGTAAACATGGCAAGCTCCATCAGAAGAAGAGCCGATTTCATTTTGGAGAAGATAAGTATCATTTTTGGTTGGATCAATGATGGTTCTCCCCACACTTGAAGGACGATAATTTCTTGGTCGACGTGAAGGATAAGCAATTCCCCTTCTGGGATTCAAAAATCTTGAAAATGAACTGATTTCCGTTGTTGGATCCTGAATAGTTGAAGAAGAAGAAGAACCAGTTTCCGTTCTTGGCTTGTAAATCGTTGTAGTAGAAGAAGAAGCAACACCTTCCAGAAAACTGAATTTTTCTTTGAAATTCTGCATATTTTCTTGGAGAATTTCAGAAAAATTTAGTTTGTGAGGAACAGAGGAAGAGGAGAAGAAGAGGAAGAAGTATTTATAGCTTTGGCCGTTTGTTGTTATTCCCCGCGCCGACTCTTATTTTATTTAGTTTTCCCGCTTTTCCTTTTTTTTTAATAAAATTAAAAAAAAAAAACTCTATTTGACATTTTCAAAATTGGAGCTGTATTTGGTCATAGTTTTTATAGTTAATATTTAAAATTTAAATAATATTTTAGAAAAATATAAATATTATTTGAACATGGAATATAATCTAGATGTGGTTATTTTATGAAATAAAAAATTTAGGATTTTTTGAAAATAATTAAAAAAAGTGAAAACAAGATTTTGGGTGTTTCTTAAATGCAACTTGAAATTGTATTTGAAATTTGCATGGCTAAACATTATTTTTAAAATAAAATGAAATGATTATTAAAAAAATTTAAACAATTCTAATGGCTGAACATTCAGGATTTTTGTAGTGATCCCTTCATTTGTTGTAGCATGTTGATATTTGGTTATGATTTTTTAGTTATTAAATTGTTAATTATGATTTCCCTTCTTTTTCATATCTAGTATCTTCTATTTATGGGATTTGATTTTTGAGATGAAGGTTTTTCGAAAATAATCTCTATCCTCTGGGAATCCCATTTGTGGGACTTCCACATTGTTGTTGTTCTAATTGCTGAACAACTAGTATATTGATAGTTCCATTTCAAGAAAAATCTAAAAGAATTATTATATAAAAAGAAAGGTAAAAAGTCCTTTGGCTAGGAAGAATAAAAAGAAAATACTTAATAGTATGATAATATAACCTCAAGAATTAGTTTTTGTCGTGTCTCAATTTATTTAATATAGTTTCAAATAATATGAAATTAAAAAAATATTTTAAATCTTTTTTTGGTAAATGACATATTTCATTGATAACCAACAATTTACACTATAGTTGACAGTTATGGACGAAACTGTTTCTGTAAATTAAGGTCCTAGCCTCGAAAAAATAAATCAATACATTCATAAAGCTTTTTGTTACAGACTTAGAGCTCAAGTTAAGATTTTCGTGCGGCACTTGTCGATTTGCTCACGACTCTTTTATGATCTTGCAAATACAAGTAAGTCTTTCAACTCTTAACCGCTAAGGAAACGCTAGAATTGAGAAGACAAAAGAGCTTTATAAGAAAACTTGTATATTGCTTTGGAAGATTGCTTACAACTCTTGATTGATTTGTACAAATGAGTGGTCCATCTATTTACACTACTCTTAAGGGGCTTATGTGCAAATAATATTTATCCTACAAATCCCTAAATATTTACACATTAATCCCTTTCTCTAGAAAACTCTACACATCTAGAGAATTCTAATGAATCTCAAGTCTTGTTTATAAGATTCCAGATTCTTCTAAGTGTTTACCAGACTTTCCTACAACATTCTAGAGTCTTCTAGGAGCTTCAAGTTCTATATGATATGTTCTAGAATCTTTCGAAAACCTCTCCAAGACTCTAGTTTCTTCTCCTTGACTCTAGATTCTTTCATTTTATTAATGGTCAAATGGCGGGTCGTGACACTTTGCTCTACATCTCATTACTACTTAGCATCTAAGCCAATCTATGAAAAATTAGGAATGCCCTGTAGTGCTTCTCTCCATTTAGCTGAATCTCTTCCTTTAACATGTATAACTATTTGTTTAAACCTTTTTGAGTTCTTTGTGTGCCATATTGTGTTGACAATCATGGCAAATGCACAACTAGTAATCTTAGCTATCCCCTGTTTGCTTTCTGCAGTCTTTTAACCGTAGGTAATCTTCTCTGCGTAGCCAACCACAGTATAAACTTATGTCTTGGGTGTATGGTGGAATGCAAAGCAATATGTTTGTAATCAACTCTAGGGTAGGATGGTGCATCATATGAATTGAAAACTTGCCTTTATGTTGAGCTTTCTTTAACAGTTCTTCTATGGAGATTGATCATTGTTGTGTCTATTGGCTATGCTTCCTTGATGGCAGAATTTTTCTCACCGCCCAAGAACCATTCTTGGGTATCTAGACACTAGACAGTCTCCATATCCTTATGTTTTATGTAGTAGCTATGAATCCATTGTGCCCACATTCTCTCCTTTTTTTTTTACTAGTTTCTGGACATGTGCGTTGCACGTAGATCCATATAAATTTATATAAACTCGCTAGAACGATAATAATTCTATAAAAACATATGTTTAATGGGTATTAAAATGCAACAATTACAAACAAATTTTTATAAGAGTGACAGCAAATACTTGAGATAATTTAGAGAGAATGTTATTATTTTATGATGTACGTCACAATTATTGATTGTTTATATCTTATTTAACTCTTTTTTGTAAGGATATTTCTAATGAGTGTGTTGGATATACCAAATGTGGTGCTAATATAATTAAAAGTCTAAATTTGATTATTTGTTACAAGAATATATCTATTGCCTTCTAATTTAAAGGATTGAGCAAATCCATGTTATGTGGTATGAATAATTATTATCAATAGACAAAATTAAACTTACAAAATATAACAATTACTTTCTCATTCAATTTTTTAAAAGATACATTAGTACTCTTTCTATATAAAATAGAATTAACATACAAAAGTATAAAGAGAATATTTGAATGATAAAACTAAAATATTATACGCTAAGACAATAATTAAATACTTCTAAAATTCACTGATAATGTGACATATATATTATGAGCTCTGAAAAAAAATTAATGTTATATTGAATTTCTTACACCCTTGCAAGAAGAAAATGTAGTGAGTGAATTTTCACGACTATTTTCATAACATCCAACAAACATGCATACTCTCTTTTCTCCCAATTCTTTTTCTCGCAAAGAGAAAGAATAAAACGATAACGATATATTAATAAAATTCAGAAAAACACAAATGATAAAGAAATGCTAACAAAAATAGGACAAACAATTACAGTTATACATGAAATAAAATAGAAAATTAGTATCATATGTGTTGACAATCCTAAATAAGTAGAGTATTTTTAGTCAGAGTAAAAATTATAATCAAACAAAGAAATATGAAGATTTCATCTAAAAAAAAAAGTTAGCAACAACTTCTCTTTAAAGCCTAAAATAATTAAATCATTCCTACAAAACTAAATAATTTGAAGCTACTAATCTAAACAAGTAAAAAAAAACAAGACTATCTAAACGCATAAAGATGGAGAGGAAGAAATGTGAAGGAAAAACAAATGTTTTAAAATAGCTTTGTTCACCCATTTATTAGTAAGATTAAATCTTATATTAATTATGCATTATAACTTTTAAAATTCTACGGTTATGTTATTAGGAAGAGGTTGACTATCATTAATTTAATTTATAAATATTTATGAAGAAATAATTTATTTATTTATTTAATGATAATTGATATATTAAAGAAGGAATAGAAAAGTCATCAGAGTAATGACCATTTAACTGCACCACAATTGTATACATGAAAAACATTTCACGTAACATTACATATTCAATAATATAAGAAACTAACCTGATAATTACCATCATTAATGTCAAATACCTTAAATAAATATTACATATTATGAATATATGGATTAACTTTGACATTTCAACTCCTAAGAGAAGTTAATCCAGCAGTTACAATCATTAATAGCAATATGAACGTAATATGGATTAACATTTAGTATTATATGATGATTAGTATGAGGATAATAGTGAAATAATATGATATAGTTATTATTTAATTAATTAATTAGATATTTTGTAATTATTTTATTTTGTATAAAAATAAAATAATAATCCAATTTAAAAGTTAAAGCTTTTCACTTTTACTAATATACGATATAGTTACATCCCAAAACAGTTTCATGGTTGCACCTTCATTCCATTTGCAAGTATTCAAGACATTCGGGCCACCTGTAGCAGTAAACAAATTGTATTCCATAAGACTAGTGCTTTCTTTGAAATTATTACTGATCCTATCCATAGGAAGGTTCTACAAACTTGTTCAGTTCATGACCTTCTTGGGTATAAGAAATATTTGTGCCCAATAAGCTTTTTGTCACGCTCCAAAAGAATACCTTAGTATGATCAGTATTTAAAAATTATTGCTAGTCTTCGAGCGAGTCACTTGATTTGATCACTAGTTCATTCATCAGTACAAGCCTTAAATGAAAATAAAGAATACTTAGGTGGACTCTCAACATCAACATCATAGAAAGAAATAATCTTTAAGAAACAATAACTCAACGTAAAGTTTAATAGTAACTATGTATCATTAGAGATAAACTCTAATACATCATCTGAATCTGTCTATGAAGTCTCTAATACTATCAAGTGGTGTCAATGACATGTCCATGGCTACCTCGACGAAAAATGAAAGTGGTACTCAACATCAAAAGTAAATAGGTAGGGAATTCCTCCGAGTGCAAGGAGGTCTCATCAAAGTCCTGGGAATGCTCAAAATCTTCAACGGGTTGTCTGCTGAGGATTTCTAACATCTGTATATGCATCGTGAAATGATACAACACCAAGTGGTATCAGTGTATAGAATGTACAATATGTAAAATGGCATTAAAGTAAGGGCTTACATCAAGAAACTCTACTCAGATTTCAACTTAGGACTCAACTCATAACTCGACTCAATGTCAATATGATATGTAAGGTTGAAAATAATAATACTTTCATCTAGTTAAAAGTATGAGTATGCAACATCGTGAAAATAGTATGTTTACTCATTAGAGAGTTTTTTAACCGATAACCATCATTTATGCGCTAGTGATGATGCAATGAAGCGATGTCATTGTGACATCCATCCAGTATCTTGCTAGGGTAAAAGACATCATTGATCCAAACATTAAATTCCTCTTTTGGGACAAGAGAGGCATAGGCCCTATCCTATATTGACTATGTAGTTAGGAGGATTGAACCAATTGTACTCTCACCAAGCTCGTGCTTAATACTACTTCTAAAATATGTGCACATATTAAAATCATCATATACTTTCATTGGACTTTAATTTTTAAAACATCAAACTCATCATCGAAACATCATCATCATGCATCAACCTTTAAAACCTCATTCACATCATCATCAAAATATTTTTTTCGCAAAACATCCTTTCACTCAGTGCTCAATTTTAATCAAACTCACTATAATATGTATCATCTTAATTTGAAAACAACACTTTATTTGATATAGGAAATTCACCAATATAGACATCAAATAATGATGAAAGAATAATGAAATCAACTCAACAAAGATTCATGCAAATAAATAATAAATATATGTCTCGATCAACTTGTCACGCCCAAAGTCCCATTAAGGCGGACTGACGCCCCTTGCTGACAAGGCTCGGGAGAACCAACATATAACTATGCACTTGCTATGAACATTATAAGAGGTTTCTATATACAACATGCTTTCAAGAAAAGTAGACAGTAATAACAAGTCAAAAGGAAATGCATATGACTAGGCCGTTGGAGCCACGATGTCTAAGGTACAATACTTGACCACACTTTACTTTACATAGTCTACAAAGCCTCTAAATAAGGAACAATACCTAAATGGATCGGGAAAGGCCTCGCCTCATGACCAACTATACAATACAAAAATATAAGCTCTAGACACACAAAACCCCAAAGAAACCTAGAGCTCAGTAACAACAGTTGGATGTCCTGTACTCCTACTAGGGAGATCTAGTAGCTCCTATACCTGCAACATGAAATGCAGGTCCTCTGTAAGGGACGTCAGTATGAGATAATGTACTAAATATGTAAGGTCAGGAAGTATAGTATATGAAATAAGAACTCAAATGAAATCACACACTAGTGTGTAAGGATAAAAGACCACCTTTAGTCATACTGTGGAATCATATACTTTATGTCCTTTTTATTACTTTACCTTTCTTTACTGTATAATCTGTTCACAATATATCATGTAAATGACCAGCTGATCAATGGTAAATCAATATCAGGATCGACCCATGCTAGGTTTCCTTTCACCCCTTGGATACCCCCCCCCCCCCCCCCAATATGGGATCGACCCATGCTAGGTGATTCGTCCACCCCTGGGATACCACCCATTAATAAGCAACTTTGAGTTATTTTTTATTTACTTTTGAGATGATTCTTTTGGTGGTCATAAAACTTAGAGTTGTAGGACTATAGACATAACATGTGACACGTAACAATCATACAAGACAGTACCATAACAAAAAGAGTAAGTTACACGACTAATGAATTACATAGGAGATGAAATAACACGTGGATTTATTAGCAACAAAAGAAACTCATGTATCTTTGCATCCAAAGTATGTATGCAGAATTGACAATGGACATGTATGGGGGCATATGAATATGTTAAAGAGTGGAGACACAGTTATTAGCCATGTCGGAGTTTGTAAGTGTCTTTATGTGCCAAGAGCCTAGATTCATGCCAAATAATACGAAAATAAGTAGCCTTACATATCTCGTTGTATGACCTTGTTGTTACCTCGAAGTAATCTCCTTTTCCCCTAAATATTTATCTACAATAGAGTAGATGATAAAACTAGTGTTAGCAGCTAATAAACACATCTTGGTAGTCCTATTCCACCCAAAAATAATATCCGGGCAGCAAGCTCGTAATTATCAACCAAAGAGTATTCTTTCAACCCTTCCACTCCTAATCGTATTTTTTAATACACATTCTCATATAAATGTCATATCCAACTTGTTTTAGTCTCATAACAGTGTTACAAGAGCTCACAAAGCATAACACATAACAATTCTACACGACACACAAGTAAGCGGCATAACATTACGCCTTCTCGCTACATTTCGAAACCAACAATTCCAAACCCATTTCAACTTCAATAAACTGCCTCCAACATATTTGCACACAAAAACAGTCCTAAAATAGTCCAAAAATAATCCCCAAGTAGATGGTGGACGTGCAACAACAATTTCCAATTATCAGTCCACAAATTCCTACTAAGAGCGCAATTAAGATATCATATAAGAACTCATTTTTGCGGAAGATAAAAATGGTGCAACAGCCTTCCTACATCACTACAGAACCAAACCTTGTTAAAAACATAAATATTACTTCATACTCCAGCTGACCAACAAGAGAAAAGCCTCTTAATAAACAAGAAAAGTGTACAACAATCTTTGGAACACATGCTATCCAAAATTCCTGCACAACCATAACCAACATACTCTTCATGTTTTTCATAGAAAAATTGCACTAAATACATAGGTATTCTTACTTACCTTAACCTCCAAGGAGTAGGGCTTCTCCAAGAACCCTAAAGTCTTATTTTGACTGCTTTGTAATGGAAAGAGAGAGCAAGGAGAAACTTTGGAAAAATCTGATTTTTGGCTATGTTCAAATGACTTAAAGTTGTTGATTCTTAATCCCTTTTAAAGTGACACTTTTGGCCGAATTTATTTTACAATTTAAGACTTATTTTATTAAGGTGGTGATGCAGCAACTTGTCCCTTTCACTTGGGCCTTATTGAGCTTCAATTTGATGGACTTTGCAGCCAATTTTTTCCTTCTACTTTTACTTAGTTTGGGCCTTATTTGTGAAGTGGGTTGTGAATATAATTGGCCATTTTCCTATTCATCTTGGGCTGTAAATATTGTCCCTTTATGATGCTAAACCATGGGCCCAAATTACCCCCTTAACTCGGGGTTTATTCTTTATTGGACTTGAACAAATTTAGTGTTGGGCCTCGTCTCCGTCTACCTAGCCTATTTAAGCTAAGCACGTAGGTGACTCACCTGTTAGCTTCCTAAGTCTTACAAGCACCTCACTTTCTTTCACTTTGTTTAAGGTCACGCTCCCTTCAATTTGGCTTAACACTTATATACAATCACTCGTCTTTAGTATTAGACGCAATTATCGCCCTCCAGTCCAAAAGTTAGGCACTTTTAAAGTTGGTGCTCCTCCTACCAAATCATATCATGTTTCGTATTCATAGGAATAATACACCTAAGATGTGGGGTGTTACATCCTCCCCCTCTTAGGAACATTCGTCCCCAAATGTAAGCATAATTGGACAGGTTAAAAAAATTAAACCTTCATTTAAACAAACTTTGGACAACATAACAAGCATTCAAACACATATACCTCTTAATGCCCCAACTCTGCATCTTGGACTTCCTCTTTAGCTTCAAATAAATAAGGGTACTTAGATCTCATTGCTTCCTCAGCCTCCCACATCATCTCTTCTACTTGTTGGTTCCTCCACAGTACCTTTGCTGAAGGTATTTTCTTATTCCGTAGCTTTCTAACTTGATGATCTAGAATAGTAATAGGTACCTCTTCATAGGTGAGATCTTCTGTAACCTGCATATCTTCAATAGGAGTGATACGAGATGGGTCACCTATGCATTTTCGAAGCATTGAGACGTGAAAACTGGATGAAACAATGAGAGCTTCTGGGGTAGCTCTAATTCATACGTAGCCTGTCCAAATCTTTTAATAATCTTATATAGCCCTATGTAACGTGGGCTTAGTTTTCCTTTCTTATCGAATCTCATAACTCATTTCATTGGAGACACCTTTAAGAATAACCAATCTTTGGCTGAGAATTCCAGTTCTCTCCTCCTAGCATCTGCATGTGATTTGTGACGACTTTTGAATGTTTCTAGCTGTTGTCGTATTACCTTGACTTTTACCATGGCTTGTTGGACTAGATCTGGACCAAGCAGGTGGTTTCACCCACTTCAAACCATCGGATTGACGACCTACGTTTGATTCCATACAAAGCTTCATAAGGTGTCATCTCGATGCTTAAATGGTAGCTATTATTATAGGCAAATTCAATAAGTGGCAAATAGTTCATCCAACTACCTTTGAAGTCCAATCCACAAGCCTGCAACATATCTTCAAGTGTTTGAATGGTGCGTTCTGCTTGACCATCCGTCTGAGGGTGGAAAGTTGTACTTGAATTCACTTGTTTTCCTAAGCTCCTTTGGAAGGATTTCCAAAACTTTGCAGTGAACTGAGCTCCCCGATCAGATATAATAGAGATTAGGACCCCATGTAGCCTAACTATGTCGTTGAGGTATAACTTTGCTTACTCTTCAGCTGTATAATCACTCTTAATTGGCAAGAAGTGTGCTAACTTTGTGAGCCTATCAACTATCACCCATATGGAGTCAAACTTCTGAAATGAGCGAGGCAACCTAGTAACAAAATCCATATTAATCATATCCCACTTCCACGTTGGAAGCTCTATACATTGCATATAACCTCCTGGCTTTTGGTGCTCTACCTTAACTTGTTGGCAATTTGGACATTGAGCCACAAATTCTGCAAGGTCCTTTTTCATGCCTCCCCACCAGAATATTCCCTTCAGGTCATGATACATCTTAGTTGATCCTGGATGGATGGAATATCTTGAATGATGGGCTTCTTCCATTATCCTCCTTCTTAATCCATTTATATTAGGAACACATAATCTATTTTGAAACTAAAGTACTCCATTTTGTGTAAGTTCAAAGCCCTTCATCGTACCTTGACTCACCTTCTCCTTAAGTCGTCGTAGAACAAGATCCTTAAACTGCTTTTCTCTTACCTCCATTACTAATGGAGACTCTGCAGCATTATGCACAATAACCCCTTTCTTTGAAGTTTCAAGGAGGCAAACTCCAAAATTGGCTAGTTGACGTAGATCCTTAGCCACTTCTTGAATCACCACGGTTTGATCACTAATATTCATAATTGCCTTACGACTCAAAGCATCGGCCACCACATTTGCTTTTCCTAGATGGTACAATATATCAACGTCGTAATCCTTTATTAGCTCCAGCCATCTCCGTTGTCTTAAATTTAGGTCTTTCTATTTAGAGATGTACTGTAGGCTCTTATGATCAGTATATATGTCAACACGAACCCCATACAAATAGTGGCGCCATATTTTCAAGGCAAATATAACAACTGTTTGCTCAAGGTCATGTGTTGGGTAGTTTTTCTCATGCGGTCACAGTTGTCTCGAGGCATAAGTAATTACCGTACCATGTTGTGTCAGTACAGACCCTGAGCCAACTCCTGAAGCATCATAATACACCACATACCCTTCCGTGCCTTCTGGAAGCACTAGCACAGGTGCCGAAGTTAGCCTATTTTTCAACTCTTCTAAACTCCTTTCACATGTATCATTCCATTGAAACTTGGTCGCCTTATGTGTCAACTTTGTTAGAGGTGCAGAAATAGAAGAAAAACCCTCAACAAACCTTCTGTAATAACCTGCCAACCGTAGGAAGCTTCGAACTTCTGTAGGTGTTGTTGGCCTTGGCCAATCTTTCACTGCCTCTATCTTTTGTGAATCAACCCTTATTCCTTTATCGGATATAATATGACCCAAGAATGCCACTGATTTTAACCAAAATTCACATTTGGAAAACTTGGCGTACAATTGCCGATCACGACGAACTTGTAATACCTGTCGTAAGTGATTTGCATGGTCCTCTTCTGATCTTGAATATACCAAAACATCATCTATAAATACTATCACAAATACATCCAAGAATGGCTTGAATACCCTGTTCATTAAATCCATAAAAACCGCTGATGCATTTGTCAGCCCAAATGACATAACAAGAAATTCAAAGTGACCATAACGTGTCCTAAAGGCCGTCTTAGGTATATCTTTCTCCTTCACCCTCACTTGATGATAACCTGATCGCAAATCAATTTTCGTAAAGTATTTGGCACCCTGTAACTGATCAAATAAATCATCAATCCTAGGGAGGGGATATTTGTTCTTAATTGTCACCCTATTCAATTGAATATAGTCAATACACATTCTCAAGGTTCCATCCTTTTTACGTACAAATAACACTGGCGCACCCCAAGGGGACACACTAGGTCATATAAAATCCTTCTCCAGCAAGTCTTTTAATTGCTCCTTTAATTCACGTAATTCTTTCGGGGTCATTCTATACAGAGGGATAGAAATAGGTTGAGTGTTGAAAGTAAGTCAATACCAAAATCTACTTCTCGTTCTGGAGGTAAACCTGGAAGCTCCTTAGGAAACACATCAACAAATTCATTCACTATTGGAAAGAATTTAAGAGTTGGTAATTCTGCCTCTATATCCCTCACTCTAACTAGATGAAATATATATCCCTTTGACATCATATTCCTTGCCTTAAAATAGGAAACAAACTTACCCTTTGGTGGCCCAACATTGCCTTTCCATTCAAGGACCGCCTCATTTGGAAAGTGGAAATACACTCTCTTAGTTCGGCAATCCACAGTGGAATAGCAAGAAGCTAACCAATCCATACCTATTATAACATTAAATTCCACCATTTCTAACTCATCAAGGCCAGCCAATGTGTCACGGTCACAACCAGTTACTACACAATTATAATAGACCCTTCTAGCTATAATAGATTCACCAGTTGGTGTAGACACTTCAAATGGCTTGTCTAATAATTTAGGTATTCTTTTAAGCTTCCTAACAACTAGCGGAGTTATGTATGATAATGTAGAACTAGGGTCAATTAATGCATACACATTATGTGAAAAGATGGACAATGTACCTGTGACCACATTGGGTGAAGCTTCCAAATTTTGCCGACTCCCCAGAGCGTAAGTGCGATACTGGGCTCCGCTAGAGCTAGTTGCCCCTCTACCACCTCTACCACGACCTGCATGTGTTTGCTGACCCCTACCTAATGGAGAAACTGACGATGATGATGCAACAGCTGACCCATTAGGTTGTGTTATATCACCCATACGTCTTCTCGGGAAATCTTTCATCATATGCCCTGGTGCGCCACACCATTAACAAGTATCTATCCCAACATGACATGTTATTAAGTGACTCCTCCCACATTGTTTGCAAGGCTGCCTAGGAGGAATTTGCTGACTTGCCGAATATCTTGTTGTCTGTGCACCTTGGCACTCAGTTCTTTGACTAAACTGATTACCTTTAGACCCTTGAAGTTGTGGTGGAGCACAAGCTGCAGAGTAGGAGGATGATGACCTAGGTGGTTTATTAGAAAATCGAGGCCTAAACTCACCTTGGGACGATATAAACTGCCCCGTAGATCTAGCCCTCTTGGACTGCCGTTTTTCTAACTCTTGTGTGCTTCTTCTTTGCCTCTGATCCTCCAGTTTTTGTGCAAATGCTTGCATCCTCGCTATATCCATGTCTTTATTTAAAGAAGCAATGGTACAGTCTTTGACCAGATACGAATCCAACCTATCCATATATCGATGAACTCTATCTGCCACAGTAGTGACTACATTAGGAGCATACCTGGCTAGAGAATTAAATTGAAGGCTCTACTCTCTCATGCTCATATTCCCCTGGTAGAGATTCAGAAACTAATCTGCACGGGCCTCTCGAATCTCTAATGACAAGTAATGGTCAAGAAATGCCTCTTTGAACTCCTTTCAGGTAGTTGGAGGTGCATCTATACCCTTAGATTGCTTCCAAGCTTCATACCACAATATAGCCACACCCTTCAATCTATATGTTGACAGTTCCACAGCTTCTATAATGCTTACGTGCATAACATCCAAAGTGTGTTGGATCTGATTGATGAAGTCTTGTGGATCTTCATTAGGATTTGACCCGGTAAAAGATGGAGGGTCCAAATTGAGGAAGTCAAGTATCCTCGTGCTAGCTGCCCTATTCACACCACCTCCACCTATAACTAGACCTTCTTGTCTTTGACCTAGGCCAGCAACTATACGAGTCAATAATTAGACTGCATTTCTCAAATCCTGCACGGTAGCATTAATAGGTAGTTCTGGAGAAGTTTCACTACTTCATGGTTCATTAGGAGCTGGAGGAGTTGGAGATGTTTGTGAAAGAGACTCATCTTGGGCCTCATTTCGTTCTCACTCGACTAGGTACACCAACTACCACTTCTACTTCCTTCCCTTTGCCTTTACTTTTTCTTGTTTTTGGCATACTCGTTGTATTAAATGATTTAGAGGTTAGAAACAATCCACCTACAACACTTGGCTCTATGGCACGATCTAAAAAAGAAAAGAAGGTGACAACTCCTAAATTCCACGTAGCCTCCTGCTTATAAATGTGGTGCACAACAAATCCATAAACAAGACTCTACATAGACAGGGCTTTGTAGACTCCCTAGGACAACCTGCTCTGATACCATTTTTTTCATGGCCAAAGTCCCATAAAAGTGGACTGGCACCCGTTGTCGACAAGGCTCGGGAGAACCAACATATAACTATGCACTTGCTATGAACATTATAAGAGGTTTCCATATACAATATGCTTTCAAGAAAAGTAGACAGTAATAACAAGCCAAAAGGAAATGCATATGATTAGGCCGTTGGAGCCACGATGTCTAAGGTATGATACTTGACCACACTTTACTTTACATAGTCTACAAAACCGCTAACTAAGGAACAGTATCTAAATGGATCAGGATAGGCCCCGCCTCATGATCAACTATACAATGCAAGAATATAAGCTCTAGACACACAAAGCCCCGAAGCAACTTGGAGCTCAGTAACAACAGCTGGATGTCCTGTACTCCTACTGTATTATGAAATGCAGGTCCCTCGTAAGGGACGTCAGTTGAGATAATGTACTGAATATATAAGGCAGGAAGTATTGTATATACAATAAGAACTCAAATGAAATCACACACTAGTGTGTAAGGATAAAAGACCACCTTTAGTCATATTGTGGAATCATATACTTTATGTCCTTTTTATTACTTTACCTTTCTTTATTGTATAATCTGTGCACAATATATCATGTAAATGACCACCTGATCAATGATAAATCAATGTCGGGATCGACCCATGCTAGACTTTCCTTTCACCCCTGGGATCCCCCCGTAATATGGGATCGAGCCATGCTAGGTGATTCTTCCACCCCTGGGATACCACCCATTAATAAGCAACTTTAAGTTATTTTTTATTTTCTTTTGAGATGATTCTTTTGGTGGTCATAACATTTAGAGCTGTAGGACTATAGACATAACATGTGATATGTAACAATCATACAAGACAGTACCATAACAAAAAGAGTAGGTTACACGACTAATGAATTATATAGGAGATGAAATAACACGTGGATTTATTAGCAACAAAAGGAACTCATGTATCTTTGCATCCAAAGTATGTATGCAAAATTGACAATGGCATGTATGAGAGCATATGAACATGTTAAAGAGTGGATACACGGTTATTATCCATGTCAGAGTTTATAAGTGCCTTTATGTGCCAAGGAAGAGCCCAAATTCATGCCAAATAATACGAAAATGAGTAGTCTTACATACCTCGTTGTACGACCTCATTATTACCTTGAAGTAACCTCCTTTCCCCAAAATATTTATCTACAATAAAGTAGGTGATAAAACTAGTGTTAACAGCTAATAAACACATCTTGATAGTCCAATTCCACCCAAAAATAATATCCAGGCAGCAAACTTGTAATTATCAACTAAAGAGTATTCTTTCAACCCTTCCACTCCTAATTGTATTTTCTCATACAAATTCTCACATACATGTCGTATCCATCTTGTTTTAGTCCCATAACAGTGTTACAAGAGCTCACAAAGAACAACACATCACAATTCTATACGACACACAAGTAAGCGGCATAACATTACGTCTTCTCGCTACATTTCGAAGCCAACAATCCCAAAACCGTTTCAACTTCGACCAAACTGTCTCCAAGTTATTTGCACACAAAAGCAGTCCAAAAACAGCCCCAAGTAGATGGTGGACGTGCAACAACAATTCTTAATTATCAGTCCACAAATTCCTACTAAGAGCACAATTAAGATATCATATAAGAACTCATTTTTGCGAAAGATAAAAATGGTGCAACAACCTTCCTACATCACTACAGAAGCAAACCTTATTAAAAGCATAAATATTACTTCATAATCCAGCTGACCAACAAGAGAAAAGCCTCTTAATAAATAAGAAAAATGTACAATAATCTTTGGAACACATGCTGTCCAAAATTCCTGAACAAACATAACCATCATACTCTTCATGTTTTTCATGGAAAAATTGCACTAAATACATAGGTATTCTTACTTACCTTAACCTCCAAGGAGTAGGGCTTCTCCAAGAACCCTAAAGTCATATTGTCGCTGCTTTGTACTGGAAAGAGAGAGCAAGGAGAAACTTTGAAAAATCCTGACTTTTGGCTATGTCCAAATGACTTAAAGTTGTTGATTTTTAATCCCTTTTAAAGGGACACTTTTGGCCGAATTTCTTTTACACTTTAAGCCTTATTTTATTAAGGTGGTGATGCAGCAATTTGGCTCTTTCACTTGGGCCTTATTGGGCTTCAATTTGATGGACTTTGCAGCCAACTTTTTCCTTCTACTTTCACTTAGTTTAGGCCCTACTTGAGTGGGTTGTGAATGTATTGACCATTTTCCTATTCATCTTGGGCTGCAAAATATTGTCACTTTATGATACTAAATCATGGTCCTAGATTACCCCCTTAACTCGGGGTTAATTCTTTATTGGACTTGAACAAATTTGGTGTTAGGCCTCGTCTCCGTCTACCTAGCCTATTTAAGCTAAGCACGTAGGTGACTCAGCTGTTAGCTTCCTAAGTCTTACAAGCACCTCACTTTCTTTCACTTTGTTTAAGGTGGTGCTCTCCTCAATTTGGCTTAACACTTATACACACTCACTTGTCTTAAGCATTAGACGCAATTATCTCCCTCCAGTCCAAAAGTTAGGCACTTTTAAAGTTTGTGCTCCTCCTACCTAATCATATCATGTTCCGTATTCATAGGACTAACACACCTAAGATGTGGGGTGTTACAAAACTACTCAACTCATGGATATCATCATCAAACAATTAATTGTATAAGAACTGAGAAGAATAACAATTGACTCAAGAACTCAACTCTAGAATTAGGGCAAAACTCAACTTCGAACACAACTATAAAGAATAAGCATGTAGGGTGCGTCAGTGAACTCGATCTAACATTGTGAGTAGCCTTACATACCTGGAACGTGGAGATTACAGTCAAAACTCGAAGAACAGTGCTTGAATCCTATCCTCTTCTCCTTTCCTTTTGCTCCCAAAAAATTCTATAGTATAAATTATAAGAAAAAGATCATGGGGTATTATTAAAAGGCTCAAAGTGACCCTAAAACAATAAGGTAACAATTAAAAAAGGCAGAATAAAATGGATCTGCTTTTCATTAAACTACTAGATTGATTCATGAGATCCTGTTTAAATGTCATAGATAAGTTTATGAGTCATAAAAGTCCTTTTCGTAGACTGGGGTTCAAATTATGGCTTCTAATCTGGTGTCTACGATCACTTTTTATGGGTCTTAGACCTTTCTAGGGGCTCATCCTGTTAGTTCGTAATTTGAGATTCAGAAGGCATGATTTTTGGACTTGAAACCACAAAGAGTTTCTATGAGTCATCGATGGAACTATGAGTTGTGGAACCCTTCTCATAGATTGACTTAACATTTTAAAAAAATTCTAGGATTTCAAGGCTGGAGTTTTATGAACCCCTTTCTAAGGTTCATAAAGTGAGTTATGGGTCGTGGACCCAACTAGTAGACTCAATTTCAAAATTTAAAATTTCTCTATGTGTCAAGGATAACCACGAGGACCAACTACGGACTATGGAACCATCTACGGGCTTTGGAAGCCCTCTCATGGTCACTCACAGTGACTAAGTTCTCACATTCTTTTGGGATTCTTAAGGCAATACAAGGCAAGATAATTTATGAGGTGTTAAAACGGATAAATATATTTTTTGTAAAAATTGGTTCCAATATACAAGAACAAGGGTGATATCCAAAATTATAACAATTGCAGGGGTATCAAATTGCTACGCCACACTATGAAGGCATAGGAGAGAGTGGTAGAAATGAGGGTGAGAAGAGGAGTATCTATTTCAGAGAATCAGTTCGAATTCACACTGAGGCGATCCACTACTGAAGCAATCCATCTTGTGCAGAGACTAGTGAAGAAATATAAAGAAAGAAAGAGGGATCTCTATATGGTGTTCACTGATCTTAAGAAAGCCTATGACAAAATGTCGAGGAATGTCCTCTAGAGGTTTTTGGAGTCTAATGGTGTCTTAATGGTATATATTAGAATGATAAAGGATATCTATAATGGAGCTAAGACCCGAGTTAGAATGGTAGGAGGGGATCTGGAGCATTTTTCTGTTGAAATGGGATTACATCAAGGATTTGTGTTGAGCCCTTTTTTAGCCTTGGTGATGGATGAGCTAATACAATCCATCTAGAGGGAGGTTCCATAGGGTATGCTATTTACAAATCATATGGTACTGATTGAAAAAATATGGGACAAAATTAATGATAAGTTGGAGGTTCGAAGACAAACTCTGGAGTCCAAACGGTATAAATTGAGCAAGACCAAAATATAATATTTGGAATGCAAGTTCAGTGTTGCAATGAATGATGTGGACACAAAAGGGAGACTTTGTAACACCCTAATTTTTTTCTAAGCTAAAACCGAGTCATCCTTCATATGATATAGGATTTTAATTGATGGTTCTTAATTGAGCACAAATGTTAAAGACAATTTTTTAGTGTGGGAATAGAGTTGGAGATGATAAAAGGTCTCAGTTCTAATGTAAGATTTTATAAAAGTTATATGGAACAATGAATTTTAGGATGTATATATATGCTACGATCAATTCCTAAGTATTTAAAGTATATTAGATGTGATTTAGAGTCATAAGGGATCTTTTACATCAAGTCAAGTCCAAAGAATTTCTATCGACTAAGTTTTTGTATGAGTTGATAGAAGGATCAACTTCAAATGACCATATCTCCTAAAGTATAATGAGTTAGGTTACCCATAATATATCAAATTAAGGATCTTTGAATTATCTTTCCAATGCATCTTATTTCGCTTTAATCAGAGTTCGGAGTAGAAAGTTATGACCATTTTACTAAAGACCTGCAGAGCTGTCTGAAGATTCGCGATAGCTCTGCGTCGCGGACCTATTGCGAACCCTTCTGGATAAGCTACATGACATCCTTTTATTTTATTTTGAGGGTACTTTTATCCTAAAACCTTAAAAGGTCTATTTAAGGTCCGAAAATGCATAAAATGTGAGTTTTCATAATTAAATTTCTCTCCTTCACTCTTAAACATAAATGCTCAAGAATCATCAAAATAATCATCAAGTTAAGGATAGCTTCCAAGATTCATCATCTAGATAAGTTATTCTTCATAAATTTCAATGTACCCAACCCAAATTCCTTCTTCTATTCATGAATCTCTAATAGAGTCTTAAATCATAACCTAGGGTTTCAAGAAAGCAAATTCAAGAATTCTAAGAAAGGATTCATTGATTCTTCTTTTTGAAGAATTAGGGTTCTTCATCAAGAACTCTTAAAGATTCTAAGTCGATAATTCAAGAATCAAAGATAAGCCCTTCAAGCAACGTCTTTCCAAGTTCTTCCACTCTAAAAGAACTACCGAGATCGAGAATTTTCTACAAGAAGGCTAGTATTCATCAAATTTCAATTGTAATAACAACTTTCCAGGTATGTAAGGCTAAACTAAAAGCATGAGATCGTTCTCCCATGTGCCCCATAGATGGTCATAGATGAGTTGATGGTTCAAGAGTCTATATGCATGAATCCTTGATGGTTTTTCTTAAACTTTATTTGAAATTACATGTTTTCCAATGTTGATGATCATCATAAACTTGTTTTTCTTTAATTAAACATTTTCATGAGAAATTGCATAACCCTACATGATTATTTGAAAAGCATGCATAATGAAATTGAGAATTGAGTCTGGAGCCTTAAGTTGAGATTCTTGATTGTGATGAGAGGATGATGATGAGTTAAAAGAAATTGATTGTCTTATGAGTCTTTATAAATGAACTCTACCAATGTGTCTATTCGATTATTTCCTAATGATTGTTCTAAATCTTGAGTCTTCGATTGAGATTGATTGATGAGAGGGATAAAGTCCCTGTGAGATATTGATTGATGAGAGGGCTGAAATCCCTATGAGACATTGCTTGAAGATAGGGCCAATGTCCCTATAAGTTGATTGGATTGATGGTTTTATGAGCATTGAGTCACGGGATGAGTATCGAGCACCAAATTAGGTAAGAATGAGTCCCACTCGAACTCATTAACTACATCGCCAAACGTACGCGAGGCTTAGCACCATCACATATATTGTGGTTCCCTTTTCATTAGAAGTCCCTGAAATAATAGCGGACTTATTAGGTGAGCTGATATGGTTTTGATTTGTTCCCTACCTGGAAAGTTTGGAATGGCTGTGGCAACATCAGCGTGATTGTTGTACATTCACTAGCTCATAAGTAATTGTTGTCGGATAAGAGAAACTCCTATAAATTTCCTACCTTGAGTACTCTGAGTTGAGATGAGATGAGAGGAGGTAAGCTCCTCTGAGATGAGATGAGATAAGAGGAGGTGATATCCTTTGAGATGAGTCTGAGATAACTGATGAGTTTGAGTTGTTGATGTGTCACTTGTCTACTCTTTATTCTTGCATAGATAGACATTTGACGATTTGATATTATTCGATGTTTATTTTCAGTCGATATTGTTTTCATACTATTCTACCTGTTTATGTTTCACTCAACTATTTTACATACCAATACATTCCAAGTACTAATGTCCAATATGAACTGCATCATTTTATGACGCAGGGGCAGGTACTAGAGATCGTCAACAGGTGCTCCGTTGAAGATCCGAGATTCGCAGCTAATTGGTGAGCCTCCCCTACTCTGAAGGATCCACTATTATTATTTCATTAAGCTTTAGAGTTAGATTTGACTATTTCTTTTATTTTAATTTGGGTAACCATGGATCTGTCATTGGCACCACATGATTAGTAATAGAGGTTTAATAAATGATGGTTGAACGTTGATGTTGAGATTGTGAGCTAGATCTTTCTACTAGCATTCATTATTTTATATATTCTTTTGAGACTTTAGATGAGATGTGTCCATTACTTACTTATACTTTCCGCTATTCAGTTGATTTATTTGATTAAATGATGTGATGAGGCTAAGTGGTTCGCTTAGGGACTAGCAATAGTCTCTGAGTGTCGGCCACGCCAAGGGTACCCTCCCAGGGCATGGCAGGCTTTCCACTTAACCTATTCCTAAGAGAGAAAACTTTAAGTATTTTCTATCCGTCATCCAGAGTAGTAGAGACATTGACGATGATGTAACGCATCGTATTACGGCAACATGGATTAAATGGAGGTTTGCCTCTTGAGTACTGTGTGATAAGAAGATATCACCTAAACTTAAAGGTAAATTCTACAGAATGATCGACAAATTATTTTCGTTATATGTGAAGAAGTGTTGGCTAGTCAAAATTCACATGTTCAGAAGATGCATGTTATGGAGATGGGGATGTTAAGATGGATGCACGGTCATTACTAAGAGTGACAAGATTAGGAAAGAGGTTATTTGATAGAAGGTGGGAGTAATTTGTGTGGCAGACAAGATAGAGAAGTGGGATTGAGATGATTTTTTACTTATTTTTTTGTATTTGATATGTAAATAAAAATATTATCCCACAAATATTTATTTACATATAACATAAACATTTTACTTATTTTAAAAACTTATATTTTTTTAAAAAATATTTTTAAAAACTTTGGTCCAATTAATAACTAATAATTAAAAAAACTATACCAAACACACCCTAAATGACTTAAGTAGTATAATTTTGAGTGGATTCAATATATCTAACGCTCATGATTTCACATGGGCCCATCCTTGATTCCCACTGAGCGCATCATTATATGCTGCCAAAATACAACACTTTTGATACTTAAAACTTAGAATTTTGTGTGTTCTCAATGCAATGTTAGTTGGTTTTATGTGTTTTTGTGTTTATATTTGTAGGATTATAGGTTGGCCTTGATTTTGGGAAAAAGTGCAGAAGTTGCAGAATTTTGTTGTCATACGAGACCCTTTACGGGCCATAGATCATTTTACGAGCCGTAGGGTGGTTTCGTGAACAATTCTAGTGAGGGACTATTTTTTAAAGTTTATTCTACGAACATTCAGATGAGCTGTTAAAGGTTTTATGAGTCGTAAAAGATGGTTCGTGCCCCGAGAATCGGAGATTGACACTTTCTAAAGTTCATCAGACCAAACCCCGTATATGGGTCGTAAACCACTTTACGAATCGTAGAGGGGTGTCGTAGAGTTGAATTCAATTTTCCTGCAGCGGAGTATAAGACCCCCGACCACGGGCCGTGGAATGCAATACGACCTGTAAACCCCTTTCATATAGCATGCTAACCAGTTATCCTATTTCAGTTAGAACTTGCATTTTACTTATTATAAATAGGTTCTTTAGGTTATTTTTCATAAGTTTAAATAGGTTTTGATAAGTTTTCATCTAGTACTCCGAGAACTCAGTAATAAAAGAGAAAAATTGTAAGATCATATTGGAGAGTCTTTGAGAACACTTGTGTTTGAATTTCATCTTTAAGCTTGTGATTCTCGTTGTAGTTGGATTCGCTTGTTCTTAATTTTATTTTCTCAATCTATAATTCATACATCTACACAAATATGGAAGCTGGTTAACTCAAGTTTAGATTGAACGACTAAGAGGTCATCTTCAAGATCTGTCAGTACATGAAGCGTCCAGATGATCTGAAGAATGAAGTCTGGGCAATTGGTGAAGTCTGAGTAACCAATTTGTCCAAGTCATGCCGCGACATTAAATCAAGCGCTACTTGGGAGGCACCCCAAGATCCTTGATATAATAGCGTAGTTGTAGGTTTATTTTCAGTTTTGGACTCATAGGTAGTTTATCTTCTTGTATTTTGATTGTAATTTTGGAAATTGGGCTGGTTGCATATAGGGTAATAGTGTGTTCAATGCAGAAAATGCAGGTACAAGGCTAAGTTAGCCTTTTTTGACTGAAAAGAGCAATAGAAGGGTCTCTACGACTGGTTCTACGGGCCGTAAAACACTTTACGACCTATACACCATCTCGTAGAGAATTTCGATGAGTAAAACGTTGTGCACTTCAGTCCACTAGCCAACTTTATGATCTGTAGATCAAACTACGGGTCGTGAATGGGGCTCATGGACCCCAGGTAAGTTTCCTAAAAATGTTCTAAGTATTGAGGGTTCTACGACCAACATTACGAGCCGTAAACCACTTTACAATTCGTAGACCAGTCCATGTAATCCAGTCTTGTTGTCTAGGATTTGGATGTTCTACGAAACCATGGTCTACGAGTCTTAAAAATAATCTATGACACGTAATCTGGGTTTCGTATAGTCTAGGCCCATTAACTTTTCAGTTGACCCGGTCAAGGTATAAATAATCGGATCAAATTATTTTGACCCCATTCTTAACCTAAATTACAAAAATAACCTAACCAACCCGTCCCCTTCGTGAGTCCGACCACCGACTACACTCGTATACCTATTTTTTGACAAATTTCTGGCAACCTAGGGTTTAGTTCCTAGACACCTCCTTTATTATCTTCTACTTAATCACATATCTTGGTAAGTTTTCGGTTACTTCAAAACCTTTAAGTTGCCTGGTTTTGTATGGTTAAATGGGATAATGTGTTGGGAATGGTAGTTTAGCCACGAAATCTATGTTTGAATGATATGCGTTAATTGAATTTGGTTGCCCATGTATGAATGTTTGTCTAAATCTGAAATTAGGTACTTATGCCTTGTTTGAATGTTTTGAATAATTGTTTGTGCCTATTGATTCACACACCATATGTGATTAAATTATTTTGTTTGTGAACGGGTGGGTGCTGACATAGGTGCATAATCTTGTTAAAAACAATCATATGTGGTCAGAATTGTAGGGTAAATAAGCTTAAGCACTATCGATGGGGTATATGTGTGTAGAAAATGTTGGGGGTAATGGTTGTGGTTTGGGAATCATGTGGGTATGTGCATTTTTGCTTCGATGCTGATAGAATAATTGTTGGAAAAGTTGAATGAGAGCCATTGTGATAGGCTTAGAAACTCAAGTGACTGAATTTTCTTGCTTACGAGTGGCTTTTACGACCCGTGGATCAGTCCACATGTCATAATTGCCCCTCATTCAAAAGTCCAGAAACTTAAAGATTCTGAGTCCCCATCAGACGAGACATTCTATGATTCGTAGTCCACTTTACGACTTGTAATTCCTGTCTGGAATAGATTCACTTACAGGAATTTTCTATGACTCGAACTACAACTAGTAAATCCTTTTATGAGTAGTACCTACTATCCTAGACTTTTCCACTGACCAAAATTATTTAAACCCCTATTTTATGAAAACTCTTTATAGCTCGTAGTATCAACTATGGCTCGTAAAGATGCTTATATAGAACTCTTCTACAACCTGATTCAAATTGTTTTGCATTCCAATTTATGATTTACGGGGCTAACCGTGGTGTGTATATGTTCATGTTTCAGGTTCTATAGCCCCTATATCCAAACGAGATGGGATTAGGGCCATACAGAGGAGGCTCAGAGATGAGCCTTTACATGATAAGCAGGTCCCTATTCCAAGTGAATCAGTGGAGAATCTTGGAGTTACTCCCGAGCTAGAGGCGGATCGACCACAGACTAAAGTTGTTGCCAAGGCTGCGTAGACTCAGGCTCTCGTTATTCGCACTCCCTAGTCTGATAAAGGAGGCAACGATGAGAGGTATTCTATACAGATGACTCCATCCAGAGAGGAGCCCAGCTCTGCCACTGGCTTTAAGGACGGTTCAGAGATATAATCTTCCGCATTACCTTGATCATCACCTCCAGATGCCCTTACGAGTCGGTGATGCATCAAGGGCACGTAGGAGATATATGTGGAGGGTGTGCAGCTAACATAGCAGGGCAATCCATCCCATTCCATCTATGAAGAGCCCTAAGTCATCTCAGACAGATTCAACAGTGTCCCCGGTCTCCAAGACATGATGATACGGTACGGAATCCAGTGGCTCACATGTCCACTTGGACGATACTCCTCCACCATGGTTAGGGAGTTTTATGCTTCTTATGCGTCTACTGTTTAGAGCATCTTCCTGAGGGGAAAAGCCCCTCGCTCAGCCCAAACTGACCAAGACGAGAGTGAGGGGTCAGCAGGTGGATATATTGGAGGCCACCATCCACCAGACATTGTTAGGACCAGAGCTCCCTGCCCCCAGATCCACCGCAGAGTTCAACTGCAGGGTGGGGCAGATGAGGGACCCCTGGTTATGAGAGATCAAGAGTGACAAGCCACTTTGATAAGAGGGGTGACTAGTTTTATTGTTGAGTAGGTTCTGGAACCTTCATGGGTCGCCACCCACTCGGAGCCTATTAACAAGGCTTCGCCAAGTTTTGTTGGGAAGTTGTTCATTCACGCATCTGGCCCATACTTGTTGATAATATGTTGATTTCGGAATGTGCAGTTTTGGTTGCCAGTATCTTAGCTGGTTATGGTATTGATTTGGCCTGCCTTATTGCTGAGCAGATTCATGAGTCCACACTGAAGAGGTCCACCTCTATCCCATTCCTGTGCTTGATATACAAACTCTATCTAGAGTCGAGGGTGGAGATTTTGCACTAGGTGGACCAGTTGATTAAGGCCCAAATTACATTGGGTCCCAGCCTAATCAAGGCTAAAGAGAAACCGATGGCACTCCAGCAAGCACAACCTCCACCTATGCCTGAGATTTTTGCCCCAGCGCCACCGCTTGAGGATTCATAGACTGCCATTACCACTACTGCTACTACTGAGGAGAGGCCCCCAAAGCCCGAGGCAGATGAGGAGAGGGGGGCCCACCACTTGTATTCCTGCACCACATGTCGTGTCATCACAGTCTACTTCCGCGGGCATGGTATACATGTCCACTGCATCTATACAAGCCTTGGCACAGAGGTTATCACACGCGGAGTCATAGTTGACTCAGCTTATTTATCAGATGAGGCCATGGGTCCGCCAGGCTATTTCATACTCAGAGGGTCGGGTGTAGGCATTCGCGGTCATTACTATTCAGGATTGCATCTCTCTCGTGGATGTTAGCATTGACGCTTTCAAGGAGAGGGTACAGTGGAGATTAAGCGAGGCCTAGACTTTAGATTTATTGGTTATTTAGATGGAGATCCAGCAGCTTCGAGTTGACATGATAGCAGCACTCGCAACACTGGTTGCACTATCAGTGACTATACCTCCAGTGCTGGTGGTTGATCTATTTTCTCCTGATGAGCCCATTCAGTCTTTCCATAGGAAGAGACCTCGCACAAAGGATGATGATCCAGATGAGATACGTTTACGTGTGAGGCTTACAGAGGAGGAGAAGCTCAAGCTTGTCTTGATGAGATAAGTTTTGACCTATGTGCCAGACAAGATAAGAGAAGTGAGATTTTAATGATTTAGACCTATACAAAAAAGGTGTCTCGATGCTCTAGTTAGAGGTATGAGAGGTTGGATTTAAGAATTACCCAGTGGGGTAGGGTTTGACCGATGAAGTATTGGGGACAGGTGATTAAATAGGATATGACGTAGTTTATATCACTGAGGACATGACCTTAATTAGATAGAAAGAAGTGGAGCTTGTGTATCAGCATAGAAGGTTTGGAGGGTTAGATTTTTTTTTACCTTGTGAAGTTTTTTAGGTTTATCATGGGATTAATCATGCTACTATGGTTATATTGTTAATGTTCTCCGATTATTCAATTGGTTCCATTAATTTTTCTTGTAGAATTGATATTGCTTTTTGTTATAGTTGTTATTCTATATTCATTATTTTCTTCTTTTACTTGGGGCAGCTACATTTGAGTCGAGTGTTAGGACCCGCCACTATTGTTGCGCAGAGAAGGAGAATCTGGAACTTTGGATAGCTCGGAAGACTCTGGATCTGTGTAGGTTATTCTTATACTGTGTAGTCTTCTCTAAAACCGTGTGGAGAATTCTAGAGAACGGACTTAGTTGTAAATGTGGAGGACTTAATAGGTAAATATTATTAGCACACTGGTTCCTAAAGAGTAGTATAAATAGAGGGGGTCATTTCCATTTGCAAACCATCTAGAAATCCAGAAATCAAGTGTAAAGCATTCTTCCAAGCTATAAAAGCCTTCTTTCTAAAAGTTCTCTTTCTCCCTTATAAGTCTTCTATCTAGCGTTTCCTTAGCAGTCTTAGTTAGGCTTACTAGTATTTACAAGATCATGAAAGAGTCGTGAGCAAATCGACTAGTGCTGCACGGAAGACTTAACGAGAGTTCTAAGTCCGCGACATGAGGGACTTTCAGAAATAGGCTCTCTATCTCTATAGGGTAATGGTAAGGTCTGCGTAAATTCTACTCTCCCCAAATCCTACGTTGTGGTGTTTTACTGTGTATGTTGTTATTTTTGTTGTTGTTATGATCGATTTTTATTAAAACAAAAACAAAAAAGACCTAAAATACCTTCGAACTATTAAAAATGATATAAAACCATCCTCCATTCACCTATTAGCTCTAAAATACCTTTGGCATATACTTTTAGGTCCATAATTCCCCTTATTTTTAACGATCTTCAATTTAAATCAAGTTAGTGAATTAATTTAATAACGTGTCGCTCATCTATTGGTCACCATATAATTAACATAAACTAATTTTAAATTCCACCCATTTCCAAATCAAATAAACTCATTCCAAATCATATAGACTTGCCCCAAATTAATCTAACCCATCTGCCCATGCCTGCTTGAGTTTTGAACCATGTTTTTCAAAAGATCTTGAACGTGAGAATTCATAACATGTGGGTATAGTGTGAAATGTTTTGGTGACTTTATCTCTTCTCTTTGCTTTGAGCACAAATCCTTAAGCTTCTCAACCTATCTGCATTATGAACAAATTAAAAATTGTCCCTAATTAAAAATTAGTGTTGATTAAGTTAATGAGGGACCAAAGGGAACATTTTTTAAACTTAAGCAATTTCTTCTTCAAAGAAACTTATACAACTTAAAAGAAAAATTAAAAAAAAAAACATACTTCATTTCACTTCAAAATCAAATTAAACTCTTTTCTTTCACTTTTTCCCTCATCCGAATGTTCCTTCTTCTTCATCTTCTTCTTCTTCAAGCGCGAAAAAGTTAGGGTTTTCAGATCAAAGGTCGACCTCCTCTTCTTCTTCTTCTGCGTCCGTTTCTTCTTCTTCTTCTTCTTCTTCTTCTTCTTCGTCCCTTCCGTTTCTTGTTCATCTTCATCGCCCCTTCACTGCCATTGTTCTTGGCCATTGTTGGTAAGATTTTCTTTATTTTTCCATTGGTATGCTTTTAATTTTTGTTGTATAAATGATAATTTAAGTTTAGGAAGATGAAAAGGTATGTATCTTGTTATTGCATATTCTAATTTCAAGTTGGTGTTTTTGATTTGTTGTTGTACTCTTTGAAGAAGACAATTTCGAGTATGGGTACCGTTGTTTTTGTAGTCATTTTGAGAAGTATGTTAGGTTGGTTGGTTGATTTCGGTCTTGTTGTTTGATTTTTGTTGAATGTTGAGTTGGTTGGTTGATTTTGAATGTGGATTTTGTGTTGTTGGTGTAGTTTGATTTTGTTGAAAGTTGAGTTGCTTGGGTGATTAAAGGGTATTGACCATGCTGCACCAAAAGATGCAAGCAAGGAATTCGTATTTGAGCATGCTAAGTGGGTCTATAGAGCATGCTAAGTGGGTCTAAACTAAGTGAATTTGTCAAAAAAATAAAATAAAATAAAATAAAAAAACCATTAGTCTGAGTGGTCAATGTTGATTTCGGATGGGTGTTGTTGTTGTTGTTTGATTTTTGTTGTTGTAGTCATTGCGAGCAAAATATTGGGTTGGTTTGGTTGATTTCGAATAGGGTTCACAGCAATTGTTTAAGTATTAGAACAACTGGGTAACTGGGTATGGGTGTTGTTTGTTGTTTGATTTTTGTTGTTGAAGTACTTTTTGAGAAAAAATGTTGGTCGATTTTAAATTATTGGCAGCAACTGTTGAACTAACTAGAACTAATGTTGTGTTTGTTTGATTTTGGTTGTTATGTTTTTGTTGGTGTTGTTTGATTTGTTGGACTCTTTAAGGACACTTTCAAGTATGTGGGTTGTTTGGTTATTGTTGTTGTTGTACTTTTTTGTGAAAAAAGAACACATAGGTTCTTGGGCATTGATTTTTCTTGTGCTTATTGAGATTGATCGAACTAAACTAATAGATAATCTCTATTTCGTGAAAGAACTATCTACTTAAATGGCAAGACCAAAAAGAAAAAATCATGGACCCGACAATACTTCTTCTAGATGTTCCAGGAGGCTCATTATATCGGAAGATGAGCTAGACGATGATCAGTCACAACAACAGCTGGCACATCTCATTGAAGAAGTCAGTGCTTAGGCTGGTGCTGGTGCCAGTCTAGCTGTTGCTAGACAGAGTTCTTCAACTGAATTACCTAGTCCAGCAGCTGCTGAACAAAGGAGGAGGAAGAGAAAGCAAGTTTCTAAAACATTCATGAGCGCAAGGAAAAGGGCAACAAGTGCTGGGAAGAAGCAGCAGGTAATAGTAGTTAGAGAGGAGCAGCAAGTGTCGCGCCCTATTTTTTCTCGCGAGAAGACGGGAACCTCGACCACGTCGTGGCAACGACTCTTTTGAAATTTGAAAAAAGGAAGAGTCGCCACTTAATGATTTGAGGTGCATTAGGACACCATTCTAAGACTAAAAATTTAATCTAAGGGTCAAGTTACCAGAGAATGGGTAAGGGTTCAAATTACCTCGAAGGGAAGGTGTTAAGCACCCTTCAAGGTCCGCAAATGCGGTCCCGACCGTATCTCGTATTTATGTGGGGGTTGCAAATAACAAGAAGGGTCTCTTAATTTTAAAATTTCCTAAATTGATTCTAAGTGATAAAATAATTTATTTTATTTATTAAATAGGTGACAAAAATAATGAAAATGTAATTGCACATATTTCCCAGCCCCCTAATCAATAATAACCCCGACTTTTACTATTATTTGTCTACATCATTTTGCGAAAAAATAAAGTACAACAATTAAAAAAAAAACTTCAAGCCATCTTCTTCCCATCTCAGGCGATTCTTCTGTCTTGATAAAGAAAACCTGCAACACTTAAAAGACTAGCAATACCCATATAGTTAAAAAAGAATAAACAAGCAATTTCAAGAATGTATATACATATAGAGAAAAAATACATAAATACTCACCAATGAAATTCAACGATAGGCTGAAGTCAAATTTGATCTTCAAATTTGATAGAATATTATTATTATTATTATTTTAGAAAAATGAAAAGAGGATCGTATGAAGTGAAAATTATGATTATAACTTTTTTCGATAAAAGTGAAGTATTTCTTGCTAGCTGCGAATATGAGAATTATCAGTGTGTAAGAGTCGTCCTTTTGAGTGCTAAAAGAGGGCTTTTTTATAGTAGAACAAAGGGAGCACTACTAGAAATATGGCCTATGGCAACGGTTGATTTTCTGTTGCCATAGATAGAAATACCGTTGCAAAAATCCTATTGCGACGGTTTTCATAACCCTCCCAACAGGTCGCGTTGCGCTAGCTCTATAGCAACGGAAATTTGCAACAGTTCCCAAAACCGTTGCAATAGAAACCTCTATTGCAACGGTTTGGACCTCTAACATATAGTGACGGTTCTAGCCCTCTATTGGGACGGTTTCCAAACCGTTGAAATAGAAACTTCTACAGCAACGGTTTGGACCTCTAACATATAGTGACGGTTCTAGCCCCCTATTGGGACGGTTTCCAAACTGTTCCTATAACGTTTTTGCAACACTTATTTAAGCGACGGTTGTTATATCCTATTGGGACGGTTTGCATCTTTAACATGGCGACGGTTCTTACCCCTATTGGGTCGATTTCCAAATCGTTCCTATTAAGTTTTTGCAACACTTAATTTACTATAGCAACAGTTCAGACAATAAGCTATTGCAACGGCATTTTGAAAACTGTCCCTATATTGTCCTATAACTTTTATTTTTAGATATTAATTGCAACAGTTTTGTTTTGTCTATTAATATTACAATGGTTTTATCGGACCTTTCGGGCAATTTTCTTCTCTATATATATTGTCATTTATAAGCAAAATAATATTGCACAAGTATAAAACATATTAATTTAGATATACCTATAAATTTCAATCACAAGAAGAAACTATTTATAATCAAATGCAAGATATTCATCAAGGTCAAGCAAAATATAGAATATTTTTTCACAACCAAGAATACACAAGTTTTTCAAGTTCAAAAACAAAAGAAACTTTCAAAATACATGATATCAACTCAATCCTCCTAAGTAGCACCTCCTCCTAAGTAGTACCTTCATTGTTTTCATCTCTTTGTTCACCTACACTACCTGCAAATGAAAATGATTATATTGATTCAGAAAACTGGATGGTAAGTTTGGTTTTAGCCCATTTCCATCAAAAGGGTTATTGTTGCAATTGGGTTTTAAATCTAATTGAACAAAAGAAATGTTCATAAATCTAAATAAATGGTGGAATGATCTCTACACATACATGGTCAATTTCCACATTTGTTATGAAAATTTATCAATGCTTGAACTTCAATAAGTATGCTGAATTAACACAGACTAAGGAAGGCATATGCCTTAATAACAAGCTACAATAAGTCATATTATGGAGCATTACGAAGAGAACAACCATCTGTATCTAGCACATAATATAACTCTCTTAATTATTTCAAACCACTCTTAAAATAACAAACAAACAGCATGTACTCCTTATATGTATTCACTAATGACTGTAACCAAACATAATATATAACTATGTCCAACTAGGCTCAACTTTAACAAGTCAATGAATCACCAATTTAATAAAATTTACAATGCAGACACCATGTAATAATTAAAAAAACTGCAGACACCATGTAATAACTTTCTTCATTATTGATGCTGATTTTACACCTATCCACACCTAACTTTCTTCACTGATTCTAAAAATTAAAATTTGATCAATGTCTGTTATAGATAGAAATGCAGACACCATGTAATAATACTCCCATTTTCTACTTCCACAATCAACAAGAAGCTTTATTTTCGTGACTGCACGTATTCATCCTGATTTTGTTTGATGAATAAATAGCTTAGCAATTCTCTAGGAGGTCAAATTTGCTTCTCTCTATATGATCTCTCCATAAAATGCTGAACTATTTTCGTTTGCTAGGACGCTTATCGGTATTCAGCTCTAAAGATCCAGTTTAGCCTTAAATAACATCTACTCTACAGCAAGTTTATCCTTTAGGGTCAGGGGTACAAGCCCATTGGTTGGGATAATGTTCATCTAATCTACAACAAGTTCATCTAATATTCATCTAATCTACATCTACTCTACAGCAGCAAGTTCATCTAATGTTTCTATATGTCAGTTGGTGATATATATTCATAGGTGAACTCACTCATTACATTTAAGTGTAAAACTCCTGTTAGCCCTTGCAAATGCAACCTACCAGCCAACTAGAAACTTCAAAATAAGCCATACGTATAAAACAACGATAAAAGTACAACACCCCTCCAATAAAATGTGAACTTCACACAGTTTCATAGCACATAAAAGATCAGAAAATAAAACCTGAATAGGAGGAAGAAAAGTTATGTTCAAATCCATCAACATAAACCATATACACATTAAACCAACAATCGAAGTTCAATACTCATATACGAAATGTGAAATTTAAACAGCTTCATAGCATAAAATGAACACAAGTTTTTTTCAACTTCAGTATAAACCAAATACATATTACACTAACAATAAAAGAACAGCACCCAGCCATCTAAAAAATTGTGATCTTTAAGTAGTTTCATAGCATAAAAAGATTAGGAAAAGAAAAAAGAAAAACTAAAGAAGATAAACACAAGAATGAAGAAGAATCAGATGAAGAAGAATCAGATGAAGAAGAATGAAGAATGAAGAAGAATCAGATGAAGAAGAATCAGAAGAATCAGATGAAGAAGAATCATTGAAAGAAGTGACACTAACCTTGATTACTGTTGCTTGTAGATGGCCGACAAATTTGCTGATTATTAGTATGTGCTGCAGAGGTATTTTCTCCAAGCGAAGGAACACACAGTGCTGTCAGTATGTCCGCATTAATCAATCCAGCATGTTGAAGTTGTGCAATTATATTAGCAGTAACATCTTGTTGAATTGTTCTCCTTTGTTCCTCCATTTGTTCCTCCATTTTTTGTATCTTTTCTTGCATTTGCTTCACTGCATCAGTTGTGGTATTCAAAATGTGTTCAGAATTGATTGCTTTTCTTTTTAAAGAACTCTTTGTAACCCCCCGTCCATATAATCTTAGACGTCCGGGATGTTCAGGACCCATGACAGAAGAAAATGGCTCAACAACATCACTACCATCTGCACTTTGTTCTTTTTCAATTTCCTCCATTTGAGCCTAACAAAGACAATTCAATAGTAAGATTTATATATCTAATTATGAACAAATAATTTATTTAAAATAAGAATACAGTTACATAATGTTCGTACGATTTTACTAATTGTGTCTTCATTCGAGTCTTTATACGAACGCTCAGGGTGTCTTTCTCTTGTGACAACAAAGAGCTCCTTCATGGATACATGACTTCCTTTTTCTTTCTCCTTGTCACACGAAAAAAACTGTTATCAAAAATCAATTTAAAATAACAAGTTAAGATTTGATAAAGATCTAGTAGAAAACATACCAAATCATTTCGGACTAAAGCAAAACTTATTTTGCCACATGTGTGTGGATTCTTCGACTTCTTTCGATTCCTAGTATTGGTTTCTGCCATTTTCTGCAAATAAATACATTAATAAATAGATTCTCTGATCTAAAATAACTAATTGAATATAAAAGAGTTATAAAGGTGGCAGCAACATCAGTATAACAATAGAAAAGACAGAAAAATAAGCTTCAATAGTCATATCGCAATACAGAACAAAAATTAAAATTCCAAAATTAACATTACCTTGAATTTATCAGAGTCCCAATATTTGAAGAGTTCCTTCAATTGACATTCTGGAACATAAGGAGGTTTTTTTCCCATTACATCTTCTTCATGACTAGAACTTGACTTGTAACATAATTTCTTCAACTCATATTTATGCCTTCTCCAAGCAAACCTAATAACTTCTAAAGCCCATGATCTCGCAGCATCAGGTATATCATATTTCTCCTATATTTTTTATTCCATTAGGCTAGTAAAATATGTAAAATAATTTTAATAAGTAATCAACATTAGTAACTGCAAACCTGAGTATATGCCCATAAGTCATCTTTAGTGTCCATATACCTCCAATTTAAGATGTCTAGAGGGCAAAGAGTTGCATTTCTCGCCAATGTGCCGAGAAAGTTGCTTAACTCTACAACAACATCTCTAGTCGGACCAACAGGTTGATTGTTGTCGTTCAGTAGGATTAGTTTATGCTCAATTCTCGCATGTACCTCTGGCATTTGTGTGGTACCTCTTGTATTTTTCTGAATGGAAGGGTCTGAAGCTATAGACAAAATAAATTATTAGAAGTCATAATTGAATTTAACAAGCTTTTAAGTTATATGTACCTTGTTCTTTGGATTGTGCATTTGTTTGAAGAGTTTTTGTAGAATCCATTTCCACCTGCTCCCCAACAATTTGTTGCTCCTCTACAGTTGGTTGTGGTTGCTCCTCCACACCTGGTTGCTCCTCTATAGTTGGTTGTGGTTGCTCCTCCACACTTGGTTGCTCCTCTACACATTTTTCATTTGCTTTAGGCTGTGGTGCTCCTTCTTGATTTTCAGTTGGAAGTTCTTTCTCAATTAACCTTTGTAGGTTCTTTTTTTCCAATCTCACAGCTTGTAAAGTTTCTTGTGTTGTTGAAAACGACCTTCTTTGTTGTACCAAGGAAGATAATGTTCCAGGTTTAGCATATGTCCTTTTTTTTGTTATTTTGGTTCTTCTTGAAGGCCCTTGTTGACTCATGACTATCAAAATCTATATAACATCAAGAGTGGATAAGTTAGAAATACCACAGCTGAAAAAATAAGTTATCAAATCTGAACATATTGCTGAAACCAAAAGGGTAGTATTATCAACAGTCCACACATTTTCAATTAAACTTTTAAAAAAAAGAAAACACATAAGTTGTTGTAGTAGTATGCCAATTAAGTAGAGCAATTAAGTAGATAAGTTACTGTACGTAGTAGTATGCCAATTAAGTACTGCTGAAACCAACAAAGCATCACTAACATATCACTGGAAGCACTAGAGTTCAGAATTTTCACAGGAAGAAAATGAGACTAGAATCATTACCATCGTAATTTTTCTCACAGGAAGAAAATGAGAGTAAAAGCCATGGAGTTACCTTTAATCTTTGCTGAAGAATGGAGATGATCTGGTCCTTAGAATAAACACGAAATGTAACAATTGCTGGCTTGCTTGAAAAACAATGTGCTAGTCAGATTAAACACTGTCCAACATACAATAAGTAATCTCTAGCATAGGCTGCATTAAGAGGTTAATTGGCAAACACTGTCCTACATACAATAAGTAGGCTGCATTAAACACTGTCCTACATGCCTTTGGAGGCAAAGTCTAGGTCCATAGACATTTGGAATCCATTTTTGAAGAAATGTGAATAGAAACCAGCCAGATGGAGATCACAATACTTATCTTTGGGAAAAAGATTAACTATTACTAACTCAATTTTAAATGATTTTCCCAGATATATGCTATCTATCTTCCCTATTCCCAATCAATAGTACAGAGGTCGGACAAAATCAGAAGAAACTTCTTGTGGCAAGGCAATAAGGAAAGAAAAGGCTTTCACTTGGTCAAGAGTGGATAAGTTAGAAATACCACAGCTGAAAAAGTAAGTTATCAAATCTGAACATATTGCTGAAACCAAAAGGGTAGTATCATCAGCAGTCCACACATTTTCAATTACACTTTTAAAAAAAAGAAAACACATAAGTTGTTGTACTAGTATGCCAATTAAGTAGAGTAATTAAGTAGATAAGTTACTGTACGTAGTAGTATGCCAATTAAGTACTGCTGAAACCAACAAAGCATCACTAACATATCACTGGAAGCACTAGAGTTCAGATTTTTCACAGGAAGAAAATGAGACTAGAAGCCATACCATCGTAATTTTTCTCACAGGAAGAAAATGAGAGTAAAAGCCATGGAGTTACCTTTAATCTTTGCTGAAGAATGGAGATGATCTGGTCCTTAGAATAAACACGAAATGTAACAACTGCTGGCTTGCCTGAAAAACAATGTGCTAGTCAGATTAAACACTGTCCAACATACAATAAGTAATCTCTAGCATAGGCTGCATTAAGAGGTTAATTGGCAAACACTATCCTACATACAATAAGTAGGCTGCATTAAACACTGTCCTACATGCCTTTAGAGGCAAAGTCTAGGTCCATAGATAATTGGAATCCATTTTTGAAGAAATGTGAATAGAAACCAGCCAGATGGAGATCACAATACTTATCTTTGGGAAAAAGATTAACTATTACAAACTCAATTTTAAATGATTTTCCCACATATATGCTATCTATCTTCCCTATTCCCAATCAATAGTACAGAGGTCGGACAAAATCAGAAGAAACTTCTTGTGGCAAGGCAATAAGGAAAGAAAAGGCTTTCACTTGGTCAAGAGGAAGAAAATCATCAGAAGTAAGGACCAAGGTGGATTAGGTTTCAAGAATCTCAAAACCTAAGCAAAGCTCTTAAGATAAAGTGGTTATGGAGGTACTATCAGGAGGACCAAGCACTCTGGTACAGAATAAGTAGGATCATTGTAAAATGAACTATGATCTAAAACTAGAAAAAAAATAACCAAACATTCAATAAACAAAGAGATAAGAGTGAAAAAGGCACCTGATTTTTGATACGTGGCTCCACAGTGATCGAATTGAAAGATTCTTCCGAGGAATAGCAGAAAGATGGTGATGAATACTGAAAAAATATTCAAAAGAAATACTTAATAAGTATCTCACCAGTACAGTGCTAATCTTAAAATGAATATGAGAAAGAAATATAAGGAAATATTAATTTCTCAGAGAAGGATATTTATTACTCACTAACAATAAAATATATAGTATAAATGTGAACAAGTTTAAAAGATCCTTCATCAATCATCAGCCTCCATCCAATCCCAATCGGTATCATCAAAATCATCCTCCTCTGTTGATATTTCCATGGTTATATCTTCTAAAAATTCTACAGAGGAGGGAATATCAACAATATCAACAGGTAGATCTTCTCTCGACCATCTGACATCAACATCAAACAACCTATGTGATGAACTACTGTCATCAATCGGTTCCCTCCAAAATGTTTGATCAATATTAGGACAGTTCTCTTCCTCCAAATCATATAAATCAACAGGAACTTTTTTTATTGCATAATAAACATCTTTCTCAATTGGGTCTTCCACGTAAAAAACTTGATGCACTTGAGATGCTAGTACAAAAGGATCATCTGTGCTGCATAATTTGTTGAAGTATGTCCGAGTCAATCCATATTCATCAACTTCATTATGAAACCAATCACATCTAAATAGCACAACACTAAAACAACCATAATAATCAATCTCAATGATATCCTGAATAACACCATAATAGGTAACCATTCCATCAACAGGATTTTGGTCTCTTGCACTAGCAAAACTATCGGTTGTTGCTGACAAAGTTACACCACTATTTTGAGTCTTGTATGGGGCATCTCGTGTCATCGTATGAAATCGATATCCATTGATAAAATATCCTGTATGTCTTTTAGCCACTTTATTAGGACCTCTAGCTAACCATCTCAAATGACTAGACACTTCAACATGTTTAACTTTATCTTGCAACCAACCGGCAAATTCTCGACTATGAATCTGTGCTTTTGCCCATGCATTTCCTCTAGCACTATTATCAATTAAACTCTTATGTTCCCTGTAAGCATGCATGTCAAATTTAGGTATTATGTATTTTTAAATGAAATTTAAAATATATAATTATAAAAATAAATAAAGTTAAAAATATAAATAATAATTTTATCTTAATGATTATTGAAGAATACATGATAAATGCCTCTACTTGTTCATCTCCAGTATTGAACAAAGTGTAGCGATGAGCTTCAGTCCACTGATGAATATCCATCTCAAAAGGCTTTCCTTTTCGTTTCTTCTCGCTTCCAATTGGATGACCTGTCCTAGAAAACATATGTGAGAAATCATCTCCCTGTGTTTGAGTGTCCTCCTCCTCGTCAATCTGGTACCTACTGAATCTTGTCTTCACACCAATAGGTAGGTACCTTGAACAGAAAATCAAACAATCATCAGCCACAGAGCCCTCTGCTATGCATCCTTCTGAATTTGATCGATTACGGACCAATCCCTTGAACTGGCACATTTTTCTCTCGGAAGAATACATCCAACGCAAATGAGTTGGACCCCCAAGCTTAATTTTATTTACCAAATGAATTGTCAAATGTATCATTATATCAAAAAAACTTGGAGGAAAAATCTTTTCAAGAACACATAGTATTTCTACAATTTCATCCTGCAATTTATCAAGGTCGCTTCTTCTTATAACCTTACTACATATGGCTCTAAAAAAGTTTCCCAACCTAATCAAGGTCAATGATACTTCCTTGGGTAACACTTTTCTAACTGCAACCTGGAGCAAGTACTCCATTATCACATGAGCATCATGGCTCTTATATCCAGATACTTTCATCTCTTCCACATGTACACGACTGGATATATTTGAGGCAAACCCTTTTGGCAATTTAGCATTTTTTAAAACAATGCAAAATAATCTTTTTTCCTCAGGTTTCATCGAGAAACAAGCTTTAGCCAGATGAGCTTTTCCATTATTATCTTCTTTTGGGTGAAGCTCCTTGCGTATCCCCATCTCATGCAAGTCATATCGAGAATTTACATGATCTTTGGACTTCCCAAGTATGTCCAACAAAGTTCCAAGCAAACTATCACATACATTCTTCTCTATGTGCATCAAATCAAGATTATGCCTCAATTTGTTATGTTGCCAATAAGGCAATTCAAAAAATATGGATCTTTTCTTCCATGGACCATCATTCTTTCGAGCTCTTTTCTTTTTACCCTTTCCAAATACATTATTAAATTCATGCAACTCTTCAAGAATTTCTATGCCAGATAATGAAGTAGGTGCACTTTTATGATCCTCTTTACCATCAAATGATTTCTTATCTCTTCGAAAAGGATGGTTTGGAGGCAAAAATGCTCGATGACCCATATAACACATCTTACGACTATGTTTGAGATATTGAGAGCAAGTACCATAGTTACAAGTAGGGCATGCCCATCTCCCCTTGGTGCTCCATCCAGAAAGCATTGCTAATGCTGGAAAATCACTAATTGTCCACAATAAAGCTGCACGTAATGAAAAAGTTTGGTTAGTCACAACATCATATGTTTCCACTCCCACTTCCCACAATTCAATCAACTCCGCAATTAGTGGTTGAAGGTACACATCTATATCCTTTCCTGGAGAAGAAGGGCCCGGAATGATCATTGGCAACATTATATATTCTGACTTCATGCAAATCCATGGAGATAGATTATAGTTCATTAACATAACTGGCCATGTGCTATGAGAGATGCTCATACTTCGAAATGGGTTAAAACCATCACTTGAAAGACCCAATCTAACATTGCGAGGATCATTAGAGAAGTCTGGATATAAGGAATCAAAATGCTTCCAAGCTTCTCCATCAGCAGGATGTCTTATATACTCATCATTTGGTCGTTCAGTAGCATGCCATCTCATAGCTACAGATGTCTCGGAACACATAAATATCCTCTGAAGCTTAGGCTTTAAAGGAAAGTACCTTAAAACCTTCGCTGGAATTTTAGTATTCTTATTGGTTAAATCATTACGAACATTTTTCCATCTAGATGTCCCACACTGAGAGCAGTTCTCTAGCTTGGCATTATCTTTCCAGAATAACATGCAATCGTTAGGACAAGCATGAATTTTTTCATAATTAAGACCCAACTCAGTTATCACCTTTTTAGCCTTATTAAAAGACTCGGGTATCTGAGCAAATGGAAATGCCTCTTTTAACAAGTCTAACAAGTCTGAAAAGGCTACATTACTCAACCCATGGATGCATTTAAACAAGAACAGCCGAATGGTGAAACTCAGCTTTGAAAAATTCTTACACTCCGGATACAACTCTGTTTTCCCTTCCTCTACTAATTTAAAAAATCTCTTTGCATCTTCTGATGGTCCCTCGCTCACTCCTTCATGCCTCTGGTCACCTTCTATATTCTTAAAAACATCATGAAGTAGTCTATCTATGTCATCATGCATGTCGGATTTTTCTTCATCAGTATTTTGATGTGACTTATTATTTGACAGTCCTTCTCCATGAAAAATCCAATTGGTGTATCCACCACGAGCAAATCCAAAAGCAATCAAGTGATTCTCCACCACACTTCGATAATACCAATAACGATTAAAGCATTTTTTGCAAGGGCATAATATTTCATTTCCTTGGGAAGCTTTTTCAAATGCTTTATCAAGAAAAGTATTCACTCCACGTTCATACGCATCGGTGGATCTTGGAAGATTCATCCAACTTTTATCACTAATATCCATTGGATATCCTATGTGACATAAATATAATATAAAAATTAGAATTCAAGTAGCGAATTTCACAACATTAGAACAATTTGATTCCAACTATGACTTACAACTATAATGACAAACTCCAAAGTAGAACCTTAAAAGTAGAAAAAATGTGCATATGTGAACTATTGACGTTCACAACTATATTTTTTGGCTAAGAAACTGACTGCAGATTATGAGAGCAAGCTTGTAGCATTTCATTTTAATGACATAAGTTGACAAGAAAAAGTATGAGTATTTAAAAAAAGCAAATCATAGTCATCTATAAAAACAGTTAACAACATACAGTTAATATCCATTTTCACATACGTAAAATAAGAGTTTACCTGTGCTAAAAGTAAGAGGCTAACTTCCAACAACAATTTTTACAATAGTTGACTGCACAAGACCTGCAACAGTAAAAAGCATCAATATACATCAGTAAGTCATTTGTGAGATAAAATTTATTAGGCCACAATTACTACTCCAATTATAGAAATAATAATGTGCAGTTACGCAGCGCATTTGTACAGGTCGACATGCATTTGGAAGTTAAATATACATTTGGGTTCCGAAGTGTAACTACACTCATCCACACATTATATCATCAGACTTTTCAGCACTTTCTAACTCATGTAAGCTTAGATATCAGAGAATCAGATTGTTTTTAATGGGATGGAGATAATTTGATATGATAAGATCTACTGAAATGGATAAGTTCCAAACAAAAATGTCATGTTCAAGTCAAAGTAATTCTTATCAAAGGGGTACTAATTTGTGCACTTGAAAGATGAAACTTGTCATATAACCATTAATTTTTCCAGTATGCCACCTTTATACATTGGTTATGTGTAGATTAATTACATTTGCTTACAAATTTCACAATAAATAACATTAGAAACTTCTTAACCTGCACAGACACCATATGAAATTGTCTAACTAAGATGATTAGATTTTTATCAATGATCAGATAGAGAAAATGTCCCAGTTATTTGGAAGTCCTTCAAAGAAGTAAAAGCTCAGCATCTTTTATCTTCGTATATGGTTGCAGGTCTATCTCAAAAACAGCCCCACCTCGTCAAGTTGAAAATGCTGCTCTCTAGTTACTTTTGCCTTGTAAAACCACATTCAACTTTATGTAGCAAAGTTTCTAAACAGGTTCATATAAAAAATATGTGGCATATGTCAACATCAACAAAGACAATATGTGGCATATGTATACTATCCAAATGTTGTGACAGCAATAGGATAAATAGAGTAACATGCAGCAACTTTAACATTAGCAAAACAAAAAGAATCTAGGACTGGCACAAGACAATAGAACAAGCAAAAGGGAAACTGCAGATAAGTCTATTGTGCCAGGTTAGATTATAATAAAACGAAAACAAATAAATGCCAACATTTGGTGTCTACTAGCCACATTTGGTGTCAACATTTGGTGTCTACACCCATCCAACAAAATGTGAACTTCAAACAGTTTCATAGCACATAAAAGATCAAAAAACAAAACCTGAATAGGAGGAAGAAAAGTTATGTTCAAATCCAACATAAACCATATACACATTAAGCGAACAATCGAAGTTCAACACTCATGTACGAAATGTGAAATTTAAACAACTTCATAGCATAAAATGATCAGAAAACAAAACCTGAAGAAGAGGAACACAAGTTTTTTTCAGCTTCAGTATAAACCAAATACATATTACACTAACAATAAAAGAACAGCACCCAACCATCTAAAAAGTTGTGATCTTTAAGCAGTTTCATAGCATAAAAAGACAGGAAAAGAAAAAAGAAAAACTAAAGAAGAGAAACACAAGTTTTGTTTACCGTCAATATAAGCCAAATACACATCAAACTAACAGTAAAAGAACAATACCCATCTAACAAAATGTGACCTTTTAACAGTTCCACAGCATAAAAATCAGAAAATAAAACCAGACGAGCTTGTCAAACATCAATATAAGCCAAATAAATATTAAACTAACTATAAAAGTACAATACCCATCTAACAAAATGTGATCTTTAAACAGTTCCACAGCATAAAAATCAGAAAAACAAAAGCTGAAGAGATTGTTAAACTTAAATATAAGTCAGATACATACTAAATCAACTATAAAAGAACAACACCCATCTAAAAAAAGATATGATCTTTAACCAGTTCCACAGCATAAATATCAGATAAACAAAACCAGAAGAGTTTGTCAAAGTTCAGTATAAGCCAAATACATACTATAAACTATCTATAAAAGTTGTACCAAAAAAGAAAAAAAACTATACAAGAACAACACCCATCCAACAAAATATGATCTTTAAACAGTTCCACATCATAAAAATCAGAAAAATAAAACCTGAAAGAGTTAGTCAAACTTCAATATAAGCCAAATACATACTAAACTAACAATAAAAGAACAACACCCCCATCTAACAAAATGTGATCTTCAAACAGTTCCACAGCATAAAAATGAGAAAACTAAACCAAAAGAGTTTGTCAAACTTCAATATAAGCCAAATACTTACTAACAAAAAAGAACAATAACCATCATACAAAATGTGATCTTTAAACAGTTCCAAAGCATAATAAAATCAGAAAACAAAACCTGAAGGGGAGGAAGCAGAGTGAGTTCAAAGCATAATAAGATCAAACGCCAGTCAAATCTTTAAGGTATGTCTTCTTTCCATTCAAATGCCAGAGGAAAAACAGAGATTCAACCGTTTCTGGCCTTAATTTGGCCACAGACTTTAAAATACAAATAAAGTAAATCAAATACAAGAAATTGCAAAAAATAACATCTATTTCATAGAAACCCACTTGTGTATTTCAAAAACCCTTTCATAGATTTATAATTTCAAAAGCTTTTTTAAAAACCCTTCACAGAATGACAAAGAAAACTGAAATAGAATGCAGTACATAGAATACCATACCTTTTGTAGAGATAAAACCACAAAGAAAGACACAAATGAACCTTTAAACTGTTGCTGGAGACGAAAATGAGCTCTTCCTGGAGACGAAGAGGAGCTCTAACTGGAGATGAAGCTTTGTGCTGAAAATTCCTTTTGCATGTCTCTTATCTTTAAGAAAAATGGCAATGAAGATGGCTTTCAGAGTGTTCTATCGCAAGAAACCCTATTTCAGACAAAGAGGCTAGGAGAGAATTGAAATGGAGTCTGTGGAAGCTACAGAAATGACATAATAAGAATGCTTCGCGGGAATAAAATAATATTTGGTGGGAAATTTTCTTGGGAAGCGGGATTATAATATTTTTTAATAGTAACCGTTGCTATAGAGTTTGAGGTTGCAACGGTTTAAATAAGTGTTGCAACAAATACCTCTATGGCTACGGTTTTGAACTATTGCAACGGTTTATTTTAAAAAGTGTTGTGATAGGCCAAAGATTCTATGGCAACAGTTAAAACTGTTGCTAAAAACTACTTATAGCAACAGTTATGTAACCGTTGCATACTTGGTGTTGCCATAGGCCATATTTCTAGTAGTGGAGGCAATGAAATGCAAGTAAATTATATTTACCATAAAGAGAGGGATAAATCAATTAACAGAGGGGTAAATCAATTATTGTTGATTTGGTCTAATTTTACCAAAAATAAGAATATTTCAAATTACAAGAATGATTTATTAGGAAAAGAAACCAGGTCAGTTAATAGTTTTTATTAGTCAGCAATAAGTAAAAGAAAAATAAAATAAAAATAAAAGTAAGGATATATCTGTTCCATGTAATACATATACGACCAAATTTATCATACAAAAAAAAAAATCAAATTAGCATATTACTTTGATCAAATATGGTATAAGAAATCAATATATGTAATATATAGAAAAGTATATACTGCGTTTAAAATACGATATTGATAAATTAATAGTAGAAATAATGAGTTGTAAATAATAAGTATTACTACTACTATTAGAACTAAAATAATGAATATTATATAATAAGAGTAAATAATAATAATAATAATAATAATAATAATAATAATAATAATAATAATAATAATAATAATAATAATAATAATAATAATAATAATAATAATAATAATAATAATAATAAATAGTAATAAGAATGATAATAATAATAATAATAAATAGTAATAAGAATGATAATAATAATAATAATAATAATAATAATAATAACGGTAGTTTTAAAATTAATAAAATAATTAACAAATATATATTAATATTTTTTGAAAACTCAAGAATCTTATAAAAATGCGCAGTCACTTCGATAAAATTAAAAATAAACTCATGTATTTTAAAAGTGTAGAAAATGCCTATTTTAATCAAATAGCAATGTAGAATGGGTTATAAGTCTGTCAAAATTGGGTGTCAACAGCAAGCAATAGATATGATGAACGAGCAGCAAGTAGCAGGAGTTGGGAAGGAGCAGCAACCAACAGTATCTATGGAGAAGCAATAGTTGATGTGATGATGTTATTTAATGGGTGGATAATGGGTATTTTTAATGTTTGGATGATGGGTATTTTTGATGTTTGGATGATGGGTATTTTTGATGTTTGGATGATGGAAATTTTTAAGGTTTGGATGATAGGTATTTTGTTATTTTCTAGACTTTTTGAGGATATTGATGATGGATAATTATTTTTATGAACATATGTATTTTCTTATTTTACTGGCTTTTTTTTGGAATGTTGACGATGGATATTTTATGTTATTGAAATATCTCCTTTTATAAAAATATCTCCTTTCATAGAAATATTTGTTGTGAAATGACTCAGCAAGTGACCTACTTGCTGGGACAGTGTTAACATTTGTTGTGAAAATGACTCAACAAGTCAACCTCTTGTTGGGGTTATCCTTATATATGTTATGAAATGACATAGCAAGTGACCTACTTGCTGGGACAGTCTTAACATTTGTTGTGAATATGTCTCATATATGTTGTGAAATGACACAACAAGTGACCTACTTGTTGGGACAGTCTTAACATTTGATGTGAAAATGACTCAATAAGACAGCCTCTTGCTGGGGCTATCCTCATATACGTTGTGAAATGACACAACAAGTGACCTACTTGCTAGAACAGTCTTAACATTTGTTGTGAATATGTAGCAGCAAGTCAATGGTAAAGATTTTCTTTGAATCGGTTATAGCAAGTTGGCTAGTTGTTGCACTAGTTGTAGCAATTGCTGTAAAACATCTCAACAAGTTACTTAGTTGTTGAATTATTCTAAGCAATTGCTGGGAATTTTGTAGTAGTTGTTGTAAAGGTAGTAGTAGTTACTGTAAAATGCATAGCAATTTCTGGACTTTATCATTGCAAGGTAGTTAGTAGCTATAGCAAGTTGACTATAAGTTGATGGTAACAATCATATCTAGTGATAAATTGAGTTGTGTTAGCCCAATTTCATATTAAAAGCTAAATTTAGTAGTGATCTTATATATTGAGGTCGTAACTATACTAGTAATATACAATCTATTGAGTAATTGCATATGTAAGTGATGGTGATTAAGTAAATTGATTATTAGTTGGTTGTGTCAATATATTTTATAATATATTATTAGTGATCATATACATTGAGGTGGAATCAGTAATGATTTTATACATTGGGATAGTACTTACACAAGTAATATGATCATAGTCATAAATCACACTTATTTCAGTTGATTTTTTCATTAATTAGTCCATTTGATCATGGTTATGGATGAATATAGTGATTTTAGTCCAATTCAATGCTAGAAATAAGTCGATGGTTAAGATTTTGTTTGAATTTGTTATAGTAAGTTAGCTAGTTGTTGCACTAGTTGTAGCAATTGATGTAAAATATTTCAGCAAGTTATTTAGTTGTTGAATTATTCTAAGTAATTGCTGAGAATCTTGTAGCAGTTGTTGCAAAGGTAGTAGCAGTTGTTGTAACTAAAGCCTAACAGTTGCTGTGAAATGCATAGCGATTGTTGGGAAACTCTGTAGCAAATATTATATACGGTATAACTTTTTTTGTAAATTCTATAGCATTTGTTATGAGGTCAGTAGCAATTGCTGAAATATCAGTAACAATTATTGTAAATGAAGTAACGATTGTTGTAAAACTGCTAATAGTTTAAAATGCAATTTCTTAATACCTAAAGCATTTGATGAAAAATGTATTCAAATAACAATAATACTGATAATATTAAATACCAACAAATGTTAAGTTTTGCATAAAATTAATATGCAAAATGAAACAATTTCACGAACACCAAATAAAAGCGAGCGTTCTTATAAGACATTTTGCTCCAAGCATGTAGTTCTCTTATGTCCAACCCTTTTGCATATGGAACATTTATTTTTTTTATTGGAAAAGATTGTCCGATACTTGGCCGCATCTTCTTTGCCTTTCTTACCACCTTTTTCGGTACAATATGTGGAGGAAGTATTTCCCTTTCTAAAATCTCCCTAGGAACTTTCCAATATTTTTCGAACGGCAGGGGTTTAATTTCCTCCATGTATGCAAAAATGTATGCCTCTACCTTATAATATTGAGAAGAATACTCATAAATACACCTTCCATAATCTTCACCATATTGACACCGGAGCGCGGCCATCGCATGTAAGTGATGACGATATATTTCAGCTCACAATTCAATTCATAGTTGGTAATAACTTGATTCACAAAATCCTCATACGCGATATCTTGATTCACAATCATCCCTATCATATCGATCATTTATTTGCCTTTCCAACGCCAAATAAAACGATTGTTGGACTTAACCCATTCACCATGACAATCAACTCCTGATATTATTTTGTCTCCCATTAATGATGTTCCAGTTACCTAAATAAGTAATAATTAAAAGCATAACATGAAAAAACTGTACAGGAATACAACAACTGATGTATTTAACTCAGTAGCTACTTCATCAGATGAAAAATCACATGCAGCAAATACTGCAGTATATTCAGCACTAATTGAAAACTGCTGCAGAAGTGGTGAACTAGTTGCTAAAAAATATTTCGACTACTATTCTATATCGCTCAACAACTGCTGAATCTATTTCAGCATCTGCTGCAACGTCGCTAAAATAAGCTTAACAGTGAAGAATTGCAACAATGGCGGAAACAACAATAGAAACACAAAACTCAAATAACTAACACCACATTCACTTGTATCAGTTAAAATAATGATTAAAAGTTACTTTTCAAGTAATTTCCAAAGCTATACGAACAAATGCCCCAAAATTAACTTTTTTTTCCTCCCAAATTTGAAGCTCCAATATTAGGAAAACAGTGACAACAACAACAACAACAACAACAAGAATTTGGGGAAATTGGATAATTAGGGTATTTTATTTTGTGGGTTAAAGTGTATAAAGAAAAACTTGAGGACCTTTTTGAAAATAATCAAATATCATTAACCCTTAATTAGAATTTTATCATCTACACCCAATTCTTAAAACTTATATTTTTTTAAAAAAAAATTTGAAATCTTTTTGTCACCCTTAATTCAATCCCAAGTAACAAAAGCTCAAATCAATTCCTTCATCTAATTCAGAAGATTAACTCGATCAACTTTCAAAATTCTGCTTCCATAACATGAAAATTAACAGAAAGAAAAAAAATTAATTAAACACCATTAAAAATTTAATCTACAATAAAGACTTGTATATACCAAATCCACAACATACAAACAAGTTTAGAAATCAAGCATAATTCCAGCTCATCAGTATAAAAGTGAAGTGTTTGATATAATATTTGCCTGCTGCTTCCACCAAAGCTGTAAAATTCTCATTTTTCCAACATTTAATGGTGACAAATGCAGGGAAGCCATAGGTCACCAAAGCTGTAGAATTCATTAATTGAGGATCGTTAAAAATAAGGGCAATTATGGATCTAAAGGTAGATGTCAGAGGTATTTTAGAATCAATAGATGAAAGGAAGATAATTTTATATCATTTTTAACAATTCAAGAATATTGCAAATCTTTTTTAAACAAAAAATTACAAATAAAATCAATAAATAATGTCGATCTTTTAGACCGTTCGTCATTCTCTATTTGTGGATTTTTGTATTATTTTTAGTAGTGTAGCTACGATAGTTGTACATGTGCGTATATATATGATCGATACAATAGAAAGAAAGTATGGAAAAGAGCAACATTTGTTTTTTTACTATCAAAAATTTATATTTGTCTTTTATTACCCTTTAGAGCTATATAATCCTTCACTTTTTAAAATTAACTATATTTGTCCCTCACTCGTTAAATTTTTATTTTCAATTTTAGAAAATTATGTGTCATACTCTTATTGATCCAAAATAAAAACCCATTAATGAATTGATATTCTTTCTTGAAAGCTTTAAATCTTGAAAATTATTGGCTACAATTAAGTAAATTGTGTTATAAAAAGTATGTACTTGAAAATTATTAGCTACAATTAGTTTATTCTGCTTATGAGTTTTTGTAACGAGGGTTCCCAGGAAACAACCTCTCTACCTCTATGAGGTAGTGGTAAGGTCTGTGCACATTCTACCTTCCCCAGACCCCATTTACAGCTTGTTTGGATGGTAGTTTGGGATGGTTTCATAATGTATGGTATGGTACCACAAGTATAATACCATATAATGGTTGGATAGACTGTATGGGTTGTTATTGTTTAATGATAATTTATTGTTTGATTTGACTGTATGATATTGTATTTGTCGCGCCCCATTTTTTCTCGCGAAATGATGGGAACCTGGACGACGTCGTGGCAATGAGTCGTTTGGAATTTTTATTAAGGAGAGTCGCCACCTAATGATTTGAGGTGCATTAGGACACCATTCTAACCTAAAGGGCCAAACTAACCAGAGATAGAGGGTAAGGGCTCAAATTACCTCGAAGGGAAGGTGTTAAGCACCCTTCGAGGTCCACAAAGGCGGGTCCCGACTGTGTCTCGTATTTTTATATGGGGGTTACAAATAAGGGTCTCTTATTTTGTAATATAATTCCTAAATTTGATTCTAAGTAGTAAAATAAGTTAAACAAATATACTAATCTATTCCAAATAAAAATGAAAGAAGTACAAGAAAAGGAAATCAAATTAAGTAAATTATATTTTAATACTCGGATTAGATGCACTTGGTTTATTACCAAGCCCAAGGACGGAGACCAAGGTTCCGTCCTATTAAGGGTCAAGCGTAAATCATCCTTTCTGAGGTCCTATCTACCCCTACCCCCCTCCTAAGTTTATTTTATTAATTAACCTGGAGGCGTACTAAAGAAAAAGATAAACTACTAACGACCACCTAAAATGCCTATCGTCCCTCCTAATGTCCAAGAGGCATGGGACGTCTATTTTGGAAGGATTCTAGACTAGGTTTCCTATTAAACTTGCGTGACAAAAAGGTAAACATTGAAGACAACAATTAACAAATAAGGTTTTCACATAGCCTCAAAACAAAGCATGACTACGTGCTAAGTACAAACGCAAACCACATATATTAAGTGAAATATTTTAAGTGAAAAACTTCAATCTTTAAAACATTATATTTATAACACAAATTCCAAAGAGGATGATTGAGTTAGAGTTAAATGAAATCCTATAGGCATGCTTCTAGTAATGTGAAAAAAAAAATCTTTTTTAAGGTCATATAGGCATGATGCAAAAGAGAAAAATATTAAAAGGCATTTTTAAGAACAAAATCCTAAAGACATGTTTGCTAATAATGCATATAAGTATTTTTTTTTTATTTAAAAGTCCTAAAGGCACGTTTTCTAGACAAGAAATATTATAAAGATATTTTGGTTAAGTCCTACAAGCATGATTTTTGATAATATAAAGAGAATAGAAAAATTCTTTTTATTAAAATCCTATAGGCATAATTTCTAATAGCGTACAAAAAGAATAAGATATTTTATTTAAGATCCTATATGCATGATATCTAGTGAGTCTCTTTTGAATATATTTGAAACAAAGAACACAGACAACTAAAATTGATATGCCAAATAAATAACAACCGATAGGCATGCCTGAATTTATTTTATTTTATTTTACTTTAATAACATCTTAAGTGATTAGCACATGCTTGGTTTGTTTAAAAAAAAAATTTGAGACCTAAATTTTGCCTAGCGTCGTTACAAAAGAAAACAAACAGCAGATAATTTCCCCTCCCCTTTTTTTAACTAGATCCCCCATTTTACTATCTTATTACATCACTTTTGCGAAAATAAAGTACAAAACAAAAATAAATAAATGAAATTAAATCTTCAGCCTTCTATTTGGAATCCACCCTATTTCAAGGCGGCTCGTCATGCTTTCACGAAAAGACCTGCAGAACTGGAAAAGCTAGCAATACCCAAATATAATAAATAAAGACTAGGAAAGGTGAGTTGAAAGAACAGAAATAAAACCTACCGAGGATTCCGACGATTTAGCAGAAATATGAGAAAAATAAAGTCTTCTTGATGACAGGGAGAGCAGAAACTCCTTTCTCTCTTTTTTTCAAGAAGCAGTAGAGAAAGGGTATGTTATATGTTTTATGAACTGGACCAGTTTTTTTTTTCTTTCTCTTTTTTCTGTCTTTTTCTTTTGGAGAATGCAGGGTTTTATAACAAAGAGAAATAATCTAAAAAGGCAAGAAAATCACTCACGAATTGTCCAAAATAGGCTAATGCCAATTATTTTTTAATAGCCCAAAAATAGGTCAATTAATCCCATAAGTCCCCCAAATCAGTTACACCTCACAAATTTATCCCAAATCACAGAAATCAAGCAATTTCATTCAAGTTAAAAAAGAAATCAGCTAGCCCTTGCAAATTTATCTCAAATCAGCCAAAATCACATAATTCCTGGGATATCTTTATCAAATCAAGTAAAAAATCAATTAACCCTCCCAAAAATATCCCAAATCAGCCGAAATCACGCAATAAAGAAAAAGTTCCATAACTAGTATATACAGTAACTTTGCGATAATTTGGTCTTACAAACATCAACCCAAGAATTAAATGGTGTAAGCAAATGTTACTCAACATCAGATCAAACCAGTGGGAAAAAGAATTTCTCCCAATCCTTCAAACTTTAAACATGGAAAAATATAAAAATAGAAAGGAAATTGAGAAGATAATACCATAAAATACCAACTTGGACTTCGCTCTTAACCCATTCTTACCGCAAAGAATAAATTTCTTTTTCATTCTTTTTTTTTAATTTTGGGAGGGTGCTGGCAGTTGGGCGTGGCAGTGGGGTTTGGTGGAGAGGGTGGTCGTTTGGTGGTGGTTTGGGGGGATTTTTGGGGTAGTGGGGTCGCGGCGATGAGGGAGAGATCGGAGGGAGCAGTGGGTCGCGGCGGTAGGGGCTGCCGGTGGCAGTTTCGGGGGGAGATTTGGGGATGTTTGGGTGGTTTGTTGGTGGTGCAGGTGAGGGAGAGAACGGAGGGAGGCAGGCGGCGAACAGGGGGGAGAGAGAGAAGCTGTCGCCGGTGAGCATGGGGGAGAGAAGGGGCGGCGACTGACGGGACAACGATAGAGGAGAGAGGGAGGCGGCAGCCATGGCTGCCTCCCTTGAAATGGAAAAAAAATTAGGGTTTTGTGGGTATTAAGAATTAAAAATGGGTTTGGGTCGGATCCGGGTCAAAAATGGGTGACCCGGATTTAAATATTAGCCATAGATTGTAAAAAATTAGAAATTTAGTTCATGAATTGATAATCCGGATTTAAATACTAGCCAAAAATCGTAGGAATTTAAAAATTAGGGCACAAATTGGTAATCCGGATTTAAAGACTAGCCAAAAATCGTAGAAATTTAAAAATTAGGCCACAAATTGGTAATCCGGATTTAAAGACTAGCCAAAAATCGTAGGAATTTAAAAGTTAGGCCACAAATTGGTAATCCGGATTTAAAGACTAGTAAAAGATTATAAAATTTAAAATTAAGCCGTAAATTGACTCGATTTGGGTTAAAGATGCAAAATTTTACAAATGAGTAGTTCGAATTATAATAAATTCAAGGGCATTGGTTAGAATTGAAAAGAAATTTCAACGATTTGGTTAAAATTGACAACAAATTTTATTTAGAAGGTCCCGAATTGAAAAAAATATAAATAATATGATGCTTTGAGTCGTAAATTCGCGTACTAAACACATAATTCACCAAATTCATTGTGAAAATATAAAAAAAAAATTTGAATAACACGATTTGAAAGACGTTACTAAAAAAATAATGCGATACGCGTGTTGCTAACATTAAAATAACGAAAGTAGTAAAATAATAAGAAAGATTAAAATATTATTACCACTATTGCTCTCTAGGATAATATACCTCCCAAATATAAAATGACAATATAAAAGGCATATTTTGGAAAATAAAATCACTTATTCCGTAAAATAAGAATACCAATTTTTTAAACAAATAAAACCGTAAGATAAGTTAAGGGTCGGTCAAAATCGGGTGTCAACAGCTGCCCCTTCTTTGCTCGGGAATGAAGGATGAATTGTTGAGCAAAGAAAGTTGACGGAGTAGCCAATTTTGTCCGACCGATGGAAATTTATCGGAGGGACCGGATAGAATCAAAGGTTTACGGCCGAGACTTCGCGAAGTCGCCTACATATCCTTGGTTATACGAGAATCAGGCCGTGTGTAGTTCTGCATTTAGGAACGACTGAAATTCCTAAAAATGAACAAAACCATACGAATCTCGAAGCTTGAATTGAAATGTTTGCAACATGGAAAATGCTTAGGATGTCGAAAGAAACAAGAGGTTTGATGCATTCGACAGCGGAACGGTGGCGGAATTCAGGCATTCGCAGGCTTTATAGTTAAGAGAAAAGCTATGTAAATGAAAATGATTAGAGCACACCTATTAAATAGCGAAATAATAAAAAATGTGATGCAAGTTCCCTGTTAGACCATGAATTTTTCCATAAGACGATAAGGATGACGTCTTAGGCTATGACGTCTAGGGCTATGCTAATCATAAATTGTATCCTCGGGTCATGAAATGATGTCCGTAGGCCCTAAAGGATGATGCCTTTGGACGATGATACTTTTGGATCATGATGAATGTAATTAAATCCCCAGGCCATGAAATGATGTCCATAGGCCATGAAGATGATGCCTTTGGACCATGACGCCTTAAGGGCATGATGGCGGAATTTAAATCCCTAGGCCATGAAATGGTGTCCGCAGGCCATGAAAATGCTGCCTTTGGACTATGAAGACGCCTTAGGGGTGCTGTTCTCAGGCCGAAGCAAAGATGACTTTGGCGCAATGCGATGCATATAAGGAATCTCGAGCCGGTATCGTGTGAAAAATGAAATTTTCGAGCATAATGCAATGCAAATTACATGCAATTTCTCGGGCCAAATTATGCAAGACATGATTTTCGAGCACGATGCAATGCAAGTTTCAAAGTATATACAATTTCTCGGGCCAATGTTATGCATTTTTCGGGCCAAATTATGCGAGGCATGATTTTCGGGCACGATGCAATGTAATTCTTAAGCAACATGGAATTTCTCGGGCCAAATTATGCATATCATGCAAGGCATGATTTTCGGGCACGATGCAATGCAAGTTTTAAAGTATATGCAATTTCTCGGGCCAATATTATGCAAGACATGATTTTCGGGCACGCTGCAATGCAAATTTTAAAGTATATGCAATTTCTCGGGCCAATATTATGCAAGACATGATTTTCGGGCACGATGCAATGCAAATTTAGGGCCCATGCGATGCTGATATCGGGCATTTATGATGCAAGTATCCGGCACAATGTGAATGCGAATGCGAATGCATTTATAATGCAAATATCGGGCACAATGCGAATGCGAATATCGGGCACATGTGAATGCAGATCTCGGGCTTTTGTAATGTACATCTTGGGCACATGCAATACCAACGTTAGTCATTTATGATATAACTATCAAGCATATGCAGTGTGAATTTGGGGCCTATGCAGTGCAAAGCGTAAAGTAATATTTTATCTTACTAGACTGTAGTTTGTTCGGACAATGCGGGGATGTGCGCCTGTCAAATCTGCGTTCAAAGGAAAATAGTCAGTTTATAAAAAGGGGGAAGGTTGATCTGTCCTTTGTCGTGGCCCGTTGTGCCTCATCGATTGCTGGTATCCAGACCTTTGTCGGGGCTTTTTCTCTTTGGACGGGATGACGTAGCATTTCAATTTTAAAAAGGGGTATATATATAATGTATACATGTGTATATACTTAATGAATCCTTAATAGTGGCATATTTTGAGATAAATTCAACGTTCAGCTGAGGGAGGATCTTTGGGCTGCCCGATTACGACTTCCTTGTTCAATCTGTCATGAATTTTTTAGCTTGTCTCAAAAATTCTGCCCCAGTTATCTTGTCTGATTTTGCTCTTTTCCGAGAGAATTTTTGAGATCCTCTCAAAAATTCTGCCCCAGTCTGTGGTCCAGTTGGGGAAATAGAATTTTTATTATGGTAAGACCGAGCTCCATAGGAGCGCCTACGTATCTCTCTTAAACGGGAATCAGGTCTGACGTAGTTCCAATTACAAAGAGCAAAAGATAAAGCCTAAACGTAGTATCTTTTCACAGCATCTGCGTTGATAAGTCTGGGCCAGATTTCGCCGTCCATTTCTGCGAGTATGAGTGCTCCTCCAGTCAAGACGCGGTGAACCATGTATGGACCTTGCCAATTTGGTGCGAACTTTCCTTTGGCCTCATCTTGATTTGGGAAGATCCGCTTCAAAAACTAATTGCCCGGGTGAGAAGTATCTCGGTCTGACCTTTTTGTTGAATGCTCGAGCCATTCTGTTCTGGTAAAGTTGCCCGTGACATATTGCATTGATCCTTCTTTCTTCGATTAGTGCTAACTGCTCGAACCTACTTTGTACCCTTTCGGCATCACTCAACTCTGCTTCTTGAATGATCCTCAAAGATGGCATCTCAACTTCTGCAGGAATTACCGCTTCATTCCCATAGACCAAAAAGTACGGTGTTGCCCCGGTAGAGGTCCGAATGGTGGTGCGATATCCCAATAATGCAACTGGTAGCTTCTCGTGCCATTGCCTGTGATTGTTGATCATTTTTCGCAATATCCTTTTGATGTTCTTGTTCGTGGCTTCTACTGCTCCATTTATCTGTGGCCTGTATGCCATGGAGTTTTGATGGTTGATTTTGAATCGACCACAAGTTTCTATCATCAGATTGCTGTTGAGGTTGGCTCCATTGTCAGTGATGATCGTCTCAGGGACCCCAAACCGACAAATGATGTTGTTTTTGATGAAATCATCGACAACTTTCTTAGTGACGGACTTGTGAGTTGTAGCTTCGACCCATTTAGTGAAGTAATCAATTGCCACAAGGATAAACCGGTGTCCGTTCGAGGCTGCTGGCTCGATAGGCCCAATGACATCCATGCCCCAAGCTGCGAATGGCCAGGGTGAACTAGTGACATGGAGTTCGTTGGGAGGAACTCGGATCATGTCTGCGTGAGTTTGGCACTGGTGACATTTCTGAACATAGCGGATGCAATCTGTTTCCATCGTTAACCAAAAATAACCCGCTCTGAGGATTTTCTTTGCAAGGGTAAAGCCTCATGTGTGGCCCGCATGTTCCTGCATGAATCTCCTCCACAAGTCTGGATGCCTCTTTAGTTCCGACGCACCTTAGCAAACCCAAATCGGGAGTCCTCCTATATAGGATTTCTCCGTTTAAGAAGAATTGATTTGCTAGCCTCCTAATTGTGCGTTTTTGGACTTTGGTTGCGTCCTCTGGATAACTGCCACTTTTCAAGTATCCCTGGATGTCATCATACCACAGCTTCTGATCCGGTTCTTTCTCCACGTGAAAGCAATATGCAGACTGCTCATGTATATGAATGCGGATGGGATCAATGTAGTAGTGACCGGGTAGCCGAATCATGGAAGATAAGGTGGCCAAGGCATCCGCAAACTCGTTCTGGATTCGTGGAATGTGTTTGAATTCCACCTTAGTGAATCTTTTGCAGAGCTTTTGCACGCAGTCCAAATATGGTAAAAGTTTTTGGTTCTTTACCGCCCACTCACCTTGTGCTTGACGAATCACTAAATTTGAATCCCCAATTGCCAAAATCTCCTGCACGTCCAAATCAACTGCTAGTCGGAGGCCCAAGATGCAAGCCTCATATTCAGCCATGTTGTTGGAGCAATGGAACCTGAGCTTTGCTGATGCTGGGTAGTGTTGGCCCGTAGGTGAGATCAACACAGCCCCAATGCCTGATCTGTTAAAGTTCTTGGCTCCGTCGAAGAACATCTTCCACCCATCATATTCTTCAAAGACATCCTCTCCTACGAAAGCTATTTCTTCATTATGAAAATAAGTCTTCAGAGGTCTGTACTCTTCGTCTACGGGGTTTTCTGCCAGATGATCGGCCAGTGCTTGTGCCTTCACCGCTTTTTGTGTGACATAGACTATGTCGAATTCACTCAGCAATATCTGCCATTTAGCCAACTTACCCGTAGGCATAGGTTTCTGAAAGATGTACTTCAGGGGATCCATCCGCGAGATCAGATACGTCATGTGTGCTGAGAGATAATGTCGCAACTTCTGGGCCACCCAAGTCAAAGCACAACAAGTATGCTCAAGCAAAGAATATCGAGCTTCATACGGCATGAACTTCTTACTCATGTAGTAGATCACCTGCTCTTTCCTTTCCGTTTCATCATGCTGCCCCAAAATACACCCAAATGCTTGATCCATGACCGATAAGTATAGTAACAAAGGTCGACCCGCCTCAGGAGGAACCAGCACTGGAGGGTTGGATAAATAGTCCTTGATTTTATCAAATGCTTCTTGACATTCTGGAGTCCATTTGATAGCAGCGTCCTTCTTTAGTAGCTTGAGGATTGGTTCACAAATGACGGTAGATTGGGCTATGAAACGACTGATATAGTTGAGCCTGCCCAAGAAGCTCATCACTTCTTTCTTGCTCTTCGGGGGGAGGGGGAAAGCTCACGAATAGCCTTGATTTTTGTTGGATCCAGCTCTATACCCCGGCGACTGACAATAAAACCCAATAATTTTTCGGCAGGGACCCCAAAAGCACACTTTGCGGGATTTAACTTCAAGTTGTACCTTCGTAGCCAGTCAAAGAATTTCTGAAGATCAACCTGATGGTCACACCCTTTCTTTGACTTGATGATGACATCGTCCACGTAAACCTCAATTTCTTGTGGATCATGTCATGGAACAAAGTGGTCATGGCTCTCATGTAGGTAGCCCCAGCATTCTTTAGTCCGAATGGCATTACCTTGTAGTTGTAAACACCCCAAGGTGTGATGAAAGCCGTTTTCTCTGCGACATCCTCATGCATCTTGATTTGATGATACCCAGCAAAGCAATCCACAAATGACTGCATTTCATGCTTAGCACAATTGTCTATCAAAATGTGGATGTTCGGGAGTCGAAAGTCATCCTTAGGGTTGTCCTTGTTGAGGTCCCGGTAATCCACGCAAACCCTGACCTTACCATATTTCTTTGGTACGGGCACAATGTTGGCGAGCCATGTTAGATACTTGGTTACTTCCAGAATTCCGGCTTCCAGCTATTTTGATACTTCTTCCTTGATTTTAAGACTCAAATTAGGCTTGTATTTTTTGAGCTTCTACTTCACTGGAGGGCAAGATGGATCGGTAGGCAATCGATGGGCCACTATTGAAGTGCTCAACCCTGTCATATCTGCGTAAGACCAAGTATAGATGTCCTTGTTCTTTTTCAAGAATTGGATGTATTCTCTTTTCTTTTCTTCGGTCATGTGGACACTGATTCGTGTTTCTTGGATCACTTCTTCATCACCCAAATTCACTGCTTCTGTTTCTTCAAAATTTGCTTTCGGCTTTTCCTCAAACTCTTTGATTGTTGTAGCAACCTCTTCGCAAGTTTCATCTGTTGCCTCTGTCTCAGCTATGTCATGTTGGATAGTCTCATTATGTGCCACCATCTCAAATTCAACATTATTAAAAGTAATTTTTCTGAAAGAAAACAACAAAGTAAACATAAAATAATATCATCATTGAGTAAACGAAAGTTTTATTCATAGCCAAAGTTTGTCGTAATAAAGGAAGAAGTAAGACATTAAAATCTTAATTAAAAAAATCTTTATTTGAAAACATAATGATTGGTGACAATTATCGTTTCTACCAAAATGCCTGACGTGGTCTGGATGGGGTGGTAGTCCAGCGGCTGATGACGTCCTCTGTGGCTCCCTTCTGCACTAGGGCTTTCTCCTCCTCCTCGTGGATTATGACGTTGCAGCTTCTCTCCTCGACTCTTGACAGGGACAGACCTTGCAACCCATTCAGCAAGCTTTCAACATCATCATTCAGAAACCCGGCGGATTGGAAAGTCTGGCTCAACAGTGGCAAGGGACTTGGTAGAGGATAGTAGCACCCTGTTGGCAGTGGCTCCCAGTCGAGATATTCTTCTATGGTGTAAGCGTATCCCAGGCCAAATGTGGTTGAGTGATGCAAAGGTTGTATAGGCTCCGTGATCCCTTGCGACCTGGCTCCCAAGCCCTTTCCTGGTTCATAACCCGAGCTCCGCATTACGCTCATCACATCCATCACCCTCACTTCTTCTTCCACGTCTGCCTCTATCGGATCTCTTCTCGCCCTAGAAGGAAAGTCTTCTGTGATGAATAAATTTCTCACACTTTCTAGCAATTCTTCCTCTTCCCTCTCTAGGTCGCTCTTGAGAAACCCGGCGGACTGGAAATTCTGATATAATGACGGGATAGGAGGTTCCAGCCTTTCTCTCCTCATGGGCATTTCTCCTTCATACCCCAAACCCATAGTATCATTTTTGAAAGGAAGAGAGATTGGGTCGGGAATACCTTGGAGTTTGGCCCCCAATCCCTTGCCTGGTTCGTAGCCTAGCCATAACAGCATGCTCAGGACCTTCTGAATGTACCATGGCTTTGGCTTGATGCCTCCTACCAGCTCCATGGTGTGGAACATTCCTCTGTCCATACAACCCTGTCCTTCAACAGCATAGACGGGATGTCTCTTCTCCCCATGCACTACCACTTCTTCATGTTCCCATTCGAACTTTAGGCACTGATGGAGGGTGGATGGCACTGCTCCAGCCATGTGAATCCACGGGCACCCCAGCAATAAGTTGTAGGAAGCTGGGATGTCCATTACCTGGAATGCAATGGGGAAGGTGGCTGGACTAATGGTCATGTCCAAAGTGATCTCCCCTATCGTGTCCCTTTGGGATCCATCGAAGGCTTTCACGTTCATCTGGTAATTCTGAATCTTTGCCAAATCCACGCCTAGCCTTGTGATAGTGCTAAGTGGACAAATATTTAACCCAGAACCCGGATCAACCAAGGCCTTGGTAATCATCCTGTCCTGGTACCTGATGGTGATGTAAAGACCTCGATTGTGAGTGGTCCCTTCAAGCGGGAGTTCGTCTTCGTGGAAGGATATCTTATAAGCTTCAAATACCTGCCCCACCATATGGGCCATCTCTCCTTCAGTGATGTTGGACGGAACATAAGCCTCACTCAGCACTCTCATCAATGCCTTCTGATGAGGCTCTGAAGTCTGCAAGAGGGATAAGATGGAGACCTGAGAGGATCCCTTACTCAATTGACCTGTGACGGGGTGCTCCTGGGCTTGTATCTTTTTCCACTCCCCACCTTCTTCCACTTTTATGATAGGGGGCTTGGTCCCGCTTGAACTACCTTGTGTCATGTATTTGGAGGTGCTTGCCTGTTCAGAGTGGGTTGCCCCCTGGACAACATCGTTCTCTTCCACTGCTGCTTTTCCCTTGTCATAGCTCCAGGGAACAACATGTGTGTCGAAGCTTTTTTGGGGGGCCATTATGACCACAAAAAGAAGCTTGGGCGCGACAACTTCTACTTCAAACGGTTTGCGCCCTTGTACCACGAAAGGCGTTTGAGTTATCACTGCAACTAACTCACCTCGCCCTACCAACCATATGGGCCCTTCTGTACCTGCTGATTCTTCCACTTCCAGCATGTTCACCTGATGATTAGGAAGTGGGTTATTGGACACGTTGGGCGCAGGTTCTTTGAGTTGTATGGTTTTAGTGTCTATGAGTTTCTGGATTTTATCTCATAGGGATCAACAAACCTCTGTGGTATGTCCTTTCATTCCTGAATGGTAGGCGCATACCTTGTTGGGGTCATACCATTTGGCTTGGGTATCAACGGGTAGAGCCGGGATTGGTGTTATGTACCCGGCTGCTTTTAGTCTTTCATAGAGCTAGGCGATAGGTTCGTCCAGGGGAGTGTAGGATTTTGTGGGCCTTCCTTCAAAATTGGGACGGTTTCTGTAATTTGGTTGTCGAGGAGATAGTAGTGGTGGTGAAGGAGTTTGGTAGTAAGCTGGTTGGGTGTTGTAAACGGGGTATGCCGGTTGTTGGTATTGTGGAGGTGGAGCTTGGTAAGGAGTATATGCTGGGTAAGGATGGTAAGGCATAGGATAAGGTGATGTGGGATAGTGAGGAAGGGGTGAGATTGAAATTTGTGGCTTAACGGGGCTTTTGTGCGCCAACATGATCGCACCCACTTCTTTTTTCTTCCGGTTCTCGAGCAAGCTTCCCGATTGTAATGCCTTATTGGTAGCCTGTAGAGCTTCCAAATTGATAATTGTACCATTCTTGATACCTTCTTCAATTCTCTCACCAAGTCTGATAATGTCGGCGAAACTCTTCTCCGCGACCAACATCATCCTATCATAATATTGGGGCTCCTGCGCCCGAATGAAATAGTCCTTCATCTGGGACTCGTCCATGGGAGGCCTGGCTCTGGCAGCCTCAGATCTCCATCTTACAGCATAATCCCTAAAGGTCTCACCAGGCTTCTTCTTTAGGTTTTGGATGTAGAACCAATCGGGTGCGTTTTCTATGTTGAACCTGAATCGGTCCATGAAGTCGGAGGCCATGTCTACCCAGCTCGACCATTTGCGGGCATCTTGGTCAATGTACCAGGTAAGAGCTTCCCCGGTAAGACTTCTCATGAACAGCTTCATCCTAATCCTTTCATCGTTTCCCACCCCAGCGAGCTTGTCTCAGTATATGCGTAGGTGGGCTTTAGGATCTCCGATGCCGTTGAACAACTCAAATTTATGAGGCTTATATCCCTCTGGCAGCTCCACATCCGGGTGTATGCATAGGTCTTCGTAACTCAAACCAACCACCCGCTTGCTGGACTCGACTTGCTGCAAGCGATTGGTGAGGCTGTCCAATTTCTCGGCCATGGACTTAATCAGCACATCCTTTTGGGAGGATTCTGATTCATGATATTCGTGGGTATAGGGAGCGGTTTCCATGAATATCGGATTTTGGTTGTAATTTCCTGGAGCATGGGTGTATGTGGTATTAATAGTAGGTTTGGGAGGCATAGTTGGGATGGGGCTAGTATTTAAGGGGTGCAAGGCTGGCTCAGAAGGGCCTGCATGGTGCAGTTTGGAAATGGTAATTGGGAGGTTGAGCATTTGTGGGTGGCAAGCTGGTGGGGTTGGGTTGTATCTGAGGAGTAGGTTGTGTAATTGGCAGTGTGGTCTGAGTAGTATTGATTTGTTCCTCCATGTTATCCCCAAAAGGAGTGCCGAGGGAAATGGACAGCCTAGCCAAGTTTCGCATGCTAGCCATTTCCTCTTCGAGTTCCAAGATCTTCCTTTCCAACCTTAGGACCAAGTCAGTGGAGTGAGCCCCCCGTCGGAGTTCTCATTGCTGCTGTTGTCATCGGCCATCTTACTCTTATTCTTGTTCAGGTTTTGGAGTGGCGGAGGAGGAGGAGGAATCTGGTGTAGTAGGCCAGAATGTGCGGACAGATCAACCCTGGGAAGGGGAAAACAAAACAACAAAACCAGCAACCTTGTTAGAGGTTAGGGTAATAATAATAATAATAAACACGTAATTCAACAAAATAATCGTCCTAAAATGCAAGGGACCTCTTTGAGCTAGAGGTAAGCCTAATACGACAAGCAGGTGATTCGCGATTATTAAATCAAGCCATAGTTTGTGAATTGGAGTTTAGAGTTAGCATAGATAAAAATGATAAAATTCTTTTGTTTTATTCAGAAAATTAAACTAATACATCATAATGAGTTTGCGTTAAGTAAAAGCCTAAGGGGCGTAAGGGTAACATAGGAAAAATAACTAGAACAGAACTAAAGTCTTCAGTCACGGAGCTCTCAATAAGTAGGGACGATTTGCTGTCTCATCTCTGGAGTGATGCCATAGTCTTTGTTGAGTAGGTTGCGAGCCCAAGCTTTCTCTTCCAAATCTTCGAACCCAGGACGCCCACCATAAATAAGGTCCAACCTTTCAGCATCTTCCAAGATCCAAACATAATACTCTGGCATGCAATAGGGAAGGGGATCTTGGACTTCGACATCGATAGTCCTTTCCCATCTTCCCATTATGTCTTGGACTTGTGGAATTCCCTCTCCAAAGTCGGACTCTGCTAAGATCATGTTAGAGCGGAGTGGAATCATCTGGATCAACCCGAATTGACGAAGAACTCGTAGTGGGGCATATGGTTGCACCCTTTCAGACCGATGAGTTCGATATAGTAAAGTTCATCACCCCTCACCTTGGCGCGTTGGATGCGCAACCAACTGTATTTCCATTGAATCTGATACCCGGAGAGTTCCTTCAGAAAAACGTACCATTCCCCCGTTTCTCGTGGAGCATTGAATCTAGAGGTTCTCCTTACATGAGTCTGAATCTTGTTCCCCATCTCATCTAGACTGTCGAATAAGGCCAGTCGTTGGTAGAAGTGTTCGATCGCTCATATTTGTAACAGTAGATTGCACCCCTTGAAGAACCTTTTTCCCCTTGCACATCTAGACAGTGCCCTCGTCATTTCCGCAACAATCATTGGCACCAGAGTTACGTTGGCGTGATCTATCCCTCTGGCCAATGTTCGGACCACAAAACTCAAAGCAGTATCAATCTTGCCTCCTTCCCTAGGGAACACCACCGTGTCCAACAAAGCAAGGGCAAAGGCATTGATGCGATACTTTTCCCATTTCTTAGCTGAGCAAGTGAATTCTTCACTGAAGTTCTTATGCCCATCCTTGTGACCGAAATGGGAGTACAAAAAGTCCAAAGAGATCCAGTCAAAGTCGAGGGAGGTCAACTTTAGATTATATCTTAATCCCAAAGACCTGAGAAATTTCCTGGCTGATATCTTGTGGGGAATAATCATACGTCGTTTGCGATAGCTTAGTTCAGTAAACCCACCAATTTCCTCTATGATGGGGGTCAATTCAAAGTCCTTAAACTTGAAGACTATCCTGGCAGGGTCCCAGAATCTTAGTAAGGCCATGATCAGGTATCTGTTGGGGGTGATGAAGAGGAGGAAAGTCAAACCGCCTAATAGCTGGCGGACCTCCATTGCACGTTCCTGCTTGATGTTATTCCACCATCCTTGGAGTTTGTGACTCACACATACCACCATGCGGGTATTGGCAAGATTCGAGCAAGCCATGAGAGATCTGCACACAAAAATAGAGAAAATGCTCTAAACTCCATTTCACATAATCAGGCTTGAATTAATTTATCCCGTTTCACGTAGACACATAATATGAGATTTTCGTATGTAGGGTGATTGACCCTTTAAACTTAAATATGGTGGCTACTAATGTAGATTGACCCCAGGGGTCAAACTACCTAAGGCTTTATGCATGCATGACCTAATTTTAGAGGTGGATAAAGCTCTATCCTAAGTTCCCTATAAGATTGGGTTAGACACAGACTTGATTTCCTATGCGAGAAGGCGCGTAGTCCAATGGTAGCAAGACTATTCGCTTACACCACGCTTATGCCATCTCTCTAGACACTGGGTTTTGAAAAGAGGTTGTGAGAAGCGCAAAGGCACAACATCACGAGAAAAAGAGAAAAAAAAGGGTCCCAAGTGGGAGAAAGTATGAACGGTATGACAGTTAAATTTAAATATAAACATTTAGTAATTACAACAGTTTAAGCAAGTAATTAAAGCGATAAATAAATAAATAAAAGGGGAAAGGGAAATTGATAAATAAATAAAAGGGGAAGGGAGGATAATGGGGGAGTTAGGGGGATAAGGGAAAGGAAGGGGGGTTGTTAGAGGGATAAGAAAGGGGAGTTAGCGGGATAGGAAAGGAAAATTAGAGGGGATAAGGGAAGGGGAGTTAGAGGAGGGGGGATGTTAGAGGGGATAAGGGAAAGGAAGGGAGGAATATAAAAGAGGGGAGCATAATTAAAGGGGTACAATTAAAGGGAAAGGAAAAAAAGAAAAGCGTTAGTAGAAATCGTTAATGATAAACAAATAAAGTAACCCACATAAAAATTAGACACGTAATGGTAAGAGCCTAGTCCCCAGCAGAGTCGCCATTCTGTCGCGCCCCATTTTTTCTCGCGAAAAGATGGGAACCTGGACGACGTTGTGGCAATGAGTCGTTTGGAATTTTTATTAAGGAGAGTCGCCACCTAATGATTTTAGGTGCATTAGGACACCATTCTAACCTAAAGGGCCAAACTAACCAGAGATAGAGGGTAAATGCTCAAATTACCTTGAAGGGAAGGTGTTAAGACCCCTTCGAGCTCCGCAAAGGCGGGTCCCGACCGTGTCTCGTATTTTTATATGGGGGTTATAAATAAGGGTCTCTTATTTTTTAATATAATTCCTAAATTTGATTCTAACTAAATGAAAGAAGTACAAGAAAAAGAAATCAAATTAAGTAAATTATATTTTAATACTCGGATCAGACGCACTTTGTTTATTACCAAGCCCAAGGACGGAAACCAAGGTTCCGTCCTATTAAGGGTCAAGCGTAAATCATCCTTTCCGAGGTCCTATCTACCCCTACTCCCCTCCTAAGTATATTTTATTAATTAACCTGGAGGCGTACTAAAGAAAAAGATAAACTACTAACGACCCCCTAAAATACCTATCGTCCCTCCTAATGTCCAAGAGGCATTGGACGTCTATTTTGGTAGGATTCTAGACTAGGTTTCCTATTAAACTTGCGTAACAAAAAGGGAAACATTGAAGACAACAATTAACAAATAAGGTTTTCACATAGCCTCAAAACAAAGCATGACTACGTGCTAAGTACAAACGCAAACCACATATATTAAGTGAAATATTTTAAGTGAAAAACTTCAATCTTTAAAACATTAAATTTATAACATAAATTCCAAAGAGGATGATTGAGTTAGAGTTAAATGAAATCCTATGGGCATGCTTCTAATAATGTGAAAAAAAAAATTTAGGTCATATAGGCATGATGCAAAAGAGAAAAATATTAAAAGGCATTTTTAAGAACAAAATCCTAAAGACATGTTTGCTAATAATGCATATAAGTATTTTTTTTTTTAATTTAAAAGTCCTAAAGGCACGTTTTCTAGACAAGAAATATTATAAAGATATTTTGGTTAAGTCCTACAAGCATGATTCTTGATAATATAAAGAGAATAGAAAAACCCTTTTTATTAAAATCCTATAGGCATAATTTCTAATAGCGTAAAAAAAGAATAAGATATTTTATTTAAGATCCTATATGCATGATATCTAGTGAGTCTCTTTTGAATATATTTGAAACAAAGAACACAGACAACTAAAATTGATATGCCAAATAAATAACAACCGATAGGCATGCCTGAATTTATTTTATTTTATTTTACTTTAATAACATCTTAAGTGATTAGCACATGCTTGGTTTGTTTAAAAAAAACATTCGAGACCTAAATTTTGCCTAGCATCGTTACAAAAGAAAACAAACAGCAGATAATTTCCCCTCCCCTTTTTTTAACTAGATCCCCCATTTTACTATCTTATTACATCACTTTTGCGAAAATAAAGTACAAAACAAAAATAAATAAATGAAATTAAATCTTCAGCCTTATATTTGGAATCCACCCTATTTCAAGGCGACTCGTCATGCTTTCACGAAAAGACCTGCAGAACTGGAAAAGCTAGCAGTACCCAAATAGTAATAAATAAAGACTAGGAAAAGTGAGTTCAAAGAACAGAAATAAAACCTACCGAGGATTCTGACGATTTAGCAGAAATTTGAGAAAAATAAAGTCTTCTTGATGACAGGGAGAGCAGAAACTCCTTTCTCTCTTTTTTTTCAAGAAGCAGTAGAGGAAGAGTATGTTATATGTTTTATGAACTGGACCAGTTTTTCTTTCTCTTTTTTTTGTCTTTTTCTTTTGGAGAATGCAGGGTTTTATAACAAAGAAAAATAATCTAAAAAGGCAAGAAAATCACTCACGAATTGCCAAAAATAGGCTAATGCCAATTATTTTTTAATAGCCAAAAATAGGTCAATTAATCCCATAAATCCCCCAAATCAGTTACACCTCACAAATTTATCCCAAATCACAGAAATCAAGCAATTCCATTCAAGTAAAAAAAAAATCGGCTAGCCCTTGCAAATTTATCTCAAATTAGCCAAAATCACATAATTCCTGGGATATCTTTATCAAATCAAGTAAAAAATCAATTAACCCTCCCAAACATATCCTAAATCAGCCGAAATCAAGCAATAAAAAAAAAGTTCCATAACTAGTATATACAGTAACTTTGCGGTAATTTGGTCTTACAAACATCAACCCAAGAATTAAATGGTGTAAGCAAATGTTACTCAACATCAGATCAAACCAGTGGGAAAAAAAATTTCTCCCAATCCTTCAAACTTTAAACATGGCAAAATATAAAAATAGAAAGGAAATTGAGAAGATAATACCATAAAATACCAGCTTGGACTTCGCTCTTAACCCATTCTGACCGGAAAGAACAAATTTCTTTTTCTTTCTTTTTTTTTTTTGGGAGGGTGCTGGCGGCTGGGCGTGGCAGTGGGGTTTGCTGGAGAGGGTGGTCGTTTGGTGGTGGTTTGGGGGGATTTTCGGGGTAGTGGGGTCGCGGCGGTGAGGGAGAGATCGGAGGGAGCAATGGGTCGCGGTGGTAGGGGCTGCCGGTGGCAGTTTCGGGGGGAGATTTGGGGATGTTAGGGTGGTTTGTTGGTGGTGCAGGTGAGGGAGAGAACGGAGGGAGGCCGGCGGCGAACAAGGGGGACAGAGAGAAGCTGCAACCGGCGAGCATGGGGGAGAGAAGGGGCGGCGGCTGACGGGACAGCGGTAGAGGAGAGGGGGAGGCGGCAGCCATGGCTGCCTCCCTTGAAATGGAAAAAATGAAAAAAAATCTTTTAGGGTTTTGTGGGTATTAAGAATTAAAAACGGGTTTGGGTCGGATCCGGGTCAAAAATGGGTGACCCGGATTTAAATATTAGCCATAGATTGTAAAAAATTAGAAATTTAGTCATAAATTGATAATCCGGATTTAAATACTAGCCGAAAATCGTAGGAATTTAAAAATTAGGCCACAAATTGGTAATCCGGATTTAAAGACTAGCCAAAAATCGTAGGAATTTAAAAATTAGGCCACAAATTGGTAATCCGGATTTAAAGACTAGCCAAAAATCGTAGGAATTTAAAAGTTAGGCCACAAATTGGTAAGCCGAATTTAAAGACTAGTCAAAAATTTTAAAAATTTAAAATTAAGCCGTAAATTGACTCGATTTGGGTTAAAGATGCAAAATTTTACAAATGAGTAGCTAGAATTGAAATAAATTCTAGGGCATTGGTTAGAATTGAAAAGAAATTTCAACGATTTGGTTAAAATTGACAACAAATTTTATTTAGAAGGTCCCGAATTGAACAAAATATAAATAATATGATACTTTGAGTCATAAATTCGCGTACTAAACACATAATTCACCAAATTCATTGTGAAAATGTAAAAAATATCTTTTTGAATAACATGATTCAAAAGACGTTACTAAAAAAATAATGCGATACACGTATTGCTAACATTAAAATAACGAAAGTAGTAAAATAATAAGAAAGCTTAAAATATTATTACCACTATTGCTCCCTAGGATAATATACCTCGCAAATATAAAATGATAATATAAAAGACATATTTTGGAAAATAAAATCACTTATTCCGTAAAATAACAATACTAATTTTTTAAACAAATAAAACCGTAAGATAAGTTAAGGGTCGGTCAAAATCGGGTGTCAACAGTATTGTAACTTATAAATTTATAAAAATGTCCTTAATTATTGTAAATATTAAATTTATCAATATTTTTTTAATAATTTTTTAAAAATAAATACATAAAAAATTGAGTAGAGAAACATACAAGCTAATATATCTTCATTCTATACAAACAATACAAGAAAATAAAAAAGTAAGAACTTTTAAAAAACGAACCTCAAAAAATAGACTAAAACGTGAAAGAAAAGACAGTAGACGAAAAAGAAGTTTCAAAAGTTGATCCGGAGGAAAATAAGTAATATAAAAGCAAGGGTAAATTAATAAAGAATAAAAGATAAATTAAAATTATTTAAATAAGGGTATAATTGAAAAAAAAAAATAGGAGAACCATGGGATACCACCAAATTGGTGGTGTAAAAAATTGGGAGTTTTCATGGTTACAGAACCATGAAACAAAACCATATCATATCATATAATTAATGAAACAATCAAAACAAACGTCGTTCTCTTAATAACCATACCATGGAAAACTACCATCCAAAAAAGCTGTTATGAAATTCCACTAAATATGTTATTATTGTTGTTGTTGAAGATGAAGAAACACTTCAAACTATATTCAACAAGTGCGACGACCTTTTTATAGTGAAGGCCACATTCTATTGTAGCAGTAAAGAAGTTATAGAGATCAGATGAAGACGAATCCACAATTTAAGTTTTATTATCTTTAATATTGAACCTATTATATTTTTCATGTTAAGAATTCATAATTAATATTTGTTATAATTATCATAAAGTTTTATAAATAAATTTATATTTTACGTAAAAAGTTCTCAAACCAATACTAATATTATGTGTGCGCGTGTGTATATGTATATAATTTATTATATTGCATAATTATGATAACTTGCATTATTTTAATGCCTCATGTGGATAAATATTTATACAACAAAGGAAAAATAGTCCCCCACGGCCCCACCCCTCCACACACCTTTCAAATAAAATAAATCTTAGAGAAATATTAGTTGTATCATGAAATAAATAATCACAATTATACTCGGTGAACTCCTACAGGTGTATTCCAAACTTACTACTACCTCAACCAGACCACACTCTATGTAAATATCAAAGTGCCAAGATCCTAATAGATCAAATGGTCTATTATAACTGGAAATCTGTTTGCCCCGTCTGCTGTCAAGAAATCTATCAACAGCTCAAGTTTGGAGAAGCAGAATTCATTTGGTATTCATAAACAAACACATTATCCACAAACAATGACCAACTTCATAGGAACATACAAACATATCATCCAAATAAAATCATCACTAACAGAAGAATAAACAAAATCAGAACAAAGTTCCATTTACCATATGATTCTCAACTCAAGAAACTCCAATGTTTCACGCCAAAACGAAGAAGTACACTGTACATCTATGTTAATCAAAGAATCTGCTGATTATGCCTAAAATTTTTGTTCTTACTAATATGAACTAAAATATGTCAAATACTACACTGATAATTCCTGTTTCGATCTTCCACAGCTCAATTATTAGCATTCAACAGAAATTGCTTAAGCCTTTCCATAGCACTAAAGAATGGAGTATTCAAAAGTTCATCAGCAGTTGGTCTGTTCGTTGGATTCTCTCTAAGACAAGCTCGAACCATCTCCTCAAACTCCTCCGAAAACACCCTTTTCTCTCGTTCAACCAAATTCATCACTTTCTTGAATTTACCATCCCTCTGCTTCATCATCTTTTTAAGTGATTCTGGAAATTTCTTCTTCTTCCTTATCTTCTTTATTATATAATTCAAATCTCCCCGAGTCCTCACAGGTAAACTCCCATACGCTAATTCCAGTGCTGTTATTCCCAATAACCAGATATCAGATTTCGGTCCACTCTCACTCTCATTTTCACTCTCAAACACCTCTGGTGCAGCACCCCATATAGAAATACTCTTCGGATCCAAAAACAAAGATGATGAAGTGGCTTTTCCACGATTACATTCGTACACAGATGCTTCAAATGCTAACTTGGTCGACATTTTTTTAGTCTCCTCGTCTATATGAACAAAGATATCTCCGGCATTCAGAGTCTCATGAACCTTCAGATTGTACATAAGGTGAAATTCCTCTCTCAAACTAACAACTACTTTTTTAAGAACAACAGAAATGAACTCCTCTGGCAATTTCTTTTTGGGACGAGTAGAGAGAACAGAACGAAGCGATCCCTCTGACATATACGGCAAAGAAACACAAAACAAATCCTCAGCAATGAAAGTTCTCTTGGATATAATTATGTTGGGATTAAGAGGATGAGTAATGCGAGTGGCAACTTGACGCCGAATCAAGTTGAATTCATTGTCATGTCGGTTCATGTTGATGATCTTCAAAGTGACATAGCCAGAAGGGACGAGTACACGATCATCCTTGGAATATTTGGAAAACAGAGCTCTGAAAACAGGGCAGCGTCCATTACAAAAAGACCCAATTTCCAAATTGAGAAGATAAGTATCTCTAGTGTTTGGATCAGTGATGGTTTGTTCAAGCCTTGGTTCATTGAAAGAAGCAAAATCCATTGATAGATTTCTTCTATCAGAACCAATTTCAGGGTCTAGACTTCTTGAAGAACCGAGTGTTGGTTTTGAAGAAGAACCAATTTCGTATTTGACAATGAATGGGCTTCTGGCACGTTGTAGGTTTCTGGGATTCATCTTTTCTTGGATGAGAGTTTCAGAAAAAATGGAATTGGTTCTTGAGGAAGACGAAAAAGAAGAAGAAGAAGTATTTATAGCTTTGGCCGTTTGGGTTGTTATTCCCCCGCCTAATTGCTTCAACTACTTTATTTTTATTTTTCATTCTCTTCATGTCTTAAAAATACGAAAATAAGTATACCACATAGTCATAGCTCATGTAGTTCTCTAATTTCTATTTTTTTTTTTAAATATTTTGATTATTAAATTTTGTTATGCTTTTATTTTTATTTTTTTTAATTATTTTTTCTTGAGTCGAGAGTTTATCAAAAATAACTTTTCTATTTTTGACTTCTGAAAAAAAATATATCTACGAACAGTACATTATGCCCAAAAGAAAAAGGAAGAGATCTTAAGGGAGAATTTTGTTCCGGTGTTTAACCGAAAATACAATCCGATATACAACAATAAAAAAAATTATATTTTATTTTTTATAAAATTATTTAAAAACTTGTATTTATAATAGTATACATCCAATCCATAATATTGTAAAGAATTTTAAGAGGTATTTATACCTTCATATATAATAATATTCAACATTATACAGAAAAAGGACTTCATCTTCTTCCTTGAATCAAGTATCAAACTCATCCAAAAACACCTCGAAAAACTATATCAAGTCACTCAAAATTTCACATTTAGACTCCTCAATATATAACTAATCTATTGCAACAATACTCACTTGAAACGGAGCGGAAATTCAATTTTCAAATTTTGAAGTTTTGGGTTTCAAAAATGGCTATCTATGACTTTTGTTGGATTTTTCCCTGAGTTTGTTACCATAATTGAGGTTTTCCTTTTAGTAAAAGGAAAACAGAATTTCTCTATATGTGGCGAATTCTTTTTCTAGTAGAAAAAGATTTATAACTCTATAAATAGATGCTCATTCTTTCTAACTTGATAGCATTCACAATGCAGTCATGCGGGCTTGAGAGTTTTGTGTAGGGAGAGAAACGGTGAGTCACAAGTAACACTTGTGTGAACCTCTTTGTATTTAGAGTGAATTGGTGAGGTTATTTCTCTCGATATTATGTATTCTCTTCTATATAGTGGATTGCTCATCTCCTCTTGTGGATGTAGGTCGATTGATCGAACCACGTTAAATTATTGTCTCTTTATGGTATCATTTATCTTCATAGTCATGTTCTTTCGAGGTTTCTTTGTTAGCTTCCGCATGACACTTGATTTCTGTCGATCCTGACAAATGGTATCAAAGCTTAAGGTAGTGTTGGCCCAAACAAGTGGTATCAAAGCCTAGGTTTGGGTATGTCGGAGTAGTGGACTGTGTTTTGTGAGAAGTTCCCAATATGACAACAGGTGCAGAGATCTACAGTTAATTCCTTCTGTCGAAAGTCTTCTTGGCAAAGTGGTGGTCAAGCAACGTGTCTCACTAGTTGGTAGTGGTGGTGCAAGATGGCTAGAAGATCAAATATATTGTCGCTGAATGGGAGGTTACGAATTGTGTGGTCTTGGTTTGAGGGGAGGATGGTTGGGTATGACATACCCCATCCCACATTGGATGAAGAAGAAAAAATGTAACAATATGTAAGTGCTCACCCAACTCCATTAGTATGAGGGCTTTTGGGATGTGCCCAAAAAAAATCTGCGAGAGCTTGGCCCAAAACAGACAATATCATACTAATATGGAGTTAGGATGGCGGTACGTGCAGTACTAATAATTGGCATCAGAGCTTGGTTGGGATTTCAAGACATGATCAAAGGCTAAGATGTCTTCATCATCTTTAAAAAAGTATGAAATCAAAAAAAATTCAATGGGGCCTCTAGTTTTAGTCTATGGAAGATTAGAATGAGATCATCATTGGTACCAGAAATCTTCCCCTTGGCTTGAATTTCCTTCATCAATTGAAATTACGTCTCTCTGCCTTGCTCTTAGCCCTTCAAAGGGCTTAGTAGGTACTATATACACTAATCAAGTCTAAATAATGTCTAAAACTTATTGGTCGGGATTGCCTTGGTCATCATATCTGCTGGATTATCATATGTAGACACTTTCTTCACATCAACAACCTCTTTAGATATAATATCTCAAATAAAATGATGTTTGACTTTGATATGCTTTGTTCGCTCATGACATTTAATACTTGATAAAATGAATAGCTCTCTGATTGTCACAAAATAGTAAAGTCTTTTGTTGAACTAGTCCAAGATCACTTACCAAGCCTTGTAAATTTTATTATTTTGCTTTTCAATAAAGTGGGTTGTGAGCCTATAATTTAATTTTAAGAAAAATAACTTACCAAGCCTTGTATCCATATAGCCTCATTCACTGCTTCTGTAATCGCCATATACTCAACCTCCGTGGTGTACAAAGCAACAACAGATTGCAAAGTTGGCTTCCAACTAATGGCACTACCAGAAAGAGTAAATACATAACCTGTCAGAGATATTCTTTTATCCAAGTCCCCTGCATAGTTGGAATCCACATAATCTATCACTGATTCACTTGGCTTGTCTTTGGAAAAAAAATCAAACCCACATCTGTAGTTACCTTCAAGTATCTCAAAATTCACTTCACTGTCTGCCAATGTTCTTTACTAGGACATGTCATGTATCTACTCACAACACTGACAACATGTAAAATTTCAGGACAAGTGCAAAACATAGCATACATAATGCTACCAACTACACTCGAATATGGAACACTACATATTTGTTCCCTCTCCTCCTCTATCTTTAATGACATGTCTACAGACAACTTGAAATGGGAAGCCTAAGAATGGAAATAGGCTTAGCACCTATCATATTAAAGCTCTAAAGAACCTTCTAAATATAGGATTGTTGAGATAACCTCAGTTTCCCAACTCTTCTATCTCGAGTAATTTTCATCCTCAATATCTTCTTTGCAATTTCCAAATATTTCATCTCAAACTCCTCACCTAATAGTTGCTTCAATCGTTCTATTTGTGACATATTTTCAACAGTAATAAGCATGTCATCTGCACATATAACAACAAATACACTCAAAAATCATCTCTAAGCTTCTTGTAATACACACAACTATCATGTGCACTTCGAGAAAAGGCATTTTGAATCATAAACGTGTCAAATCTTTTATATCATTGCCTTGGTGACTGTTTCAACCCATATAGAGATTTCTTAAGCAAACAAATATGATTTTCTTTACTCGGAGTGATAAATCCCTCAGATTGATTAATGTAAATTTGTTCTTCCAACTCTCCATGTAAGAATGCAGTTTTCACATCTACCTGTTCTAACTCTAGGTTGTGAAGAGCCACCAAAGCTAGTAAGATCTTGATAGAGCTATATTTCACTATCAGAGAGAACACTTCATTACAGTTTATTCCCTCTCATTGTATAAAACCTTTAGCTACCAACCTTGCCTTGTATCTTGGTGTTTTAACTCCTAAATTACCTTCCTTTATGTTGAAAATCCACTTGCATTCTATCACTTTTTTTCTCTTAAGCAATGAAACAAGCTTCCATGTTTAATTCTTTTGCGGAGACTCAATCTCTTTACTCATAGCACTAATCTATTGATCTGCTTTTGAATTAGAACTAACTTCTTTATAGCTATTAGTCTCAAGCATGTAACTGGTTTCTGCGATTGATAAAGCAATTTCTATAAAGCTTGCATATCCAAAAAGATTTTTATCAACCACATTTGCAAAAAAAATTTGGTGGGTCGATCACTCTCTTTTTTCTACCTGTTGTAATGCTATATGATTGTTATTGTACAGGTGCATCACCATTATCATCTTGATTAATGTCTTGCACCTCCTCTACTTCTGAATTATTGAGTTGAGCTAGTGGAGATTCAACTTCTAGCTCTATGTGGTCACTAACACCATGATCTATTTCTGCTATTGCCTTTTCCTCCTGACTATCTAGCGAGGCAAATTCATTAAATATCACATCCTTACTAATAATTAATCCTGGAGTCTTTTGATTTGTGTACCACAACATATAACCTTTCACTCCAGTTGCATACCCTAGAATATATGCACTTCTTTGCCCTCGGTTCAAGTTTACCATCTCTCACATAAACATAAGCAGGACAACCAAATACCTTAAATTTGAATAATCAGCAGGCGAACTGGACCAAATCTCAAAAGGAGTTTTGAACTCAACAGCTAGGGATGGAGATTTATTGACCAAATACAAGTTATATTGATTTCTTCAGCCCAAAAAACTTTGCTAACACATGAGTGTAAAAAGCATACTTCATGCCATATCATAAAGTGTCCTGTTCATACGTTCTGCAACACCATTTTGTTATGGTGTTCCAACACAAGTGTGATGTCTCACTATGCCCTCACTATTGCAGAAGTCATTGAACGCTAAGTTGCAAAATTCTAACCTATTGTCAATTTGTAGACATTTAACTTTTTTTGGGTTTTCCTCTCAACCATCGTCTTCTATTTAACAAATATTGAAAATGTCTTATCTTTTATTTTTAGAAAATACACTCATACCATTCTTGAGTAATCATCAATCAAAGTCATAAATTACCCGACACCACTTTTAAAGGGAATTCTATTTGGACCTCACAAGTCTGAACGTATATAATCTAACTTGTCTTTGATTTTGTGTGTTCCCTTCTTGCTGAACTTCACGTTTGTTTACTTACCAAACACATAATGCTCACAAAAATTCAAAGCTTGATTTTTGTAACCATCCAATAAATTCTACTTGTTCAACAAAGATAATCCCTTGTCACTCATATGACCAAGTCACAAGTGCCACAATTGAGACTGATTCAGATCACTCTTTCCAGAAGCTACGATTGTTTCCCCTTCAACTACACTGGCTTGCAGATAATACAGTCTAGAATGAAGCTTGCCTTTCATGAGTACCATGGAGCCTTTACACACTTTAAGTATTTCATTTTTTGAGTGGAACTTATTCCCTTGATCATCCAAAGTCGAAAGAGAAATTAAATTTCTCTTCATTCAAGGAACATGTCAGCACTCAATATTTCTGATAATGCTATCTAACATTCTCAATTTAATGTTACTAATCCCCTCTACCTCTAATGAATTGTCATCACCTAGGTAGACCGTCTTTTTCGTCTATTTGTAAGTTGCAAACTAATTTTATGTGGACTCATTTGAAAAGTTTCACCAAAATCAAGAACCCAAGAATTGTGCCTATGATTAGAACTCACAACACAAATTTCTACTACATAGTCATTGTCATCAGAATTGTTACCAGCATCGACAATGTTTTCTGAGTGATCAACTTTCTACTTTCTCTTTTCTTTCTTCAGTTTAGGATAATCTCTTTTGTAATGACCCTTTTTCCCGCACTCATAGCAGTTCTGCTTTCTTGCTCTAAACTTCGATCTAGCATTAGACTTTTTTTTTAATGAAAATTCTTTTGTTGTGTTCTTTCCCTACTCATAAGACCTTCACCCATAGTTTTGCTGTCCGAAAAGGTCTTCTTCAACTCTTTAGATTTTAGTGCATTACTAACATCATCAAGTGAGATATTGTCTTTCCCATATAGCAATGTACGACAAAAGTATTGTGAGACGGTGACAAAGAACATAACACTATTAAGGCCTAATCCTAATTTTTGATTTTGATATCTACATTCTTCAAAGTCCATTATAATTGCATTAAACTCATCAAGGTGAGTTTTGACCGGTGTACCTTCCTTCATACGCAGATTGTATAACCTCCTTTTCAAGTAGAGGCAGTTTCTCAGCGATTTCTTAGAATACAGATCTTCTAACTTCTTCCACGCTGTTGCTGCAGATTTCTCTTCACCAATTTACCAAAGAATGCTATCTGTAACGCTCATGAATATCGCACTCAAAGCCCTCTTCTTTAGTTCTGCTTGTTTCTATTCTTTCAACTCTTTTAGAAAGTCCTCCTCAATTACCTTCCATAATACTTGTAACACCAATGATGATCTCATTCTAATCTTCCATAGACTAAAATTAAGCCCACATTGAATGTTTCTATTTCATACTTTGTTGAAGATGATGAAGACATCTTACCCCTTAATTATGTCTAGAAATCTGTCACGACCCAAAAATGGACGTGATGGCACTTGCTCAAACCCACCAGAACAAGTCAGCCTAAACCCAACAAGAAATCGAAATGACGTGCGGAAGTACTAAATAAAATAGATAACTAAAAAGAGAAATCTTCGCAAACTTAAATACCACCCAAGGATTGGTTGTCACGTGTACAAGCCACTAGTCATACAGAATCCAAGAATTTACAAGTTTGAAACTGTCTTTTTTCTCAAATAGAACAAAGCAGAAAGGAAACAGGACAAGAGAGTCAGCCAAATGACAACAGCTGCCTCTTTAAATCTCCTGAGAAACCTCGGATGATCAAGAAATATACTACTCATGGTCTGGGCTCAAAACCTACACAAGTGTAGAAGCAAGGGTGAGTACCAAAAATAATGCGGTACCCAACAAGTCAACTAGCAAAACAGAATAAGTCCGATAGAATACACAAACTCCTTTCACACCCAACCACATACCGCCAAACTGCACACCTGCACTCAGAAAAGTCTCAGTCTAGCAACGCATAATACATTCTAGAGATAGTTTCTAGTATGTCACAAATATCAAATCACAAGTCACAACTCACAAGTAACAACACAATCAAACACAAGATTAACATCATGTCACACAGGAATATGCAAGGATGAGATGCAATGCTTATGCAATAATTACTGGCAATGACCTCGGCATCATAACATCACTGAAAAAATACCTCACATCACAACATTGCCGGTAAAGGCCTCGGCATAATATCATCGCCGGCAAAGACCTCGGCATAATATCATTGCCGACAAAGACCTCGGCATCATAATATCATCGTCGGCGAAGACCTCGGCATCACAATATCACTAGCACAGATCTCAACATCACAATCTCGCCGGCAAAGACCTCGGCATCACCTCTCGACCGGTAAAGACCTCGGTCCTAAATTTTTACCATCTCACTCATATCAATATTCAGAACAATGCAAATGTGTGTATCATAGAATGAATGAACATGAGATGAAGTCCACAAACAAATGCACTCCTCATCACCAACCACAACAATATATCTCAAAAGAATATATATATAATTCTCATCACTTAAACACATGTTTAATTCAAGTGTCACAACAACACACCAACTCACATTTTATATTTAAGCACTCTCATTAAAATATTTCACGAATCACACATAGGAGAAAGAATAATTCGAGAATTTTACAAGAATTACAAAGTTTTTAAAAGTTCACTTGCCTTAGTCGAATCGCGATCAATCAAACACTTGAGCCTTTCCCTTTCGAATAGAATCCGTAGCACAACGATCGAGTCAAATAAATTACCACAATAAGATTTCACAACTAATAATACCCATATTACTATACGTCTAGCCTAGACCCAAAAACTAATCAATTTCATGGTCAATTCCTAATATTTCAAGCTTAGGATTAAGTTTCAATTTCTCCAATATTAATACCGAAAAAAATAAATGTACACGTCCGAAGGTGTACAAACCAGTGCATGTTCGAACGAATAATCAAGAGCACTGGCAGAAGTGCTGCAGATGAGGAAATTGAAAAAATATACAAGTAAATATATATATATATATATATTTTCCATTATGGGTAGCTTTGGGATTTGCCCAATGGCACCATTAAAACCTATAATCTTGTCCCCCTTATAAGGGACATTGGAGAAATTGCAATTTTTTTGACCCAATTTTCTTATTTCCACTCTACATGTACAATAGTACCAATTTAGCATTAATTACACCTATATCTATACTAAAAAGGCTGTAAAAATAGTAGCTATAGATGAAAATTCTTTACCTGAATTGTTTTGCTTGCTCTTTCTTAGATGCCAAACTCCCAAACCCGTATCTTCTCCTTCTTTTTTTTTTTTTTCCTTTTAAAACTGATAAATCCCACTAACCTAATTTAATACATAGGTCAAGTGGATATAAGGTTTTCAACAAATTAACATTTAGCCCATCACTTATTAATTATTCAAACTTACCCATAAATTATATAGTCTTAGTTATCGAATAGTCCAAAGTACCCACTAAAATTTTTCGAGGGAGGTACTTTATGAAATCAAGCGGACTAATTTCAGAAATAATATTACGGGTCACTACATTATTCACCACTAAAAATCATGTTCATCCTCGAACATAAGGTTAAAAAAAAGGTATCTGAAGCTTCGAAAAGACGAGGATATCTAGCACGCATGTCAGACTCTATCTCCCAAGTCGCCTCTCTAACTGGAAGATTCTTCCATTGCACCTTCACGGAAGTAATCTCTTTGCTTCTAAGCTTACGGACATATCTATCCAAGATAGCTATAGGCTCCTCCTCAAATGATAAGTCTGGACTCAACACCACTGAATCAAATGAAAGTATATGAGACTCATCGGGCACATACTTCCGAAGCATGGAGACATGAAACACGGGATGCACGGGTGACAAGCTAGGTGGCAAAGCTAGTCTATAGGCCACCTCTCCGACTCGCTCTAAAATCTCAAATGGGCCAATGAATCTAGGGCTAAGCTTTCCTTTCTTACCAAACCGCATAACGCCCTTCATAGGTAACACTCTAAGCCAAACATGATCGCCAACCATAAACTCTAGGGCTCGAACCCTCCTATCTGCATAACTCTTCAGTCGACTCTGAGCAGTCAACAACCTACCCTGAATCATATGGACCTGTTCCATAGCATCCCCAAGAAAGTCTGCATCTAATGAGTCCATCTCAGCATGATCAAACCAACCAATCAGAGATCTACACCATCTACCATACAAAGCTTCGAATGGAGCCATCTGAATACTGGATTGATAACTATTATTATAGACAAACTTTGCTAAAGGCAAGTGTTGGTCCCAACAGGAACCAAAATCGATCACACACACTCAAAGCATGTCCTCCAACACCTGAATCGTCCGTTCAGACTGTCCATCTGTCTGAGGGTGAAAGACTGAACTCATATCCAGCTGAGTGCCTAGACCATGCTGCAAGGCCCTCCAGAAATGTGAAGTGAAGAGTGAACCCCGATCTGAAATTATAGATACAGGCCACCATGCAATCTAACTATCTGACTGATGTAAAGCTCAGCCAACTTCTCCATTGTATACTTAACCTTGACAGGAATAAAATGGGCAGACGTAGTCAATCGATCCACAACTACCTAGATAGAGTCATAACCACCCATAGTAGTGGGCAAACCCACCACAAAATCCATAGTGATACGCTCCCACTTCCATGTAGGAATGGGCATCCTTTGTAACTCACCTCCAGGCCGTTGGTGCTCATACTTAACCTGCTGACAAGTTAAACACCTGGACACAAAGTCTGTGTTGTCCTTTTTCATGCCACACCACCAGTAATGCTGACTCTGGTCATGATACATCTTCGCTGCTCCTAGAGAATGGAATAACGAGCACAATGAGCCTCCTTAAGAATCAATCTAATCAAGTCAGCCACCTTAGGCACACAAATTCGAACTCCAATCCTCAAAACACCATCAGGATCAAGCGTTGCTTCCTTAGCCTCTCCTCTAAACACTTTGTCTCTGACAAGACACAACTTTTCATCCTCAAACTGGCGCTCTCGAATCAGGTCCATCAAGGAAGAACGAGCCTCAATGAAAGCAAGTGCACCACCCTCATCAGAAATATGTAACCTGACTAGGCCATTAGCTAGACGCTGAACATCCCTGGCCAAAGGTCGCTCCTCAACTCGAATGGCGGCTAGACTCTCCATGCTAGAAGTCTTTCTACTCAAGGCATCGGCCACCACATTAGCCTTCCCTGGATGATATAAGATGGTCAAATCATAGTCCTTTAGCAACTCAATCCACCTACGCTGCCTCAAGTTTAGATCTTTTTGACTGAAAATATACTGAAGACTCCTATGGTCAGTGAAGACCTCACAATGTACACCATATAAGTAATGACGCCACAACTTAAGCACAAAAACCATAGCCTCTAATTCTAAGTTATGGGTAGGATAATTCTTCTCATGAACCTTCAATTGTCTAGAAGCATAGGCAATCACTTTCCCCTTTTGCATCAAAACACCACCTAATCCAACTCCTGCAGCATCACAATACACCATAAAGTCCACACCTGCCTCAGGTAGTGTCAAAATAGGAGCTGAAGTCAACAAAGTCTTGAGCTTTTGGAAGCTCTCCTCACATTCATCGGACCAATGAAAGGCTACATTTTTCTGAGTTAATCTATTCAATGGGGTTGCAATAGAAGAAAAACCCTGAATAAACCGTCGATAATACCCAGCTAACTCCACAAATCTGCGAATCTCGATAGTTGAAGTAGGCCGTGTCCAACCTCTAACTACCTCAACCTTAGACGGATCCACTCTAATCCCCTCCTTAGACACCACATGCCCTAAGAATACCACCAAATCAAGCCAGAACTCACACTTGGAGAATTTTGCAAATAACTTTTCCTCTCTCAACCTCTGTAGCACTATTCTCAAGTGACGAACATGATCAACCTCAGTCTTGGAATATATCAAAATGTCATCAATGAATACTATCACAAAAGAATCTAAGTACGGACGAAACACCCTATTCATCAACTCCATGAATGTTGTAGGGGCGTTAGTCAACCCAAAGGACATCACCAAAAATTCTTAGTGGCCATAACGAGTTCGAAAAGCTGTCTTAGGAATATCTGATGCTCTAATTCTCAGTTGATGATAACCAGACCTTAAGTCAATCTTAGAAAACAAGGCCGCCCCGTGAAGCTGATCAAACAAGTCATCAATATGGGAAAGAGGGTACTTGTTCTTGACAGTCACCTTGTTCAACTGTCTGTAATCAATACACATCCTCATAGACCCATCTTTCTTTTTCACAAACAAGACTGGGGCACCCCAAGGAGACACACTAGGACGAATAAACCCTTTGCTCAGCAAATCTTGATGTTGCTCCTTTAATTCTTTCAGTTCAGCTGGAGCCATTCTATATGGAGGGATGGAGATGGGCTTAGTGCCTGGCTCTAGATCAATAGGAAAGTCAATATCCCTATCGGGAGGAACACCTGGAAGGTCAGTAGGAAACACATCGACAAACTCTTGAACCACAGGAATAGACTCCATAGAAGATGGTTCAACACTGGTATCTCGAATGAAAGCTAAGTAAGACAAACACCCCCTCTCAATCAATTTCTTAGCATGGATGTAGGAAATAATTTTGTTAGGATAAGAACCACTATCACCCTTCCACTCAATCTTTGGTACACCGGGCATGGCTAAGGTCATAGTTTTTTCATAGCAATCAAGAATAGCATGATAAGGAGAAAGGCAATCCATCCCCAAGATAACATCAAAGTCTACCATCTCCAGAATAATCATATCTACCCAAGTATCATACCAAGCCAGAGAAACAAGACAGGATCGATATACTCGATCCACCACTAAAGGCTCGCCTACTGGTATGGAAACATGCACGGGCACTGACATCCGTTCACACAATAAATCAAACCCAGACGAAAAGTATGTAGACACATAAGAGTAGGTAAATCCAGGATCAAATAGCACAGATGCAGGTCGATAACAGACTGGAACAATACGTGTAATAACTGTGTCTGAAGCCTTAGCCTCGGGCCTCCCAGGAAAAGAATAGCACTGAGCTCCTCTGCCACCCCTGGTCTGAGCAACACCTCGAGCTCCACCACGTGGAACAAAGGTACTACTATCTGAAGTCCTGCCACCTCTAGTAGTTTGACCCCTGCCTCGACCCCTGGTCGGTGGAGCCAAATCTCTAACTGGAGCTGCCGAATAAGTACGATGAGTTCCCGAATGAATCTGGAAGGGACACTATCGAATCAAGTGGCCTGGATCCCCACACCCAAAGCAAGACCTTGGTGTAGAAAATTGTTGTCCACCAAATGAATTGCTATGGCTACCACGGGTGGAATTGTGGGACCCTCGAGACATCTGTCCACCCTCAGCTGCTGGCGTAGATGCATGCACAGGATCTTGACGCCTAAAGGATCCACCACTCCTATGCGAACCTCTACCTCCTGATGAAGTACCAGAAAACTGCCCCGTAGTACGAGCCCTCTTAGGGTCCCCAAACTCCTCTCGAACCAATAACTCTGCCTCCTTGCCGGTGCTCACAATAGACTGAAAAGAAGCCCCCTCACGAGCTACTCTGAATACATAAGATCTAATGGAGAAATTCAAGCCCCTCACATACCTGCGGACTCTCTCCACCTTATCTGTAATTATAGCTAAGGCATGTCGAGATAATTGACAAAAACGAGCCTCATACTCAGTAACAGTCATACCACCCTACCTCAACTCCTCAAACCTCAATCGGCTCTCCTCTCGTACACTCCAAGGAATGAAACGATCCTAAAAAGCAATGGAGAACACATTCCAATCCACTGGAGGGGATCCGACTGGTCTGGATCTCACATAAGTCCTCCACCACTCCCTGGCTGGCCCACGGAGCTGGAGTGCAACAAAACGGACACCACGCTGATCAACTAAACCCACTGCTTCTAGCATCTCATGGCACAAGGTCAGAAACTCATGGGCGTCCTCGCTCCTACCACCCTGAAATTGAGGTGGTTTGATCTTCTGAAATCTTTCGTAACTAAGCTGATCATCTGCTGCCAAGACTTCCCCTGGAGTGGTTTGTGCCCCAATAGTTGGTGCAGGAACCACTGGGGGCTGAACCACCTGATTATCAAGAACTTGGTCGTGATGATGCCCTGAAGTCTGTTCCCCCACTCTCGTCTGAGAAACTCCCTGCGTGCCTGTCACACCACCCCCCCGAGTAAAGTTCTCAAGCATGCCCATCATCCTCAGCAGGGTGTCCTAAAGCAATGGTGCAACTATGGGCTCTAGAAGAGCCTGATCCTCATCAACTTCTATCTGTGGCTCTGGAGAAGCCCCTCTAGCTTGTCCTCTAACTGGTGTCGTCCCTCGGGCACGTCCTCTCACTAATGCCACTCCACGAGCATGGCCTCTAGCTCGGCCCCTTCCCCTACCTCTAATTGAGGCCTCAACCATGGCCTCGGGAGCTGCCTCGCCTCTAGCACCAGTAATTGTAGCTCTAGTCCTTGCCATCTGTCAAAGAGCATGGGCACAACTCAATACTAACGAAGATAACCACGAACGATAAGAGAGAATAAATAAAAAGGAGATTCCTAACAGTCTCAATAGCCTCTCAAAGATAAGTACATGCGTCTCTGTACCGATCCTTGAGACTCTAATTAGACTTGGCTCGTACACACGTGAGACCTATGAACCTGGGGCTCTGATACCAACTATCACGACCCAAAAATGGATGTGATGGCACTTGCTCAAACCCACCAGAATAAGTCAGCCTAAATCCAACAAGAAATCGAAATGACGTGCGGAAGTACTAAATAAAATAGATAACTAAAAGAGAAATCTTCGCAAACTTAAATACCACCCAAGGATTGGTTGTCACGTGTACAAGCCACTAGTCATACAGAATCCAAGAATTTACAAGTTTGAAACTGTCTTTCTTCTCAAATAGAACAAAGCAGAAAGGAAATAGGACAAGAGAGTCAGCCAAATGACAACAGCTGCCTCTCTAAATCTCCTGAGAAGCCTCGGATGATCAAGAAATATACTACTCACGGTCCAGGCTCAAAACCTACACAAGTGTAGAAGCAAGGGTGAGTACCAAAAATAACACGGTACCCAACAAGTCACCTAGTAAAACAGAATAAGTCCGATAGAATACACAAACTCCTTTCATACCCAACCACATACCGCCAAACTACACACCTGCACTCAGAAAAGTCCCAGTCCAGCAACACATAATACATTCTAGAGATAGTTTCCAGTATGTCACAAATATCAAATCACAACTCACAAGTAACAACACAATCAAACATAGGAATAACATCATGCCACACAGGAATATGCAAGGATGAGATGCAATGCTTATGCAATAATTACTGGTAATGAACTCGGCATCATAACATCACTGAAAAAAATACCTCACATCACAACATCGTCGGTAAAGACCTCGGCATAATATCATTGCTGGCAAAAATCTCGGCATAATATCATCGCCGGCAAACACCTCGGCATCACAATATCATTGCCGGCAAAGACCTCGGCATCACAATACCACTAGCACAGATCTCAATATCACAATCTCGCCGGCAAAGACCTCGGCATCACATCTCGACCGGTAAAGACCTCGATACCAACTTTTTACCATCTCACTCATATCAATATTCAGAACAATGCAAATGTGTTTGTCATAGAATGAATGAACATGAGATGAAGTCCACAAACAAATCTACTCCTCATCACCAACCCCAACAATATATCTCAAAAGAATATATATATATATATATATATATATATATATATATATATATATATATATAATTTTCATCACTTAAACACATGTTTAATTCAAGTGTCACAACAACACACCAACTCATATTTTATATTTAAGCACCCTCATTAAAATATTTCACGAATCACACATAGGAGAAAGGATAATTCGAGAATTCTACAAGAATTACAAAGTTTTTAAAAGTTCACTTGCCTTAGTCGAATCGCGATCAATCAAACACTTGAGCCTTTCCCTTTCGAATAGAATCTCTAGCACCACGATCTAGTAAAATAAATTACCACAATAAGATTTCACAACTAATAATACCCATATTACTATACGTCTAGCCTAGACCCAAAAACTAATCAATTCCATGGTCAATTCCCAAAATTTTAAGCCTGGGATTAAGTTTCAATTTCTCTAATATTAATACCAAAAAGTATAAATGTATACGTCCGAAGGTGTACAAACCAGTCATGTTCTAACGAATAATCAAGAGCACTGGCAGAAGTGCTGCAGATGAGGAAATTGAAAAAATATACAAGTAAATATGTATATATTGTCCATTATGGGTAGCTTTGGGATTTGCCCAATGGCACCATTAAAACCTATAATCTTGTCCCCCTTATAAGGGACATAAGAGAAATTGCAATTTTTTTTACCCAGTTTTCTTATTTCCACTCTACAGGTACAATAGTACCAATTTAGCATTAATTACACCTATATCTATACTAAAAAGGCTGTAAAAAAGTAGCTATAGATGAAAATTCTTTACCTGAATTGTTTTGCTTGCTCTTTCTTAAACGCCGAACTCCCAAACCCGTATCTTCTCCTTCTTTTTATTTTATTTTTTTCTTTTAAAACTGATAAATCCCACTAACCTAATTTGATACATAGCTCAAGTGGATATAAAGTTTTAAACAAATTAATATTTAGCCCATCACTTATTAATTATTCAAACTTACCCTTAAAGTAAATAGTCTTAGTTATCGAATAGTCCAAAGTACCCACTAAAATATTTTGAGGGAGGTATTTTTATGAAATCAAGCAGACTAATTTTAGAAACAATATTATGGGTTATTACAAAATCTCAACCAAGCTTTGGTACCAATTGTTATGGAAATATCATGGATTAACTAACACAAAATCACAAACAAAGAAAATAGAGAAGAAAAATAACACAAGATTTAACGAGGTTCGACTATCCCTACTCCTCCTAGCAAAGAGAGAGAGAGAGTGTGTTTTCCACTATAAAAGAAAAGAAGTTTACAATGTTTTAGAGTCCTCACCTAGATCTTCTATATATAGATCCCAATTAATCCCAAAACTATAAGAGAAAGATTTTCGTAGTCCAAGAAGGACAATATGTTCCTTTTCCAAATCTATTAGGACAAGGGTCTTTTGCACCAATAGGGATTGTGAGTTTCCTAAAATATACAGGAGAAAAATTCAAGACATAATTAATAAATAATTAACAACTTTAATGAAATGTCAATAATACTTCATAATAAGTTCAACAATGGAGATAAAAATAATTACTTAATGTAAAAGTTTCTCTAAAAGTACAAGCCATTATCTATCACTCAACTATATATACGTATAGGACATTCATTTCACTTCAAGCAAATAAATAAATAAATTATTACTGTTGCAATAATCACTTTCCTTAGAAAAACCACAAATAACTTTGCTATAGTAACAAAATCACATCTAAAAATTTTAAAAAAATATAATATACCATCAAAAAATTTGAATTTTATTTTCTTTTCTTAGGATTCGATAATGTAATATGATATTGATATATAATACCCTCTGGTATGGGATAATCTTTCCATATTTTATAAGAGAATGTTTTAATTTTCTTATAAAAAATAAAGGTATTCTATTTTATACATAACAAACATATAAAATAACTTTACACAAAAATTATATATTCTCATGAACTAAAAGAATATAATTCGTCATATTTTTTAAAGTCTTATATTCTTTTTCAACTATTTCATTTGATTTAGGTGAATATGAAAAAATAACTTCATGAATAATTTTTCCTTTTCATAAAAGTCATTAATATTTACTAAGTATTATCAAATTTATAGTGAGATATAAAGAATAAAAATAAAATCACTATTTTAATATAATAAATGACATAGCCAAAAGTTAAACTGAATAATTAATTGAATATAGAAAATAAATAAGAGACTAAGATAACATGTGTGGTCTTGTAAACTAGGCTTAGCGACAAGTTTGTGTGACAAATAATGAAAACAAGATGTTAGTATTTGATGAAGTAAAATATGATTTCTTGTATATATTTACGTGTGTTTTCATTTGTCTATAACAGTGATCCTATAATTTATGTAGGTATCATTTTCTAGAAATTGATTGCTTATGCTTAGACCTCATCACTTATGATAAATAACATAATTAATAACATTAAAGAGTTAAGAAGTGATGCTCAACTTTGCTAGAGGGATAGTTTCATAACAATTAACAACTACCATTAATCGTCAATCTTTCTTTTGGGTGCTCATGATTTGAGGTGATTTCTACTGGGAAAATATCATAGGATCTTAGTATAATAACGTTGTTTTGATTTGTTTTTATGTGTTTCTACATGAGTAACCTTGTGTCTGATTTTATCTTTCCTTCCACATTGCATGAAAGCTTTGAAATGCACCATTATTGAAGCTTGAATCTTAAATACAATTCTCAATTTTGAATTTTTTTAAGTGATTGGTGAATAAATTTAGTCCAAATCTAAAAATTTTGTTAATAGATTCTAGTGGATGTTTGAAAGCACTGGTAGTGTATTTGAAGAATTAGAGAGAGATATGTTTTAAAGAATGAAATAACATTTAAATTCTCCAAAATTAGAAGGGACAATTAAGGTGCTCGACCTGTCTGTTTCACTGTCTATAGCTTGTGTGTCATGCAAAGAAGTATGTTATATCATTTGGACTTTGTAAAGGCATTCACCACTTCATTGCCTGTGTTTTCATCTTATTTTTTTATAGTTTTTTTTTTGTATTAAAATTGTAAAATTATTATAAATGATAAATAATTATAATCGACAAACTTAAATTATTTAAAGAGGGAGTTAAGGTGCTTAAGCAGGCATCAGTCGACAATTTTGCTTGAGCACTTAAATGGTATATCTATATTTTTGTAGTGGTTCTTCTGTTTTAATGTAGTTGACTTATTTTATTTTAATATATATTAAAGACTACATAAAAATATTATAGATCATGATAATTGATAACTTACAATATTTAAAAGAACATATAAATAAATTCGATTGATTTTTGAAATAATCTATTAGTGTCATATAAAATAGGACAATAGAATTACCGCGTATTATTTAATTTAAAAAATATGTAAAAAGTATGGTAAATCTCAATATTGACAACATTTGATTGACTCTTGAAATTCTATCTTTGCTATATACATTGGGAGAAAATGAATAATATACATTATTTTAAAATAATGTAAAAAATATGACAAATCACAATAATTAACAACCTAACATATTTAACAGACATGCACAAGGTTCGATTGATCCTCGAATCAATACTACATAAATAGGCATAGATGAGTATCATATATTATTTGAAAATGATGTAAAAGTAATATATACCACAATAATTAAAAAAAATTAAAATTTTATCAATGCCACATAAACTAAACAAGGGGAGCAACATATATTGTATAAAAAATATTATAAATCACAATAATAAACCACTTAAAATATTAAAAATAAACATATTAAAAATTAATTATCTGTCTAAATCCTATTCTGACCCTTTAAATTCTATCTATGTTACTAAATTGAGACAAAAATATAACCGATAGTAGCTAAGTCCATGCTAGCACGAGCATCTATGTCTAGTATATATTCAACGTGGACTAATTTTAATAACATCCTAAAATATAAGCCAATTTTGATAGTATTATCATTTTTGTTGTATTATGCACAATTAGTTATATCTCCTCTCCCTCTCCGACGAAATAAATATTGCTAAAAAATAAATTAATATGAAAAAAGTACGCAGTAACGAAAATATGTAATATGTATTTACCCTACTCCACTATAATTTGAAAGAATATTCATAGCTATAATTAGGATTTATAACAATTTTCTCTTCCTGTCTCCCTCTTCTTTCTCCTTTCTCTCTGCATTATTGCTCGACTCTTTCCTCTTTCTCTGCCCTCTCTCGTTCGCCTTTCTTTGCTCATCCTCTTTCTCTCTCGCCGCGTCCTTTTTCTCTTAATACAAATATAAGAATAACAATCAATGATACAAATATAAACGTTAATCGTCAATGATACGAATACAAATAATGATTATCAACTATACATATTCTTTTTGGGTATCTCTAACCCAAAACACCAAATTTTATAATAAAATGATGTCAATCCTGTTTTAGTTTAAATCAATTTTAATCCACTGCATCAAATTTTACACACACACACAAAAACGAAATAAATTCTCTCTCTTTATTAATATGTTATTATTTTTAATTTTTTAATTTTTTATTTCATTTATATTTCTTATTTTATAAAACAAATTCTTTCTAAAACATTCACCATATATAATTCATATTCTTTTCTTTTATAAATGCTTAGTATAAGATTATTATATATAATTTTTGAAATAATATAAATTACTTCTATGTTATAAAATAAATCTAGAATTAACTAGAATATATGTAAGGGGAATCAAAAGCTTAAAACTGAGGAGAAGAGAAAATAATATATTGTAGTGTATTTATTTTTCTTTCACTGATGCGTACAAAGAATGGAATGTTGAAGCATATTTATATGGCAATGGTAGTCATTAATGTGGACTACCAAAGCCTTGGAAATTGTATATCTCCACTATTGTGGACTTTAAGTATGGCAATACATACTCAACACTCCCCCTGAATTGTCCATGTAAAGGGAAGTTCTAGGTGACATTAATACGCACCATTAGCTGCCTCATTAAAAACCTTACCAGGAAAACCCAGTGGGATAAAACCTTGGTTAAGAAAAAAAGAGTACAGCGCGTATTTTACTCCCCCTAATGAAGACTTCATTTGATACTTTGGAGACGGTACATTTCAATCTTATATCTTAGCTTTTCAAATGTTGACGTTGGCAATGTCTTGGTGAATAAATCTGCAAGATTATCACTCGAACGAATTTGTTGTACATCAATATCACCTTTCTTCTGAAGATCATGTGTGAAGAATAATTTCGGTGAAATGTGTTTCGTTCTGTCTCCTTTTATGAAGCCACCTTTTAATTGAGCTATGCACGCATCATTGTCTTCAAATATGACCGTGGGTACTATGACATCCTTTTTCAGTCCATATTTTCTTCGATGAAATGTATCATTGATCTCAACCACACACATTCTCTACTTGCTTCATGAATTGCAATTATTTCAGCATGATTTGAAGAAGTAGCAACAACTGACTGCTTTGTAGATCGCCATGATAAAACAGTTCCTCCACATGCAAAGAGATAGCCGGTTTGAGATCGGGCTTTATGTGGGTCTGATAAATAACCTGCATCTGCATAACCAATAAGGTCTGCACAACCTTTATTAGTATAAAACAAACCCATATCAATTGTACCTTTTAGGTATCGCAAAATATGCTTGATACCGTTCCAGTGCCTTCGCGTTGGGGAAGAACTATACCTTGCTAGCAGATTAACAGAAAATGTTATATCAGGTCTGGTTGAGTTAGCAAGATACATGAGTGCACCAATGGCACTGAGGTATGGTACTTCTTTACCAAGAAGTTCTTCATCCTCTTCTGGGGGACGGAATGGATCTTTATTCACTTCAAGTGATCTAACAACCATTGGAGTACTTAATGGATGTGCTTTGTCCATATAGAATCGCTTTAAGATTTTCTCAGTATAGGCAGAATGATGAACAAAGATCCCGTCTGCTAAATGTTCAATTTGTAGACCCAGACAAAGTTTTGTCCTTCCAAGATCTTTCATCTCAAATTCTTTCTTTAAATATTCAATTGCCTTTGGACCTCTTCAGGAGTTTCAATGAGATTTATATCATCAACATAAACAGTGAGTATTACAAACTCTGATTCTGTTTTCTTAATGAAAAGACATGGAAAAATGACATTATTTATATATCCTTTATTTATTAAGTACTCACTAAGGCGATTATACCACATATGCTTTGATTGTTTCAGACCATATAATGATCTTTGTAATTTGACTGAGAACATTTCCCGAGACTTAGTACATGCTTCGGGCAATTTGAATCCTTCTGGAATTTTCATGTAAATTTCACTGTCAAGTGAACCATAGAGGTAAGCTGTAACTACATCCATTAGATATATTTCAATATTTTCATGTACAGTTAAACTGATGAGATATCGAAAGGTTATTCCATCCATAACAGGTGAATATGTTTCCTCATAGTTGACACCGGGCTTCTGAGAGAATCCTTGTGCAACAAGGCGTGCCTTGTATCTTACAATATCATTTCTCTCATTTTGCTCTCGCACAAAAACCCATTTATAGCCAACTGGTCTTACACCATCAGGGGTTTGGACTACAGGTCCAAATACCTCACGATTAGAGAGTGAATTCAATTCAGATTAAATAGCTTCTCTCCATTTTGGCCAATCATCTCTGTGTCGACATTCTTCGACGGATTTAGCTCAAGACTTTCACTGTCTTGCATGAGGCTAAGTGCAACATTATATGCAAAAACATTATCCACTGTAATTTTTGATCGATCTAAACTTATCTCATCACCAATAGAACTTATTGGAAGTTCTTTATTCACTTGAGTCTCGGGTTCACTGATTTCTTCAAGAATATCAGGATTTCTCAAGTTTGGATCTTCTTCAGGAAGTCCTTTTGTAGTATCATTTTCATTATTCCTTATGCTTTTCTTTCTAGGATTTTTATCCTTTGAACCCACTAGTTTACCACGCTTCAGGCATGTTTGGGATTCAAAAGCAGTTGGTCCCTTTGGGACTTCGATCCAGATAGGCACATTCACTGCAGGGATATGTGATTAGTTATCCGTTTCAAATCAGTAAATGCATCTGGCATTTGATTTGCTATTGTCTGCAAATGGATGATCTTCTAGACCTCCTGTTCACATGTGCGTGTTCGTGGATCAAAATGAGATAGTGATGAAACTTTCCACGCAATTTCTCCAATTTCTTTCTGGGGTTCCTTTTTCTCTCCCTCTAATTGCGGGAAAATTGTTTCATCAAACCGACAATCTGCAAATCTGGCAGTAAATAAATCTCCTGTCAACGGTTCGAGGGAGCGAATTATGGAGGGTGAGTCGAACCCAACATATATACCTAACCTCCGTTGAGGGCCCATCTTAGTGCGTTGCAGTGGTGCTACAGGCACGTATACCGCACAACCAAAAATTCGTAGATGAGCTATATTTGGTTCATGACCAAATACCAGTTGTGATGGAGAATATTCATGATAATTAGTCGGTCTGAGACGTACAAGTGCTGCTGCATGTAAGATAGCATGACCCCACACGTCAATGGGTAATCTTGATTTCATGAGCAGTGGTCTAGCTATCAATTGCAGGCGCTTAATAAATGACTCTGCAAGGCCATTTTGAGTATGAACATGAGCTATCGGATGTTCAATTTTTATCCCAATTGATATGCAATAATCATCAAAAGCTTGGGATGTAAATTCTCCAGCATTATCCAGATGAATGGATTTAATTGTATAATCTGGGAATTGCGCCCTTAATCTTATTATTTGTGCCAGTAGCCTCGCAAACGCCAGGTTGCGAGATGATAAAAGGCACACGTGAGACCATCTTGATGATGCATCTATTAGGAATATAAAATATCTAAACACTCCACTAGGTGGGTGAATAGGTCCACATATATCCCCATGTATACGTTCCAAAAATTTTGGGGACTCAATGCCAACCTTCAAGGTTGATGGTCTGGCAATTAATTTGCCTTGATGACAAGCAGCACATGAAAATTCATCATTCATAAGAATCTTCAGGTTCTTTAATGGATGACCGCTTGAATTTTCAAGAATTCGTCTCATCATTATTGATCCAGGATGACCTACTCGATCATGCCATAGCACAAAAGTTTTTGGATCAGTAAGCTTCTGGTTTACGATCGAATGTGCTTCAATTGCACTAATTTCTGCATAATATAGGCCAGACGATAAAGTTGGTAATTTTTCTAAAATATATTTCTGGCCTGAGACACTCTTGGTTATACCAAGGTATTCAATATTTATTTCATTTAGTGTCTCAACATGATATCCATTTCTGCGGATATCTTTAAAGCTTAGCAGGTTTCTTGGGGATTTAGAAGAGAACAATGCATCTTCTATAACGATTTTTGTCCCCTTAGGCAGAAATATAGTAGCTTTCCGGAGCCTTCAATTATTTTTGCACTACCAGATATTGTAGTAACATTTGCCTTTCTTTTAAGTAAAGAAGAAAAATATTTCTCGTCTTTAAAAATTGCATGAGTCATTCCACTGTCAATAACACAAATATCTTCGCGATTGATTATTGATCCAAACAAAATTTGAGACATATCCATTCTTCAAAGAGAGAAATAATAAAGTAAATATTTATTTGGACCTCATCGCGTATTTAATGAAAAGTCTTGCATAAGTTAAATATATAAGAATAAGGAAGACAAGATACAAATTATTATTATTATTTTCATCTTCATGGGATATAAAAACGTAAGCATACATATAAATAAAGAAAATTATTTTATATATTATCATGCTCATCATCGTTCACATTTTCATTAATATTTAAATTTTCTTCTGGAAAATTTAAGTAGTCCGCTACATCCAGATACATATATTCCATATTATTTTCAGACAAAAAATTTGTTTCAGGATTTTCGGCTCTTTTTAATGATGCCTGATATAGTTGAACAAGGCGTTTAGATGACCGGCATGTCCTTGACCAGTGCCCTTTGCCTCCACATCTGTGATATATACTTTCTGAATTTTTCTTTGGAAAAGCTTTTGATTTTTCTTCCTTCTTTTTAGATTGCTGGTCGTGCCTCGGTGCGAGACGACTATCATGGTTTCTTCTTTGACCTCGGCCATGTCCACGGCCACGACCACTTTTGGGGCCATAATATCTTTCTCGTTGGTTATAATTCGCCTGATTCACTTAAGGGAGTGACGAAGAACCAACGGGCTGACTGTCATGATTTTTCATCAATAATTCATTATGTCTTTCAACAATAAGAAGGTGTGAAAGTAATTCAGAATATTTTGTAAAACCCATACTGCGATATTGCTGCTGCAGGAGCATATTCGCGGGTGGAAATGTGGAGTATGTTTTTTCAAGCTTGTCAGTTTCAGTTATTTCTTCTCCGCATAAATTTAACTGTGATATAATTCTAAACATCGCTGAATTATACTCAGTTATATTTTTAAAATCTAATAATCTTAGATTTAACCAATCATGACGCGCTTGTGGAAGGACGACCAACTTCAGGTGGTCGTATCTATCTTTTAGATTCTTCCACAATTTCAGGGGATCTTTTATTGTCAAATATTGTTTTAGTCCCTCGTCAACATGGTGGCAGAGAAAAATTAAAGCTTTGGCACGGTTTTGACTGAATGCCTTATTTTCATCTTTAATGGTGTCTGCCAGACCCATTGATTCTAAATGCAGTTCAGCATCTAGGGCCCATGATGAATAATTAGATCCAGAAATATTAAGTACAGTAAATTCAACTTTTGAAATATTAGACATTTTGATAAAATAAATTCTTACCCCTTTTACCTATTTACAATAGCTTGAAATGGGCAGAGCTTCGTGCTGATAACGTGTTATAAAATAATTCTAGAATTAACTAGAATATATGTAAGGGGAATCAAAAGCTTAAAACTGAGGAGAAGACAGAATAATATATTGCAGTGTATTTATTTTTCTTTCACTGATGCGTACAAAGAATGGAATGTTGAAGCATATTTATATGGCAATGGTAGCCACTAATGTGGACTACCAAAGCCTTGAAAAGTGTATATCTCCACTATTGTGGACTTTAAGTATGGCAATTCATACTCAACATTCTACATATTATACATTGTACTAATAATGGATAATACAAATAAAGGTGAAATCATCAATGAAATAATATTATATGATTGAAAAGTTTATTTTGAGTTCAACATAAATATTCAATTCTCAAGATCACTATGTTACTCCCATAAATGCTCTATTAATGCATTATGTAGTTTAAATAAATTTTTTTGTCCATATTTTTTGTCAAAGCTAGAAATTGCTGAAATCGATAATTTTCATTTACTGCTATTATATTATTTCTATGGTTGAAGTTGGACCTTTCAACACATCTTGAATTGGTACATTAAGATCATGCTTATTCTCATGTTGTGCCTTATAATACTCGATTTTAATATATCATGTAGCATTTTTTCCCTCTAAAATTGTGACAGCCCTGCGATAATTGCACAACTCCAAATGTACGTTCAATATTTTATCAACATGATTCTTGTTTCATAAAAAAATATTTTCTCTTTTAAAGTGCATTTTATTCTTTGTCTAATAATTTATATGTTTGCATTTTTAAGTTTGTGAAGGTTAATTGTAGTTATATCTAATTATAATTTATAATGAAATTGATATAGATTTAATTTTTCAAAAACTCATATATAGAAAAAATCAATTTATTAAAAAAAGCTAACTTTTATATCTAAAATTAATATTATAAAATATTAAATAAAAAATAGTTAAATATACAAGAGACTTAATAAAAATAAATAATTTATGTATTGTTTTAAAAGTTTTGTATAATAAAACAATATTAAAATATTTAATTAAGTGAATTTGTACAATAAATAGTATACACAAAATTTATTGCAACACTAACCACACATGAAGATGGTAGAGATTTGAGTGTTTGGTTAGAGCTTCAAAACACCAAATTTTACATCAAAATAGAATTTGATGTAAAATATAATGTTCGATTAGAGATGATCTATGATATAAAATATAAATACACATGGCAACATATGGATACAAATACACACAAGACAACAAATATAAATACAAATACAAATACATAACAATAAATACAAATACAGATACACATGGTGACATATGAATGCTTTCTTTCCTTGATACAAAATACAAACAGATATGAGAATAGATTCATACAAGTTAAAAAAAAATAATACAATATTGATATAGTTATATTTTATTAATACACCTGAACTTTATATATTATTAATATAATTGTATTTGTTGATGCAATTTATATAATATTGATACATAATATATTTATTGATTCATATACATATTAATATATTATATTTAGGCTTAAATAATAAAGAGACACCTAAACTTGTCCTCATTTTTCACTTAGACACCTAAACTAAGACAAGTTCCTAATATACACCTCAACTGCTCACATTTGATCCCATTAAACACTTTTATCTACTTGGCACTCTCCGGTACTTTTTTTTTTAATTTTTCAGCCAAAAATAAATAGTTGCAGTAGGATATAGTTAACTTAGAATTTTGAGAACCTACTTTTATGGAAATTTTTTTTTTTGGATAACTGAGAATTTTGAGAACCTACTTTTATGAAAAAAAAATTTTGGACTGCAACTATTTATTTTTGGCTGAAAAATTAAAAAAAAGTACCGGAGAGTGCCAAGTAGGATAAAAGTGTTTAATGAGATCAAATCTGAGCAGTTGAGGTGTCTATTAGTAACTTGTCTTAGTTTAGATGTCTAAGTGAAAAATGAGGAGAAGTTTAAGTGTTTGTTTATGTATTTGGCCTTATATTTATAATTATCCAACTTATGTATTCTTAATCTTACTCTCTCTCATCCTTATAACATGGAAATACAAAATTGTAACTAAGCAAATTATAGCTAAAAATTCTGATTGTATTTCTGGTCTTAATTTTTTTTTAATGATAATAAGATTAATCAAATACCATCTAGTTTAGAACAAAAAATATTTCTCAAAGAACATACCACACAAATTAATTTCTTGCTTAACAAGTTTTAAGAGGTACAAATTGAAACAAATGAGTCCTAGATTGATCAATGGCCAAATTGAACCATGAACATCTTTCTGTATTGGATCTGTTGGCCAACAAAGGATCAACTTCTCAGTGTCAACTTGTCTCTGTTTCCCCTCTCCCATTTCTTGTTGTGTGTATGTATCAATGGCTTCAAGTAATGAAGATTTGCCTCAAGGAACAGTAAAGAATGTGTTGGAGCAGGATACCCTTAAGTGGGTATTTGTAGGTGGGAAAGGTGGCGTTGGAAAAACAACGTGTAGTTCTACATTGGGTATCCTTCTTTCTCAGGTCAGATCCTCAGTTCTTATCATATCTACTGACCCTGCTCATAATCTCAGTGATGCCTTTCAACAACGCTTTACAAAGGCCCCCACACTTGTCAATGGATTCACCAATTTGTACGCCATGGTACTTTTCTTTCAATTTCATTGGGTTTTTCCTTTTTTTCCCCCTTATTTGGATAGAGAGAAAAAGAAGGGGCGAAGGAATTGTTTATCTGGGAATGAATTATGACAGGTAAGAAGTAATGGGGAAAAAATAATTAGATAGGACACGACATACTTGCAAGGTAAGGACATGACCTTGTTAGGAGCATGTGGAGAAGGTTGTATAATTTCTCACTTGTCAATCTTAGTCTTTGACTTATTTTTATGCGTTGTTTCTTTTGCTTTGATTATTATATTATTCTGTGTTGCTTCTCTTCTTCTTTATTTTTAGCATGATTTCATTTCTTCTCTACTGTATGTCCCGTCCATATTAGATTTTGATATACTTTTCTTGAGTTTGGGTCTTATTGGAAATAATTTCTCTCCCTTTATAAGTTAAGGGTGAGACTACGTACACGTCATCCTTCTCATGCCTCACTTGTGTGAGTATACCGGGTTGTATTGTTGTTGAATTCTGAGTCTCTGACTTTTACTTAAACTTTTATGTCTATATGCTTGTGTATACTAGTGAGTCAAAGAGTAAGTATAAGTGTGAGATTTAGACCACTCCTAGTTTTAAAGAATTTTTGAGTAATGGAATGGAAAGGGCAGAATGGTGTTTAATGGTTATTGAGAATTCATGCTTTTGACTCAACTACGTTGAGAACGAGACCTAGTTGTTGCAGGTCTTAATGTACTATATCCAAGGGCTGATATCTACCTATGATTATCAATTTTTTTTAGCATTCTGAATTTAAAGCCAATCTTGTTCAGATATGCTGTTATGCATCAAGAATTTAAGACTGATATTATGTTTCTCTAGGAAGTTGATCCATCTGTGGAGAATGACGAGACGATTGGATCAGATGGAATGGATGATTTTCTGTCTGATTTGGCAAATGCAATTCCTGGAATTGATGAGGCTATGAGTTTTGCCGAGATGCTCAAGTAAGTGATGTTTCTCTATGACAGCTAAAACCCATATATAGCTGCTGCTCCCAAAAGAAATAGACAGTTTATGAACTTCCAATATCAAGTGTTAAAGATCTGTACTTACATTAAGTCTTTTTTGTTCCTGAGTAATAAGGATTAGCAGTGGATTATAGATGAGACAGGATTTGTCTTTTGTATAATATGGGATGACATAGGGTTCTTTGGATGTTTTCTTTTTGAAAAGGTAAATTATAATTAAGCATTATAATATAGCACAAAGCAGCCTGACACTAAGAAATTGCGAGGGTAGTACACTGTCAAGGAATAACCAACAACAACAAGAGCGGATTCCACTTGACGAAAACCTATTCCTGTAAAGTATCTATCAAATCTAGCATTCATTGTTCATACTTTACAACCTGAAGATTACACCAAAAGATCAACAATCACAAACATTTTCATTTGAGATTTTGTATGCTATGTGTTTTCTCAACGTCTGTCATTTCTTTCCTTCCATACAACTCAGCAGACACAAGCAGGTTGTGTGTTCCAAATCTTCTTCAATAGCTTACTAATTTCTTTGAGTCCCCAACAATATTATACTTCTTGTTAACTAAGAATGGCACATAACAAAATGTACATCAATGAGTTCTTTTGATGTTTTTGTTCTCTATAAATAGTGAATGGAAAAATTGGCTAAGTTTCAATATTAGATCCAGCTATTGCATTAGATTATGGGTTAGGCCAGAACTTAGTAACTATATCTTGAATGATTACTTGGCCTTTTGTATCTGGGAGATATTATATGACAAGTACAGCCAGCAACTTGAAGAAGATGACCGTCAATTGGTGGTTGCATTTGTTCATAAGTTGTTACAATTTTGAAAGATTGGGTTCCATTTTCTTGGTGTTTATTGCAGCATCTACTGACTTTAGGATTTCAGGAATTTGGCTACATTATGTGTCATTAACTAAACTCAATTATATAGAGCTGAGCTTTTTAACTCTAAATTTCAAGGGTGTACTGGAATATAAAGTATTATTGCATAATTGTTCTCCCTTGTTTATCTAGATTGCAATAGAAATCAATGTTTACCTTAAACAAAACAATAGTTTGCAATAGAAATAACTGGTGACTATAGAAAGATGCATGTTTCAAGTACTGTGTAGAATTTTTAATGTTCTCTTCAGAATGAGGATAGGGCATTACTCATTAGATATCACCTTCAAATTAATGAGGTGTAAATTTGTCGCTGCGGAGCTAATGTTGTTGCTGCTTCTTCTTGTTTTATTTTTCGGACATATCAAATGATGTCATTGATAGTACATGAAGATGAGGTTAACCTATGAATAAATCAAACTTCCCAAAAATCTTAATTCTTACCATTTTTTTTTTTTTTTGATAATTGGTAACATTGTATTCTTTAGCATTAAGGATATGCTGGAGACTTTTAGAAATTTATAAAAGAACAATAAGAGCAATACTTTCAAGGAACTTAAGAATTCTAAAAGTTGATCGGAATCTTCTAATCCTATCTCTTTGCTCCAAAAATGTAGAGATGCAATGCAATTCCATTTAACCTTATGAATGGAATTGGATATATCTTTAAAATTCCTACTATTCCTCTCCTTCCACACTGCCCACCAAATGCAGTGTGGAATTAAATCTCACCAAGTCTTCTGCCTCTTGCTACCTCCTCTCTTGATCCAACAACTTAGTAAATCGGCGATATGTTCATGCATAGTCCATTTCACTTTTGAAAGGTTGAGAAAGATGGACCAGAGTTTGCCTTTTTGATGACTAACTAGGTGAAGCACTTAACTTTTGTTGGTGCTGAATTCTTCCATATACGCTTCCATAAACTCTGGTATCTACTCCTTTTCAGGTTGCACTCCTTGTATGCCCTGCCAACTGTGTAGCTCCCATCCTCACTGTGATACCATCTTACTGTATCGTTGGCAGTATTGATGCCTGCAAAATCCCTCACTTCCTCCAACAATCTGGCTACTCTCTCTATTTTCCAATCATTTAGAAGCCTTCTTAAATAAAGGTTCCAGCCTTGTTCTGTCCATTAATCGCTGTCCATTGCCTCAGAATTGGTGCACAAAGTAAATAGATCAGGAAACAACTCCTTTAGGGAGGGTTTGTTTGACCCATACATCCCACCAGAATCTAGTTCTCCTTCCATCCCCCACCTTGATGTGTAAGTTTGGTTCTAGCTTGGGCCATAAGTTTCTAATAGCTCTCCAAATTCCCACTCCATATGCATCTGTGCTTACCTTACTACACCAGAATCCATCCTCGCCATATTTACATTTTAATCAGATCTTTCCACAAAGCTTGTCTCTCTTCAGTATATCTCCACAACCATTTCATCAAAAGGCTATTGTTATGCTTCCTCAAATCTCTGATGCCCAAACCACCTTTACCTTTTCTATGCAAAATTGTCTTCCATTTGACCAGATTGTAACCCTTGCTCTCTTTGCAGCCATGCCAGAGGAAATCTCTCCTAAGTTTGTCCAATTTCTTAGCCACCTTAGCAGGTAGTGTGAAAAGGGACATAACATATGTTGAGAGAGAATCTAGGACTGTGTTGATAAGGATGTGTCTACCACCAATGGAAATGTACTGTGCCTTCCATCTGCTTAGTCTCTTTTCAGTCTTCTCCACTATGCTATCCCAAATCTCCAAATCCTTGTATTTATTGCCTAGAGGCATACCCTAGTAGGTAGTGGGCAATTTCTCCACTTTGCAGCCCAAAATGTCAGCTAGCCTTTGGATGTTTGTAACATCCCTAATAGGATATAAACTGCTCTTTCTCCAATTAACTTTCAAACCCGCAGAAGCTTCAAAAAACAACAAAATTAGTTTGATGAATCTAAATTGTTCCTCTTGTGGCTCAAAGAGGATCACTGTGTCATCTGCATAAAGTAGATGACATATCTCTTTACTATCACCGTTGTTACCACTAATCTGAAAACCTCTGATCCACCTGTTTTGAGTAGCAATCCTCATCAAACTATCAAAGCCCTCCATGACTAGGATAAATAAAAAGGGTGATAGAGGATCACCCTGTCTGATTCCCTTGCTTGAAGAGAAAAAGTCCATAGGTTCTCCATTTACAAGAATGGAAAATCTCACTGTGAGATTTTTATCTCCCTGCTTCAGCCATTGGATTCTTGACCTTTGCCTCCACCTTATTTCTTCATTCTTAGCTGCTTGCTCGTAGGTGAGAGCCAAATTTGTTTTTTGTTGGATTTCCTCCTCAGTGAGCACTCTTTGTTCCTGCACAGCTTCCCATTTGGCCAGTTCCTCCATAATCTCCTCTTTCTGTGCTTTACAGTTGTTTCTCTTATCCTTACTCCATTCCTTCATCTTTTAACCATTGATCCTAGAGCAATTGGATCTTTCTGCCGGGTATCTTATGACATTGAAATCCTCCCCAACTACCCAAGGATCTTTATACAAACTTCTCATAGCACCCAACTCACTCCACAATTCTCTCCTTTCTATTTTCTTGCACTTAGCTTAGTTTGCTGTTAGAAACCAGGAGAATTCTTGATTCTGGTTCGAAAATTTGCAAGAGATACATTGTGATCCTACTTCCACTACCACCCCCTCCCAAATCCTTTTATCCCACTCAATTAAAATACCTCCACTAGCCCCCTCTGCCTCTACATGAAGCTCACCCAACCATCCGTTGTTCCAGTATTAGACAACTGATATTATCCTGTAGTTTAGTCTCCAAAAGGATGTACACATCTGTTCCCCATTGATTAATCAAGTTCCTGACTAAACACCTCTTTCCTTCATTGTTTAAACCTCTCACATTCCAGGAAATTATCTTTACCTTCATTGATTCACAATTGATACTCTCCTCCCGCTGCTCCTAGATTCCCCCTCTTTGAATTTCATATTGAAAATGAGATTCCTCAACTCTTTTGGCACTGACCGGTTGGTTGTGTTGCTTTTCCTGTCTTTATTTCTCTGTTCCTCCCTTGTGGTTTTTTGTCCCATTCTGCTTATCAATGAGAAGAACTCTCTTTCATGGCCCTTTATGCACACCCCAAACATTTGGCTTAATTTAACTAAATTGACGTGAAATCTCAAAGTCTCTTGAGACTCAAAACCCTCCTCAGTTATACTATCATCAATTGCTAGGGGCCTGGCTTCGTGTAAAAACTCCATTGGGTCTCCCAGCAGCTCCATAGACTTGGGAGCACCACAACCTTCCATCTCCATGATATTGTGTGTCACTTTACCCCATGTCTCATCATCCTTAGAAGGTTTTGCGATCTGCATTGAGTTTTCCAGCGTATCTGAGAGCTCACCTGCCATACACATGCATCCTTTCGTGTCCCCAGCTATGGTGGAGTGATCGAGGGGATTAAAGGAAGATCCCAATAAAGGTTGAAATTCAATAAATGGCTCAGTAAAATAATTGGGCTTTTTAAGGCCAAAAGATTTTGGGTCTTTTTTTCATTAATCCCTTCAGTAAGCCCATTCAAAATAGGCCTTTCATCAGTCAACTTCAAGTGGGACCCCTATTCTCTTTCCACATGGGGAGTTTCAGAGAACTTAGTCTCATTCATTTGTCCATAGGTCTTAGCATTTATTTTCTGCCCTTTCTCTTTTCCATTTCCATGTATATTGAGTCAACCATCAACAGAGACACAGCTGGCATGCACTTTTTCCTTTCCTTTCCCATGTTTCCTAGGATTGTCATATACAGAGACATAGATAGCCTCTAATTTCTCCTGACTTACTGCTGTCATCTTGATAACTTGTTTCCGATTTCGACACCGGTCTGAAGGTCGCCGAAAACTCACACTAGATGGGTAAAGAGTATATCAACTTGCCATCCGTTTATCTCGACCTTTGTCGGGATGTTCTCCCTGGGTCCTAGAACTCGGATTCTTGCCCATCTCAGGTGATTTTTGAGCTCTGTTTCTTCCTCATTTTCCAACCATCCACCGCAGGCATCTCCAATCTTCTTCATAACATCTTTATTCTAGAGGTGAATTGGGAGACGAAGAGCCCTAATCCAGAACCAATCGAACCTTGTGCTATCGTGGAAAGCACCTTTAGTTGGAGACCACCAATCTAGTTTCAAACTGGTTCCTTGCCGTCTCCAATCACCCATGAGAACATACTCAGCAGCCTTCCTGTTTTGGAATTCAAAGAGAAATTCGAAGCCATTCATATCGTATACCAAGATGTTAGGGGCCCCTTTCCACACCTGTTGTGCCCAAGTCCTGACTTCGTTTCGTGTAGGAGTCTGTTCTCCTCCGACGAATCTACCAACAGGACACCTACGTAGTAACTCTTTGTCTTCCCAACTTGAAGTTTGTAGCAGAGGCTTCTCGATATTCTTCCTAGACCATTTACTTTCTTGTAAAGCTTCCTTGTAACTTCCGTTGCCTTTGAAGTTATTTGGAAACATATCCCCAGATGTAATAAGTGCTCTTTGGTCCTCTGATTTCCTGCTTATAAAACTTTCCACTTTACTAGCCAGACTCTCCCAACCCTCATTAAATGTGTTTTCTGGAATAATGATCACTGTTCTTGCCTGTCCTTTTAGAGTGATGATAAAAATGTATCTGCCAAATTTATTGGACTTTTGGGAACAATAAATATGGGTTGAGACCACCCTGCATCGCCAAGACTTGAAACTCTTACCTTTAATATCAGATCCCTCCTTTAATCTCTTGCAGATTCACAGTGGTGTTCCTCTACATAACACCATTCTTCTGATTGACTTTTTTGATACCTCCACCCAGTCAAACCAAGTTTCAGAAATGGTTTTTGATTCAGTGATATCATAAGACTTTCCCCCTGATCTTAAATAGAGTTTATTCTCCATATCAATGATTAGACCAATAAAAGAGAGGAAAAAGGGAATGAGGAAGAGAGGAGGAGGAGAGACGAAGAGGTGGGGGAAGAGAAAGAAGGGGAGAAGAGAAAGGTTTCCGGCAAAAGAATTGGCCGGAATCGGAAAAGCACTTTCTATTCAGTCCCTAAGGGGACCTCGGAAAAAGTGTCTGAGAGCATCATTTAGATCTCAGTTTTTGAAAATCTTCTCCTTACCAAGTTATTATGCATGTAAATATTTCCACACAAGAGAAACATAGAGAGCTTTTAACCTGCGATATAAGACTCTTGATCCGTTCAAAGACTCTCCTTTTCCTTTTTCAAAGAAAAGTTAACCCCAAAATTGTACTCAAGGGTGAGGGCTAGTGGTCAGTGAAGTGGGTTGACAACCCTGAGGTCTTGGTTCAAATTCCAGCGGAGGCAAAAACACTACGTGATTTTTTTCATCTGCCCAAACCTCGATGGACAGAGTTTCTCGGTACCTGTTGGTAGGAGATAGCATGTACCTTGTGTAAGAAGTCAAGGTGCGCTTTAAAAGGAATGTTGATTCCCTATCAGAAAGGTATGAAAGATTTGAAGCTAGTTGTCTTGTTTCAACTGTGAACTATAGTAGAAAACTAAGGAAAGGAAAGATGATGGTAATATTGTACCAGTACAACAACAACAACAACAACATACCCAGTGTGATCCCACAAGTGGGTAATATTGTACCAGTACGATTTTAAAAATTTTACATGGAATGCTAGTGGTCTAAATGATCCCTAAATGTGGGACTGTTAAAGGAACAATAACCAATTTTCATCTATGGTTGCATGCAGGTTACTAGTCTAGAAAAGACAAAAGTATTCAGGTGACTCGTAGTGTATGCAAAAGTAGGTAGTTGGATAGGCCTCTCTGGGGTTTAGAGGGGCCGTAGATGGTTTATTGATTTTAATGGGAAAAAAGGTAATTGCCATTCCTGAGGAGGTACTGACGTTACAAGCTTTATTTTGTTACTTCAGAGTGATTGGAGAAGATTCTGATTGGCTTAATCCACATATATTCAGAGAATGTAGAATAGTAAACAAGTTCTATATGGGAATAAATATAAATGTATGCAACAAGGGTAGTTCAATGTGTGCTTGCCGGGTATTCCAATGCTAGCAGATTTGTCAAAGAAAGGATTAGTTGATAAATTGAGGGAGATGTAACCAACGACTTTTTTTGGGTTCATTTAAAATTGTTAATGGCATTGATTTGGCATTCACAGGTGCAATCTCTACTTGGATTAATAGAAGAACTACATTACACATCCATTGAATTATATCTAATGATTGGCTAGAGAATTTTTTTGATTTCATCCAGTTGGCAGTGTCAAAAGTAACCCTATACCACACACTGTCCTCTTTCACTAAATTGTGGCAGAACGAATGGGGTTATCACCCTTTCGTATAAAAATACTTGACTTAGAAAAGATGGTTTCAAGGAATTGATGACTGGTGGGATGGCTATTTTATCAATGGGGACCGAGCTTTAAATTGTCCGTTAAGCTAACACTTTATAAGAAGGACCCAAGATTTGATCTCCTAAGTGTATGAAAGGGTGGATGCTAAAATTGCTAATCTCATGCATGGATTGAACTCGTTGAAAGTAAAGTCCACCTTAGGTAATCATTCTGAAGATGAGGAACTTCTGGGTGAAGAAATAAAAGAGAAGTTCAGAGGAATGCTCATTACCTAAGAAAAGAAATCTTGCATTAAATGTCTGAAAGAGGGAGACAATAACACCAATTTCCACCAAATGGCCAATTATCACATAAAGCCTAATCTAATTGAGAAAGAAATTAATGAACAAGTTCTGGAACATTAATAAAGTCGTGAAGATATAACATAAGTACAAATGAGCTTTATAGAAGGAAAATGAGTACTGAATACTGCCATTAGATGGTATTCTCTTTCATAATATTAATTTGATTGAGGAGGAAATGCTGCAATGACCATTCGAGGTTGAGGAAGTGGAACAAGTTTCAAACTGTGCACCAACTGGCCCTTGGCTTTTCTCAGTTCTAATAAGTATTTTTATTCTTGTGAAAAAGATCAGTTGACAGATGTAGAAGTTTGCTCAAGGCAGAGTTTCTAATAGCTAATAGTTGATGAAAGATAAAATTGTGTAGAAGATATTGTGTTAGAGTTCTTTATGTGAAGTAGTTCTATTCATAAATATATATATGACCTAAGCTCCTTTGAGTATGCAGAGAAAATGAAGTTAATAGAACTTCTAAAACCATGTACATCTTTCATATATATAAAAAAGGAAATATCGTAACCATGTCTTTAGCTATAAAGTGTCTCTATCTTCATGTAATTTGTAGTTCCTCTCCTTCCAAACTATCCATAATATGCTGATAACAGTTGTAATAATCCAGAGGGTTTTGAGACGTCTTAGTAAGTTTTGCCATTGCCAACTGATCATAACTTCCTCCAAGGTACTTGGCATGACCCACTGAACACCACATATTTGTAACACAAGAACAATTTAAATATGTTTAGTCCAAGACTAATTATTTATAAGCATGAATGACAAATATATGAAAAAAGAAATTGAAAAAGGTTTATGATAAACCGAAATTTTAATTGCTTAGTGTGGCCTATTTAGAATAGACTCATTGGCATAGAAAAGTATGCCTTAGAACCTTGAGAATGACACTGAACCACACATTAAGCAAACCGAATCGCAACACATTTTGAGCTTGCCTTTGACAATACTTTGTCCAATGACTTCACTTTCATGGCTTCCTTTTTCACTCCCTTTAAATTATGTGCAAAAAATATCTTATCATTCACAGAACTTTCCGAACATTTGGGTTAATCTATACACTTTAGAACTTGGAGATTTCTTCTAAATATGATCCACCCATTTCACCTCTGCACTATGCAACTGTAGTCTCCTTAACATGTAAATCTGGAAATATTTTCTTTAAAAGGGGTATTCTCTATCCACCATACTGCTTTTATCTAGTTTTTCTTTTGCCAGCTCCTTCAGTTTCACCATATTCTGAGCTTTGCTCATAGATGTCAACGGAGAGTAATCCAATGTGATCCTGTGACTGGATTAATGCACCATTAATCTGCAATACAACAAATTCATCTTGATAAGCACCTTGCACATTCTTGATCATTGTTGAACCTCCATTTCTTGAATGATAAACTCTTGTTTCGCAACCCCAAGTTCTTGATTTTGAGTCCCCCTTTTCTTTTGATGTCAATTTCTGATGATTTTAACCAAGTCGATGTTTCCTTTTTTCTGCATTCCCTTCCCATATGAAGTCTCTTAATTCTGTCTAGTTTGTACTTGCTGGGTGGGGAATAATGAAATGGAATATTGAAGTTGGTATGTCAACAATATTATTCATGAATTAATTCTTTATTTAAAAAAAGTGTATGAGTAGACAGGAATTGTTAGTAAAATTGGACATGTTGGTGTTAGATGCCATGATATGACAAACAACGTCAAGAAGAAACAGTCAGAGAGTACATGGCCAGGTTCACGAGAAAAGATCACCATCTCTAACTGCAGTGGCGAACAGGCTATTGAATCTTTCTGATGAGGGTGCAATAACCTATACTTGTATTGTGAGTTTACCATGAAATAGTAAAATAGGACTTGTGGGTAACTGATAAAATGATGCAACTTGCGGATGTTGCTTCTGTTGCAATTCCCTTGGTTTGTGTTATGCAACCTAAGCATTTCCTACCTAAGGGATCTTGAACTGATTCTGAACATGCTATATTTTTATCGACATTGATCTTTTCACTGGGGATTCTAGTATATTTTCTATCTGCTCTTGATCGTGAAACAATTCTCTTCCACTCCCATCATGTAGGATACCCTTGCATCGTTTACGTTACTGGTCATTACATCCCGACAATTTCACTCTATTTATTATTTTTCTTTCATTTCCCAACATGTTCTTTTCTGTTTTAATTCAATTTCATGTCCATATTTCAGCATCCGGAGTTGCCACTAGACTGCCAAAATTATAGTCATTTACTAGTCACTTTTGATCTGGCACTAGATGTTTCCTTTTCTTGTTCCAGATAAGACAGAATGCATTTATGATTCCCAGAAGAAATTCAAAATACAGGGGAGGAGAAAGTATAAGTAGCATGTTTTACCTGAGTTACTGGATTGGATGCTTCAAATTTCTTGGTTGCTGTATCTCTTGTCTTGTTTCTTAATGGTATTTGGAATGTTTTAGTGAGATTGAACTAGTGTTCAGAGTCAGCTGGAAAATCTTGGGGATAAAACTGTCTTTCACTTGCTTATCAGGTGGATAAAGATATTAACATTCTAGGAGATTAAGGTCTTGGGGGGTAATTTATATTTAAAGCGCTTTGGAATTGCACTAGGTCCAAACGAGGATTGCTAATTTAGTATGTATTTTCAGTGGTTACAGAATATTTATCACTATAAATACTATTAGCATGCCCAATACCCAACATTATTTACATATGGTACATTCATAGTGCTCAGATGTTGCTATTTCATAGATTCTCCAGAGGCCATGAGATGTGCTGGCCTTTTGCTTAGATATATGGTCTGTTGTCTTTATCAGTTCAGATAAGTTCAATTGTATTTCTTTTTCCTAGATTGGTGCAAACAATGGACTACTCTGTCATAGTGTTTGATACAGCGCCAACTGGACATACTCTACGGTTATTACAATTTCCATCAACACTAGAGAAGGGGCTTGAAAAAGTGATGACTTTGAGGAATAAATTTGGCGGTGTTATAAGTCAGGTAAATCCCTCCCCCCTGCATGTACTAACTTCTTTTTCTACCTTTTCCCCTTTGAGCTTCTAATATGATGATTTGAGGGCAGGTGGTGGGGAGGTTGCTACTTTTACAATGGAAGATCCTTTGGAATGTTTCAGAAAAGATAATTCGTCATTTCATCTTCATCTGCCAGCTTGAATTTACTAAAATATTATGTGTTTTTTTGCAGATGAGTCGTATCTTTGGTGTCGACACTGAATTTGGTGAGGATGCGATCCTAGGCAAACTTGAAGGCATGAAAGATATAATTGAACAAGTGAACAGACAATTCAAGGATCCTGTAAGATTTTTACCTTTAATGGTTGTCCTTATCATGAAAAAATTGCTCTTTTGTTGTTATTGCTGGATCATAGTGTGATAAATTTATCATGAAAAAGTTGCTCTTTTGTTGTTATTGCTGGATCATGGTATGATAAATTAGTTAAGTACCAAACATCTTCCTTTTGGATCTGGGAAAACTGTGAATAAGTTTGAATAAGAAGCATCAACAAAATCAAGAAGCTGTGGTAGAATCTCTCTTTTAGTGGGAACTGAACTACTTAGATGTCTTGTGTTTTAGTGGAAATAGTGACAATAATATCTCCTTGTAGATGAGTCATTAGCAGTTAGCATTAGAATTCTGTACGACTGAGCACGTACCTTTTCTTTTGCATTTATTGTTCTCGTGCTTGCACACCCCTACCTCAACTTCGACTCTGATTCGATAGACGGCTCATTGGGATAGATATAGATGAACAATACCCCCCTAGAAACGTATAGGAAACTTTCTCCTCGTATGGCTTGAGAAAAATGATTGATTCGAAGTTGTCTCTCTATGGAATTCTATCTAAGAAATGATAACTGGATCCATAAAATGATCAAAGCAATTAAAGATGTAAGTCTTTTTTTCTTTGTTCTTCCTTAAAATGAAAAAGAAATCATTTGTACTCCTTTCCATCCCCGTTATCTGTTGAACCTGCTCTGAATAATCCTCCTTTTGCCGGATTATTGCCGATATAATCATAAAAAGCTAATTTTTTCAGGAATTTTAGACTGGGCTTCTGATAAACTTTGATTTTCTGCTACCCAACACTAACTCTTTGATATATTTCTTGCTGGAAGTACCCCTGATCCCATTGGTAAAGAGTGAGCCCAAATAATTCAATCGGGGTAGTTGCCGAACCATACCACATAGTTCCGGCAACAACAAAAGCTGCAAAAAAGATAGCAGCGATACTACTGAAAAGGACGGTTTCGATATTCCCATACTCAATTTTTTGTATAGACGTTGTGGCGGACGGACGCTAAGATGGAATAGGCCCACTAATATGCCCAATGTTCCTGCAGCAATATGATGAGAGGCTATTCCTCTTGGAACAAAAGGATCAAAACCTTCCACGCCCCACGCTGCATTTACAGGTTGTACTTTTCCCGTTAGTCCATAAGGATCGGACACCCATATTCTGGGACCATATAAGCCTGTTACATGAAATACACCAAAACCAAAGCAAGCTACCCCTGAGAGATATAAATGAATCCCAAAGATCTTTGGCAAATCCAAAGAGGGTTTTCTTGTACATTCATCACAAAATATTTCTAGATCCCAATACACCCTTGCTCGGGGAGTTTCTCTAACCGACAAGCATCACTATGAGTTTCGTGATGATACAACGTCTTGTCCACGGTGCCATAGACGTCCCATACTTTGCCAGGGTAAGAGACGAAAACTAGGAGCGTGGATCCATTCCAAAATTGGGCCATATCAGTGGCAAGTGAGGAGTTGTACTCTTGATACAACCCTATTCTATGCCGGCTACATAGTTTATGAGTTCGAGTTATTATTACTCACTTATATCAGTGCTCGTACTACTCCCAAAATAACTTTTAGAGGAAAGACGTAAAAACCCAACCAAACTTGACAGCGAAACTTACTTTAGCACCAAACTACATGGGCGTTTAAATACCCGGTAACAATTTTCAAATGATTTAATCACCCCCTAAGAGCTGACGTGGCAGAGAGAGTGGATGCACACTCCTTAAGGCCCGTGGAAACAGAAAAAAAAGTGTTAGAATTTATGAAAATTGTACACATGGCATTTTGTTATTGACCAATATATAAATGATGAAAAATAAAAAATTGAACTTCTAAAATCATACACATGGCATCTTTTTATTGGGCAAAATATAACTAATATCTTAAATGTTGTTTTTCATAGATTAACTTTTTTTAAAACATATAAAATCTATTATTTAGAGGTAAATAAAATTGTGTTCCCATTTTCATTTAAGAAAAAATGAAATTTTTCGTCTCTATTTGTTGTCTTCCCCAATATACCTTCTTCCCTGATATACCTTTTCACTTCCAGATTAGCTATTTCTTTCTCCATCTTCATCCCCATCTCTATCCACTACTTCCAAATACAAGAAAAGATATTCTCACAATGACCAACTCGACCTGCAAGGACATGGGATGGAACCCAAAGAGGAAAAAAAGGAGTTTTGGCTGAGTGGGTCACTGTGAGTGTCCACTGTTCGTGGTTAGAGCTAGAAAAGAGTAATTTGGAAGATAGGTTAAAGGTCAAAAATCAAGATTGTGAGGGGAGGGAGATGGGTTAAAGGTCAAAAATGGAGATTGTGAGGAGAGGAAGAGCAGGAAGAAGAAGGGGATTTTAAAATGTGGGGCCCACTTATTAAAAATACATAAATTAATGAATTAAAATTAAATGGGTCCAAATTTTATATTTTAAGTTTTAGAAAATGCATTTTTAATTAATTAGTTAGTGTAATAAATAAACAATTTGTGGTTTGACTAGAAAGCGCTGCTACTAGTACACCACACACTAATAAAATAAGACAGTTTTAAACGAGTTTCAAATAAATCAAAGAGGGTGGGTAAATGACATTTTTTGAAAACTTATAAATACAATATATTCAAAATTAAGTTAAGCCATAAACTAGTCAATAAAGCGACCATGCTAGAATCACAGGACTCGAGGAGTGCCTAACACCTTCTCCTCGGTCAATAGAATTCCTTACCCGATCTTTGTTTTCGCAGGCCAAAAAATAAAGAATCATTTCCTTTTGATCAGGGATTTAAATTAGGTGACTTGGAACACCAAAACTCAATTCCAAGTGGCGACTCTGAATAAATAAAATAATTCCCTTTTCAAATAGTCACTTTAATTGGGAAAACTCTATTTTCAAAACTCACGTGGGGAAAAATAGGGGTATGACAAACATAAAGCGGAAACCAAGGGAAATGAGACTAAGGGACATAATATAAGACAAAGGCAAGAATAAAAGCATCATACAATCATACATGTGTCCAACAATACCTCTAAATCATAGACTAGGCAAGGGCTAAGACATGTCCCTAGTTCACCCTCAAATGAAGTACAAGATAAAAGTCTATAAGTCTTGAACATAAAGAAAGCTAGATAGAAATAGGTTTGTTCCCGAAGCATGATGACTCACCAATAGGTCTTCAATGGCACGCCAAATCAACCACGAGGATGAGGATGAGGAGGAAGAGGATCGCCGGGCCCTACATTGTGAGATAATATAGGCATAAAGTATACATTAGTACTTGGAATGTACTAAGTATGTATGTATGTAGTGCAACAGTAATCATGTAGTGCAATGATCAAGTAAAGATACATAATATAATATATAAGTAAAGCATACATAGTAATGGATGATCGATGCATTACATAAGCATGAGTAGGGCCAAAGGAGCATTTAAAATAAATTGTACATATGTGGGAAGTAACCATAACAAACAATAAGACCATGCTAGCTATAACATGGAATCCAATGTAACCCTTACATTGAGGGGGGTGGGGGGTGGGGCTACTTGCCGAGGTAGACTCCGTCAAATTCATTCATTCATTAACATTGGGGCTATATGTGGATCCACTAGCCTAGCCTATAAGGCACCTATAGTGGCACATAGTTATGAGATTAGGAGCTTCTACTAAGGACCCTTTAGGTTGAGTCCCCACTCCAAGCCTCATTCAGTGCTAAGTCAAATCCCACGGAATAGTAATAATACATTAAGTAATCATTCATAGATTTTAAGTTCAAATAACATCAATGAAGTTCATAGAAGAGCTCATAAAATACGAGCCTATATTACGATTCGTACATCTTTTTATGGTCCGTAAGGACCCTTCATACATCCAACCCAAACTTTCAATTTTTCACCAAGTCCCTGGCTCAATCGTGAAGCCCATCTATGACCTGTAATCCAAACCATAAGCCGTAGATGGTGCTTGTACATGGACCTCAGAGCAGATTCTTCTGAAAACATTCCACATTCCAACTTGCTAACTTATGGGTATTACACCGGATTTTTGTGGCAGCATCTCCTTCAACAAAGGCCTGATGTATTGTCTCATCCTGTTCTATCCTACAACAAAAACTACCTGTAGCCTGAATAATTCTCAGTCTATCAATCACATCATAAACGGAAGCTTTCTTTTAAAAATTTTCCGAGTCAGAGATATTTTGAAAGGAACCCTGTTATGCAAATTGTTACCAAAAAATAAGTTACTCTGCTTTGGGGTTCTAAGAAGTTGCCAACCAGAGGTGTTTGAAAAATTACTATCCTCAGAGGGGTTCCATATTGGGAAGTCATGAAAATTCTGATTTCCTATAAAAATGGTGCTAATCAGTTGAATAATATTATGAGGAATGACATTACTAAGCTTGTTAAAATTCCAGGAGTCATTAGTAAAGAAGTGACACAAGAGCTTTAGCAGACTTACCTGGGCCTTGGACTAGATTAGCTAAGGCCCCTTTACTTGTCCAGTTGTCCCACCGAAAGCTAGAATTACCAGCTTGAATCTTCCAGAGAATGTGAGGCTCAGCTTTTTTCTTGATTTTCATGAAACTTTTCCAAGCATTTGAATCAACAGAAGTAGGAACGCTTTTCATGAGTGCGCTCTTATACAATATTTGTTCTTAAGGAACTCAGCCCAAAGAGAAATATGAGTTCTAAATCTCCACCATCTCTTTAGTGTGAGGGTGTTCGAGATATCCTCCATTTTTCTGAGTCCTATACCACCTTCATCCTTCGGATAACACATCTGGTCCTAGGGAGCCCAATAGTATTTATTCTTCCCCTCACTGGATTTCCAAAGGAAGTTTGCAACATGTTTCTCCATGAGTTCTAAAGTCCCTTTAGGAGGTTTCATAGCCGAGAGTGTGTATAAGGGCCAATTTTTTTTTTAAACAATTTTTGCCATCATGCCCCCAAAATAACAAATGTTTTTTCTTCCAAGGTAAATGGGACATCCCAAGTCGGTGAAAGGAAATCTCTTGTCCATGTAACCTGTCATTCTTCTCATTCTGTTAATTCTTTGAGAAGCTGTGTTAGGAGCAGTGATGAAAAAACTTTTATCCTTATTGACTTTTTGCCCAGAAGCTTTCTCATGCCTTCTAATCTGTTTCTGAATCAGTTTTATAGACCTGTTATTGCCACCACTGAAGATCGCTATATCATCTGCATATACAAGATGATTAATGATAGGACCACTGGGGTTCATGCTGAAAGAAGAGAAATTGTTGTCATAGATAAGGTTGTTGAGCAGCCTGGTTAGTATTTCTGAATCAATGATGAACAAAAATGGGGACAAAGGGTCCCCTTGCTTTAAACCTTGAGTCGAGGTGGAAAAACCAACTCTATTGCCGTTTATTAAAATAGAATACCACGCATTAGTAATAATCCTCATAATAATATTGAGCCATTCATCAGAGAAACCAAATCTTTTCATGACAGCAATTACAAAATCCCATGACATCCTGTCGTTAGCTTCAGCCATATCCAACTTCATAATTATGTTACCCCCTTTGTTGTGTTTCTTGATGCCTTGGGAGATTTCTTGAGTCAGGAGAACATTCTCAGTAATCAATCTTTCTTTAGGAATCCACTTTGATTAGGAGAAATCAGCTTATCAAGCAAAGGATTCAACCTGTTGGAAAGGATCTTGGAGATGAAATTGCTTAGACTGATAGGTTGAAGGTCTGAGAAGCTATTAGGAGAGTCTGTCTTGGGTATAAGAACCAAACAAGTATGGGTATAGTATTTGGTAAGGCTTTTCCCTTGCAAGAAAGTTCGGAGAAAGCCCTTTATGTCATTTCGAATGATGTCCCAACATTTATGGAAAAAGGTTCCAATGTAGTCATCAGGAAAGTACTTAGTATTGTAATCACCCTCTTCAAAAGTGGCTTGAGATTTCTGCTTTAAAATATTCTCTTGCATGCTCATCCATGTTATGTATTCAGCTTGGCCCCTGTTAAGGTCATCCTGCTCTGCTCATTGTTGTTTCTGACATCATATTCTTCTAAATCAATCATCTTATTCTCCCATTCATAGATGTGATCAAAGACGTTGCCCATCACTTATCTTGATCATTGACTGAGTTTCTTGCTAAGAACCTGAGTTTTTGTTGTAACCTCCACATAGGATTACTGGGAATATGTGTATTCTGAACATTTTCCACCACTTGTCTGAAGGAAGGTTGATCAACCCAGAAATCCAAAAATTTAAAATATTTGAAACCATTTTGAGAGTTGTTATGACACTTGAGTAAAAGGGGCCTGTGATCAGATCCTGATCTAGAGAGATGTTTGATAACATTGGATTGATAGCACGGAGCCCACTCATCATTTATGAAGGTCCTGTCCAATGTTCCAATTTGAGGGAGTTGGCAGAAATAATATATTGCAGCATTGGTTCTTTCCCAACTGCTTAACTGGGCTCCCACTAGGTACTAAATTTTGATCAACAGAAATCCTCTCCTTTTTTTTTTTTTTTGGTAAATAAGAAATTTTACTACCAAGTGAGAAATTTAGGCACAAAGCAAAATAAAACAAGCAACTGGGTATAGCCCCAGTCCCTGAATACTCTCCTTCACTTCTATTCTACCGGCCAACTTTAGCTAGGGTAGTAATTCAGTACAGGTAGAAATCTAGCTAGTTTAGGTTTCATACTTGCTCTAAAATTGACATCTTGAATTGCTAGTTTCATAATGGTAGCCGCTGTAGCCTTGTTCCTTTGAAGATGATTTGATTCCTTTCTAGCCACACGTGGTAGATGCATCCAACCAACGTCATACGATAGATTATAGAGCTTGGTTTATTAGTCTGCTGTTACTTCTCCATCCTGGTGCATTCTGCAGTCCAGCCAGGTTTAGCAATGTATTGCCATTTCAACAATCGACTCCACACTTCTGCTGTAATGGGGCATTGAAAGAATAGGTGTTTGAGAATTTCAGCATTCCCTTCACACAAAGGCACAAAGGTTCCATATCAAGCCCCCATTTGATCAACCTGTCTTTGGTATAGATCTTCGCATTAGTCACTAAATATGTCATGAATACCCATTTTGGAGCGGGCAGAATTGCTACAAATAAGCCTTCTCCAGCTTACTACAGGCCATGCTCCCATGATGTTATTGAGGAGTTCAAGAAATGCTTGCGTCTTGGCAGATGCAGTGTCTTTCAATGGAAGTCAAACTCACACTTAGTAACAGAAAATGAATTTGAACAATTCATTAGTTGTTCTAGCAACTATTTATCTGAGCAGTTTCTTTTTGGTTAAAAAAAAATATTCAGTGTGCTCTACCTTTCTGGTTCGAGTGTGGAGGTGGAGTCTGTTGATGTTGCCTGTTGATCCATTATTTAGTTTTTTCATCTTATATTGATTTCTGGGATCCTATAACTTGGCAGGGGAAAATTCCTTGAGATATTCTTACTGAAATGGCTGAATAAATTCCCTTCTTTCTTTGTTTACTTGAACGTTGTGTACTTCTCAAGTTCTCCTAATGTTTAATGCCACTTATTTTAACAGGACTTGACGACATTCGTTTGTGTTTGCATTCCGGAATTCCTCTCTCTATATGAGACTGAAAGGCTTGTTCAGGAACTCACTAAATTTGAGATTGATACACATAACATTATAATTAACCAAGTGCTTTTCGATGAAGAAGGTACAAGTCTTGTATGTTTCCTGTACATAGTATTAATTCCTTATAGTTTCTTTTCAATTGTGTTTTGTCTTGTCTGTATAACCTTTTCCTCCTAAGCTTGTTTTCTGTGAGAGAAAACCAACTCTTGGAACTTATGCGATATGTCTGTTTTTAGTTGTTGAATCCAAGCTGCTGAAGGCTAGGATGCGGATGCAACAAAAGTACTTGGACCAATTCTACATGTTATATGACGACTTCAATATTACCAAGCTGCCTTTGCTACCACAAGAGGTTTGGAGATGCTTTTCTATATATCCTGGATATCCCTCCCCCTAAACCCCAAACATAAAATGACTGCTTTATTCACGGGAAGGACATGTTCTTAAATTTTCTGAACTATTCAAGAACCATAGTTTTGCCAGTCTGATAAGGGACGTGCTACTCTCTGACAGGTTTGTGGTGCTGAAGCGCTGAAAGCATTTTCACATAACTTTCTGACACCATATCAACCTTCACTTCTTCGTGGTTCAGTGGAAGAGCTGGAAATGAGAATAGCCACACTGAAAGAACAGTTGAAAGATGCCGAAGAAGAACTGGAAAAACTTAGAGCAGGCCAACAAGAAAGTATAGAGTAGAAAGACTTGGTGGACGGAGGGCATTATGTTGCCTTCACTTTTTCTTTTTACTCATTTAGGAAACAGTGTCATCTGAAAAACATTTTTTTGTACAACTTTTCTCATTTTTTAGTTCTTTTGTACCTTCAAGAAGACAATAAATGAGGTTATAATATTCATGAATTAAACTTGACCACTATTATAGTGTCTTTTCATGTTGACTTTAATGAATGCCAGCGATTATCAGTGAGAAAAAAAGAGAGGTTATTTCCGTGTAAAGTGACGTGGTACATTCACCCGGTTTAAGTTTCATTGAAAGGACTAAGGAGACCGACACCACCTCATTTGTTTGCACTGAACGAAAAGTCTTTAAGACTTGGTCTCATGTGTATATTGTGTTTAGGATGGAACCGGGAATAACTGGTAAGTTGACACCACCTGCTGTGGTTGGTGGACACAACAGTTGTGCACTAGGCTGTTTGTTTCATACTTCAATATATTGGTCTTGACACACACACATGCATTCTCGCAAAAGGGCAAGTCTCGTCGGGGAAGAAAATACTCAAAAGCAAGCAGCAAGGGACCTAATAGAGCATCTGAGTTGTGTTTTGATTAGCACACATTATAAGATTTGTTGGTGAATTTATAAAGGGATATAAATCTTTCTTGTTTTACAAATAACTTCTTCAAGGGTATGGCTAGAGGTAGCTCAAATTGTATTGTTCAAGTCTATGTCAACTTGAGTTAGTTGGTGTAGTGGCCAATAGAGTTATTAATTAGTGTCTTGAAATAGAAATGTTACAAGGGGAGGAGATTAAGATTTTAGTTTGTAGGATTGCAAGAGTTTGTAATCAAATCTTGGCTCGTTGATTAGTGAAGTTTGAAGTGAAATCTTATGAGATACTTTGTAGTTTTCTCCTCCTTTGAATAAGGGGGTTTTCACATGAAATACCTTGTGTTCCTTGTCCTTACTTTGTTACTGCATTATCTTTATTCTTCGTTATTTCGTCAAGGACCTAGTCCCGTGATTCTTGATGGAATCGTACAAGCTAATATATCAAGTATTAGGTCTACTTATTTTAAATTTTGAATCTTAAGCGTGTCAATCTTCATTATTAAGGGTTTTTATTTTTTGAAGAACAATTGGTTAATGAGTGATATAAATATGAAAGATTAAGATGTAATAAAATCTTAATATTATTAAGATGTTTATTCAAATATATTTATCCACTTACTGTGGATACCCTCCGGCCTCCGTTATAGCTATTTTGGTTGTTGTTCACCATCCACAACTATCATCATTATCAATCACCATAATCAATCGTTATCATTAGAAATTATCACCACCAATCATCATTACCACAACAATTATTAATCACTATTGATAATCATCACTACATATTGTCAATTAACCACTGAAATTCACCACCACAATTAGCTACCATTATTATTCACGACAACTATTACTCGCGTTGTTAACTACCACCATCACTATTACCTACTACTAACAACACCACAAATAGCTTATTCCATCCTCGTCGACACAATTGCTAGCCATCACCACTACTAGGAGTATTCATCGTTATGGTTAAAAAGTTAAATTGGGGGGGGGGGGGGGGGGGAGGGATCTAAATCTAATCAATTAAATAGATTGATATTTGATTTGGTTTGATTTTAAATTTTGAACACTAACACTAATACTAATTGATTTGATTTTGATTTTGATTTTGATTTTACTTTAAAAAATTGCAAAAATAGCCACTAAGAGATTATATATTATTCATAAACTAAATACAAATAGTTTATAAATTTTAACTAATTTAAGTCTTCAATTTTGCCTTTTACATTAAAAAATTGTCTTGCTAGTATTATAGTATATTATTTTCTTTTTTCCCCATACCTCCTTCCTTTGGTAGTTCTTTCCTCATACTTCCTTTCTCTGGTAGTTCCAATAACTCTAGTATCGCTTAGTTGTTTAATTGAATTCACAATTGCTTTTTTTAAATTATTCATATACTATGTGTCTGTATCTTTCAATAATCATATGCCCTCAACAAGCTTAATACGTTCAAATCGAAAAAATAAAAAAATCCAAATCAAACCAAACCAAATCGACAATAACCAAACTGACTGCTATTTTTGGTTTTGTTTGACTTGATTTTAGAAATTTAAAAAATCATATAAATTATTTGGTTTTAATTTTAATCAATAACCGATCCAAATCAAATGAATGCCATAGCTACCACCAATTGTCATATAATTTTTTGAGAGTTTTCAATCAATATACTATTTCGCTACATTTTGCATTTATAATTTTTAATTAAAGATAAGTTTATGTTTTTAAAAGATAAATTCCCATTAAGTATTCAGTTTTCAAGTTCTTACACCACATCTTATATTCAAATAAATATCAATTTAATGTACATTTAGATGCTACGTCTGTTGAGATGGCCGAGTTGGTCTAAGGCGCCAGATTAAGGTTCTGGTCCGAAAGGGCGTGGGTTCAAATCCCACTCTCAACATATTTTGCTTTTTATCAGATAAATTATTAACCCATTAAAAATTAACATATTTATATTTTACCCTTACATATATTATTTATTATATTTACTGTAAACTTGGACAAAACCCCATTCACTCATTTAATATTTTCAACAAAACTCCTTGTCACTTCTATTTTTTTGGGTAAAAGATCTCATGAGTTATTCAATAGAAAAAGTGACATAAATTAATTAAAACAAGAGTGAAAAATGTAACTATGGTGTAGTTTAATAAAAAAATATATTTTTTTTAATTCCCACTCTCAAAGTGCTCATTCTTGTAATTTTTCCTTAGTGATTGAATGACAAATGAAATCATTTTCATTCCTAAAAAATTGAAAGGCTAAGTTTAATTTAAATTTATTTCAGTCACGAGAGACACTAGGTAGTAGAAATTTCTCTTAGATTTAGTGGATACATCAATCGATAACCGTTCGATAATTGTTAAATTAATACCAAATCAATTGATGTCTTATTGATTGGCTGGCGGATTAGTACATTTAAAAATCGATATTCAATAAGCATAATTATCTTCATAATCTATTGATAAATAGTCCCACTACAATCCCATACATGAGAACACAAACCCTATGCCAATTTTTGTTGGGTGAAAATGACTCTGTTCTTTGCTTTAAAAATCAAACTCTCCCCTTAAATTTAAAAATGGTCATTCTTTCCCCCTTTTATATGCAATATCCATTGAGAAAATTTAAAAAATATAAATTACAAAACTTATACCGCAAAAATATCCTAAAAAATTTACATTACAAATCTATAGTCTAAATTACAATCTCTTATACAACATTATACATGTTGTATACAACAATATACAAATTTTTTAAACTATATTTTAAAAAGATATATTATAAATTGTTCTATGCCAAATATACAATATTATATAAAATTATAAGAGATATTTATACATCCATATAGAATAATAAACAATATTATACAAAAAATAAACTTCGTCTTCTTCCTTGAATCCAAGAATCAGATTCTTCCATAATCATCTAAAAGAATTACACCAAATCATCCAATACTCGTTCAAAACAAAGCTAATTTGCGAAAATTCAATTTTCAAAATGAAGTTTCAAGCTTCAAAAGTATCTGCCTATATTGGACCATTAATTTCACTCTGAACAAGCAAACCAAATAAATCAATTAATTATTATCTCTATTACTGCTTCAGTAATCAACTTCATCGAAGAAACCACCTTCAATTAATCAATCAGGTAATAAAAACACATCTAAAAATTTTAAAAATGGACAAAGCATGAAATATGAAGGAGTGAGTGCGTGTATTGGGTGAGTAGGAAAGAGAGAGAAAAAAGTGTTATCAATAGGTCTATGACTAAATTTGATAAAATTTTAGAATCTCGATCCATTGAGGTATGTACTTGGGTCAATAATATATTGTAGTTTAGGAAATTTTCGCATATAGTCACTCAAAAATATTTTAATTATGCTCCATAATTATAGTTTGGGTAATTACATTTCGTAATTATAGTTATAGCAACATTTGTATAATTCGCACAACATTTATGTAATTTGCTATACAATTCACAGTTTTTGTATAACGTTTGTATATTTTGCCATACCATTCGTGCACAATGTTTGTATGATTCAGTATACAATTTGTAGTATTTGTATATTTCGTTATACAATTTGATTCGCTTACAACTTTTATATAAATCGCACGAATTATATAAAACTCAAACTGTATTTGCGCACATCATTTGTATAAATTGCGCGAATTATACAAAACTCAAACTGTAATTACAGCTAAATATTTGCTGGAAGCCAAAATTAATTCAAACTATAGCTAATTAACTAGTATATGTTTGTTTATCTGCATAATTTTTTCTCGTAGTTTTAGGTAATTATCTCATATCTATATTTCACGCTTTACATTTTCTATTCTCAATCTATGTATGTAAGGACCAAGATTTTTCCTAATGGCATTGCCTAGATGTCCTGAGATTTTTCCCCAGGAACTGCCAGGCATCACTCCACGGAGGAGCCTACATGGCTCGTGTGAAGTCACATAGTCCGTGTGGCCGCCCATGGAGTGATACTTTGGTTAGTTCACGGTTGGGGCAAACTTAGGACAGGGAGAAAATTTGCCAAGCGAAGACACACGGGCATTCACACGGTCCGGGTGACACCACACGGTCCGTGTGGCTTACTATGTGAAAAATTTTCTAAGTACAAAATCACTGACTCGTAACTTTGATGTGCAAAATTTATTTCAAGTACCTTTACACGGACGATGTCACGGACCATGTGACATCAGATGGTCCGTGAAGCCGCCCGTGTGGTACCACTTAGTTCCGTGAAATCTTCCTTCTGCGAATTCTAAGTCCTGGGTCACGACACTGTTCACGGTCTGTGTGAACCGTGTGACCCAGATGGATCAAATTCAGGTCCGTTTCATTAATGGCATTTATGAAATTTTGGTTTGTTTTAAACGTGATTTATGACTTTTTACCTATCCTAAACCCTTAATCTACTTGAAAACCCCTCCCCTCATCACTCTTTCACCTAAATCACTCTACCCCTCTTAAGATCACTTCCTCATTTTCCCCAACTTCACTCTCTCAAGGATTCAAGCTAGAGTTCTAATTGGGGTCAATTCAAGTCTGATTTTTACCCCTCAAGTCAGGTATGTGGGATTGATTCTTGCTCCCTTACAACCGAGAAGACCCAAAATTCCTTTCAAGTTATTTTATGAATTTTAGTCTACTTTAATGTGGGTTTTACTATTTGATCTTATTAACTTCGAAAAATGCATGGGTTGTACATTACTCATGATTTTAAGTTATTTTAAGCTCTATTTACGATGAATCACATTGAGTTATGCAATTATGAATATGCATGTCCCCTTAAAGATTGTTTCATGCATGGGTGATCTACACTATGATTTTCCTATGGATTTTATTGTAGATTTTTTAGATTTCATACTATAAAGCTAATTTTAGATTTACTCTACATCACCCAAGCCATTCTCACATCATGCATTGCATTGTATTCATGATCATTGATTTTCATGGAAATTATGAAGTGGGTTAAGCCCAATCATGTTTTATGAAGTGATTTTGATAAGGTATCGGTTATGACAAGAATGTGATCACATATATGTCTTTTATTTTTGGCTCTTTGAGCATACTGGGTGCTTGCACCATATTGTATAGGTAGATGAATATCTTGCATGAGTACCATGATTATGATTTATGCTTTGGCTTTTGAGCCTAAATGTGCATTGAACGGATTTGAAATGAATATTGTATTTCTTGAAAGCACGTATATGTATAAGTATTCTCGTGGGATATTTTAATTTAGCACCGATGGATTGGGGGCGTCAGGGCTATCCCCAAGGTCCTCTTCCTTTCCTCGAACTATGTGCCAACATAGAGACGGATGCCATTACCAAAATGATCGGGTCGTAAGGAATGGTAATTGTTTATTGATATGATATGACTATTGAAAAATCCTTTCGAAATGGTGATTCCCGTAAGGAAGGTGACCATCCTCCGAAATGGTGTCTTCCGTAAGGTGTGATGTAGATTACCTTTGGCAAGTAATCTTCTCCCTACTGATGGGAGGTCCTAATTGGTTTAATTCATGTAATAGCTCGCATGGATTTGATTTGTCGGTTGTAGTCCATCCCCTTTATATATGAGCATTATTGCATTTCATGCATCTTAATTTCATGGCATCTTGTATACAAATTTCCATTGAATACAAAATTCTTCTATATTATGTGCCTTTGTCATCAAACATTGAAATGCAGGTTTGATAAGTCACATGCATTGCATGCCCCATACTTAGTACATTCAAACGTACTAATGCATACTCTATGCCTACATGATTTTACCATGTAGGGACCGAACACTTTGAATATCAGCCATTTGAAGAATAGTTCACTCTTGGAATCTTTGTGGTGAGTCCCGTCTTCCGAGGGCGAGCCGGCTATATTCTTTCTATTGTTGTTTGGATGTTCTCTTTATTGAGGGTGAGCCCGAAATTTGTCCTGGCCCCCCTTCCTCGGATTAGAGGCATTGTTAGGCACTATTGTGACTAATGTATCGATTGTGCATTCTGTATATATATACATACATGGCTCCTGAACTTGGACTTGGCTAAAATCGTATGTGTTGTAAGCTAATCTTGAACCGATGATGTGGTTATGGATACTTGAGGCTTGTTTGGGGGCTCTTGGGTCCACAATCGCCGTGTCACGTCTAGGCCCCTACCTGGATTGTGACAAAAGATGGTACCAGACTCCTAGGTTTACAAATAATCCTCGGAGTCTAACATGCCGCGTTGAGTAGAGTCCTATACATGGGTGTGAAGTGTACCATACCTATGAATGAGAGGCTACAAAGACGTATTAGGAATTGCCTCACTTCTTCATGTCTTGTGTCGTGCTGTGACTGGTATATGTAATTCCCTTACTTACTAGTGTCGTTGATCCATTTCAGCAAATGCCTCGAGGAAGACCCCCTCTACCTAGACCAGCTTCGGCTGACGAAGATCAGGTTGCCACGAGCCTATGGAGGAGCCTATTTCTAACGGTGAATTTCGCGTCGCTTTCGCCATGCTGGCCCAGGTGGTGAGTACTCAGGCAAGACAAGCTAACTTACCACGGGATCCTACAGCTGCTTCCAGGGTGAGGGATTTCACTCTGATGTACCCTCCAGAATTCTATGGGTCAAGGGCTGATGAGGATGCTCAAGAGTTCATAGATGAACTCACAAAGATACTGAATATTATGGGCATCATTTCTGAGGAAAAAGCTGGAGTGGATTCTTACCAGCTGAAGGACGTGGCTCAAGTATGGTACACTTAGTGGACTTCGGAAAGAGTCTGTGGTGGTGATATCAATTGGGAAGAGTTCAAATTTTCCTTCCTTGATCGCTTCTTCCTACTTGAGCTGAGAGAGGCCAGGATGACTAAGTTTATCAACCTCAAGCAGGGGAGTATGAGTGTGAGGGATTATGCCCTAAAGTTCACGAAGCTTTCCAAATTGCTCCGTCTTTGGTGGCTGATCCACGTGCAAGAATGCACAAGTTCATTTCGAGTGTATTTGATTTGCTTGTGAAGGATTGTTGTACAACCATGCTTATACGAGACATGGATATCTCAAGGCTCATGGTCTATGGTGAACAAATTGAAGGGGAGAAACTCAAGGAAGGGAGGATGCATGATCCTAAGAGGACCTATTTTGATGGTAGATTTTCCGGTTCTCTAGGTGGTGGCAGTTTTGGTCGCTTCTAGTGGGACCGAGGACAAGGTTCGGGTGTAAGAGTGCCTCCCTCCCAAGCATCGGTTGGTGGTGGGTAGGAAAACCGTCAATGTGAGAAATGTAGAAAGAACCACACAGGTGCTTGTAGGAAGGAACTGGGGTTGTTTTATGGGTGTGGTGATAAGAATCATAAGATTGCGGAATGTCCCAGCTTTGCCCGCGGAGGCCAGGGTCAAGTGGCCCAGGGTGGGAAAGGTCAACAAAGATCTCTCCAAGGAGTGGCCCCAAGGAACAACAAGTTCTATGCACTCCATGCCCGCCAGGATGTCGAGGAAGCTCCGGATGTGACTGGTATGTTAAAAGTCTTTGATTTTGATGCTTATGTTTTGCTTGATCCAGGTGCAAATTTGTCTTTTGTGACTCTGCTATTGGCTGTTAAGTTTGGTTTGAGTCCCCAGATTTTAAGGGAGCCTTTCTCAACCTACACCCCCGTGGGTGAATCCATTGTTGCCTATAGAGTCTATCAGGGTTGCCCTGTTGCTGTGCTGCATAAAATCTTTCCGTGTGATCTTGCTGAACTTGAGATGTTTGATTTTGATGTAATTCTTGGGATGGATTGGCTGTATGCATCATATGCTTCCATAGATTGTAGAACTTGGAAGGTCAAGTTCCAACCTCCCAGTGAACCCGTTCTTGAATGGAAAGGTGGCGACTCTTCTATTAAGGGTCAGTTTATTTCCTACCTCAAGGGGCGGATGATGAGTTCTAAGGGGTGTATTTATCATATTGTGAGGGTCAAGTATGTAGAGTCCGAATTGCCCACTCTTGAGTCAGTCCCTGTGGTGAATGAGCTTTCGAATGTGTTTCCTGAAGACTTACCAAGCATCCCTCCGAAAAGAGAGGTGGACTTTGGCATAGATCTTCTTCCAGATAGTCAGCCTATTTCTATTCCTCCTTATCGTATGACACCGACAAAATTGAAAGAATTAAAGGAGCAGTTAAAGGATCTATTGGAGAAGGGTTTCATTCGGCCTAGTATATCGCCATAGGGTGCTCCGGTGTTGTTTGTAAGGAAGAAGCGCGAGTCTCTTCGGATGTGTATAGACTACCGACAGCTGAATAAGGTCACTATTAAGAATAAGTACCCGTTGCCCATGATGTATGACTTTTCTGATCAGCTTCAAGGTGCCACTCATTTCTCGAAGATTGATCGCCGTTCCGAGTATCATCAGATGAAGGTTAGGGAGTGTGATATTCCCAAAATAGCTTTTCGGACAAGGTACGAGCATTTTGAATTTATGGTGATGTCGTTTGGCCTAACCAATGCTCTGGCCATATTTATGGATCTGATGAACCAAGTATTTAAGCCATTCCTAGACATCTTTGTGGTGGTCTTCATCGATGAGATTCTCATTTACTCCCGAAGTGAGCAGGAGAACGGGAATCACTTGAGGATGGTCCTCCAAACTATAAGGGAAAAGAAATTGTACGCCAAGTTTAGCAAGTGTGAATTTTTGTTGGGCGAAGTGGCTTTCCTTGGTCATGTGATGTCCGATGATGGTATCAAGGTGGATCCGAAGAAAATCGAGGCCGTGAAGAATTGGCCTAGACCGTTGACTGCTTTAGATATTCACAATTTCCTTGGGTTGGCCGGGTATTACAGAAGGTTTGTGGAAGGGTTCTCATCTATTTCATCTCCATTGACCAAGTTGACCCAAAAGCAGGCTAAGTTTGTATGGTCGGATGAATGCGATAGGAGTTTTCAAACTTTGAAGGATCGACTTATATCGGCTCCCGTCTTGACCTTACCAAATGGTTTAGAGGGATTTGTGGTATATTGTGATGCCTCGTGGATTGGATTGGGTTGTGTGCTTATGCAAAATGGCAAGGTGATAGCGTATGCATCAAGGCATTTGAAGGTGCATGAACGTAACTACCCCACGTATGATCTTGAATTGGCAGCGGTGGTTTTTGCTTTAAAGATTTGGAGACATTATTTGTATGGGGTTCATGTTGATGTGTTCACCGATCACAAGAGTTTGCAATATGTTTTCACCTAGAGAGATCTCAACCTGAGGCAAAGGAGGTGGTTGGAGCTTATGAAAGATTATGACATGAGTGTTCTATATCATCCGAGCAAGGCCAATGTTATGGGTGACGCTCTCAGTAGGTTATCTATGGGGAGTGTGGCTCATGTTGGGGAAGGAAAGAAGGAACTAGCAAAAGATGTTCACCGATTGGCCAGGTTGGGTATCGGGTTAGGTGATTCAAGCGATGGTGGTGTTCGGGTTCAGAATGGGGCAGAATCTTCCATGGGGAATGAGGTAAGGGCTAAGCAAGATCTAGACCCATCGTTACTTGAATTGAAAAAGTTGGTTGCTGCAAAGGAGTTCGAGGTGTTCTCCCAAGGGGGAGATGGTGTACTCCGGTACCAAGACCGGCGTTGTGTTTCATATGTGGATGACCTTAGAAGGGTGATTATGAGTGAGGCTCACAAATCTCGTTACTTTATTCACCCAGGGTCTACCAAGATGTATCAGGATTTGAAAGAAGTGTATTGGTGGCATGGTATGAAAAAGGATATTTCTAGGTTCGTGTCTGAATGCCCGAGTTGTCAACAGGTGAAGTTAGAACACCAAAGGCCTGGTGTTTTGGCTCAAGACAAGGAGATACCCACATGGAAATGGGAAGATGTGAAAATGGACTTTGTAGTTGAGTTACCTCGGACTCAAAGGCAATTTGATTCTATTTGGGTTGTCGTGTATCGGATGATAAAGTCGGCTCATTTTCTACCGGTTAAGACTACTTTCAGCACCGAAGGTTACGCAAAATTGTATATCCAAGAGATAGTGAGGTTGCATGGTATACCTAGGTCCATTATATCGGATAGAGGTACCCAATTCACTTTCCATTTACAGAGGTCTTTTCAGAAGGGGCTTGGGACTAAGATTAAGTTGAGCACCGCTTTCCATCCTCAAACTGGTGGCCAAGCGGAAAGGACTATTCAAACCTTGGAGGATATGTTGAGGGCTTGTGTGTTGGAGTTTAAGGGAAATTGGGATGACCATCTCCCCTTCATTGAGTTTGCTTATAATAATAGCTTCCATGCTAGCATTGGTATGGCGCCATTTGAAGCTTTGTATGGGAGAAGGTGTAGATCACCGGTGGGGTGGTTTGAGTTGGGAGGAATGGCCCTAGTTGGCCCGGATTCGGTAATGGATGCCATGGAGAAGGTGAAGGTGATTGGGGAGAGATTGAAGGCGGCACAAAGTAGTCAAAAGTCCTATTCGGATGCTAGGAGGAGGGACCTTGAATTTTATGTCGGTGATTGGTTGTATGTGAAGGTTTCTCCTGTGAAGGGTGTGATGCGTTTTGGTAAGAAGGGCAAGCTAAGTCCCCGGTATGTTGGCCCTTATGAAATTGTTGAGCGAATTGGAGGTGTAGCTTATAGGGTGATGTCACCCCCGGAGTTGAGTGCTATTTCACCCGGTTTTTCACGTGTCTATGTTGAGGAAGCTAATTGGTGATCCTAGCACTATTGTCCCTTTAGAAGGAATTGAAGTTGAGGAAAATTTGTCTTATGAGGAAGTGCCAGTGGAGATCTTGGATAGACAAGTAAAACAACTTCGTAACAAGGATGTGGCAAAGGTTAAGGTACTTTGGAGAAATCAACAAGTGGAGAGTGCTACTTGGGAGGCAGAGCTGGACTTTTTTCCAATCTACTCAAGCCTAAGATACTAGGATTCTTCCTTGACTAATGCTGCCATTTCTTGCCCTCTTGAATCTCATAACACGACATGCATGCATATGCACAAAAGGATTTTTATAATTGTTTTGAACGATTTGAATACAATTTTGAAATAAATTTAATAGTCATGAACAATGATTTCGCATAATGCTTTTGGTACAAATTTTTGGTAATGAATTATGCCTTGTATCTTGTGTGGTGTGTTTCTTGCTCAAGTTCTTACCTTTCAAGCCTTGTTCTTGCACATTCGGGGACGAATGTTCCCAAGGGGGAGATGATGTAAGGACCCATATTTTTCCTAATGGCATTGCCTAGATGTCCTGAGACTTTTCCCCAGGAAACTGCCAGGCATCACTCCACGGAGGAGCCTACATAGCCAGTGTGAAGTTACACGGTCCGTGCGGCCATCCGTGGAGTGATACTTTGGTCAGTTCATGGTTGGGGCAAACTTAGGACAAGGAGAAACTTTGCCAAGTGAAGTAACACGGACATTCACACGGTCCGTGTGACACCACACTGTCCGTGTGGCCTTCCGTTTGGCTTACTATGTGGAAAAATTTCTAAGTACAAAATCACCGACTCGTAACTTTGTCGTGGAAAATTTATTTAAAGTACCTTTACACAGACGATGCCACGGACCAGTGTGACATTAGATGGTCCGTAAAGCCGCCCGTGTGGTACCACTTAGTTATGTGAAATCTTCTTTCTGCGAATCCTAAGTCCTGGGCCACGACACTGTTCATGGTCTGTGTGATGCTACACGGATCGTTTACCGAACCGTGTGACCCAGACGATCCAAATTCAGGTCCGTTTTATTAATGGCATTTATAAAATTTTGATTTGTTTTAAATGTGAATTATGACTTTTTATCTATCCTAAACCCTTAATCTACTTGAAAACCCCTTCCATCTTCACACTTTCACCTAAATCACTCTACCCTTCTTAAGATCACTTCCCCATTCCTCCTAACTTCTCTCTCTCAAGGATTCAAGCTAGAGTTTTAATTGGGGTCAATTCAAGTCTGATTTCTACTCCTCAAGTCAGGTTTGTGGGATTGATTCTTGGTCCCTTTCAACCAAGAAGACCCAAAATTCCTTTCAAGCTATTTTATGAATATTAGTCTACTTTAATGTGGGTTTTACTATTTGATCTTATTAACTTCGAACAATGCATGGGTTGTACATTACTCATGCTTTTAAGTTATTTTAAGCTCTATCATGATGAATCACATTGAGTTATGCAATTATGAACATGCATGTCCCCTTAAAGATTGTTTCATGCATGAGTGATCTATACTATGATTTTCCTATGGATTTTACTATGGATTTTCTAGATTTCATAATATAAAGCTTATTTTAGATCTACTCTACATTACCCATGCCATTCTCACATCATGTATTGCATCACATTCAAGAGCATTGGTTTTCATGGAAATTATGAAGTGGGTTAAGCCCAATAATGTTTTATGAAGTGATTTTGATAAGGTACTGGTTATGACAAGAATTTGATCACATATATGTCTTCTTTTTCTGGCTCTTTGAGAATATTGGATGCTTGCACCATATTGTGTAGGTAGATGGGCTAGTCCTTGCATGAGTACCATGATTATGATTTATGCTTTGGCTTTTGAGCCAAAATGTGCATTGAACGAATTTGAAATGAATATTGTATCTCTTGAAAGCACGCATATATATAAGTATTCTCATGGGATGTTTTGACTTAGCACCGATGGATTGGGAGCGTCAGGCCATCCCCAAGGGTCCTCTCCCTTTTCTCGAACTATGTGCCAACATAGGGATGAATGCCATTACCGAAATGACTGGGTCGTAAGGAATGGTATTTGTTTATTGATATGATATGACTATTGAAAAATCCTTCCAAAATGGTGATTCCCGTAAGGAAGGTGATCATCCTCCGAAATGGTGTGTTCCGTAAGGTATGATGTAGATTACCTTTGGCAAGTAAGCTTCTCCCTACTGGTCGGAGGTCCCAATCGATTTAATTCATGTCATAGCTCGCATGGATTTGATTTGTCGATTTTAGTCCATCACCTTTATATATGAGCATTATTGCATTTCATGCATCATAATTTCATGGCATCTTGTATACAAATTTCCATTGAATACATAATTCTTCTATATTATGTGCCTTTGTCATCTAATATTGAAATGCAGGTTTGATAAGTCACATGCATTGCATGCCCACATTTTAGTACATTCAAACGTACTAACACATACTCTATGCCTACATGATTTTACCATGTCGGAACCGAACACTTTGAATATCAGCCATTTGACGAATAGTTCACTCTTGGAATCTTTGTGGTGAGTCCCGTCTTCCGAGGGCGAGCTGGCTATGTTCTTTCTATTGTTGTTTGGATGTTCTCTTTATTGTGGGTGAGCCCGAAACTTGTCCTGGACCCCCGTTCCTTGGATTAGAGGCATTGTTGGGCACTATTATGACTAATGTATCGATTACGCATTTTATATATATATATATATATATATGGATCCTGAACTTGGACTTGGCTAAAATCGTATATGTTGTATGCTAATCTGGAACCGATGATGTGGTTATGGATACTTGAGGCTTGTGTGGGGGCTCTTGGATCCCAATCGTTGTGTCACGTCTAGGATCCTATCCGAGTCATGTCAAAAGATGGTATCAGAGCCCTAGGTTTAAAAATGATCCTCGGAGTCCAACCTGCTGCGTTGAGTAAAGTCCTATTAATGAGTGTGAAGTGCACCATACCTATGAGTGGGAGGCTACAAAGACGTATTAGGAATTGTCTCACTTCTTCATGCCTTGTGTCGTGCTTTGACTGGTATATGTAATTCCCTTACTTACTGGTGTCGTTGATCCATTTCAGCAAATGCCTCGAGGAAGACTCCCTCTACTTAGACCGGCTCCGGCTGACAAAGTTCAGGTTGCCCACGAGCATATGGAGGAGCCTATTTCTAATGGTGAATTCCGCACCACTTTCTCCATGCTGGCCCAGGTGGTGACTACTCAGGCAAGACAAGCTAACTTGCCACTGGATCCTACACTTGCTTCCAGGGTGAGGGATTTCACTCGGATGAACCCTCTGGAATTCTATGGGTCAAGGGCTGATGAGGATGCTTAAGAGTTCATAGATGAACTTACATAGATACTGAATATTATGGGCATCACTTCTGAGGAAAAAGCTGGAGTGGCTTCTTACCAGCTGAAGGACGTGGCTCAAGTATGGTACACTTAGTGGACTTCGGAAAGAGTCTGTGGTGGTGATGTCAATTGGGAGGAGTTCAAATTTGCCTTCCTTGATCGCTTCTTCTCACTTTAGCTGAGAGAAGCCAGGATGAATGAGTTTATCAACCTCAAGTAGGGGAGTATGAGTGTAAGGGATTATCCCCTAAAGTTCATGAAGCTTTCCAAATATTCTCCATCCTTAGTGGCTGATCCTCGTGCAAGAATGCACAAGTTTGTTTCGGGTGTATCTGATTTGGTTGTGAAGGAATGTCATACAACCATGCTTATACGGGACATGGATATATCCAGGCTCATGGTCTATGCTGAACAAATTGAAGGGGAGAAACTCAAGGAAGGGAGGATGCATGATCCTAAGAGGACCCATTTTGGTGGTTGATTTTATGGTTCTTGAGTTGGTGGCGGTTTTGGTCGCTTCCAGTAGGACCGAGGACAAGGTTTGGGTGCCAGAGTGCCTCCCCCCAAAGCACCGGTCGGTGGTGGGCAGGGAATTCCTCAGTTTGAGAAATATGGAAAGAACCACACAGGTGCTTGTAGGAAGGAACTGGGGCTGTGTTATGGGTGTGGTGATAAGAATCATAAGGTTGCGAACTGTCCCAGCTTTGCCCGCGGAGGCCAGGGTCAAGTGGCCCAGGGTGGGCAAGGTCAACAGAGAGCTCCCCAAGGAGCATCCCCAAGGAACAATAGGTTCTATGCACTCCATGCCCGCAAGGATGTCGAGGAAGCTCCGAATGTTGTGACTGTTATGTTTAAAGTCTTTACTTTTGATGCTTATGTTTTGCTTGATCCGGGGGAAAATTTGTCTTTTGTGACTCCGTTGTTGGCTGTTAAATTTGGTTTGAGTTCTCAGATTTTAAGGGAGCCTTTCTTAGTCTACAACCCCGTGGGTGAATCTGTTGTTGCCCATAAAGTCTATTAGGGTTGTTCTGTTGCTGTGTTGCATAAAATCTTTCCGTGTGATCTTGCTGAACTTGAGATGTTTGATTTCATGTAATTCTTGGGATGGATTGGCTGCATGCATCATATGCTTCCATAGATTGTAGAATCCGGAAGGTCAAGTTCCAACCTCCCAGTGAGCACATTTTTGAATGAAAGGGTGGTGACTCTTCTATTAAGGGTCGGTTTATTTCCTACCTCAAGGCACAGAGGGTGATTTCTAAGGGGTGCATTATCATATTATGAGGGTCAATGATGTAGAGTTCGAAGTGCCCATTCTTGAGTCGGTCCCTGTGGTGAATGAGCTTTCAGATTTGTTTCCTGAAGACTTACCAGGCATCCCTCTAAAAAGAGAGGTGGACTTCGGCATAGATCTTTTTCCAGATACTCAGCCTATTTCTATTCCTCCTTATTGTATGGCGTCGACAAAATTGAAAGAATTGAAGGAGCAGTTAAAGAATCTATTGAAGAAGGGTTTCATTTGGCCTAGTATATCGCCGTGGGGTGCTCCCGTGTTGTTTGTAAGGAAGAAGGACGGGTCTCTTTGGATGTGTATAGACTACCGACAACTGAATAAGGTAACTGTTAAGAATAAGTACCCGTTGCCCAGGATTTATGACTTGTTTGATCAGTTTCAAGGTGCCACTCATTCTCAAAGATTGATCTCCATTCCGAGTATCATTAGTTTAAGGTTAGGGAGTGTAATATTCCCAAAAACACTTTTCAGACAAGGTACAGGCATTTCAAATTTGTGGTGATGTCGTTTGGCCTAACTAATGCTCTGTCCGTATTTATGGATCTGATGAACCGAGTGTTTAAGCCATTCCTAGACAGCTTTGTTGTGGTCTTCATCGATGATATTCTCATTTACCCCCGAAGTGAGCAGGCGAACGGGAATCACTTGAGGATGGTCCTCCAAACTCTCAGGGACAAGAAATTGTACGCCAAGTTTAGCAAGTGTGAATTCTTGTTAGGCGAAGTGGTTTTCCTTGGTCATGTGGTGTCCGGGGATGGTAACAAGGTGGATCTGAAGAAAACCGAGGCCGTGAAGAATTGGCCTAGGCCATTGACTCGTTCAGATATTTGCAGTTTCCTTGGGTTAGCCGGGTATTATAGAAGGTTTGTGGAAGGGTTCTCATCTATTTCATCTCCATTGACCAAGTTGACCCAAAAGCAGGCTAAGTTTGTATGGTCAGATGAATGCGAGAGGAGTTTTCAAACTTTCAAAGATCGGCTTACATCGGCTCCCGTCTTGACCTTGCCAAATGGTTTAGAGGGATTTGTGGTATATTGTGATTCCTCGCCGATTGGATTGGGTTGTGTGCTTATGCAGAATGGCAAGGTTATAGCATATGCATCAAGGCAGTTTAAGGTGCATGAAGGTAACTACCCCACGCATGATCTCGAATTGACAGCGGTGGTTTTTGCTTTAAAGATTTGGAGACATTATTTTATGGGGTTCATGTTGATGTGTTCACCGATCACAAGAGTTTGCAATATGTTTTCACCTAGAGAGATCTCAACCTGAGGCAAAGAAGGTGGTTGGAGCTTCTGAAGGATTATGACATAAGTAGTCTATATCATCCGGGCAAGGCCAATATTGTGGCCGATGCTCTCAGTAGGTTATCTATGGGGAGTGTGGCGCATGTTGGGGAAGGATTGGCAAGGGATGTTCACCGGTTGGCTAGGTTGGATGTCTGGTTAGCTGATTCACGCGATGGTGGTGTTCGGGTTCAGAATGGGGTAGAATCTTCCGTGGTGAATGAGGTAAGGGCTAAGCAAGATCTAGACCCATCGTTACTTGAATTGATGAAGTTAGTTGCTGCATAGGAGGTCGAGGTGTTCTCCCAAGGGGGAGATGGTGTACTCCATACCAAGACCAGCATTGTGTTTCAGATGTGGATGACCTTAGAAGGGTGATTATGAGTGAGGCTCACAACTCTCGTTACTCTATTCACCCGGGGTCTACCAAGATGTATCAGGATTTGAAGGAAGTATATTTGTGGCATGGTATGAAAAAGGATATTACCTCGGCTCGACCAGTAGAGACCTCGGCCACCAATCCACATGCTTCCTTACTTACATCTTGGGCGTAGCCATCACAAATATCAATGTACAAATAATAACAAATGCAATGTGCATTATCATGATTATATCATAATATCAACATCATAGTGATCTCAAAGTCTCAGTATAATCGGAATCTCAACATTATCATTTTCTCAACATCATCAATGTCCAAATATCAACAGTGTTTCAACATCGTTAGTGTCTCATTATCATCAATATCTAAATATCATCATATCACAATATAATCAACAGTGTTTCAACATTGTTAGTGTCTCATTATCATCAATATCTAAATATCATTATATCACAATATACTCACCTTCTTGCTATCAACACCAAATGAATCACAAAATCACATAGATTACGAATTCACAATTAAATTACCACTCTGTATATAGCCATATTAACAAGTATTCAATACGAAAAGTCACAATCAAGCCTAGAATGATACAATTATACCCCCAAATACTCAATTTTCATACACATAGGAGCATACAAGGTTCATTCATACTTAACAAAGGTTAGAAGTCCACTTGCCTCAATAAAGTCTCGAAATCAAGAAGAAATCACCGCTTTCCCCCTTCTACGATACTCCATAACACCACCATCTATTCAAATATAGCACCTCAATCACATAACGAATCTAATCACACTAAAATCAATTAATTTGAGAGAAAGGGTAAAATGGTAAAAAATCTCATGTATGAAAATGTAGCCGGAAATTGAAAATTAATGGATGAAAATGTTCTACATGTAACAAGGAATTCAACGATGGAAAGGGTTTAAAAAATGGAGCTAAGAGGACGAGAAATAAATGATTTAAGTTTAGGAAACTCCATTCAGAAAATCCCCAAATTTAGAGGTTAAAACACGAATTAATCAATAAAAACAGTTGAAATAAGTTAGAAAATAGTTACCCAATAACTTTGCTTTCAGAACCTTGAAAATCTGCTCTTAGAATGAAGCTTGGAATGTCAAAAATGGTGAAAAATGAGTTAAATTCAGGTTTTAAAGAAAGACACTATTCAGGCACCAAAAGTGCTCTGCAAACATAGAGTTTTATCCACGAATGCGGAGACCAAGGAGGCTTAACCCTCTACGAACGCGACAATCACCCCACAAATGCGAAGTTCTGGCTGCAGGATCTCCTTGAACGTGGCCCATAAGGCGCGAAGGCGGAATACTGGTGCCAAATGCACCAGATATAGCAGAGCACTAGCAACACAACTCAAACAAAAATAAGAACTGGACCCTCGTGAATTTGTTCGAAACCCCGTGAACACAAACCAACCATAGAACCCTACCAGAAATGATGATTCAGACTAGATGGAACTATTAGAATTCAAATTTGTAACCTCTGTGGTCCCAATTTCGACTAGTTTCGGACCTAAAAACTCAAAATATTAACAAATGCTCTATAAATTACAACGAGGGAATTTCTAACATTAGTTTTACTATCCAGAACTACTAGAGCTGACGAAAATCTGATACGAGCTCCCGAACCCTGAATGTTGACCAAAGTAAAACCTATGATCCAAAATGAACTAAAAAAGCAACTTTGGTTCTAAATTCTCTATTTTAACTCCAAATTCAGTTCTGCAAGTTCTCCCAGACTAGATTTGGCATTCTGGAATTGATGGAATGCAACAAAATCAAATTTTGAAACTCAAAACTCAAAATAACAGCAAAAACTTGAAATTTCCAACTTAAAGCCTTTTGAAACTCTTTCTTTTACAAAACTCCAATTTTTTACGATATTTTAAAATCTAACTTTTGGACTTACCCAAAAATTACCCATGGCAACTTTCGAGAGGGGTAAAATGGTAATTTTGGTCAGAAATAGCAGAAATGACATTTGGGTTTATTACATCATCCACTACTAAAACAATGGTCATTCTTGAACATGAGATAATGAACATACCTGAATACTCAAACAACTGAGGGTATTGGGCACGCATATTCGATCTACCTCCCAAGTAGCCTTCTCTCGGGCCTATGGCTTCACTGGACCTTTACCGAAGCGATCTCCTTAGTCACCTTCCTTACCTGCCTATATAAGGTAACTACTGGTTGTTCCTCATAAGTCAAATCAGGGCTCAACTCAATTGAATCCATAGAAATCACATGAGACACATCCAGAATATAACGCCACAATTGAAACATAGAATACCAGATGGATTAAAGATAGGTTGGGTGGCAAGGCAAGTCTATAAGTCACCTCTCCCACTCTATCAATGATTTCAAAAAGACCATCGAACCTCGGACTGAGCTTGCCTCTAATCTCATAACACCCTTCAAAGGTGAGACCTTCAACCAAACCATGTCACCAACCATGAATTCCAAAGGTCGAACCCGCCTATCAGCATAGCTCTTTTGGCGACTCTGGGCTATCACCATCTACTCTGAATCAATTGTACAGGTTATCTCTCAACATATTAACATTCATACCCGCTACTGCTACTGTGTTAAGCCAACCTATGGGCGATCTGTATCTCTAGCTAGACAAGGCCTCAAAAGGAGCCATCTAAATGCTGGAATGATAACTGTTGTTCCATGAAAACTCCATAAAGGCCAAATGCTGGTCCTATCTAGCCCCAAAATTAATAACACAGGCTCAGAGAATATCCTCTAATACCTGAATGGTCCTCTTGGACTGGCTATCTGCCTGGGGTTAAAAGCTATAGTCAAACCCAAACAAGTACCCAAACCATGATGTAAAGCCCTCTAAAAGTGCGAAGTAAAACGATGATCCTCTATCCGATACGATGGACACTGGGATCCTGTGAAGTCTCATAATCTGGCTGATATAAAGCTAGGCCAATTTCTCAGCGGTATACTTCACCTTGACCGAAATGAAATGGGCGGACTTGGTCAGATAGTCCACCACTACCCAAACAGAGTCAAAACCCCCGATAGTAGGAGGTAAGACCACAATAAATTCCATAGAAATACACTCCACTTTCACTCGGGAATAGGCATCCACTGAAGCTCCCTAGCTAGTCTCAAGTGCTCACACTTGACCTACTAATATGTCAAGCACCTGAATACAAACTCTGAAACATCTCTATTCTACCAAGCCACCAGTAATGCTGAGTCAGATAATGGTACATCTTCGCTGCCCTAGGATGAATGGAATATCTAGCATAATGAGCCTACTCAAGTATCATCTAATCAAATTGCTCACCTTTGGAACACAAATGTGACTCTAGATCCTCAAAACACCATCAGAATCAAGCACTGTATCCCTAGCTTTACCTCTAGTCACATTATCCTGGATAATACATAAATTCTCATCCTCAAACTGCCTCTCACAAATTTGATCCATCAAAGACGAGCGAGCCTTAATAGTAGCAAACACTCCCCCTTGCTCTGAAATCTGTAATCTCACCAACCCATTAGCTAGTCTCTGACCATCTCTAGCCAACGACTGTTACTCAAACCGGATAGCTGCTGTCACGACTCGAACCTAGGGTCTAGGAGTGACATGGAAAAGGGAACCCAAGAGTCCCTAAACAAACCTCAAAATATCCTTATTCACATCATTGATTCAGAAGCACATATGGAAGTAGTAAACACATAGTTCTAGGGGATGGGAAAGTAGGACTCACACTATGGGGATGTTATAGGGATAGAGATTAGCATGATCCATACAACACATAACACATAGAAATTAAGGGGTGGGTAAGTATGAATCACTCTATTGAGATAGATTGGGACTTAGGACTTTTCACATTTCTACATCTTATCATAACAATCATCATAATATCCATATTACATAGATAGTCATAATCATAATCTCCAAATAGCAAAACATAGCATGAATTCGTATAAGAGTCTACAAGATGTCCAACAATACCTCTAAGTCTTAGAATAGGATGGGGGGGCAAGACATATCCCCGGCTCACCCTCAAAGTAAATAAGAAACAAGCGATAGCAACAATATAGGTAGATGGATGATGGCTTGTCCTTGGATGATAGGACTCACCACAACAACCTTCACGAATTCGATTCGCCGTCAAAAGGTGGATAAATATAGTCTCCGATCCCTACATAGTTAGATCATGTAGGAAAAAGTATGCGTCAGTACGTTGGAATGCACTAAGTATGCGGGCATGCAATGAACATGAACTTATTAAACCTACATTTAATGTTAGATGGCAAGGGCACATATATAGAAAGAAGTATATAAGTAAAGAAGCGTAATATAACAATATGCCATGAAAATCCTGATGCATGAAATACCATAATTCTACATATAGAGAGGGATGTGACCATAAGACATCTCAAACTCATGCGAGCTACTACCTGAAGTTTCCTAATGAAGACCTCCCATCGGGTGAGATAACATTACTTGCCAAAGGTAATCTACACCATACCTTACGACCCAATCATTTTAGTGTGATGGCCACCTTTATTACGGCCCGGTCATTTCAAAAGGATTTCCATATCATATCATATAATAAGTGTAACCATTCCTTACGACCCAGTGATTTCGGTGCCTACCATATACCTATGATGGCACATAGTTCAAAAGAGAAAGAGGATCCCTGGGGATAGCCCTGACACCTCCAATCCCATTTGGTGCTAAGTCACCATCCCACAAAAATACATATACATATACATGCTTTCAATAGATGCATAAGTCATTTCAAATCACTTTAATGCATACTGAGGCTTAAAAGCCAAACATTCTTCATAATTTTGCAGACTTGGGGATCAATAGCCAGATCATAGTTCAATCCATACTTTCATGCATAGGAATAACTCATTCACATATAAAGAAAATGGTGTAAAAACCCGAAGTGCTCAAAGAAGCATATCATAGACATTTATGTGATCATATTCTTGTCATAACCATATTCTTATCAAAATCATATGTGGGCTTAACCCACCAAATAATATTCATCAAAACCATACTCATAAACACATGTGGTCTTAACCCGCCGAATAATCTTTCTTAAAAACCAATGCTCATGTATGCATATACCATAAATGATATGAGAATAACATGGGAAATAGAGATTCAATCTTAAATCAACAATTCCATATGAAATTCAAGCAAATCCATAAGTAAATCCACATTTAAATCACAATTTAGATTGCCCATGCTTAAATCAAACTTTGAAGAGACAATGCATATTCAAATCTTCATAATATTCATGCAATTCAACATATCAAGGCTTAAATCACTTTTAAGACAACCGTTAAACATAGCCCATATCTCAATTGATTCAAATAAACAATAATCTAATAGACCCATATTTAAGGTAAGCTCAATTTTCATAAAATTAAAAGTAAAAGAGTTTGGGGTCTTCATGGTTGAAAGGAACCATGAATCAATCCAACATTCCTTAGCCTATAAGAGGAATCAAGAAGAAATTGAGGAAGAAAAAGACCCTTCTTTATGCTCCAAGCCAATCCTTTAAAGTTTACTTGAGGGAAGTTCTTTAGATGAGAGAGTTTGAATAATTCTAAGTGTTGAATTGAATTTGAGAGTATAGGCCTTTTGAGAGTCCTAGGATAGGCTAAAAATTCACATACAACCCTTAATAATAGCCAAAACTACACGAAAACTATTAATGAAACGGATGCCAAAAAGTTGCCAGGGTCCTGTAGAGGGGTCACACGGATCATGTAGGGGTCACACGGACCATGTATACATCTGTGAGGCTACACTTAGACAAATTTTCCATTGACGAAGTTCTGAGACGGTGATTCCATACTTAGCAAATTTTCACACCAACACCTACGCAAAAGGCCATACGACCCATGAAGAGGTCACATGGCCCGTAAAGGGTTCATGTATGAAGGGCCTTGGCTAAAAATATGGTTTTCAACGCCAAGGCTACCCTCATGAGCCACCACACGGCAAGTGAAACCTCATACGAGCTTTGTGGGGTTCATTTGGTGCATGCCTTGGTCTTGAACTCCAACTTAAGGCCAACATTCTACACCACAAGGACAAGGGCCACCTCACGGCTCCTCCACACGACCCATTGTGAGCCACAAGACCAGTGGAGGTGCCCATGTGGTGTCACCTTAGTAAAAAACTTTTTGGAACCAATTTCCATGCACCATTAAGGCCATACAAAGTTCGGGTCCTTACAGCTGCTAAACTCGTTATGCTGGAAACCTTCCTACTCAATGCATCAACCACTACATTGGCCTTCCCGGGAAGATAGAGAATAGTCAAGTCATAATCTTTTAGAAGCTCAATCTACCTACTTTGTCTAAAATTACGATTCCGGTGATTGAAGATATACTATAGGCTGCGATGGTTAGTAAAGATCTCATAATGGAATCTTTACAAATAGTGACGCCATAACTTCAACACGGACATAACCGTAGCCAACTCCAAATCATGAGTGGGTAGGTTCTTCTCATGGGCCTTCAACTGTCTAGAGGCATAAGCAATAACCATCCCTTTTTTTGCATCAACACACCACCTAACCCCACTCTCGAGGCATAATAATAAACAGTGAAATCAACACCCTCCTCCGGCAATGTCAGAATAAGAGCTATGGTCAACAATAACTTGAGCTTTTGGAAGCTCTCTTCATACTCATCGGAACAATGAAATACCACATTCTTCTGAGTAAGCCTAGTCAGTGGAGTTGCAATAGTGGAGAACCATGACCAAAACAACGATAATAATTAGCCAAATCCACAAAACTGCAAATCTCTGTAGCTGAGGTAGGCCTAGCCCGACCCCCAACAACCTCAATCTTCGCTGGATCAACTCCAATACCCTCCTTGGACATCATGTGCCCCAAGAATGCTACCGAATTCCACCAGAACTCTCCCTTGGAGAACGTTGCATACAACTTCTCCTCCTTAAGCCTTTGGAGTACAATCTTCAAATGCCTCACATGGTCCTCCTCAATCTTGGAATGGAACAAGATATCATCGATGAACGTAATCACGAATGAGTCTAGATATGGATGGAACATTCCATTCATCAGCTCCGTAAACGTTGCAGGGGAGTTAGACAAACCGAAGGACATAATAAGGAACTCATAGGGGCCATACTTGGTCCGGAAGACTGTCTTTGGTATATTTGATGGTCGAATTCGAAGCTAATGATACCCAAACCTCAAGTCAATCTTAGAAAATGGGTCTGCTCCCTAAAGTTGATCAAATAATTCATCAATGCGGGTAAGCGAGTACTTGTTCTTGACAGTCACTTTGTTTAACTGTCTATAATCAATACACATCCTCATGGATCCATCTTTCTTCTTTACAAATAGGATTGGGGCACTGCATGGTAAAACACTAGGGCTTTATTCGCCCTTACTTAACAAATCTTGGAGCTACTCTTTTAAATCCTTTGATTCAGCTGACGCCATCCGATAAGGGGTTAAAAAAATGGGCTTAGTGCTCGACTCAAGGTTTATAGCAAAATCAATGCCCCGATCTGGAGGGACCCCTAGTAGATCAATAGGAAACATATTCGAAAACTCACGAACCACCGAAATAGACTCCATAGAAGGTGACTCAGTCGTAGTATCATGAATACAAGCCAAATAAGTCAAACACCCTCGGTCAATCAACTTCTGAGCCTGAATATAAGATATCACCTTACTAGGATAGGAATCTTTCGAACCAGTCCACTGGATCCTCGGTCTACTTGGCATGGCTAGGGTAACCATCTTGGCATAATAATTAAGAATAGTACGATATGGATATAGACAATCCATACCCAGAATAACACCAAAATCTACCATATCCAATATAATTAGATCTACCCAAGTCTCATAGCCCGCCAAAGTAACAAGGCAAGATCGGTACACCTGATTTACAACTAAGAGCTCTCTTACTTGGGTCAAAACATGTACATACATAGATATGGAATCACAAGGCAACTTAAAACCCATAGAGAAATTAGCAGACACATATGAATAAGTAGAGCTAGGATCAAATAACATAGATGCAGGGCGATGGCAAAACGGAACAATACCTCAAATCACAACATTAGAGGCCTCTGCCTTGGATCGACCTGGAAAGGCATAGCAATGGGCCTTGACCTCTAGTCATAAAGATGATCCCCTGCCACCTAAAGGAATAAAAGTATCACATGTTCCCCTACCACCAATACGTCTACCACTATCAGTTTGGCCTCTACCTTGGCTCCTGGTCTGTAGGGCTAAACCTTTGATTGGCGGTGCCAGATCTTGGACAGGTGCTACAGAGTATGAATGGTAGGGCCCGAAATGAGTCTGTCTAGGGTAGTGATGAATCATGTTATCAGAAGATCCACAAGCAAAGCAGGATCTAAGGGTGGACCACTGCTGTAAAGGACCAGGAGGGATGTGGTAACCTCCCTGGCTGTGGGTCTCTGCTGAGAACTAGATGCATTTTGACCTGAACTAAAGGAATGACGAGGACCTCGTCCTCCCCCAGTGTTGGCAAGGCTACATAAATCCCGCGATGTCAGAAAGAACTACCTTGTTTGACCATATCTCTGCCCCCTAATGAGGCACCTGAGTACTATCCTAAAGTACGAACCCTTTTGGGGTCCCCAAATACCTCCCTCTGCATCAACTCCGCCTCTTTGGCCGCATTAACCACTAACCTAATCGAGGCTCCAGCTCTAGCTACCCAAAATATTGACTTCCTAATAGTATAAATAAACGCTCTCACAAACCAGTGAACCTTCTCCTCCTTAGTCGGAAGTATAGTTGTGGCATGACCGGGCAACTAGCAAAACCTGATCTTATACTCTGAAACAGTCATGGTGCCCTACCCCAAACTCTGAAACCTTAATTGGATCTCTTTGCAGACACTCCAAGGAACAAATCAATCATGGAATGCATGAGAAAATGTTTGCCAAGTCATTTGAGGAGATCCAGCCAGAAGAGATCTAATATAAGTCCTCCACCACTCCCTGACTGGCCCATGAAGCTGGAGGGTGACATATCTCATACCACGTGTCTCTGCTAGTCCTGCTAGTCCCATGTTATCCAGTAAATCTCTAAATGTAGTCAAAAACTCATGAGCATCCTCAGTCTTTCCACCCTGAAACTAAGGTGGGTCCATCTTCCAAAATCTCTTATATCTCTGCTGCTCATCATCAGTACAGGTAGCAACTAATGGAATCTCATCAATCGGAGCTTCGTGTGGCTGCTGAACCTAGGCCTCAGGGGCCTGCTATTGATCCTAAGGCTGCACCCTCGCCTGTGTTTGTGAAGTACTAGAAGTGTCAACTGGGCTACCTGCCGGCCCTAAAGTCTCCAACACAACCAAGACTCTCAAAAGTGTATCCTAGAGTACTGGTGCTGTAGCGAACTCATGTGGTACCTGCTCCCGTCTAGGTTCAATAGATAGCTTGAGAAAGATACCCCGCTCATAGTCCCTCACCAGGGTGTCTCCTCGGACCTGGCATCTAGCTTGTCCATAGGCACGACCCCTACCCCTAGCTGGGGTCTCTATAGGAACACGTAGGGCTGCCTCTCTTCGACCTATATTAGCGGTCATTCTGATCCATGCTATCTGTCAAAAGGACGCATGAATACTCAACACTTATACAAAATCCACGCATGAATAGATTAGAATGAAATAAAAAGAAAGTTTCCTAACAGTCTTCACAGCCTATCAAGGATAGGTAATGGACATCTTTGCACCGATCCTCAAGACTCTACTTAACTAGGTTTGTACACATGTGAGACTTATGAACATGAGATTCTGATACAAAAATGTCACAACCCAAAATACGATTGTGATGACAGTCACCTAATCCACCAAGGTGAGTCAGAACAAAACCCACACAACTTAACAAAATCAACAAAAGTGGAAGATAATAGTCTAAATATATATATAAGCGTAACAAAATAAACTACAACTATCCCAAGGACTGGTGTCACATGAAGAAGCCTCTACGCATAGAATACTCCAATGAAATACAAGGAATAAAGTCTAGTCCTCAAATAAAATCAAAACATAAAAGTGGAATCCTCAAGGACTGCTGAAGACATAAGCAGCTATCTCACAAGAAACTTGGAAGCTAGATCCAACAAGAAGAAAGCCTAGCAAGATGGAACAGGCTCACAACCTACAAAAATATTACAACGAGTGAGCACCAAATAATGAGGTACTCAGCAAATAGAACTAACCTAAGGTAAAACAATTAAGAACACATGTAACTTCTTAAATCCCAACCACAATCTGCCAAAACTACAACTCTGCACATAGAAAAGTCCTAGCCAAATATAATATACAAATTAGAGTAAAATTGATATATCTATCATCTGAAATAACATCACAATATACATGTATATAAGTAAATAAAACTCTTACTCAAGATTAAAGACATAATAAGTGCACAATCTCATAAATAATATGCAACTATACCAAACAGTGATATGAAATGGAGTGTATGCCATGAGATGTAAACAATGAAATACAATGTCAAATAACCATGATGCATGTCTATCCTAGAATACACATTCGCTGATCAAATATATGCCTTAGATGAAATAAGAACTAGGCTCTCGAGAATTCATTCAAAACCCCGTAAATACAAACCAACCATAGAACCTATCAAAAATGATGATCCAGACTCGATGGAACCGTTAGAATTTGAATTCGTAAACTCCGTGGCCTCAAACCTGAGAAAGATTCTTTAAACTAGTTTTGGACCTAAAAACTCAAAATATTCACAGAACATCAAAAATTACACCAGGGGCATTTCTACTGTTAGTTTCACCACTCGGAACCACTAGAACTAATGAAAATTTAATATGAGCTCTCGAATATCGAATATTGACAAAAGTCAAATCTATGACCCAAAATGAATTGAAAATGTAATGTTGGGCCTAAAATCTCCATATTAACTCCAAATTCAGTTCTACATGTTCTTTTAGACCAAATTCGATATTTCAGAATTGATGGAGTCGATGGAATTGAATTTCGACCCTCGAAACTGAAAATGACTATAAAAACTCAAAATTTCCAACTTAAAGCCTTTTAAAACTCTTTATTTTAGAAAACTCCAACTTTTTATGATATTTTAAAAATCTAACTTTTGGACTTATTCAAAAATGACCCAAGACAACTTTTGAAAGGGATAAAATGGTAATTTTGATCAAAAATACCAAAAATGACCTTCGGGGTCGTTACAATAATTTTACTACTTTACTCTATTCTCGAACTTATAGTGAGGATTCGTGCTTTGTTTTTCGTGTGTAAAATTGGAATGTTATCATGTGGTTTTGGAATTAGATTTGGTATTAAGTTAAAAGTGATAGACTTACGAAAAAGTTGTGTGGTCAGATTTGGATGCTCAACGATTCAAAAATATTGAGTAAGATTGTGGTTTAATGATGTATTTTAAAGATTTGGTATTGGAATATGAATAATGGTTGAGGGACTTCATGAATATCTTACCTTTTCTGTGTAGCCATTCAGCAACAAGAACAATACTTGCATGATGTATATGATATTTGAGGTGGTTCAACAATTGAGTTTAGTATAGTTAGGGTAATGACTTTAGTATGAGTACTGTAATTTTGATTAATATGGTTGTGGGAGTTTTTCATAAAAGGAATAGGCTTCTTAATCTATGATGAGAATGGTGTAACACCCCATATCTTACATGTACTAGTGCAACGCAGATGTAACATGATATGGCGGGGTCAAATCCGCACACATTTTAAAAGTGCGTGAATTTCATATTATAGGGCTATAGGTACGTCTAATGCTTAAGATGACCGAGCGTATATAATTTTTAAGTCAAGTTAAGGAGAGTGTGACCTTAAATGAAGTAAAATAATTGAGGTGCTTGTGGGACTTAGGAAGTTGGTAGGTGAGTCACCTATGTGCTTAGCTTAAATAAGCTCGGTAAACAGAGACAAGGCCCAACACCGAATTTGTTCAAGTCCGATAAAGAATAAACCCCGAGTTAAGGATGTCATTTGGGACCATGGTTTAGCATCATAAAAGGACAACATTTTCAGACCAAGATGAATAGGAAAAGGGCCAAATTACAATCACAACCCAATTAAAAACTAGGGCCCAAACTAAGTGGGCTTAAGGGAGAAATGTTTGCAACAAAGTCCATCCCATTTGAAGCCCAATAAGGCCCAAATGAAAAGGCCAAGCTGCTGCCCCATAACCTTAATAAAATAATCTTGGAAACCCATAAGAAAGTCGGCCAAAAGTGGCCTATAAAAGGGAGCAACAAGCAGCAACGTTTAGTCATTTTCTCAAGCCAAAATTTTAGATTTCTCTCTAAGTTTCTTCTTGCTCTCTCCACATTTTCTAAAGCAGCCAAGACACACTTCTAGGGTTCTTGAAGAGAACCTAATCCTTGAGGGTTAAGGTAAGTAAAAATACCCATGGTTTGGTGTAATTATTCCATGAAAAACATGAAAAGTATGTTGGTTGTATTGTGCAGGAATTTTGGGATAGCATGTGTTCCAAATGTTGTGGTTCACTTTTGTTGTTAAATAAGAGACTTTTATCTTGTTGGTTGGCTGAGTTATGAAATAATATGTATGTTGTTAACAAGTCTTGGGTCTGTAATGATGTAAGAAGGCTGCTGGACCACTTTTATCTTCCGCAAAAACATAAGTTCTTAAATGATGTTTTAATTCCGCTCATTAGTATTTTTGGAATTGTTATCTCATGTTTTCCATCTACTTAGGGACTGTTTTTGGACTGTTTTAGGACTGTAATTGTGTGTAAATATGTTGAGGACAGTTTGGTTGAGGTTGAAACGGATTTGGAATGGTTGACGTCGAAATGTAGCGGAAGGACGCAATGTTGCGTTGTCTACTTGCGTGTTGTATAGAGTTGTTGTATGTTGTACTGTATGAGTTGTTGTAATGCTGTTATGGGACCAAAAATAGCTGGATATGACATGTATATGGGAATGTGTATTAGAAAATACGATTAGGAGTGAAAATGTTGAAAGAATACTCTTTGTTTGCTAATTCCGAGCTTGCTGCCCGGATATTATTTTTGGGTGAAATTGGATTACTAAGATGTGCTTACTAGCTTCTAACACTAGTTTTATCACCTAATATATTGTAGATAAGTGTTTGGAGGAAAAGGATACTACTCCGAGGTAATAACGACATAGTATAGCGAGGTATGTAAGGCAACTTGATTTCGTATTACTTGGCATGAAATCTAAGTTCTCCCTTAGCACATAAAGGCACATACGAATTCCGACATCACTAATAATTGTGTCTCCACTCTTTACCATGTTCATATGTTCCCGTACATAGCCATTGTCAAACCTGCATATGTACTTGGATACCAAATATACATGAGTTCCTTTTTACCAAACAAAGTCCATGAGTTGTCCAATCTCCGATACGATTCATTAGTTGTGTATCTCTCTTTTCATTGTGATATTATCTTGTATGGTTGTTCATATGTCATATGTCTATATTCCCACAGTTCTAAAGGTTATGACCACCAAAAGAACCATCTCAAAGTAAATAAAAGATAACTTACAGTTGCTTATAATTGGGTGGTAACCCGAGGGGTGGAAGAATCACCTAGCCAAGGTCGATCTCATTTACGGGTGTAACCCGAGGGGTGAAGTAATCACCTAGCTAGGGTCGATCCCGTTACAGATTTACCACTGATCAGCTGGTCATTTACATGATATATTGTGCACAGATTATACAGTAAAGAAAGATACAGTAATAAAAAGACATAAAGTACATGATTCCACAGTATGACTAAAGGTGGTCTTGTCATCCTTACACACCAGGGTGTGATTTCATTTGAGTTCATATTGCATATACAGTATTTCCTGCCTTACATATTCATTACATTATCTTGTACCGACGTCCCTTATGGGGGACCTGCATTTCATGCTGCAGGTACAGGAGTTACTAGATCTCCCCAGTAAGAGTACAGGACTTTCAGCTGCTATTATTAAGCTCCAGGTTGCTTCGGGGCTTGTGTGTTTAGAACTTGTATTTTGTATTGTATAGTTGGTCATGAGGCGGGGCCTGTCCCGACCCATATGGATATTGTTCCTTACTTAGAGGCTTTGTAGACAATGTAAATTAAAGTATGGTGAAATAGTGTATTGTAGACATCGTGGCTCCAACGGCCTAGTCTTATGCATTTACTTTTGGTTTGTTAGTACAATTTACTTTCTTTTGACAACATATTGAGTATGGAAACCTCTTAAATGTTCATAGCAGATGCATAGTTATATGTTGGTTCTCCCGAGCCTTGTCGGCAACGGGTGCCAGTCCACCTTAATAGGGCTTAGGGAGTGACATAAGTGGTATCAGAGCGGGTCGTCCTAGGGAGTCTACAAAGCCGTATCTATGTAGAGTCTTGTTTATGGATGTGTTGTGCACCACATTTATAAGCAGGAGGCTAAGTGACATTTAGAAGTTTTCACTTTCTTTTCATTCTTTAGATCGTGCCATAGAGCCAAGCGTTGTAGGTTGATTATTTTTAACCTCTAAATCGTTTTGTATAGTAAGCATGCCTGAAACAAGGAAAAGCAAAGGCAAAGAGAAGGAGGTGGAAGTGGTAGTTGGTATGCCCAATTGGGTGAGATGACGAGATGAGGCCTAAGATGAGTCTCTGTCCCAAACATCTCCAACTCCTCCAGCTCCTGATGAACCAAGTCGTAGTGAAACTCTCCCAGAACCACCTGCCGATGCTGCTGTGCAGGATCTGAGAAATGCGGTCCAATTATTGACCCGCATAGTTGCTAGCCAAAGCCAAAGACAAGAAGGCCCAGTTGTAGGTGCAGATGGTGCGAATAGGGCAGCTAGCAAGAGGATACGTGACTTCCTTAATTTGGACCCTCTAGCTTTCACCGGGTCAGATCCTAATGGAGATCCGCAAGACTTCCAGTGCACTTTAGATGTTATGCATGTAAGTGGTACAAAAGCTGTAGAACTGGCAGCATATAGATTGAAAGGTGTGGCTATATTGTGGTATGAAGCTTAGAAGCAATCTAAGGGTATAGATGCACCTCCAACTACCTGGAAGGAGTTCAAAGAGGCCTTTCTTGACCACTACTTGCCATACGAGATCCGAGAGGCCCGGGCAGATCAGTTTCTGAATCTCCACCAAGGGGGTATGAGTGTGAGGGAGTATAGCCTCCAGTTTAACTCCTTGACCAGGTACGCTCCTAATGTAGTTGCTACTATGGCAGATAGAGTTCATCGGTATGTGGATAGGTTGGATACATATCTGGTAAGAGACTGTACCATTGCTTCATTGAATAAAGACATGGATATAGAAAGGATGCAAGCATTTGCACATAAACTAGAGGATCAGAGGCAAAGGAGAAGGACACAAGAGATAGAAAGGGGCCAGTCCAAGAGGGCCAGATCTACAGGGCAGTTTGTACCATCCCAAGGTGACGTTAGGCCCCGATTTCCTAGTAAACCACGTAGACCATCATCCTCCTATTCCGCAGTCAGTGCTCCACCGCAATTTCAAGGGCCTAGAGGTAATCAGTTTAATCAAATAAGTGAGGGACAAGGTGCATGAACAACAGGATATTCGGCCAGCCAGCAGATTCCTCCTAGGCAGTCTTGCAAACAATGTGGGAGGAGTCATTCAGTCGTGTTGGGACAGATGCCTGTTATTGGTGTGGTGTACTAGGGCATATGATAAGAGATTGCCCAAGAAGACGTATTGGTGATATAGCACAACCTACTGGGTCAGTTGTTGCATCATCATCGTCAGTTCCTCCCTTCAGTAAGGGTCAGCAAATGCCTACAGGCCGTGGTAGAGGTGGTAGAGGAGCAGCTAGCTCCAGCGGAGCCCAGAATCGCACTTATGCCCTGGGGAGTCGGCAGAATTTAGAAGCTTCACCCGATGTGGTCACAGGTACATTGTCCATCTTTTCACATAATGTGTATGACTTATTTGACCCTGGTTCTACATTATCATATATCACTCCACTAGTGGCTGGGAAGCTTAAAAGAACACCTAAATTATTGAATGAGCCATTTGAAGTGTCTACACCAACCGATGAATCTATTATAGCTAGAAGGGTCTATTATAACTGTATCGTAACTGTTTGTGACCGTGACACGTGGGCGGACCTTGTTGAGTTAGATATGGTGGAATTTGATGTTATAATGGGTATGGATTGGTTAGCTTCTTGCTATGCTACTGTGGATTGCCGAACTAAGAGAGTGTATTTCCACTTTCCAAATGAGGCAGTCCTTGAATGGGAAGGTAATGTTGGGGCGCCAAAGGGGAAGTTTATTTCCTATTTTAAGGCAAGGAAGATAATTTCAAAGGGGTATATATGTCATCTAGTTAGAGTAAGGGATATGGAGTCTGAATCACTAACTCTTCAATCTGTTCCCGTAGTGAATGAATTTGTTGATGTGTTTCCCGAAGAGCTTCCAGGTTTACCTCCAGAATGAGAAATAGATTTTGGCATTGATTTACTTCCAGGTACTCAACCTATTTCTATCCCTCCATATAGAATGGCCTCAGCAGAATTACGTGAATTAAAGGAGCAATTAAAAGATTTGCTAGAGAAGGGTTTTATAAGACCTAGTGTGTCCCCTTGGGGTGCACAAGTGTTATTTGTACGTAAAAAGGATGGCACCTTGAGAATGTGTATTGACTATCGGCAATTAAATAAGGTGACAATTAAAAACAAATACCCCCTCCCCAGGATTGATGATTTGTTTGATCAGTTACAGGGTGCCAAATGCTTTTCGAAAATTGACTTGAGGTTAGGGTATCACCAAGTGAGGGTGAAGGAGAAAGATATACCCAAGACAGCCTTTAGGACACGCTATGGTCACTTTGAATTTCTTGTTATGCCATTCGGGCTGACAAATGCACCAGCAGTTTTTATGGACTTAATGAACAGGGTATTCAAGCCGTTCTTGGATGTCTTTGTGATAGTATTTACAGATAACATTTTAGTGTATTAAAGATCAGAAGAGGACCATACAAATCACTTACGGCAGGTATTACAAGTTCTTCGTGATCGGCAATTGTATGCCAAGTTTTCCAAATGTGAATTTTTGTTGAAATCAGTGGCATTCTTGGGTCATATTGTATCCGATGAAGGAATAAAGGTTGATTTACAAAAGATAGAGGCGGTGAAAGATTGGCCAAGGCCAACAACACCCATAGAAGTTCGAAGCTTCTTAGGGTTGGTAGGTTATTATAGAAGATTTGTTGGAGGTTTTTCTTCTATTTCTGCACCTCTAACAAAGTTGACACATAAGGCGACCAAATTTCAATGGAATGATGCATGTGAAAGGAGCTTTCAAGAGTTGAAAAGTAGGCTAACTTCTGCACCTGTATTAGTGCTTCCAGAAGGCACAAAGGGATATGCGGTGTATTGTGATGCTTCGGGGGTTGGCTTAGGATGTGTACTGACACAATATGGTAGGGTAATTGCTTATGCCTCGAGACAACTGCGGCCACATGAGAAAAACTACCCAACACATGACCTTGAACTAGCAGCTGTTGTGTTTGCCTTGAAAATATGGCGCCATTATTTGTATGGAGTTCATGTTGACATATATACTGATTATAAGAGCTTATAGTACATATTTAAATAGAAAGATCTAAATTTAAGGCAGCGGAGGTGGCTGGAGCTAATAAAGGATTACGATGTTGATATACTATACCATCCAGGGAAAGCAAATGTGGTAGCCGATGCTTTGAGCCGCAAGGCAATTGTGAATATTGATGATCAGACTGTGGTAAGTCAAGGAGTCGCTAATGATCTACATCAACTAGCTAATTTGGGAGTTCGCCTCATTGAAACTCCAAAAGAAGGGGTTATTGTGCATAATGCTGCGGAGTCTTCATTGGTAACAGAGGTAAGGGAAAAACAGTTCAAAGATCCTATTCTACGGTGACTTAAGGAGAAGGTGAGTCAAAGCACAATGAAGGGCTTTGAACTTACCCAAAATGGAGTACTTTACTGCCAAAATAGATTGTGCGTTCCTAATATAGATGGACTAAGAAGGAGGATAATGGAAGAAGCCCATCATTCAAGATATTCTATCCATCCAGGATCAATTAAGATGTATCATGACCTGAAGGGAATGTTTTGGTGAGAAGGCATGAAAAAGGACCTTGCAGAATTTGTGTCTCAGTGTCTGAATCGCCAACAAGTTAAGGTAGAGCACCAAAAGCCGGGAGGTTATATGCAATGTATAGAGCTTCCAACATGGAAGTGGGATATGATTAATATGGATTTTGTTACTGGGTTGCCTCGCTCATTTCAGAAGTTTGACTCCATATGGGTAATCGTTGATAGACTTATAAAGTCAGCACACTTCTTGCCATTTAAGAGTGACGATACGGCTGAAGAGTATGCAAAGCTATACCTCAGGGAGATAGTTAGGCTACATGGGGTCCCAATATCCATTATATCTGATCGGGGAGCTCAATTCACCGCAAAGTTTTGGAAATCCTTCCAGAGGAGCTTAGGGACACAAGTGAATTTAAGTACAGCTTTCCACCCGCAGACAGATAGTCAAGCAGAACGCACCATTCAAACACTTGACGATATGTTACGAGCTTGTGCATTAGACTTTAAAGGTAGTTGGGTGGACCATTTGCCACTTATTGAATTTGCCTATAATAATAGCTACCATTCAAGCATCAAGATGGCACCGTATGAAGCTTTGTATGGAAGGAAATGTAGATCACCAATAGGATGGTTTGAAGTAGGTGAAACCACCTTGCTTGGTCTAGATCTAGTCCAACAAGCCATGGAAAAAGTCAAGGTAATACGACAACGGCTAGAAACAGCCCACAGTTGTCATAAATCATATGCAGATGCTAGAAGAAGAGGACTGGAATTCTCAGTAGGAGATTGGGTGTTCTTAAAGGTGTCCCCAATGAAAGGTGTTATGAGATTTGGTAAGAAAGGGAAACTAAGCCCACGTTATATAGGGCCATATAAGATTATTAAAAGGTTTGGACTGGTTGCATATGAATTGGAGCTACCCAGGAGCTTTCAATGGTTCATCCAGTTTTTCATGTCTCAATGCTTCGAAAATGCATAGGTGACCCATCTCGTATTGCTCCTATTGAAGATATGTAGGTTACGGAAGATCTCACCTATGAAGAGGTACCTATTGCTATCCTAGATCGTCAAGTTAGAAAGCTAAGGAATACGGAAATACCTTCAGTAAAAGTGCTTTGGAGGAACCAACAGGTAGAAGAGATAACGTGGGAGGCTGAGGAAGCAATGATGTCTAAATACCCTTATTTATTTGAGGCTGAAGAGGAAGTCCAAGATACAGAGTTAAAGTAGTAGTAGGTACGTAAATATGAATTCTTATTATGTTTTCAAAAGTCTGTCTACACGAAAGTTTGAGCTTGTTTAACCTACTCAATTATGCTTACATTCGGGGACGAATGTTCCAAAGAGGGGGAGGATGTAACACCCCATATCTTACATATACTAGTCCAACACAGATGAAACATGATATGGCGGGGTCAAATCTGCACACATTTTAAAAGTGCGTGAATTTTAGATTATAGGGCTATATGTACGTCTAATGCTTAAGATGACCGAGCATATATAATTTTTAAGTCAAGTTAAGGAGAGTGTGACCTTAAATGAAGTAAAATAATTGAGGTGCTTGTGGGACTTAGGAAGCTGGTAGGTGAGTCACCTACGTGCTTAGCTTAAATAAGCTCGGTAAACGGAGACAAGGCCCAACACCGAATTCGTTCAAGTCCGATAAGGAATAAACCCCGAGTTAAGGATGTCATTTGGGCCCATGGTTTAGCATCATAAAAGAACAACATTTTCAGCCCAAGATGAATAGGAAAAGGGCCAAATTACAATCACAACCAAATTAAAAACTAGGGCCCAAACTAAGTGGGCTTAAGGGAGAAATGTTTGCAACAAAGTCCATCCCATTTGAAGCCCAATAAGGCCCAAATGAAAAGGCCAAGCTGCTGCCCCATAACCTTAATAAAATAAGCTTGAAAACCCATAAGAAAGTCGGCCAAAAGTGGACTATAAAAGGGATCAACAAGCAGCAACGTTTAGTCATTTTCTCAAGCCAAAATTTCAAATTTCTCTCTAAGTTTCTTCTTTCTCTCTCCTCATTTTCTAAAGCAGCCAAGACACACTTCTAGGGTTCTTGAAGAGAACCTAATCCTTGAGGGTTAAGGTAAGTAAAAATACCCATGGTTTGGTGTAATTATTCCATGAAAAACATGAAGAGTATGTTGGTTGAATTGTGTAGGAATTTTGGGACAGCATGTGTTCCAAATGTTGTGGTTCACTTTTCTTGTTAAATAAGAGACTTTTATCTTGTTGGTTGGCTGAGTTATGAAGTAATATGTATGTTTTTAAAAAGTCTTGGGTCTGTAATGATGTAAGAAGGCTGCTGGACCACTTTTATCTTCCGCAAAAAAATAAGTTCTTAAATGATGTTTTAATTCCGCTCATTAGTATTTTTGGAATTGTTGTCTCATGTTTTCCATCTACTTAGGCACTGTTTTTGGAATGTCTTAGAACTGTAATTGTGTGTAAATATGTTGAGGACAGTTTGGTTGAGGTTGAAACAGATTTGGAATGGTTGACGTCGAAATGTAACGGAAGGACGCAATGTTGCATTGTCTACTTGCGTGTTGTATAGAGTTGTTGTATGTTGTACTGTATGAGTTGTTGTAATGCTGTTATGGGACTAAAATTAGCTGGATATGACATGTATATGGAAATGTGTATTAGAAAATACGATTAGGAGTGGAAATGTTGAAAGAATACTCTTTGGTTGCTAATTCCGAGCTTGCTGCCCGGATATTATTTTTGGGTAAAATTGGATTACTAAGATGTGCTTACTACCTTCTAACACTAGTTTTATCACTTAATATATTGTAGATAAGTGTTTGGAGGAAAAGGATACTACTCCGAGGTAATAACGACATAGTATAGCGAGGTATGTAAGACAACTTGATTTCCTATTACTTGGCATGAAATCTAAGTTCTCCCTTAGCACATAAAGGCACATACAAATTCCGACATCACTAATAATTGTATCTCTACTCTTTACCATGTTCATATGTTCTTGTACATAGCCATTGTCAAACCTGCATATGTACTTGGATACCAAATATACATGAATTCCTTTTTACCAAACAAAGCCCATGAGTTGTCCAATCTCCAATACGATTCATTAGTTGTGTATCTCTCTTTTCATTGTGGTATTATCTTGTATGGTTGTTCATATGTCATATGTCTATATTCCCACAGTTCTAAAGGTTATGTCCACCAAAAGAACCATCTCAAAGTAAATAAAAGATAACTTACAGTTGCTTATAATTGGGTGGTAACCCGAGGGGTGGAAGAATCACCTAGCCAGGGTCGATCTCATTTACGGGTGGTAACCCGAGGGGTGAAGGAATCACCTAGCCAGGGTCGATCCTATTACAGATTTACCACTGATCAGCTGGTCATTTATATGATATATTGTGCACAGATTATACAGTAAAGAAAGATACAGTAATAAAAAGACATAAAGTACATGATTCCACTGTATGACTAAAGGTGGTCTTGTCATCCTTACACACCAGGGTGTGATTTCATTTGAGTTCATATTGCATATACATTATTTCCTGCCTTACATATTCAGTACATTATCTTGTACCGACGTCCCTTACGGGGGACCTGCATTTCATGCTGCAGGTACAGGAGTTACTAGATCTCCCCAGTAAGAGTACATGACTTTCAACTGCTATTACTAAGCTCCAGGTTGCTTCGGGGCTTGTGTGTTTAGAACTTGTATTTTGTATTGTATAGTTGGTCATGAGGCGGGGCCTGTCCTGAACCATATGGATATTGTTCCTTACTTAGAGGCTTTGTAGACAATGTAAATTAAAGTATGGTCAAGTAGTGTATTGTAGACATCGTGGCTCCAACGACCTAGTCTTATGCATTTACTTTTGGTTTGTTAGTACAATTTACTTTGTTTTGACAGCATATTGAGTATGGAAACCTCTTAAATGTTCATAGCAGATGCATAGTTATATTGGTTCTCCCGAGCCTTGTCGGCAACGGGTGCCAGTCCGCCTTAATGGGGCTTAGGGCGTGACAAATGGTGTTGCGCCAATTGAGATAAAAATTTCTATTATGGTTTCATAGCATGGGTGCATATCAAGTAGGGTCATAATATGACTACTATGGCAGTATTTGTGTTCACTTGGTTAGGTTTATGAGTTGTGTTACTTCTGCTATCGACCTAGTTTATGAAGCATGAATATTGCTTTTGTCTGGAGGTAAAACTATTTTGATTATGTATTTTCGTTATTTAATGGGTAGAAAGGTGTGGACTATTTGAGTATGACCATCTTGGTGGGTATACTGTGTTTTAGTGGTAGATCTTGTGGGCCTTCTCAATATAGTACTAATGAGATCAAACTAGAGACATTGGTTATTAAGTGCGAATACTAACTATTAAAGAGATTAGTTGTTCCACTTACTCAGTTAATAAGGTTGATATTGCAATCATATTTGAGAAACCAATTGGTTGTCATTACAAATGCTTGATTTAGGCATTATTTTTAAGAAAACATCGTAGTGATGGATCTTGATATGGCATTAATGTGTTTAAGTAGGAAGTTTATTTAAAGAATCTAATTGTGCACTAATCACTTCAATATAATCCAAAAGGAGTGGCGTGATATTGAGATGATAGGTTTAAGGGTAAAGGAAGTTCTAATAAGTATACCTATGTGAAGGCTATTGAGAGTGGTAGCAAGAAGGAATGTGTGGAAACTAGTTAATTCACATGGAAGATGGCAAGGATACTAAGCATGATAATAAGAGTTTGGGATGGACTATGAATTAGGATGTATCTATAGGGTTAGGGTTTTGGATTAAAGAGATCCAGTGTGGTAATAATGACTCATATGTATCTAAGGTTGCGGTTTGCTACCACTTAATCAGTAGCATGGTAATAAAAGAATTTGTATGATGTGTTAGAAATCTATCACGATCCAAAATCAGGCGTAATCACTTCCCTTTAATCCACTGAGATGAGTCAGCCTAAACAAATAATAATGAGATAATAAAAAACTGAAGCAATAATATAATCTAAATAATGAAAGATAGGGCATAGGGAACATAATCAAATCTACAACTATCTCGGAACAAGTTCACATGTACAAGCATCTAATACATTAGAATAAAAAAGAAATAATACAAGTCTTAATAGTCTATTTCTCAAGTAGAACTAAACTAATAAAGAAGTTTGACAGTATTGAGAGTAGGCTGGAGCAACAATCAACTACCTCTTAATCAATCATAAGCTCCATCAATAAGAGAATAGGAACTTCAATAGGTTTCGGGCTCACAACCTATACACATGTGTAGAAAAATAAGAGTGAGTACCAAAAGTATCCAACAAAAGGACCTAAACATAGGTAGAGAATGAAGAACTCAAGCACTCCTTCCATCCCAACTACATACCTACAAAACTTCAAAACCTGTATGCAGAAAACGCCAACATATACACAATATAGATATTAATTCAATCAGAGTCTCAATACACCATGTTTTAACCAATCAATCTCAATATCTTACAAGAATAGAGTCAATCATCTCACTTAATACCAATTACCACAATTAAGTAAAAATATAATGAAATGAGATGGAATGCCATGGTATGCAAACAATATAATGTAATGTCAAATAATGATGATGCAATGTCCGTTCTAAAATACACATCCGGTGATATAATTAGATTGAAACCTATGAAGGCCACACATGGATAATGTATTCACTAGAACTATTTTCCTTCGGTACTTATTTATATATTTAGCCAAAATCATTTCTCTTTGACTTTTCTTTTCTTTTTCTAAATGAAACTATTTTCTTTCACTTTTCTTTTTTAGCTAGAACCATTTTCTTTGGATTTTCATCATCAACAGGATATCAAGACAACACAATAACTACTTTCATAAGTATGTGCATATGCAAGATACCCACATAATTCATTTATTCAATAATCAAATATTCAAATTCATAGTCCTTTCAATATTTGATTTATCACCAATAACATCACATGATAATCACATCATATCATGAATCAAGCTCTCATCAACCACTATATCATCATAGTTTAGGTCTAATCTCCATTTATTCCACATTTCACAAGTATTCGTTTCAATAATTTCAACAAATGCTAGATTATGCAACTAGCTCGACATCACACATAAAGTACTTTAGTAGACGTTTCCACATAACATGAGTCAAAGCTCAATAATTAGATCAATATGAACAACTTTCACATTTCAACAATCGGTATTACAAGCTCAATCTACTTTATCAACTCAAGGCCATTATTATTAACAATTATACATCAATTCAAGAGTCAATTCCTACATATTTATCACATTGACATCCCCATTACCCTATCATATTCATTAAATCATTTCAAAATCCCAAATTACCCCAAAGAAAAGGAAGATACCAAGTTTAGTTAAACTCAACAAGGTTTAGAATTCACTTGCCTCGAATTACCCAAACAATAAATCTAAAAAAAGTTCCTTCCCTTTTCAAAATTAATTTGAAGCACCACAATCTGTTCCAAAATGAATCAACAATCACAACTCAAAGCTAATGCCCTCAAAATCAAACAATTCGAGAAAAAGGGCAACATTGTCAAAATAATTCAATACAAGAAATTGAGGCCAAAATTTTAAAATTTTTAGATGAAAATGTTCCTCTCATAATCAGGAATCCATGAATGAAAATCAATTTGAAAATGGAGATAAAATGAGCTCATAATCACCATTTTTTGAAAAATCCAAGTTCTACAAAATATTCCCAATTTCTTCAATTAAAAACTCCAAATTTGATATTAAAATCAAGGAATAATTAATGGTTAATGAATAAGGGAGTTGAAAATATCCTTTTTAGTGAAAAGCTTTCAAAAATCAAACTAAAAATCATCCAAACTGAGCTCTAAAAGTGCAAAAATGGAGAAAATACCTACAAAATGCTTCACCAAGGCTTGAAAACTAGGCCTCTGATATCGCTAAAACGACACCCCTAAAAGTGCGGACGTCGCTTATGCTGTGGTCACTTTAGCGAAGGCTTGCTATGGAGAATCCCCCTAGCTTTAGTGAGGTACTTTTAGCAACCAGGCCCTCGCTAAAGCAAGGCCTGGTACAACACCAGAACTTAACACATTTCAAACAATTTTAAAAACTTGAAATCAACCCTCGAGATTCATTTGGAACCGAGTACACATAAAATATATATGCAATCCTACCAAATTTGACATTCCAAACTCAATGGAATTATCGAAAATTAAATCCAAGATCTCCTTAACCCAGGATCCGATAAGGCACAAATAGACTAACTTAGGCCACTTGAAATGCTAAATGCTATCGGAACACGAAAAATCAAGTCAAAGATTATTTTAGCACTAAAATTATCTCCTAAAACCCATGGAACTATCAAAAAGTCCAATCCAAGCACCGGATCTTAAAACATTAACCAAAGCCAAACTAAAGTCAAACTTTAACTAAATTTCCAACTCCAGACCTAAAATCGACATAACAATTTTGACAACTCTCCTTAGGCTTATTTTCACATTCCATAACTGATACAATTGATAAAATTTTATTTCGAGACTCCAATCTCTGAATGACTAAAAACTTCAAAATTAGGAAACTTAACCTTCAAAAATCCAATCTTTAGCAAAAATCTTAACTTTTTACAAGATTCTCAAATACTAATTTTTAAAATCAATCAAACATGACTTGAGACTGCTATAAGGAGGAATAAATTGGTAATTTTACTAAAAATATAAAAAAATACCCTTAGGGTCATTACAAATCATTCAAGTAGAATTGAAGGGATTTCAACTTATAAAGGGGCAATTAGTGGGATGTAGTTTGGCCATCAAAATAAGGAAAGAGCAAGAACACTTACTTTGATTACAAAGTTCAAGGATCTAACTTCAAATATGTTAGGAAGTTAGATTCATAAACACGTGACTTCATTTGTCTTGCTCCAATTATGGTACCAGTGTTAGGTGTAGTTAGTCAGTCTTCAACAATGAAGTCTATTCGCATTCAGCTTAAGTATTGTAATAAGTTCTATAATGGTATTGAGTTTGATAACTTTTATGGTTTATTTTTTATAATAAAGAGCATGGTGAGGTCAATGTATAGGTGAATTCGATAAGCTAACATGTGTGATTTCATAAAATCTTTGAGGTATGGCCTAATATTGATTGATAAGAGGATCAGTTTCCATGGTTTAATAAAAAATTAGGTTTTTTCGGTAAACATTCATAGCAGTTCATTTTGAGCACTAAAAGGACTTGTGCAAGATTTTGGTTGTAAGTTTTATTACTTTAGATTAAGAAAGAGCTTAATAAAGTTTTCAAATGAGGAGTTTTGTTTAAAGTAAAAGGTAATCTATGGAATTCTTTCCAATGAATAATAATGATAAATGGGTTGAGGAAAAGAACAAGAGTCTTAGGATCAAATAGTTCAAACATATAGGATTGGATCATGAGTATTGATGAGTGCATAACTTGCACTCATTTCTTACTTCTTTCTTATGATTTTGTATTGTTTATCTCATAACTTGAGGATAATCATACTTTGAATGGTGTATGTTACAGGTATATATGGGCAAGATTTGGGTTTGCTAAGAAAAATTGAAGATTGGAGCTGAATTGGCGCCAAAAGGAGCTGAAATTACAAAATGGTACCTGACAGATACACTCCGCGAACGCGGCCTTCAGGCCTGCGATCACAGATCCGTGGCATATAGAGAATTGCGACTGCAGTAAACTCTAGCGTGAAGGAGGAGTACAAGGAGACACAACCTCCGTGATTGCGAAATTACAAGCTCGATCGCAAAATGTCGCAATGACCAACATTGGGGCAGCTTTGGAATTTCACCATTTTCAGTCCCAAAATCACATATACATGCACTCCCAGACCTAATTGGAGGGATATTCATAGAGAGATTAGTAGGAGAAAAACAAGAAGAGAAGAAAAACACACCTTAGTGTAGATCTTAGTTTGGGGTGAGGATTTTGAGCAAGTTTTCTACAAATCCTCGAGTGGAATGAAAAGTGTGGGCTTCACTTGTATTTATCTTTTACTCACTCTTTCTTTACTTGTTCTTGAATGTTAAATTTGTAGATTTAATTGAAGCTTGGATGTTAATTTATATATGGGTCTTGATTATTCCTTTTGCTTTCATGCTTAGTTGAGGATATACTTGCATAATCAAGAGGGTTTCTCCCAAATTTCTTTAATTGCTAGAATTTATTTGTGGTTTCATGCATATATTCTTGTATAAATTAGATTTGAGGTAGCTACTTGAATCTAGCTTAAATCTTCAACTATTGCTCTAGCGGCTGTAGTTGAGGGGGAAGATTGCATGATAGTCATGGGTTTATGAGTTGAGAGCCTCAAAAGGGAATCAATGACTAATGTCTTGGGAGTTTTGCTTTTAGTGCTCAAGCCAGGCGTGTCTTTGAGTGGCTCACGTAAGAGGCCATAATTGGCTCTTGCAAAACACCACTTCCCTAGCCGGGGTGACTACACGCAACCTAGCCTACCCATAGAGTTAATTTGATGCTAAGTGTGATGGATCGATTGAGTTTTGATTGATTCCCATATCCCCTATCCTTTCTCCCTTCCTTGATCAATCCTAACATAATTTTTTCTTAGGAGTAGTTATTAGCTTAGTTCCCCCACCCCCATTTTAGTTAGAACTCTTTCTTGGTATTCGCTTAACGAATCAAAATCTAGTAACCATAGGTCCTTGCTCCGCTCACTCACCAACACATTATTCCCTCCGGGATTCGACTCTGACATCTAAAGTTGGGTAATATACTAATGACGACCACCCCTGCTTCCTTTGAGTAGTCAGGATGAGCGACCACAAAAAATGGTGTCGTTGCCGGGAACAATAGGAGTATTGAGTTGATTTAGGACTTGTAGTCTACTCTTTTTGATTCGACTAGTGAGTACTTCTTTTGGTTTTCTTTTTTTTCTTTTTGTTGTATGGCTAATTGTGATGAATGGTTGCATGAGGATGTAAGCCCTTTTCCTATCTCCTTCGGAATATTGCACTTCAAGGTAAGAAAAATGGTGTTGAGGATGTGAATGGAGACAAGAGTGTTGTAAGTCAAGATTGGCTCACTGACTTGAGTCTTAGACTTGCGAAAAAATGGCCCAAAGACACCAATTTCTTACAATGAGGGATGATCTCAAGAGCTTGCTTGTTGCTAGAGGTTATGAGTTGGACTAATTTGAATGAGACTTGAAGCTAAGCAGCAAAGTGGCTGAGGCCCCCAGCTCAAAGGTGATCAAGTATGAGTTAGAGTCTCATGAAGAAGGAGTGAGCTTAATGCAGAAGAAGTCTTAGGCCTATGCATTCCATCACACTCAATAATCATCCAAGAGGCCAAAATTGAGGAAGTGATACTAAAGTTGCAAGAGAAAGCCATGGAAATTTTAAATAGAAACTTGGTTCATTTAAAGTTGGGAGTGTTGCTTACTTAGAGGCCACAAAGAATGAAGATAAAATTGAAGAAGACCTCTTGACACTCCCATGTCTACCCAAGTTACCTAAAAGGAAAGTTGATGACAAGTTGGGTAGACAATTCAAGTCCTCAAAGTGGAGAGACCGGTGAAAAATGTTGAAGGTCTCTCATTATCCCCTCATGTGCTCAAATAGCAAATCATCATGAAATTGGGGAGGAGTTTCATTGCCTCAAAGTGGAAGCATAAATGGGTAGTGGATCAAGTTTTGTTCATATTTTAATAAATTCTTGTATTTTGAATTTTAGAGTAGTTTCTTGATTTTCATTTTAGATTTTTATCTAACCTTCACAATTTTCAAGTCTTTGGCGGTGGTTTTGCACAGGGTTTGAAGTGTCAAGATGATTGGAGTTGAGGAAATGGGTAGAAACACCATAAAAAATTTCAAAAGGATGAAAATGGGTCGTTTGACCGCACTTTGGGACCTAGGATCACCCATTGCACAAGGGCGAGCCACCAAATTGGGCTTGGGATAGCCCTAAGTTGTAGAGAATCAGCCCAAGTCTGGCACCCAGTTGACGTCCATAAAGGCGGTCAAATGATTGTGATCGTGAAGCGCACAAAGGCGATGAGGTGATCGTGCCTACAGGTTCGCGACAAAGGAGAACTCACAGGTGCAATTAAATGAAAAGACAAGTCACTTATGACTTGTCTTCCATTTTAAAAAAAAAGAACACATTACTGAGTAAAAAATAGAGTGAGGTAAAGAGTTTTCAAAATTCGTGCTCTCACAAATCCTCAAGAAAAGCCCAAGTTCTCTCTTTGTCCATTTTGATTCTTCATTCTAAGGTATGTTCTTCTGACCCATCTTCTATCGTTCCTTGCCGATAGGATCTGTACTTCCATAGGGTTGCTTGATAGTGGTGATTGCTAAATGTTTAATATTCCCTATTGGATGACCTACTGTTATCATAACCATGTTCTTTTCTCTCCTTTGTTGCTTTCTAGAGCATATCTTGTTACTATGGTGCCGCACCTCTAGGTATTTTAGAAAATGATTTCTCAGCTCAATTGTAGAAAAGTGAAATGGATTTTTGATGCTAAATTGTTAAATTGTTGCTTGGGTAGTGATTATATGTTATAGGGGATGAATTGTGTGTGTGTGTGAGGGGTTATTATTTTGTTAAAATCGTGATTAAACTGTGTGCCCTCCATGTGTTTGATGAAATGTCCCTTTGAAATTTGAATGCTGGTGACTGATATCTTCCACGAATGTGCCCTCCATGTGTTTGATGAAATGTCCCTTTGAAATTTGAATGCTGGTGACTGATATCTTCCACGAATGCAGACACTAGGCCACGAACACGGGTGTTTTGGAAACTCTCTGTTCTCTACGGATGTGGATATCTAACTTGAACTCCGCGATCGTGCTTGAGTAGTTGCAAACGCAAAGAACAATTATTCACCGTTCAACAACATGAACACTTCACTACTTGATCCGAATTATATCCAGTTGATTCTCTCGATCTAAGCGTTTCCTAATACATGTCTTCCAATATCTATAAGATGCTCTTGTCATGTTGTTTTGATTGTAGGTGTAACTGGGTGAAGTTGGGTCTTAATAACACACACTTCATTAAGCTCAAATCCTGCTAGAGGTGAGGGAAGAAGACTAAAGCTCCAAAATTTGATGTGTTGCGTCAAGTAGCTAATTGGATTCAACCCCACCACTCTAATTTAACTCTATGCGATTGCCTTAGAAACCAAATGTGGAGGGGAGATTCGGGTTAGAGTCCTAAGTGATCGTTTCAGAGAGTCCCTTGTCTCTTATTTTACGTTATAGTAGTACTGTGAGGTCACAATATAGTTGTTGTTGGGGGTGTTCCTATGATTTGATGAAATTTAATTGCTTATTTTAACCATGGAACGCCCTTTATGGGCTTGTATATATAGTGTTTAGGTTTAGGTATTTTAGTAGATTTTGTAGCTTGTTATTTTTCTTTTTGATGGTGTGTATAATTGACTGTTCCTGATGATAGATTGAGTGATGACATTCTTAAGGGTAAATTGTCAATTGGGTGTGTGAGTGCATAGGTTGAATATGGTCTTTGGTGAAGTCTGAGCAGCCATTTACTCTTGCTGGAGCTATACATTGGGATTATCACTTGTTTGGTACTAGTATATTTAGTTAAGTGTTGTGGATTGTGAAAAGACATATATACACACTTCCAATTTTTGAAGCATAAATGTTTTTGGGATGATTTTGAGACTACATTGATTCTTTCGGTGACTCTTACTTGCTAGATGGATATAAATTGCAAAATGAGTCCTTTGTACTTTACTTGAGAGTTACATTGACCTTTCTTGTTCAATTTGCATGTCATGTGTGTTGTGATTCTTGTTTTGTTCCTTGTGTGCTCTTGTGTCACCTAGAACTTGTCTTGTTGGTCTTGATAGACTTTGGTTGGAAAAATGATCTGGGCATTCTTTGCTTTGAATTGAGTCCACTTAGCCTAAATAGCCACCAAATGCATTGATTTTATTCGTAGTGCCCCTTTTGAGCCTAATCCTTTCTATTGGCAACCTTAATTACAAGACTTGAATCTGTTTTGAAAAGATTTCCCTCTTTTGAACCCTTATTCCTCCTTGAGTTTAGCATGCTTGTGACAATTGAGGCTTTAAGCCTAAGTTAGGGGTGATGTAGGAGAAAAACGAAAAGGTGTTTACCACTTCGAGGCTTGTTAAGAGAAAAAAGAAAAAGAAAAATGAATGAAAAGAAAAGAAAAAGAGTGCTTTCAAGATGAAAAGATGAAGAAAAAGTGCTTGCATAAAAAGACTCCTCCAGAGTGTTGAAAATGGTTGCAAGTGGGTCACCTATGTGAAAAAGAAGGGTCAAGTGCGCATTAGTGAGATGCAAAGACGATAAAGTGGTAAAGCTGAAAAAGAATGAATGTTGTATGTGGGAATTAAGAAGGGTTAGTCACTATTGTCCAACTTGTATCCTATCCTACCCCTTAACCTACATTACAAGCCTAAAGGCCCTTTAAGATTTCAAACCAAATGAAATTGAGTCAATATTGATTGTAAATAACGACAAGCCTACGATGTGGCATTTGTGTACACAAGATGTTCTTTTGTTGAGTATGAGTGTTTGAGTCCTTGCCCCTTGTTCATTGTATATACTTGTGTGTTTTGGGGACTTTATTTCTTTTCGTGAGGACATGCAAATTGACATGGATTGGTGATATGGATGCTTTTCTATATTTGAGTCAAGTTGAACTTGTTAGTTCACTATGAGTTGGAATCACTCATTGAAATTTGTGTTGTCACTTGGTTATCCCTAGAAAATATGCTTTGAATTGCAAAAGATGCTTTTGAAATGTGAGAGAGTTACTTGATGGGCATTCATATACTTAAACTAATTGTTGGTACCAACCACTGTCATGATCATGATTTGATTTTTTGTGTAAGTGAATTGGGATTTTGTACTTGAATTGTTAGCCTCTTAAGATTGGTTTTGTTTTGCTAGAGGACAAGCAAAGTCTTAAGCTGGGGGTGTTGATGAGTGCATAACTTGCACTCATTTCTTACTCTTTTCTTATGATTTTGTGTTCTCTATTTGCTTGCTGTTTCTTTGCTGCTTGTTACTTTATTTTGCATATATTTTATATTTGCTATATTCCGTACTTGTCACATATTATGATTGTGGGCTGTTTGTTATATATCATGATTATTGCTCGTTGTGATCCTCTTGTATTGTATAGGATTATAGGAAGATATATTATAGTTTAGCTTTAACTGTGTTGTATTAGGCGTAGTTATTTCGTGAGATTGTTGTTCTCATCATTTATTGCTTATTGAATTAGTAGTTCTTGGAGAAGTTTAGTGGCCTTGGAGGCTGATGGTGGATTAGGGTCATGTCGTCGGTTGGGGTCGAAGGCTAGGGGTAGTAGTGGTAAGAGGCGAACAGGCTTATTTAGGCTGAGAGTAGGGATGTGGAACATAAGATCACTTACACGGAAGTCCATAGAGTTAGTGAAGAGTCTTAAAAAGAGATAAATTAATATAACATGTGTTTAAGAGACCAGATGGGTAGGTACTTAATATAACATGTGTTTAAGAGACCAGATGGGTAGGTACTAAGGCTCGTGACGTAGATGGGTTCAAATTATGGTGCTTGGGTGGCTCTAGGGATAGAAATGGAGTAGGTATCCTTGTAGATGAGGTCCTTAGAGAGTATGTCGTGGAGGTCAGGAGAAAAAACGATACGATTATGTCTATTAGACTAGACTCGTGGTCGATAGTCACATTGTGAATATAGTTAGTGCCTACGCGCCCCAGGTGGGCCTAGATGATAAGGTCAAAAAGCTCTTTTGGGAAAAGTTGGATGAGGTTGTGAAGGGTATTCCGTCCACAAAAAATATTTTCATCGAGGGAGATTTTAATGGACATATTGGTGCTACTTCTAGTGGTTTTGACGATGTCCATGGAGGCTTTGATTTTGGGGAGAGGAATGGAGATGGGACATCTCTCTTGGACTTTGCTAAAGCCTTCAAGTTTGTTATTGCTAACTCATGTTTCTCGAAGAGAGAAAATCACTTGGTTACCTTTCGTAGTTCGGTAGCTAAGACCCAAATTGATTACTTACTCCTCTAAAAGGGTGATAGAAGCCTTTGTAAGAATCACAAGATAATTCTGAGTGAGAATGTCTCCACTCAACACAGGCTTCTAGTGATGGACCTAGACATTAAGAGGGGTGAGAGGAGGAAGGTTATGTATACCCAACCGAAGATTAGATAGGGTGGCCTGACTCCTGCCCTTTCTCGGGAGATGGGGGATAAATTAAGTAATTTGGGGGCTTGGAGTAGTAGCAAAGATATGAACACTATGTGGGATACCACGGCTAGTTACATTAAGAGGGTTACCGCTGAAGTGCTAGGGGTTTCAAGAGGGACCTTTGGTGGACGTCAAGGTGATTGGTGGTGGAATTGAGAAGTTCAAGGAAAAGTGAAAGATAAGAAGATTGCTTATACGAAGTGGTTGGAGTGTAGCAATGAGGATGAAAAGTACGGTTTAGGGATATTTATAAGATAACAAAGACATAAGTGAAGTTGGCAGTAACGAGTGCTAAGACAAGAACGTTTGAGCGTTTGTATATTGATCTAGGTAAAAAAGGTGGGGACAAGAGATTGTATAGGCTTGCGAAGGCGAGGGAGAGAAAAGCCCGTGACTTCGACCAAGTGAAGTGCATTAAGGATGAGAAGGGTGAGGTTTTGGTGGATGAGAACTTTATTAAGATAAGATGGCAAACTTACTTTCACAAACTCTTAAACGAACAAGGGGACAGAGATATTGAGTTGGGTGATTTAGCACACTCTGATTGTCATCAAGATTTTGGTTATTGCAGGCGTTTTAGAGATGAGAAAGTTAGACGTGCAATTAGTAGGATGAACAGGGGGAGAGCAATCGGACCTGATGATATTCTAGTAGATTTCTGGAAGAGCATGGTCAAGGACGGTATTAGTGGTTGACTAGGTTGTTTAATGCAATTATAAAGAATGCTAAGATGCCCTATAAATAGAGGAGGAGTACAATGGATCCATTGTACAAGAACAACTGTGATATTCAAAGCTGTAACAATTACAGGGGTATCAAGTTGTTAAGCCACACTATAAAGGTTTGGGAGATAGTGGCGGAGATGAGGGTGAGAAAAGTAGTGTCTATTTCTGAGAACCAGTTCGGATTTATGCTGGGACAATCAACTACTAAAGCAATCAATATTTTTCAGAGATTAGTGAAGAAATATAAGGAGAAAAAGAGGGACCTTCATATGGTCTTCATTGACCTTAAAAAGCCTATGAGAAAGTTTTGAGGGATTTCCTTTGGAGATGTCTAGAGGTGAAAAGATATGTATGATAGAGCCAAAACTCGGGTAAGAATGGTTGGAGAAGACATAGAGTATTTTCCTATTAAGATGAGACTCCATCAAGGATCTGTGTCAAGACCTTTTCTTTTTGGCTTTGGTAATGGATAAGCTGACACGGTCTATCTAGGAAGGGGTGCTATGGTGTTTGCTATTTACAGATAATATAGTCCTGATTGATGAAACTCGGACTAAAGTTAATGATAGATTGGAGGTTTGGAGATATACCTTGGAATCCAAAGGGTTCAAATTGAGCAAAACCAAAATAGAATACTTGGAGTGTAAATTCAGTGTTGTTAGAGATGAAACAGATATTGATGTGAAGCTTGCCACTCAACCTATTCCAAAGACAGAAAGCTTTAAGTATCTAGGATCCATCATCTAGAGTAGTGGCGATATCGACGATGATGTGACATATTATATTGTGGAAGCATGGACGAAATAGAGGCTTGCCTCTAGAGTATTATGTGATAGAAAGATACCACCTAAGCTTAAAGAAAAGTTTTACAGCATGGTGGTTAGACCATCTTTGATATATGAGGTATAGTGTTGGCCAATTAAGAATTCACATGTTCAGAAGATGCAGGTTGCGGAGATGAGAATGTTGAGATGGATGTGCGGTCATACTAGGAGTGATAGGATTAGGAATGAGATCATCCGGGAGAAGCTAGAGGTAGCCCTTGTGGTTGAAGGGATGAGGGAAGCGAGACTACGTTAGTGTATCCTTTGAGTAGCCAGGTTGAGCGACATCAAGTGTGTATTAAGCATTCAAATATCCTAGCAGTATTTATAATGGAGACAAGTTCAGAAATGCGAAGAAATAAGACATGTATAGATTCTTGATTCGAATTGAGGATTGTATTTTACCTTAAGTTTAGATATGACAATGCAAGGTGGGCGAGATTGGCATAGATTTATTAAGGATCATCAACTACTTTTCTGAAGATTTGGTTTTGGTTTGGGTGAAAAATAGTGATGTGTGAGAGATTATGAGTTTTTATGTTGGGTTGGAATGTTTAATCATGGTAGGTAGCTTATAGGTGCACTACATGATGGACTTACAATTCTAAAGGGCTATTGAGGAATTTGAGCTGGATTGATACTACTTTATTGATGGAAGTTATCCATATGATTATGATGAGTTACATGGGCATCTGGTGGTGCATAAAGGTTATGCGTTTTTAGGATATAGAACTCTTGGGATGATCAAGGATTTCTCTAAGATATGGCGTGGCCATGTACTTATTTGAATTAAAGTAGAGGCATGGCATGTGAAGGATTTCATGTGGTCGATATTGGTTTCGTATTCAATACATGTAGCTCATGGGAAAAATACTATCAGATTTGAAATTAGTGCTATAGGCCTTGGGTACAATTAGTTTTCAACATGGAATGCTTAGAGTAGGCTTGGCAAATAGTAATATTTCATTCCGAAAAAAGAGAAGTCATAGTTTAGAGTTGCGAATAGTGGTAATGTGATTTCCAAGAAATTTTGATTTTTACAAGGATTTTTGAAGTATTAGCAAAGTATTAGTAAGATCATGACATTTCATTGACGTCAAACTTTTGGTTAGAATTATCAGATTATGGTGAGTATGTTGGCCTTGATGAGTTTAGCATGTTTCAATTTGTGTTGGTGATTAAATGAGAATTTTTGACAATTAGAGTATACTAGTATATAACAAGTGCAAACCTTGTTGAAAGTGCTTGTATATGGCCTATCATGAATAGTCTTAGTATTATCTTGTTGTTTAGGATACCTTTCAGCTTTATGTGACTGACTTAGGAGGTCATTATGTCTAGTTTGGACATTTCAGAAGTTGTCTACATCCACAACTACTGTTCCAGCATCCCAACAATGTTATTAGAGGTTATGTATACTTAGGTGTATCATTTACATGGTGATTATTTGATTATTTCCTTCTTAGGGTCAGGTAAGTTGGATTCTTCCTTGATAAGTACATATTATCTAAAGATCAGGATTTTGCAGCTTAAGCTCGTGGGAGGACTATGTCAAGATAATGGAGTTTGGCTAAGATTTATGATGTTTTGTACAGTATGAGTGTTTATTGGTTAATTCAGGTTAACTCCTGGCCTTAACAAATACTAGTTAAGAGTTACTCATGGTTATGTAAGAAGGAGGTTCATCCTAGTAAGTATGTTGTGTTTTAGAGGGTTTCAGTTCAAATTTGGTTCATGGCTTAGTCCATGGCTTGATAAACACTCTTGATTTGCGAATTTTTTAATTTTGGTTCAGAAGTTTGGTTTTAATGGTGTATACATGAGTAGTTCCTTCTATGAGGGCATATGGTCCTTAAAGGACTGATAACCATAGTAACTCAAAACTAAGGTGTCACACCCCATTGTAGAGTACATCTTGGAGGTTGGGTAATATTTGGGTTAGTCAATGTGAATTCAGTGTTTGACATGATGTTAAGACAAGCTGCTGTGTAAATATTTGTTCCTGAGCAAGACTACCTTGTGAGTATGCATGCATGCATCATCATTTGTTTGAGGACAAACAGAGCCTTAAGTGTGGGGTGATGATCTTAGGCGTATTTGTACACCTAATAGCCGAATCTATAATATTTAGATCCTAGTTTGAGGATAAATTCATAGAGTTTAGGTGGATTTCCTTGTGATCTTGTAATTTCTAGTTAATCGTGGCCAAGAAGCACTTTTGGTTGTGTTTCGCAGGACTTTAAACAGGAATGGAGGTCCAAGTTTATAACCATAAAAAAAGAGTGAACACAACCTGGGAAATAGAGTACAGAGAGGCCAAAATATAGTGTGAAGGAACACCTCTGTGTTGTAGAGGTGCTTGATGGTAGTACAAATTTCAGCGAGCAAGAAAAAGTGCAGAATACATAGTAATGAACCCAGTTCGCATTGCAGACTGGGTTGATGAAAGGTCAAATTTTGCCAAAAAGTTAGAATTCTAAAAATACACATGGATAAAATCAGCCCACATCGCGAACCCTGTGTTTAAGTAGAAGAAAAGTCGGAAAATGAGATTTTTTGGTTTTATATGTTATTTTAGAACATTTTTTACTATTCATCTTTTAGCTAGGGTAGAGGACAAGGTCAAAGAACACTTTCTTAGGGTTAATCTTTCTACTTTTCCTCTTTTTGATTTCGCTCATTGAATTTTTCTTTGATTATTGAGATTTTTTATTCAGACAATGAGTGGCTAATTTCTCTAATTCTGGGATTGTAGCCATATACTATGTTTTAGATCCTTCTCTTTGGTCTATTAATGGGGTTTCATATTAATTACTCATGTATTTCTTTAATCTTTATTTCATTGTCTGGACAACCATGGAATAAATTTGTTGTCCATCTTAATTTGGGAAGATGTTGAGAGAACGGAACACAGGGTGCATGGAGCTTGTTTGTTCTAGGGTTCTAGAATGATTCGTATGTAGGAGACCTGTGACACCTATCCATATACCCTGCTTGGTTAATAAAACCATGATGATAGTTTTAATGCATTTTCATTGGCTCACGCCTATCCCCGCTCAACAATGTAGTTAGGCTGTCAATGAAAATAGACAACTAGAGGTCGGAAGACCATGATTATAAATTTAACCTTGTAAATCAATAACTAGGAAATCCATTAATAACCAGAGGGATTGAGGATAGAACATACATCTAGAAAGGTTGCAATCTTGGAATTCATTTACATTGGTTAAATCATAGTAAAGGAATTGAATAACTTGCTAGATTAATTTTATTTTATCAAATTAGTAGAAAGTAATAAATCATCTTATCTCTTGCACGACACACATAATTCTTTTAGTCCTTGAGAATAATTCAAGCTAGATTAAAGTCCTTCGGTTCGATATCCTCACTTTATAAGAGCTACTATATTACTTGAGTTAACCGCGTACATTTTCATGTGCTTAGGAAGCAACAATGTGCACCACACCCATAAATAAGACTCTACTAGACATAGCTTAATAGACTCTCTAAGACTCTTGAATTCTTTGCTCTGGTACCAAGTTTGTCACACCCCAAGAGGGTACCCTTGGCATGGCTAGAACTCAGAGACTACTTCTAGTCCCTAAGTGAACCACTTGGCCTCATCACATTCTTTCAATCAATCTAATAGCAGAATACATCAACAATCAAAGAACGACTTAATAGGAATAAATAATCAAATCAACAATTAAAGACCAAAGTCCAACCAATCTATCAAATCATCTTAATAAGACTAGTATGAAATAAATTAGCCAAAAATAATATCCAATCACAACTCGATAATCTAGTTTATGAAGTCTCTATCCATCCGTCTATGTGGTGTCAATGAAAGTTAATGGCTACCTCAAATCAAAATATAAGTACTGAACAAAAAAGCAAGAAAGATAAGATAAGTGGGTATCCTCCAAATGTTGGGGAGGACTTATCAATTAGTTGCATGCGAAAAGATCCTCAACGATACACCTGTGAATGATGTCTAGTACCTGTCTCTATATCATAAGATGATACAAGCCCAAATGGACGTCAGTATATGAAATATATGAGTATGTAAAATGACAAAATGAAATAGACATCAAGATGGAATAACTGCAACTCAGATACTCAAGTTAAGAAGTAAGAAACTCAATCAGGATGTCAAAATTCTAAAGTAAGAACAGTAACCCATTATATGTAATCCAATCCAATCCAATTAGAGTACTATCAAGTCCTATTTAGGTGTTTTTCTTATGCGACCACAATCACTTATGAGCTAGTAATCATAAAACAATTGTGTTGATATTTCCACAACGGTTCAATACTTTGCCTAGATAAAGAATTGTCATGACCCAGGGTTGGGTCCTAGATGTAACACGACGATTGGAGACCCGAGAGTCCCCAAACAAGCCACAAGTATCCGTAACCACATCATCGGTTCGAGAATAGCATTCAAACACACATAACTATATAGATAAATCAGATCTCAAGAATCATTCTAATAATAAGAAAGCAATACGATAGTCATAGCAACCAGGTGTAAGTAAAGTTCACATAGTGCCCAACAATGCCTCTAGTCATGGAACATGGCCAGGACAAGTGTTGGGATCACCCTCAATAAAAGAGAAGATCCAAAATAACAATAAAGAGGATAGCTAGCTCGCCCTCGGAAGACGGGACTCACCACAGTAACTCCAAGAATGGACTACGCATCAAATGGCTAGTATTCAAAGTGCTCGCCCCTACATGGTAAAATCATATAGGCAAAGAGTATACGTTAGTACGTTTTAATATACTAAGTATGTGGGCATCCAATGCATATGACTTATCAACCTGCATTTCAATGTCAGATGACTAAGGGCACATAATATAGAAAGAACCATATATCCAAAGAAGGAAGTATACAAGATGCCATGAAATTCATGATGCATGCAATGCAATAATGCTCCTATATAGTGCGGATGGACTATAACCGACAAATCAAATCCATGCGAGCTATTACATGAATTAGTCCGATAAAGACCGCCCATCAGTAGGAGAAGAGTACTTGCCAAAGGTAATCTACATCACACCTTACAGAACTCACCATTTGGTGGATGGTCACCTTTCTTACGAAACTCACCATTTCGGATGGATTTTCCATAATCATACGTAACATATCATATCATAATCATAATAAACGAATAACCATTCCGTACGACCCGATCATTTCGATAATGGTGATCGTTCCTATGTTGGCACATAGTTCAAGGAAAGAGAGAGGGAACTTGGGGATAGCCCTAACGCCCCCAGTCTATCGGTGCTAGTCAACAACATCCCAGATGAATACTTTATATATATATATATATATATATATATATATATATATATATATATATATATATATATATACGTGCTTTCAAGAGATTCGATAGTCTTTTCAAAACGTTCAATGCATATATAGGCTTAAATTTCAAACCATAAATCATAATCATAATGCTCCTGCAAGGAATAGCTCATCTACACATATATGAGATGGTGCAAGCACCCATAATGCTCATAGAGCCATAATCATAGACATACCGATGATCATCTTTTTGTCATAACCAATGTTTTACCAAAATCATATCATAATCATTTCATAAAACATAATTGGCCTTAACCCACTTCATAATTTCCATATATCAATGCTCATGAATGTAATGCAATGCATGATGTAAGAATAGCAGGGGTAACATAGATTCAAGTTAAAATCAACATCATAATATGAAATAGAATAAATCCATAATTAAATCAATATCTAAATCATAGTAATAGTCACACATGTATAAATCAATTTCAAAGGGGACATGCATGTTCATAATTTCATAACTCAATATAAATCATCATAATAGTAATCAAAATGAATTGAAATAATAGATAAAATACAGCCCATACACTAATTAGATTTAATAAAATCAAATAATGAAATTTCATATTTAAAGTGAATAAAATTTATGAAATAGATTAAAAGATTCTTTTTGGGTCGTCTTGGCTAAAAGGGACCAAGAATCAATCCCGCATACCTTGATTGAGGAGCTAAATTTGAGGGATGAATTAGGCTTGAATTTGACTCCAATGGAACCGTAGCTTTGATCTTTGCGAGAGGATTGTAGAGAGGAGTAGGGAGGTGATGATGGATAGAATGTTGTAGAAGAATGAATTAAGAGGGGAGGGGTTTCAGCTGAATTAGGGGTTTAGAATAGGTAAAATGTCATAATTCATAATTAAAATAAACCAAAATTACAATGACGTGACCTAAATTAGTCTCGTCCACCACACGGTCCGTGGAACGTCACACGGACCATGAACAATGACCGTGATCCCCTACTTAGACTTTCACGAAGGAAAATTCTACGGAATGAAGTGGTATCACACGGACGGCTACACGGTCCATGTGACTTCACACGGGCCGTGAAACCGACCGTGTAATGATACTTGAAATATTTTTCGTAGGACAAAGTTACTAGACAGTATTTCTATACTCAGAATAATTTATATGTAGTGAGTTACACGGAGAGTCACACGGGCAGTGTCACATCACACGGACCGTGTGATTGTGTGCCTTCACTTAGCCATAGTTCCCTCCAATCCCAAAGTTGTCCCAACAATGAACTGGACCTAGTGCCTCTTCGGGTGAGGCCACACAGTTCGTGTGGCTTCACACGGGCCATGTAGGCTTCTCCGTGGAGGGGAACCTGGCAGTTCACCAGGGAAAATTCCAGGACATTTGGCCAATGCCACTTGAAAATCTGGGTCCTTACAAGAATGAATCAACCAATTATGGATCCAAAAATATCACTCAAGTCCCTGCAAGGGAAAAAATAGGAAATTCATCCGATTTACGGTTCAATTCTCAGCTATGTATGGTGACCTAGTTATTGAGTTTGAATTGGACTTACTCTCGCTCAATTTGTTGCTTTATACCTCTCTAAAGACTCAATCCTCATAAAATAATCAATTCCAATCCAGTCAATCAATAAGTCTCATATAACTCTTATTAATTCAGTCAAAATCAAGCCTTTTGGCCTATCAATAATCTGATCAATTTTCAATCACATCTTTCAAGAGTAATTTAGACAATCATTTAAGAGGACTATCAATTTAGACCAATCATTTGAGTATAATTTATGAGGACACATAGGACTATCTAGTTCTATTAACATTATTATCATATTCATATCACAATTACAATCAACATATATCATGTCAAGGCTGTAGACTCAATCCTTTGGCATAGTCATTAAATCGTAGTTCAAAAATATAATTAGCATTTATAAATCAAAGGATTAAATCATTTGTTCAAGAAAAAGGTTTATAGAAATCATCAATTATATAATATCAGTAAAATAGGTTAAACATTAAAGAAGTTTTCAAGAAAACACAATCATGGGGACTTCAATTCCATAACAATTATCCTATCACATTCATGGAACACATAGAAGAACAATATCCATGCTTTAGGTTAACCTCAATTTTGTAAGAATCTGGCTTGAATTCCTTGAACCCTATCCCATTCTCCTCTCTTCAGCCCTATGTCTTCAATTAATTTTGTGTAAAAGACATAGGAATGAGTTTAGGAAGTCTTTTAAGGTTGAAAATGACCTATATTAGTGTTGGATTAAGTGTAGGAGGGGGAGGGTAAAAGTCTAGGATGCCCCTCATTAAGATTTTAGCTGACAAGAAAAATTTGAACTTTGATGGAACAGGTCCGACTCACAAACTTGCTTCATATTTGTTCTTTTTTTTTTATATAATACATAAATCGCACCTATCGAATGAGTTTTATGTGTAAAGAGTGAGAATAACCCATTTTGGGGCATCTCTGCGATGCGGAGGGGTCACACACTTTATTGAAAATTATATTATGCCCCGAAAAATTATCTTTTGCTTCGATTGACCCAAAATTCAACCGAGACCACTTTTCCGCTCAATATTTTGTGCTGATGATTCCACCTTGGATTTGCCAAAAGAAGTTAGTGATGATTCGTTATGCCCGTAATCTCTTATCTAGGGGTATTTTGGTAAATTGCTGGGTGTATCAACATACTTTAATTTCCTTAATTGTTCTGTTTTAATATTATGGCTTCACATTTCAATTTTGCAAGTTTAAAGTAACTCAAAAAATTTGCTTCATAATAACTAAAGATTGAACAGAGATTGATACACACCTTTGATATGATCTCACTTGGACTTTTAATGTATATGTATGCGTTAATAAATTTTACATTGAAAAAAAATGATATTTGGGGTTTAAGTTTAAAAGTTTGTACTCTTATGAAGTAGTTTTGGCTTTATTAGAATTTGAATTGAAGCTATAAGTATCAGTTTTAGATGTATTTGATTTTATAAATGATTATGATATTTAATTGATAGTTTAATTATGTATATCTAGGTTTTTTTTTTGCACATTTATACATTTACTTTTTTTCATTTGTATTTCGATCGTTTATCAATTTGTTCTGAGAATGAATTTATTTATCAAATGATGTATCTTTTAAATTAAACAATGCTCAAAATAATAGAAATAAAATAAAATCATATCACAAGCGATTAAAAAATATATAGATATAACAATACTAAGTAATAAAGATTACGGTAAAACAACAAATAAGGACAATAATAGGATACATTTTATTTTTTCTTTTTAGAATTTTAGATAATAAGTTGTTTTGATTTTTTATTATTAAAAATCATAACAAAGCATACTCTTACTTTTGTAAAGAACAATCAAAAGAAAAAGAATTAAATTAGGAGAAAACGCAAAAGAAGAAGATAATATCCCAAATTTTGTATTAGTAAGAGTTTTTATAACAAGTTTTTATTTGCTATTTTTTCACTTTTTTGTAATTATAGTAATTTTTACCCCTACCTCTTGACCTCCTACTACCCCACCCACCCCCCATCCCGTTCCCCTCCCCCATCCCCCCCCCCCCCCCCCCCCAAAAAAAAAATATATAGTAGTTTTAAAATTCAAAGATATGTTTCTAAAAAATGTTACTATTTTTACCAAACACTAAAATAGGAAAAAATTAAAATTAAAATTAAAAAAGTGAACTTACTGACGTATGTAAACACCAGGATAAAATATTTAAAAATTGAAGTTTCAAAGTTAAATTTAATACTTATAATTTTTGAGATGGTTATATATTCTCCACTGTATATTAATTATATATGAAAATAATAATAAATTCAAAAAAAGATAAACCAATTTCAATGCTTCTTTGTTTTATTTTTTTTGGAAGTTATGTGCTTTTGGCAAAGCAAAGATGAAAATCATGCATTTAAATTTATTTTCATTTATGATTATTTAATTTTATTTTCACAAAAGATAAACATCGGCTCCGGCATGAACGTTTTTGCATCTCTGCAGCATGAACTTTCGCATCTCTCAGCGAGCTCATCTGCGATCTCTTTCTCTGGCAAAATTAGATCTGTCGACTTTTGTGGGATCGATATCTCCTTCTCTTTGGGTTCCGGCACGCTCATGCAAAACATTCAGTTTCCAGTGTTCATTCATCGTGGAAACCACTTTACATACGCTGCATTCAGAATTCTTCCGGCGACAACGAGTCGAGCGGCTTCAGCTTCTCACGAACTTCAGAACGATGACTGCGAACTTCAGATTGATGACAACTGTGATTCATATCCGGCGAACATCTGAAGCCTATTTCTAAAGCCGGTTCGATCTAGGGTTTTGATGGCTCTCCATTCTTTGCGGGATTCCTAGTTCAAGATTCTGGAAACTTTCAAGACCTTCTCTGGCAGAGCACTCCAGATCCCAATCAGAGTCTTCTAGTCAACATCGCTCAATAGTCTCCGATTCCGGCGAGATATTCCGGGGAAGCTCAGTTTTCCGGCGATGTAGACAAATTTCAAAAACGTTCAAAAAACTTTTTCGGATCAGAATTCCAGGTAATATCTTCCAAATCCCTTGTTATTTCTTATTTTATCCTTTTACCTGCCTTGTATTTTTTGCCTGTTACATATTTATTTTTGGTTTCTTTCTTGTTGTTACATATTTGCCTTTTACATTATTTGCCTTTGTTGTTTGTGTTTCCTTCACCGTTTATTTCCGCGACGATGGAATCTGGGACGGAGGACTACTAGTATCTCTATAGATCTGACAAAAGTGTTACATATTGCTGTTTGTGTTGTGGTGAGGATCTTACTTATCATATTGGGTGCCTTTTACTTGTTTATCATGTTGTGATTTGTAAGTAGTATACCTTATATTTCCCTATTCTGTTCTGTTGTGTTTCATAGGTTATTCTCTAAATTGTATCTTTTTGATCTCTGTAGCTTAGCAAATTATTAATTCTTAGTTTAGTGGCATCAGGATATAATGGTCGACTAGGGTCATGTCGTCGGTTAAGGTCGGGGGTAAGGGGTAGGGCTAGGGGTAGGGGTGGTAAGAGGGGCACGGGCTTATTTACGTTAATGATAGCATCGTGAAATATAGAATCACTTATAGGAAAATCCATAGAGCTAATGAAGTGTCTTAAGAGGAGATATATTAATATAGCGTGTATTCAGGAGACTAGATGAGTAGGTACCAAACCTCAGGATGTAGATGGGTTTATGCTATGGTACTCAGGTGGTTCTAGGGATAGAAACGGTGTAGGTATCCTAGTGAAGAGGATTAGGGAATATGTGGTTGAGGTTAGGAGGTTTAATAATAGAATGATGTCTATCAAACTTGTGGTTGGTGGGCATGTAGTGAATGTAGTTAGTACCTATGCGCCTTAAATAGGCCTTGATGAGGAAGTCAAAAAACTCTTTAGGGAAGATTTGGATGAGGTTGTGAGAGGCATACCAGAGACAGAAAAATCTTTATTGGGGTGATTTTAATGGACATATCGGGGCAACCACTAGCGGGTTTGAAGATCTTCATAGAGGCTCTCGTTTTGGGGAAAGGGATGGAGGTGGGACGTCTCTCTTGGATTTTTCCAAAGCCTTTGAGTTAGTTATTGCTAACTCATGTTTCTCGAAGAGGGAAAATCACTTGGTTATCTTTCATAGTACGGTAGCTAAGACTCAGATTGATTACTTACTTCTTTGAAAGGGCAATAGAAGCCTTTGTAAGATTTGCAAGGTTTTTCCGAGTGAAAATATTTCCATTCAACAGAGGCTTCTAGTGATGGATTTAGAGATTAAGAGAGAAAAGAAGAAGACGGCTTTTTATGCCCTACCGAAGATTAGATGGGGAGGCCTGACTCCTACCCTTTCACGAGAGATGGAAGAAAAGCTGAGTAGTTTAGAGGCTTGGAGTAGTGGCGGAGATGCAAACAATATGTGGGACACTACTAGTCATTGCATTAGAAGAGCAGCTACTGTGGTATAGGGGTTTCGAGAGGGACCTTTGGTAGACATCAAGGCGATTCGTGGTGGAATGACGAAGTCCAAGGCAAAGTGAAAGCTAAGAAGGTTTGCTTATATAAAGTGGTTGAAGTGTAGGGATGAGGATGGAAAGCAAAGGTTTAAGGAGTTCTATAAGATGGCAAAGATAGACGCGAAGATGGCGGTGACAAGTGCTAAGACATCAGCGTTTAAACATCTTTATGTGGAGCTAAGTAGAGCCAACACTACTATAATAAGACGAATTAAAACACATACACATCCCTCCAAGTAGAGCCAACACTACTATAATAAGACGAATAATAAGTCAAATAGGCACATATGGGTATGAAAAACTAAAACCACAAAATATAAGCATTGAAGGGTAAAGTAATAAAATCATACAAATGCACTAAATATCTAGAGCCTTAGACTCCGATCGTCCTGCTAAAGTATAGAAGGGGTCATGGCCAACCTCAACTTGAATATTGAACTACCATCAACAACAAATTGAGTACCGCCTTTGGTTGATGGTGCCACTAACTTAAAAGACTAACCCAACTGAATATACCTCACCATTGTCCCATACTAAGGATACTCTTTAGATCGATGGCCCAATCTCTATAAATATAACAGGCTTTGACCAACCTAACCTAGGGAGTATAGATGCTAGCAATGTCTGAATGATCAACTCCTATTTAGAGCAATCCCTGGATCAGTGTACAACTTTCCCACAATCATAGCAACCTTTGTAGTCTAAAACCCAATGTGAAAAACACAATGAACTGCCTTATTTGCCATGGTAACCTTGGACTAACTCCAACACCCAACAGACTACTCTTAGATGATTGTATCAAAGCCTGGTGGCCTTGAACCTACCTAGCCTATCACTAAGGATATAGGGTCATAGGTTACTCTCTAACATAGTATCCTAGCTTTCCATATTCTTAACACACTCAACAAAACATGGACTACTAATAAGACCTAGCTACAACAGAAGGGATCCCATGACCTGAATGAGCATGGGGCATGCGTTGGGAACTCAAACCTAAACTCAGTCTGTTGCAAGAACTACAACCTATCCTAGGATCTCTCGGTACTGCTGCTATAGGGCTGATGGGCCAAGGAGGAAGAGGGCCCTCACCAAACTAATAACCATCTTTGAAAGTCTTAAGACATACTTGCTCCACGTCTCTCAGATGACTCAAAACATCAAGAAAAGTAGGTCATGTTGCTGCCAAGTGCTTTGAGGCCAAACAGAGTGGTAAAGTCAACCTTTGAACAAATCCCTAGCTCAATTCTTGCCCTGCAGGGAAGAAAGCAGAGGTATGCTTGATTCACTCAAGAAATCTGACCACATAGTCTGAAGCATATGATGAACCCTGTTGAGGAACCACTAATCCATTTCCAACCTAGAAACTACCTACCGCAACTCTAGTCAGATGTGCTGATGCTCTAATCATATCCACCAAAAACCTCATGTTGTTCGTCTAAGAGAGAGTAGATTCCAAAGAATTAGTTCTAGAGACTTATCAAAATTAGAACACGTGATAAAGAGCCAAGAACAAAATTTCCTAAGAGTGCCCTGTAGCCTCCCGAAGATAGGATATGGACATCTTCGTATTGACTGGCAGGACTCTACTAGGCATTGTTGATACCAACTTGTCACAATCCAACCCTAAAGCCATGATTGAACCTACTATAACCTACTAGTAGGTAAGCCTAACCATACACCAAAACCATAGGTAACAAACTATCTCGCGTACCATAACCATAAGAAGTAAAAGGCTACCAAAGATGGAGAAGAACTAGACGAATGAAGAAATAATATACTAGAACCCACCTTAAGACCTGAAATCAGTTAGTAATCAAGCATCTAATATACAAAACAAGAGTACATGGCTTTTATAAATGCAACATTTAAGACTAGACTAAATAAAGGTAGATGGGAATCAGTAACCCCAGACACTAGGAGCTCACCCCAATCTCCGAGATCCATAGCAACTCTGCATGAGGGTCAATCAATAGCAAGGACTTCCACTACGATATGTAGGGGAAAAAGTGTAGTATTAGTACCTAACAAATAGTACATAGTTGGCTTAGGCTGAGTGAGCTTCATAGATAAATTAAATATAAATAACATATAAACAAGGAAAGTACAACATAAGCAACTGGATAACAAATAAAATAACGATAGAATAGATAATGAAAAAATGACGAATAAGATACATGAAGCAAAGAAAGCAAGAAAAGAATTGTACCAGTGAAAGGAAAATTTACCACCTGTTAGCAAGAAAGATGTGCTATAGAGTCTACTCGGCAAGGCACCAAGTATATGCTTTGAAACCTAACAACATAGGAACTAATCCAACCCAACCTAAAGAGGAATATTACATTAAACTCAATGCAAGTCTCACAAGTTAATAGCTAGTAGTACAACACAAGTAAGTACAGATAAAATCAAACAATAACCAACCGGATGACCATAACCCCAGATGCTATAGCTAGCAAACATAACCCAATCGGCATACCATACTACCGGAGGTACAAAGACACAACCAATATACTGGTGACAGGCAATATGTGTGAACGCAACATATTCAGTTGGAGTATCGATGGCAACTAAGTCTCGGAACTCACATCATAGATAAGGCCACCAGTAGTACTAACGTCGATGAATCATGCTCTATAGGAGGGTCAACAACTAGAATCTTGACCTCTCACCATAGATGAGTCCTCCCCATTAGAGATATAAGGATTATCAGTAGCGCATATCAATAATAAAGTATATATATCTACCCTTGGGGATATCCCTACTAACAATGCAAATCCCATCCGATACCAAAGGGTAGTAGCCATAATAATGTAAAAAGGGCGTTGAACCACTATTATCACTACATAAAACTAAGGTGATCCCAAATGCCTTTGTAATCACCGGTAAAATAATGCACGTCCTCGACACCTCATAAGTATCAAAATCAAATAATCAGGTGATCCAGGTGGTATGAACCCTATTAAAACTAGTTTTAAATGAATTTTTATCTTAACAGTATGAAAACCTTCCTTTCAGTGCATGATAATGATGAGCCAACGCATGAACCAAAATCATACCACAATACAAGTGAGAATGAATAATCAATTCAATGCATGCCATCACATGTATCAAAACAAGGCAGACAAGATTATAAAATCATACCACTACCTCTATATTTTGAAGGAAGAGAGAAAGAACTAACCTGAAATCTAACTACTCCTCAAACAAGTCCTTGTGCCTAACAATATAATAGTAATTCAATAAAATATCACTAGATCACTGCCATACATAAATCTAAGGCATCACAAGGACTCATGAATAGTATAGGGAGTGGAACAACTCAAGGGATGTCGCCCTACCCCCAAATACGAGTCCAATAACAAACGAAATAATCAAGAGATGGCTCAAAAGAAAGTAGGGAGAAATATCTATAGGTTCAATGCCTTGCCCCAAAAATATAAGTCCTAGTCTATGATAGAGAATGACTAAGTCAAACCTATGGTTGTGACGAACCACTGAACTGTGAGCTTTGACTCAAAGTATCCTATTAGGAACAAACCCCACCGGACAACACTCCTAGGTACAAGGGTAACAAAAATTTATACCAAAGCATCGAAGGCTCAAACCTAGTCTAAGGTCACCCACATAGCTCCTAAAAGATATTTATTCTAAATCACACAAGAAATAATGTCCCAATCCTAAGCTAAGATCTCCAAAGAACTACACTAATCTAAAGCTCAACCAAAAATAATGAAAATAGGAAAGGATGGAAGTAAATGAAATATTAGGTGAATAAAATCCAAATTCATGCGAAATTTATACTACAAATTATGTTGTAGGGATTAGTAAAGAAAGGAGACCACTGTCTACCTCAAAGTCGATCACGCGCGCTATAAATCTACAAACAAGAGCTATCCACCTCTGAATCACCTCGAATAACTGCTCGCTATCAAAATATAGATCACCATATTAATACGAATATTTTGGTACCAAAATTGCATATTTTTAAGATGGATCCAAAATTAGGTTGAAATGACATTGTAGGACCCATCATGAGAATTATGAAATCAACCCTATAAAAAGGTTCTAAATGAATTGTTGAGCATGTATCCCAGATTTGAACACAATTCGATGCTCAAAAATGAAGGAAATTGGTTAATTAAAGAAAATCATCAATAGAGCTAAAGAGCAAGGATAGGGCATCCCTTTCGGAGAAAAATTGCTCCATAGAATGCTTTACACTATTTCCCAAACACTCCCACACATACCCACGATAATACAAACCCAACACACATTGAATCCCCTCAAATATAGGTCTAAAACTCAAGATATTGTAATTTGAAGTCTAAGAAATGATCTAAGTTCGCGTCATAAAGGAAATATCATAGCTAGGGGTCCTTCTTTGTGAATGCAGGGACCAGGTCCACGAACTCTGAGGATAGCCCTCGCTCTTCTTCATGAACATGGGGACCAGTCCACGAATGTGGAGGTTCCCCAAGGTCATTCTCTGCAAATGTGGGGACCAGGTTTGCAAACGCAGAGGACTTCCAAGGCTTCTCTCTGTAAACGCAAGGACCAGGATTGTGATCACGGAGGAAAAAAAGGACACACAAACTAATCCACACTATTAGAAACTTTTCCAATAGGTTGCTTGGATTCGTTCAAAGCCCTATGCGTACAAACAAAATATGCTACCCCATCAAATTTGGCATTCTTGACTCAATGGCGTAGTAAAAATTTCCAATAAAGGTCATCTCGATCAAATGTGGGTTCCATATCGAAGCACCACTTTAAGATAAAATCTAGGGATCACAATGATCCTAGAGCCTCACGTCACATACAAAAGGTCATTGTAGATCAAAATTGATATTCTAGAGCTAACCATGCTGACAAAATTATTATATGAGCATGATTTTACAGGACATTTGCCAAAGTCAAATGTAAGCTAAAGCTTAAAAGCTAAAATGCTTAATGACACAAACTCATATCGGTAGCATTGGAAACCAAGCTGACCATGCTCCTAGCCTAAAATGTCCCTTTTGAAGCTAATAAAATCATCAAAATTCTATTATGAGGCAATCCTCCTAGAGTTTTGATCAAAGTTAACAATTTAAACTCCAAGTGCTCCAAAACATAGACACAAGAATAAAATTTAAACTAACGGCCAGATAATCGAACCATTAGTGCCATCTTGTCATAAATAACTTGGAGTCATTACAAAAAAGCTCTAAATAATGAAAAGATCAGAAATCGGATAAGATAACCTAGATGATCATTATCAAGACTCACCAAATGAAATTCTTCGAAACCATTCTTCAAATTAAAAAGGAAATCTTACTAGGAATTCCTCTCACCCATTTGAACGTAATATCTCATGCTTGTCCCCCTTCAGATTCTAGGAACTGCTCACATTAAAAACACCTTGAGGATTAGGCATCCACCAAGGTTTTTCCCTCTCTTTTGACCATTGAATACTTTCCAACACCTTATGGACTTGATTACTCACCTGAACAGTGCACACCTCTTCAATCAAATTGAAATTCCATCCTTATCATTCTCTAAACTGCAACATATCTTCAAAATGTTCATTGAGACCAACGAAATAAGTATAATAAATTAAGAGCAATCAATTTTGTCCAATTAACATGCCAAATGTTCGCATGTTCATTTCTAGTTTCCACCATATTTCCTGATCAATATCATCTTTTGCTTGTGACACATATTTTCACACATGAGAGTCACTCTATCATTCCATTAATTATGGCCTTTGCCTTTTACATTATTTGTTCCACATGAAACTAAACCACATAAAATTTGTAGTCCTGAAGTTTCACCATAATATAGCAAAATTGGCCCTAGAGATATCAAACAAGGACCTAAGTTTCAATTCTCCTTCCTCCTTTGGTAAATAGATGCCTGACCATGCTATTTAATATATTGCCCTACTATTTTCTTTGAAATTTCATAGGAATTTTGCAAGGATCTTATGTCTATTATGGATAACAGATTTAGGAGGCACAATAGCAGAAAGCATATAAATTGACATGCCCTGTGATACATGATTAATCAACCCTGTTTTCCTCTAAAAGATAGTAACTTTCCTTTTCATACATGTAGCTTATTCTGAATTCTTGATTAATTCTATAAAATGAACTTTTCTTTTTTTAGCATGCCAAATGGGACGTCCCAGATATATCAAAGGAAATTTCTCACTTACAAAATCAATAACTTCTTCAACTACTTGTAGAATGAAAGAAACCAAACCTTGTCCACTGATAAGAATAGAGTACCAATTTTAGCCGTAGTCCTCTAAATTAAACCAACCATGTCTTCATCAAAGCCCATTTTGTATAGAACCCTAGCTAGAAAATTTCAATCCATCCTGTCATAAGTTTTAGCCAAGTCAAGCTTGGACACCACATTTAAAGTTTTTTTTTCTTTTCTAGTGTTGGTGATGATTTTTTGTGCCAATAACACATTTTTTAGTAATACTTCTCTCTTTCACAAATCTTTCTAATTTTGAGAAATCAATCTAGGTACAACACTTAAAAGTCTATTATGCCGAATCCTGAAAATAATTTATTAACAAAATTACTGAAACTAATAGGTCTTAAATTTAGAAAAGACTGAATAATATCGTGTTTGGACAATAAGCTCAAATTAGTAATGGGTAATGAAATTTGAAAGAGTGTGACATTGAAAAAAATATGTATCACCCCCACAATATCACCTTCGACAATGTTCCAAAACTTTTGAGAAAAATAATAAGAAAAATCTTCAGGACCACTGGCACAATCATTGTTATGTTCAAAAATCACCTTTTTAACCTTTTCAGCAGTAGGTATAGCTTTATTCTTCATATTCTCATTATCAGTGTGTTTGCAACAAATTTTAATATGATAGAAAGATAAATTGGAATTACAAATAAAATGTGAAAAGACAGAAATTTTATTGATAAATGATGTGGGATCAAATTTGTTCCTCCCTTGTTTTTTTTCTCATTAGATTCTCCATGATTCGAGTGCCATTAGTAGGATGATTTTGACCTCATTGACCCATATTTTGATCTCTTGATACATATCCCCAGGATTTATGGGATATTTGAGATTCCTTTCAAGATAATATAATACCTTTTATATAGGTATGAATTAGGGTTTAGAGTAGAGTAGCCTCCAAGAAACCCTGACTGAAATAGGACTAATTTTGTAGAGCCCTACAAAATTTCAATGTCTACACAGTGATCTCTGAATTGATATGATCTTTGAATTGATATGATCCAGTAAAGACATATCCTGATCAATATCTCCACTAATAAATTGATCATTAAAGAAACTACTGCCTCTCTAGCAATTTCAACATTCCCTTCTGCCCATTCACCATTAGATTTCTGTATTATTAATCATTGCTACAACTTCTTGCATTATCGGCATGGGTAGAAGAAGCACCGGTATGCATTTCACCTACTCATAAACAAAATTGACACGATGTATGATAAATATAATGTCTAACTCAAATAATAATTCATCATAGAAAATGACTTACCTGTTACACTTGCTTTCAATGCCGCAACAAACTTAAGCCTGAACTCTACAAAATCAAAAGCGAAAACTAAGTATGCATTCTGAGTATTTGAAAGTAGACAATTTATGAACAGAGAAAAAAACTCGCTGTAGTGGCAGTATACTGAGCAACTTCAGCTTTCCTCTTGCTACTCTGGTTGTATTTTTTTACAACCTATCCGGCTGAAATAGAGTTTCTGTATCATTTTTCTCTATGCCCCTCTTCATAGCGATCCAAAAAAATGGAGGAGGATTTTCCGAAGGTAAATTCTCAAGATCTTCAGTAAGTTTTCTTATTTCTTCATTTGTCATCTCCCTCTTATGTTTCAGATACTTAGCTCTAGGTTTTTTTGGAACTAGTATCCCGTTTACCTTATGAGAAACTTAGGGCTTCTTCTCCTTTTCGTTGTTCTTTGATTCTTTACTACTTCCATAAGGTCTTTCATAAGGTAGTCTGTTCTTCGCAAGAAGGAACTCGGAGTTATTATAACACTTATTCTCTTTTCAGATCCTCCTCCTCCTCTCTACAACTCCACTAATTACCGTGGGGTTGTCATTTGCAATAGCCGCAACACTGGGCGGCCGAACTAAAGCACTATTATAGATTTTCACACAAGCACGAACCAAAAGAAGACTACGAAGATTCTCCATAGCTTCAACCTTCTTCAAAAGCTTTTAACATGATCTAGCTCACCCTCTTACCTACTTTTAAGATTTTTAATCGCAACAATTGGAACTGATCCAGTTAACTTAATCCTAACTCTATCTTTAACCCTAGAAATCACAGTAGCTACCTCATCATTCCCATTATGTTGGCTACCCCCACCACCACTATCTCTTCCATCTACAACCCCAGCCCCACCATAGCCTACTTAGGAGAAGAAAAGGTTTTTTTTTTCACGTTTTACAATTTTTATTTTGGATGGATCAGAGAAAAAAAAATTCTCTAGCAAAGTTTATACCACAGTCGTCAGGCACAAACTCTCGAGGAGGCAGAATTAGAGATCAAAAGATCCTGAGTTCGAGGTGGTATCTTTTCCAATTTTGAACTTTAGATATCTCAACTAAGGTTATATAACTGGTGGTGGCTTGAGAAACATTCATCTTCTTGGTTCTCTAGGTATAAACTTTTTCAGAGAAACAATTTTTTCCTGGATCCATCTGAGATAAAAACCATAAAACCTGAAAAAAAATATCTTTTTATTCTCCTAGAGGGGTTGTGTGGGCTGGGGATGTAGATGGAGGAGACGGTGGTGGTGGGGGTAGCCAGCTTAGTGAGAATGATGAGGTAGCTACTGTGATTTCTAGGGTTGAATATAGGGTTGGTTTTAAGTTAACATGATCAGTGCTGATTGTTGCGATTAAAAATCTTAAAAGTAGGTTAGAGGGTGAGCTAGAATGTTAAAGGTTTTGTGAAGAAGGTTGAAGCTAAGGAGAAGCTTCGTAGTCTTGTTTTGGTTCATGCTTGTAAGAAAATCTCTAGTAGTCCTTTAGTTCGGCTGCCTAGTGTTGCAGCTATTACAAATGATAACCCTACGGTAATTGGTGGAGTTGTAGAGAGGGGGAACAGGATCCAAAAGGAGAATAAGTGTTATAATGACTCTGAGTTCCTTCTTGTGAAGGACAGACTACCTTATGAAAGACCTTATGGAAGTAAAAAAAATCAAAAAACAACAAAAAGGAGAAGAAGTCCTCGGTTTCTCATAAGGTTAGTGGTATACTAGTTCCAAAAGAACCTAGGGCTAAGGATCTAAAAAATAAGAGGGAGATGACAAATGAAGAAATAAGAAAACTTATTGAAGATCTTGAGAATTTACCTTCAGAAAATCCTCCTCTATTTGTTCGGATCACTATGAAGAGGGGCATAGAGAGAATTGATACTGAAACTCTATGGGAGATGGATAGATTTGTGAAAAAATACAACAAGATTAGCAAGAGGAAAGCTGAAGTTGCTCAGTATACTGCCACTACAGTGAGTTTTCCTATGTTCATATTTCTGTCTGCTTTCAAAAACTCAGAATGCTTTCCTCGTTTTCACTTTTGATTTTGTAGAGTTCAGGCTCAATGTTTGTTGTTGCATTGAAAGTAAGTGTAATTAGTAAGTCCTTTTCTATGATGAATCATTATCTGAGTTAGACATTATATTGATCATACGTCGTGTCTGTTTTGTTTATGAGTAGGTGAAATGCAAACTGGTGTTTCTTTTACCCATGCCAATAATGCATGAAGTTGTCACAATGATTAAGGATGATTTGAACATCAATTTTCATGTGCAACCCTTTTCTAAGTGTTTTTACCACCCTTGTAAATCATTACAAACTTGTCTTTTATCCTCAAAACTTCTCTTCATAATACAATTATTGTTTCAACACAACTTGAGCTCTCTGCGGAATAGTTCTATTATCAGAGCTTGGGTTTTCTTCAAACGGGCCTTTGAGCCTGACAATTTCTTCTGTTATCACTAACTGCTTGATAATATCACCAAATTTCTTCTTACTCCATTAAAAGAGCTTGTTTGGTCTTCTTTTGTTTATGCTTTAACTACACAAAAAATCAACCCCATCATCAGAACATCAATGATTTTTTTCCAACTCCAAAAAGTCATCACTTTCAGTCCAAAACATCAAAAGTTTAAATTGTTTAACTATAGCTTGAAAAATATTCCCTCCAAGAATTTTTTAAATTTTATAAATGTAACACTACTCATTCCCTTTGTTTCTCATTCTTATTTTTACAGTATTTTATTTTCATTCAAATATTTTAAATAAAGAGTAAAAATTATGTATATTTTTGGTTTCTATGTATTTTATTTATAATAAATTTAATTATTTATAATTTATATAAATTAAAAACACATGTTCATAGATCAGTCTCAACACCTTTTTTTTGTATCAATTCTAATATTTTAAATAATATTTTATGTTGGAATTTACTCCCCTCTCTCTCTGTCACACACACACTCTCTCACAATTTTTTATCTGTTTTTTTTTTATCTTTTTGTATTTGTAGAAGCTTTAAAATTCAAAATTATTTTTTTTAAAAATAAAGATTTATAATTTTAATCAAACACCAAGATAAAATAAATATAATTAAAACTAAAAAAATTGATTGATTTTTTTTATATTTTCTTAAACTTCGTGCCAAGTCAAATTAGACCATTCCTTTTTAAAGCAAGAAAATATGTAATTTGTATTTTTGAAGTATATGTGTGATCAATAGGAAAATGGGAATTGAGAGTAAAACATGCAAGTCTTCAGGTGATGTTGTTGTGGTGTACGGTTGGAATTTGAATTTATATTCTAAAAGTTGTAAATAATTAAAATAAATAAGTAGTAAAAACAAAAAGTGACCGTAAAATTTGAATCTTTAAAAAGCTGTAAAAATTAAAAGTAAATAATAACTAATTATTACCTAACTAACAAATTATTGTCCTAAAATTAACTCATGTCTTTTATCTCATTCTGCCATGTGACTTTATCCTAGGCTAGACTTTCTTCCTTTTAATTGTATCTAGTTAAATAAATATAATTTTTTTAAATTTTATGATAAACACTAATACTGCTGATTTTTCTTCCTAATTAAGGGTGTGTTAGGTACAAAGATTTTTTTTTTCATTTTTCTCATATTTTGTTAACTTAAATATATCATAAAATATTTTTAAAATTAATTCACTTTTCACCAATTTAAGAAAAATATTGACTTCTTGAATTCCGTTTCAACCCCAACACCTAATCCACCCAAACACCTTCACCTCTATCCCCTCAACATATCACCTCATGATGTAACTCACCCCATCCTTGATCAATTTGGGACTCGATTCGAGATTGCCCAATTTGAGACCTGCATTGACAACTTGAGTCCCGATTTAAGTCTTGATCCTAGCATGATCCTAAATCGAAATCATCAAAGACCTTTCCTGATGTGGGACCTAACCTCGATCCAAAATTCAATTCTAAATCGTGACCCAACCCGATATTCAAACCCACTTAGAGACTCAACTAATTGATGGGTTATTGTCGAGTCTCAACGCCAGATTCAGTTCCTTAGTCATTCTAAGGATAGGAGTTGGGTCCTTCATTTGGCTGTGACATAGATATGCATCTGGATTCGTACTATTTGTATATATTGTATGTAAATATTTTTGGGATAATGTTATCTCTTTACTAATCGAAAATGAAATATAAATAAGAAAAATATTTATTTTCAAAAAATATTTTCTAGAAAATTATTTTTCTTGATACCAAATACACTTCTTCAAATAATTTTTCTTTGCTATCTCATTTATTTTATTTCTATAAGCGAGAAAAGATAATGATTTATGTTCCTTCCGTATCTTGAGGTTTCAAGTTTTATCATGGTAAGTTTTTTAATAACTCATACGAAATTAAAATCACAATCCTCTATAAATATCCAGACCATGCATTTTATTTTCATCATATTTTACATAAAGTAGCATCATCCTACTAAGGTTTGTTTATTTCATCCCTTTTGCTTATTATATTTCTTCACATTAATGTTCCTATTTCGCTCAATAAATTTTATTTACAACTGCATTGTCTGCCTTCTCTTTTTGGCTATTATAAAACGTAAAAAATAGATTTTAAAGAAAATTTTATTGTTATCGTGAATTGTTGTTATAGAAATGATAGTTAAAGAGAGCTCTAACTAAAATACCTAAAAGATTCTTGTTTATTTTTACCTGTGATTATATACAACAAAGATGATGCCGTTGTTTGATCCTGACATTGATCGGAGGCGTGAGATATACATAGAGCTAGAGAGTTTTGCCCACTACTTGATAGAAATGAATTCTCAAATATGAGATCCTAGATTACGAGGCAAGAATATATTGGTGTCTTTAATGATAGTTAGAGTTGCCTTTTATCTAAGAAAAGACTTCGGGCTTAAAAATAAACTTGAAACTAGATATAACTTCTTTTATCGTAGGTACCTTTGATTTTATTTTTTCCATGTAGGAAGATTATAAGAATTGCGATGTTGATTGATTGTTGGGAGAACAAGAACTATACACGAGAATAAAATTTAATTTAGTGTTAAAGTATATGTATGTTTAATTTCTGTAATTTCTTTATTTTGTGAACTTCACATAGCAATTAAATTTAATAGCAACAATCAATCAACATAACAATTCTTATAATCTTCCTACATGGACAAAAATAAAATCAAAGGTACCTACGATAAAAGAAGTTATATCTAGTTTCAAGTACATTTTCAAGCTCAGTTTTTTTCCTTAAATAAAAATTAACTCTATCTACTATTAAATATACAAGTACATTCTTGCCACGTAATCTACCACCTTGTATCTGAGCATCTATTTCTATCAAATGGTATCTCAAGTTTTTCAGCTCTGTGCAGATCTCACGTCTCCTATCGATGTCATCATTAGACAATGGCGCCATTTTCATTGTTAATTAATCATTGGTAAAAAAAAAGAGTTCTTTTTTAATTATTACATTTAGAACTATTTATAACTATAAGTTCTATACAATAGTTTACGATAGCAAAATTTTCTTTAGAGTCTATTTTTTGTATTTTATAATAACCAAAAAATTGGACAAATAACATTTTATAGAGATGTTTTATTGTGGTCCAATTGCTGGATATTTTGGTAATGGTGTGCTCCTTCGGCGATCCGTTGAAGTTCTTTGGCGAAGCACGTTTAGCTCGCATTTTTGCAGCTTTTTGTCCATTTTGCCTTATTTTTTAATCAATTATCCTTGTTTTCTTGTTGATCACCTAACCTATCATTTGACACCAGATTTTCACGATCCAAAATTTGAGTGAGATGTCACTCACCAAATCCACCAAGGCGAGTTAGCCCAAACCCTAAACAACTCAACACAATGATAAAGCGCACGATAAATAGTCTATATAGGATAGATAGGCATAGGAAATCAAAACTACAACCTTCCAAGAATTGGTGTTACATGTACTAACCTCTAAATACAAAATATTCAAATAGAATACAAGTCTCAATTTCTAGTCCTCGAATAGAACAAAACATAAAGGTAACATCTCCAAAAGGCTGCCGAAAGGACAAGCAGCTACCTCTCGATAGATCCAAAGCTCGATCTTCTATATCAAAAAGCTAGCAAGGAGGACCGGGCTCACAACCTACAAAAATGTCGCAAGAGATGAGCACCAAACAACAGGGTGCTCAACAAATGGAAACTAACATAAAGTAAAGCAATGAAGAACACAAGTAACTCCTTGACTCCCAACCACATACCACCAAACTACAAACCTGCACTCAGAAAAGTCTCAGCATAAATATAAACAATGTACACAATATACGAAATCCCAAAGTATCATAAAAGCTCATCACATAGCATCACCTCTCAGAATGTGCAAATGATACATAAATCAAAAGGGTACAAGGGATGTCCAATCTCAAAACTAAACATATAAAAATATCAAGTAAGGAGTAATACGAGATGAAGTGAATGCCATGGGATGTGTATAATGTGATGCAATATCAAATAATTATGAAGCATGCTTGTCCTACGATACACATCCGTTGATCGTGTCAGAATGGAACCTATGGGGGCCACACATGGACCATGTATTCGCTGGAACCATTTCCCTTCGACATTTACTTTCATATCTAGCCGGAACCATTTTCCCTCGGCTTTTACTTTCATATCTTGCTAGAACCATTTCCCTTCGACTTTTCATTTCTTTTCTTTGTTTTCTTTTTCTCTAGCCGGAACCATTTCCCTTTGGCTTTTCATTTCTTTTCTTTCTTTTTTTTTCTCTAGCTGAAACCATTTCCCTTCGACTTTTCGTCATCAATGGATCATCATGCAAGCACATAATAATGGCACAATAGTCATGTTCACGGAAATAAAATATGCTAGATGTCTATATGTATCATATATTCCATCAATGGAAAATGAATAGTTCTCAAGTGCACAAGTATTCACAATATACTATCAACCTTGTCAAAACATTAAGATCAACAACAAATGGTGTACAATCCCCATAATAAAGGCACAAGTATTAAATTCAAAATATCCACAAACGCTCAACCCAAACTCTGCAATTAAAGCTTGCAATGGTACAAATCTATCCACAATTTGTGACATCAAATACTCAATTCCATAAATATAGAAGCATACAAGGTTTCATCTACTTAACAAAATGTTAGAAGTCCACTTGCCTTAGATAAAGTCTCAAATCACGTCAAATTCAAAGCTTTTCCCTTCCTACGATACTCTGAATCACTAGAATCTATTCAAATATAGCATCACAATCATATAACAAATCTAATGACACTAAAATCAATTAATTTGGAGTGAAGTGGTAAAATGGTCAAAAATGCCATGCTGCAAAAAGTAGCTGTCATGCCACGGGAGCGTAGCCGTGACATGGACGGCACCTAAAGACTATTGCTAGTCCCTAAGCGAACCACTTGGCCTCATCACATTCATTCAATAAACTCTGTCAATCAGCGGAAGACAAAAAAGAAGTAATGAGCTCATCTCATCTAATCACAAAGTAAGGTTATAAGTAAAAAGGCTAGTAGAAAGAAACTAGCTCGGCAAGTCTCAACATCAACATTCGACTCTAGTCTATGAAGCCTCTATCAATATCATATGGCGCCAATGACAGACTCATGACTATCTTAAAATAAAATAAAGCTAATCAAGTCTAACTCTAATAGCAAGATGAAATAAATGCTAGGATACTGCAAAGTAAAGGAAGCTCACCAATCTACTGGTGACAGACCCATGCCTACCTAAAAATTAAAGTAAAGCTAATCAAGTCTTACTCTAATAGCAAGATGAAAGAAATGCTAGGATCCTCCAAAGTAAAAGAGGCTCACCAATATGTTGAACGTCTCAGATCTTCAATGATGCACCTGTTGATGATCTCTAACGCCTATATCTATATCATGAAATGATGTAGTGCTGAGTGGCATCACTACATGGAATGTAAGGTATGTAAAAATGCTAAATGAAACAAAAACAGGTAGAATAATATAGAAACAACCTAAACTCTAAATAATACTCAACAGAATGTGAAATGTCTATCTAAAGTTAGAATAAAGAGTAGACAAGTGACCCATCAGCCAAATCAGTCCTCATCAATCAACTTAGGCTCAACTCAATGGAACTCAACTCAACTCGACTCAGAGCACTCAATGTGGGATCTTTTTAGGAGTTTCTCTTATCCGACAACAATCACTTATGAGCTAGTGATTGTAAACACATCATCCTGATGTTGCCAAAGTCATCCTGTACTTGCCAGGTAAGAAACGCAGTATGATCCACAAGGAATCTAGCCTCCACAAGTCCTCTATTGTTTAAGGGAACTTACCTCCACAAGAGGGGACCATGTGATATAATAGTTCCATCATTATCCTACGCTTGGTGACGTAGTTAATGAGTACAATGGGGACTCACTCGTACCCATTTTGGTCCTCGATACTCCTCCTAAGACTGAATTCTCATAAGACTCCTCCTTATCTCAATTAGCCTCATAGAGACTCTCATCAACTCAATTAGCCTCATAGAGACCCATTAACTCAAACTCTAAATTCCTCTATTATTTTCTGGGCCTTTAACTCATCTCAATTGACTCAATTCCTATTTAAGAAGTTAAGATCTCAGATCATCATTTAGAAGAAGTCATTTAGACATAACTCAAGAACTCAATCATGAAGACCCATGGGATCCTCAAGCTCAATTAACTCAACCTCATACTCACATCGAGATTTCCATCAACATACTCAAGTCAAGGCTTTAGACTCCAACCCTAAGTTCTTTCATGCATGCTTTCACAAATATCATATAGGGTTTATACATTATCTGATGTAAAGTATTCAATTCAAGAAAATAAGTTTATGCTTATCATCAACATAATAAAATACATGTAGTATATATGCAAAATTTAAAGAAACCCATCAATAATTATGTATGTAGACTCATTAGACTCTCAAATCTTCTATGACCATCTATGGGACATATGAGAGAACAATCTCATGCTTTTGTTTAGCCTTACATACCTGGTGTGAAGCTTTAACAATCAACCTTCAAGAATTCTCCCTTGAACTCTCCAATCTCACATTCCTCTTCTCTTCTCTAAAGTCCTAGTCTTCTTCAATGACTTAAAAAGGACTTAGAATGGGGTTTAAAACTCTATTTACGCTCAAAACAACCTATTTTGATTGTGTTTTGAGTTTAGGAGGGATCGGAAAATGTCTAGAGTGCCCTTCACAAATTTAAGAAAAACTTTTCAATACGAAATAGCCCAGTCTGCGACGTAGACTGGGCGCGCACATATATATTTTTTTCTAAAAATTTACTGAACGAGTTTTTTCAGTCCCGTCGAAAAAAAAGAAAAAAATGAGTCCCTCTCGACGTCAGGGGCATAATGCGCCTCTATCGCACATCAACACTATTTTCGGTTTTCAGGTCAAAAAATTATCTTTTGATTCAATTGCTCTAAAAATCAACCGAGAATATTTTTCCACTCAATTTTTCATGTTGATTGCATATTCGGTCTCGGATTTGCCTTCTGAGCATAGGAAGACGTGATACACCCATATCTCTCCTCTAGGGGTATTTTGTTAATTTTACCGGGTGTTACATCATCTCCCCCTTGGGATTATTCATCCTCGAATAATGAGTAAAGGTAGATATCAAGGAACGAATGGACTCGAGACTCGTCTCAACACTCACATCAATCAATGAAACTTTCAACTCCTCATCAATCTCAATCAACTCTTCTCAGACTCAAAAATAGACATATCGACTCAAGAATAGGTCAATCAATTTTAGTCAAGGGTAAGGAAATCACCTTCAACATTCTCATCATTGGGAATGGATAGGTGCGTATATTTGGGTCTCATCTCTTCCTCAGCTTCCCATGCGGCTTCCTCAATGAATTGATTACTCTATAGGACTTTGACTGAGGTGATCTTTTTGGTTCTCAACCTGCGAACCTAACGATCAAGTATTTGGACCAGAATCTCTTCGTAAGATAAGTTATCCTTCACTCCAATAGTCTCAACAGGGATCACCAAGGTAGGGTCTCCCAAGTACTTCTTCAATATTGAGATATAGCACATAAGATGAATTGCATCTAACTCGGAAGGCAACTCCAATTGTAAGAAACCTTCCCAATCCTCTTAAAATTTAGTAGTGACCTATATAGTGAGGACTCAATTTCCCTTTCTTCTCGAATCTCATGACACCCTTCATAGGTGACACTTTCAATTACACCCAATCATTTACCTCAAACTCTAAGTCTCTTCTCCTCACATTGGTATAAGAGTTCTGGCGACTCTGTGCAGTCTTCAATCTCTCCTTAATTACCTTAACCTTATCCCTAGATTGGTGGACCAGATCAGGTCTAATCAACTCTACTTCTCCAACCTCAAACCACCCATGTGGTGATCTACATCTCCTTCCATATAAAGCTTCATAGGGAACTATTTGAATGCTCACATGATAATTATTTTTATATGCGAATTCAATCAATGGTAGGTGATCATCCCAATTTTCATCAAAACCAAGAACACAGGCTATCAACATATCTTTTAATGTCTGAATTGTATGCTCTGCCTTGCTATCTATCTAGGGATGAAAGGTTGTACTCAGATTCACTTTAGTACCCAATCTTTTTTGGAAGGATCTCCAAAATTAGGAGGTGAATTGTGCTCGTCTTCCGAGATGAAGGACAAGGGAACTCCATGCAACCTCGCAATTCCTGATTATACAACTTGGCATACTCCTTCATAGTGTTGGTTGTCTTAACTGCTAAGAAGTGAGCCGATTCGGTCATCCTATCCATAATTACCTGTATCGAATCATGCTGTTTTTGAGACCTTGGTAGACCAATAATGAAGTCCATGTTAATCATCTCCCACTTCCACTCAAGGATCTCAAAGTTCTAGGCCAATCCACATGGTCTTTGGTGCTCAACCTTAACTTGTTGGCAATTTAGACACATCGAAATGAATTTATCAATGTCTCTTTTCATTCCACTCCACCAATAAACTTATCTCAAGTCGTGGTACATCTTGGTTGAGCCAGGATGAACGGAATATCTAGAACTATGGGATTTTTCCATAATCCTATCTTGAACCCCATCAACATCTGGGACAAACAATATACTCTGATATCTCAACACTCCATTTCCTCCCGTAAAGAAGACCATCACTTTCTATTTGTGGATAGAATCCTTCAATTGAAGTATGATAGGATCTCGTTCTTGTTTTTCCTTCACCATTGCCACTAAGGATGAAGCAGACCTATTCTGAATATTAACTCCTCCCTCATCATTTTCCTCGAGTTGAACTCCCAATCGAGCCAATGATGCACTTCTTTAGCTAACTCTTTCTTTCCTTCGTCAACATGGGTTTTGCTACCCATTGACAACCTGCTAAGAGTGTCAACAACTATTATAGCTTTACTTAGATGGTATAAGATGCTCATGTCATAATCCTTGAGCAACTCCAACCATCTCCTCTATCGCAGGTTGAGCTCTTTCTGACTGAAGACATACTGCAAGCTCTTGGTCTCATCTTCAACTCTTGGAAACTCTTCTCACACTCGTCGAACCAATAAAACTTGACCTTATTCTGAGTCAATTTAGTCAATGGTGCGGATAAGGAAGAAAGTCCATCAACAAATCTGCGGTAGTACCGTGCCAACCCTAAGAAACCTCTTATGTTAGTCACAAATGTCGGTCTGGGTCAGTTCTTAACCGCTTCAATCTTTTAGGCATCTACTCGAATACCATCACCGAAGACAACGTGGACTAGGAAAGCCACTGACTTAAGCCAGAATTCACATTTTGAGAATTTTGCATACAACTAATGGTCCTTAAGTGTTTGGAGTACAACTTTGAGGTAATTAACATGCTTCTCTCCATCTCTCGAATACACCAAAATATCATTGATGAACACAATCACAAACATATCAAGATATTATTTAAAATATCCTATTCATCAAGTCCATGAAAGCTGAAGGTGCATTCATCAACCCAAAGGACATGACCAAGAACTCAAAATGGCCATATCTAGTCCTAAAGACTGTCTTTGGAATATCACATTCGCACACTTTCAAATAATGGTAGCCAGATATGAGGTATATCTTTGAGAAACAAGAGGCACCCTGAAGTTGCTCAAACATATCATCTATCCTTGGGAGAGGATATTTATTCTTTATTGTGACCTTGTTCAGTTGGTTGTAATCAATACACATTCTGAGAGACTAGGACAGGGGCACCCCAAAGAGAAATACTCGGCCTTATAAAGCCCTTCTCTAATAGATCTTTCAATTGCTCTTTCAACTCAGCGGGGGCCATCCAATAAGGTAGAATTAAGATAGGCTGGGTATCAGGAAGAACATCAATTCAAAATTCAATCTCCATATTAGGAAGGACTCTATGCAGATCCTCAAGAAACACATCAAGAAACTTATTCATAATCGAGGCCGACTTATGAGTAGGAGACTCAACATCATCAGATTTTAACTCGCACGAGGTGATAGATAGAACCTTTGGAAATTAGTTTTCTGGCCCTAAAGTAGGAGATAAACTTTCCTTTAGGTGCAACAAAATAACCCTTCCACTATAGAACCAGTTCATTTGGTAATTGGAACTTAACGGTCTGGGCTCTATAATCAATGGAGGCATAACAAGCGTGAAGACAATAAATGCCAAGGATAACATTAAAATCAATCATCTCTAACTCAACCAAATCAATGATAGTATCCCTATGATGGATGGATACTACACAAGTTCTATAGACTCTCTCAGCTCAAATAGACTCACCCACTGGAGTAGAAACATCAAAGGGTTCAAAAAGACTCTTAGGGGTTCTATCTACTGGCTACATAAGGTGTTACAAATGACAATGTGGCACTAGGATCCATCAAAACATAATAATTAAAAGAAAATACACGAATCATACCCGTCACAACATTTGGGAGTTCTCCTGGTCCTAGCGACTACCTATGGCATACAAATGGTTTGTAGCTCCACTTGCGCCTAATGTAGTACCTGTCTGGGCTCCTCTAGCTGGCGGGGCTGGTGCAAAGATTGAGCTTGATCAACCCGAAACTCTCTTTGGTAGTGACCTACGTGGCCACACCAGAAACATGCATCACTCCCCTCAAACATTTACCCAAGTATAATCTGCCACAATTATCACATGGTGGCTTACCCCTTGAACCTTGAGCCACACTAGCTTGTTACTGAGATCTATGGGATGCAACATTTTGGGACCTCTGATCATTCTTGATACTGGGCACAGGTGCACTGGCAGATGATGGTGTTGTCCCCGACTCGAATCTATTACCATTTCCCTTCTTTCCAATCTCATGGCTGGATGTTTTAACCTTCTTACTTCTGATCTCCTTTCCTTTATGTTGTCTCTCCTCATCATCTTGTTGCACAAATGTCATCAATCTCCCAATGTCCATATCACTCACAAGCATAGCTCCCCTCCCATCTCTCTTTGTCCCTCTATTTAATTCATCCACATACATCCCCATTCTCCCTCTCATATCAGCAACCATATTTAGAGAATATCGAGATAGTTGAGTGAACTTAATCCCATAATCTTGCACAATCATAGAGCCTTGATTTAGATTTAAGAACTCTCTTACCTTGGCCTCCCTTCGTTCCCTAGGGAAGAATCGCCCTAAGAAAGCTTCCTAGAACATTGCGCAAGTCAACAACGGGGCATCCTATCCTCTACCCTTTTCCCATTAGCCGAACCATAGTCTGGACATATCCTTGAGTTGGTAAGTAGTCAGTTCAACTCTATCCACCTCAACCACATGCATCACTTGGAACACTTTCTAAAGCTCCTCCACATAGTTCTCAGGATCCACATTGGATGCAGACCCTGTGAACTCAGGCGGATTCATCCTCAAGAATTCCTGGACTCTAGATGTGTCCTGTGCATCTATCTTCCTACTCATTGTCTCGTAGCAGGTGCTTTGATAGCCTAGGCTAGCGTTTGAATAGCTGGCGAAGTTCAGCATTGGAGACCTCATCTTTTAGGGGCTGCTCAACAGGACAGCTGGGTCCACGGGCTCCATATGTCCTTGAGGCTCAGGTGGGTTAACATTTTGCCTGGTTGGACGTCCTCTACCTTTGACGGCTCTTCTATGAGGCATGATCAAAGCTCTACAACGCGCAAAGCACGAATTAGAAATGAGCCTTTCATAGAGAATAACTCTATCGCACGATTTAGAACATGAAAGAAGTGAAACAATTCCTAATGTCCTATAGCCTCCATATTATGGATGTGGAGCTCTTCACACTAATAATAAGAACTCTACTAGACACAGCTTCATAGACTACCTAGGAGTCTTGAACTTTGGGCTTTGATACCAAGTTTGCCACGCCCTGGGAGGGTACCCTAGATGTGGCTGGCACCTAGAAACTATTGCTAGTCCCTAAGAGAACCAGTTTTCCTCATTACATTCATTCAATAAACTCTATCAATCAGCGGAAGACAAAAAGGAAGTAATGGGCACATCTCATTTAATATGAAAGTAAGGTTATAAGTAAAAAGGATAGTAGAAAGAAACTAGCTCGACAAGTCTCAACATCAATATTCAACTCTAGTCTACAAAGCCTCTATCACTATCATGTGGTGCCAATAACAGACCCATGGCTACCTCAAACTAAAGTAAAGCTAATCAAGTCTAACTCTAATAGCACGATGAAATAAATGCAAGGATCCTTCAAAGTAAAGAAGGCTCACCAATCTGCTGAACGTCTCAAATCCTCAACGATGCATTTATTGATGATCTTTAACACCTATATCTACATCATGAAATGATGCAGCACCGAGTGGTGTTAGTACATGGAATGCATGGTATGTAAAATAGCTGAATGAAATAGAAACAGGTAGAATAATATAGAAACAACCTCAACTCAAAATAATACTCAACAAAATGTCAAATGTCTATCTAAAGCAAGAATAAAGAGTATACAAGTAACCCATCAGCCAAATTAATCCTCATCAATCAACTCAGAGTCAACTCAATGGAACTCAACTCAACTAAGAGTTCTCAATGTGAGAACTTTCTGTGAGTTTTTCTTATCCGACAACAATCACTTATGAGCCGGTGATTGAACAACAATCACCCTGATGTTTCCACAGCCATCCCATACTTGCCAGGTAAGGAAAACAGTATGATCCACAAGGAATCTAGCCTCCACAAGTCCTCTATTATTTCAGGGACCTTACCTTCACAAGAGGGGGACCATGTGATGTAATTATTCAATCTTCATCCTACGGTTGACGACGTAGTTAATGAGTTCGAGCAGGACTCACTCTTACAAATTTTGGTGCTCGATACTTTTCCTAAGACTCAATGCTCATAAGACTTATCCTCATCTCAATTAGCCTCATAGAGGCTCTAATCAACTCAATTAGCCTCATCGAGACTCTCATCAACTCATTAACTCAAACGCTAAAGTCCTCTATTTTTTTCAGGGACTTTAACTCATCTCAATTAACTCAATTCCTATTTAAGAACTCAAGGACTCAGATCATCATTTAGAAGAAGTAATTTAGACAGAACTCAATCATGAAGACTCATAGGATCCTCAAGCTCAATTAACACAACCTCATACTCACATCAAGATTACCATTAACATACTCAAGTCAAGGCTCTAAACTTCATCCCTAGGTTCATTCATGCATGGTTTCACAAATATCATATACAAGTTATACATTATCTCATGAAAAGTATTCAATTTAAGAAAACAAATTTATGATGATCATCAACATAAGAAAATACATGTAGTATATATGAAAATTTTCAAGAAAACCATTAAGAATTACATATATAGACTCGTTAGACTCTCAACTCTTCTATGACTATCTACAGGGAAAATGAGAGAACAATCTCATGCTTTTGTTTAGCCTTTCATACCTGGTGTGAAGTTCAACAATTAACTTTCAAGAATTCTCCATTGAATTCTCCAATCTAATGTTTTTCTTCACTTCTCTCAAGCCCTAGTCTTCTTCAATGACTTAGAAAGGACTTAGAATGGGGTTTAAAACCCCTTTTACGCTCAAAACGATCTGTTTTGATCGTGTTTTGAGTTCAGGAGGGACTGGAAAATGTCTAGAATGCCATTTACGAATTCAAGAAAAACAATTCAATTTGGAATATCCCAGTCCGAGATGTGGACTGTGCGCGCACATGTATATTTTTCTCCAAAAAAATTTCGAATGAGTTTTTCCAACCCCGTCCAAAAAATTGAAAACAAATGAGTCTCTCTCCGCGATACGGGCGCGACACGCCTTTGTTGCGCATCAACACTATTTTCGATTTCGGGTCAAAAATCATCTTTTGATCCGATTTCTCTAAAAATCGATCAAGACCATTTTCCCACTCAATATTTCATACTGATCGCATATCCGGTCTCGAATTTGCCATCTTGAGTATGGGAAGACACATTACAGACATATCTCTCCTCCAAGGATATTTTGGTAATTTTGCCAAGTGTTACAGTAGCCAAAATCCAAAATTCATCCATGGAAATGTTCCCTAAGTAACAAGATTTCAATGGTGAAAACCATTTCAAAAACGGAGTTAAGATGAGGGAGAAATCATCAATCATGTTTGAAAATCGAAGTCCAAAAAATCCCATATTATAAGTTAAAAACACAGATTAATCAATTGAAATCGATGAAATAGGTTGGAAAATAGTTACCCAATCGATTTTCTCTGAAAAACGTTGGTGTTTTTCTCAAAAACGAAGCTTGAAATATTAAAAATGGTAGAAATTTAATAAAAGACATCTTTAAAACTGGACACTATTTAGGGACCTTTTTACACTCCGCGAACACGGATAAATAACAACGAAGGCGGAGGTATGGATGGAATATTGTTTCGCGAATGCGAAGGATCCCAACTGTACACTCCACGAACGCAGTAAAAGGGTTCGTGAACACGGAGTGTTAAACACCTAGACCTTCGTGAATGTGGTCCCAAGCCCGCGAATGCTGAGTACAATAGGGGCTTGCACTAGAACATGACACCAGCACACACAACATAGAGTGTACACGAAAAAAGACCCTCGAGATTCATTTAAAATCCTGTGAACACAAACCAAACATGGAAACCTAAAAAACATACATTCTAGGCTCAATAGAACCGTTAGAATTTGAATTCGGGACCTCCTTAGTCCAGAACCCCAAAAAGGTCGTTTAAACCAGTTCAGACTCAAAAATTCAAAATAATCTCGAAAGATCTAAAAATAACAATGAAGCCATTTCTAGCATTAGTTTCACCACCTGGAACCACTAAAACTGACAGAATTTTGATCCGAGCCTCCAAACTCCAAATGTTGACCAAATTCAAACTTATGATCCAAAATAAACTGTAAATGGAACTTTGGTCCTAAATTCACCATTTGTTTTAGATTCAAATTCATTTTTGCAAGTTCTCCAAGACCAGATTCAACATCCTGAAACTGATGGAATTGACTGAATCGAATTCCGACGCACAAAACTCAAAATAACCCTAAAACTCAAAATTTGTAAATTTAAGCCTTTGAAAACTCTTTCTTTGGCAAAACTCCAACTTTTTACAAGGTTTCAAAATTTGACCTTTAGACTTGACCAAAAATGATTCAAAGCAACTTCCAAGAAGAGCAAAACTACAATTTGGTCGAAAACGCGAAAAATGACCTTCAAGGTCATTACATTGATTAAATTAGTTCCAAGATAAAATCGTGCATTGAGGAAAATTGTGGACTCGTCAACACTCTCAACTTAACCTTTTGCTTGCCCTTAAGCAAATCAACCAACCAATTACCCACACACTTCGCTTACAAACATGACCAAAGGAGAGTAATATGCGGATGATGCCTTTTCCCCTTAACGAAGCTTCCACAAACCAGTTACACAATTTTGAGGCCTCTAGACATGACTAAAGAGTATCAAGATAATGCTATGCTCATAATAGCTCACATGGTTGCAAGCTCATGCTCAAAATGATTCCTTTTGCCCTCACTTTCAAGAATATTCTTCACTCACACAAGACTTATGCAGTTTCATAAGTGCATAGGACTTGTATTTTCTTATTGTGTGTTGGGGAGTAAGGGACTTGTTAAGGGGTTTATATTATATGTACATACCCATGTTAAATGACTCTAAATATGAACAAAAATAGGATTAAAAATGCAATTTGATAATATAAATATGGGTTATGTGTTGTGGATAATCTAAGGCGCTTGTTTGACTCCTTATTAATGATGAACATGAGTATATTGATATGTATAGTGATTTGGCATTAACCATTCTTATCTTCTCATTCATACATATGAACATGCTATACTTGAATCAGTTTCATTTCATTAATTTGATGAAACTCCTTATGAGAAATAATGAGAAACAATGGTCGGGCCACTAGTCATATGGCAAGTACCATATGAGGAGTAGGGCCACATGTTCCGTGGTAACTTCTATATGAGGGACTGTGTCATATGCTTTGTGGTGAGTACTATATGATGGATCAGACCACATGTTCCACGGTAGGTTATATGGACAAATATGTCCCCCATGGGTGTCAGATGGAGATTCAGTGGATGTGTAGCATTAGGATAGACATGCATCACACTTTATGTGACATTTTATTCGTAATGCACTTCAACATCCATGATTGAATTTTATGTTTACTTGGATTCTTCTTCTGTTGTCTGTGTAGATAAAACTAATTGATGATTTTGATATGTTGAGTTCATTTATTGGTTCTTCCTCGCTCTATGTTACTATTTGTTAGGTTGAGATAATTATCTCATGCTGGTTGTAGTTATAGAGATTCGGATGGTATGTGATAGAGTACATAAGTTTTGTATAACTTTACTTAGGGTGAATAAGACTGCTTGTTAGGTATTGTACTGTTTGGTACTCACTCCTTGTTTCTACACTTGTGTAGGTTGTGAGCATGGATCTTGTTGATTGACTATTTTTTTGCCTGGGGTTTTTATGTGGAGAATTGAGATTTGTATTTCTTTCAAAGTCGATATAAACTTAGAGGCTTGTACACGTGACATTAGGTTTTAGGATTATTAAGAGTTATGATTTGGTTATCCTCTTATTTAGTGGTTTTGAATTGTTATTTCTGCTTTATTTTTTCTTTTATTTATGTAATCGATGTCTTGGGCTGACTTTTTTGGATGGTTTAAGGCATATGTCATAATACTCAAGTTTGGTTCATGACAAAATAGTTTTAGTGCTCCAGGTTTATAAGTCTCACGTAAGTATGAGCAAAGTCTAATAGATTCTCGAGGATCAGTATGAAGACACTCGTTAATTATATTTTAGAGGCTATGGTAATTTTTTAAAAAATCACCGCTTATTGATTCCCTATCATGTGCCCTTGGTATGATATAATTTTACTACTTTACTTCATTCTCTCACTTATAGTGAGGATTCATGCTTGGTTCTTCATGTGTACAATTAGATTGTTATCATTTGGTTTTGGAATTAGATTTGGTATTAAGTCAAAAGTGAGACTAACGAAAATGATGTGTGGACAGATTTGGATGCTCTATAATTTAAAAATATTCAGTACGATTATGGTTTAGTGATGTGTTTGGTTGAGGGACTTCATGAATATCTTACCCTTTCTTTGTAGCTATTCAGCAACGAGAGCAATACTTGCAATATGAGTGCTGTAATTTTGAAGAATATAATTATGGGAGTTTGTTATAAAAAGAATGGGCTTCTTAGTCTATGATGAGAATGATGTTGCACCAATCGAGATTAAAATTTCTACTGTGGTTTCATAGCGTGGGTGTACATCAAGTAGGGCCATAATACGACTACTGTGGCAGTCTTTGTGTTCACTTGGTTAGGTTTATGGATTGTGTTGCTTCTGCTATCGACCTAGTTTATGAAGGGTGAATATCGCTTTTGACTGGATGTAAAACTATTTTGATAATGTATTTCCGTTATTCAATAGGTAAAAAGGTGTGGACTATTTGAGCATGATCTTCTTGGTGGGTATAATGTGTTTTAGTGGTAGATCTTGTAGGCCTTCTCAATATAGTACTAATGATATCATACTAGAGAAATTGGTTAGTAAGTGCATTTACTAACTATTAAAGAGTTATCAATTGTTCTACTTACTCGGTTAATGAGGTTGCTATTGCAATCATATTTGAGAAATCAACTGGTTATCATTACAGATGCTCGATATAGACATTGTTTTTAAGGAAAATTATAGTGATGGATCTTGATATGGAATTAATGTATTTAAGTGGGAAGTTTATTTCAAGAATCTAATTGTGGACTAATCAATTTAGTATAATCCAAAAGGAGTGGAGTAATATTGAGATGATAGGTTTAAGGGTAAAGGAAGTTCTAAGAAGTATACCTATGCGAAGGCTATTGAGAGTGCTGGCAAGAAGGTACGTGTGGAAACTAGTTAATTCACATGATTAAGTTGTATAATAGAATTTAAGGTATCAAGTCGACAGTAAGGTTAACTTCAAGAAGATGGCAAGGAATGTCACGCGTGATAATAATAGCTTGGGATGGACTATGAATTAGGATGTATCTATATGGTTAGGATTTTGGATTAAAGAGATGTAGTATGGTAATAATGACTCACAGGTTTCTAAGGATGTGGTTTGCTACCACTTAATCAGTAGCATAGTAATACAAGAATTTGTATGATGTGTTAGAAACCTGTCACGACCTAAATTCGGGCGTGATGACACTTGCCTTTAATCCATCGATATAAGTTAGCCTAAATAGATAATAACAAGATAATGCAAAAGCGGAAGCAATAATATAACCTAAATAATGAAAGATTAGGGTAAAAGGAATATAATCAAATCTACAACTATCCCAAAACTGATGTCACATGTACAAGCCTCTAATATATCAGAATCAGAAAGAAATAAAACAAGTCTTAATAGTGTTTGTTTCTCAAGTAGAACAAAACTAATAAAGAAGTCTAACAGTCTTGAGAGTAGGCTGGAGCAATAATCAACTACCTCTTAATCAATCACAAGCTCCGTCCGTAAGAGAATAAGAGTGTCAACAGGATCTGGGCTCACAACCTATATACATATGTAGAAAAACAAGGGTAAGTACCAAGAGTACCCAAGAAGAGGACCTAAATGTAGGAAGAGAATGAAGAACTCACGCTGTAACAACCCATCTTGAGATGAGAAGTCCCACATTGGAAAAACATAAGAGAGATGTTGGGTATATAAGTAACAGACTGGTCTATATACTGTGAGGCGCCTTTTGGGGTGAGGCCAAAGGGACAAATTCGTGATGGGCTAGGCCCAAGAGTGGACAATACTTCTCAGTGTTGAGCCAGGTCATTACAGATGGTATTAGAGCCACTCCTATATTTTCCTTGTCGAGGTCGGGCTAGAGTTCAACTGAGTTTAGGCGAATCCCGGTGAGGCGGGGCAAATTTCAGTGCTGAGTCTAGGTGAATCCCATGCGGTGGGACAAACCTCAGCGAGGACGCTGAGTCCATAGAGGGGGTGTATGTAACGAAGTCCTCCATCGGCAAAACACAAGAGAGGTACTGGGTATATAAGTAAAAAACTGGTCTATATACTGTGAGGCGCCTTTTGGGGTGAGCCCAAAGGGACAAATCCGTGATGGGCTAGGCCCAAGAGCTAACAATACTTCACAGTGTTAGGCCAGGTCGTTACACATGCACTCCTTCCATCCTAACTACATACCTCCGAAACTACAAAACTTATATGCAGAAAAGGCTAGCAAATACATAATATAGATATTTATTCAATCACAGCCTCAATACACCATGTTTCAACTAATCAATCTCAATATCTTACAAGAATAGAGTCAATCAGTATATCTTAGTTAAAATCAACTACCACAGTTAAATGAAAAAAATATAATGCAATGAGATGAAATGCCATGGTATGCAAACAACATAATGATGCAATGTCGGTTTTACAATACACATCTGCTGATATAATTAGATTGAAATCCATGGAGGCCACACAGGGACAATGTATCCACCAGAACTATTTTCCTTCGGTATTACTTTTATATCTAGCCAAAATCATTTCTCTTCAGCTTTTCTTTTCTTTTTCTAGCTGAAACCATTTTCTTCGGTTTTTCTATTCTTTTCTTTTCTTTTTCTAGCCGAAACTATTTTCTTTGGATTTTCATCATCATTGGGACATCAAGAAAGTATATGTCATCACGACATAATAATTATTTCATAAGTATGAGCATGTGCAAGATGCCCACATAATTCATTTATTCAACAACCAAATATTCAAACTCATAGTCCTTTCAATATTTTATTTATCATCAATAGTATCACAAGATAATCACAACACATCATGAATCAAGTTCTCATCAACCACTATATCATCATAGTTTAGGTCTAATCTCCATTTATTCCACATTTCACAAGTATTCATTTCAATGATTTCAACAAATGCTAAATTATGCAACTAGCTGAACATCACACAAAAATACTTTAGTAGAGGGTTCCACATAACATGAGTCAAAGCGCAATAATTAGATCAATATGAACAACATTCACATTTCAACAATCGGCATTACAAGCTCAATCTATTTCATCAACTCTAGGGACATAATCATTAACAATTACACATCAATTCAAGAATCAATTCCTACATATTATCACATCAACATCCCCATTACCCTATCATATTCACTAAATCATTTCAAAATCCCAAATTACCCCAAAAAAAGGAAGATACCAAGTTCAGTTAAACTCAGTAAGGTCTAGAATTCACTTGCCTCAAATTGGCCAAACAATCAATCCAACAAGAGTTCCTTCCCTTTTTGAAATGAATTTGAAGCACCATAGTCTATTCTAAAATGAATCAACAATCACAATTCAAAGTTAATGACATCGAAATCAAATAATTCGAAAAAGGGGGCACAATTGCCGAAAAATTCAATACCAGAAATTAAGACTAAAATTTCAAAAATTTTCGATGAAAATGTTTCTCTCACAATCAAAAATCCATCAATAAAAATCAATTCAAAAATGGAGCTAAAATGAGCTCATAATCATCTTTTTTTTTAAGAAATCCAAGTTCACAAAAACAATCCCAATTTCATTAATTGAAAACTCCAAATTTGATGTTAAAATCAAGGAATAATTAACTGTTAATGAATAAGAGAGTTGAAAATATCTTTTGCAGTGAAAATCTTTCAAAAATCAAACTGAAAATCATCCAAGTTAAGCTTTCAAAGTGCAAAAAATGTAAAACAAAAATGCCTACAATGCTTGACCAGGACTTGAAAACCAGGCCTCTGATGTCGCTAAACCGACACCTGCAAAAGTTTGGACGTCACTTTCACTCTGGTCACTTTGGTGAAGGCTTGCTATATAGAACCCCTTAATCTTTAGTGAGGTCCATTTAGCAACCAGACCCTCCCTAAAGCGAGGCCTGTTATAGCACCAGAACTCAACAAATTTCAAACAATTTTAAAACCTCAAAATCAACCCTTGAGATTCATTTGAAACCTCATACACACAAATCATATATGCAATCCTACTAAATTTGACATTTCAAACTCAATGAAATTATCGAAAATCAAATCCAAGATCTCCTTGACCCATAATTTGATAAGGCACAAATAAACTAACTTAGGCCACTTGAAATGTCAAAATGCTATCGGAACAATTAAAAATCAAGAAAAAGATCATTCTAGCACTAAAATTACCTCCCAAAACCTATGGAACCATCAAAAAGTCCAATCTGAGCATTGGATCTCAAAACGTTAACCAAAGCCAAATCAAAGTCAAACTTTAACTCAATTTCCAACTCCAAACCTAAATTTCACATAACAACTCTGAATTTGATTCTGAAAACTCTCCTAGGCCAAATTTCACATTTCAGAACTGATACAATTGATAAAATTTCATTCTGAGACTCGAATCTTTGAATGACTGAAAATCTCAAAATTAGGAAACTTAACCTTCAAAATTCCAATCTTTAGCAAAAATCTTAACTTTTTACAAAATCCTCAAATACTAATTTTTAAATCAATTAAGCATGACTCGAGGCCGCAATCAGGAGCAGTAAATTTGTAATTTTATCAAAAATATAAAAAAACCTTCAGGGTCATTACAAAACCATTTGAGTAGAATTGATGGGATTTCAACTTATAAAGGGGGAATTAGTGGGATGTAGTTTAGCCATCAAAATAAGGAATGAGCGAGAATACTTACTTTGGTTACAAAGTTCAAGGATCTTACTTCAAATATGTTAGGAAGTTAGATTCATAAACATGTGACTTCATCTGTCTTGCTTTAATTATGGTAATAGTAACAACAACAACAACAACATACCCAGTGAAATCCCACAAGTGGGGTCTGGGGAGGGTAAGATGTACGCAGACCTTACCACTACCACACAGGTAGAGAGGTTGTTTCAATTATGGTAATAGTGTTAGGTGTTAATCAGTCTTCAACAATGAAGTCTACTCACATTCGGCTTAAGTATTGTAAATTCTATAATGGTATCGATTTTGACAACTGTTATGATATTTTAAAATAAAGAGCACGGTAAGGTCGATGTGTAGGTGATTTTGATAAGCTAATATGTGTGATTTCATAAAATCGTCGAGGTATGGGCTAATAATGATTGATAAGGGGACCAGTTTCCATGGTTTGATAAGAAAAAATAGGTTTTTTCAGTATAACATTCATGGCAGTTCATTTTGTCAAGGTAGAAAAATAGTTAATTATGTCGATTATTGATCACTAAAAGGACTTGTGCATGATTTTGGTAGTAAGTTTTATTACTTTTGATTATGAAAGATCTTAATAAAGTTTTCATATGAGGAGTTTTGTTTAAAGTAAAAGGTAATCGGTGAAATTTTGTCCAATGAGTAATAATGATAAATGGGTTGACGAAAAGAACAAGAGTCTTAGGCATCAAATAGTTCAACCATTTATGGTTGGATAATGAGTATGTATTAAACATTCAAATGTCCTAGTAGTATTCATAATGGAGACAAGTTCAGAAATGTGAAGAAATAAGACATGTATAGATTCTTGGTTCAAATTGAGGATTGTATTTTCCCTTAAGTTTAGATATGACGATGCAAGGTGGGTGTAACACCCCTCAATGTAGCTCACAAAGACCTTATGACGTATTTTTTTAAATATCTTAAAATCTGTGTGTTATTTAGCAAATTTAAATTCATATTCTTGTTCAGATGGAGAAATTGTGTGGGAAAATGGTTACCTACAAGGTATAGGTTGCCCGTGTCAAAAAAATATTTTTTTATGAAATTGCACAAACTAGTAGGGTCTGCAACAAGTCCGCGACGTGGACTGTTGGGTAATAACTCAATATCTATATAGATGAGAATTATATATCTTTTCAGCCATTCCATGCCCTAAATCTCTCATAAACACTCCCAATATCCTCCCAATTCATCATCAAATCCTCCATTCAATCTCAAGATTTCTAAGAACTTTTGCTGGAATTCAAGAACCCAAGTGAGGTCCTCCATGTCTCATCAAGTTTCCTCTATCACTTTCAAGAGTTTAAGGTATATGAGTCTTCCATCCATGGGTCCTTCCACCCATGGAGCCCAAAGATTGTTTTTATCAAATTTCTTGAATTTAATGACTAATTCTTTATGGGTTTCTTTTACTATCACTCTATTGCATGAAATATGTTGAGAATTTGTTGGTCATTAATTTATTGATGCATGGGCTCCTACAAATGATTGAGATTAAAATATTCTTATTACATTAAATCTTTGTAAGTTATGGAATCTTGAAAGACTTCAAATTATTATGAATTTTTGAATGGTTTTCATGACACCCAAATAGGGGTTTCGCAAGTATGATTGTGGGGTTGTTTGAATGACTTCTTAAATGACTTTAATTTACCCTTCTCATGTTCCTTACTCTTTACTTCAATGATTTTAAGCTTTAATACATATACCTACCTTGTTTTGACTAAGTTATGTGGCAAACCTCTTATGTGATGAAGGCTTTATGGTAAGATATGTTATTTATGAATGTTGTTAATGTTGAAGGGAAATTAAGCATGCTGTGAGCTCATGAGAATGTTGTGAATGATATCAAGCCCTTTATTTGATATTATGATGTGATGAGCTAGTTTATGATATTTAAAGCTATAATGGCTGTAATACCATGAGATACTATGAAGTTGATGATTTTATGAGATGAATTCCATGTTTCCATGTCCATCTTTTGAAAGATGATATGTATGATTGTGATATGTTATTTAAGAATGATTTAAATTTATGATCTTCACTATATGTCTTGAAGTATGATTTCTAAATAATAAGGAATGAAGGCTTATGGCACATTCTATGTTTGTTATTGGCTTGTGAAAAGTTTCCTATGAATGAATCTTGATGGTTGAAGATCTCTCATCTATTTAATGAATGAATGTATTTTGGTGGAGGATCTCACATCTAAGGAATGATTAAGAAGCTAACTTATGACTTTTACTCTATGATATCAATGTGTTGGGGATTTGATAACTTACCCTCCCACATGACTTGGAATGATTTTAATGATATGATTCTATGACTTACGATTTTCCTACTCTTGTGAGAGCACTACCTAGCGCTGAGTGGACTAGAGGCGAATACCCAAGTCATAAAATTATGTGCCACAGTAGGTAAAGGGATTAGAGATGATTACCCAAATCCCTAAGAGACGAGTACCCTAATGATAAGGGCTTGACGTGAGTACCCAAGTCCGAAAGCTTGAGGCGAGTACCTAAGTCCAAGAACTAGAGGCGAGTATCTGGTTCATACATGGCTTAGTGGATCCACTTAGAAATCTTAGGAAGAAGCCTTGGCAAGTGGTTTCTCCCTTTCTTCTGATGTAGGGGAAACATCGGGATTCTATGGCTTAGGCCACATGGTTTATGCCAGTTAAAAGTTTCTCTCACACATGTTCAAGTTCTCCTTATGGTCCTAGTTTGTCTCTATTATGATGATTATGATGGTTCTTTTATGTCATGTCCAAGGCTATCTTAAAGTTGTATAACTCATAGTCTATAAAAGCTTACATGATTTTCTTCGCATATGCTATGGTCCTTTCTTATTGGAATTGGTATTTCTCATAAAGGTATATTATCTTCTTTCCAAGTATGTATGGTGTCCTTCATAATGATTTCTAGAGTATCATTTATATTAGATGGTTCGTTCTTTGATTTAAAAGCAATATTTTTCCAAAGGATATTGCTATTTTACTTATGCATGATAACCTATGTTCCTCATTATCCTATGTTTTATGGTTCAAGTGATGTTTCTAAATGATCATGTTGTTTCACTAGTTTTATGACTCATGTTTTATGCATTATATATGCCCACATACTAGTACATTCAAAGTATGAATGCATACTTTTTGCCTACATGATTTAACCATCTAGGGACAACGTCTCCTTGATATCCTTCTCGTGGCTAGCATTTGGATATAGAAGATTTTGCTTTTGGTGAGTCCTATAGTTCGGGGATAATATCCGGTTTCTATCTTACTTATATTGAGACTTTATTCCACTTTACTTTTTAGTTTGAGGGTAAGCCTTGGACATGTCTTGGCCCTCATCCTATTCATGCTTAGAGGTATTGTTGGATACTAAGCTATGTACCTATGACGTGATGTTGAGATTTTATTGAGACTTATCCCTTAGACCCTATCCTTTATGTTACACTATTTGACGCTATTGATAGTGATGAAAGTCATAAGTCCCTATTTCCCCATAGTATGAGTCCTATTTACCCTCCCCTTAGTACTTGCTTGTTATGTGATTCATACAAATTCCTTTCCCTTATCTATCACCATAGTGTGAGTCATAAGCCCCTATTCCCCTAGAATTATTTGTTGAATGTTTATTTTTATATTCCGCAACTAAGTATATGCAAATGATATGCTAAGACGCTTGTTTGGGTTGCCTTTGGGTATCCCATTCACCGTGTCATGTCTAGGCCCTAGGTTCGGGTCTTGACAAGCTTGGTATCAAAGCACTAGGTTTATAAATGGTCCTTGGACATCCAACACACCGCGTCGAATAGAATCTGGTTTATGGTTTTGAAGCATGCCACAACTATGGATAGTAGGCTATGAGGCGATTTAGGAATTATTTCTCTTCATTATTATCTATACCATTCCATTAGATGTACCTAAGGTTATTCTTCTTACTAAGGATAGTGGGTCAAGAAGGTTGCTTTAAGTGTGGTGAGTTAGGGCGCAAGAGAAGGGATTGCCCCGTGGCTGCTAGGAAGGGAAGAGCAAGAGCTCGTAATGCTATGCCCGATATGTATGTGTTTCTTTGATTATGATGATGGTTGGTACTAAGTGGTTTCGTAAGTGGTGGTGTTGTGGTCGATGTATTGGTAAGTAGTTGTGTTAGCATATTGGTAACAATGGTAGTTCATGTTCATTCTCATACATCTTTTATCTAGTCTTGATATGTTACTTATTATGCATGCATGCTCAGGAAGTAAGTTGATTAAATTTTCTTGTGTAATTATGAAAATGTGCTACTCATACTTTTAAAATGATGTCCATGTTAGAGACTTTGAAAGTTGCATGAAAACAATGTTTAATTTGCATTATTGTTTTAGTAAGGAGTTGATAAATGTTCCATTCTATTCATGCTATCTCTATTCACATTTGAGGATGAATATTCCTGGGAGGGGGGGGGGGGGATATTGTAACACCCCATAATGTAGCTTGAAAAGACCCTATAATGCATCTTTTTTAAATATCATAAAATCAGTGTATTATTTTGCATATCCGACTTAATATTCTTATCTAAAGGGCACAATTGTGTGGGAAAATGATTACCTGCAATGTATAGATTTCCTGTGTCAAAATATAATTTTTTTATGAAATTGCGCAAACTAGTAGGGTTTGCAACAAGTTCGGGACACGGACTTGCCGCACCATAGGTAAAAAAATTTCGAACATCTTTCTTTTCACTGGAGGGCAATTGGGTAATAACTTAATATCTATACAGACGAGAATCCTTCAACTTTTCAGCCATTCCATGCCCTAAATCTCTCATAAACACTCCCAAAATCCTCCCAATTCATCATCAAATCGTCCATTTAATCTCATGATTTTCAAGAACTTTTGTTGGAATTCAAGAACTCAAGTGAAGTCCTTCATGTCTCATCAAGTTTCCTCTATCTATTTCAAGGTTTTAAGGCATATGGGTCTCCCATCCACGGGTCCTTCCAACCATGGAGCCCCAAAACCTTTTCTTTTTTTTATCAGATTTCTTAATTCTAATGACTAATTCTTTATGGATTTCTTCTACTATCACTCCATTGCATGAAATATGTTGGGAATTTGTTGGTTATTGATCTATTGATGCATGGGCTCTTACTAATGATTGAGATTATGATATGCTTATTACATTAAAGCTTTGTAAGCTATGGCAGCTTGAAAGACTTCAAAATATTATGAATTTTTGAATGGTTTTCATGACACACAAATAGGGATTTTGCAAGTATGATGGTGAGTTGTTTGAATGACTTCTTAAATGACTTTAATTTTCCCCTCTCATGTTCCTTACTCTTTAATTCAATGATTTTAAGCTTAAATACATATACCCACCATATTTTGACTAATTTATGTGGCAAACCTCTTATGTGATGAAGGCTTTATGTTAAGATATGTTATTTTTGAATTTTGTTACTGTTCAAGAGAAATTAAGAATGCATGAACTCATGAGAATGTTATGAATCATATGAAGCCCTTTATTTGATATTATGATGTGACGGTTTGATGAGCTAGTTTACGAGATTCAAAGCTATAATTATTGTAATATTATGAGATACTATGAAATTGATAATTTTATTAGATGAATTTCATGTTTCCATATCCATCTTTTGGAAGATGATATGTACGATTGTGATAGGTTGTTTAAGAATGATTTATATTGAGATCCTCACTACATGTCTTGAAGTATGATTTCTAAATAATGTGGAATGAAGGTTAATGGCACATTCTACGTTTATTATTGGCTTATGAAAAGTTTCCTATGAATGAATGTTGATGGTGGAAGATTTGCCATCTATTTAATGAATGAATGTATTATGGTGGAGGATCTCTCATCTATGGAATAATTAAGGAGTTATCTTATGACTTTGACTCTATGATTCATGCAAATCCCTTTCCCTTATCTATCCCTATAGTGTAAGTCATAATTCCCTATTCTCCTAGAAATATTTGTTGAATGTTTACTTTTATATTCCTCAACCTAGGATGTGTAAATGATGTTCTAAGAGGCTTTTTTGGGTTGCCTTTGGATTTTTCATTCGTCGTGTCACGTCTAGGCCCTAGGTTCGGGTCGTGACAGTGGGCTAGATTGGCATAGATTTTTTAAGGATCATCAACTATTTTTCTGAAGATTTGGCTTTGTTTTAGGTGAAAAGATGTATGAGAGACTATCAGTTTTCATGTTGGGTTGAATTATACAATCATGGTAGGTGGCTTATAGGTGCACTACCGGATGGACTTACAATTCTAAAGGCTATTGAGGATTTTGAGCTGGATTGATACTACTGTATTGATGGAAGTTATGCATATGATTATGATGAGTTACATGGGCATATGGGTGCATAAAGGTTATGAATTTATAGGGCATAGAACTCTTGGGATGATCAAGGGTTTCTCTAAGATTTGGCATGAGCATATAGTTATTTCAATGGAAATAGTGGCGTGGCATGTGAATAATTTCATGTGGTGGATATTGGTTTCGTATTCAATACATGTAGCTCATGGGAAAATGCTATCGGATTTGAAATTAGTCCTATCGGCCTTGGGTACAGTTAGTTTTCAATGTGGATTGCTTAGAGTAGGCTTGGCAAATAGTAATATTTCATTTCGGAAAAAGAGAAGTCATAGTTTAGAGTTGCGAATTGTGGTAATGTGATTTCCAAGAAATTTTGATTCTTACAAGGATTTTTGAAGTATTAGCAAAATATTAATAAGATCATGACATTTCATTGACATTAAACTTTTGGTTGGAATTGTTTGATTATGGTGAGTTTAGTATGTTTCAATTTGTGTTGGTGATTAAATGATAATTTTTGGCAATTAGAGTATATTGGTTTACTGCAAGTGCAAACCTTATTGAATGTGCTTGTCTAAGGCCTATCATGGAAATGTAGTTTCTCAATAGTCTTAGTCTTTATCTTGTTGTTTAGGATATCTTTCAGCTTTATGTGACTGACTTTAAAGGTCATTATGTCTAGTTTGGACGTTTCAGAAATTGTCTACATCCACAGTTACTATTCCAGCATTCCAACAATGTTATTAGAGGTTATGTATACTTAGATGTATGATTCACTTGATGATTATTTAATCATCTCCTTTATAGGGTCAGGTAAGTTGGATTTTTCCTTGATAAGTACATGTTATCTAAAGATCAGGATTTTGAAGCTTAAGCTCGTAGGAGGACTATACTAAGATAATGGAGTTTGGCTTAGATTTGCGATGGTTTGTACAATATGAGTGTTTAGTGGTTGATTCAGGTTCACTCCTGGCCTTAACAAATACTAGTTAAGAATTGCCTTATGGTTATGTGAGAAAGAGGTTCATCCTGGTGAATATGCTGTGTTTTAGAGGGTTTCAGTCCAAGTTTGGTTCGTGGCTTAGTCCATGGCTTGATAATCACTCCTGAGTTGCAAATTTTTTAATTTTTGTTGTAAAGTTTGTTTTAATGGTGTATACATGGGTAGTTCCTTCTGTGAGGGCACATGGTCATTAAAGGACTGATAACTGTAGTAACTCAGAACTAAGGTGTCACACCCCATCGTAGAGTACATCTCGGAGGTTGGGTAAGATTTGGGTCAGTCATTGTGAATTTCGGTATTTGACATGCTGTTGAGGCAAGCATCTGTGTAAATATTTGTTCCTGAGCAAGACTACCTTGTGATTATGCATGCATGTGTCATAGTTTGTTCGAGGATGAACAAAGCCTTAAGTGTGGGGTGGTGCTCTTAGGTGTATTTGTACGCCTAATAGCCAAACCCACACACATTTAGAGCCTAGTTTGAGGATAAATTCATAGAGTTGAGGTGGTATTCCTTTTGATTTTGTAATTTCTAGCTAACTGTGGCCGAGAAGCACTTTTTATTGTGTTTTGCAGGACTTTAGACAGGAATGGAGGTCCACGTTTATAACTATAAAACAAAAGGGAACACAACCTGCAAAATAGAGCAAATAGAGGCCAAAGCACACTGTGAAAGAACACCCCCGCGTCGCAAAGGTGCTTGATGGTAGTACAAATTTTAGCGAGCAAGAAAAGGTGCAGAATACATAGCGGTAAACCCAGTCCTCTTTTTCCGAAAAGTTAGAATTGCAAAATATACATGGATAAAATCAGTCCGCGTCGCGGACCATTCTTTAGTAGAGATAAAGGACAAGGTCGAAGAACACTTTCTTAGGGTTAATCTTTCTACTTTTCCTCTTTAATTTCGAATGTTTCTTAGATTTTTGAGATTTTTTTATTCAGACAATTAGTGGCTAATTTCCCTAATTCTGGGATTGTAGCCACATACTATGTTTTAGATTCTCTCTCTTTAGTCTATTAATGGGTTTTCATATTAATTACTCATGTATTTCTTTAAACTTTATTTCATTGCTGGCCAACCTTGGAATAAATTTGTTGTCCATCTTGAATTCAGAAGATGTTGAGGGGATAGAAAACATGGTGCAGGGAGCTTGTTTGTTCTAGGGTTCTAGAATGATTCGTACGTGGGATACCTATGACACCTATCCATATACCCTGCTTGGGTAATAAAACAAGATGATAGTAAATGCATTTTCATTGGCTCACGTCTATCCCCACTCAACGATGTAGTTCGGCTATCAATGAGAATAGGCAATTAGAGGTCGGAAGACCATGATTGTAAATTTAACCATGTAAATAGTAATTAGGAAATGCATTGATAACCAGAGGGTAGAAAGGTTGCAGTCTTGGAAGTTCGTTTACATTGGTTATATCTCAATTAAGCAATTGAATTAGTCACTAGATTAATTTTATTTTATTGAACTAGTAGAAAGGAATAAATCATCTTAGCTCTTACACAACATACACAATTCTTTTAGTCCTTGAGAATAATTCAAGCTAGATTAAAGTCCTTCGGTTTGATATCCTCGCTTTATAAGAGCCACTATATTACTTGAGTTGATTGTGTACACTTGCATGTGCTTGGGAAGAAATAGTGCACAACACACCCATGAATAAGACTTTACCAGACATAGCTTCATAGACTCTTGAACTCTGTACTCTAATACCAAGTTTGTCACACCCCAGGAGGGTACACTTGGCATGACTAGCATTTAGAGACTACTGCTAGTCCCCAAGCAAACCACTTGACCTCATAAGATCATTTTAATCAAAATCTAATAGCAGAGACATCAACAATCAACCAATGACTCAATAAGAATAAATAACCAAATCAACAATGAAAGGTCAAAGTCTAACCGATCTATCAAATCAAATTAATAAGACTAGTATGAAAGAAATTAGCCAAAAATAATATCCAACCACAACTTGGAAATCTAGTTTATGAAGCCTTTATTCGTCTGTTTATGTGGTGCCAATGAAAGGTTAATAGCTACCTCAAATCAAAATAAAAGTGTTGAACTCAAAAGCAAGAAAGATAAGATAAGCAGGTATCCTCCAAATGTAGGGGATGACTCACCAATCAGTTGAATGCGAAAAGATCATCAATGATGCGTCTGTTGATGATGTCTCGTATTTGTCTCTACATCATAAAAAAATACAAGCCCAAATGGATGTCAGTATGTAGAATATACGAGAATGTAAAATGGCAGAGTGAACCAAACATCAAAGTGGAATAACACCAATTGAGATACTTAAGTCAAGAAGTGAGAAAATCAATAGGATGTCAAAAGTCTAAAGTAAGAATATGGTTTAGACAGTGACCCATTATATGCAATGCAATCCAATCTAATCCAATCCAATCAGAGTACTATCAAGTCCTATTTAGGAGTTTCTCTTATGCGACAACAATCAATTATGAGCTAATAATCATACAACAATTTTGTTGATGTTCTCACAACCGTTCAATACTTTTCTACGGTAACAAACGAGTCAACCAATCACGGATGCAAAAATATCAATCAAGTCCCTACAAGGGAAAATAATAAGGAATTCATCTGATTTATGGTTCGATTATCAGCTATGTTTGGTGACCTAGTTATTGACTTTGAGTTGGACTTATTCTCACTAAATTCGCTGCTTGATACCCCTCCCAAGACTCAATACTCATAAAACAATCAATCCCAATCTAGTCAATTACTGAGTCTCGTATGGACGCTTATTAGTTCTATCAAAATCAAGCCTTTTGGGCTATCACCAATCCAATCAATTCTCAATCACATCTTTCAAGAGTAATTTAGATGATCATTTAAGAGGATTATTATAAGGACTGATTATTTTTAGCATCTTTATCGGACCTTATAATGTCACCTCGTAAATGTGACCGAGTGTCACCTCAAGGGAGGTCCACACGGTCCGTGTGAGGTCACACTGCCAGTGTGGCCTCCAGCGAAGGGGTACTTCTCCTTATTTTTAAATACAGAGACTTGATAGGGAGTTTCGAGCTAAGGCACGTCACACCGGGACCCCATACGGATTGTGTGACACTTCATGCACCGTTCAAAGGGCCATGTGATGGCCTTGAGCCTGGAAAGCCAAGAATTAAGGCCAAGTGTGGTCACACGGCCACCTTCACGGTCCGTGTGAAGGCTCACGGGCTGTGTGGCCCACCGTGTGGCTTTCGACGTAAAAATCTTTCTAAGTACGAAATCACCATCTCATAACTTTTCGTGCAAAATATTTCTTAAGTGTAAGTTGACGGCCACTTATACGACTCATATAACTCCACACGGGTCGTGTGGCTATCCATGTGACGACTCTCGCGTCAAAATATTCTAAGTGTTGAATTTTGATTCCAGACCTCTGTCAGGCAAAATTTGGTTAAGTGTTGGTTTAAGGGCACTGTTCATGGCCAGTGAAGTGCTTCATGGGCCGTGTAACCTCCGTGATGTGACGACGGGCCATTTTTCTATCCATTTTATTAATGGCATTTTTGTCAATGTAGTATACCCTGATGGTCTTTTAAGGCTTCATATACTATCTAAAGACTCCCTAATTCCCGAAACCCTATTGATAATACTCAAAATTCACTCCTCACATCCTAACCCTCTCAAAATATTTTCTCCAAGTCTTTCTTTCAAGACTCAAGCCAGGATCCAATTAGGATTCCAACTTTTAGCTCATTATTTTCCAATTCCTCTTCCTAAGCAAGGTATGTGGGGTTGATTCTTGGTCCCTTTCAACCAAGAAGACCCAAACTCTTTCAATTAATTTTTATGGAATTTTGCTTACTTTAAATATGAATTTTGAGAATTATTGTTTAACAAATTCAATTGATGTATGAGCTGTACTTTATTTATGATTTTAAGTTACTCTAAGCCCTATTATGATGATTTACATTGAAGTTATGAAGTTATGAACATGCATGTCCCCTTTAAAGCTTGATTTATGCATGAGTGATTTATATTATGATTTAAATGTGAATTTTATTATGGGTTTACTTCAATTTCGTATTATATTATTGATTTTAGGTTGAATCTCAATTACACATGCTATTCCCACATCATTCATGGCATATGCATTTTATGCACATGGGATATGGAAATTATGAAGTGGGTTAAGCCCAATTATATTTTATGAAATGTTTTTAATAAGATTATGGTTATGACAAGAATATGATCACATATATGTCAATGATTATGGCTCTTTGAGAATTTCGGGTGCTTGCACCATTCCGTACATGTAGATGAGCTATTCTTATGCATAAATATTTTGAATGAGAGCTATGATTTGGCATTTGAGTCTAAGTACGATTTATTATGAATGATGTTTGGCGTTTGAGCCTAAATATGCATTGAAGGTATTGGAAATGATTATTGTCTCTTGAAAGCATGTATATATAAGTATACGCATTCTCGTTGGATGCCGATATAGCACCGATGGGTTGAGGGTTCACTCTCTCTCCTTGAACTATGTGCCTAACATAGGTTATGCTAAAATCCTATCTGGAATGGGGTAGCCCATAAGAAAGGTTGCTTCATACGAAATAGGGGTGCCCGTAAGGTGAAGTATGATATGATATAAGTTATATGTGAAAATCCTATCCGAAATAGGGTAGCTCATAAGAAAGGTTGCTTCATACAAAATGGGGGTACCCAAATGGTGAAATATGGTTTACTTTTGGCAAGTAGACCACCTCTTTACCGATGAGGGGATTTCATCGGGATTCCAAGTAATAGCTCGCTTGGTCTTACTCATGTTGGTTGAGGTCACATCCCAACTATATATGAGCATTATGACATTTCATGCATCATGGACTTCATGGAATATTGTATACTATTCTTCTTTGAATATATGATTCTTTATATGTTATGTCTCCTTGTCATCTAACCTTGAAATGCAAGTTTAATAAGCCATATGCATTACACTCCCGCATACTTAGTACATTCAAACGTACTAATGCATACTTTTTGCCTACATGATTTTACCATGTAGGAACTGAGGGCTATGATCATTTTGTCGGTTAGCTTGAACTTAAAGATTTGGTATTAGTGATGAGTCCTATCTTCCAAGGACAAACCACCTCCTCCCCTACCTATGTCATTTTACGTTTACTTTCTTAATTGAGGTTGAGCCTGGGACATGCCTTGGGCCCCGTCCTATCTTAAAGTAGAGGCATTTTTGGACACCCCATAGACTATTGCCAACTCTTTACGTTATGTGTGGCATATGAAGCTTTGCTAAGGTTATGTGATGCCCGATAAAATTACCAAAATACCCCTAGAGTGAGGGTACATATGTAACACATCTTTCAATGTTCGTATGGAAAATCTGAGGTCGGATTTGTGATAAGCATGAAAAAGTTGAGTGGAAAAATGGTCTCGGTCGATTTTTAGAGTGACCTGATCAAAAGATAATTTTTCGATCCGAAGCGCAAAATAGTGTTAGCACGCGACAGGGGCGCATCGTGCACACATCGCGGACCAGAACTTATATTCTTTTAAAAAAATTTGACGGAATGGAGAAAACACATTCAAAACCTCTTTTCTGTAAATACATTGTTCACGGCCAGTCCGCGTTGTGGACTTTGTCTTTTCCGAGTTGAGAATTTCTAAATTATTACGAGGGATATTCCGGTCAATTTTCCACCGCTCCTAAACTCTATACACGATCTAATAAGGTCGTTTTGATGTAAAAAGGGTCTAAAACCCCAATTCTAAGTCCTATTCCAATAATCTATCTAGGCTAGGGCTTGAGGAGAGGAGAGAAGAGCTTGAATTGAGAGATTCGAGAAGAAATCCTTGACGTGCTTGGTTGATAGCTGCATCCCAGGTATGTAAGGCTAAACTAAAAACATGGGATTGTTCTCTCATGTTCCCCATACAGGTCATAGATGAGTTGATGGTTGAAGAGTCTACATGCATGATGTCTTGATGGCGTTTCTTGAAAAATTGATTTGAAATTACATGATATATGTGTGATGATCATCATACAAATTGTTTTCTTGAATTGGACATTTTTCATGAGAACTTGCATAATCCTACATGACTAATTTGAAAAGCATGCATAAGGAACTTGAGAAATGAGTCTAAAGTCTTGAGTTGAGATTGTTGGTTGTGATGATGAGTTGATGAAATTTTGATTGTTTTATAAGTCTCTATAAATGACTGTACCGATGAATCTATTCACTTGCTTCCTAATGATTGTTATAAATCTTGAGTCATTGATGAGAAGATTGATAAGGGGGTCAAGGACCCTATAAAATGATTGATGAAAGGGCTAAAGCCCCTATGAGATACCGATTGTTGACGGGATTTGAGTCCCTATGGGATTGGTTGAGATGGAGGTTTTATGAGCATTGAGTTATGGGAGGAGTATCGAGCACCGAAAGAGCGAGAGTTAGTCTGACATGAAATCGCCAAACTACGTCGCCAAACATAGGTGAGGCATAGAACCATCACATACATTATAATTCCCTCGAGAGTAACAGTCCCTGAAACAATAAAGGACTTATTGAGTTTGACTCCATATTGGGTGAGCTGATATGGTCTTTGAGCGTTCCCTACCTGGCAAGTTTGGAACGGCTGTGGCAATATCAGCGTGATTGTTGTACATTTACTGGCTTATAAGTGATTGTTGTCAGATATTAGAAACTCCCATAAATTTCCTACCTTGAGTACTCCGAGTCTAGATGAGATGAGAGGGGGTGAGCCCCTCTGAGTATGAGATGAGATGAGAAGAGGTGAGCTCATCTGAGATTAGTTTGACACTATTGATGAGTTTGAGTTATTGATATGTCACTTGTCTACTCTTTATTCTTTCATAGATGGACATTTGACGATTTGATATGAATTAATGTTAAATTTGAGTTGATGTTGTTTCCATATTATTCTATCGATTTCTGTTTCATTAAACTATTTTACATACCAGTACATTCCAAGTACTAATGTCCACTCTGGACTGTATCGTTTCATAATGCAAAGGCAGATACTAGAGATCGTCAACAGGCGCTCCGTTGAAGATCTGAGATTTGTAGCTGAATTGGTGAGCCTCCCCTACTTCAGAGGATCCACCATGATTTATTCATCTTGCTTTAGAGTTAGATACTGGCCTATTTTTTATTTTGATTTTTGGTAGCCATGGGTCTGTCATTGGCACCACATGAGTGGTAATAGAGGATTTACAGAAAATGATTGAGTGTTGATGTGGAGACCATGAGCTAGTTCTTTCTACTAGCCCTTATTATTATCTATTTATTTTGAGACTTTAGATGAGATGTGCCCATTTACTTACTTATATTTTCTGATGTTCATTAGAGTTTATTGATTGAATGATGTGATAAGGCTAAAAGGTTCGGTTAGGGATTAACAATAGTCTCTGAGTGTCGACCGCGCCAAGGGTACCCTCTCGGGGCATGACAAACTTGGTATCACAACATATAGTTCAAGTGTCTTAGGGAGTCTATGAAGCCGTGTCTAGTAGAGTCTTGTTTATGGGTGTATTGTCAACCACATTTCATAAGCAAGAGGCTATAGGACATTAGGAATGGTTACACTTCTTTCTTTTTTCAATTCGTGCGATAGAGTTAAACTCTATGAAAACTCTCTTCTAATTCATGCTCTATGCGTGCAGAATTGATAACATGCCTCCCAGAAGAGCTGTCAAAGGGAGGGGACATTCTGCCAGACAAGTTGTTAATCCATCTGAGCCTCAAGTACCCGGGATCTTGTGGATCAAGCTGTCCATGTTGAGTGACCCCCTCAAGATAAGGTCTCCAATGCTGAGCTACACTAGGCTATTCGAGCTTTAGCCCAGGCTGTCACAGCACCTGCTTTGAGACAAGGCGCAGGTAGACCAGATTCTCATGACACCTCTAGAGTCTGAGAATTTTCGAGAATGAATCCGCCTAAGTTCACAGGGTTTGCATCTACTGAAGATCCTGAAAACTATGTGGAAAAACTTTAGAAGGTGTTCCAAGTGATGCACGTGACCGATGTTGATAGGGTTAAGTTAGCTTTATACCAACTCAAGGGTGTGGCTAGACTGTGGTTCGACTAATAGAAGAAAGGTAGAAAGGATGATGCTCCATGTTTGACTTGGGCAGTGTTTGAGGAGGCTTTCTTAGGATGCTTCTTCCCAAGAGAGAAAAGAGAAGCTAAGGTGAGAGAGTTCCTGAATCTGAAACAGGGCTCCATGACCGTGCAAGAGTATGGTTTGAAGTTCTCGCAGCTATCTCGCTATGCTCCGGACATGGTTGCAGATATGAGGGGAAGGATGGGAATGTATGTTGATGGGTTAAATAGAGGACCCAAGAGGGATGGTAGGGGAGCAATGCTTACAAGTGATATGGATATCGGGCGACTGATGATGTTCATGCAAAAAGCTGATGAGAAGAGACAACATGATAGGGAAGAGTTCAAGTGTAAGAAAGCGAAGACATCCAACCATGAGGTTGGGAGAAAGGGCAATGGCAATCGATTTCCAGCACCATCATCTATTAGTGCACATGTGCCTGGAGGCAAATATGACCAAAGATTCCGAAATGCTGGGACCCATGGGTCTCAGTCACAAGCTAGTGTGGCTCAAGTTTCACGAGCTAAGCTACCGTGTGATAAGTGTGGCAAGTTGCATGTCGTGATGAGAATGATGTGTGCTATGGATGTGGTCAAGCGGGTCACTACAAGAGGGATTGTCCAAAGCGGGCCGACCAGGCTCAGTCGACTACACCAGCCCCATAAGTTAGATAGAACCAGAAGGCCACTACGTCTGGCACAGGCGGAGCAACAAACCATCTTTATGCCATGGGTAGCCGCCAAGATCAGGAGAAATCTCCGGATTTCGTGAGGGGTATGATTTGAGTCTTTACTTTTGATTGTTACATTTTGATGGATCCGAGTGCCACGTTGTCGTTTCTATCTCTTTATGTGGCCAGTAGATTTGATAGAACCCTTGAGAGTCTTCTTGAATCCTTTGATGTTTCTACCCAGTGGGTGAGTCTATTCGAGTTGAGAGAATCTATAGAGCCTGTATAGTGTCCATCTATTGTAGGGATACTCTTGCTGATTTGATTGACTTGGAGATGGTTGATTTTGATTTGATCCTTGGCATAGATTGGCTTCACGCCTATTATGCCTCTGTTGATTGTAGATCCCGAACCATTAAGTTCCAATTTCCTAATGAACCGGTTCTAAAGTGGAAGGGTGATTCTGTTACACCTATAGGAAAGTTTATCTCATATCTTAAAGCCAGAAAGATGATTTTCAAAGATTGTATCTATCACCTTCTGCGAGTGAAATCTGATGATCTTGAGTCCCCAACTCTTAAGTCAGTTCCGATTGTTAATGAGTTTTCGGAAGTATTTCCTGTCGATCTGCCTGGAGTCCCTCCTGATAGGAAGATTGACTTTGGGATTGATGTTCTTCCCGATACCCAGCCTATTTCGATCCCACCTTATAGGATGGCCCCCGCTGAGTTGAAAGACTTGAAAGAGCAACTGAAAAATTTGCTAGAGAAGGGCTTCATTAGGCCCATTGTTTCACCTTGGGGTGCCCCTGTCCTATTCGTGCAAAAGAAAGATGGGTCCCTCAGAATGTGTATTGATTATAGGCAACTGAACAAGGTCATGATAAAGAACAAATATCCTCTCCCAAGGATACATGATTTGTTTGACCAACTTCAGGGCGCCTCTTGTTTCTCTAAGGTGGGCCTTAGATCTGGCTACCACTAGTTGAAGTTGAGGGAATGTACATTCCTAAAAGGTCTTTTAGACTAGATATGGCCATTTTAAGTTCTTGGTCATGTACTTTGGGTTGATGAATGCACCTGCCGCCTTTATGGACTTGATGAATAGAGTATTCAGACACTATCTCAATATGTTTGTGATTGTTTTCATCGATGACATTTTAGTGTATTTGAGAAGTGAGGAGGAGCATGCTAACCACCTTAGAGTTGACCTCCAAAACCTTAAGGACCATGAGTTGTATGCAAAATTCTAAAAGTGTGAGCTCTGGCTTAAGTCAGCGGCCTTTCTAGACTATGTTGTTTCCGGTGATGGTATTCGAGTGGATGCCCAAAAGATTGAAGCGGTAAAGAACTGCCCCGACCGACCACTCCGACGGACATTAGAAGTTTCTTGGGGTTAGCACGCTACTACCACAAATTTGTGGAGGGATTTTCTTCCCTATCCGCACCATTGACTAAATTGACTCAGAAAAAGGTCAAGTTTTAATGGTCCAAGGAATGTGGAAAGAGTTTTCAAGAATTGAAAGCGAGGTTAATGACTGCACCAGTCCTTACCTTGCCCAAGGGGATAGAGGACTTTGTTATTTACTATGATGCTTCGAGGGTTGGATTGGGATGTGTGAAAATGAAGAGAGAGGAGGTGATAGCCTATGCTTCCAGAAAAATCAAGGTTCATGAAAGAAACCATCTAACCCATGATCTCGAGTTGGAAGCAGAGGTGTTTGCACTAATAATCTGGCGCCATTAATTCTATGGAGCGCATGTGGATGTGTTCACAGACCACAAGAGCTTGCAATATGTTTTCAGTCAGAAAGAGCTCAACCTGCGACAGAGGAGATGGTTGGAATTGCTCAAGGATTATGACATAAGTATTCACTACCACACAGGTAAATCTAACGTTGTTGCTAACACTCTTAGTAGGTTGTCAATGGGTAGTACGGCCCATATGGAGGAAGGAAGGATCTAGTCAAGGAAGTGCATCAGTTGGCTCGATTAGGAGTTCAACTTGAGGAGAATGATGAAGGGGGAGTTAATGTGCAGGATGGTTCTGCTTCATCCTTAGTTACAGAGGTGAAAGAAAAGTAAGAGTAAGATCTTTTCATACTCCAAGCGAAGAAGGCTATCCACAAGCAGAAGGTGATGGTCTTCTCTAAAGGGGGAGATGGAGTGTTGAGGTATCAAAGTAGATTGTGTGTTCCAGATGTTGATGGCATACGAGATAGAATCATGGTGGAAGCCCACAACACTAGACATTCCATTCATCCGGGCTCTACCAAGATGTACCATGACATGAGAGAAGTCTATTGGTGGAGCAGGATGAAGAGGGATGTTGCTGAGTTTGTTTCAGAATACCCAAATTTCCAGTCCTCCAAAGTCTCGAAAGAAACATGATTCGATATGGGGGAACGTGGATAGATGACTAAATCGACTCACTTTTTGGTAGTTAAGACAACAAACATTGTAGAGGAGTACGCCAAGTTGTATATCCAGGAGATTGTGAGGTTGCATGGGGTTCCCTTGTCCATCATATCGGGCAGGGGAGCTCTATTTAACTCTCAGTTTTGGAGATCATTCCAAAAGGGATTGGGTACTAAGGTGAACCTGAGCACAACCTTTCATCCACAGACAGATGGTCAGGCAGAGCATACAACTCAAACACTTAAGTACATGTTGAGAGCTTGTGTTCATGACTTCCAGGGAAATTGGGATGATCACCTACCATTGATTGAATTTGTATATAACAGTAGTTATTATGCAAGCATTCAAATGGCTCCTTATGAAGCCTTGTATGAGAGGAGATGTAGATCACCAATTGGGTGGTTTGAGGTTGGAGAAGCGGAGTTAATTGGGCCTAATCTCGTTCACCAATCGATGGAGAAGGTCAAGGTCATTAGAGAGAGGTTAAAGACTGCCCAGAGCCGCCAAAAATCTTATACCGACGTGAGAAGAATAGACTTAGAGTTCGAGGTAGATGATTAGGTGTATTTGAAAGTGTCGCCTATTAAGGGTGTCATAAGATTTAGGAAGAAGGGAAAGTTGAGTCCATGCTATGTTGGACCATATCAGATTGTAAAGAGGATTGGGGAAGTTGCTTATGAGTTAGAGTTACCTTCCGAATTAGATGGAGTACATCCAGTATTCCATGTGTCGATGCTGAAGAAATGCTTGGGTGATCCTTCCTAAGTGATCCCTGTTGATAGCATTGGAGTGAAAGATATCCTATCTTATGAAGAGGTTCTTGTGCAAATCCTTGATCGTCAGATTCGTAAGTTGAGGAACAAAGATATAGCCTCAGTCAAAGTCCTATGGAGGAATCAATTCGTTGAGGAAGCCACATGAGAAGCTGAGGAAGAGATGAGAGTCAAATATCCACACCTATCTGTGCCAAGCGGTGTGAGTGTTGAAGGTAGATTTCTTACCCTTCACTAAATTGATGTATCTACTCTTGATATAACTTTTTATTCTTAAGTCAAGAGTTTGATTGATTGAGTTGAGTGTGGAGATAAGTCTTGAGTCTAGTCGTGCCCTAATATCCACATTTACTCATTATTCAAGGACGAATGATCCCAAGGGGTAGATGATGTGACGCCTGGTAAAATTACCAAAATACCCCTAGAGTGAGGGTATGCATGTAATGCATCTTCGGATGCTCGTATGGAAAACTCGAGGCTTGATTTATGATCAGCACGAAAAATTGAGTGAGAAAATGGTCTCGATCGATTTTTAGAGTGGCCCGATCAAAATATAATTTTTTTATCCGAAGCGCAAATCAGAGTTAGTACGCGACAAGGGTGCATCGTGCACCCATCGTGGACTAGCACTTATATTCTTTTGAAAGTTTTTGACGGGATGGAGAAAACTCGTTCAAACACTCTTTTCCGAAAATACATTGTTTGCCACCAGTCCGCATCACGGACTATGTCTTTTTCGAGTTGAGAATTTCTAAATTTTTATGAGGGGCATTCTGGTCAGTTTCCCACCCTCTTAAACTCTATACACGATCTAATAAGGTCGTTTTGATGTAAAAAGGGTCTAAACCTCCCCCCCATTCTAAGTCCTATTCCAATATTCTAACAAGGCTAGTGCTTGAAGAGAGGAGAGAAAAGCTTGAGTTGAGATATTCGCGAAGAAATCCTTGATGTGCTTGGTTGATAGCACATCCCAGGTATGTAAAGCTAAACTAAAAACATGATATTGTTCTTTCATGTGCCCCATAGAGGTCACAGATGAGTTAATGGTTGAAAAGTCTACATGCATGATGTCTTAATGGTATTTCTTTAAAAATTGATTTGAAATTACATGTTTTCTTTGTGATGATCATCATACAATTTTTTTACTTGAATTGAACATTTTTCATGAGAACTTGCATAACCCTACATGACTAATTTGAAAAGCATGCATAACAAACTTGAGAATTGAGTTTAGAGCCTTGAATTGAGATTGTTGATTGTGATGATGAGTTGATGGATTTTTTTATTCTTTTATGAGTCTCTATAAATGAACTCTACCGATGTGTCTATTCACTTGCTTCCTAATGATTGTTATAAATGTTGAGTCATTGATGAGAAGATTGATAAGGGGGTCAAGGACCCTTGAGATGATTGATGAAAGGGCTAAAGTCCCTATGAGATACCGATCGTTGAAGGGGTTTGAGTCCATATGAGATTGGTCGAGATGGAGGTTTCATGAACATTGAGTCATAGGAGGAATATCGAGTACCGAAAGAGTGAGAGTTAGTCCAACTTGAACTCATCAAACTATGTCGCAAAACGTAGTTGAGGCATAGAACCATCACATATATTATGGTTCCCTCAAGAGTAACAGTCCTTGAAACAATAGAGGACTTATTGAGTTTGACTCTATATTGGGTGAGCTGATATGGTCTTTGAGCGTTCCCTACCTGGCAAGTTTGGGACGGCTGTGGCAACATCGACATGATTGTTGTACATTCACTGGCTCATAAGTGATTGTTGTTGGATATTAGAAACTCCCATAAATTTCCTACCTTGAGTACTCCGAGTCTAGAATAGAAGAGAGGGGGTGAACCCCTCTGAGTATGAGATGAAATGAGAGGAGGTGAGCTCCTTTGAGATGAGTTTGAGACTATTGATGAGTTTGAGTTATTGATGTGTCACTTGTCTACTCTTTATTCTTTCATAGATGGACATTTGACGATTTGATGTGATTTGATATTTAATTTGAGTTGATGTTATTTCCATACTATTCTACCAATTTCTGTTTCATTCATCTATTTTACATACTAGTACATTCTAAGTAATGATGTCCACTCTTGACTGCATTATTCATGAAGCAGAGCCAACTATTAGAGATCGTCAACAGGCGCTCCGTTGAAGATTTGAGATTTGCAGCTGAACTGGTGAGCCTCCCCTACTTCAGAGGATCCACCATGATTTATTCATCTTGCTTTAGAGTTAGAGATTGGCCTATTTCTTTATTTTGATTTTTTGTAGTCATGGGTCTGTCATTTGCACCACAAGAGTAGTAATAGAGGCTTCATAGACGATAGTTGAGCGTTGATGTTGAGACTGTGAGCTAGTTCTTTCTACTAGCCCTTATTATTATCTATTTATTTGAGACTTTAGATGAGATGTGCCCATTTACTTACTTATACTTTTCGATGTTCATTAGAGTTTATTGATTGAATAATGTGACGAGGCTAAGTGGTTCACTTGAGGACTAGCAATAGTCTTTGAGTGCCGGCCACGCCAAGGGTACCCTCTCGAAGGTGTGACAGGTTACCTAATCTTATTGGTTATCCTGTATATGTTATGGAATCTTCTATTGATATGATTTGTTGAAATGGGAGTGTGGAAGGTCCAAAGCCCCGTATTGCCCCCATAGAGTGAGTCCTACTTTCCCGCCCTTAGTCCTTGTGTGCTACGTGTTATGTGTTTCCATGTTAATCCCTTTCCCTATGATATTCCCATAGTGTCAGTCCTACTTTCCCGTCCCTTACATCTATGTGTTTACTATTTGAATGTGCTTTCGAACCGATGATGTGGATTTGGATACTTGAGGCTTGTTTGGGTGACTCTTGGGTTCCCATTCGACGTGTCACTCCTAGGCCTAAGATCCAGGTTGTGACAATTATCAATTTAGACCAAACATTTGAGTTTAATTTATAAGAACTCATAGGACTATCTAGTTTTATCAACAGTTTCATCATGCTCATATCACAATCATTATCAATATTTATCATGTCAAGGCTCTAGACTCAATCCTTAGACATAGTCATTAAATCCTAGTTCAAAAATATAATTAGAGTTCATAAAATCAAAAACAAGTTTATAGAAATCATCAATTATATAATATAAGTAAAACATGTTAAACATTAAAGAAGTTTTCAAGAAAACACAATCATAAGGACTTCAATTCCATAAGCATTCATCATATCGCATTCATGGGACACATGAAAGAACAATATCCAGTGTTTTAATTTAGCCTTACATACCTAGGATGAAGACAAACAACCAGTTTTGCAAGAATCTGACTTGAATTCCTTGAACCCTACCCCTTTCTCCTCTTTTTAGCCTTATGTCTTCAATTAATTTAGTGTAAAAGATATAAGGATGCGTTTAGGAAGTCTTTTAAGGTTGAGATGACCTATATCAGTCTTGGATTAAGTGTAAGAGAGAGTGGGTAAAAGTCTAGAATGCCCCTCATTAAAATTTTAGCCAACAAGAAAAATTTGAACTATGATGGAGGGGGTCTGAGTCACGGATGCGTTTAGGAAGTCTTTTAAGGTTGAGAATGACCTATTTCAGTCTTGGATTAAGTGTAGGAGAGAGTGGGTAAAAGTCTAGAATGCCCCTCATTAAAATTTTAGCCAACAAGAAAACTTTGAACTATGATGGAGGGGGTCTGAGTCACGGACATGCTTCGCGTTAGTTCATTGCTTTTACGTAACACATAAATCACGCCCATCAAATGAGTTTTATGTGTAAAGTGTGAGAATAGCCCTTTTTGGGGCATCTCTACGACACGGGGGTATCACACACTTTATTGAAAATTGTATTATCCCCTGGAAAAATTATCTTTTGCTTTGATTAGCCGATAATTCAACCGAGACCACTTTCCCAATCAATTTTTTGTTCTGGTCATGATTCCACCTCAGATTTGCCAAAAATAAGTTAGTGATGATGCGTTTGCGAAAAATCTCTTATCTAGGGGTATTTTGGTAAATTATCAGGTATAACAACACAGTTTCCTTAATCGTTCTTTTTAAATCTTTTGGCTTCATATTTCAATTTTGCAAGTTTAAAGTAACCGAAAAATTTGCTTCAGAATAACTAAAGATTGAACAGAGATTGATACAGACATTTGGTATGATCTCACTTGGAATTCTAATATATATGTATGCGTTAATAAGTTTTACATTGAAAAAAATAATGTTATTTGGGGTTTAAGTTAAAAAGTTTGTACTCATATGTAGTTTTGGTTTTATTAGAATTTGAATTGAAGTTATAAGTATCAATTTTAGATATATTTGATTTTATAAATTATTATGATATTTAATTGATAGTTTAATTATGTATATCTGGGTTTCGCACATTTATACATTTACTTTTTTCACTTGTATCTTCCATTGTTTATCAATTTGTTCTCAGAATGAATTTATTTATCAAATGATGTATATTTTAAATTAAACAATGTTCAAAATAATATAAATAAAACAAAATCATGTGACAAACGAATAAAAAATACAGATATAACAATGCTAAGTAATGCATATTATAGTAAAACAACAAATAAGGACAATAATAGGATACATTTGTTATAAAATAATTTAGAATTAACTAGAATATATGTAAGGCGAATCAAAAGCATAAAACTGAGAAGAAGATAGAATAATATATTGCAGTGTATTTATTTTCTTTCCATTAATCTGTCTGCAGAAATGGAATGTTGAGAGACATATATATAGGGCATTGGTAGTCCACAATAGTGGACTACCAAAAGTCTTGTAAATTGTAGCAATTCACTATTGTGGACTTTAGTTAATGGACAATTCACACACAACACTCCCCCTGAATTGTCCATGTAAAGGGAAGTTCTAGGTGACCTTAATACGCATCATTAGCTGCCTCATTAAAAACCTTACCAGGAAAACCCAGTGGGATAAAACCTTGGTTAAGGGAAAAAGAGTACAGCGCGTATTTTACTCCCCCTGATAAAGACTTCATTTGATATTTTGGAGACGGTGCATTCCAATCTTATGTCTTAGTTTTTCAAATGTTGATGTTGGCAATGCCTTAGTGAATAAATCTGCAAGATTGTCACTCGAACGAATTTGTTATACATCAATATCACCTTTCTTCTGAAGATCATGTGTGAAGAATAATTTCGGTGAAATGTGTTTCGTTCTGTCTCCTTTTATGAAGCCACCCTTTAATTGAGCTATGCATGCAGCATTGTCTTCAAATATGACCGTGGGTACTATGACATCCTTTTTCAGTCCACATTTTTCTTCGATGAAATGTATCATTGATCTCAACCACACACATTCCCTACTTGCTTCATGAATTGCAATTATTTCAGCATGATTTGAAGAAGTAGCAACAACTGACTGCTTTGTAGATCGCCATGATATAGCAGTTCCTCCATATGCAAAGAGATAGCCGATTTGAGATCGGGCTTTATGTGGATCTGATAAATAACCTGCATCTGCATAACCAACAAGGTCTGCACAACCTTTGTTAGTATAAAACAAACCCATATCAATTGTACCTTTTAGGTATCGCAAAATATGTTTGATACCGTTCCAGTGCCTTCGCGTTGGGGAAGAACTATACCTTGCTAGCAGATTAACAGAAAATGTTATATCAGGTCTGGTTGAGTTAGCAAGATACATGAGTGCACCAATGGCACTGAGGTATGGTACTTCTGGACCGAGAAGTTCTTCATCCTCTTCTGGGGGACGGAATGGATCTTTATTCACTTCAAGTGATCTAACAACCATTGGAGTACTTAACGGATGTGCTTTGTCCATATAGAATCGCTTTAAGATTTTCTCAGTATAGGCAGGTTGATGAACAAAAATCCCGTCTGCTAAATGTTCAATTTGTAGACCCAGACAAAGTTTTGTCCTTCCAAGATCTTTCATCTCAAATTCTTTCTTTAAATATTCAATTGCCTTTTGGACCTCTTCAGGAGTTCCTATGAGATTTATGTCATCAACATAAACAGCGTGTATTACAAACTCCGATCCTGTTTTCTTAATGAAAACACATGGACAAATGACATTATTTATATATCCTTTATTTATCAAGTACTCACTAAGGCGATTATACCACATACGCCCTGATTGTTTCAGACCATATAATGATCTTTGTAATTTGACTAAGAACATTTCCCGAAACTTAGTACATGCTTCGGGCAATTTGAATCCTTCTGGGATTTTCATGTAAATTTCACTGTCAAGTGAACCATAGAGGTAAGCTGTAACTACATCCATTAGATGTATTTCAAGATTTTCATGTACAGCTAAACTGATGAGATATCGAAAGGTTATTCCATCCATAACAGGTGAATATGTTTCCTCATAGTTGACACCGGGTTTCTGAGAGAATTCTTGTGCAACAAGGCATGCCTTGTATCTTACAATATCATTTCTCTCGTTTCGCTAAACCCATTTATAGCCAACTGGTCTTACACCATCAGGGGTTTGGACTACAGGTCCAAATACCTCACGATTAGAGAGTGAATTCAATTCAGATTGAATAGCTTCTCTCCATTTTGGCCAATCATCTCTGTGTCGACATTCTTCGACAGATTTAGGCTCAAGACTTTCATTGTCTTGCATGAGGCTAAGTGCAACATTATATGCAAAAACATTATCCATTGTAATTTTTGATCGATCTAAACTTATCTCATCACTAATAGAACTTATTGGAAGTTCTTTATTCACTTGAGTCTCGGGTTCACTGATTTCTTCAGGAATATCAGGATTTCTCAAGTCTGGATCTTCTTCAGGAAGTCCTTTTGTAGTAGCATTTTTATCATTCCTTATGCTTCTCTTTCTAAGATTTTTATCCTTTGAACCCATTGGTCTATTTGGGATTCAGAAGTTGTGATACTAGCAGATGGTCCCTTTGGGACTTCGATCCGGATAGGCACATTCACTGCAGGGATATGTGACTTAGTTATCCGTTTCAAATTAGTAAATGCATTTGGCATTTGATTTGCTATTGTCTGCAAATGGATGATCTTCTGGACCTCCTGTTCACATGTGCGTGTTCGTGGATCAAAATGAGATAGTGATGAAACTTTCCACGCAATTTCTCCAATTTCTCTCCGGGGTTCCTTTTTCTCTCCCCCTAATTGCGGGAAAATTATTTCATCAAACCGACAATCTGCAAATCTGGCAGTAAATAAATCTCCTGTCAACGGTTCGAGGTAGCGAATAATGGAGGATGAGTCGAACCCAACATATATACCTAACCTCCGTTGAGGGCCCATCTTAGTGCGTTGCGGTGGTGCTACAGGCACGTATACCGCACAACCAAAAATTCGTAGATGAGCTATATTTGGTTCATGACCAAATACCAATTGTGATGGAGAATATTTATGATAATTAGTCGGTCTGAGACGTACAAGTGCTGCTGCATGTAAGATAGCATGACCCCACACATCAATGGGCAATCTTGATTTCATGAGCAGTGGTCTAGCTATCAATTGCAGACGCTTAATAAATGACTCTGCAAGGCCATTTTGAGTATGAACATGAGCTACCGGATGTTCAATTTTTATCCCAATTGATATGCAATAATCATCAAAAGCTTGGGATGTAAATTCTCCAACATTATCCAGACGAATGGATTTAATTGGATAATCTGGGAATTTGCCCTTAATCTTATTATTTGTGCCAGTAGCCTCGCAAACGCCAGGTTGCGGGATGATAAAAGGCACACGTGAGACCATCTTGATGATGCATCAATTAGGACCATAAAATATCTAAACACTCCACTAGGTGGGTGAATAGGTCCACATATGTCCCCATGTATACGTTCCAAAAATTTTGGGGATTCAATGCCAACCTTCAGGGTTGATGGTCTGGCAATTAATTTGCCTTGATGACAACCAGCACATGAAAATTCGTCATTCATAAGAATCTTCAGGTTCTTTAATGGATGACCGCTTGAATTTTCAAGAATTCGTCTCATCATTATTGATCCAGGATGACCTACTCGATCATGCCATAGCACAAAAGTTTTTGGATCGGTAAACTTCTGGTTTACGATCGAATGTGCTTCAATTGCACTAATTTCTGCATAATATGGCCAGACGATAAAGTTGGTAATTTTTCTAAAATATATTTCTGGCCTGAGACACTCTTGGTTATACCAAGGTATTCAATATTCATTTCATTTAGTGTCTCAACATGATATCCATTTCTGCGGATATCTTTAAAACTTAGCAGATTTCTTGGGGATTTAGAAGAGAACAATGCATCTTCTATAACGATTTTTGTCCCCTTAGGCAGAAATATAGTAGCTCTTCCGGAGACTTCAATTATTTTTGCACTACCAGATATTGTAGTAACATTTGCTTTTCTTTTAAGTAAAGAAGAAAAATATTTCTCGTCTTTAAAAATTGCATGAGTCGTTCCACTGTCAATAACACAAATATCTTCGCGATTGATTATTGATCCAAACAAAATTTGAGGCATATCCATTCTTCAAAGAGAGAAATAATAAAGTAAATATTTATTTGGACCTCATGTGTATTTAATGAAAAGCCTTGCATAAGCTAAATATATATAAGAATAAGGAAGACAAGATACAAATTATTATTATTATTATTTTTATCTTCACGGGATATAAAAACATAAGCACACATATAAATAAAGAAAATTATTTTATATATTATCATGCTCATCATCGTTCACATTTTCATTAATATTTAAATTTTCTTCTGGAAAATTTAAGTAGTCCGCTACATCCAGATACACATGTTCCATATTATTTTCAGACAAAAAATTTATCTCTGGATTTTCCGCTCTTTTTAATGATGCCTGATATAGTTGAACAAGGCGTTTAGATGACCGGCATGTCCTTGACCAGTGCCCTTTGCCTCCACATCTGTGACATATACTTTCTGAATTTTTCTTTGGAAAATCTTCCGGATTTTCTTCCTTCTTTTTAGATTGCTGGTCGTGCCTCGGTGCGAGACGACTATCATGATTTCTTCTTTGACCTCGGCCACGGCCACGACCACGACCACTTCTGGGGCCATAATCTCTTTCTCGTTGGTTATAATTCGCCTGATTCACTTCAGGGAGTGGCGAAGAACCAACGGGCCGACTATCATGATTTTTCAGCAATAATTCATTATGTCTTTCAGCAATAAGAAGGTGTGAAAGTAATTCAGAATATTTTGTAAAACCCATACCGCGATATTGCTGCTGCAGGAGCATATTCGCGGGTGGGAATGTGGAGTATGTTTTTTCAAGCTTGTCAGTTTCAGTTATTTCTTCTCCTCATAAATTTAACTATGATATAATTCTGAACATTGCTGAATTATACTCAGTTATATTTTTAAAATCTAATAATCTTAGATTTAACCAATCATGACGTGCTTGTGGAAGGACGACCAACTTCAGGTGGTCGTATCTATCTTTTAGATTCTTCCACAATTTCAGGGGATCTTTTATTGTCAAATATTGTAATTTTAGTCCCTCGTTAAGATGGTGGCGGAGAAAAATTAAAGCTTTGGCACGGTTTTGACTGGATGCCTTATTTTCATCTTTAATGGTGTCTGCCAGACCCATTGATTCTAAATGTAGTTCAGCATCTAGTGCCCATGATGAATAATTAGATCCAGAAATATTAAGTACAGTAAATTCAACATTTGAAATATTAGACATTTTGATAAAATAAATTCTTACCCCTTTTACCTGTTTACAATGGCTTGAAATGGGCGGAGCTTCGTGCTGATAACGTGTTATAAAATAATTTAGAATTAACTAGAATATATGTAAGGGGAATCAAAAGCTTAAAACTGAGAAGAAGAGAGAATAATATATTGCAGTGTATTTATTTTCTTTCCATTAATCTGTCTGCAGAAATGGAATGTTGAGAGACATATATATAAGGCATTGGTAGTCCATAATAGTGGACTACCAAAAGTCTTGTAAATTGTAGCAATCCACTATTGTGGACTTTAGTTAATGGACATTTCACACACAACAACATTTTATTTATTCTTTTTAGAATATTAGACGATAAGTTGTTTTGATTTTTTATTATTAAAAGTCATAACAAAGCACAGTCTTATTTTTATAAAGAACAATCAAAAGAAAAAGGATTAAATTAGGGGAAAACGCAAAAGAAGAAAATAATATCCCAGATTTTGTAACAGTAGGAGTTTTCATAACAAGTTTTATATGTTATTTTTCACTTTTTTGTAATTATAGTAAGTTTTACCCCTACCTTTTGACCTCCTACTAGCCCCCTGTCCTCCCACCCCCCCACCCCCACCCCCACCAATATATATATATATTAGTTTTAAAATTCAACGAAATTTTTTTAAAAAATGTAATTATTTTAACCAAACACTAATATAGAATTTTTTTTTTAATGGAGTCAATTTTAGAATTCTCATATTGGATTCCACAATCCAATTTTAGAATTCTCAGATTGGATTCCACAATCCAATTTTAGACCCGATTTGGGTGTGACTCTGATTATTGCAGTTTTGGTGTCAAAATATATGTATTAGTGTGGAGATTGATATTTTTGAAACTTTTACACAAATATACAACTTTCTCCCATAAATTACACTTTAAAATTTATTTATCAAAATACCAAAAAAAAGCACACTTTTTTTCATTTTTCAACACTATTATATCACACCATACACCACAATAATCACACTCAAAACACTCTCTCCTAAATTTGTAAATAAAGTTGGTATTTTACATGGTATTTTTCAATGAGTTCGGTAGGGCATGTAATTTTATCCCCAAACTTATATATTTGTGAAAACAGCCCTTGTTTGTATGTGTTTTAAAAGAAAATAGCCCTTGCATGGTAGATTCAAAGCACATGTAATCAGATTCGTGGTAGTCAGTCTCCTATTTTATTTAGTTGTATTAGATGATATTTAAGTAAGAATTAAATGTGATTAGGCTGCTGATTGATGATTACTATTCCATTTTCTTGATCTAGATGAGCCTTAGATATAGTAGTTTCGTGAAACCCTTAATTTAGGCTTCAAGTGTTGCTTGTGGTATGGGTGGGTATAATTATCCTCTTTAGGATTGATACTTGGATTGTCTTAGGCTAGGTTTGAACCTTACATGACTTGGTATGTGCTATGTTGCCTTTATAGCTAGGTGTGGCTTTTGGTAGGGCTTGTTCTAGGTGATGTACATTGTGTTAGTGCTTAAGACTTTCGTGGCGTATCATAGCCTTAGGTTTGACTTAGGTGTGCTCAATTGTGAGGTGGAGTGGCATATTTGGGGTAAGGCAACAACAACAACATACCTAGTGGAATCCCACAAGTGAGGTCTGGGGAGGTTAAATGTACGCGGACCTTACCACTACCTCATAGAGGTAGAGAACCTGTTTCCTAGGAACCTTTATCACAAAAACCTATAAGCAGAATAAACTAGATATGAAAAATATGAAAGGAAGAGAAAAGGAAACTGAAAGCGCGACTAATAATGAAAAACACATGATAGTATATAAATATGAGACAATTAACATATATAAGACGGATAATAACAACACCGGATAAAAAGATGTGACCATATCTTGTCCAATCCTCCCTCAAATACTCTTTCGGTCTACCTCTACTCCTTTGTGTACCTCCTAAATCCAACCGCTCGCACCTTCTAACAGGAGCATCGGTACTCCTTCTCTACATGTGTCCAAACTATTGCAGTCTCGCTTCCCTCATCTTATTAGCCACAGGAGCCACCTCGAGCTTCTCTTGAATGATCTCATTCCTAATCTTATCACTCCTGATGTACCCATACATCCATCTCAACGTCCTCAACTCCGCGACCTATATCTTCTGGACATGTGAGTTTTTGATTGGCCAACACTCCACCCCATACAACAAAGATGGTCTAACCACCATTCTATAAAACTTACCTTTGATTTTGGGTGTTGTCTTCTTATCACACTATACTCTAGAGACAACCCTCCATTTCGTTCATGCTGCCCCAATACGGTGTGTGACATCATCATCGATATCGCCACTACTCTGAATGATGGAACCAAGATATTTTAATTTTTCTCTCTTGGGAATAGGTTGAGTGACAAGCCTCACATCAATGTATGTTTCATCCCTCGCCACACTGAATTTACACTCCAAGTATTCTAAATACGTTTCTCTCCCTACTTGATTCTGAGCCACTTCTTGATTCATTCGCTTTATGTTTAGCCATAGGCTTTTGATGCTTTATTGAACTGTTATCATATGGTTGGTCTCGAGGTCGTGTTCAAGGAGAATTTAGATCCCATTAGGTTAGTTCTCGATGCCTCGGTAGTATTGTAGAATCGGTATTGTATTTCAAATTTTGTGTGCCTTCTGATGGCATGCATTGCATTTGTTGAGTTTTTCATGTGTTTTGTTATATGATCCCAGTTCAGACATTTGATTTTCACTACTACTTTTTGAGAAAAAAAATGTTCCTACTCTTTTAACCATTGAAAACTGATTTTAATAGGAGTTGTATCAGATGAATCATTGATAAACTAATTTTCAAAATATTTAACGTGTTGAGGTCATGTTTCTTTTGTACTATAGAGTTTTGAAGCATTTGGGTTGTTCTCAGCCTTTATTTGACTACCCCGTGTATCATGGTCGTTTCCTACTCTCGGTTCGTGTACTTATTCCTCTGATGCCATGATGGAGAGGACTTGTTGTAAGACCTGGTCCGAGTCCACGCACTGTAAATGAACTACCTGCATCCCCTATGGGCTTCTCTGATCGTGAGTACCATTGTAGAGAGTGAGGGAGTTCTATGGATCCTACATGGAAGGTCAAGGACCAGGTCGGGTCCATACACTTTGTTATGATGGCATTAGTAACTGATAGTTACAAATAATTTTATAGGTTTTACTACACACTCGGATTCATACCCATTGCCCAATCATTATTACAATTGTTTGTTGTTTGGTACCTCTGATTTATGGGGCTAAGGGTAATGTTTTCTAGCTGTACCTTCTGAGGGTATGAATGTCCGGTTGGTTATTGTTTGATTATAATCGAGCTTACCTTGTATTGAGTTGGTAGTTGGTTAATTGTGTAGCCTATACTTGTTCTTGGTACTCTCTATTAGGATGAGTTGGATCAGTCTTTGTGGTATAGATTATTTAGTGGTGACTGCCGATGAGATATCCTTGCTTAGTTGACTCCTACAGTACTTCTTTATTGTAAGTAGGTTGTTGGCCTAGCGCTTTCTGGCATGTCTTTTGACTCATATCCTTTCTCCATGTATCCTTTTTTTTCACTCTTATTTTCTCTTCTATCGTGTTATATCTCTTGTGTCGCTACATGCATTGCACTTACCTTATTTGAATGTTGCTTATACTTACTTTATCTGTGGGGCTCAATCGGCATATGCCTAGTTAGTACCATTCATTTGGTACTCATACTACACTTCTACACCATTCATGAAGTATGGTTTATCGCTGTTGATTTGGGATTTTTATAGAGTAGCTTGGACTTCGGAGACTGAGGTGAGCTCTTGGCGCTTAGAGTTATTGATTTCTACCTTTCTGGGGTCTTTATGTTGTATTCAAAGGCAGTCTGTACTTTTTTGATTTCTTGTAAAAGCCTTGCACTCTTATTTTGGTTAGATTCTTGATTACTGATGTTTTATATTCCTATTTCTTTACATTATTATTGTCTTCTTCCTCTTTTGCTTATTTTCAACTTGATAGCCCTTTGCTTCTAGTTCTGGGCTATGGGTTTGGCTTACCTATTGGTGGGTCTTTATAGGTGCCACTGTGATCTGAGTAATCAGATCATGAAAAAGTAGAAGGATCGAGAGTTGACTAATTAAAGAAATAAGAGATAATGGTAAAAGAGAATACTCCTAAGTATTATTTCTTTTGCGATTTTCCCACTAGAATTATCAGATGTTTACAGTTTCTGTCTAATGAGTTAGGTATCATGTGAACAAAATTCTATAGGAAAATTAAGTTGTCATGTGCCTTTTCCCAAATGTATTCAAATACTCGATGTAGTATGCTTCGAGATTTTATGATAAATAGTGATGATAGTTCAGACATGAAGCACCAACACCTGAAAGCACGGGACAAAATCTACAAAAATAATGATAGTTCAAATGTGTTTTTGACTGTTATCTCCTTTTGTAATGAAATACTAATGTAAACCATGGCCCAAACTCTTGGTAACGTCAAGTAAGCTTCTTTATTTTATTTTAAGCTTGGAGATAAATATGATTCTTAGTGATGGATGATGTAATGGCGTTAAAGGTTATTTTTTGAAAAATCTTCAAAAAAATTATCATTTTACCACTCTTAATAGTTGCTCTGAGTCATGTTTGATCAGTTTGTGGGTTTGGTTTTGAAGTTTTATTGAATAGTTGAGAAATTTTGAGGTTTTTAAGTTTTGAAGGCTTACGTTGTTCAAAAGTAATTTTTGGTACCAACTAGATCTATTAATCCTGAAATGGAATTCGATTAGTTCCATCAGCTCTAAAATGTGGAATTTAGTCTAAGAGGGATGTTGGTTTCAAATTCCGAGTTGTGTCGTGCATTATGATTTCAAGTTAGAAGTTTTAGTTATTTTGGATCAAGATTTGATCTTGATCAACATTTGGAGTTCAAATACTGGAAAGGGGATTTCCCATGATTTTTTGGATTTAGGAGGTGACTTTAGGCCTAGGAGGAATTTTAGTTTATCTTTTGGGAATTTCTAGGGCGTTTTAGTCCTTTTATGTCTTAAAATAATATAATTGTGACTAAATGAGTTTTGGGTCAAGGGAACTTTGAATTCATATTTTAATGATTCCATTGAGTCTAAAATATCTAATTTAGTAAGGTACCATATCTGGTTTGTGTTTATGGGATTTTGAATGAATCTCAAAGATCCTTTTGGAGATTTTAAGTCTTGCTAATTTATGATGTCTGATACATTCTTCTCTATCTTCGTGGAGCTAGCGGCCGTGATCATGGAAGTTTGAGTGTGGAGAACTAGGCGTTTGTAGAAGCTTCAACATGATCACGAAGGGTTAGGGGTATTGACATTCACGATCGTGAAGGAGGTCTTGTATTCCGATGGTTCTTGAGTACTAGTCTCCACATTTGCGAATCTCAAGCTGTGATCGCAGAAGTAGTTATCTAGCAGTCCTTCAGTATTTTAAAATTGGAATTTCTTCCCCATTTTTCATTTGAGCTTTGTGAACTCTTGGGTGATGATTTGAAGGAGGTTTTTCAAGATAAATCTATTGGATAAGTGATTTTAACTTAGAATATTCATTTTTCTACTAATTATTTCATGATTTCAACTTTTAATTTTTGTGATCAGGTCCTTCCCTAGACCCTACGCATAGCGGAAACTTTAGTGCATCAAACTTGCCCTATTTTAACCTTTAATTCTTGGTTTTGAACTTCAAATTTTATGGGTTTTTCTCAAAAATATGAATTTTTGATAAATTGATGATTATAGATTGATTCAACTCCATTTCGGAAATAGTTTTCATCATTCATTTTCAAATATTTTGAAAAACATATTCATGTATTAATTCCCAAATTTACTTTAGAATGAATTTTTGGTTTCTTTTGAATTCAGTCTGCAAAATTAATGGATTGACTATCATTCTTCTTGTATTCTTATTGTGATTTCACATATTAATAGACTTTGTTGATCTGGAGGCATATCGAAAAGGGAAGACTCAAGTTACAAAATAGTGATTTGATTAAATTGAGGCAAGTGAACTTCATTAAGTGTTTAGAACATTGTATTAATTATTATGTGTCAGGAAGTAAGGGGAATTTTGTGAAGGGCCACACCCATGTGAAATTATGCTAAGAATGAACAAAAAAGGGGACTAAAAACGCAATGTGATAACATAAACATGTGTGATGTGTGCTGGATAATCTAAGCCACTTATTTGACTCCTTATTGATGATGAACATAACTATATTAATATGGATTCTAATTTGATATCTGATCATTTTCATCTGCCTATTCGTATGCATGATCATGTTATACTTGCATTAATGTTATAACCCATCTTAAGATAAGAAGTCACATTGGAAAAACACATGAGAGATATTGAGTATATAAATACTAGTGACGCGTTTGAAAGTCACATGGGCCTACGTCCAAAACAGACAATATGACTAGCGGGTTGGGCCATTATAAATGGTATCAGAGCCTATCCTATATCAGCATTGTCGATATAGGCTAGAGTTCAACAGAGTTTAGGATAATCGTGATAAGGAAGGAAAAACCTCAGTGCTGAATCTAGGCAAATTCTGTGTAGTGGAGAAACCTTGGCAAGGACGCTGAGTTCATAGAGGGGGTGTATGTACCAACTCACCTTAAGATAAGAAGCCCCACATTGACAAAACATAGAAGAGATGTTGGATATACAAGTAAGCAGTCTTACCTACTAGTGACAAATTTTAAAATTGTGCGAGTTTAGGTTCAAAGCGTACAATATCACTAGCAGGTTGAGCCATTATAATCAGTTCTATTACATTGATATGCTAAAACACTTTATGAGAAATAGGGGTCAAGTCACATGCTCTATGGTAGGTACCATATGATGGGTTGGGCCACATGTTTTGTGGCAAGTTCTTTATGAGGGGACGGGCCACACACATTGAGGTGGGTACTATATTAGAGGTAAGGAAACACAGTCCATAGTAGGTTACATGGATAGATATGTGCCCTATGAATCTTGGACTGAGATTCAATAGGTGTGTACTGTTAGGACAGACATGCATCACTCTTCATGTGAGATTTGAATCTATCGCACTTCAACATCTACTATTGGTTCATATTGAGTGTATACTTGAATATTTGGTAATATATCTTGATGGTATGATCCTCGAAGTGACTTCTCTTAGAGGGGTAACTACTAACTTTAGAAATCATGCCTTAGACTCTTGGTAATGTCCACTAAGCTTCTTTTTTTTACTTTATGTTTGAGGATGAACATGATCTTTAATGGTGGATGATGTAATGACCCCCTAGGTCATTTTTAAAATTTTTAGAAAAGTTGTCATTTTACCCATCTCAATAGTTGCTTCGTATCATGTTTGATCAGTTTATGAGTGTGATTTTGGAATCCCTTTTAAAAGTTGGGAAATTTTGATGTTTTGAGTTTGAAAGTTTAAGTTGTTAAAAAGTAATTTTTGGTACCAACTGAAGCTACGAATCCTGAAATAAAAATTTATCAGTTTCATCAGCTCCAAAATAAGAAATTTGGTCTAGAAGAGTTGTCATTTCTAAATTTGGAGTTGTTTTGTGGATTTGAGGTCTTGAGTTATTTTGAACTAAGATTTGACTTTGGTTAACATACGAAGTTTGGATGCTTGAATTGTATTTTGGATGATTTTGTTGGATTAAAGAGGTGATTTTAGGCCTATGAAAAGCTTCGAGGACAGCTTTTTCTTTTTGATCCATAAGTTGATTTAGTTGTAATAGATAAATTTCGAGTCAAAAAAATCTCATATCTGTGTTCTTGAATAGTGTGTACGCATGTATTATTTAGCTGTTTGTTTTGATTGCTTTTTAATTGTTTCAAAAGCTAAAACTCGCCTTGTTCTTACTTGATGGACTGAGGGGGTAGTGAATAGAAAAAGAAATAAAATGGTGGAGATTCCATGGACTAACTTCATTGTCTAATTAGCCTGATTATTCCTGTTTAGGGCCTCGCTAACATCTGAGATCAATAGTAAGGGTTAGTAGTGCTAACACCCGTAGGCAGACCAAGTCACAGGTTGAGATTCATCTTTTTAGGGGACCAACTACTTAGATAATACCTAGCTTAATGATCTTGCATGCTACGCACTAAAAAAAGTTACAACTATAAGGTCGTACTAAGGTATGAATTCATGGTGACCACAATGCCCTATTTTTGTCTTCTATTGATTTAAACACTTTTAGTTGATAATTCGTTACTTGCGTTTAGTTAGTGTACTGTTATTATTTTCTACAAAAAAATCTCTTCTTCTTCTTTTTTTTTTTAATAAATAATCTGACTAAGAGTACAAATACATATAATTAAGCTAAGTATGATACATATTCCTCATGAGTTCGACCCTAATCTTGGTTAGATTCAATATTTGAACAACTATCGCTTTACACTTTTTAAGGGAGGTGTAATTTGCGCATATCAATCCAAGATCTACAAACCAATCTACAGACTATAAATGGCATTCATAGAAGCAGTCAAACGGTTTTAAGTTAAGATTTCTTTCATTTTTTCCACTTTTCCTAAAACCTAAGTCATGATCTTTTGGCACTCTAATAAGAGTATTTCTTATTCGGACACTAGTCTTTATGCTCTAAACTCCCCTATACTCATAAACTATCGTATAAAGGCTAAGGGCGGGTATTAACTATATGTATTTACTGCTTGTTACTAGTTGTATTTTGGAGCACATTTAGGATAGTTGTTAGCTTCAGTTAGTTATAGATAATGTGCAGATAGTTGCCTGCACTTTAGGTCCAGTTAGCTCCTACACTTTAGGTTCAACTAGTATACGTATCCGCGCGTTGCACGAAAAAATTTTGAGCCTATAAAATTAATAAATAGTGTTCATAATAAAACTAAAGATATTTATAATACCAAAAATGTACTTCATAAGCATTAGTCATACAATAAAAATATTTTTAAGTAATCTAATGATAACCTAGACATTTGGTAAATTAAAATATAATTATGTGAAGTCTAAACATAATACATTCGAAACTTATTTTGGAATATCATGATTAAATTATCAAAATAAAGAGCATATCATATAATTCAGATATCACTATTATATTAAAATAAAATCTCAAAACAAATGTCACCAAGAAAATTATATCAACCAAAATTCACAATTTAAAAAATTACATTATTTAAAACCATTGAGTTAGTTTAATGCCTAAATAGAAAATTTATATATAGTAGTATTAATTATATTGATATAGAATAACATACATAAAAATATTGTATGAAAAGAGAAAAGACTTCAATATATATATAATGCATTATTATTTTAATAAACACAAATAAGATTAAATAGATAATTATGTTTTGAAGATATTTTCGTCATATTTTATAATATGTTTTCCTTGTGATATTGCCGGGATATTTGAAAAGACATCATCGCCAGAGTTGATTTCATCAGTGCTTGGCTCAACAATAGTGTACCCAATGAAGTATACACTTTCATTTTTTTCATCCATTGAAAATTCAAAATTATTTTCAGGGACCAAGTCAAATATCAACTGAGGTATATCCTCAATCAATAGATATCTACTGACATAATTGTTTTCTCCGACAGTTAGGCATAGTGGAACATGTTTTGTTTCTTTTACGTCTTTCACTGCACCTATGGAAAATATATATGAGCTTGAAAAGGTCAAGATTGAGCTTTACAGATTATACTGCTTTCGCTTAAACATCAAAACTCCATTTTTAACTATTGCTTTAAATTTCAACAATTGTGGGCAAAGGAAAAAGCCAAAAAAACTATTGTGCGAAGAGCACACATGAGAGAGGCAGCAAGAGTACTTTCAATGAATTTGTTGAGATAGAGAGGTAGAAATGTACGCATACCTTACAACTACCTTATAGAGGTAGAGAGACTATTTTCTGGGAATGTATTTGTTGAATTTCTTGAAGCTTATTCAATGAATTGTTTGATATTTTCTTCATATTTGATTTTTTTAATGCTAAAAGAGTATGTTTATTGATTTTGGATTAGTGAATTTTCAAACATAAAAGTTGATCAAATAATCAAATAAATCATCTCATAAGATTGCATATCTATTATATCACACATGGCACAGATTGCTACCTATTCACCTTAACTCATTTGTATGTATTTTTGTCACTTTTAATAGAATGTTATTTTTCATGTCATATTTTGATGTAATAACCTACTTTTAATTATATATATGTTTCATAGATTGCTTAGAAATTGTTTAATGATAGTTTTTTTTTTTTAAATTTCAATGATGATACATAATTAAGAGAATCTGTTGCACTAAAAATGCTGAAAGATTGCTGGTAATAATTTGGTATAAAAAGTAAAAGCTATAAAAACATCTTATATATATATATATATAATTAACTTACAACTATCGGTGCTAACACAATGATAAATAAACTTAAAAATAGAATTAGATAGTATAATCTTTACAATAGAAGTACAAAAACAAAATTAGATAGTTTAATATTATAAAACAAACTATAATAATTAAAGGCATCAATTAAAAGCAATCTCCCAAGCATCATAAAGCTTATATCTTCTTCTCCTTCTTAATAACTTTACACAACTTGTTGCTTGATTTGACAATTAAATCTTCATTATTTTCAAGCAAGCGTGCTCCAACTGATTTGCCACTCTTGCGTGATAAGTGTTCAGCCAAATCAATTACCTCTTCTGTTAGTGCGAACCACATTCTGGAAAGCTATCTTTAATGGATGTCTGAAAATAATTAAAAAAAACATATAAGCTTTGAATATTTATTTGTATAATGTATAAAAATATAATATGTTCATAAAATCTGAAAAGCAACAAAAATATAATAAAATTAGAAAATATCAAATTATATACCTCAATTAGTTTATCTTCATTAATGCTTTCTCCACAATCTAGGAGTGCTTCCTGTTTCAGCAATATAAACTATAATAAATAGATTCATATGAAATCATAAATAAATTGAAGTGTTGACGACACTTACATTCAAAGATTCGTGAAGAGAAGGATGAGAATACTCCTTTAGTAGTGCTTCATCATCAGTAAACTTAAGTACTTTACAAACAACATCATTCTTGTGAATGTTTGAATCCTTAATCAGAACTTTAAACATGAGTTTTTTCTCAATCAATTCATCAACTTCGATTGGATAAGCACTATTTTCATCTCCTATTAATCCTTCCTTTAACTCTTTGGCAGTGTTTTCAATTAGTTGTAAAGCCTCCTTATTACAAAGTAAAAATGATATAAATCCAGTTTCATCTGTAACATGAATTGAAGCCTTTACCTAAATTATAATAAAATAAAGTGTTATATGATTCTTAATTACATTGTAACTATTAAGAATATTTACTTAAACCTGTGAATAACTGAGGTTATTTCAGCATTGCATTTTGAACAATAATAGTTGACTCCAAATGGATCAACCTTTGTGATACAATTTTTTGCAAGCCAAATATGACCGTTTGTGAGCAAGTTTCAGACACGATTTTTGCAGCAATCCGATAGGTAGACTCCTGTGATTTAAATTTTTTAGGGATTTCATATTTTTCCACAAGTGAGTTTTTTATTATATTATATTAATATCTAATAATAAAATAATATATTTTGTATTCTAAATATAATATTAATATTAAATCACAGGAGTCTACCTATTTGATAAATTTAAAAGAGACTAATACTTTAGATAATTCTTCAGAAACTGAAATCTGTTGTTGTGAATTTGTCTGTGAAAGCCTCTCATATTTATAATCACTTGATGCAAGTTATCTACAAAATTAATAATAAAGCTTAGTTTATTGATTTCATAATTTATATTTAATACATAATAATAGAAATACATCACACTTGTTTTTGTATTGAATAGCTTGTGGCAAATTTGAATTAATCCAGAATTTGGTTTGATACCAACAACTACAAACAAAATAGTTATCTGTGAAATAATTTATAACGATGTCAAGTTAACATATCTGTTAAAAAGTCTGGAGATTAAAAATATCCATATGGAAAGACATATCTTCAATCTCAGTCATAACGGTATTTTGAGGGAATGTAAGTTTGTGTTTATGAAAAGTTTATTTGAATTTCCTATCATTCCAGGCTATCACAAAATACTTCATTTGATAGAGACCAAATTCATGAACATCTTTTATTGAAATCATTTATGATGTAATTGACAATAGTTGCCTGTATTTGATCGCCCTATATTCAAATAATTTGTAAAAATGAATGTTAGTATATATGAATACACTACATTGAAAAACAATAGTTTAAATTATGCGCTATCTTTTCATATTGAAGTATCAACTCCATTGAAAAGGGAATTTCTGATTTGAATTTGTCAGGCACAATCAAGAAACGAACAATACAAACTTTCAAGTTGCATTTCATGGAGGTATTGGTTATATCAGATATAGTATTATATTGTAAAGCCATATTTTGTATTTCTAGAAATTCAAAGCATTTAATTTGCTGAAGCTATTCACTATGCATATATAGGTACGGAATGCATATATAGATGCGGAAACTGATAAGCAGTTTCTGATTTGTAGTAGTGGGTGATGGTAGGAGGAAGGTACAAAATTAAAACTGCTTTTACCCATTAATTTCTATATAGATGTAAAATATGTTAAAGGACACTAATTGTTTATCAACAGTATTATAAAAGACGTAACTTTGATAATTTATTTAAATTAAATTATTATATTTTATTAAGTTGTGTATATTTCTATAAAGAAAAATATTATTTTGATCTTTTTAAATTAAAAATAGGTCATAAAATGATAAGATTGTAATAGTTATGGATAACTTGATTACTTTAATTATCATATATGAGTTTGTATGTACTATGACTAAAAGGAATTTAATTTATAAATTTGTTTAAAAGTTAACAAATATTATCAGAACAAAAGTTTAAAAATATATATTAAATGGTTAATCTTTGTTTCAGGAAACGTGAGTTGTGCAGTTATGTAACTGCTATGTTTTCATATTTAATATTTTTGTAACATTAATATTTGACATTATTAAAAGTAATTTGTATTTATTGTTTGTCATGTATGTATTTAAAATTAGTGTAAAGGTTGTAATGATAATTAAAGGTATTGTAGTACCGAGAGAATTCTAACACAGATAGATAATTTAATCATAATATGAGTCAATCACTAACTATTTAGTTGCAAATAAATGTTATTTTATTCTTCACAATACATGATTAGGATATTAATTTGGATAATTATAATATTAAATTTTAAATGGAGAAAATTGATATTGTGGTTAGAAAAAGAGATATTTAATATGTTTAGTTTTTAATAAAGTGATTTGCAGTTTAAGTTTTATTTAATTAATGCAATAATAAATGTAGCAAGTGAGTTAGTGGGAAAGAGACGTGCAAAAAATCGCTATTGCAGTAAAAAGTGATATGTTGAATTGTTAAAGGTTTTTATTTACTATTTTATTAATTATTTGCAATATAATTTTATCATATAAATAAATAGTAAAGTTGTGTGCATAGTTTTATTTAGTTCTTTTATTATTGTTATTTCTATTATTTATATTAAAGATTAATTTTCATTCTGTTCAATTTATTTTATTCATGTTCTAAAAATTATTAGAATTTTAATTTAAGAAGTAACATGTAAATTTTTATGTTTATGTATATATTAGCATAAATTTATTTTTGATTGTGAATTTTAAAGCATAATATTGAATCAAATTTACATTTTAAATTTGGTTGTAAGTAAATGAATGTTTTATATATGTACATATAGATTTGAATTTTTATTTAGTTTTATATTTAGTTTTTTTCAGTTTTTCTATATTTTATTTTATAATATAATTTATTATTTAAATTAACTAATAACTAATTAAACTAATTATCGTAGGATGCCACATGACATATGTATAGATTGTCAAGTGGTTGAATATGGTGGCTTTATCCTCTCCTTTTAATAATATATATATAGAAGATTAGTTCCTACACTTTGTATTTAAAGGCTTGTTGTCAGATTTAATAGTATCAACTTTTGTCCTTCTCATCTAAATCTTTATATGGTATCAGAGCGTTATACGTTCCACCGAGTTAGATCCATTTCATTCTTTTAAAGTTTTCTCATCTATGGCGACAGTTTACTGACGCTACTGCTGCCAACAGTTCTGCAGTCTCTGCCACCACTCATGTGGTGCGATTTAATCCTGTTGCTCAGTTACCTCTTAAGCTACAAGGTAGCCTCAATTTTTCAACATGGAAAGCACAACTTGTGATGTTGCTAAATGGGCATCACCTCATGGGACATCTTGATGGAACCACGATAGCTCCATCACCTACTATTATCCAAAACAATCTTGCTGTTCCAAATCCCAATTACCAGATTTGTTTCTCTCATGATCAATTGATCCAACAAGCAATGATGGCATTAGTCGATCCTGCCATTGCTCCAACTGTTGCTCAGTTACCTCTTAAGCTACAAGGTAGCCTCAATTTTTCAACATGGAAAGCACAACTTGTGATGTTGCTAAATGGGCATCACCTCATGGGACATCTTGATGGAACCACGATAGCTCCATCACCTACTATTATCCAAAACAATCTTGTTGTTCCAAATCCCAATTACCAGATTTGTTTCTCTCATGATCAATTGATCCAACAAGCAATGATGGCATTAGTCGATCCTGCCATTGCTCCAACTGTTTTTGCAGCACCATCTGCTAACAAAGCGTAGGAATTCCTTCACACAGCTTACGCCAGCAAAAGCCATAATCGTATCTTCAACTTGCTAGATCAACTGCAAAATACAAAGAAAGCTTCTAAAACCATTGCAGAATACTTACAAGAGGTTTGTTCTCTCTCTGATGCTCTCAAAGTTGTTGGTTCACCAGTCAATGACGATGCACTTATTGTCAAAATTCTAAGTGGACTTGGCCTCGAGTATCGTGAAATCTCTGCTGCAATACGCACACGAAACTCTTCTGTGAGCTTTGAAGAATTATTTCACAAGCTCACATATCATGAGCTTTTACTCAAACATCAAGATCTTGATTAACCATCCTCTATGATCACTGCTGCTGTCGTCCAAAAGTCCAACACACCAGCACAATTCAACAGGAACAATCCTTGCTTCAACAATCAACCATGGAAACAATCTCAGTCTTGACAATGGAATTCCAATAATCAGCAATCAAACTCCAGCAATCAACAAAACAAGAGACAAGTTAAGCAATCTATCAAATGTCAATTGTGCCAAAAGTTTGGCCACACAGCAGATGTGTGTCGCTCCAAGTCGCACAATCACTTTGAAGCTAAGGCTAACTTTGCATCTAGCCAACAATCATATGGAAACTCTTGGGTTCTAGACTCTGGTGCAACTCATCATGTCACTGTTGAACCCCACAACCTTGAAGAGTATACAGGAACAGAAGAAATCTCCATGGGTGACGGTAAAACTATTCCCATTACTCATACTGGTTCAACTCTAATTTAGGCATCTGAAACTGCTTTAAGCTTTTAGACACTCTTTGTGCTCCATCCATTAAAAAGAACCTCATTTCTGTTGCTAAGTTTTTTCAAGATAATGGCACATCTGTTGAATTTTTTCTTTTTACTTTTGTTGTGAAGGACTTGCATACTCTGAAGCCGCTGGTACAAGGCTATAATAAAAGTGGATTGTATGAGTGGTGACATCCAAAATCCAAGAAACCATTCATTAGCCTTGCCTCCACAAAAGCTCCACTTCAACTCTGGCACTGTCGATTGGGTCATCCCCATACTTCAATTTTAAATTTTATTTTGAGAAATATTCTTTACCTGTTGTTGCTAGCAAAGAAAAGTTTGAACTTTGTAATGCTTGTTCTTCTAATAAAGCTCATCGCGTACCATTCTAACGACTCACTTTGTCTAGTAATGTTCCTTTTTAGATTATCTTTAGTGATTTATGGGGACCATCACCCATCTTATCGCTTGAAAAAAAGTTATATTACTATATTTTTGTTGATCAGTACACCAAATATACTTGGTTGTATACTCTTAATAATAAAAGTGAGATTGCGTCAATATTCCCAAAGTTTCATCCTTTAATAGAAATTTCTTCAAAACAAAAATTTCTTCTATTTATACAGATAGAGGGGGTGTGTTCATTGGTTTGCAGCCCTATCTGCAGAAACATGGCATTGAATACCTAATATCACCTCCCTATACACCACAACGTATTGCTACAGCTGAACGACGACATCGTCATATTCTTGAAACAGCTAAAACCCTTCTCCATGAGGCATCATTATCCCCCCCCCAAACTCTGTTCTTTTGCATGTCACTACGTTGTGTACCTTGTTAACCGACTTCACAACTCCCATTCTCAATAGTGTGTCACCCTACCAAAACTTATTTGGTCGATCTCCTGACTATAGCACCCTAAAGGTTATTTGTTGTCTCTGTTATCCATGGCTTAAATCTTATACTAAAAATAAACTTGAACCCCGATCTACCCCGTGTGTATATTTAGGTATCTCTTAGACTCACCATGCTCACATCTGCTTTGATCCCTTCCAAAACAAAATTTTTATAAGTCGAGATGTTCAATTTTTTGAAAAAGAATTTCCTTTAAAAAAAATGTTCTTCCATTTACATAAATACACTTCCCAATTAAACTAGGAAGTTGTTGACTCCAAAAAGGACACTTCAACACCAATTCTTACTCCTACTCCCTCTATTCCATCCCATATTCCAGTCCATGTAGAGTCCACCTTTAACAATAACACCTATTCTCCTAGCTATGCTCACTCTAATAGAAATGACCAAGTACCAGCAGTTGCAGAGACATCTACAACTCCCTATTTTGTACTGACCCAAAATTTTGTACGACCTCAATGGAGCATGGAAATTTAGTTTCGAAAAAGTTTTAGACTAAGGTGATGCTTCATGGGAGCCCTCACAGTCTGTGTGAGGTCATATGACCCATGTGGAGCCTCCATGGAGTGGCCCTTGGCCTTTGGAGGATGTTTGGCCCTTAAACATGGTCTTTTAAACTAAGGCACACCACACTTCGACCCCTCACGATCCATGTATCACTTCACGGATCGTGTTAGTGGGCCTTGGCTTGAAATCACACAATTTTGGCACCAAGTATAGACACATGGCCAAGTTCACAGCTCGTGTGGGGTGTCATGGCCCGTGTGGCCACCCGTAAGGCTTCCAGAGTGAAATTCTTCTAAGTATGGAATCACCACCTCATAACTTGATCTTGGAAATTTTCTAAGGAGAGGGGTACGGGCAGTGTCATGGCATGTGTGACACTACACGACCCATGTGGCCTCCCGTGAAGGTGATTTCGTTGAAAAATTCTAAGTATGGGATCTTCAAGCTCAAGCTATGTTTACTTTCAAGCCTTGAATTCAAGCTTATTATGTTGTTTAAGATCATCATGACACCAAGTAAAGTTCAAAGGAATTTCACTGGCTAAATTTTTCACAAGTACCGATAGAAGGGTCAACTTAAATGGTTATATATCTTAGCACAAAAAAAACTAGGTGGCCCACGGCCTATCAAATTAAAGCCCTTTGAATTCACTTTCCAACACATTGGGTTTCACCTTATTCCGAGTTTGGAGCAAGAGGTTATGCCCTTTTTTTAGAATCTGTCTGGGCTAGACTGGAAGCCTTCATGGACCGTGAAGAGCTTCACGACCCGTAAAGCCAACCATGTCAAGTTCAGTTTAAAATTTAAAGAGGTGTTTTATTGAGGTATTTTTGATATTTTGACCCATCCCCAAGGCTTTAAAGACCTTTTAAAGCCCCTTTTACATTCCTACACTAACTCTAAACCCCCATTCAAGACTAACACTTAGTTTCTAGAATAAGACTCTCAAAATTCTCTCCAAGTCTCACCTTCAATATTCAAGCTAGGATTCAATTGGGGTTTCAACTTCAAGATAAATTCTTCTCAAATTTCTCTTCCTAAGCAAGGCATGTGGGATTGATTCTTAGTCCCTTTCAACCAAGAAGACCAGAACTCTTTTCAATTGATTTTCATGGAATTTTTTTACTTTAAGTATGGGTTTTGAGAATTGTTGTTTAATAAATTCAATTGATGCATGATTTGTACTTTATTTTATGATTTTAAGTTACTTTATAAGCCATATTATGATGATTTACCTTGAAGTTATGAACATGCATGTCCCCTTTAAATCTTGATTTATACATATGTGATTTATATTATGATTTAAATGTGGATTTAATTATAGATTTGCTTCAATTTTGTATTATATTATTGATTTTAGATTGAATCTCAATGACACATGTTATTCCCACATCATTCATGGCATATGCATCTAAGGACATTAGATTTTATGGAAATTATAAAGTGGGTTAAGCCCAATTAGGTTCTATGATATGCTTTTTATAAGATATTGGTTATGACAAGAATGTGATCACATATATGTTAAAGATTCTGGATCTTTGAGCATTTTGGGTGCTTGCATCATTTCGTGTATGTAGATGAGCTATTCCTATGCATGAGTATTTTGACTAAGAGCTATGGTTTGGCTTTTGAGCCTAAATTTGCATTGAAAGTATTTGAAATGACTATTGTCTTTTGAAAGCATGTATATATATAAGTATACATATTCTTATGGGATGCCGACTTAGCACCGATGGATTGAGGGTTCATTCTCTCTCCTTGAACTATGTGCCTAACATAGGTTATGCTAAAATCCAATTCGAAATGGGGTAGCCCGTAAAGAAGGTTGCTTCATAGAAATGGGGGTGCTCGCAAGGTGAAGTGTGATATGATATCATATGTTATATGTGAAAATCCTATCCAAAATGGGGTAGCCCATAAGGAAGGTTGTTTCATACAAAATGGGGGTGCCCGTAAGGTTATAAGTATTGTTTATTTTTGGCAATTAGACCACCTCTTTACCGGTGAGGAGATTTCATCAGGATTCAAAGTAATAGCTCGCAGGTCTTACTCTTGTCAATTGAGGTCACATCCCCACTATATATGAGCATTATGGCAATTCATGCATCATGGACTTCATGGCATATTGTATATTGTTCTTCTCTGGATATATGATTCTTTCTATACTATGTTTTCTTGTCATCTAACATTGAAATGCAAGTTTAATAAATCATATGCATTACACGCCCGCATACTTAGTACATTCAAACGTACTAACGTGTACCTTTTGCCCGCATGATTTCACCATGTAGGAACTGAGGGCTACGGTCATCTTCTGTTTGCTGGTTAACTTGAACTTGGAGATTCGATATTAGTGGTAAGTCCTATCTTCCAAGGAAAAACCACCTTCCTTCTACATATGTTGTTTTACCTTTACTTTCTGAATTGAGGGTGAGCCTGGGACATGTCTTGGCACCCGTCTTATCTTAAAGTAGAGACATTATTTGACATCCCATAAACTATTGCAAACTCTTTACGTTATGTGTGGTATATGAAGCTTTGCTAAGGTTACCTATTCTTATTGGTTATCTTGTATATGTTATGGAATTGTCAATTGATATGATTGTTGAAATAGGAGTATGGAAGGTCGTACGTCCCGTATTACCCCCATAGAGTGAGTCCTACTTATCCGCCCTTAGTCCTTGTGTGCTACGTGCGATGTGTTTCCATGTTAATCCCTTTCTCTATGATATCCCTATAGCGTGAGTCCTAATTTCCCATCACTTAAATCTATGTGTTTACTATTAGAATGCACTTTTGAACCGATGATCTGGATTTAAATACTTTGAGGCTTTTTTGGGTGACTCTCGGGTTCCCATTCGCTGTGTCACTTCTAGGCCCTGGGTATGGGTCATGACAAAGATGGTATCGAAGCCCTAGGTTTATAAATAGTCCTCGGAGTCCAACATGCCATGTCAGATAGAGTCTTATTCATAGGTGGGAAGCACGCCGCATCTATTGATAGGAGGCTACAAGGCGTTTTAGGAATTGTTTCACTTTTTCATGATTCATATCGTGCCATGGAACGTGTCTTGAGATTTCCTATTCCCATCCCTCCCTATTGAATAGGGAGAGTTAATTTGGGCTCGTAATGCAATCCAGGAAGGAAGATGTTGTAGATCTTATAGATGAAGTCAAAAAAAGAGTTGGTCAAGGACGTGCATTGTTTGACATACTTGCTCCTTTGGATATTCGATGTTTTCTTAAATTGGCTAGTTATGACGGGAGGTTTGTTGAAGGTTTTTCATCTAATGCATCTTCATTGGCCTAGTTGACCCAAAAGAAGGCCAAGTTTGTATGGTCGGAGGAGTATGAGAAGAGTTTCCAGACTTTGGGAGATCGGCGTACATCGACTCCTGTTTTAACTTTACTGAATGCTTAGATGGGTTGGTGGTGTATTGTGATGCTTGTCGCATTTGGTTGGGTTGTGTATTTATGTGACACGGTAAGGTGATAGCTTATGCGTCAAGGCAATTGAAGGTGCATAAGCGTAATTACCCGACTCATGCTCTTGAGTTAGTGGCGGTGGTGTTTATTTTGAAGATTGGGAGATACTATTTGTATGGGGTGCATGTCAATGTTTTCACCAACCACAAGAGTTTGCAACATGTGTTCACTCAAAGGGATCTCAACTTGAGGCAGAGAAGATGGTTGGAACTCCTAAAAGACTACAACATGAGTGTTCAATATCACCCCAACAAGGCCAATGTTACAGTCGATGCTCTTAGTAGGCTATCCTATGGGAAATGTGGCTCCTATTGATGAAGGGAAGAAAGAGTTGGCAAAGGATGCTTACCATTTGGCTAGATTGAGTGTTAGGTTGGTCGACTCTAATGATGGTGGTATTCATGTTCAGAATGGGGTCGAACCTTCGGTGGTTATTAATGTTAAGGATAAGAAAGATCTAGATCCGTCATTTCTTGGATTGAAGAGTTGGTTGCCAAAAGAATAAGATAGAGATTTCCTCCCAAGGGGGAAATGGTGCGCTTCGGTATCAAGGTCAGTTATGTGTTCCGGATGTGGATGATCTTAGGAAGGTGATCATGAGTGAGTCCCATAACTCTCATTATTTGATTCACTCGGAGTCGTCTAAGATGTATCAGGAGTTAAGGGAAGGATATTGGTGACATGGTACAAAGAAAGGCATAACCAGGTTTGTACCCGAATGCTCTAATTGTCAACAAGTGAAGGTAGGGCACAAAAGGATCGGTGGCTTGACTCAAGACATTGAGATTTCTACTTGGAAGTGGGAGGATATGAATATGGATTTTGTGGTTGGTTTGCCCTTGACCAAAGGTAATTTGACTCCATTTGGGTTATCTTGATTGCATGACTAAGTCGGCTCATTCCTTACTAGTCAAGACTACTTTTAGCGTCGAAGATTATGCAATGTTGTACATCCAAGAGTGGGTGAGGTTGCATGGTGTGTCTAGGTCTATCATATCGAATCGCGGTACACAACTTACTTCTCACTCTCGGAAATCATCTCAAGGAGGGCTTGGCACTAAGGTGAAGTTAAGTACCACTTTTTATCCTTGATCAATTGGGCAAGCCGAGAGGATAATTCAAACTTTAGAGGACATGTCGGGGTTTTGTGTGTTAAAATTCAAGGTTAACTGGGGTGATTATCTACCACTTCTTGAGTTCGCTTACTATAATTTCCTTCATGCTAGCATTGTATAATACCGTTTGGGGCTTTATAGAGTAAAAATGTAGATCTCTGGTGAAGCGGAGTGAGTTAAGATGAAATGACTTCTATAGGCATAGATTTAGTGTTGTAGGCTACAAAAGAGTGAAATTGATTAGAGAAAGGTTAAAGATGGTTCAAAGTCATTAAAAGTCTTATTTGGATGTTAGGAAGAAGTATCTTGAGTTTTTTATTAATTATTAGGTGCTTATGAAGGTCTCACCTATAAGGGTGTGGTGCATTTTCGGGAAGGAGGGAAATTTAAGCCCCCCGTGTGTCTGTCCTAATGAGATTGTTGAGTGAATTGGGAATGTGTCTTATAGGTTGGATTTTCCTCCGCATTTGAGTTCTATTCACCCGCTTTTTCCACGTGTCTATGTTGAGAAAGTTGGTTGGTGATCCTTGTACTACTGTGTCTTTGAAAGGTGTTGAGGTTGAGAAGAACTTGTCTTTTGAAGAAGTTTTGGTTGAGATTTTGGATAGGCAAGTAAAGCGGCTTCGTAACAAGGATATGGCTTCGGTGAAGGTACTTTAGAGGAATCAACATGTGGGAAGTGCTACGTGGGGAGTGGAATCAAGTATGATGCAACGATACCTTTATCCTTTCCAATCTACTCAAGCCTATGATATAAGGTTTTTCCTATTCTGAATGGTCGTAACTCTTTCACTCTTGAGTTTCATGACATGACATGCATACATGTGCACGAAAATGATTTTTAAGATGTTTTGAATGATTTAAATACGTTTTGATATTAATATTAAGGACTTTATGATTTTCAAATAATGAACTATGCATTGTACTCTGTGTTCGGACGTTTCATGTTCTAAGTCAAGCCTTGTTATTGCACATTTGAGGCCGAATGTTCCCAAGGGGGATATGATGTAATGGCCTAAAAGTTTTTACGACCTCAATGGAGCATGAAAATTTAGTTCCCAAAAAGTTTTGGACCAAGTTGACGCTTCATGGGAGACCTTATGGTCCATGTGAGGTCACACGGCCCGTGTGGAGCCTCCACGGAGTGGCCTTTAGCCTTTAGAAGATGTTTGGCCCTTAAACGTAGTGTTTTAAACTAAGGCACACCACACTGGACCCCTCACGGTCCGCATGACACTTCACGGACTGCATGGTGGGCTGTGTGGTGGCCTTGGCTTGAAATCCCACAATTGTGGGACCAAGTATGGTCACACTGCCAAGTTCACGGCTCGTGTGGGGTGTCACAGCCTGTGTGGTCACCCGTAAGGCTTTTAGAGTGAAGTTTTTCTAAGTATGGAATCACCGTCTCATAACTTGATCTTGGAAATTTTCTAAGGAGAGGGGTACGGCAGTGTCAAGGCCCGTGTGAATTTCCAAAGGAGAGGGGTACGGCAGTGTCAAGGCCCCTGTGACACTACACGACTCGTGTGCCCTCCCGTGAAGGTGACTTCGTTGAAAAATTCTAAGTATGGGATCTTCAAGCTCAAGCTAAGTTCACTTTCAAGCCTTGAATTCAAGTTTATTTATGTTGTTTAAGGCCATCATGACAACAAGTAAAGTTCAAAGGAATTCCACTGGCTAAGTTTTTCACAAGTACCGATAGAAGGGTCAACTTTAAATGGTCATATATCTTAGCACAAAAAAAAAACTAGGTGGCCCACGACCTATCAAATTAAAGCCCTTTGAATCTGTTTTCCAACATATCTGTTTTCACCTCATTCCGAGTTTGAAGCAAGAGGTTATGCCCTTTTTTGTAGAATCTGTCTGGGCTAGACTGGAAGCCTTCACGGACCGTGAAGAGCTTCACGACCCCTGAAGAGCTTCACGACCCGTGAAGCCAACCGTGTCAAGTTCAGTTTAAAATTTAAAGGGGAATTTAACTAAGGTATTTTTGATATTTTGATCCATCCCCAAGGATTTTAAAACCTTTTTAACCCCCTTTACATTCCTAAACTTCTCCTACACTTATTCTAAACTCTCATTCAAGACTAATGCTTAGTTTCCAGAATAAGACTCTCAAAATTCTCTCCGAAGCCCAAAATTATGGAATTGTTGATTATGTAGCGGTTGACGGAAGAAAAAAGGAAAATGAAATGTACGCAAATTACGCAAAGCTGTTGTGATAAGTCTCACCTTCAAGATTCAAGCTAGGATTCAATAGGGGTTTCTACTTTAAGCTAAATTCTTCTCAAATTCCTCTTCCTAAGCAAGGTATGTTGGATTGATTCTTGGTCCCTTTCAACCAAAAGACCCAAACTCTTTTCAATTGATTTTCATGAAATTTTGCTTACTTTAAATATGGGTTTTAAGAATTATAGTTTAATAAATTCAATTGATGCATGAGTTGTACTTTATTTATGATTTTAAGTTACATTAAGCCCTATTATGATGATTTACCTTGAAGTTATGAAGTTATGAACATGCATGTCCCCTTTAAAGCTTGATTTATGCATGAGTGATTTATATTATGATTTAAATGTGGATTTAATTATGGATTTACTTTGATTTCATATTATATTATTGATTTTAGATTGAATCTCAATGACCCATGTTATTCCCACACCGTTCATGGCATATGCATCTAAGGACATTGGATTTTATGGAAATTATGAAGCGGGTTAAGCCCAATTATTTTCTATGATATGATTTTGATAAAAAAATTAGTTATGACAAAAATGTGATCACATATATATCAAAGATTATGGCTCTTTGAGCATTTTAGGTGCTTGCACCATTCCGTATATGTAGATGAGCCATTCGTATGCATGAGTATTTTGACTAAGAGCTATGGTTTGGCTTTTGAGCCTAAATGTGCATTGAAAGTATTGGAAATGACTATTGTCTCTTGAAAGCATGTATATATATAAGTATACATATTATTATGGGACGCCGACTTAGCACCGATGGATTGAGGGTTCACTCTCTCTCTTGAACTATGTGCCTAGCATAGGTTATGCTAAAATCTTATCTGAAATGGGGTAGCCCGTAAGGAAGGTTGCTTCATACGAAATGGGGTGGCCCGTAAGGTGAAGTAATGGTTTACCTTTGGCAAGTAGACCACCTCTTTACCGGTGAGGGGATTTCATCAGGATTCCAAGTAATAGCTTGCTTGGTCTTACTCTTGTCGGTTGAGGTCACATCCCCAGTGTATATGAGCATTATGGCAATTCATGCATCATGGACTTCATGGCATATTGTGTACTATTCTTCTTTGGATATATTATTCTTTCTATATTATATGCCCTTGTCATTTAACATTGAAATGCAGGTTTAATAAGTTATATGCATTATATGCCCGCATACTTAGTACATTCAAACGTACTAATACATACTTTTTGCCTACATGATTTCACCATGTAGGAACTGAGGACTACGATCATCTTCCGTTTGCTGGTTAACTTGAACTTGGAGATTTGATATTAGTGGTGAATCCTACCTTCCAAGGAAAAACCACCTTCCTTCTACATATGTCGTTTTACGTTTGCTTTCTTAATTGAGGGTGAGCCTGGGACATGTCTTGGCCCCCGTCTTATCATAAAGTAGAGGCATTGTTGGATACCCCATAGACTATTGCGAACTCTTTACGTTATGTGTGGTATATGAAGCTTTGCGAAGGTTACCTATTCTTATTGGTTATCTTGTATATGTTATGGAATTGTCGATTGATATGATTGTTGAAATGGGAGTGCAGAAGGTCCTAAGCCCCGTATTGCCCCCATAGAGTGAGTCCTACTTATCCGCCCTTAGTCTTTGTGTGCTACGTGCCATGTGTTTCCATGTTAATCCCTTTCCCTATGATATCCCCATAGCGTGAGTCCTACTTTCCCGTCCCTTAGATCTATGTGTTTACTATTTGAATGCACTTTCGAACAGATGATGTGGATTTGGATACTTTGAGGCTTGTTTGGGTGACTCTCGAGTTCCCATTCGCCGTGTCACTTCTAGGCTCTAGGTACGGGTCGTGACATATTTCTTCTCCTAATCAACTTCCTGTTTCTTCTTCTCTAAATAAGCTTGTACACATAAGCCTTTGCTTACATACCAGCGACGAAAAAGTGCAGCTACCAAACTGCAATCACAACTACCGATCCCAACCACTGGAGAAGCCATTCCTCCATTCCTGCCGCCCCTAAATATATAGTTCCCATCCCACACACCAAGAAGTTGATCCCTCTTTATCAACACCTGCTGCTCTGGTTCCACCATCATCTTCAAATCGAATTATAACTCACTCCCAGAATAATATCTTCAAGCCTAAAAGAAATCTTTCTTTTCTGACCCATTTGACTACTAGTCCCGTAACATTCAAACAAGCCGATAAACATATAGAGTGGCAATAAGCAATGAAAGTAGAGTATGATGCCTTGATAAGAAACCAGACTTGGGAGCTCGTCCCGCAAGACGCGTCAAGAAATGTTGTGGATTGCAAATGGTTGTATAGGATCAAACAAAAAGTAGATGGACCTCTAGACCGTTTCAAAGCCCGTCTAGTTGCCAAAGGGTTCACGCAGTGCCCTGGCTTAGATTTTCATGAGAGATTCAGCCTTGTTGTCAAACCAACAACAGTAGGATTGGTGCTAACTATTGCAGTGCAAAACAATTGGCCAATCCATCAACTTGATATCAATAATGCTTTCCTCCACAGAAAATTGGACGATCAAGTTTTTATGTCTCAACGCCTAGGCTTTATTAATCCCCAATTTCCAACTCATGTCTGCAAATTGAAGAAGGCTATCTATGGCCTCAAGCAAGCGCCCTGGGCTTGGTATAATGCTCTGCATGAACATCTGCTAAAAATGCACTTTGTCAGAACAAAATCTGACACGTCTTTATTTGTATGGAAGCATCTGGCTGTAAGCATTTATGTGCTTGTCTATGTTGACAACATCATAATCACTGGAACCATCCAAAAGTGATTAAATTTGTCATCCATTCCTTGGCAAAAAAAATTTCACTGAAAGATCTTGGCTATCTAAACTTCTTCTTGGGTGTTGAGGTTAAGCAAATACCAGATGGCCTCATTCTGTCTCAATCCAAATACATTCTGGAAATTCTTTCCGACCTGGACATGGACAATTCTAAAACTGTTTCCACTCCCATGTGTTCCAGTGTACCACTTCGAGCAGCTGATGGCTCACCACCTACTGATGTCACGCGCTACCGGTGCACCCTTGGCAAATTGCAGTATCTGTCCCTCACTCGGCCTGACATATCTTATGTAGTCAATAAATTGTCACAATTTATGCATACTCCCACCGATGACCATTGGAAAGAAGTTAAAAGAGTACTACGGTATCTCAAAGAAACTGCAAGTTCAGGGACTTCACATCTCTCGTAGCTCTGACTCCAATTTGTATATGTATGCTGATGCTGACTGGGCTGGTAATCCAAATGACAGAATCTCTACATCAGGTTACATACTTTTCTTTGGACCAAATCCAATCAGTTGGTCATCAAGAAAACAGCATGCAGTGGCTCGCTCATCTACTGAGGCAGAGTATAAATCAGTTGCCAATGCACTTGCAGAGATTACATAGGTGGAGAAACTTACTTCATGAGTTACATGTGACCATCTTGAATACGCCGACAATATGTGATGAAAATGTTGGAGTCACTTATTTATCCCAGAATCTAGTGTTCCATACCCGTATGAAACATGTTGCTGTAGATTTTGCGTATGTCCGTGATCAGGTTCAAGCTAATCGAGTTCATTACTCATACTCGTGCTTGCGATCAACTTGTTGATACCTTCACCAAACCACTGCCTAAATCAGCCTTTACCAGGTGTCATTCGAAGTTAGGCATTGTTACACCTTGCCTAACTTGAGGGGGTGTATTAACTATATGAATTTACTGCTTGTTACTAGTTGTATTTTTTGGAGCACATTTAGGATAGTTGTTAGCTTCAGTTAGTTGTAGATAATGTGTAGATAGTTGTCTGCACTTTAGGTCCAGTTAGTTCCTACACTTTGTATTTAAAGGTTTGTCGCCAGATTTAATAGTATCAACCTTTGACCTTCTCATCTAAATCTTTATAGTAGAGTTCCAAGGCTTCCAAGCAAGTTCTTCTTCCAAAGCTTAAATGAGGGTATCCTATCACTCTCATGTCTAATTGTTTTTTATTTCTCAAGAATTCTTTAAAAAATTTTGAAGTATAGCTAGGATTTTTTAAGAAATTATGATCTCTCTTCATTAATTCACAATTTGATTATTTCTTTTTAGTCTTAGAATCTTATTACACCAATTTAGCACGATTCCTGTGGTTCCTTGAATATCCATGGCTTTTAAACATGAAAACTAGAATGATATCAATTTCAACCTCAAATGACTTATCTTATGGTATGATATTTGATTTTAGTCTCGCATATGATTCAATACATAGATGATTTTATGAGCATCATAGGTATGTATGTCATATTTGGCAAGGACTATTTAGTAGCAAAAGGACACGTATTTAAAAAACCCAAGTCCCATAACTATGAGCCACCATAGATTTGAGTATACCGCTTTGTCGAACAACTCCATATGACTCTAACAGGCACATTTTAGAGGATCTATATAGATATGATATGGTTCTATATCCTGGCAAGGCATCCAACTGAAATTATAAGTTGGGCACCGCGAGCTCACGTAATGTATGTCGGTTATAAGAAATTCTTCAATTTATGCACCTCATTACCATATGTTCTTAATTGTATATGGTTCATTTCAAGTATGTAATTTTACGAAGATGATTAAGCTACTAATTTAAACTCATCTTGACATTTATATGCTTTGAAAAGACTCTAAGTTGACGCTTATGCATGTACATCCATCTGTTTCTTTTTAGTTCCTCTATTTTGATTATGATTTTTCAAGTCTTTCTTGCTACTCCTCCATATATTATTTTACATGAGTATGCTGGCGTCAGATATTTCATACTCAGTACATTTCAAATACTAACGCATACTTTCTTTACATTGCATCCTTTTATGATGTAGATTTCGACCCCCATTTCTAGACCCGTGGCTAGTGTGGTTGCCCTTTTTCCAGTCAGCTATTCGTGAGTCCTTGTTTTGGGGACTTCATAGATTCAGTATTAGACTTATTTTATTGTTGGTCGTTTGACCTTGATGGTAGCTGCAGGCCATGTACTGGCAGACTTGTTCCTTCATTCTATTTAGTAGAGGTTCTATTCAGATATAAAAATTGTAGCCTCATGGATCTTTTGACTTTCATAGTTCAGCTTTTTGTTAAACATGTGTTATAGCATTCCCTTAGTTTTCATATAGTATGCTTAATATTTATGCGAAGGATTAGCTTGAGATCGCTTGTGGTTCTAGGTATCATGTCTCAACTAGGATGTGGACCCGGATCGTGACAATAAAAGTCTGTCATTTTAACCTTTCTGCAGATTGTTTGGTTTTTGTCGCCATTGTTCTCTATGAGACGTTAGGCCAACGTCCCCCTCTGTTTTTGTAACCTTTGAATGTTATAGATATGGTAAGGGTCAAGCCTAACTCTCCTCACCGGTAAAGTATTGACTTAATTTTTTTTTTAAAGAGCATTTAATTGAAAATTCAGTCAATTTCTTGAATTGAAAATACCATAAGATGGTATACAAATTTTCCTGTTTCAGGCATGTAATACTAAAAAAAGAAAATGGGAAAATAATAAAATCTTGTTGAATCATTTAGCCCGGGGAAATAACAACCCAAACGACCAAACCATATAAATATCATCTTCTTCTTCACTAAATCAATCCCAATTTTCTGAAAATTCTCATACTTTGCTCCAAGAAAATATGCAGAACCCCAGAAACCAATTCAATTTCCAAGAAATTGGTTCTTCTTCGAGAATTGTAGAGGGGAATGATTATCTTGGTGGAGAAGTTGGCATAAGGGTCATTAATCCAGAGACTTGGGATACTTATCTTCGCATCAAGGAAATCGGTTCTTCTTCTAATGGGCTGTGTCGTGTTTACAGAGCTCTCCATTCCAAATACTTAGAGGAATTGATATGCGTTGTGTTACCGTATACGTCACAAGGATCCATCCGTTACATGATCGCCACTCATCCCTACAACAATTTTCCAGAGGATCTCATTGCTCTTGTTCTGCTTATTCGTCTACGAGACAGACTTCATGTTCAGACCAATCCAAGACCTCATAATGCTGAAGATGAATTGGTTCATCTCGACGATGCTACTGCTGAAATGCTGATTAAATTAGCATTTGAAGCATCCATTTACAACGAGACTGAAAACATCAATTGGATTATAAAGTTCGAAGAAAGCTACGATTCTGACGAAACCAGTTCATTTTTGGATCCGAAGAGTATTTCCAAATGGGGTGCTGCGCCAGAGGTGTTTGCGAGTGAAAATGAGAATAACAGAGGACCAAAATCTGATATGTGGTTACTAGGAATAACAACACTGGAATTGGCATATGGGAATTTACCTGTGAGGAATCGCAGAGACTTGGAACGTATAATCAAGAAGATAAGGGAGAAGAAGAAATTGCCAAAATCACTTGAAGAGCTGCTGGTCGTCAAGAAGAAGAAAGGGGGATTCGAGAAAGAGTTGAATTCGGTTAAACGAAAAAAAAGGGTGTTTTCGGAGGAGTTTGAGGAGATGGTTGTTGCTTGTCTTACAGAGAATCCAGAGGAGAGGCCAAGTGCTGATGAGCTTTTAAATGCTCCATTCTTTACTAGAGCTACTGAAAAGTTTAAGCAATTTGTGTTGAATGGTAATAACTGAGGAGTGGGAGATAAAAAAGGAACTAGACATTTATATTTGATGTACATGAAATTGAACTTTTGCTGGATTTGTCATCTGATTCTTTTATCTTTTTCATATTGATGATACGTTTAATTTGTATGTTCCTGTGAATAATGCATTAATGTCTGCATAAATTCATTTCAATGCCAAATGAGTTCTGATTCTCCAAAATTGAGTTTTTTCTTAAGCATAAAGCCAATAAAAGTTTGTTTTTCAATTTGTTCTTGTCATCTGGTAGTGTCATGTGCTTTGTTTGCTTTGATAATTGTAGGTAGTGATCTGTCCATTTCTTTTATTAAAGTAATCCAACTGCAGAAGAACGTACACTGAACAATATAGGAACAAACAAACATATAAATTATTAGAGTGGTAAGAATTAAAAGAGAATACAGTAGCTTAACCAAATCGATGGTTTGACCAGCCACTGCTAATACCTACTTCAAAAGTTAAGCTTGCCATGATACATTTTTAATGTTCAATAAAATCATGTAATTTGTCGAACTACGTTTAGTCCACTTCAATTGGAACTAAATCATTTAACAAACTTAATATCCTTGAAATAGGATCCAGAGCTTTCTCTAACTTTGCTCCATGGTGTTCCCCCAAAGAATGGAACATCATAAATTCTCATCATGCATTTCATTTGTATATAGTACTATTGGGGTTATATAGCTATATCACTCTATCAATTTAATACTCCTTCATTATATGCTTTTTAACAAAATACTCTGGCTGTTTGTTATTATCACTTTGTATACAATCAAATCTTTTACATAGGAATAACAACTTTTGTTTTTCAATTGATGCTACTCATGAAGATTGGTGAATTCATATGGGTGAAGGTGGCATGATTGTTGTAATGGTAATATTTTAGTACCTATTTGATTAAATACGTTGGTATAACAATTTAAACCCGCAAATTATATTATGCTCAACTTGCAATTTTGTTAATTCTACTTCTTGAAACAATTGCGCTGTATACGTGTATTTCATGTTTGTTGAAAGTTTCTGCTTTGACCCATTAATTGCACTGTAAAATCTTTCTACTCACTGGTGTTGACGTTATTAAAGTTCCCAAATACAAAAAGAATGGTGCTACCAACTGTAACTGGAAAGAACATCTCCTAAAATGAATTAGAAGCTAATTTTAGTGAAGTTGACAGACCAAATAATTTTTGTATATTTCTATCTTTGTTTGTAGTCCAATCTGAATTCATTTAAGTATGAATGCAAATATATACCATCGATGGTGATTTTTTTTGTAAGTAGTAAAGTGAGGTGTACAGAAATCAAAATAAATACAAAACATATTTGTTAATTACTCACTCCTTAGTTCCCATTTTATTGCTTCCGCGCTGATTTTTAGATTATAGCGTCCTATGATGAATAAACGTTCATGTTATATATTTGAAGTTTAAAAGTTATATATGATCAATAAACGTTCATATTCGTTCTACATTTTTTGTCACCTTTCTTCATTCACATTGTTACTTTTAGCTTCATTTGTAATATTTTTTTCTTATTTCTTTAGAGTTATTCTTTCATTTGACATTAAAAACACTATTTACTTTTTCGAGTTAATTCCTATTCGACAAATAAATGACTATAAATAAAAAATTATTACATACGATAATACTTTCAGATTTTATAATTTGAGTCTTCATATGGTTGATAATTATACTTGCTTGACCACAAATATAAGTTGCATAATTTTTAAAATACTTTTTTGATTTACTTGATTAGCCATTGGAATCTACTTCACTACCTCAGTACCTCCTCTTTTGGGTAGGTTTTTAAGAAATTAACACAAATTTTAATTTATTGAAATGCACAATCCTTATATATTATTATGATGAAAAGTTTAAACTCATATATTATATCCTTAGCATGTAATATTTTAAATTTTAGCATGCCAATATATGTACTGTACTTTAATAATTGTACATAAACAAAGAATTTATTTGTCATTTATTTTTTGATAATTAGAAGCGATTTATTATTTCTTGAATGTTAAATTTTTTATAAAAGAATTAAAAGAAAGCTTATTATGAACAGGAATCAAGTTCAATGGGATTGATGTGCTATTCGGAAAAAATTTAAAATTGTATAAAAAAATAATTAAATTTTTAATAGTCAACAGAAAAATTTAAACTAATTAACTTGAAATACACGTGCGAAGCACGTGTTCTATTTCAAACATAGTCATGAAAATATCTTGGAATAGTAGTAACTCTTCCGGATCTTCTTAGTAGAGGAGGAGAAACTGGTAGAGAAGGAGAAGAAATTGGTGTAAATAGAAGGAGAGGATAGAGAAGTGGATTGACATTGAAAATTATGAGGAGAAAGAGATGAGGTTAAGAGAGATTAAGTAAAAACTGAAGGAGAGATAAAAGTTGGAGATGTTTGATCAAATATATCTGAAGAAAAAGAAGTAAAGAGAGGTGGAGTAGGAGAGATCAAGGAAGTTAAAAGGATAATGTTGCTCATAAAAATGAACATATTTAGAGGTAAAGACCTTCCTAGTATAAATATCCAACACTTTATGCCCCTTCTGACTCGTAGGATAACCTAAAAAGTACAAGGCACAACCCTGGGTACAAATTTAGCTCTATGATGAGCAAGTGTAGAAACATAGCACAAATAAATAGAACTTCTGAGATTTTCATAAGGAGACTGAACAAAGAAAATTTGATACAGAGTTTTTCCTTTAAGAACTCTAAAAGGTAAACTATTGATCAAATGAGTGGCTGTGAGAATGGACTCCCCCCAATAACAAATAGGTAAATGACACTGAAACATAAGACCTTGAGCGAGTCAAGTAGGTGTCTATGCTTTCTCTCCACAACCCCATTCTATTGGGGTGTGGCAACACAGGAAGTTTGACGTAAAATACCCTAAGATCTAAAGAATTGTTCTTCATGATGACCTTTGCCTAGTTTCATGGCATTGTCAAATCTAATGCATTTGACTTGTATTTGAAACTGCCTTTCAACCATGATTAGAAAGTCTTTTGAAATAGAGAAGGCATTACTCTTAGTGCCCATAAAACGTCTCCAGGTATCCCTACGGAAATCATCAACTATAGTCAAGAAGTACCTAAAAATCACTATAAGTGGAAGATTTATAAAGATCCCAAGTATCAATATATGTCAAGTCAAAAATTTGCCTAGAATGAATCTGGATGAGAGTGAAAGGTAATCTGGTTTGTTTTGCTTTATGACACATATCACAGACAAAATCGGAATTGGAATGGAATTTGATGAAACCAAGACTTTTCATTACTGAATAGGCATATGTGCTAATGTTACATGCCATAGGTCTACATAAGGAGCAACCCTGACTTCACTAAAAACCTGATTGTTCTTCATTAAGTGTCCTTGTAATAGAAAATAATTAGGGAGTAAAGAGGATATCACAAGTGTATTGAGTGCACATCTGTTGACAGATAATAAATTGTATTTGGAAACTAGGATATAAAGTACATTTCAAAGTGTTAAGTTGGGAAGAATTGAGACACTTCCCGTAAGGGTCACAGAGGTCCTGAGAGAATTAGTCAAAGTGATTGGCAAAGGTACATGAAGAGGAATTAGAGAGATTGACTTAGAGTCAGAACACATATGTTCTGAAGCACCTGAATCAACGGTCCAAGTGCTAAAATTAAAAACTGGTCGGCATAAACCAGAATATTTAAGGATTACACTAGCATAAACCAGAATATTTAAGGATTTGCGCTAGCTGTTGCTGAAGCATTAAATCTACCTGTTGATATTCCTGGTTGTTCCATTATAACGTCTTTGGCAACCTGTTTCAGCCAATTCAGCATATTGTTCCTTGTTAAGTTGATCAAGGATGTTATTTGTTGGTCCCTTTTATTATGTCATATTCGTGACCTCATTGTCTTCATTTGTGAAAGCTCCATTGACCCTTCCTTGAAACCCTTTGGTTTAATAAAATCAAATTCTTTTGTCTTAGTGACCTCAAAGTCATCAGGGAAACCAGTCGTCCTATAACAATCATTATATATATGTCGAGTCTTGCCACAGAATGTGCAGAACACATTAGGATCATAGTTTGCCTTTCTTCCCTTATTCTTGAAGTTTTTCTCTGCCACTCCTTTGATTCTTGTTGAAATTTCTCTGTTGTGGGGTGAAAACTCTTTTTGAGACAAGATTTCCTGATTTCTGAAGCGGTCTACTTTGTGAGGTAGTCATAAATCCAATTGCATCATTAGAATGTGAGTTGCGTGCATAGGTTTCCCTTTGATTTTTATCTTATAACAGCAAAGAGTATCCATAATCAATATTAGGCAATGTGTTTATCATCAAAATGTTTCCCTGAGCTTGGCATAAACATCGTTGAGACCTATGATAAATTAAATCAACCTCTGATCCTCTAAGTACTTAGTTAATTTGGATTTTGCTTCACAAACACATACAGAAGAACAACATATCATAAGATTAAGAGCATCTAGTTCATCCCACAAACGTTTCAGTTTAGTAAAGTAACTTGCTACATCAGTGTTTTCTTGAATAGTTTCTGATAGTTCCTTTTGTAAATGATATGACTTAGCACCATTAGTTCTTCCAAATATGTGCTCTAAGCTGTCCCACGATTCTTTAGTTATTTTAGAGAAAATAACAATATCTAGAAATTTCTTTATTAGAGAGTTAAATAACCATGATATGACCATATCATTGCAGCAAATCCACTGTTCATACTGTGGAGACTTCAGATCTAGTGCAGCACAAATTTCATAGATAAATCCAAGTTTCTTCTTAGCAAATAAAGCAATGAGTATGGATCTTTGTAGGTCATTTTTGTGTTGTTGCATCTTTATCATCAGTTAGAGCATTTTTATAGCAACCCCAAGTCATTTATGACATGTTGGCACTAATAGTTCGATCACTTGGTAGTTTGTTATGAAGACGTGTAGTTTTCTGTGATGGAAGGCCTATTAAAGTTGAAAAATTGAGTTTTAAAGTAAAGTATGGGTAAACGGCCTCAGAACATAATTTTAACAATTTCATCAGCTCCAAAATGGCCAAATTAGGCTATAAGCATGGTTGGTTTGAGTACTGAGGTTTTTCGGTGTTAGTTTATACCATATTTTGCATTTTAGCCTTCAAAATATGCCATTACTTGACTTTCATCAACATTCTTGAAAAATATATCTGACTGAAATTCTAACAACGCAGTTAGTTTTGGAACATCAAGTTTGGTTGGAACAACCTTTCATTCTGTTCCCGAGGTTTCCAAGTGCATTTTGGACCCCTTGGTGGAAATTGACTAATTATGAACTTAGAAAGTGGGACCCCATTCGATTATAACAACTTCGTGTGTGAATTTTGACGACATCAATAAATTCAAAACATCAACTTTGGTGGGGTTACATAGTTTATTTTCGTGTATTGGATTCCGGATGAGTTTTGGACACCCCATCGAGGAATTTGAAATAGCTAAAATCTAGTGCAGGCACTATAGTGCTCCACGACCACAAAGACCTTGGCCGCGTTCGTGGAGGCCAGCTGGCTAGTACTCAGTGATGCGGAGGTCGGGTAGCCTAATGCTCCACATTTGTGGAGGTCAAGTGACCTTATGCTCTGGGTTCGCAGAGGGCCGGGAAGGTCATTTGTGTTGAACTCCACGATCACGGGGTTTTGTTCACTACGGTTGTGTAGAATAAGTTGAGGCAGTATATGTCAGCTATAATTTCCAAAATTTGACCAAGTTGAAGAAAAATTCAATCGGCGATAAATGATCATTCGAAGGACAAATCAGATGATTCAAAAGGCTAACTTGTGTGGAATTTTGAAGAGAACGTCGTGAAAGTGTCAGAAATTACATTTGGCATGTTGCTCGAGGCAATTTACTATTTTTGTTGTTGTGTATTGATGTTAATTATTAGAAACTTCAGAAATTTATTGCTCGATTGTTATGGATAGGATTTTAGTGAAATTTGAGTCTATCTAGTGAGGTTTTTTTAGATGATCTTAGTGGTGTTGTCAAAATCTTTTGATTGGGTTGCATTCGAGGTAAAATTACGTTAGAACCTGCTGCCTTGTTTGTTAAACATTTGAAGAGAAATGTCGTCATTGTTTGGGTTATTTTATGCTGATTTACGTATTGAATTGAGCTCTAATTTAAGGTATGGGTTCGGGTAGCTGTAAGAATCATTGTATAGAGTTCTTCCTAGATTCTAGGAGCGAGCCCCAATTTTCCCTTTATATCCCCAACATTAGTAAATGTCTATTTCTTGTGATTTTGGTGTCAAAATGACCGTATTAAAATGTGATTCTATTTTTGACAACCTAGCAGCATTTTGAGGCCACTCAAAAAGGTAAAGCACCTGCACAATGATTTGGAGCACACGAGATAAGCATTTAGGTAGGCTACTGTCATGACCGGGACCTAGGGCCTAGAAGTAATACGGTGAATAGGAACTCGAGAGTCCCGAAACAAGCCTCAAAGTATCCAAATCCACATCATCGGTTTGGAAGCACATTCAAATAGTAAACACATAGTTTAAAGGATGGGAAAGTAGGACTCACGGTATGGGGATATCAAAGAGAAAGGGATTTACATGGATTCACATAGCACATAAAACATAAGAACTAAGAGATGAGTAAGTATGATTCACTCTATGGGGGCAATACGGGGCTTAGGATCTTCCACATTTCCACATCAAACATTTGTATCATAATTCCCATAATCAATCCATGATAGACATATCCAATAGATAACCAAAATCATAAGCTTCAAATACAATACATAACAAATAGAAACTACGAGAGTCTACAAGATGTCAACAATGCCTCTAGTCATAAGATGGGACGGGGGCCAAGACATGTCCCAGCCTCACCCTCAATTAAGAAGATAAACAAAAAACAACATAGGTAGAAGGAGGGTGGTTTTTCCTTGGAAGATAGGACTCACAAAAATATCAACTCTCCGAATTCGAGCTACCTGTCAAGTGGTGGATGATCGTAACACACGGTCCCTACATGGTAAAATCATGTAGGCATAGAGTATGTGTTAGTACGTTTGAATATACTAAGTATGCAGGCATGCAATGCATATGACTTATCAACCTACATTTCAATGTTAGATAGGGCAATAATATAGAAAGGATCATATATCCAAGGAAGAGTAGTATACAATATGCCATGAAATTCATGATGCATGAAATGCAATAATGCTCGTATATAGTGGGAAGTGACCTTAACCGACAAGAGTAAGACCAAACAAGCTTTTACTTGTAATCCTAATGAAATCCCCTCACCGGTATAGAGGTGGTCTACTTGCCAAAGGTAAACCATACTTTACCTTATGGGAACATCACCCATTTCGTATGAAGTAACCCCCTTACGGGAACATCACCCATTTCAGACTGGATTTTCATATCATATAACATAGTACTTCACCTTACGGGAACATCACCCATTTCGTATGAAGCAACATTCCTTACGGGAACATCACCCATTTCGGATAAGATTCTCATAACCTATTTTAGGCACATAGTTAAAGGAAAGAGAGAGAACCCTCATTCCATCTGTGCTAAGTCGACATCACACAAGAATACAATTACGTAGGTATATACATGCTTTCAAAGAGGCAATAGTCATTTTAAATCCGTTCCATGCACATTTAGGCTCAAATGCCAAACCATAATTTTATAATCATAATACTCATGCAAGGGAATAGCTCATTTACATATACAAGATGATGCAAGCACCCAAAATGCTCAAAAGCCATAATCATTGACATATATGTGATCACATTCTTGTCATAACCATAATCTTATCAAAATCATTTCATAAAACGTAATTGGGCTTAACTCACTTCATAATTTGCATAAAAACCAATGTCCATGAGTGCACATGCCATGAGTGATGTGAGAATAACATGGGTAATATAGATTCAAGATAAAATAAACATTACAATATGAAATTGAAGTAAACCCATAGTTAAATCCATATTTAAATCATAATATAAATCACACATGCATAAATCAAATTTAAAGGGAACATATATCTTCATAACTTCATAACCTCAATGTAAATCATCGTCATAGGGCTTAAAGTAACTTAAAATTATGAATAAAGTACAGACCATACATCAATTGAATTTAATAAAATCAAATAATGAAAACCCACATTTGAAGTGAGCTAAAATTCATGAAAATCAATTGAAAAGAGTCTGGATCTTCTTGGTTGAAAGGGACCAAGAATCAATCTCATATACCTTGATTAGGAAGGTGAATTTCAGAATAATTAAGCTTGAAGTTGAAACCCTAATTGAATCCTAGCTTGAGTATTTAGAGAAGAACTTAGAGAGTATTTTTCGGAATTCATTTAAGAGTATGAATGTTTCTAATGAGAATGAATTAAGATTAAGTAGCATCAGCCGATTTAGGTGCTTAGGATAGGTGAAAAGTCGTAAAACACATAAATAAACCATAATTATGTAAAAGCCATTAATGAAATGGATGAAATTGAGTCGTCATGGCCTCACTGGAGGGCTACACGGTCCATGTGATGCCACACGGTCCGTCACATGGGCTGTGTCCCAACACTTAGAAAATTTTCCGTGAACAAGTTACGAGATGGTGATTCCATACATAGAAAAATTTCGCGTTGCGAACTAAACAGTGGGCCACACGGCCCGTGACACATCACACTGACTGTGTGGGTGGCCGTGTGACCACACTTGGCCTTGTTTCTTGGTTTTCTAGGTGGAAGACCATCACATGGCTTACCACACGGTCTATGAAGTACCACACGACTCGTGTGGGGTTCCCTTGTATTTGAAATTATGGCCAAGTAACCCTTCATCGGAGGCCAGACGATCCGTATGGACTCACACGAGCCGTATGGGCCTCCCATGAAGTGACACTTGGTCAATTTTTCTCACGGGGCGATATTATAAAGTTTGATAAAGTCGTTCAAAAATTCGGGTCTTTACATCATCTCCCTCTTGGGAACATTCATCCCCGAATGTGCAAGAACAAGGCTAGAAAGGCTTGACTTAGAACATGAAACACCCAAACATAAGATGCAATACGCAACTCACCCCTTGAAAATTATAAGGTCATTAAAACTCATGCTGAAACATATTAAAATCATTCAAAACATCCTAAAAATCTTTTTAATGCACATGTATGCATGTCATGTCATGAGACTCAAGAATGGAAGAATTAGGACCACTTAGAAGAGGGAGAACCTAATACCTTAGGATTGAGTAGATTGGAAAAGATGGGGATATCGTTTTATCATATCTAATTCTGCCTCCCATGTAGCACTCTCCACGCCTTGATTCCTCCAAAGTACTTTTACCGAGGCCACATCCTTGTTATAGAGCCTCTACACTTGTCTATCCAAAATCTCCACTGGGACTTCCTCATAGGACAAGTTCTCCTCAACCTCAATTCCTTCCAAAGGCACAATAGTGCAAGGATCACCAACTAACTTCCTCAACATAGACACATGGAAGACCGGGTGAATGGAACTCAAGTCCAGAGGCAACTCCAACCTATAAGCAATATTCCCGATCAATTATAGTAGTTTTAAAATTCAATGATATATTTTTAAAAAATTTTACCATTTTAACCAAACACTAAGATAGAAAAAATTAAAATTAAATTAAAGAAGTGAATTTACTGACATTTGCAAACGCCAGGATAAAATATTTAAAAATTAAATTTAACACTTACAGTCTTTGAGATGGTTATATCTTTTCCACTTTATCTTAATTATATATAAAAATAATAATAAATTAAAAAATATTAATTAATATAAACCAATTTTAAAGCTTCTTCTTTGTTTTTTTTCTTTTTGGACGTTATGTGCTTTTGGCAAAGCAAACATGAAAATCATGCATTTAAATTCATTTCCATTTACGATTATTTAAGTTGTTTTTCCTTTAGTTTAATTGATACATTCAATATTCAATTCCAAAAAAATTCTTTGGGAACATTTTTTTACTCCATTATAAATAGTCTTTTTATATGATAAATCGAGCAAAGCCCATATTATTAAAGAAAAAAAGACACAAAAATAAAAGGGAAAATTTCATATATATAAAAAAAAATAAAAAGTTTACCAAAAAACTAGCCCATGTTTTATTTACATAAAAAAATAGCCCCAAATCAGCTAAACTATACATGATTATACAATATAGCTTGTCAAAAGTTATAGAAAATATACACTACTAGACAATGTATATTACCTATGCATGAGCTATACAATAAACATACATTATGATACACTGACTATACATGCCTATACAACGAGGGCTATATTTTTGTAATTATTTTAAGTGAAGTGTCTCTCGGAGTAATTTTCCCAATATAATAATTTGAGCCCAAACATGGCACAAGTACAATCCTACGGAGTTAAAAAAGATAAAAAGAAAAGCCAAAAAGAAAATAATGAACAAAAATCAAAAGACATAGGAAAGTTCTAGAGACAACAATTCGACTCACTCCTTCATTTTATTCTGACGATCTCACCCCAACCATCGTTTCTCAGCAAAAAATCTAAGGATCTTAAGTGACATCCACAAAGGCGTTTACAAGTCTCACAAACGTCATGAGTTTGATCTCTTTGAAGACTTCTTCAGCTTAAAAGCGTGCTTTCAACACCAAGGTCGGATACTTTTCTAATAAGTGAGAGAGGCCAAGGTCGAGACTATTGCTAACCGAATGCTCACAAAAGGTATCACGGGGATGAAGCTGGGGCTATTACTACCCTAATGCTTGCCATTTGTATAGAGGGGGCTGAGGCTTGGACTCCTGCTACCTGGATGTTTGCCAAAACACAACCGGAGGTGCCCACTTCTCTTCACTTCCATTTGAATGCTAAGCATTACCAAGGTTTTTCCTTCCACAACAACTTGGGACAAGTGCAACCATCCAATCATCAATTGAAAGCTAGAAATGACATAGTATGAAACCTAACTATACCAATATGCCCCAAGCCATAAGATCCATGGGAGATGTGGACACTATAGTAATACTCGATCAAGTTGTTGCCTAATGAAGGTTCACCTATTAGGCATTAGTCTGCTACGCCATGATACATGGATCTAGGTCTGCCGAATGACGTCGAGACATCTAAGCAGGTTCCGATATCCTATACTATGGCCATCATGCTTCACCATACTAATAATATTAAACTAACCATAATAAGAGCGGGGTTGCTTAGAAGAATAGAGATTACATGCTCATAATTACACCAAGTACCCGAATGGACCTATAACCTACTTCATTACCAAACCCCATAATTAGGCTACTCGCCCATAACTAATTCAACATGCCCATATACTAGCACAATCCAAAATCCACAAGAAATAACATTACTAATCAATAGGAAAAGCTAACATGATATACAACACATTCTCATCTACCAAATACATGGACTAGGCTTGCAACATGAATCCAAGTCCTAGAACAAGTAACTAGCTACCCTACAAAAAATTCCAATTAGTTCAATATAGATTTACTCTAACTAGCTCAATCTAGAGAAAATGGAGTCATAGCCTACATGTAGGCTGACAATGCACGCTCCGGATAACTTTACCGTGACTTTTCCATTTCATGCAGTCTTCGAACACTAGTATGCTGCTAATAATAGACTCACAACATCATTAAGGTCATTTTGACGCTAAATTCACACGAAACGGGGACAATAATTTTGGGGCCTAAAATAGGAAATGTGGGACTCGCATCTAGAATTTCAAAATTGACCCCAAAAATTAGTCCCGAAAAACATTCCTAGCTCAATTAACAATGCAGGAACTAAATTTTGGTCAAAAATCATTGCATCAAAAAATAATTGAAAAAACAAAAATTAAACTAAAATGTCAAGGAATAACTATAGCTATGGGTGGTAAAATTACTAGAAACAAGCTTTAATTTCCCAAATGAATCACCCCACTATGATCCTCATAAAAAAACCACTGGAAATTGACCATGACTCCATGAAAATGGATGATCACAATTCAAGAAATCACCCTCCAAAGATTCCCCTAAAAATCACTCTGAAAACATCCTATGTAGAAACTATAAAGTATAATTACCTAGAATGAAACCTTAAATCAATCCCCCGATGTTGCTAATGCGTTCCCCATGAAATTATCTTGAAATTAGACCGTTGAAATAACGGAATTCGTGTCCAAAATAAGGGAGAAATTGTTCTTTAAAGACATGCAAATGAGATGAAAATGACCAAGTCCTAAAATATAAAGGATCCTCAGGTTTTGCTATAGCAATCCCAGTGGTCGCTATAGTGACCCCCCTCCACCCACCAAAGGGTGGGCCTCGCTATACCTAGTTGCTATAGCGGATCCAAGGGTCGTTATAGTAATACCCCTTCCCCCTAAGCGGGATGCCTTAGTCTCTTTTGCAATATCACTATGGCGAGCCCATGGCGGCTTTAGCGATGCACCTAATATCAACTAAAAATGCCGATTTCCAAACTTCTAAGTTTCTGACGGGGTTCTTGAAATTCATTCAATACCTTGTGGATATAAACGAACTATGCTACCCTAGCAATAATGATATTCTATTTTCAATGGAACAAATGAAATTCCCATATAAGGTCGTTTTATCTGAATGTGGGTCATACTTCCACAACTATTTTTAGAAAATTTCCATAGTAGGGCTCAAAAAGAGCTCAGAAGCCTCGGGAATAAAAACAAAGGGTCTTCAAGAAAATATTTGATATTTCAGAACTAACTGTGCTGTCAAACCTTTCATTCAAGCATGTTTTTCAAGAATATTGACTAAAGTCAACTATTGGCCAATTCAGAAGGTTAAAATGCATAACTCAACACAAACTCACACCAAAAACCTTGGTTCTTGAGCCAACTATGCTTCTAGCCTAATTTTGCTATTTTAGAGCTAATGGAACTGTCAGAATTCCGTTATGAGGCTGTTCACCAATGTTTTGCCCAAAAATCAAATTTCTAAGGTATAAGGCCCTCCAAAACATGAAAAGTGCACAACTTGCTAACGAATGACCAGATAAATGTGCTACTAGTGTCAACAGGTCATAAGTGACCTAGGGTCGCTATAGGAACCCTCTAATGATGGAAAATAATGCAGTTAGGGTAAAATGACCCAAAGGGTCATTACATCGGCCTTCTCTTATGCCTTAAGAATCTAACAAAATGATGACTTTACCCATAAAAAAGATGTCACTCGCACTATCATTTAGAAAGTTCAAGTCATTCGGCTAGAGATGGGTTGTAGTGACATTCAAGAATGATACAACAACAACAACAACATACCTAGTGGAATCCCACAAGTTGAGTCTGGAGAGGGTAGAATGTATGCAGACCTTACCACTACCTCATAGAAGTAGAGAGGTTGTTTTCTGGGAACCCTTGTCTCAACAACCCATAAGCAGAATAAACTAGATATGAAAAAAGGAAAGGAAAAGAAAGGAATAAGAAGAGCGACTACTAATGAAAGGAGTATGATGTAAATATGATAAATTCAACACAAATGATACAGATAAAGACAACACATGATATATGGACTCGGCAGAACCTACTACCCGTACAATACCCCATGGCTAGACATCAACCTAACCCTACTAACCTATTAACCTTCTACTCTAATTCGCAATCTCTACTTCTTCCTATCTAAGGTCCTGTCCTCGGTGAGATCAAGTTTTGCCATATCCTGTCTAATTACCTCTCCCTAATACTTCTTTGGTTTGCCTCTACTTCTCCTAGTGACTCCTAAATCCAACCTCTCGCACCTCCTTACAGGAGCATTGGTACCTCTACTCTCTACATATCCAAACCATCATAGTCTCACTTCCCTCATTTTATCAGCCACTAGGGCTACCTTTAGCTTCTCCCGAAAAGTGCCATTCCTAATCTTATCCTTCCTTGTGTGCCGCACATCCATCTCAGCATCCTCATCTCTACGACATGCATCTTCTGAACATGTGCATTCTTTATTAGCCAACACTCCACCCCATACAGAAAAGATGGTCTAGCCATCATTCTGTAAAACATACCTTTGAGTTTAAGTAGTATCTTCTTGTCATACAATACTCCAGAGGCAAGCCTCCACTTAGACCATGCTGTCCCAATATGATGTGTGACATCATCATCGATATCGTCACTACTTTAGATGATGGACCTCAAATACTTAAAGTTTTCCCTTTTAGGGATAGGTTGGGTGGCAAACATCATATCAATGTCTGCTTCATCCCTTGCAACACTGAATTTGCACTCAAAGTATTCCATTTTGGTCCTGCTCAATTTGAATCCTTTGGACTCTAAGGCATGTCTCCACGCCTCCAACCTATCATTAACTCTAGTCTGAGTCTCACCAATCAATACTATGTCATCTGCAAATAGGATACACCATGGAACCTCCTCCTAGATAGATCGCGTCAGCTCATCCATCACTAGGGGATGGATGAGCATTCAAGAATGATGTTTTTCAAAATATTAAATTGACCCACACATGATTTTCACTACAACTATCCACATGATGAGTTCATATCAAGAACATACGAGTGGATAAACACAATGATAAAATAATGAGTCCAAGAAATCCACTATACACTCACTTTCAATCACACACCAGAGTTTTACCTAATCGAATCGAATATGAGTTTCTAGGCTTCACAATCACCTACTCTAATAAACTCTCTAGTTCCCAACCACCAATAAATAAACTATAATTCAGGGAACATGAATCAAAGAAGATTGTCAATTTCAATTCAATGCTATCCCAAATTCGAATCAAAACACCCATAACAAAGGACCCATCAAATTCACAACAATCAATGGCTACAACTTTAAACAATGAAAATATCCTAACAATGGCATGCCCAAAAGAAATTAACCATCAATTTCTCAATAACAAAGGTTTAGACAACCAAACGTAAAACTCAAGTGCCTAGTTCATACCTGGGAAGATGTGTAAGAGATGAAGGTGAAGTAATCACTAAGATGCAAGCTAGATGATGTAGTCAACAGTTGTAACAATTTTTAAGAAGAAAAACTTCTACTGTGCAATGGTAAAGAGGCAAAATGAGAAAGAAGAAGAATGAACCTTTCTGTCCACGTTGAGGAGGTCAAGCGAGGGGTGTCGGTGATGCCTGACTAACCCCGCTGAACACATTTGATAATGCACCAAATCTGCATGAGACTGCGAAAGCTTACAATAATTCAAGGGAACTTTAAGTGCCCAAAAACAAACTAAGCAACAATCACCTATAATGTTTAGTGATGCATCAGATGTGCATTTTGTCCACCAAATCTTCCAGCAACCATGAATAAAAATTCTATTTCAAAATACTATCAAAAGCGGGCTTGCCAAATGCACTCGGTAATGCGTTGAGTGTACACCAGCTCTCCTACTTTCAACATGCTTCAATAACTTTTTATGTGCCTACACAATCAACACATATTATTGAAAATCTACTAAATTCACGGGTTCCTCCCAAGAAGTGCCTTAGTTAACGTCATGGCATAACATAGTCCATTATGACCAAGGTCCATCAACATCTAAGACCTCTAAACTCGAACACTCAGTGGTTCGCCAAGTTACATTTTTAACCACTGGCCATTTACTATAAATCTTTCACCCTTTGAAGTTTTAACTTCCATAGCTCTCCAACTCAAGATTTGGCACACCTAGAACGTCCCACACAACCTAGACTTCAAGTTTCTTGAAAACCACCGCAATTTTGAATTGTATAATAGCATTGTGTAACACCTCAGAATTATACTCTTAAGATCTGTAACTTCATCATCGCAAATACATAAGATTAAACCTAGTAATGCCTAACTTTTCTGTACATTTTAAGGATAATTAATATAGGTGGGAAGTTTGTTGGAAGTGAATTCGGGTCATGTGACACCCCTAGTGCTTACATGGGATTGTTCTCTCATGTGCCCCATCGAGGTCATAGATGAGTTGATGATAGAAGAATCTACATGCATGATTTCCTGACAGTTTTCTTGAAAAAGTGACTTAAAATTTCATGGTTTCGATGTTGATGATCATTATACTATTTGTTTTCTTACATTGAATATTTTCATGAGAAATTGCATAACCCTACATGACTGATTTGAGAAGCATGCTTAATGCACTTGAGAATTGAGTTTAGAGCCTTGAGTTGAGGTTGTTGATTGTGATGATGAGCTGATGGAGTTTTGATGACTAATTTAACTTGAGAAGCATTCATAATGCACTTGAGAATTGAGTTTAGAACTTGAGTTGAGATTGTTGATTGAGATGATGAGTTGATGAAATTTTGATTGTTTTATGAGTCCCTATAATTAAACTCTTCCAATGTGTCTATTCACTTGTTTCCTAAAGATTGTTATACAATCTTAAGTCATTGATGAGATGTTTGATGATAGGGTTAAAGTCCCTATGAGATGTTTGATGATAGGGTTATAGTCCCTATGAGATGTTTGATGAAAGGCTAAAGCCCCCATGAGATACTAGTTGTTGATGGGGAGTGAGTCCCTATAAGATTGGTTGAGATTTGAGATGGAGGTTTTATGAGCATTGAGTCAGGAGGAGTATCGAGCACCAAAATGGGTAAGAGTGAGTCCCACTCGAACTCATTAACTACGTTCGCCAAACGTAGGTGAGGCTTAAAACCATCACATATATATAGTTCCCTCGAGAGTAACAGTCCCTGAAAGCAATAGCGGACCTGTTGAGTTTTGACTCCATATTGGGTGAGCTGATATGGTTTCGGAGCGTTCCCGACCTGGCAATTTGGAACAGCTGTGGCAACATCAGTGTGATTGTTGTACATTTATTGGCTCATAAGTGAGTGTTGTCGGATAAGAGAAACTCCTATAAATTTCCTACCTTGAGTACTCCGAGTCTAGATGAGATAAGAGGGGGTGAGCCCCTCTGAGATGAGATGAGATGAGATGCGATGAGATGAGAGGAGGTAAGCTCCTTTGATGAGTCTGAGGTGATTGATGAGTTTGAGTTGTTGATGTGTCACTTTTCTATTCTTTACTCTTGCATAGATAGACATTTGACGGTTTGATGATACTTGATATTTATTTTGAGTTGATGTTGTTTCTGTATTTTTCTACCCGTTTCTGTTTCACTCAGTTATTTTACATACCAGTACATTCCAAGTACTGATATCCACTCTGGAGTGCATCATTTTATGATGCAGAGGCAGGTACTAAAGATCGTCAATTGGCGCTCCGTTGAAGATCCAAGGTTGCAGCTGATTTGGTGAGCCTTCCCTACTACAGAGGACCCACCATGATATATTCATCTTGCTTTAGAGTTAGAGATTGGACTATTTCTTTTATTTCGATTTGGGTAGCCATGAATCTGTCATTGGCACTACATAATTAGTGATAGAGGCTTCATAGACGATGGTCGAGCATTGATGTTGAGATTGTTAGCTAGTTCTTTCTACTAGCCGTTATTATTATATATATTCCTTTGAGGCTTTAGATGAGATGCGCCCATTTACTTACTTATACTTTCCGCTGTTTAGTAGAGTTTATTGATTGAATGATGTAATGAGGCTAAGTGGTTTGCTTGGGGACTAGCAATAGTCTCTGAGTGCCGGCCACGCCAAGGGTACCCTCTCGGGGCGTGACATAACTCATAGAAAAACTTCTGCAAGTTTACTTTTGAGTTCCAGAACTTACGGACCCAAATATGGGTCATAAATACTTCTACAGGCCATTGATTGGGCTAGTGGAATCAATCTAGTGACCCCAAAATTTGTCCAAAAACTTATGGATTGGTTCCTACGAGCCGTAGATGGACACGTAGCCCAATAGAATAGAAATTTTAAAGAGAGGTATTTTCATCTTCTCTCACCTTTTAAGCCTAAACTTGTCAGTTTTCACCTAATTAAACCCCTAAAACATGATTCTTCAAATCATTAACGTTCAAACACTCTCTGAACTTAGAACATAGTTTCAAAAAAAGGCAAAAGCTAGGGCTTTCAAGCACTTTCTTCAAATTTCTTCGAGAGCATAATTCCCACAGGTATGCAGGCTTAGAGAAAATCTTTTTCATTATTTCACCATCATGTAACTACTAGTTTTCTCCAAGCATCAAGTTATTAGTTGGAAACAAGATTTCTTTAATTTAAGTAATTATTCTTGTTTATGCTATTTTTGAAGAAAAGCATGAAATATACTAAAATTTTCTACTATACTGAGGTCTAGGGCTAAGATACTAATTTTCATTGATAAACTATTTAAACCCTAAAGTTACTACGAAAATCTATGAATTTCCAATTCATGCTCAAATATAAGAAAAACATTATACTTGCGAATAGTGAATCATTAAACCTATGATTTTAGACAGTTTTGAGAAAAGTTAAGAGAATGTTAAGTTGGGCTAAGTCCCAAAAACAAGAAAAGTAATACCTAGAATAGATTATATTCTTTTAAGTATAAACATATGATATATACTTTTAGGAGTAGTATTGAGCATCGATACAAGTGTGAGTAATAATAACTTGAACTCGTAAACTATGTGGCCGGTGTAGGATAGGATTGCACCAAGAGTATAGTTCCTAATTGCCACTGAGATGACCCTGTTTTGGGATGGATCCACTCCCCTAGTTTTCGTCTCTTACCCTATCAAAGTATGGGATGGCTCTAGTAGCATGGGCAAGATGTTGTATCATCACTAGGCTCATTGTGATGGTTGTCGGTTAGAGAAACTCCCCAAGCTAAAGTAAACTAATTCTTGAATACAAAGTTTCAACATATGTTGGTTGGCTAGTGATGAAATCCATGTTAACCATCTCTCACTTCCACTCTGGAATCTCAAATATCTTAGCCAGGCCACTTGGCCTTTGATGCTCAACCTTCACTTGCTGGCAATTCGGGCACTTTGAAATGAACACAACAATATCCCTCTTCATTCCACTCCACTAATAGACTTCTCTCAAGTTGTGGTACATTTTGGTAGAGCTCGAATGAATGAAATATCTAGTATTGTGGGCTTCAACCATGATCCTCTCTTAGACACCATCAACATTAGGGACACATATCCTACTCTGGTATCTCAACACCCCATCTCCCCTGTCACGCCCCAAAGTGAAGGGATGCATGACTGGCACCCGATACCGTTATTGGCCGGGTAAGCCATTAAACATGCTAGTTAACTAACTAGGACCGAAAGAAAATCGAACAACATAACGTCTGAAAGACTAAGCTTGGATATTTTTGGTCATGACCTGGTAATCAGTAAATCACGAACATCAAGATAAGTAAACCCAAACGATAAAGTACTAGCTAGCCGGCAAGGCTTCCACCATAGAGGTACAGATACACACCATATATACATGCCAATCTTATGAATGGAGACTGAAAGACACAAAAGGACCAACCCACAATAACATGTCCACAATAGCCTATAAGAGAGTCACTAACATTGCCTGGACAGGGCCCCGACTATACCCAACTATACAACAAAAAGTAAGCATCCTGTGAAAGCTCTAGGAAGAGGTGGAGCTTACCAACTCACAGCTGAACGCGACTCCTAGTGGAAGGGGTAAATCAGAACCCCTACCTGAACCTGCACGCACGAAATAAAATGCAACGTCCCCAGGCAAAGGGACATCAGTACGAATAAACATGTATTGGTATGTAAGGTAGGAAGTAAAATCATAGATAACTGTCGTAAAAAGGTTAATAGAAATACCACCTGTAACCAAAACTCAAGTAGCCTTAATGGCCAATAGGCCACCTCCTAGTGATAAAAAAATGCATGGTATGCTTGAGTATCACTTGTCGTGAATATATATATATAAATGCAAATGCATGACATACCCAACCAAATGCTAGCAATGGTGGTCCTTTGTGAGACCCCGTGTTTCTCGTCTTCCATTATTTAAATAGTGTGGCGTTATATAAGGCACATGTGATTTTTGCTACCACCTAAGGATAATAAGGCTGCAAATAAGTTTTAATATCAAGGACCTAAAGTTTTAAGCCAAAGGAAATACCCTAAATGCACGTTCGGGGCCCTTTTTGGAAGGTTTAAACTAGGTTTTACTTTTTGGATGGAACTAAAAGTGTATACTTTGCTAATAATGGATTTTTAAAATCTATTTTAATAGCATAAAGTTCATACATTAAGTTTCGAAATCAAGAAAGTTGCAAGATAAAGGTTGGTCAACGTTACCGTAAGTTTCTTTATGAAATCCTTCTTAAATTTGGGTCAAATGTATCAGGTCATATCTCCCAAACTATAAGGATTTAGAAGGTGCATGACTTATGGAATTGAATATCTATGAGTCTAGTTTGCAACACACAAAACTTCGCATCAAACCGACCTCAGAATAAAGAGTTATGACCGTTTTACCAAGACTGCCCGAGCTGGAAATCGGGTCATGGGTTGGGTCGGGTTGACCAAACTTAATGTCGGCTAATTTGAGCTTTTTAAAGCTCAATCACTTCCATTTCGTGCCCAACAGCTTAGAAACTGAAGGAAAACTCCTCCCAAGGTGCGAAAGGGATTTGAGTGAGTTTTTTCGCATTTTCACCGTTAAAATTTGTTCGTGTGCCTAGAAATGCATGCCTTACGCTTTGCAATTGTTTTTCCCACGTATTAGCTGTATTTGGAGCTATTTTTGGGATGTGGAAAAAGTGGTGTTCCTGCTGGTATGATTTGTTTGCAGCTGGTGCGTTTAGGTAATAATTTTGGAGCTCTTTTATGGTTATTTTTATGAAGTTTTACGGACATTTCCTCGCATAAATGCTCCTTGTCGAATCTGGTCATTAATGCTAAATTTTTGACTGTTTATAGGTGTCTTTAAGATGCGTATATATAGTCGGTGCGAAGCTTAGGACGTAAGGAACAACTTTCGTAAAGGAACTTTTGGCAATTGGACGTTCGTTGGAGAGGTATGTTAAGGCTAAGCTCCGTCCCTCCTTTTAGCACGAAATCCGGGAAGTTTCCCAAAACGTCAAATGTGATATCTTACTATTCTGTTGCTAGAAAGACCTTCTGTGAAAGACATTGAGATTGCAGCTAAGTTATATTCACGATGGTATTAGGTTGAAATTCCATTCATTCTCTTAAACTGGACATTCAATTTCTATATATCATTTTGTCAGTTCCCGGCCACCTATTCATATGTTTGAGGAGTTTCTCTTCTTGGTGTAATGCCATTAAAATAAATATAGAATGCAAAGGGAATTTAGTATTCAGAGTCAGTCCTTCTTCCATACAAAAATATAATTGAAGAATTTAACAAGTAACGCGTTGGTTTCCAATATTCTCAAGTGAAATACTCCTGTCTAAACTACTAAGGCACTCGATCCTGTTTAAATACATTCTTTTACTAATTAACATAGGATCAAATAGAATCATTATGTAAAGCACCTTTATGAACATTTACAAAGTTAAGGCTTCACTCTAATTGTTGGCTTAAATTCCCAAACTTGTTTAAAAGACATGTATGATCCCACGAGCCATATGTATATGCAATGACAATGATTATGATGCTATGAGACTAAGTGTACTGATGAGCCAAGATTGGCTAAGTTCTTGCTATGGCTCACTATGTGCATTCAACATTCGTATCATACATTGTACGTTATTCATGGACTTCGAGCTATAATCGAAGGTATGGGGCCTATTTGCCCAACCATATATGTATATGGTACAGATGACCACAGGTTGGCAGATATGATGCCGCTTACCTACCGGAAAGGACCACCAGTGCTAGTATTTGGTTGGGTATGTCATGCATTTGCATCTATATATATGTATTCACGACATGCGATACTCGAGCATACCATGCATTATTTATCACTAGAAGATGGCTTATTGGCCATTAAGGATACTTGAGTTTTGGTTACAGGTGGTATTTCTATTAACCCTTTTACTACGGTTGTTATGATTTTACTTCCTGCCTTACATACCATTACATGTTTATTCATACTAACGTCCCTTTGCCTGGGGATGTTGTATTTTATTTCGTGTGTGCAGGTTCAGGTAGCAATTCTGATTTACCCCTCCACTAGGAGCCCCTTCAGCTATAAGTTGGTAAGCTCCACCTCTTCCTGGAGCTTTCATAGGATGTTTACTTTTTGTTGTACAGTTGGGTATGTTGGGGCCCTGTCTGGACAGTGTTAGTGATTCTCATAGAGGCTATTGTGGACATGTTATTGTGGGTTGGTCCTTTTGTGTCTTTCAGTCTCGAGTCTTAAGATGGGCATGTATATATGGTATGTGCCTGTACCTCTGTGGTGGCAGCCTTGTCGGCTAGCTAGTACTCGGTGCCAGTCACGCCTCCCCTCTCTTTGGGGCATGAAAAACATGGTATCAGAGCAGGTCGTGTCCTAGGGAGTCCACAATGCTATGTCTAGTAGAGTCTTGCTTATGGTTGTGTTGTGCACCACACTTATAATCAGGAGGCTACGAGGCATTTAGGGATGGTTACATGTCTTTCACTTAATAGATCATGCTATAGAGCAAAGCTATAGGAACATATGAAATCTACATCATGTTATGTATTTCTTATTTAATGGGTTACCTATGCTCAGTAGATGGCACAACATGAGATAAGTATGGATCCGAGAGAAGGTACCAATTATGTCTTGCTTTGTGAGAAAGATATATTCCCTATTGAGGCACATAGGGAGCCTCCAATGCCCACAGAACCAGATTCATCAGCACCTGTTGGGGCCCAAGGAGATTTAGTACCCCAATCCCTATTAGAGACTGGGGATAAGGGGATGAAGGAGGCTATTCAGCTACTAACTATGATGGTTTCTATTCATGATAGAGAACTAACGGAGGATAGAGAACTAACGGAGGACCTCTTATGGGGGATTCTCAGTGTTTGGGGCTGAGGCATCTCTTTGGGCAGCAATACGTTTAGGAGGCATGATCTGCAAATGTATAACACATGAATTAGATGAGAGTTTTATAGAGTCAAACTCTATCACGCGAACTCAAAATACAGGAGAAGTGTAATCATTCCTAATGTGCTATAGCCCCCTGTTAATGAAGTATGCTTCATAACACACACATAAACTAGACTCTAATAGACATGGCTTCATAGACTCCCTAGGACTCTTGAACTCTGGGCTATGATACCAAGTTTGTTATGCCCCGAGAGGGTACCCTAGGCGTGGCCGACACCTAGAGACTATTGCTAGTCCCCAAGCGAACCACTCAATCTCAAGCCAATCATTCATCATCAAACATAACAGAACGTAGCAGGATCAGAGAATAAAGGCAGTGAGCCTCTCAGTCAATTTTACATCAATAAAAATGGCCATAGGCCAACAACCTCCGTTTCAACATCTAAGATAAGTAAATATTATTACTAACTCAACTCAAGGAGGGAAAAAACCCCAACATCAAATCCCCAACTCTAGTCTATGAAGCCTCTACCTCGACTCAACAATCTAAGATGGTACCATGACAAGCCATGGCTACCCAACTCAATAAAATCAAATAACTAATAAAGGAAAAAGGCTCCTCCGGATAGCAAAGAGGGATCATCAATAATGAGAATTAGAAACCTCAGAACCTCAACAATGCATCTGTTGAAGTCTTCTACCTTTTGTATCTGCATTATGAAGCGATACAAGTGGTGTCAGTACGTGGAATGTATGGTATGTAAGATGGCCGAATATAACAACACAGGTAGAATAATATAGGCGTAACATCAAATCAACATCATACTCCATCAGAATGTGAAATGTCTATCTAAAGCAAGAATAAAGAGTAGACAAATGACTCATCAACATCTTATCTCAACATCATCAATACATCAGACTCATCTCAAGGAAACTCGACTCAACTTAACTCAAAAGACCAATGCCCATCTAGGAAAAGGATAAAGAGTAGACAATAGATCATCAACATCCATCAAGATTAATACCATCACATCAACATCAGAGTTCTATTAGTGAGAAACCTAACTGGGAGTTTCTCTAACTGACCACCATCACCTATCAGCTGGTGATGATACAAAAAATCGATGGCATTGACACATCCATCCAATACCTTACCAGGGTAAAGGATATCACATCAGTGGATCCACAGTAAATAACATCAGTCCTCTTTTAGGACAAAAGAAGCTTCCGTTTTATGGTTCAATCCTCTCCTACACTCGCCACATAGTTAATGATTTCGAGTGGGATTCAGTCTTACCCATTTTGGTGCTCAATACTCCTCCCATAACTCGACATGCTCATAAAACATCAACATGAAGATTTCTTATCATCAGCCCCATAGGGACAGAGTACATTAATTCGTCTCATCAACATCAACTCTTGGACTCGAAATATTCTTTTAGAATTACGTTTCAAGCTTTTTAAGACTCAAAGAACATCATTCTCATCAACACTCTCAACATTCAGACCACAATCACAAACATCAAGTACATCATTATTGTCAAGGCTCTAGACCCATCCTCTAAGTTCATTCTTGCAATCATTAATTAAAATACACATAGAGTTTGGTGAAATCATTCATGAAAACCATTTATGCAGTCAACCAAGTTTATGATGATCATAAATTTAAGAAAATACATGGAATAAGTAAAATCTCAGTAAAATACTCAAGGATTTTCACATATAGACTCATTTTCTTCGATTATAGACTCAATTCAACCAAAAGGGAGCATATGGAAGAATAATTCCATGCCTTTAGGTTAGCCTTACATACCTGGGGTAATTGCTAGCAAAAATCTCTCTTGGGATCTCCCTTTGAACTCTTCAATCTCAATTCTCCTTTACTCTTCTCAAGCCCTAGCTTGTTAGCGTTGTTAGGAAGAGGATTTTGAATGGGCTTTTGAACCCTTTCTTTATGAAAATGACTTATATTAGTCGTATATGGGTTTTAGAAAGTGTTAGGAATGGACCAAAATGCCCCTCGAAAATTTTAAAAATTTTGTAGAGGAGTGACTTAGTCCGTGACGTGGACTGGTCGCGTACCAGTATATTTTCTACAAAAATTCTCTGAACAAGTTTTCTCAATCCCGTCAAAATATTTTGAAAAAAACATAAGTCCCTCTCCGCGATAGGTGTGCGATGCGGCTCTATCGCGCACCTCCTCTGTTTTTCATTTTGGAACGAAAAATTATCTTTTGACTCAGTCGCTCTAAAAATTGACCGAGAAACTTTCCACACTCTATTTTTCGTGTTGATCACAAATCCGGCCTTGGAATTTCCATACGAGCATCGGAAGATACGTTATATGCACCTCTCTCCTCTAGGGGTATTTTGATAATTTTTCCTGGCGTTAAATGTGTATTGATGCAAAGAGACAAGGTGATAGCGTATACCTCCAAACAACTTAAGGCTCATGAGAAAAACTATCCAACTCATGATCTTGAGCTTGCTACCATGGTATTTGCTCTCAAAATCCGAAGATACTATCTTTATGGTTGGCATGTTAATGTATTTATTGACCACAAAAGCTTGCACTATGCATTTAGTCAGAAGGAGATGAACTTGAGGCAAAGGAGATGTTAGGATCTATTGAAAGACTATGAGATAAGCATCCTCTATCATCCAAGTAAAGCTAATGTGGTTGCTGATGCTCTTGGTAGGTTGAACATGGGGAGCACTGCGCACATTGAGGGCACACTTGGGAATATAGATTGAAGATTCTGACGAATGTGGTGCAATCATGAAAAATAAGGCAAAGTCATCCTTAGTGGTGGAGGTGAAAGAAAAACAAGACCAGGATCCTATCCTCCTTCAGTTGAAAAACGATGCTCAAAAACAAAAGGTATTAGTGTTTGCAAAAGGGGGAGATGGAGTCTTGAGATACCAAGGCAGACTATGTGTACTAAGTGTTGATGGCCTTAGAGAAAGGATTCTAGTTGAGGCTCATAACACTACATACTCTATTCACCCAGGTGCAACAAAAATGTACATGGATTTACAAGAGGTTTATTGGTGGGGTGGTATGAAGAAGGACATTGTAGAGTTTGTGTCTAGATGCCCAAATTGGGACATTGTAGAGTTTGTGTCTAGATGCCCAAATCGCCAGCAAGCTAAAGTAGAGCACCAAAAGCCTTATAGCATGGCCCAGAATGTTGAAATTCCAGAGTGGAAGTGGGAGATAATTAACATGGACTTCATAACAAGCTTACCCCGATCTCATAGATATCATAATTCGATATGGATAATAGTAGACCGAATTACCAAGTCAGCTCACTTTCTACTTGTCAAGATGACTGATACAGCTAAGGACTATGTCAGACTTTACATTAAAGAGATCATTAGATTGACTGGGATTCCCATATCCATTATGTCAAATAGAGAAGCCTAGTTCACAACACAATTTCGAAAGTCCTTTCAGAAAGGGCTTTGTACGAAGGTGAATCTTAATACAACCTTTCATCCCCAGACAGAAGGGAAAGCGGAGTGAAACATACAGACTCTTGAGAATATGTTTAGGGCATGTGTTATAGACTTTAAAGGTAACTGGGGTGATAACTTACCCTTGATTGAATTTTCCTATAACAACAGTTTGCAAGCTAGCATACAAATGACACTATATGAGGCCCTTTATAGGAGGAGGTATAGGTCGCCTGTTGGGTGGTTTGAAGTTAGTTAGGTTGGATTTATAGGACCTGATTTAGTCCATCAGGCTATGGAGAAGGTGAAAGTTATTCAAGAGAGTCTAAAGACAGCCTAAAGCCGACATAAATCTTATACCGTTGTTAGAAAGAGAGATTTGGAATTTGAGGTAGGTGATTGGGTGTACCTAAAGTTTTCATAGATGAAGGGAGTTATGAGATTTGGGAAAAAGGAGAAGCTCAGTCCTCTATGTATTGGCCCATACTAGATTATTAGGAGGATTGGTAATGTGGCATACAAATTGGAATTTCCACCAAAGTTAGATTCTATTCATCTAATATTCCACATTTCTACTTAAGAAGTGCTTGGGAGACCCCGCAGTGGTTGTGCCTATAGAGAGTATTGGAGTCAAGAAAAGCTTGTCATATGAAGAGATCCCAGTTTAGATACTAGATCGCCAAGTTCACAAATTGAGGACCAAGGAAATTACTTTTGTTAAAGTATTGTGGAGGAACCAATTCGTCGAGGAAGCCACTTGGGAAGCTGAGGCAGATATGAAAGCTAGATATCCTCACCTATTCACTCCTTCCAATGATGAGAATAAAGGTAATATCCCTTATTCTTTATCATTGAGTTGAGGTATATCCTTAAATATGACCGATACAATATTTGGATAGCTTCCCGTTAATAAACTAGATCATGAGTAGCAAACATGCTTATATTCCCCTGTTTCACCTTCATTCTAGGATGAATGATCCCAAGAGAGATATTGTAAACCTCACAATTCTACTCTTAAGATCTGGAAATTCGTCATCACAAATACATAACATTGAACCTAGTAATGCCTTACTTGTACATACATTTTAAGGATCATTAATATAGGTGGGATGTGTATTGGAAGTGAATTTGGGTAATGAGAGACCCCTAGTGCTTAGTTGAGTTCAAAACCTCCCTACCAGTTAAGTTTTTCACTTTGGATTATGCAAGGCTAAATTTTAAATTACCATAACTTTTAGCACAAAAATAATTAGGTGGCCTATGACCTACTAAATGAAAGCGATTTGAATTACCTTACCATTGCAACTGATTTTACCTCATTTTGAGTTTGGAGCCAAACGTTATAGACATTTTACTACAAACTACCAATGAAGAGTTGTTTCTACGACCCTGACAGACGGGTCGTGAATTGAAATATGACATGTACTGTCAACTTGTATAAAACCTTCTACAAGTCGATATTTGAGACGTAGAACTTATGGACCCACATACGGGTCGTAAAAACTTCTAGGGCCGTTGATTGGGCTCGTAAAATCAATCTATAACCCCAAAAATTGTCCAAAAACATAGGGATGGGTTCCTACGGGCCGTAGAAACTTCCATAGACCATAGATGGACTCATATCTGACTCGAACAGAAAATTAAAGAGGGGTATTTGCATGTTTTTTCTCCCTGTAAGCCCAAATTTGTCAGTTTTCACCTAATTAAACCCCTAAAATGTGATTCTTCAAATCATTAATGTTCAAACACTCTCCTAACTTAGAACGTAGTTTTAAAATAGCCAAAAGCTAAGGCTTTCAAACACTTTCTTCAAATTTCTTCAAGAACCTAATTCCCACAGGTATGTAAGGCCTACAAAAATCTTTTTCATTATTTCACTATCTTGTAACTACCAGTTTTCTCCAAGTATCAAGTTATTAGTACGAAACAAGAGTTCTTTATTTTGAGTAATTGATTCTTGTTTATGCTATTATTGAAGAAAATCATGAAATTTATTGAATTTTTCTACTATACTGAGGTCTAGGGTGGAGACACTAATTTTTATTTATAAACTAGATAAACCCTAAAGTTACTACAAAAATCTATGAATTTCTAATTCTTGCTCAAACATAAGAAAATCATTAGCACAAATATTTTATGAACAATGAAGCATGAAAACTATGATTTTTAGTCAGTTTTGAGAAAAGTTAAGAGAATGCTAAGTTTGGCTAAGTCCCAAAAAGAAGAAAAGTAATACCTAGAGCAGATTATATCCTTTTAAGTATGAGCATATGATTTGTACTTTTGGGAGTAGTATTGAGCATTGATACGAGGGAGAATAATAATAACATGAACTCATAAACTACGTAGCTGGCATAAGATAGGATTGGACCAAGAGTACATCTACTCATTGTTACTGAGATGGCCAGTTTTGGGATGGATCCACTCCCCTAGTTTTCGTCCATTACCCTAGCAAAGTATGGGATGGCTTTGGTAGTGTGGGAAAGACGTTGTATCATCACGAGGCTCATAGTGATGGTTGTTGGTTAGAGAAACTCCCTAAGCTAAAGTAAACTAATTCTTGCATACAAAGTTTTAGCATATGTTTTTACTTTCAGTATGCACTTTATTTATTACTTATACTATCCTATTTTGATACATGTTTTAGCTACTTTTGAGTATAGCACCCTATCATATGTTCCGAATTTTGGATATTTTACATGCTCGTACATTCTATGTACTAACGTCCTTTGGACCTACATCATTTTATGATGAAAATGCAGGTAACAAAGTTCCTTAGCAGATGCTCCGTTAAGGACTAGCATTTTATCTAGCCATTGGTGAGGCCTCTTATCAGTAAGAGGCTTTGGAGTCTTTATTTATGTTTTTAGCATTTCTTTTCAGTTATGGTTACTGTGGGCCTTTCATGGTATTTGTTTCAAGTTATTCTAGTTAGAGGTTCTATAGACTGTATGACAAAAGTATTAGTTCTTATTCAATTGTTGTTGGGATATTTTCTCTGTTTAGTTTTTTAGACAATTGCAATCTATTTAGTACATTAAATCTAAGCCAATCATTTTTTGTTTGAGTCTTCCACTGAGTAAAGTAGACAGGCCAAGTGGTTCACTTGGGACCAGAAATGGTTCTGGGTGCCGGTCACGTCCAAGGTGTAAACTCGAGGCGTGACATATCAGGTCTCTAACCTTATACTCTCTTTGAAATCTTTTCAAATCATGCCATTTTTTCATCTTTTCTTTGTACAAAGCTGAACTTTCATATGCCCTCAACTGGAATTCATCCGTCAAGTAAAGTTACCCCAAGCATACATTAATAGAATGATCCTTATGAAAATTTAGCTCTTTCAATGCCCACAAGGCTCTATGCTCAAGCTCAAGAGCTAAATGACAAGCTTTTCTAAAGATAGGTTTGTACGGTTACATTCCAATTGATGTCTTGAAAGCCGTATGGCAATCCCATAATCCATCATCAAGTTTTTTTAACCAATCAATTCTATTTCAATTGACAGTCTTCGCAAGTATGCTTTTGATTTCCTTATTCAACACTTCCACTTGACCATTTGTTTTAGGATGACCTAGAGTGGCCACTGTGTTTAACTCCATACTTGCTAAGAAAAAAGTCATATGTTTTATTGCAAAAATGTGACCCACCATTAGTGGTTATGGCTCATCGTGTGCTAAAATGAGTCAAGATGTTTTTCTTCAAAAATTGATGACACCCTTTCGATCATTCGTAGGCAAGGCCACCACCTCTACCCTCTTGGACACATAATCCACCACTACCAATATATATTGGTTTGCAAAATATTCACAAATGTCCCTTGAAGAATTTCCGAGAAGGTGTGTAAAAAACCTAGCTTTTGCCCTTTTTGAAACTTCGTTCTGGGTTTGGAGAGTGTTTGAGTTTTAATGAGTTGAAGAATCAAGTTTTTAGGGATTTAATTAGGTGAAACTGACAAGTTTAAACTAAAAGGGTGAAAAAATACGAAATACCCCTCTTTAAAATCATTGTTTATGTCCTCTACGAGTCCATCTATGGCCCGTAGGAACCCATCCATATGTTTTTGGAGAAATTTTGGGGTCACTGGATCGATTATATGAGCCCAATCTACGACCTATAGAAGTATTTACAACCCATAGTTGGGTTCGTTGATTCTGGGACTAAAATATGGACTTGCAAAAGTCTTTTTACGAGTTGACAGTATGGGCCGTAACTAAAACCACGGCCTGTAAGTGAGTTCTTAACGGCCACTCTGCACTGGCAGTCTGTAGTAAAATAGTCATAACTTTTTAATCCAAACTTTGATTGAGGCGAAATTGGATGCGTTGGAAAGATAATTCAAAGAGATTTTATTTGGTTGGTTATAGGCCACCTAATTCTTTGTGGGCTAAGAGTTATGGTCATTTAAAATTATCCTCGCATAATCCAAAGTGAAAAACTTAACTAGTAGGAAGGTTTTGAACTCAACTAAGCACTAGGGGTCTCTTATGACCCGAATTCACTTCCAACACACTTCCCATCTATATTAATGATCCTTCAAATATAAGTACAAGTAAGGCATTACTAGGTTCAATCTTATGTATTTGCGATGACGAATTTCCCAATCTTAAGAGTAGAACGGTGAGGTGTTACATATGTATATCTGGGTTTTTTGCACATTTATACATTTACTTTTTTCATTTGTACTTACGGTCATTTATCAATTTGTTGAGAATGAATTTATTTATCAAATGACATATCTTTTAACTAAACAATGCTCACAATAATAGAAATAAAAGAAAATCATGTTATAAACTATTAAAAAAATATATAGATATAACAATGCTAAGTAATGCAGATTATAAGAAATAAGGACATAATAGGATACATTTTATTTATGGTATTTAGAATTTTAGAATGATAAGTTGTTTAAAATTCTTTATTATGAAAAGTCATAACATGTAGGGACCCGGATTTTCGTATGACCTCAATGAAGCATGGAAGTTTGGTTTAAGAAATTTTTTGGACCAAGGTGATGCTTCAAGGGAGCCCTCATGGTCCATGTGAGGTCACACAGCCCGTGTGGAGCCTCCATGGAGTGCCCCTTGGCCTTTGAAGGATGTTTGGCCCTTAAACGTGGTGTTTTAAACTAAGGCACACCACACTTGGACCCCTCACGGTCCGTGTGACACTTTATGGACTGTGTGGTGGCCTTGGCTTGAAATCCCCCAATTTTGGGACCAAGTATGGTTACACGGCCAAGTTCACGGCTGTGTGGAGTGTCATGGCCCGTGTGGACATCCGTAAGGCTTTCGGAGTGAATTTTTTCTAAGTATGGAATCACCGTCTCATAACTTGATCGTGGAATTTTCCTAAGGAGAGAGGTACGGGCAGTGTCACGGCCCGTGTGACACTACACGACCCCTGTGGTCTCCTATGAAAGTGACTTCGTTGAAAATCTAAGTATGGGATCTTCAAGCTCAAGCTAAGTTCACTTTCAAGCCTTCAATTCAAGCTTAATTGTGTTGTTTAAGGCCATCATGGGTCTACTACATCAAGTCAAGTTCAAAGGAAATCCATTGGCTAAGTTTCTCCCAAGTACCGATGGAAGGGTCAACTTTAAATGGGAATATCTCTTAGAAAAAAAGGAACTGGTTGGCCCACTACCTATCATATTGAAACTCTTTGAATTATCTTTCCAACGCATTTAGTTTAACCTCATTCCGAGTTCAGATCGAGAAGTTATGCCTATTTTCGTAAAACTCATCTATGCATGGATCTAGGCGAATTTCAATTCTGTTTCATTAATGGCTTTTACGTAATTGTGGATTATTATAAAGGTGTTTTATGACCTTTTCACCTACCCTTAGCACCTAAATCAGCTGATACCGCTTCATTTTAATTTACTCTCATTAGAAACGCTCTCACTCTAAAATCAATTCCTAAAAGAATACTCTCTAAGTTCTTCTCTCGGGACTCAAGCTAGGATTCACTTGGGGTTTCAACTTCAAGATAAATTCTTCTCAAATTCATTTTCCTAATCAAGGTATGTGGGAGTGATTCTTGGTCCCTTTCAAACAAGAAGATCCAAACTCTTTTCAATTGATTTTCATGAAATTAAGCTTATTTTAAATGTAGGTTTTTCATTATATGATTTATTAAATTCAATTGATGTATGGGTTGTACTTTATCTATGTTATTAAGTTGCTTTAATCCCTAATATGATGATTTATATTGAAGTTATGAAGTTATGGACATGCATGTCCCTTATAAATCTTGATTTAGGCATGGGTGATTTATATTATGTTTTAAATGTGGATTTTATTATGGATTTACTTTAATTTCACATTATATTATTGATTTTAGATTGAATATCAATTATCCGTGCTATTCCCAGATCATCGATGGCATATGCATTCATGAACATTGTTTTTTATGATAATTAGAAAGTGAGTTAAGCCCAATTATGTTTTATGATATGATTTTGATAAGGTATTGGTTATGACAAGAATGTGATTAATATATGTCAATGATTATGGCTCTTTGAGCATTTTGGGTGCTTGCACCATTCCGTATATATAGACGAGCTATACCAATGCATGAGTATTTTTACTAAGAGCTATGATTTGACTGAGCCTAAGTACGGCTTATTATGAATGATGTTTGGGTTTTGAGCCTAAAGGTGCATTGAAAGCATTGGAAATGACTTCTCTTTTGAAAGCATGTAGATATGTATGTATATATATTCTCGTGGAATGCTGACTTAGCACCAACAGATTGAGGGTTCACTCTCTCTTTCCTTGAACTATGTACCTAACATAGGTTATGAGAATCCTATCCGAAATGAGTGATGTTCCCGTAAGGAAGGTTGCTTCATATGAAATGGGTGATATTTCTGTAAGGTGAAGTATTATGTGATATGATATGCTATATGAAAATCCTATCTGAAATGGGTGATGTTCTCGCAAGGGGGTTACTTCATATGAAATGGTTGATGTTCCTATAAGGTGAAGTATGGTTTACCTTTGGCAAGTAGACCACCTCTTTACCGGTGAGGGGATCTCATCGGGATATCAAGTAACAGCTCGCTTAGTCTTACTCATGTCGGTTGAGGTTACATCCCCATAATATATGAGCATCATGGCATTTCATGCATCATGAACTTCATGGCATGTTGTATACTACTCTTCTTTGGATATATGATTCTTTCTATATTATGTGCCCTTGTCATCAAACATTTAAAAGCAGGTTTGATAAGTCATATGCATTGCATGCCCGCATACTTAGTACATTCAAACGTACTAACGCATATTTTTTACCTATATGATCTCACCATGTAGGGACTAGAGATTATTTTCACCCGCCGTTTGACGCTAGATCAAATTTGAGATAGTGGTTGTGGTAAGTCCTATCTTCTAAGGACAAGCCACCATTCCTCTACCTATGAAGTCTTGCTTATGTTATTTACTTTGAGGGTGACCCCGGGACATGTGTTGGCCCCCGTCCCATCTCATGACTAGAGGCATTGTTGGACATCTTGTAGACTCTCGTAGATTCTATATGTTACGTGTTGTATTTGAAGTTTATGATTTCGGTTATTTGCTGGATATGACTATCATGGATTGATTATAAGAATTATGATATGTATGTATATTTCATGTGGAAATGTGGAAGATCCTAAGCCCCATATTGCCCCCATAGAGTGAGTCATACTTACCCGCCCCTTAGTTCTTATGTACTATGTGCTATGTGAATCCATGTAAAGCACTTCCCCTTCGATATTCCCATAGCGTGAGTCCTACTTTCCCATCCCTTAGAACTATGTGTTTACTATATGAATGCGCTTCTAAACTGATGATGTGGATTTAGATACTTTGAGGCTTGTTTGGGGACTTTCGGGTTCCCATTCGCGCTATCCCTTCTACGCCCTAGGTCCGGGTTATGACATAACAAAGCACACTCTTAATTTTATAAAGAACAATCAAAAGAAAAAGGATTAAATTAGGGGAAAAGGCAAAAGAAGAAGATAATATCCCAAATTTTGTAATAGGAGTTCTCATAACTTGCTATTTTTCAATTTTTTGTAATTATATTAATTTTTACCCCTACCTCTTGACCCCCCCCCACTAGCCCCCCAGTCCCCTCCCCTCCCCCCCACCCCCACCCCTACCCCCCAAAAAATGATAGTAGTTTTAAAATTCAAAGATATATTTTTAAAAAGTGTTACTATTTTAACAAAACACTAAGATTAAAAAAAAATTAAAATTAAAAAAGTGAATTTACTGACTTGTGCAAACACCAGGATAAAATATTTAAAAATTGAAGTTTAAAATTTAAATTTAATACTTACAATTTTTGAGATGGTTATATGTCCTCCACTTTATCTTATTTATGTATAAAAATAATAATAAATTCAAAAAAAGATCAATTAATATATACCAATTTCAAAGCTTCTTCATTCTGATTTTTCGTTTTGGAAGTTATGAGCTTTTGGCAAAACAAAGATGGAAATCATGCATTTAAATTCGTTTCCATTTATGATTATTTAAGTTATTTTTCCTTTAGTTTAATTTCTACATTCAACATCCAATTCCAAAAAATTCTTTAGTTTTATTTCTACTCCATTATGAATAGTCTTTCTTTTTTATGATAAATTGGGAAAAACTCGTATTATTAAAGAAAACACAGACACAAAAATGATAATTTGAGCCCAAACATGGCCCATATAATCCAACAGAGTTAAAAAAGATAAAGAGAAAAGCCAAAAATAAAATAATGAACAAAAATCAAAAGAGATAGGAAAGTTCCAGAGACAACAATCCAACCCACTCCTTTATTCTGTTCCGATGATCTCACCTCGACCATCGTTTCTCAGCAACAAATCTAATGAGGTTAAGTGGCATCGACAAAGGTGTTTATCAGTCGCACAAACGTCTTGAGTTTGATCTCTTTGAAGACTCCTCCAACTTACAACGTGCTTTCAACACCGTATTCAAGGTAAGGTTTTAGATCGAAAAAGCTTAGATAAAATATTGCTAAAATGAGGTCTAACTTAATATCACTCTAAATTCTGTAGATTGAGCTCCAACGGAATTGATGTCGCTGCAAGAATCCTCAGTTTTAGAAGGTATTGAACACTTTTTCCATTAAAATCCTTTCTAAACTCTGATATATATATATGATAATAAAATAAGTTTGTTGTATTAATTTTGAAAAAAATCCCAACTATGTTTCTCGATAGCCCTTTATAGACGATCTTCCTGTAATCTTGCCTATTGTTTGTTGATGAGATCATATTCAAGTTGTATGACCCTTTTTGTTACTTTTTCAGTCTGATGTTGGGCACTTGATTTTCTCTAATTCAAGTATAGTTCTAGCCTTTGATGAAAATTCTTGAACGTTATGATATTGTTTGATGCTTGTACCTGCATCAAACACACCATTAGTTGAAAAAATCTACAAGGGTGTTATCTTCTCTAAAAATGTGCACAATCTCTATATTGAATATGTGCACAATCTCCACTTTGAAAATGTTCATAGTCTCCACTTCAAACTCCATCACCATTCTCTTAATTTCTCTGAGTTCAACTGTAATAACCCAAAGTATTTTTCATTGTCCACCAATTACCTTTTTGTCATTAAAGAAACAATTTTTATTGTAAGATGAAGGATATTGTTGTTAATACAATATTCAATTCCCAGCATCAAAGCTCTCACTTTAGCCTTTCAGAGCTTACCTCTACTCTTTTAGCTTCTACAAATATCAATTCTCCAAAATGAATCCTAACACAAAAAGCAACACAACTCTTCTCCATATTATGATCAAAGGAGCCATTTGAATTACATCTAAACTTACTTATTCAAGATATTCCGATTTAGCCACCTGATTAGTAATTAGAGGATAGTAACTTTCCAAAGCTTTTCCTAACAAAGTCCAAGTGTTTGGTACTTGGACTTTGTTAATCTATAGGAAGCAAATAGATACAGATTTCTGTTAATCTCCATGTCATAGCATACTTTAACATCTTTCCCCCATGATAGATGATATTCCTTCTTATTCATATTTGTCAAACAATAAAAATAGGGACAACTCTAATCAAAGGTTTAAACTTAGCAACTCTCTCATTCTTCCACCATTAGTTTGAGATGAATGGATGGACCATGTATACCAGAAGATCCAGCAAATAAGATCAGACATTCTTTAGATATAGAACATATAATAAGATAATGTTCAAAAGATTCCTATGTTTTTGTTACGACAAAACATATATGTAAGAATCAATAATCTTTAACATTGTCAATTGTCACGATCCCACCGCTCAGACCATGATAGTACCTACTACAACCCGTCAGTAGGTAACCCCAACCCATAAGTCAAAACTATAGATAACAAAGTATTCTATGTAAGACAATCATAAGAGGTAAAAAACTGCCAAATAAGGAGAACAACTAGTAGATCATAGAATTAATATATAAGAACCTACCCATAGACCTGCAATCGCTCTGTAATTAAGCGTCTAATACATAAAACAAGAGCACAGGGCTTTTTTAAGTACAATATCAGTACAAGATATCTCTGAATACAATATAAATATTAGCCTAAATATAAGCAGATGGAAATCAAAAGCTCTAGCCGCCAAGAGCTCACACCAATCTTTAACATCCATCGCATCGCAGATCTGTACAAAGGTCAATCAATAGGAAGGACTCTCACTACGACCTACAAGGCTAGAAGTATAGTATGAGTTCCTAATAAATTGCACTCAGTAGGCATAGGACAATTGAGCTCTAGTAATAAAGCAAATAGATATAACATATAAACTAGGCAAGTACAACAAAAGTAACTAGACAATAGATACAATCATGATAGAATAGATAACGAAAAATAATGTTGAATAACATGTATAAGCGAAGAAAGCAAGACAAGAAGCATACCTAGGAAAGGCAAATCTACCACCTGCTAGCAAGAAGGATGTATTATAGGATCTACTTAGCAAGGTACAAGCGATGGTAATACCGATTATATGCGTAAAACATAATATCCTAGGAACTAATAGAACTCAACCTAAAGGGGAGTATTACATTAAACCAAATCAAGTCTCACAATTCAATAGCTAGCAGTACAATACAAGTACAGATGAAATCAAACAATAACCAACCAGACGGTTATACCCTGGATGGCAAAGTCAGCAAATATAACCCAACCAACATCCCTTACTATCAGAGGTACCAAACAACCAATACACTAGTGACAGGTGATGTAAGATATGATGTATGTCCATCAGTGGCAACTTGATCCCGAACCTCACACTGCCGATAAAGCCACCAGTGGTACTAATATTGATTAATCCATGCTCGGGGGGGGGGGGGGGGGGGGGGGAGAGGTTCTGCAACTTGAGCCTTGATCTCTCACCACTGATGAAGCCCACTAGTAGAGACACCTGGAGCATTTGTAATGCATATCATTAATCAAGTAGATGGATATACCACTTGAGATATCCCAACTAGGAAGGTAGGATCCATGCAATATCGAATAATAGTATCCATAAAAATACAAAAAAGGCATCAAAACACTAGCTAGTCAAGTCATGAAACTGAGGTCATCCTGGGTGCCTCCATAGTAACAAATAATATAGAGCATGTCCTCGACACCTTGTAAGTATAAAAATCAAGTAATCAAGTGATCCAAGTGATTCAACCCTCGCTAAAAGTAGTTTTAAACCAATTTTTATATTAATGGTAAGAAAGTTTCCTTTTCGTGCATGACTATGATGAACCACTATATCAATCGGGATCCTACCACACCACAAGTTAGAATGAGCAACCAATGCAATACATGCCATCACCAATAACCAAACAAGGTATTCAAGATCAGAGAATCACACCACTACCTCTATATTTACCAAGGCAGAGAGAAATAAATTGGGATCCTACTGCTACTTGAACAACGCCTCCAGCCCAACAATATAATAATAACTCAATAAACTATCACCACCCCACTACCAAACATAAAGCTAAGAAATTGCAAGGACTCAAGAATAGTACAGGGAGAAGAACAACTCAAGGGATGCCACCTTACCCCAACATACCAGTCCAATAAAAAAGAATTGAAAGATGGCTCGAAAGCAAGTAGAAGAGATATCTATAGGATTAATGACTTACCCAAATAAAAAGTCCCAATCTACAATAAAGCATGACTAAGTCAAACCTATGGCTACGACAAACACTGAAGTCTCAGGCACTGGCTCAAAGTACACTATTGGGAACAAGCCCTACTAAAAGCCACACCTAGCTAGAAGGGCAATGAAATACCAAAGCATCTAACGCTTAAATGTAGTCTAAGGTCATTTGAATAACTCCTAAAAGATATTTCTTCTAAGTCACACTAGAATCAAAGCCCCAAGCCTATGCTGAGGTATCCAAAAAATCGCACTAATCTAAGGCTCAACTAAAAATCACAAAAATGGGACAAGATGAGAAGACTACTGCCTAGAAAGGAGGGCTTAGTCTAGAAAGGAGACTGCTGCCTACCTAGTCAATCACGCACACTTCTAATCCACCACACCAGAGTTATCCTCCTCTGTATTCCCTCCAGTCATTTGTACATCATCAAGATATTGGTCACCATGTCAATACAAATGTTTTGACATCAAAATTACAATTTTTTGAGACGGACCCCAAGTCTGGTCTAAAATGGAGATATGGGAATCGCAACGGGAATTTCGAAATCAACTCTTTAGAAAGAGTTCTAAATGAATTATTGAGATTGTGTCCCAAATTAGGACACAATTTGATGCTTGAAAATAAAGGAATTCATGCAAGAAAATCTTCAATAGAGCTAAAGAGCAAGGATAGGGCAGCCCCTTTGGGGCAAAGTTTACCTTCACACGATAACTTGCACAATTTCTCAAACACTACCACACGTACCCATGATCAATACAAACCCAACACACTTTGAATCACCTCTAAAAGAGGTCTAGAACTCACGATATTACAACTTGAAGTTCTAAGAATAAGTTGAGTTCATATCAGAAATGAAATATAATAACCAAGGGTTCTTCTCCACGAATGCGGGGACTGGTAGCACGTCCAGAAACACAAAGGTTCCCCAAGATCCTTCTCCGCGAGCATGGGACAAGTTCTACGAATGCGGAGGACTACCAATGTTCTTATCCAAGAGTGGAGGGACCCAGTTCATGAGAAGAAACACCTGCAAAGGCTGCTCCAGCTAGTCCACAAAGATAGAAACGTCTCCCACGGGGTGCTCGCTATTCATTTGGAACATCATCTGGGCAGACGAGATATGTTACCCCATCACATTTGGTGTTTGGACTCAATGCTGCAGTCAATATTTCCAACAGAAGTCTTCTCAATAAAAGTGGGTCCCATGCTCAAGCACCATCTTAAGGATAAATCCACAAGAGGGATCAAAATGAGACCGATAGCCTTGAGACATGTATGAAACGTTGTTCTAAACCAAAGTTGACATTCCGGAGCTAACCGTGCAGATACAATTCTAATTTGAACATAATTTTTAAGAATGATGACTAAAGAGAATCCGGGGTTAAAGCTTAAAGGATAAATGCCTAATGGAAAAACCTCACATTGAAAGCCTCGCGAACCAAGCCAACCATGCTTCTAGCCTAAAATGATCCTTCTAGAGTTGATGGAACAACCAATATTCCATTTTGAGGCCATCTTCCTTGATTTTTGATTGAAATCAACTCTTTAAATTCCAAAGTCTGTAAAACACATACACCGACATAAAAGCCGAACAAACATCCATGAAACCGAACTGTCAGTGCCAACAAGTCATAAATGACTTAGGATCATTACAAAAATGCTCTAAATGCTAAAAAGATTGGAAAGCAGAAAAAAGGACCTAGAGGGTCATTATAATATCCACTAACAAATAGGATTGTCATCCTTGAAAATCAAGGACACTCGTTGTCTAACAGCACAAAAAGACGAGGATACTTCGCCTGCATGCTCTACCAAACCATGAATCGAACAACTCATAAATAAAACTCATAATTAGAAGAAAATTCATAAGCTCACTTCAGAATGCCAAAAATTCCTCCAATTCGTTCTTTAACTCCAACTCTTACTCAACAAAATAAAAAGCAACTGAACATTCCAGAAACACCAAAAGAAACCAAAATCACCCCAAAACCACGAAACTAAGCACACACAAGACCATAGAAGAAGCAAACCAACCTTATCAATTGGAAAACCAACCTCAAGCTTAAAAGTCCAATATCTTCTGACCGTGGAGTGTCCACCTGTTATTAACCTTATTGAACACCTGCAACACCATCTGAGTCCCACTTGCAAGAACTTACAGCACAACTTTGAAAGCAAACATACCTTGTTTAAACAGATGAAATGGACAACTTCCCACAAAACAATTCAACCCAGGGCTAAGACAGAATCCATCCCTAACTCTTAAAACCAATAAGCCTAGCTGAAATACAACTTTTGAGAGCCAACAACTCTATCTAATAACGATCATCACGCAAACAATACAGTTACGCGAACAATACAGTTACACTGGGCCCAATTTTAGAGGCTTAGTTTTACCATAGGAACTTCCAGCAAAACCAAAATCATGAGCCCATGAACTACTTTGAGAGTGCAAATATGATCCAACCACCTAGTCCAATAGAAACCAAGTTGGTACGTAGTATATCAACACAATCAATTGATCGACCACAACATAAGGGTATCAGCTCCCATCAATAAACACCGGAAGATATTAAATGAGATAAAGGCAAACTTCACGTACTAAACCAAAACCAAAACATAGATTCCATGAATTACATTGACCCTATCTTATGTATGAACCTTCTAAGTAAATGTCCATCGCCTAAATGAAACAAAAGTTTGAATTCACCAAGGAGCACAACCAGATCGGCTGCATAATACAACTAAACCTCGATAGCAACCAACATAACCACAAATAACTAGCTTCCACAAGGAATCACACCTAAAAAATCTAGTTATCCATAACCAACCACCAAAATGGTTGAAAGAGTAAATTTAGAAGACCAAACAAGCGAGTCACAATACTCAGTCAAAGGAAAGACTATGACAAAAGGGAGAAAGCGATCAACCAATACTACCACAAACTGCCAAAAAGGTTACACTACTTGGCACGCATGACACCCCAGCCACAAACGCTAAGGCAACCTTCTAAGCCAACTAGGTCAAACAACCCAAATGGGAAAAGCTATCCTAGTCACCTCCCTAACCAAGTATCAACATATAATACAACATAAAGCAAGGAAAGCAGAAAAGAAAAACGAAATCACTACTCCCAATCATCGAAACATGATCTAGTCAATCTATTGCTTAAAGAAATCAACAACAAAACTAAAACACCTAAGCGTACCTCTATGTAGAGCCAACACCACAATCATAAGATGAATAATAATTCAGATAGGCACACATTGGTATGAAAAAACAAAACCACACAATATAAGCAATGAAGGGTGAAGTAATAAAATCATACAAATACACTAAATATCTATAGCCTCAGCCTCCGATCATCCTGCAGAAGTATAGAAGGGGTCATGGACGACGTCAACTTAAATATTGAACTACAACCAGCAACAAACGGAGTACCATCTTTGATCGATGGTGCCACCAACTTAAAGACTAACCCAACTAAATATACCTCACTACGGTCCCTCACTAGGGATACTTTTTAGATCGATGACCCGATCCTCTACAAATATAACAAGCTTAGACCAATCTATCCTAGGGAGTATAGATGCTAGCAATGTCTAAATGATCAACTCCTATCTAGGGAAATCCCTAGCTCAGTGTCCAACCTCCCCACAATCAGAGAAACTTTTGTAGTTTAAAGCTTGACGTGAAAAACACAACAAACTACCTTATCCGCCATGGTAACCTTGGACCAACTCTAACACCCAGGGGACTACTCTTAGATGACTGTGTCAAAGCCTCGTGGCCTTGAACCTACCTAGCCTATCACTAAGGCTATAGGGTCATAGGTAACTCTTTAACATAGTCGCTTAGCTTGCCATATTCTTAACACACTCAACGAAACGTGCCCTGCTAAGAAGACCTAGCTACAGTAGAGGAGATCCCATGACTTGAATGAGCATGGTGCGTGCCTTAGGAACTCAAACCTAAACTCAGTCAGCTACAAGAACTATAACCTATTTAGGATCTCCTGGTGCTGTTGCTATAGGGTTGATGGGCCAAGGCGAAAGAGGACCCTCACCAAACAAAGAACCACCTTTGGAAGTCTTAAGACATGCTTGCTCCATGTCTCTCAGATGACTCAAAACTTGAAGAGAAGTAGGTCTTGTTGCTACCAAGTGCTTTGAGGCCAAACAGAGTGGTAAAGTCAACCCTTGAACAAATCCCTAGCTCAATTCTTGCGCTGCAGGGAAGAAAGCAGAGGTATGCTCGATCCACTCAAGAAATCTAACCATATAGTCTGAAGCATATGATGAACCCTACCGAGGAATCACTTATCCATCTCCAACCTATAAACCACCTACCACAACTCTAGGCAGTCATGTTGATGCTCTAATCATATCCACCAAAAACCACATGTTGTTCTTCTAAGAGAGAGTGCATTCCAAGGAAGTAGTTCTAGAGACTTATCGAAAGTAGAACTCATGATAAGGAGCCAGCAACAGAATTTCCTAAGAGTGCCTTGTAGCCTCCCGTAGACAGGACACAGATATCTCCGTATTGACCTGCAGGACTCTACTGGGCATTGTTGATACCAACTCATCACAACCCAACCCTTTAGGCCATGATGGCACCTACTATAACTCACCAGTAGGTAAGCCTAACTCATAGACCGAAACCATAGGTAAAAACCTATCTCGTGAACCATAACCATAAGAACTAAAAAGCTACCAAAGAAGGAGAAGAACCAAAAGAATTTAGAAATAACATACTAGAACCCACCCTAAGACCTGACATCAGCTAGTAATCAAGCATCTAATACACAAAACAAGGGTACAAGGCTTTTATAAATACAACATCAGTACAGACTATCTCTTAATACAATATAAAGACTAGACTAAATAAAAGTAGATGGGAATCAGTACTCCGAACACTAGTAGCTCACCCTATTCTTCGAGATCCATAATAGCTCTACACGAGGGTCAATCAACAACAAGGACTTGCACTACGATATGTAGGGGCAAAAGTGTAGTATTAGTACCTGACAATAGTACATAGTAGGCTTAGGCCGAGTGAGCTTCATAGGTAAATTAAGTATAAATAACATATAAACAAGGAAAGTACAACATAAGTAACAGGATAATAGAAAAAATCATGATAGAATAGATAATTAAAAAAATGACTAATAACATACATGAAGCAAAGAAAGCAAGAAAAGAATTTTACCAGGGAAAGGAATTTACCACCTTTTAGCAAGAAGGATGTGCTATAGAGTCTACTCGGCAAGGTACAAGCGACAATAATCACTAATTATATGCATAAAACCTAACAACCTAGGAGCTAATCCTACTCAACCTAAAGAGGAGTATTACATTAAACCCAATGCAAGTCTTACAAGTTAATAGCTAGTAGTGCAACACAAGTAAGTACAGATAAAATCAAATAGTAACAAACTGAATGCCCATACATCTAGGTACTACAGTTAGCAACCATAACCCTATCGACATTACATACTACCAAAGGTACCAACCCACAATGAATATACTAGTGACAAGTAATGCATGTGAATGCAACATATTCAGTTGGAGCATCAGCGGCAACTGAATCTCAGAACACACATCATGGATAAAGCCACCAATAGTACTAACGTTGATGAATCCATGCTCTACAGAAGGGTCAGCAACTAGAACCTTGACCTCTCACCATAGGGAGGCCTCCCCAATAGAGATATCAGGATTATTAGTAACTCATATCAATAATCAAGTATATAGATCTACCCTTGGGGATATTCCAGCTAACAAGGTAGGACCCATTTGATACCAAAAGGCCGTAGCCATAATAATGTAGAAAGGGCATCGAAGCACTGGTTATTCACTTCATAAAACTGAGGTCATCCCAGATGCCTTCGTAATCTCAAGTAAAATAAAGCACATCTTGTAAGTATCAAAATCAAATAATCAGGTGATCCGGGTGGTACGAACCCCAATAAAACTAGTTTTAAACCAATTTTTATCATAACAGTATGAAAATCTTCCTTTCTGTGCATGATAATTATGAGCCAATGCATGAACCAAAATCGTACCCCAATACACGTGAGAATTAGCAACCAACTCAATGCATGCCATCATAGGTATCAAAATAAGACACGCAAGGTTAGACAATCATACTACTACCTCTATATTTTGAAGGAAGAGAGAACTAACCTGAAATCCAACTGCTCCTCAAACAAGTCCTTGGGCCTAACAATATAATAGTAACTCAATAAAATATCCCTACTCACTGCCAAACATAAATCTAAGGCATCACAAAGACTCAAAAGTAGTACAGGGAGAGTAACAACTCAAGGAACGCTGCCCTACCCCAAATACGAGTCCAATAACAAACTAAAGAATCAAGAGATGGCTCAAAAGCAAGTAAGGAGAGATATCTCTAGGATCGATGCCTTATCCCAAAAATATAAATCTCGATCTATGATAGAACACGACTAAGTCAACCATATGGCTACAACGGGCCACTGAACAATCGGGCTTTGGCTCAAAGTACCCTATTAGGAAAAAAACCCTCACCAGATGCCACTCCTAGATATCAGGGAAATGGAAATTCATACGAAACCATCTAAGGCTGAAACCTAATCTAAGGTCACCCTCATAACTTCTAAAATATATTTATCCAAACTCACACCAGAAATAACACCCCAAGCCTAAGCTAAGATCTCCAAAGAACTGCACTAATCTAAGGCTCAATGAGAAATCATGAAAATAGGAAAGGATGGGAGTAAATGAAATACTAGGTGAATACAATACAAATTCATGTGAAATTTACACTACACATTATCTTGTATGGATTAGTAAAGAAAAGAGAAAGTCGATCATGATGTTATAAATCTACCACACAAGAGCTATCCACCTTTGAATAGCTTCCAATAACCGCTCGCTATCAAATATTGATCACTATATTAATACTAATATTTTGATACCAATATTCCATTTTTTGAAGATGGATCCAAAATCATGTTTGAATGAGATTGTGGAACCCATGACGAGAATTACGAAATCAACTCCGTAAAAAGGTTCTAAATGAATTTTTGAGCTTTTATCCAAAATTTGGGCACAATTCAATGCTCAAAAATGAAGGAAAGCAGTTATTTAAACAAAATCATCATTAGAGCTAAAGAGCAAGGATAGGGCAACCCTTTCAGAGAAAAATTAACCTCCATAGAATGCTTTACACTCTTTCCCAAACACTCCCACACATACCCACGACCGATGCAAACCCAATACACTTTGAATCGCCTCAAATAAAGGTCTAAAACTCAATATATTGTAATTTGAAGTATGAGAAAATGATCTAAGTTTGCGTTGTAAACAAAATATAATAGCTAGGGGTCCTTCTTTTGTGAATGCAGGGACCTGGTCCATGAATGCAGAGGATAACCCTCACCCTTCTTCATGAACATGGAGACTAGGTCCATGAATGTGGAGGTTCCCCAAGATCATACTCTGCGAATACGGGGACCAGGTCTGCAAATGTGGAGGACTTCCAAGGCTTCTCTCCATAAACGCAAGGACTAGGATTGTGATCACGAAGGGAAAAAGAGGTCACATCAACTAATCCACACTATTAGAAACTTATCCAATGGGTACTTGGATTCGTTCAAACCCCACGCGTACAAACAAAATATGCTACCCCATTAAATTCAACATTCCAAACTCAATAACATAGTCAACATTTACAATAAAGGCCATCTCAATCAAATGTGGGTTCCATATTCAAGCACCATTTTAAGATAAAATCTATGAGAGGGATAAAAATGAGCCTAAAGCCTCATGCTACATACGAAAAGTCATTCTAGATCAAATCGATATTTTGGAGCTAACCACACTAACAAAATTCTTATTTGAGCATGATTTTCAAGAACTTTAACTAAAGTCAAACGTAAGCTAAAGCTTAAAGGCCAAAATGCTTAATGATACAAACTCACACTAGTAGTATTGGAAACTGAGCTGACTATGCTCCCAGCATAAAATGACCTTTTTGAAGCTAATAAAATCACCAAAATTTTATTATGAGGCCATCTTTCTAGACTTTTGATTGAAGTTAACCATTTAAACTCCCAGTATTCGAAACCACAAGAACAAGCATAAGATTTAACCGAACGACCAGACAATCAAACTGTTAATGCCAACAAGTCATAAATAACTTGGGGTCATTAAAAAAACTCTAAATAAAGAAAAGATCAAAAAACGGAGAAGAGAACCTAGAGGATCATTACATTAAGACTCACCAACTGAAATTCTGTGAAGCCAAATTCTTAAAATTAAAAAGGAAATCTTACTAGGAATTCCTCACCCATTTGAATGTAATATCCTCATGCTTGTTTCTTTCTGTCTAATCAGACTCTAGGAACTACTCACATTAAAAACACCTTGAGGATTAGGCGTCCACCAAGGTTTGTCCCTCTCTTCTGAGCATTGAATACTTTCCAACACCTTATGGACTCAATTACTCACCTGAACAGTGCACACCACTTCAATCAAATTGAAATTCCACCATCATCCTTCTCTAAACTGGAACATATCTTCAAAATGTTCAATGAGACCAGAGAAATAGTTAATCAATATGTCCAATTAACATGCCAAATGTTAGCATGTTCATTTCTAGTTTTCACCATCTTTCCGGATCAATATCGTCCTTTGCTTATAGCATACATTTTCACACATGAGAGTCACTCTTTCATTCCATTAATTATGGGCTTTGCCTTTTACATTATTTGTTCCACATGAAATAAAACCACATAAAATTTGTAGTCCTGAAGTTTTACCATAATATAGCAAAATGGACCCTAGAGATATCAAACGAAGATCTAAGTTTCAATTCTCCTCCCATTTGGTAAACAGATGTCTGATCATGTTATTTAATATATTGCCCTACACATTTCTTTGAAAAAATTCATAGGAACTTTGCAAAGATCTTATGTCTATTATGAATAACATATTTAGGAGGCACAATAGCAGAATGCATATAAATTGACATGCTCTGTAACACATGATTTAAATAACACTGTTTCTCCTCTAAAAGATAGCAACTTTCCTTTTAATAAATGTAGCTTATTCTGAATTTTCTTGATTAATTCTGTAAAATGAACTTTTCTTTTCTTAGAATGCCCAATGGGACGTCCAAACATATCAAATAGGGCAGCTTTTGTTGAACATGTAGAAAAAAGCTTTTTTTAAAATTAATTTTCTGCTTTGATTGATATTCATATTTGTTCAGTACTTTCATGGTCAGTTGTAATGACCTCTTGTCTGCATCAACAACAATTATGATATCATCAGCATAATCAAGACGATTTAACTTATCACTCCACTTAGCCATCTTAAAATATTTAAAATCTATGTTCTAAATAAATTATTTAGAGCTTTAGATAAAACCTCTACCACAAGAGTAAGCAAAGCAGGACATAAAAAATCACAGCTTAACCCTTCTTGTAGAATGAAAGAAATCATAACCTTGCCCATTGATAAGAATATATTACCATTTAGCCGCAGTCCTCCAAATTATATTTACCATGTCTTCATCAAAACCCATTTGTATATAACATATAATAACCCATCTTGAGATGAGAAGTCCTACATTGGCAAAACACATGAGAGATATTGAGTATAAAAGTAAACAGATCTGATCTATTAGTGACGCGTTTTAAAGCCGTGCGGACCTAGGCCCAAAGCGGACAATATCACCAGTGGGCTGGGTTGTTACAAATAGTATAAGAATCACTCCTGTGTTAGCCTTGTCAATGTGGGGCTAGAGTCCAACTGAGTTTAGGTGAATCCCCGTGAGGTAGGGCAAACCTCAGTGCTGAGTCTAGGTGAATCCCATACAGTGGGGCAAACCTCAGCGAGGACACTGAGTCCATAGAGAGGGTGTATGTAACAACCCATCTTGAGATGAGAAGTCCCACATCGGTAAAACACAGGAGAATTGTTGGGTAAACAAATAAACATATCTTATCTACTAGTGACGTGCTTTATATCTATGTTGGTCTACACCCAAGTGGATAACATCACTAGTGGGTTGGATCATTATAGAACCCTAGCTAGAAAATTCCAATCCATCCCGTCATAAGTTTTAGCCATGTCAAGCTTGATAATCACATTTAAAGTTTTTTTTCTTTTATGATGTTGGTGATGATTTTTTGAGCCAATAGTACATTTTTTTGTAATACTTCTCTCTTTCACAAATCTTACTGATTTTGAGAAATCAATCTAGGTACAACACTTACAAGTCTATTATGCCGAATCCTGAAAATAAATTTATTATTGAAATTACCAAAACTAATAAGTCTAAAATTTAGAAAAGACTAAATAATATCGTGTTTGGGCAATAAGATCAAATTAGTATGGGTAATGGAATTTGAAAGAGTGTGACCTTGAAAAAAATATGTACCACCCCCACAATATCACCTCTGAAAATGTTCCAACACTTATGAGAAAAACAATTAGAAAAATCTTCAGGACCCCTGGCACTATCACTGTTATGTTCAAAAATCACATTTTAATCTTTTTAGCAGTAGGTATAGATTTTATCTTCATAAATCAGTGATCTCTGATTTGATATGATCCAGTAAAGACATATTTTGATCAACATCTCCACAAGTAAATTGATCATTAAAGAAACTTACTGCCTCTCTAACAATTTCAGCATTCCCTTCTGCCCATTCACCTTCATATTTCTGTATTCTTAACCACTACTACAACTTCTTGCATTATCGGCATGAGTAGAAGAAGCAGTGGTATGCATTTCACCAACTCACAAACAAAACAGACATGATGTTTGATTAATATAATGTCTAACTCAAATAATGATTCATCAAAGAAATGGACTTACCTGTTACACTTGCTTTCAATGTAGCAGCAAACATTGAGTCTGAACTCTACAAAATCAAAAGCGAAAACTAAGTAAGCATTTTGAGTATTTGAAAGCAGACAGAAATATGAACATAGAAAAACTAACTATAGTGGCAGTATACTGAGCAACTTCAGCTTTCCTCTTGCTACTCTTGTTGTATTTTTTCACAAACCTATCCAGCTCCCACATAGTTTCTATAATAATTCTCTCTATGCCCCTCTTCTTAGCAATCCGAACAAATGGAGGAGGACATTCTGAAGGTAAACTCTCAAGATCTTCAGTAAGTTTTCTTGTTTCTTCATTTGTCATCTCCATCTTATTTTTCAGATCCTTAGCCCTAGGGTTTTTTTTGAACTAGTATCCCACTGACCTTATGCAAAACATAGGGCTTCTTCTCCTTTTTGTTGTTCTTCAATTTTTTACTACTTCTATAAGGTCTTTCATAAGGTAGTCTGTCCTTTGCAAGAAGGAACTCGGAGTTATTATAACACTTATTCTCCTTTCAGATCCTCTTCCCCTTCTCTACAACTCCACCAATTACCATTGGGTTGTCATTTGCAATAGTTGCAACACTAGACGACCGAACTAAAGGACCACCAGAGATTTCACACAAGCACGAACCAAAACAAGACTACCAAGCTTCTGTTTATCTCAACCTTCTTCACAAAACTTTTAACATGATCTAGCTCACCCTCTAACCTACTTTTAAGATTTTTAATATTAACAATCGGCACTTATCCAGTTAACTTGATCCTAACCCTATCTTCAACCTTAGAATCATGGTAGCTACCTTATCATTCTCACTAGGCTGGCTATCCCCACCATCACCGTCTTCCTCCATCTACAACCCCAGCCCCACCATAGCCTCCTTAGGAGAAGAAGGCTAATTCTGCCTTATTGGGAGTTATGTCCAACAACTGTGGTAGGGCTGGGTTGTAGATGAAGGAGATGGGGGTGGTGGTGGTAGCCAACCTAGTGCGAATGATGACGTAGCTACCGTGATATCTGGGGTTGAAGATAGAGTTAGGATTATGTTAACTGGATCAGTGCCGATTGTTGCGATTAAAAATCATAAAAGTAGGTTAGAGGGTGAGCTAGATCATGTTAAAAGTTTTGTGAAGAAGGTTGAATCTGAGGAGAAGCTTCGTAGTCTTGTTTTGGTTCGTGTTTGTGAGAAAATCTCTAGTAGTCCTTTAGTTCGGCTGCCTAGTGTTGTAGCTATTGTAAATGAAAACGCCACAGTAATTGGTGGAGTTGTAGAGAGGGGGAAGAGGATCCAAAAGGAGAATAAGTGTTATAATAACTCCGAGTTCCTTCTTGTGATGGACAGAATACCTTAAAAAAGACCTTATGGAAGTAGTAAAAATTTGAAGAACAACAAAAAGGAGAAGAAGCCCTCAGTTTCTCATAAGGTCAGTGGGATACTAGTTCAAAAAAATCTAGGGATAAGGATCTGAAAAATAAGAGGGAGATGACAAATGAAGAAATCAGAAAACTTATTGAAGATCCTGAGAATTTACCTTCAAAAAATCCTCATCCATTTGTTTGGATCGCTATGAAGAGGGGCATAGAAAGAATTGATATAGAAACTCTGTGGGAGCTGGATAGGTTTGTGATACAACAAAAGTTGAAAGAGGAAAGCTGAAGTTTCTTAGTATACTGCTACTACAGTGAGTTTTTTATGTTCATGTTTCTGTCTGCTTTCAAATACTCAGAATGCTTACTTAGTTTTCGCTTTTGATTTTGTGGAGTTCAGGCTCAATGTTTGTTGCTGCATTGAAAGCAAATGTAACAGGTAAGTCCTTTTCTTTGATGAATCATTATCTGAGTTAGACATTATATTGATCATACGTCGTGTCTATTTTGTTTCTGAGTAGGTGAAATGCATATCGGTGCTTCTTCTACCCATGCCAATAATGCAAAAAGTTGTAGTAGTAATTAAGGATGATTTGAACATCAACGTTCATGTGCAACCTTTTCCTTCTCCTTTTAATTAATCGGTGAAAAATTTTAGTATTTTTACCACACATGGTAAATCTTCAAAACCTCTCTTCATAATACAAATATTGTGTCGACACAACTTGAGCTCTCTGCAGAATAGTTCTATTATCAGAGCTTGAGTTTTCTTCAAACAAGCCTTCTTTATGCCTTTCAATTTCTTCTCTTATCACTAACTGCATGATAACTCCATTCTTTTGATTATGCTTTAACTGCACAAAAATCAACCCCATCATCAAAACACCAATGATTTTTACTAACTCCAAAAAGTCATCATTTTCAGTCCAAAATATCAAAAGTTTGAATGGTTTGACTATAGTTTGAGAAATATTCCCTCCACAAATGTTTGAATTTTGTAAATGTAACACTACTCATTCCCTTTGTTTCTTATTCTTCTTTTTATAGTATTTTATTTTCATCCAAATATTTTCAATAAAGAGTAAAAGTTATTATCTTTTTGGTTTCTTTGTATTCTCTTTATAATAAATTTAGTTATTTATAATTTATATAAATAAAAAACACATGTTCATAAATTAGTCTCAACACCTTTTTTTTTTTACATCAATATAATATTTTAATTGGGACCTTCCTTCTCTCTCTCACCCACACACATATATCTATAAGAACACTTTTATTTTTTATAAAGAAAAATGAAATGAAATTGGATAAAATCAGGGAAAAACTAGATAAGAAAAAGAAAAAGAAGATAATATCCCAAATGATTCATTTTGTAATAGTAGGAGCTTTCATAACAATTTTTTATTTGCTATTTTTCTACTTTTTCGTAATTGTCGAAGCTTTAAAATTCAAAGATATTTTTTTAAAAAGAGTTATAATTTTAACCAAGCACCAAGATAAAAGAAAGATAATTAAAACTAAAAAATTCATTGATTTGTTTTGTATTTTTTTAAACTCCGTGCCAAGTCAAATTGGACCATTCTTTGTTAAAGCGAGAAAATATGTAATTTTGTATTTTTGAAGTGTATGCGTGATCAATAGGAAAATGGAAAATTGAGGGTAGACGTGCAAGTCTTCAGGTGATGTTATTATGGTGTACGATTAGAATTTGAATTTATATTCTAAAAATTGTAGATAATTAAAATAATAAGTAGTAAAAATAAAAAGTGACCGTAAAATTTGAATCTTTAAAAAGTTTTAAATATTATAAGTAATTTTTACAACTTTTTAAGATCAAAATACTCTATAAATATCCCAGACCATGACATGTTATTTTCATCTCATTTTACATAAAGTAGCATCACTCTACTAAGGTTGGTTTTATTTCCTTTTGCTTATTATATTTCTTCACATTAATATTTCTATTCCGCTCAATAAATTTTACTTACAACTGTATTGTTTGCCTTCTTTATTTTTTGGCCATTATAAAACATAAAAAATCAATTCCAAAGAAAATTTTACTGTTACCATGAATTGTTGTTATAGAAATGACTACTATAGAGAGCTCTAACTATAATACCTAAAAAAATTCTTGTTTATTTTTAACCTGTGATTATAAACAACAATGATGCTGCCATTGCTTGATGCTGGCATCGATGGGAGGTGTGAGATATACATAGAGATAGAGACTTTAACCCACCACTTGATAGAAATGAATTCTCAGATATAAAATGCTAGATTACGAGGCAAGAATATATTGGTGTTTTTAATGATAGTTAGAGTTGCTTTTTATTTGAGGAAAGAATTTGAGCTTGAAAATGAACTTGAAACTAGATATAGCTTCTTTCACCGTAGGTACCTTTGATTTTATTTTCTTCCTAGTAAAAAGATTATAAGAATTGCTATGTTGATTGATTGTTGGGAGAAAAAGAGAATAAAGTTTAATCTAGTATTAAAGTATATGTATGTTTAATTTCTGTAATTTCTTTATTTGTGAAGACAATAAATAAAGAACTGCAAAAATAAAACATACATATATTTTAACACAAAATTAATTTTTATTCCCTTGTGTATTATATGATGTTTTCTCCCATCAATCAACCAACATAATAATTCTTATAATCTTCCAACATGGACAAAAATAAAATCAATGATAAAAGAAGTTATTGCTAGTTTCAAGTTCATTTTCAAGCTCAGCTTCTTTCCTTAAATAAAATTAACTATATCTATTATAAAAGACACAAATACATTCTTGACACATAATCTAGCACCTTAGATCTGATCATCTATTCCTATCAAATGGTATCTCAAGTTCTCCAGCTCTGTGCAAATCTCATGTCTCCTATTGATGTCATCATTAGACAATGGCGCCGTATTCATTGTTAATCAATCACTAGACAAAAAAACAAGAGTTCTTTTTTAATTATTACATTTAAAACTCTTTATAACTATAAGTTCTATAACAATAGCTTACGATAGCAATCAAAATTTTCGTTAGAGTCTATCTTTTGTGTTTTATAATAACAAAAAAATTGGACACAACATTTTATAGAGATGTTTTATTGGGGTCCAAGTGCTGGATATTTAAGCGATGGTGTGCTCCTTCGGCAATCCATCGAAGTGCTTTGGCGACACGTTTAGCTCGCATTTTGCGCCTTTTTACCCATTTTGCCTTTTTTTTATCAATTATCCTTGTCTTCTTATTGAGCACCAAACCTATCATTTGACAACAACTTAAATTAGTTCGCAAGATAAAATCGGGTTTTGAGGAAAAAATTAAGCTTTGTTTAGGCCTGAATAGGAGTCCAATCTAAGGACTCATCAACACCCCCGACTTAAACTTTTGCTTGCACTCAAGAAAAACAATTACCCACACACTTTGCTTATGAACATGACCAAATGAGAGTAACATGTGCATGACACCTTTTTGCCCCTCAGGGAAGCTTCCACAAACAACTTACAGAATTTTGAGGCCTCAAAACATGACTAAAAAGTATCAAGACAACGCTATGCTCACAACTCCTTACATGGTTGCAAGCTCATGCTCAAAATTATTCCACGTGCCCTCACTTTCAAGAATTAATATTCTTCATTCACACAAAACTTATGCATTTTCATCATTTCTAGAGTCATTAGACACTCACACTCACAAAAGAGCAATGGCATGCATGATCATACCCATAGGCTTTCCTATATTTTCAGTCGACCAAGGATCCCAAAGGGTCTAAAATAGGGTCACAAAGGATGTGCTAAAGGCTTGTAATATTGTCTTAGGTGTGGGTAGGAAACGTTCTGGACATAAGTGACCCGAACCTCCATGATTCGCCTTAGCATCTCCTTATTTCATTTGTCACCAAAAAACCACATTATTCAGCCATTCTTTTCCCTCCTTTTCTTCATTCCACTTTCTCATTCACTCCATGCCCACAATTTGATCTCTCTTTATGCAACGAAGAATTTCTTGGGTGACTTTCACCTCCTTTTTTGTACACATATATCAAATCTTTCCCTCTTTGCTTTTCTCACTTCTAGAAACACTTACCCTTTCTTAAAAATTAACTATTCACTATGTAGGTTATCACACTCCCAACTTAGGCGTTTGGCCTCAATTTTGACAAATTACGGAGGGTAAGGCTCAAACAAGGTTTCATAATCAATAATTTTGAAAAGGGTGGTCATTAACATGGCTACCAAAGAAATGGATTTAGGCTCAAGAGGGGAAACTAAGGGCATAATTCATACCATTTGTTGGCTTTTGGCTCAGGTGGGTATCACAAAGATGGCCTTTGATCATTTCACAAAGTCAGTTCAATGGACACCCTAATCAAGAGACTAACCGCTCAAGTTCTGTACCATCAGATACATGCATTCCAAGTACGAACTCTCCACTCTTGGCACAATGATTTTCAAATTCAAATAGAGACCCAAAAACAGTAGTTTGCGAAGAACGATCACAACATAACCAAGCTCGACACTCACATAGTCATAACAAGAAGCTTCTAATCCATGCATGGATCATTTTCACTGGAGATGGACTAATTTGTGAGTCACTACAAATATATCACTCTTGGCACCATTCTAGTCAAAGATATTGGAAATCAATACTCGAACTTTTTGAAAGGCTGAGAATACATCACTCTGGAAATATGGCTTTTCACATATGCTTGGGACTTAACATAAGACTGGTATTAATACACCACAATTAAAATTAAAAAACCACCTGAATGAAAAAGTAATCACCAATACTAACAATTACAATCCAAAATAACATATATACAACTTGAACAAACCATCCCCAACTGTTAAATATTAACATCAACCATTAAAAACAAAAGAAAAAGTGCAGATGTTCACCAAAACAAACATAACACACAGACCCTAAAATTATTGTGTTTCCCTTAATGCAAACAAAAAGAAAACAAATAAGTATGGAGAGGAGAAAGTGTAAGAGTCCCCTCGAGTCAAGTGGATGAAGGTTGAGGAGATGAAGAATAGTCCAATGAGTCATTAGTGCTCGAAACCTGACCATTCTCATAGATAGGTGCACTAGCTGGTGTAGATTTTTGCTTGGCTAATAGTGCAGAGGATGGAAGAGTTGGAGTCTAGGACTCCAGAGATACAACAGTAGGCTCTAAAGAAGGACCGGATTTGATCGAACCAATCATGGAAGTATCATGTCATGACCTCTCAAGTACTTCCTCGACCAATCTCTCCTCAAGTAGCGGTAACTAATATTGGGGTCTAACCTTACCCCATAGCTCTATGTCTGCTAAGCCTTCTCATCTATCTCAGTAGTCATAGCCTCATGAACCAGCTTTGTCACACCCACCCTCGAGGGCCCTGTCTCACCTGCGCTAGCAAAAAGGACCTCATATGCCCCCCAAAGTGAGGTAATATCCGTGGACTTCAAAGCATCCATATCCCATCTGAAATCAACAATATCAGCCTTCAAGGTCATCACATCAACAGGTAAACCCTCCTTCTTCTCAATATCCTAAACTTGCGTAGTTAGCCGGTCGAGTCTCAAACCATACTCTGCAAGTAGCTCCCTCTAGGCCCCCGAGTCTTCAGAATAGATGCAAGTGTGGCCTCGATGGCTGATCAATCATACCCAAAATAACAGCCTTAACCCTAGCTAAGTGAATATCTACCAATTAGACTAGTTGGCTCATCTAAAGAATGTCAGCCTGTGTCAAAGAGGGTTAGGAAGTAGGAGTGGGGGCAGGAACCTGTGTCGGTATGGGAGGAGAAGGAAGAATAGTGCTGGAAGGCATCTCTGAAACATGTGTAGTTCGCCGACCCTACTTCTAAATGCTCAACCTTGATCACTAAAGATGTACCAACAGGTGCTTTATTTTCCTTCTCCTTCTCATCCGATCTGAATTTAGCCTCAATAATATAGATATCTATGAAAGATGAGGGAGTATTCTCAACATTAATCTTCTTGTAGAAAGGCACACCCTCTCTACGGTAAAGAGCCGTGATCAACATAGAAAATGGCAAGGAGGTCTGCTCTTGCTTTGCTATCATCATCTCTAAGATAATGATAGTACCCAAATTCAATTGACGCCAGCCCATGATAAACTCAACCAATGCTGCCTTAGGATGCCTAAATATTGACTCATTTTTTGAAGGCATGAAGTTGCTACAAATGAAATTGAACTAATAGGGGGCTGGGGTGTTCAACTCTTTCTTCTTAATTATAGCACTCTCGGCCAGCCAACATGGTGCTCCACCACTCAACAATATTGCCAACCACCCCTTCAAATCATCAAGCATGCTCTTGTATATTTAATCAACCAATGTGTGAGCATCACCAACTGTGCAGCCTAGAATCTCATTAATATCGGTAGAGTTGCATGGTACCATTTCCCCCCGAAATTCCTCTACATTAACTAGTTTGTGAATAACTTTCACTCTTCCTTTGAAATTGGGGACCCACAAGGCATAAGTCTCATAGAATTCTCAAACCCATGCAGGAACGTAATGGTCATATGGTTTTGTGAAAACTTGCAACCCATGAAACTTGAATGTGTCCCACACCCAATGTATGGATAAATGCTTCTCCTCCAAAACTGTTCTCAATCATGCAGTCTTTAACCAATTGAGGCTCTTGGGTTCTATAACACTCTAAATTACCTGAGGTTGAATATTCAAAATGATCATGAACTGCTTTGGAGTGCTCCTTTGTATGACGATGTTTGGTGGGTTTTTCAATGGTAGCTGGAGCACGAACAGGGGTTTTGACCCCTCCTCCTTACTTTTAGACCCATTCCACTCAATATTGAGTGACCCTCACTATCACTAGCATTAGGTGTAGGCACTTTACTTTTTCTTTTACCCCTAGGCTCTCTATGGGGTCTTATAGGTCCCTATTGTTGTGGACCCTTATATGTGTTGGTTTTTTAAAAGAAAGAATGGAGCAGCAAAAAGGGGATTGAAAAAGTCTCTCAATGGATTGAAATGCAATGACTTTCAATAATTTTATTAAGCATTGAGGGGCTTTAAATAGCCAACATAAAATAAAAATCAGCATAATTTGAAATTCAAACTAACCTAAAATATCTCAACAACTTAACTAAAATTCAAAATTCAAATTCATCTTAAACTAAATAATTTATTTTGCTAAAAACTATTGCAGTAACTAAAAGCAAATTTCAACACTCCTCCTTTGCTTTAGTTACTGCAATTTAAAAAAGTTGCTCCTCTTCAATTTCTGCTTCTGCTGCTCTTGCTTGAAGATTATTTTTATGCTTGCACACTTTTGTAACATGACCTGCTTGCTTGCAATTTTCACATATTGCATCAGGTCTCCACCAACAAAATTTTTCCAAGTGTGTTTTTCTTTTGCAGTGCTTGCAAAGAAGATAATTGCCTTTTTCTTTTCTGTTTTGTGCATAAAGAGCACCCTCAATAACACTGTCTTGTCTAAAAGCTCTTCTTTGCTCTTATGCTTGAAGTGCACTTATTAATTCTTCAACAAATATAGTAGAGGGATGTTTAGACTCTTCCAAAGATGAAATTTTAGACTCAAATCTCTCTGGAATTGTCACAAGAATTGTTTCTACTATTCTGTCACCTTTGAAATCCTCACCAAGCAACCTCATTTTATTAACAATCAAAGATATCTTGTCAGAATAGTTAACAATAGTTTCATTCTCTTGCATCCTAAGAGATTCAAAATCTCTTTTCAAATTCAAAATTTGCATTTGTCTGACTCGATCACTTCCTTGGTATTCTTTTTTTAGTTTTTCCCAAGCTTCTTTTGCTGTCTCACAAGCAATAATTTTAGAAAAAATTGAATCCGCAACTGAATTTTGAATTACAGTTTTGGCTTTGAATTTTTTGGTTTTTTCATCCGAATGAGATTTAATCTGAGCAAGAGTAGGATTTGCAGGTAGAGGTTGTAAGATTATATCTTCCATCACAACTTCCCACAAATCATAGGCTTCAAGATATGATTTCATTTTTACTGACCAAATCTGATAGTTTTCACCAGTAAAATGTTTTGGGGCATATAAGGAGAGACTGCTGCTTGCCATTTTTTGGTTAAAAAAAGTCTGTGCGTTGAAAGAAAACACGGGTTGAAAATAGCCCTGACGGGTTAAAAAGTACCCCTTTTGCGGGTTAAAAATAGCCCTTGCGGGTTAAAAACGGTAGCCCTTGTGGGTTGAAAATAATATGGTAGTTTTTGGAAGAACTCACGGATCCCGTAAGATCAATGAGGCTCTTGATACCACTGTTGATTTTTTAAAAGAAAGAATGGGGCAGCAAAAAGGGATTGGAAAAGTCTCTCAATGGATTGAAATGCTTTCAATGGCTTTCAATAATTTTAATAAGCATTGAGGGGCTTTAAATAGCCAACATAAAATAAAAATCAGCATAATTTGAAATTCAAACTAACCTAAAATATCTCAATAACTTAACTAAAATTCAAAATTCAAATTCATCTTAAACTAAATAATTTATTTTGCTAAAAACTACTGCAGTAACTAAAAGAAAATTTCAACAATATGAAACAATTCCTTTCTTCTTTGGGTCCATTTTCTTTGTGATATGCTAGGGCATCCTGCAAAAACCATGAGAAACAATGTGTTAGTGAAGGGCATGTGCAAATGAAATGAATGGAATGACTTCAAAAAGTCACATGATAAATAACCATTTAGACCACAGAAGTAGTTCGGCAAGCCAAATGACCATCACCTAAAGTTGTATTCCAAAGTCCTATCACAAACGACGATCAAAGATGTAAATCAGCACATGGCCGAATCAAGTCGGCAACCCAACTGATCATTGCCGAGAGTGATAGTGACAACGTGAAAAAACTCTCAACAATTAGACAGTCACGTAGAAACTAGGCGATGCACTGAGTCACTTCAGTTAGCTAAAATTATCCCGTCAAATCTGACTGACTCATCCTTACACCAGAATTGAAATTCAAAATGCACACACATGCAATCCATGGGGTTCCAACAACCAATTTAATGCACACAACATATTATTCAATCAGAATAAAAGCTTTAGAGTATTTAGATGTCACAACTTAACTTCTCAGGCTATAATGGCGCCTAATATAACCCACCGAGAGGTAACCCGACCCGTAATCTGAAAGTGTAAGCAATAGGTGTTGAGGAAAAACTATTGGAGTCCATCCATACATCAAAGATATAAAAGGACAAAAACCAAGACTAACTAAAAATATAAAATACAAATATAAAAGAAACCCTCCCAGAACCTGGAAGTCAGTAGTGCAAAGCTATTATATACACAAATTAACGATTACAAGTACCAAAAGTGGACCAAAATATACAAAATATCTGGCTCGTCTCCAAAATATACACAAAAGATGGGGTCACAAAGCTGATGGAGACAAAATGATCCAAAAGTGCCAATGCTCGCCCTAGTCTTCGATGAGGGTTGTTGCTAGCTCAAGAAATCAGCGCATGGTGCTTGGAACTTCATCATGATAGTAGATATAGAGTGCAGTATAAGTACTAGGACAACCGATAATCAGTGGGCATCATTGGCCGACTAAGCAGGAAATGTAAAAGCTATATGAGAAGAAGGAATACACCTAAATATAGACCAAATAAGATGAGAAGAATAGAAATAACTAACAACTATACAATTTAGAGAAGGCCAAGCAGATATCTATGCTAACTAGACCTAATCCGGCTCGCCAGACACTGGAGAACTAGAATTAAGGGATCCTAGAGAGAACAAAACTAATACACTCGACTCCACAATACTAACCCAACCCTGACCAAGATTATCTGAGGGTAGAAGACTTAGACTCCAAGCTCTGAGGCAAGGACTACTACAACCCGGATGCTCCTCTGATAAGTGAGAGAGGCCAAGGCCAGGATCATTGCTACCTGGATGCTCGCCAAAGGTTTCATTGGGGATTAGGTCAGGTTACTACTACTCAGATGCTTGCCAAATGCATAGAGGAGGCTGAGGCCGGGACTCTTGCTACTTGGATGGTCGCTAAAACTCAACCGGAGGTGCCCACTTCTCTTCTCTTCCATTTGAATGCTAAGAATTACTAAGGAATTTCCTTCCAAAACAGCCTAGGACTGGTGCAACCATCCAATCATCAACCAGAAGCCATAAATGACATGGTACGGGACCTAACTCTACCAATGTGCCTCAAGCCGTCGGATGCACAGGAGATATGGACAATATAGTGACACTCAAGCAAGTTGCTGCCTAACTTAGGTTCACCTATCAAACACTAGTTTGCTACCATGCTATGAGGATTTAGGCTCATCGAACGATGTTAGGGCATCTAAAGCAGGTTCTAATATCCTATACTAAGGCCATCCTGCTTCACCATACTAAAATGATACAAAATAAATTAAACAAACAATAATAAAAGAAGGGTTGCACAGAAGCATAAGATCGCATCCTCATAATTAACCCAAGTACTCTAAGAGACCTAAAACTTGCTTCATTACCAAACCTTATTATTAGGCTACTCACCCATAATTAATTCAACACCCCACATGCTACCACAATCCAGAATCCACAATAAATAATATTACGAATCAATAGGAATGGCTAACAGAATATACAACACATTCTCGTCTACTCAAATACATAGACTCGACCTGCAACATGAATCCAATCCTAGAAGAAGTAACGAGCTACCCTACCCAAAATTCCAATCAGCTCAACATTAATACATTTTAACCAGCCCAATCTAAAGAAAGGGAGTTGTAGTCTACCTATAGGCTGAGCACGCGCACTCTGGATCACTTTGTTGGGGCTTTTCCCTTCTGTGAGTCCTTCGAATGCTGCCACGCTACAAACAATAGACTAACAACATCATTACAATCATTTTGACGCTAAATTTTCATGAAATAGGGGCAGACCAATTTTGAGGCCAAAAATAAGAAATGCTTGATCCGTGTTCGAAATTTCGAAATTGATTCCAAAAATTAGTCCCAAAGAACATTCCCAGCTCAATTAATAATGCAACCACTAAATTTCGATCGAAAATCATCGCATCGAACAAACAATCAAAAAAACATAAATTACACTAAAATGTCAAGAAATGGTAGCAACTATTAGTGGTACACTTACTAGAAACAAGCTATAATTTCCAAAAAGGAACTACCATCCTCGTGGAAAACCACCTGAAATTGAGCTAAGAATCACTGAAAATGGATGATAACAGCTTAAGAATTCATCCTCCAATGATTCCCTAAATATCTCTCTAAAAACTCTCTATGTAGCAGTTATAAAGCGAAATATACTTAAAACAAAGCCTTAAACCAATCCCCCAATGTCTTCAATGCATTCCCCACAAAATTTCCTTGAAATTGGACCTTTGAATACCCATATACGGGTCGAAAATGAAGGAGAAATGTTCTTTAAAGACATGTGAATGAGTTGAAAATGATCAAGTCCTAAAATATAAAGGACCCTTGGCTATCGCTATAGCGATCCCGGTGGTCTCTATAGCAACCCCTTTAAAAATGGCGGGCCTCTCTATAGAGAGATAAGGGTTAGTATAGCGATAGAGATACCCTTACCCATGAGCAAGTGTCATTATTGGGACGCCCTGGTCGCTATAGTGAGCCCAAGGCTGCTTGCCAATGCACCAGATATCAGCTAAAAATGTTCATTTCCAAACTTCTATATTTTCAATGGGGTACTCCGAATTCATTCGAGACCTTTTGAATGGAGACGAACTATGCTACCCTACCAAAAATGACATTTTGGATTCAATGGGCGTGGTCAAAATTCCTATACGAGCTCATTTTGATTGAATATGGGTCCCACTCCCATGATCATTTTTAGAAAACTTCTACTGAGGGGCTCGAAATGAGCCAGAAGCCTTATGAACCCAACAACATTTCGTTCTAGACAAAATTCGACATTCTGGAAATAATCACACTGTTAGAATTTTCATGCGATAACATTTTCCAAAAATGCTGACAAAAGTCAACCATTGGCCAATTTAGAAGGTTAAAATGCAAAACTCGATACAAACTCACACCAAAAAAAGCTTAATTCACTAGCTTACCATGCTTCTAGCCTAATTTGTCCATTTTTTTAGAAGTGAACAATCAGAAATTTATCCCGAGGTTGTTCACCCATGTTTTGTGTGAAAATCAAATTTCTAAATTATGAGGCCTTACGAAACATGAAAAATTGCAGAACTCCCTGACAAACAATTAGTTAACAATGCTACATATGCCAGTAAGTCATAGGTGACCTGGGGTTGCTAGAGGAATGTCCTAACAATGGAAAATAATACATAATGGCAAATGACCTAGAGGGTTATTACAATATCCATTACTAAAATAACTTTCGTTTGTGAAAATAAGGACAGAATCATACCTAGGGACTCAAATAAGCTGGGGAACTGCTCCCGCATCTCCTTCTTGGTATCCAAGGTAGACTCCTCAACTGCACAGTATCTCCATTGAACTTTAACAACTGGAATAGATCCGGAGCGACGCTGGCAAGCATCTTAGGCTAATATATCCTCTAGCTCCTCGCTATAAGTTAGAAAGTCATCCAACTCAACAGTGTTATATTGAAGAAAGTGGGACTTATCTAGAATGTATTGACGTAACATAAAAATATGGAAACCCATATAGATAACTGAAAATACTGGAGGCAGGGCCAACTTATAAGCAACCTCACCGAGGGCTCAGCTTTCCCCGCCAACCGAACCTAATCACGCCCTTTAAGGGCGATACCTTTGGAAATGCCTGGTCACTAATAATGAAGATAAAGGAAGGCACCGACAGCATGCATAACTCTGATAGCTATTCTGTGCTATCCTCAATCTATCCAAAATCACCCGATCTTTAGCTAAGGCATCCTAGATCAAGTCTATGTTGTGTGGCCTAGGCTTGGAGGACTCAAACCATCAAACCGAAGTGCAACAAGGCCTATGATACAGGGCCTGAAATAGGGCTATCTAAATACTCGAGTGGTAGCTTTGTTGTATGCAAACTCTGCTCAGGACAAAAGATGGTCATACTGACCCCTAAACTCCAACACACAGGCCCGTAAGATATCCTCTTGACCTGAGTAGTACGCTCGGACTGTCCATAGGTCCAGGGGTGAAATGCGGTGCTGAGGTCTACCTGGGTGCCAAGATCCCTCTAGAAAGATCTCCAAAAATCTAGATGTGAATTGTGGCCCTTAGTCTAGATATTACACACTAGCACCCCATTTAAATGGACTACTTGTTGAATATAATCTCAGGCTAGCCTATAAGACGACACTGGGAGGAAATAGGCAGAATTTGTCAGTCTATCCATGATGACCTATATGATATCGATAGAACTAGAAGATTGAGGCAACCCTGACATAAAATCCACTATAACTCACTCCTACTTCCGCTCGAGAAGGGCAATCTTTGATGCTCAGCCTTTACCTGTTTGTAGCTAAGGCAATGACACATATAATTTGAGACATCTCTCCTCATACCATACCACTAATGATGCTGGCTTAAGTCTGGATACATTTTTATAATGCCCAAATGAATAGAATATCTTGGGTCATGAGCCTCACAAAGAATAAGCTGAACCAAGTATTCAACTCTAGTAACACATAAGCGGATGTCGCATCATAACACCCCGTCTGAATCAATAGATGCCCGGCTAGCCTCACCTTACATCACTAACTCTTGAAGCTTAATTAGAGCCTCATCCTCAAATTGTCGGCCTCAAATCTGATCAAGTAAAGATGAATGGGCCCTAACAAAGGCCAATACTTGTCCATAGTCTAAAAGATCCATCCTAACCATCCTGTTAGCTAAAGACTGAACATCCAAAGCTAATGTTCACTCCATGACTCGTAACTAAGCTAGGCTACCCATACTCTCTGCCTTCCAGCTCTAGGCACCCGCTACCATATTTGCCTTGCTCGGACGATAGAGGATAGTCAAATCATAGTTTGCTAAGAGAACAATTCAATGCCACTACCAAGTATTAAGGCCCCTCTGGCTCAAAATGTACTGAAGGTTGCTATGGTCCATATATATCTCACAATGGACCCCGTATAAATAGTGCCACCACATCTTGGCTACCAACACTAGGTCATACATGGGGTAGTTTCACTCATGTGGTCTTAACTATCGAGAGGTGTAGGAAGTAACATGACGCTACTACATCAAAACACACACTAAACTTACACCAGATGCATCACAATATACAGTAAAGTCAACGCCCTCAATTAGAAGGGTCAAGATAGTTGCAATGGCGAGCAACTCCTTAAGCCTCCAAAAGCTCAACTCACATTCCTCAAATCACTGAAAAAGGACACCCTAGCAGGTCAAATAGGTCAATAAAGAGGCAATAGTAGAAAATCCTCAATAAATCATCGGTAATACCTAGACAATCTAATGAAACTCCGTATATCTATGACCGTCGTAGGCCTAGGCCAGTCCCTAATGGCCTTGATCTTGGCTGGATCGACCATAATGCCCTCCTTTGACACCACGTGCCCCAAGAAACACTAACTCCAACCAGCACTTGCACCTTCAAAACTTAGCATAAAGTTGATGATCTCTCATAGTCTAGAGCAGGTTCCCTTAAGTGCTAAACATGCTTGTCCCTGCTCCGCGAGTATACTAGGATATCATCAATGAATACGATCATGAAGGAGTCAAGATAAGGACTAAGCGCTCGAGTGATCAAGTCCATAAAGGATCAGGGGTATTAGTGAGCCCAAATGACATCACCAAAAACTTGTAGTGGCCATAGTGAGTTCGAAAGACATTCTTAGGAATATCCATTGCCCTAATCCTAAATTGGCGGTAATAGGACCTCATGCCAATCTTAGAAAACACGATGACACCCTGAAGCTGATCAAATAGATAATCAATTTGAGGAAGGGGTATAAATTCTTCATCGTTACTTTATTAAGCTGTCTATAATCAATGTAAATCTGCAAGGTCCTACCCATCTTCTCAACAAAAAGGACAGGAGCACCCCATGGAAATATACTCGAATGAATGAACCCCTTACTCAAGAGGTCCTCACACTAAACACAGAGCTCCCAAAGCCCAGCAGAAGCCATCTGATAGGGTGGGACTGAGATAGGCTCAGCGCCTGGCTCCAAATCTATGTCAAAATCAGTGTCTCTCTCCAGAGGTAGGTGAAGCAGGTCTGTCGTAAACACATAAAGGAAATTTTGTCCCACAGGTATAATATTAATAGAAATAGGATCATTAGTAACATCACAATCATAAGCTAAGTAAGCTAAACACCCAGAGAAACTAATCGTTGGGCCCGCATAAAAGTAATAATCCCCGTTAGTGTGTGGCTATAGGCACCCTACTGCAAGAGCAGGGAAAACCTGGCAAAGCTGAAGTGACAGTACTGGCATAGCAGTCCAAGACCGCATGATAAGAAGATAACCAGTCCATGCCCAAAATAATATTAAAATCTAACATACCAGGTAAAATGAGATTGACCCACATATCATGCCCCTGAATTGTCATCACTCAGGATCTATATACCTGATTCACTACTAAAGAATCCCCTATAGGGGTAGAAACACGTAACAACACATCTACCAACTTCGAATCAATAGTTAAATGGGAAGCAAAATAGACAGACATATAAGATAAAGTAGAATGTGGATCAAATAAGGCTAAAGTATGTACTTGTGATGACATCATCCAATGCCTTAGCCTATGCCCTAGCTGGAACAACATAAAAGTGGCCTTGTGAGCTCCAGCTTGGCCGTCTAACCTACTGCTTGTCCTGCCTCTCCAACCCCCACCGAATCTACACCTCCTCGACCTTGAATTTGGGCTTTATTTTCCTATCTTTTCGGCTGGGCGTTGTCTCCATGACCCTGAGTCTGACGGTTGACCCAGAAAGGATGAGGTGTGGTTGATATAGCCAACAATCAAGTGACTCACAAACACAATACCCTAGGGTTGAACGCCTTGTGATCACCCGATCATGGTAAGTAGGAAAAGAATCTGATTTCTATGAGCTCTTGCTAGGACTAGGACCACCTTGGTGAGTATGGCTACCCTCTAAAGTGGGTAAAGCTTCTTGAATAAGGCACCTAAACCAACCCTACTAAAAGTTACCGCGGGGAAACCTCTGACGAAACCTATCATAACTGTCCTTGCCCTTTGCCTGGGAGCCATTGAAGCTACTATAATGTCTAGCCCTTTTATCGCTACCCCCTTAGGCCTTGCAATGTATGTGCTCCATGGTGCTGTCATGGTCAACTACATCTAGAAATTGGCAGCTCGCTAAGATTAGGTGCTATGTATCAACTACAGTAGGGATCTCAACCCATGTACAAAACATCCAACTCTCTCTTCCTTAGTGGGAAAAATCATAGTGCTAACTGATGAAACTAGGCCTTGTACTCCAAAATCATCATAGTACCTTACTCCAATCTCATAAACTGGTCCTTTAGGGGGTCTTTGATGCTCTGGGGGATGTACCTTGCCAGGAAAGCCATAGAAAACTCGATCCATGAAAGATAGGGTGATCCTGTTGGTTGAGCTTGTAGATAGAAGCGCAAGCGCCACCATTACCTAGCTGGCCCACGCAACTGGTGGGCAGGGAAGTATGCTACTCTAGACACCACAAGGCCTAAGAACTGTAGATGCTCAGGGCACGTAACAAGAAACCCCATGGCATCCTCTCTGGTGGCTCTAGAAAATGTCGAGTGTGATAATTTCTGGTGTTGCTCTTGAAGTGACATAGAACCCTCTAGGGCGACTAGCTGGGGCACAACAAATGGTGGGGCTGGATGATCCCCAAGATCCCATAAGGTAGGCTCCTGCTATACTGGTATATCCTGAACTCTAATGGGGGCCTAATTTATGCCCCTATTGGCATAACAAGCTGCAAAATAGCCGGCTGTACAGTTGGGGGAATGGCTAGAGTTGTTGGGGGTTATGCTGGTGGTGGCCCCTCTAGCTATTGAGGGATAAAGGCATTCTGATGCTCCTCCATGGGGTCCGGTGCGAAATCCCTATCCCTACCTCAAGGTCTACCTCTACTAGCCATAACCTATGATAGAGTGAAACAAGTGAGATTTCAAGGAACTAATAAGACACACACTGCACGAAATGATACAATATAGAGAACAATTCCTCAACTACATCATGTAGCTTCCCAAGTATAGGCCACCAACATCTCTGCATGAGTTTATTAGACGTTAGCTCTATATAGGTGAGACCAATGAACTTGGGCATTGATACCAACTTGTTGGACCTGATTTCTCAGGCTATGATGGCGCCTACCATAAGACACCGATTGGCAAGCCAACCTGTAACCCACAACTATAAGTAATGTGTGTTGGGGAAAAACTAACAGAGTCTATCCATCTATCAAAGATATAAATGGATAGAAATCGAGACTGACTGAAAATATAAAATACAAATATACAAGAATTTATCCCAGAACCTAGAAGTCACTAGTACAAAGCTACTATATATAAAATAAATAAGGAGTACAAGTCCCAAAAGTGGACCAAAATATACGAAAGATCTGGCTAGACTCCAAAATATACACAAAAGATGTTCCGCTAAGCTAAAGGAGATGGAATGATTCAAAAATACCAATGCTCACCCTAGTCTCCGATGAGGGCTTCTACTAGCTCGAGAAATCGACACTAGAGACTTGTGCTCAGACCTGCATCACAAAAGTAGATGTAGAGTATAGTATATGTACCAGGACAATAGGTACTTAGTAGGCATCACAAGTCGATTGAGAAGGAAGGTTAAAGTAATACCAAAAGAAGGAATGCAAAAAAAAAATAGAGACTAGATAAGCTGAGAAGAGTAAAAAACTAACAACCATATTATTGGGAGAAGGTTAAGAGAATATCTACACTAACTATAACAAATTGGGACCTCATAAGCCCAACCAGGACATCGAAGAACCAACATTCAAGGATTCCAGAAAGAATAAAACTGCCCTGCTAGACTCCACAATACTAACCCATCCATAGCAAGGATTATTTGAGGGCAGATGATTTAGATTCCGAGCTCTGAGGTTGGACTACCACTACCCGAATACTCACCTGATAAAAAAGGGGGACCAAGCTTTGGCTAACACTACCCGAATGCTCTTCTAATAAGTGAGAGAGGCTAAGGTCAGGACTGTTACTAACTGAATGCTTGCCAAAAGTATCATGGGGGCTGAGGGCGGGATTATTACAACCCGGATGCTCACCAAATATATAGAAGGGTTGAGGTTGGGACTACTTCTATTGGATGCTCGCGCCAAAAGTCAACCAGAGGTGCGAACTACTCTTCTCTTCCATCTGAATGTTAAGCGAGGTGCCAACTTCTCTTCTCTTCCATTTGAATGTTAAGCGTTACAAGGATTTTCCTTCCACGACAACTGTGGACAGGTGCAACCATCCAATCATCAACCGAAAGCTAGAAATGATGTAGTACGGAACCTAACTCTACCAATGTGCCCCAAGTCTTGGGATCCAAGGGAGAAGTGGACACTATAATGATACTCGACTAAGTTGCTGCCTAACTAAGGTTCACCAATTAAATACTAGTATGCTACGCCTTGCTGCAAGGATCTAGGTCTGCTGAACAACTTAAAGGCATCTAACGAAGGTTCCCGTATCCTACACTAAGGCCACCATGCTTCACCATACTAATAATATAAAACCAACCATAATAAGAGCACGGTTACCAAGAAGCATAAAGATAGCATGCTCACAATTACCCCAAGTACCAGAGTGACCCTTAAAGCTACTTCATTACTAAACCCCAAAACTAGGCTACTCAGCTATAACTAATTCAACATCTCACATGCTAGCACAATCTAGAATCCATGAGAAACAGTATTACTAATCAATAGGAAAGGCTAAAAAGATATACAACACATTCTCGTCTACCCTAATACTGGACTAGGCCTATAACTTTAATCCAAGTCCTAGGACAAGTAGCTATCTATCTGGCGAAAAATCCCAATCAATTCAACATGGATTCACTCTAACCAATTCAATGCAAAGAAAGGGGAGTCATAGCCTACTTGTAGGCCGACCACATGCGTTTCATGCGACCTTCGAATGCTGCCACGCTACCAACAATAGACACACAACATAATTAAGGTCATTTTGACACTAAATTCGCACAAAATAGGGACAACCCAGTTTTGGGGCCTAAAATAGGAAATGTGGGACCCGCATCTAGAATTCTGAAATTGACCCCAAATATTAGTCCCAAACAACATTCCCAACTCAATCAACAATGCAAGGACTAAATTTCAGTCGAAAATCATTGCAACAAACAAATATCAGAAAAACAAAAATGAAACTAAAATGTCAAGAAACGACAACAGCTATGTTTGGTAAAATTACCTGAAATAAGCTGTCATTTCCTAAACAAATCACCCCACTATGATCCTCATAAAAACCACTTGATATTGACTATGAATCGCTGAAAATGGATGATCACAACTCAAGAGATCACCCTCCAAAGATGCCCCCAAAAATCACTCTGAAAACACATTGTGCAACATTTGTAAAGTGAGATTTATCGAGAATGAAGCCTTAACTCAATCCTTTGATGTCGCCAATGCATTCCTCATAAAAGTTTCTTGAAATTAGACCTTTGAATAATCAAATTCGAGTCCAAAATGAGGGAGAAATTTTTTTTTAAAGATATGCAAATGAGTTGAAAATGACCAAGTCCTACTCGGGTATCACTATAGCGATCCCAGTGGTCTTTATAGTGACCTCTCCTGAAGGGAGGGCCTCGCTATACCGAAGCCCTAATCGCTATAGCAGACCTAAGGGTTGTTATAGCGACACCCCACCTCCTGAGTAGGTGTCACTATTGTGATGCCTTGGTCGCTTTTGCAACATTGTTGTAGCGAGCTTAGGGCCGTTTTAGCGATGCACCAGACATCCACTGAAAATGTTGATTTCCAAACATCTAAATTTCTGTCATGGTTCTTGAAATTCATTTGAGACCGTATAAATACAAACAAACTATGCAACCCTAGCAAAAATGACATTATGTATCCAATGGCACAGTCGATATTCCAATATAAGGTTATTTCAATTGAATGGGGGTCCTACTCCCATAACCATTTTTAGAAAATTTCTACCATGGGGTTCGAAATAAGCTTAGAAGCCTCAAGAATCGAACAAAGGGTCATTACAGACAAAATTTGACATTTCAAAACTAATTATGCTATCAAAATTTTCATTCAAGCATGATTTCCAAGAATATTGTCCAAAGTCAATTGTTGGCCAATTCAGAAGGTGAAAATGCAAAACTCAACACAAACTCATACTGAAAACCTTGGTTCTTGAGACAACCGTGTTTCTAGCCTAAATTTACTATTCTAAAGTTAATGGAACTGTCAAAATCACCAATGTTTTGCCCGATAATAAAATTTCTAAGGTATAAGGCCTTCCAAAACATGAAACTTGCACAATTCCCTAACGAACGACCAAACAATCGTGCTACCAGTGCTAGCAGGTCATAAGTGACCTGGGTTCATTCAATGTATCCCAAATTCGAATCAAAACACCCATAACAAAGGACTCATCAAATTCACAATAATAAATGGCAACCCATAAGTTTAAACAATGAAATTAATCTAACAATGGCTTGCCCACACTAAATCTACCATCAATATCTCATAACAAAGGTTTCGACAACGAAATGTAAAAATCAAGGGCCTAGTTCATATCGGTGAAGATGTGTAAGAGATAAAAGTGAAGTAATCACTAAGATGCAAGCTAGATGATGTAAACAATAGTGGTAACAAGTTTTAATAAGCAAAAAATTCTCCATACCCAATGGTGAAGAGCAAAATAAGAAAGAAGAAGAATGAACCTCTTTGTTGAAGTTGAGGCTGTCGCGGAGGGGAGTCGGCAATGCTCGACTAACCTCTCTTAACACATTCAGTGATGCACTGAATCTGTATGAGACCGCCGAAAGTTACAATAATTCCAGGGAATTTCAAACACCCAAAAACAGACTAAGCAACCATCACCTATTACATTTGGCGATGCATCAAATGTGCATTTGGTCCACCAAATCTTCTAGTAACGGTGAATGAAAACTCTATTTCAAAACAAGATCAAAAGCGGGCTTGCCAAATGCACTTGGCAATGCATTGAGTGTACACTAGCTCACAAACTTTCAACATGCTTCAACTTTTTTTCATGTACCTGCAAAATCAACACTCATTATTGAAAAACTACTAACTTCGTGGGTGCCTCCAAAGAAGCGCCTTGGTTAACGTCATAGCACAACGTAATCCATTATAATCAAGTTTAATCAGTACATAAGACCTCTATCACTTGAATACTCAGTGGTTCGCCAAGATACATTTTTAACCACCGACCATGTACTACAAACCTTTCACCCTTGAGTTTTCAATTTCCACATCTCCCCAACTCAAGATTTGGCACACCTAGAACGGCCCACACCGTCTAGATTTCAACTTTCCTGAAAATAACTTTAGTTTGGAATTGTATAATAGCACCAGATCTTCAGCCTTGAACTCTAATTGGAATCTTTTCAAATCATGGCATGTTTCATCTTTTATTTGTACAAAGAAGAACTTTCATATGCTCTCAACTTGAATTCATCCATCAAGTAAAGTTTCCCTAACTGTGCATTAATAGAAACATCCTTCTGAAAATTCAGCTTCTTCAATGCTCACAAGGCTCTGTGCTCAAGCTCAACAGGTAAATGACAAGCTTTTCCAAACATAAGTTTGTACAATGACATTCCAATTGATGTCTTGAAAGTTGTATGGTAATCCTATGATCCGTCATTAAGTTTCCTTAACCAATCAATTTTATTTCCATTCACAGTCTTGGTAGGTATGCTTTTGCTGATTTCCATATTTGACACTTCCACTTGACCATTTGATTGATGATGACATAGAGTGACCACTATGTATTGCACTCCATACTTTCTAAGAAAGAGAAAAACATTTATTGCAAAAATATGACCCACCATCATTGATTGTTGTCGTCGTGTGCCAAAATGGGTCAAGATGTTTTTCTTCAAAAAATTGATTGCACCCTTTCCATCATTCAGAGGCAGGGACACCACCTCTACCAACTTGGAGACATAATCCATTACTACCAATATATATTGGTTTGCAAAAAATACACGTGCCCCTATGGAGTCAATACCCTATATATCAAATAATTGAATTTCAAGAATAGGAGTGAGGAGAAACTCATTCTTCATATAAATGTTACCTTGCAATTAGTATTGAGCACATGCCTTGACAAAGACATGTGCATCATGACATAAAGAATGCTAAAAATAGACACTTTGAAGTACCTCTGACGTTATACGAATACCTCCATGATGACCTCCTATGAGTGATGCATGACACTCTTCCAAAATTTCTATCATCAATGACTCTGGGACATACCTCCTTATGATGTTATCTGCATATTTATGAACTAAGGCTCATCCCAATAATAACGCTTCACATTGAACAAGAATTTTCTCCTTTGATGATGGTTCGATGATTCTGATATAACCCCGCACAAAAGGTAGTTCGCAAGATCATCATATCATGAAGTTTGGTTAGGTGACACCACAATCAAAGGTTCATGGAAAGGCATTCATCAACATTATTCTCACCAATATCTGCAACATTTGATTCAAGTCGAGAAAGGTGATCGGCAACTTGATGTTCACACCCTATCCAGTCTTTCACCTCAAAATAAAATTCTTTCAACAACAATATCAACCTAATCAATCTTGGTTTTGCCTCCTTTTTCTCCATCAAGTATCTTATCGAAGCATGGTTTGTATGAAAAACATCATTGGACCCCACTAGGTAGGGTTAAAAAATTTCAAATGCATAAACAACCACAAGGAGTTCTTGTTATGTCTATAGTGTAATTTTTCTAGGCCACATTCAAAGACTTCAATGCATAATAAACCAGATGAAACAATTTTGCCTTTCCTTTAGCAGAAAACAGCTAATGCAACTTCGCTTGCATCACACATCACTTCAAAAGGTAAGCTCCAACCGAGGGCTACAACGAAAGAAGCTAACACAAGCTTCTCTTTGAGGCAATTGAAGGCCCATATACAAGATGCATCAAACATAAAAGTATATTCCTTCTCAAGCAACTTACACAAAGGGTGAGTAATTTTAGAAAAATCTTTTACAGATCACCTATAGAAACCTACATGCCCAAGAAAACGTCTTAAACCCGTAATAGAAATAAGAGAAGAGAGCTGGGAAATTACCTTGATTTAGGCTTGATGAACTTGCATCCATTCACCTTAGATTTTATAACCAAACACAATACCTTCCTTCACCATAAAATGACATGTCTCTCAACTTAGCACCAAGTTTATCTCAGCATATCTTTGAAGTATTCTCTCCTAATGAACAAGACAATGATAAAATGAATCACCAACCATGGAAAAATCATCCATGAACACTTCCATTGACTCCTATACTGTGTCTGCAAAAATAGATAATATACACCTTTGGAAGGTAGCTAGAGCATTGCACAAACCGAACAACATCCTCTTAAAGGAAAATGTGTCATAGGGATACATAAATGTTTCCTTCTATTGGTCCTCAAAGGTTTGGTTGTACCCCAAGTAACTATCCAAGAAGCAATACCACCCCCTACCCGCAAATCGATCAACCATTTGGTCCATGAATGACATAGGGAAGTGGTCCTCTTCTATCCATGAATTCAAATGTCAGTTATCCCCCCCACACTCTATTGTTCACCGGTCTAGCAGAGACAAGTTGATTTTTCTCATTTTGCACCGTTGTGAGACCACCCTTTCTTAGGCACACATGATACCAGACTCATCTAACTACTCAGGCATTTACTTTCTTCGACATTTACATTATACGACCCTTTCATGCATATATTTCCCTACTCCGGCATTTCACCATCCATATTAAACAGTTCCAGCATCCATCCACTTTATAATCTCATTTTCACCACTTTTTTGCATTATAGGATTTACTTCTCAATACTAGGTTTGAAAGCCTTGATTAAACTTACTTTGTGAGAGAAAATAACTAGAGGTATCCCAATTATGTCCGCTATGGTCCAACCAATTGCCTTATGAAAATTGCAAAACGCTAGTCACCGCCACAACTTGGTGGTCCAATAAGTCAGTTGCCACAATCACCGGTAGTATTTCAGCACTACCCAAAAATGCATATTTCAAATGAGAGGGAATAGCATTAAGCTCTAGCCTTGGAGGTTCCTCAATTGAGGGTTTGTCCAGAGGATTCTCCCAATTTTGAAAGGCAATATCCAACTTCTTAGGGTTCCTAAGATAAAAACCTGCACCCTTAAGGGTTGCCACAACCTTAGAATACTTTTCTATAACTTCCCTATTGTACTTATGCAATACTGCCACAAGAGACTCACCAATTCTAATCACCTCTCCAACACTAGCCATGGCTTTAGCCACAACATCAATGTAAGAGACAACTTGGTATTCCTTGGGTTTTTCATTGACTTATGCACTTTGAAAGTCATTTTCTCGTTGTTCACCCTAACCTTGAGCTCCTCATATTCAACATCTACCAACGCCCTACAAATGGCTAGATACGTCCTACCCAAAATGATTAGTATCTCAACATCCAACTCACAATCATATATGACAAACTTGATTTGGAAGATAACCTTGTCAACTCTTACCAATACATCATAGAGAATTCCACTTTTTAATGGAGCGGTCCAATTTGAGAAGCCTCATGGTAGTTGGCAATGGAATACCCAAGCCTAGTGGTTCAAAAATGTCCAAAGGCATCAAATTTATGCTAGCCCCAAGATCACACAATGCTTTGGCGAATTCAAACACACTGATTGTACATGGGATTCTGAATGCTCCAAAATCTTCTTTCTTTACAAACAATTTTGACACAATAGCACTACAGTGATGAGAGACTTCAATGGTCTCAAACTCCATGTTCCTCTTCTTCGTCACTAAATCCGTCATAAACCTAGCAAAGCCCAACATTTTTAGGAGGGCTTTAACAAATGAGATATTGATCAAAAGAATGTTAAACATAGATAGGAAATTTTGAAACTTATAATCATCATTCTTCTTCCTCAACCATTAAGGAAGGGGGTTGATAAATGACTTTTAGAGTAGTTACTTTGGGAGGGGATTTTGTGGAATGGATAGCCTTGCTAGAGGATCCCTCCCCCACATTAGGATTACAATCACTCCAGGGATTGTAAGGATATGAGCTTCCACATCTTGCATACCATCATTATCTTCTTCGGGTGTGTCAACATCCTTAAATAAAGAGGTCTTCCCTTTTGCATTAGTCACCACTACATTTTCCAACACATCATTGCTAATAATTATACCACTTCTAGTAGTGAAAGCCCAACATTAGGAAGTGTCATTCGTTGAGTTTACCATAGTATCACTAAGCAAACCCACTTTTTGCCTTTGGTTTAAATAGGTTGAAATGTTCTCAAGGTAAGTGTCCAATTCCTTGATTGATACCAAATGTGAGGTCGATGTTTAATTCAATGAAGAGATATCTGACTTTCTTTCATCATACTTATGTTTGTTCCCTCAATTTTGTTGGGAATTTGGGCAAGCATATCTTTGGTCCGGAAACTCTCTGGTTAGTAATAGGTTCCTTAGGTTTGGGATGGTCATGTGGTGGAACATATCTGTCACGATCACTTTCTCGATCATACCATCCCCCATTGCTATCTCTCTAATGCTAATTTGTCCAATTTCATCATGATCATTAGTCCAACCTTGATTTTTTGCTTGCCTTAGAAAGGAAGGCGGTGAACTCCCCATTTGGTTCTCAACAAATTGCATCTCTTCATTATACACTACCTTAAAGTTGTCATCATCCGAATTGACTACCCCACTAGCACCAATAGCATTGACATTATTCCAGTACCACCCATAACATGCCTCATCAATAGATCAAGTTGGGTTATTATCTTGGCCATATTCTCATCTGCTCATGGTCTTTCTCAATTTTCTCTTTAGTCTTGCCCAAGGTGAGTGGAGTAATAAGTTCATCCCTTGAGTACGAAGCCCAATTGATCTTAGTCATCTCATCAAATAATGTAAAGGTTTGCCTCATAATACCACCATAGATAAGTTGATCTGCATTGTCCTTGTTTACCGCATCAAGACTTTGGTAGAAATATTGTGGCAACAAGTGGTCTTTTAACCCATGGTTAGGACACTGAAGCAATAACTTTTGAAATCGCTACCACGTTTCATAAATTGGTTCCCCATAAATATGTTTGAAGTTTTGAGTGCTATCATGCAATTTCAACATCTTTGAAGGAGGAAAAAACCTTTTATAGAAATCTACAATCAACGCATCTCGTGAAATAATAGAGTTCCTTAGAAATTCGCTAACCACCTCGTTGCTTCTCTTGCTAGGGAGAATGGGAACAACCTTAGCCTAATAGACCCCTGTGAAATGTTTTTGAATGTAAATTCCCCCCTCACATCCAATATGTTTTGAATATGCCTATGCGGGTCCTTGTGAGCAAGGCCTTGAAAGAATCCTTTCAGATCTAGCAATTGAAACATTCTGCATGTGACATAAAACACTTCATTGCCCAAGATCGAGGGCAATCAAATTGCACTAGCATTACCTAGTTGATCCATGTTGACATTGTTCATATTACCAACGTCATCATATTGCCCCACTTAGATACTACCAACCACACTTCATTGTGTGCTCATATCTTCACTTGTGGGTAGCATACCAAAAAAAAAAAAGAACAATTAAGTAAATTAAACTACAAGAAATTAGCTCAAGAAAATACTTCTAAACTAAAATAAACACACCATTCCCCAGCAATAATGCTATTTTGATAATGCTCAAATGCACTCTAAAATAATTAAAGAGTATAGTGGTCACTAGCAATATTGTTTCACCCAACAAGAGAGTCAGGGTTGATCCCACGAGGAATGTTGTAAATGTTCATGGTTCGAAGTAAGATTTAATCTAATCAACTGTAAGTCTACAAAATGGAGTAGCAAATTAGTTACATAAGATTTAGGACTAATTATTTAAAATTGTAGAATTCATGCTTAACTTTAATTCAAGAGAAGGGGACATGCTAGGAGTATGTGTTATTGAGCATGAATCACGCAAACGGGTCTTGAGTATTGAATATTAGTATCGTGTACATGGGTAGGCTAAACAGGTAGTAACTATAATCATTAATACAACAAAAGTAATTTATCAATGTGAATCTCCAATGATCTCACACGTCAATTACATAAAAAGCCAAAGGGACTTTATGAAATTGGGTAGCTAAATAATCTAAACGCTTAGTCAGCTAAACAAATAGGACTTCATCCCATAACATAATTACCCATAATATTATGTAATCTACCCACTCTGAGTACCCAAAATTATGCGATATGTGATGATCTAATCATAAACCCCAAGTTTGTGACCTCAGGATTTCAATTATACATGAAAGAAGCATAAACCCATGCTAATTAACACATAAATAATCAAATACCTATTCATAGATTCAATATTAAATTGCATTACATACCTCCAAGCATGGGAATTTTTAGGTACCCATAACATGAAAATAAGTAATTATAGAAAATTTGCCTTTCATAGCTCATAACTTGAATTGAGAAGAAGAAGCAGAATGAAAATCTCCCAATTCCTTCTTCACCCAAGTACAAAGCACAAAGTACAACCTTGATGAGTAAATATGTGTCTACTACATTAAGGGAGCAGGTCCCTTGAAACGATACAAAGAGAAACTTAAAGAAGACAAACAAAAGGAACAAAACTCAAGGAGTTTACATGGAAAAACTCTTTGCTCGAGGGAGGGATGGGACAATCACGACTTGATTGATAGGATTTCCCAGCAACCAAAATCCACTAAATGAAGTTCAAAGTATCCAAATACAACACACCCATTTTATTTGTCTCACTCTCTCCCCATTCCCACTTGCAACCCCAGTTACAAGCTATGAGCAGCAAAAGCCAACACTAGTCTACACTATCATCCCCTAGATGAAGTTAGACTATTACACCACAACACCTCAAGGCACAAGCTGGCCAACGAGGTTTACAACTCTCAAAATGGAATTAAAAATAATGATCAACGTTCCTTTATAGACTAGGAATGATCTTATAATTTACAACACAACACAACTACATACACAGAAGGAAACTATAGTCATCTTCTATCAGGTCCCTCGAACACAACATCTATATCTTGACACACGGACCTAAAAGAGAGATTTTGGAGCAACGATAATATTTAGTTTGGTGTTCTTTCCAAAAGTTGTTTTTGTTCCTTGGACAAGCTCCTTTTATACTACAATAAAGGCATCGCATGGACTACTGGTCCTTTACTATAAATGAGAGTGACATTTCACTAACCAAAGCAGCTTTAACAGTTGTATCCCATATGCAGCACAACACGTTGATCTGATAGGCTACCTGGTCCTCTAGTTGATTTATTAATCATGAAAACATTCACTTAACATTTCCCCCCTTTTTGATGATGACAAACTATAATCCCCTTTACACAGTCCCCCCTGAATATGTCAACCATTTGACAACCCTTGACAACCTGTTTCCCCCGAACGTATACACTCATTTCCCATTGAGCTATCTTCCCCTTTTAGGCATCATTAAAAACCTAAATAGTAAAAATTGAGGTAATATCCGCAAGGAAGAAATTCCAGGTACATGAGATAGCATAATTGAGCAAAAATATAGAAATGAAAGAGCATGAACAAGATAAGAGAATCAAGACAAGTTGTCATTTCATTTCAAGTTAGCATTCTTCACTTAGCAAAAACATAAAGAGAAAATACCCATGACCGAGTTACAAAAATAGAGATTTGAACTGGATAAGAATAACATGGGATAGATAGAGACACACTAGACAACCTAGGGACCAGAGGTCTTAGGAGTAAAAGACTGCAGAAGCAAGGTCATACGTGCATTGGAGTCTTAGTGCGCTTGAAAGAGTTGTTGAGTAAGAGATTTAATTTCCATGACCTGCTTGGCAATTTCTTCCTTCAATCTGGCTAGTTCTTCAGAACCTGGCCCCTCAGTAATGCCCTTGGCCAGTGTAGTCTTCAGAGAAACCAACTTAGCATCCTTGCAGGCTAGGGCAGTTGTTAGCTCTCCCGCTTGCCTCTTTAGAGCTTCTAATTGATCAAGCAATTCTGATATTGGAGACTTTATGGTCCCCGTCCGAAATTAGCTGCGCACACACTCTACCAGAGTGGTCTAAGAGAAAGCCTACTTGATAGTACCAGGTACTCCTCTTCCTAACCTCACTCCAAAATATTCAACCACATTGTTGAGGAGATACCCAGAAGCTAGGCAATGTCTTTCTTCCCTCATTGTTAACGCCTTGGTCATACGTTCCATCATCAGAGCCAGCAAGTTGATGCCCTCCAAAGTGCTGAGAGCTTCCATGAGATAAAGATCTGCCATAGTGGCAATTTTTCTCTTCTCAGGCCTTGGTAGGACGACTTTGTTGACAAACTTGAAGCACAATTAGTACTGGCCCTTCAGAAGCTTTATTGCAATGACAGAGGTGTCCATATTGGGCACTTTACTAGCCACCCCTAAGAATGCCTTAACAGGGGGCCTGTCTATCACGGTGCGGACCCCCTTCCTATCAACCTTTAGTATGGTCCCTAGGACCTCTTCATCTAACTGAAAAGAAATGTCCCCCACAGTATTCAAACCCCCCCCCCCCACCATCTTCCTATATGTCAATATTCACATAAAATTGATGGACCTCCCATTCATGAAGGTATGGAAAATGCTACTAAAACAAGTGGGTCCATAGCATCAGCTAATTCTCTCATGCCTGGTTTTTCCTTAGCCTCGCGCTCAAAGACACGTCCACTCAGAACTTTTTGTTTTTCAAGAAACCTAACCCTCTGTTCTTTCGATACTACCTTCCCTACCTTTTGCTTATTCACCTGTGAACCTGGCCACCGAGTGGGAGCAGGCTCACCCCTTTTTGATTTTTCTCCATCGTTCTTCAGAGTCTTAGGGTCCTTAGAGTTGTTAGGTCCCTTGGAAGAATACTTGGTATTTAGTGTGTAACTTAAGACTAACTAAATCCTCATCAGACTCAGTCTCACTATTATCCTTCTCATCCTCCACATTAACCACCTGACCATCAGGTGCCTCATCATCATCCAACACAATAGTGCTTCTCAGCTTTCTTTTCTTTGCAGTTTTAGACTTACTAGCTTCTATAGCATCATACAACAATTTTTTGTGCATTCCTCTGGTAGAATAAGCTCTTGTGACATCCTATGTATACTCAATCACTTTTTCCTTCCCTTTGTTTGTGCCAACCTGGTCACTCACAGATGCAGGAGCAGGAGGGGCAGTAGGTTTTTTGATTTTCCAAATCAGGGGAAGATTGTCCTCATCATCTTTTTGGTCCTTGTCAACAGTCTAAGCAACGTTCATTGGCCTAACCTCATTCGCGGGACTTTGGTCAAATCTAGGAGTACCCAATGAAAGTTGAAGATCAGGGGATGAGGTTTATCCTTGGTAAATATCTCGTGCTCCTTGAGATCCAACAAACCCTTGGCAACCCACTTTGGTCCCTCAGCAAGAATGTTCAACTCTGTGCTTTTGTCGACAATCAGGTCCCCGTCGAAATATTTCTCAGACATTAAGATGAAGTAAGACTTGGTTGTGAGGAGTTTTCCCTTTCCTAAGCTGAGTTGGTACCCTTAACACTTGGTAGGAGTACCTCAGAGGAGAAACCAGATGCTGCAATGGGCGAATCTAGACCCAAGGGTGCAAAATCTGAAAGAGACGGAAGGGATGGAGAAGTGGGTGTAACAGTATGAAGCAATGGTGGTAACTCCTCAGGTTTGAGAGAAGTATGTACTGGAGTAGTGGCAGGTGTAGCAATTTTTGGGGATTTGGAGAATCATTGCCAGATGCCATTTGTTTTTGAAAGATAACAGAAGTCTCAGACATGGTGAAGTGCACAAACAAATGAAAAGTAGAAAGATTTGACGAAATAGAAGAAGGATATTGCAGATTTTTAAGGAAAAATGAGAACAAAAATGGAGGATCAAAGGCATTTAATAATGAGGGAAAAGAGACATCCGGTCCCTAATTGGTCATGACGCTCTGTTTACTAGGACGGAATGACGTCGATTTAGCAAAGCTGAAATGACCTGACAGGTCTTGAGCAATCTCATTAATGCTACAATGCCTGATAGGGAGCCAGGTCCCTGATGAGAAGACACTTGAATGAGACTCTTCAAGTTCATATCTTCAACACTTATGAAAATGTCAATTTTTGAAAACCTACAATATACATTGATGTATTTAACTTATTGTTATAATTACTCAGGTACCTGCATAGGAGTTCTAGCCAAAATTAAAGGAATATCACTGTCATGGAGATTCTGAGTGCTTCACTTTATCAACCCCAATCTCATCCTATTGCGTTCAAACCGATCCCTACAAAGAGGTTTAGTGAAAATATCTACAATTTGATCCTCAGTGCTACAAAATTTCATGCATATATTTCCTTTCTCGACCTGGTCCCTGAGAAAGTGATGTCGCACATCAATGTGCTTTGTTCTTTTATGCTAGACATGATTTTTGGCCATATTCAGTGTGCTGGAATTATCACACATCAAGGAATTGTATCAGTCAAAACCCCAAAGTCCCCAAATTTCTGTTTAATCCACAACAATTATGAGCAACAGGCTGCAACAGCTACATATTTTGCCTCAGCAGTAGATAATGCCACTGAATTTTGATTCTTGGTATCCCAGGAAATTAGTAAAGAGCCCGAAAAATGAGCTATTTCAGAAGTACTTTAACGATCAATCAGGTACTCAGCAAAGTCAGCATCAACATATCCCACAAGATCAAAGCTATCTCCAGCAGGGTACTACAGGGCTAAACATTCAATAACCTTGAGATATCTAAGTATTCTCTTTGCAATCTTAAAATGGGACTCCTTTGGGCAGGATTAAAATCAAGCACATATACGCACGCTGAAGACTATGTCCGGTCTGCTGGCAGTCAAATAACACAATGACCCAATAATCCCTCTATACATTGTTGTATTCACCATGGGACCAGGTTTATCTGCATCTAACTTAGAGCTAGTCCCTATAAGAGTATCAATTGTCTTGGCATCCATCAGTTGATACTTTTTCACAAGGTCCCTGATGTACTTTAAGTGATTAATAAAAGTACCACAGGGAGTTTGTTTGATATGAAATCCAAGAAAGAAGCTAAGCTCAGCCATCATACTCATTTCGAACTCAGTGCGCATCAGGTCACCAAATTCTTGACAAAGGGAGTTTGTGGTTGCACCAAAGATGATATCATCAACATAAACTTGCACAATTAGCAAGTTCATCCCTTTGGTCTTTAGAAATAATGTGTTATCAATTTTCCCTCTTTTGTATCCATGATTGAGTAAGAAGCCAGATAATCTTTCGTACCAGGCCCTTGGAGCCTATTTTATGACATACGAAGCTTTGTCCGACTTCATTACATGATCTGGAAATTCAACATTCTCAAATCCATGTAGTTGCTTCACAAAGACCACCTCCTTAAGGTACCCATTTAAAAATGCACTCTTTACATCCATTTGGAACAATTTAAACTCCATGTAAGTAGGAAAGATAATCAAAATTTTGATAGTCTCCATTCTAAAGGTCTCATCATAGTCAATGCCTTCTTCTTGGTTGAAGCCTTGCACCACTAGTCTAGACTTGTTTCTTGTGATTTTACCACTTTCATCCAATCTATTCCTGAACACCCACCTGGTCCCTATCATAGTTCTATTAGAGGGTCTAGGAACCAAATGTCATACCTTGCTTCTTTCAAATTGAAGAAGATCTTCCTACATAGAGTTTACCAAATTTGCACCCTTAAGATCTTCTTTGACATTTCTAGGCTAAATAGTGGAGTGAAATGCAGCACAAGACATCAGATTTCTAGTCTTGGACCTGGTTCGGATCCTAGAGTCCAAAGTAAAGACTAAATTGTCCATAGGATGAAAGGATTGATGTTTCCATCATGGTGCCCTCACTACTGACTGACTTTTACTTCTTCTAGCATTAGGATCATCACCATCTTCTGGTTGAGCACAGTCCAGCATTTGATAAGGATCAACATCATCTATCTCAAGATCTCTTGAAGAAGTACCGAGTCCCTCTGTGAATTCCCTATCATCATCACCATCACCAGACATATCACCATTGAGAGGAACAATATTAGTTGAATGATTATTAATCAAGCTGTCCTTTTGAAATTGAAGTAGCTCCTCCAGATCAGAGTCATCTCTATCACCAAGATTTTCCATATTGCCAGATTCATCAAGGATGACAGGAACACTTTCTTCGACACAAAGGGTCCTTTTGTTGAAAACTCAATAGGACTTGTTGTTAGTAGAATATCCAACAAAAATACTGTCATCGCTTTTTGAATCAAACTTTCCAACATCCTCTTTTCCATTTATGAGCACAAAGCATTTACAACCAAATGCTCTCATATGACTGATACTAGGTTTCCTTCCAAACAAGAGTTTATAGGGAGATTTGTTCTTAAGGGACCTAACCAGACACCTGTTTGTCAGATAACAGGCAGTGTTGACAACTTCAGCCTAAAAATTCTTAACCAATCCAGACTCGATCAACATAGTCCTTCTAATTTCCACCAAGGTTCTATTTTTCCTTTCCACAACTCCTTTTGCTCTGGAGTTCTAGGAACTAAAAAATTGTGGTGGATTCCTTCATCTGCAAGTCTTGAATTTTCAAATTTAGTACCATGATCAGACCTGATACAGTCTTGAATGCTTCCCTTTCGCGCATGTTGTACATACTTTGATATTGCTGAAATTCAACTTTGGCAACCAAACCAGGTCCTAGGAAACCAGCTTATTCAGCAGAGAGGGGTTGACATGACCAAGTCTTCTTTGCCATAGACATGACCAAGTCTTCTTTGCCATAAGTCACTTAACTCATCTTGCACCTTGAGACAAGTAAGATTGTCTTCCTTGGTGGTTCTAAGGTCAGCCACATACATATTTCTACATCTTTTGGTTGTGAGGATCACTTCCTTAGTCAACAAGTTGGATACAGTGCCTTTTTCAGATCGGAATTTCACCTTATTCCCTTTGTCACAAATTTGAGAAACACTAAGAAGACTATACTTTAAGCCTTGAATAGTACACATTTTCAATAGCTTTCTAAAAATACTTTCCAACCATGCCTACACCTAGGATGTATCCTTTCATTCCATCACCAAATGAAACACTGCAACCTTCAACTTGTTTCAAGGAAAGGAAGTCTTTAGTTCTTCCAGTCATGTGCTTGGAGTATCCACTATCCATAAACCAGCAATGACTACTTCCTCCCCATTGTTCCTACACAAGATTACTTGTTAGTTTTGGGAACCCACTTGAATCTGAGTTCCCAGTAATGAGGCAGAGGCCTAATTAAAATTTTCTTAGTCCAACTAGGCAAAGATCTATTACTCTATTTAAACTTGGGACCTGGTCCCTCCTTCAAATCTTTTCTTTCAGAGTAACAAGACTGCTGCCTTTCCAGAGTTCTTTTGAAAACTCCATAGCTTCCCTTCAGGTGACTCAATCAGCTGCTTAGTTACCCTCATGAGAATTCTTAAGGCAATCCCATATCTTTTTTGCTGATTTACAGGTTGAGATTCTATTATACTCCTCAGCCCCAATCCCCCACATGATCAGTTTCTTAGCCTTATAATTCTTTTTAATCTTTTTCTTGTCAGCCTCTGAATATTGTTGCCTGATTTTGGTAACTAGTTTGGTAGTCTCCCCATCCTTGACTTTGATAGTAAGAACATATGGTCCATCAAGAACGATGTCTCACAACTCACTATCCTCAACCATAAGAAAGTCATGCATACGACTTTTCCTCCATGCATAAAACTTGCCATTGAATCTTGGAGGCATATTGGATGATTGTCCTTCTTCTAGATTTAGTGGAGCAGCCATATTTTCCAAAAATTCTCTTAGTGAGAATCGTATAGAGATCCCTGCTCTAACACCACTTGTTGAGTAAATATGTGTCTACTACAGTGAGGGACTAGGTCCCTTGAAGCAATACAAATAGAAATTAAATGAAGACAAATATGAAGGAACAAAACGCAAGGATTTTATGTGGAAAAACTCCTTGCTCAAGGGAGGAAAAATCACGACCTGGTTAACAGGATTTCCTAACAACCAAAAATGAAGAGCAAAGTAACCAAATATAACATACCCAGTTTATTTGTCTCACTCTCTCCCCATTCCCACTTGTAACCCAAGTTACAAGCTATGAGCAACAAAAGCCAATATTAGTCTACAATCTCGTCCCCAAGATGAAGTTAGACTATTACACCACCACACCTAAAGACACACTGTGGACAATGAGGTTTATAGCTCTCAAGATGGAATAAAAAATAATGATCAACTTTCCTTTATATACTAGGAGTGATCTTATAATTTACAACACAACACAACTATATATACATAGAAGGAAACTATAGTCATCTTCTATAAGGTCCCTCGAACGTAGCAGTTGTATCTTCACACAAGGAGCCAAGAGAGAGCTTTTGGAGAACCATGAATATTCAGTTTTGTGTTCTTTCAAAAAGTTGTTTTTTTTCCTTAGGCAAGCTTCTTCTTATACTACAATAGAGGCATCGTATGGACCACTGGTCCTTAAGTACAAATGAGAGTGACATTTCACCAACCAAAGCAACTTTAATAGTTCTATTCCATATGCAGCACAATACGTCAATCTGATAGGCTACCTGATCCTCGAGTCTCCTCGAATCAGTTTGTTAATCTTCAAAATATTCCCTTAACAAACCTCCCTCTTAGAAGAAAAGTATATGCTCAAAAGTGTATCAGAAAGTGTACTTAAAATTTCCTTTGGAAATGCTTAACTACCATCTTCAATTTGAACTTGAGGTGCAACTAAGCAACGTAAGTCGTGCTTTATCGAAACATTTGGTTATGCACAGAGGTGCAAAATATTCTTTGAGTTGTACCTTAAACTTACTTTTGACCAAGCCTTCACTACAACGTTCGACAATGTTTGTTTGGCTCGGCTACTTCAATTGATGATCCACCAAATGTTTCCCTCTGTCATCAAATCAACACGGTACTTTTTGCTTTTTGCTTTACCAGGTATTGTAATATTTGGCGATGACCATTTTTCTTGCCAATCATATTAGGCGATCCTCTGAGTGTTCATTCATCACCGACCTACAATGACCTTTTGGGGTCCAAGTGTTAGAGATTTATACGATGGTGTGCTCCTTAGTCTATCTACCAAAGTGCTTCGGTGACACACGTTTAGCTCGCATTTTGCACCTTTTTTGCCTTGTTTTTCTATCAATCGTCCTTGTCTCCTTCTTGATCACCAAACTTATCATTTAACACAAGATAAAGTTAGTTCCCAAGATAAATTGTGCATTGAGGACAACATTAAACTCTATTTAGGACCGAATATGAGTCCAACCTACATACTCATCAAAGAGACATCTGTCCAATACATCGCATCCTGATACATCACACCCGGATACATCAGTAAGAGTGATGTATCTTAGAATAGGAGAGAGTATAGACTTTTGTAATTTTTTCAAATAGTAGAAAATTTTATACAATATGATAAAATACATTGTGAATTTAGGTATTTGTTCCTAATTTTAAAATATGTTTTACCCATGTTGTGACCCATTTGAATTATCAAATAAGATTAATTAGTAGTGTTGATTAACCATACTACTAAATAAGAATATTAATTTCGAGGGAGAAATACTAAAAATCTCTTTTACCTAATCTTTTTTAGCAGATTCTAAAAATACAACTAGATGAAAATATATAATGATCCTCTAGGTCAATTTCACTGTTCTCGAGCTTTTCAGGATTTAAAACTTCCCTGTAGAGATCCTTTGTCAGTTTGTTCGTTTGGATTCTTTGCAAGTTTGTGTATTTTGGAGCTCTTGGAATTTAAATGGATGACCTCGGCAAGAACTCCAAAAATATGGCCTCAAAGTGCAATTCTAATTATTTCATCATCTCATATAGGTTAGTGGCATGACTGTCTTGAATCTAGAGGTTTTTGGTGTGAATTATTTCATAAGTCATTTTAGCTTTAAAGCTTTGGCCTTATTTGACCTTGGTAAACATTTTTGGTAAATATGCTTAGATGAAAATTTCATAGCATGATTAGTTCAAAAATTTTATCTAGAATGACCTTTCATGCAATTTATGAGGCTTCTAATCTCATTCTGAGCCCTTTTATGGAATTTGGATTAAAATATGTTTGGGTCTATGACCCACTTTTTAGTTGAAATGACCTTAGCTAAAAATTTCAACATCGCTATTGAGTTCGAAATGTCAAATTTAGTGGGGTTAATATATTTGGTTTATTGTTAGTGGGTCCTTGTAACACCTCGTGATACCCTAGATGAGAGATGTGTGCATAACGCATCTTTCCAAACTCCGATGACAAATCAGAGGCCAGAAGCAATCAACATGAAAAATTGTGTGAGAAAATGGTCTTGGTTGATTTTTAGAGCAACTGAATCAAAAGATAATTTTCAGAGCGAATATGATTTCCAGAAAAGTACATAACAGGTGTGCGACGCGAACCTGCCGCAGACTTACACTTAAAATTCATCCCAATATTTTTCACGGGATTAGAAAACTCGATTGGACAATGTTTAGTGAAAAACACATAAAAATGACCAAGTCCGCATCCCGGACATGGTATGCCGAAGGTGAAATGTTTCAGTTTTTTGTGAGGGGCATTCCAGATTTTTTCCAACCCCTCCTAAACTTAAAATATGATCGGGTCATTTTTGGTCTAAAAAGGGTTTCTAAACCCATTCTAATGTCTTCTATGCTAAAATTAAGAGGAGACTTTGAGCGAAGAAGAGGAGAAAAGTTAGGGTTTCAAGAGAATCGTTCAAGTTCTTCAAAGCTAATTCGAAATTCAAATCTTTCAGGTATGTAAGGCTAATACAATGTATCATTGAGTTCGTCCACGTGCCCCTTCACATACATTGATTTGAGTTGAGTTGAGTTTCACTTTTCTTGAGTTCCTGAATTAAATTCTTGAGTTATTTATTATTTTATTGAGTTTCCTTGTTAAAACATTATTGGTGGTGATGTTGAGTTGAGTAGTTATTTGGTTATATGTTTATATCTTCATTCACATGAATCCTAATTGATGATTGGATTTGATTCTATACATTATTTTGAATTGAGTTGATGGTTGTTCTTGTATGTTGAACAAAGATGATTTTTAAACATACTTTACTTGAGTCTGCATGAATATGAGTTTTGAACATAAATAATAATTTGAGAAAGAGTCTTGATGATATGTGCATGATTTTTGAAAACACATTTTTAAAAGAAAGCACTTGATGTTTGGATGAAATTAAGCATTGAGTTTAAATAACGTTATGAGTAAATATTTGATGATGACATAAATAAATATTAAAAATATATTTATTGATGGAAGATGATGATGATGATGTTTGAGATGAGTTTTAAAGAGGATGTTTTGCGAATAGTATTGAGCACCGAGTTTGGTAGAGTATAAGTTACTCAAGTCCCATGACTACGTTGCCCGTGTAAGATAGTTGCGCAGCACGTTCTAGCAACTCCTGTCCCAAAACGATGGATAGGGATGATGGATCATGATCTATGATGTTGATGTTGACGTCCTTACCTTGGCAAGTAATGGACGGGCAAGCAATAACGTCGTCTTTGTTGTGCACCATCAAAGAGGTGGTGGGGTGTCTATTGGTTAGAGAAACTCCCTAATTTTGCATAACTGATTTGACTAAGTTGCATATTATTGAACTTATTTTCAAAGCATGACTATATTCTTAAACTCGCATGTTTTACGGAGTTGAAATGAGTTGATTCTGAGTTGAGTTATTTAAGTCGAGTATCTTCGACAATGTCTTTTCCTTTCCAGCCATTTTACGTACCAGTATATTCCACGTACTGACGTCCATTTGCGCTGCATCATTTTGTGATGCAGAGACAAGTATTAGAGGTCATCAATAGGTGCTTCGTTGAGGATCTTTTCGCATTCAGTTGATTGGTGAGTCCTCCCCTACATTCGGAGGATACCCCACTTATCTTTCTTGCTTTGAGTTTTGTACTTTTATTTGGATTTCGAGGTAGCCATGAACCGGTCATTGGCACCATCTAGATTCTTAGAGGTAGAGGCTTCATAGACAATGATGGATTAGAGTTGATGTTTTACTTTTGAAGACCTGTACTTTTCCAAACTATTTTTACTATATTAAATTGAGTTGGATTATCATTTCTTTAAAACTCTTATTACATTGAGTTATTGATGGATGAGCCCACTTATATGTTCCTTGTGCTTAAACTGAGCCTTCCATTATTGATGAATAAGTGGTTGAGCCAAGTGATTCGCTCGGAGACAAGCAATAATCTTTGAGTGCCGGTTCTGCCAAGGGTACCCTCCTAGGGTGTGAAAAACTTGGTATCAGAGCACAAAGTTCAAGAGTCCTAGGTAGTCTATGAAGCTGTGTCTAGTAGAGTTTTTATTATTGGTGTGAAGCGCGCCACATCCGTAATAGAGAGGTTATAGGACATTAAGAATTGTTATCATTCTTTCTTATTCTAATTCGTGCTACAAAGTTAAACTCTAGAAAATCTCTCTTCTGAATCGTGTGCTACATGTTTGTTGACCACACCTTCCAAATACTTCATGAACTCGAGGAATAGAGTCAGGAATGATGGGCTTGAGCCTACTACGTAGCTTGTTGCACATACTCGATGGACAGAAGAGGACAAGGAGAATGAGATGGAAGAATCTTGGAGCAAAAAGGCTGAGTCAATAGGACATGAGCATAGTAAGCATAAGTATGGGAATGACTATAGGTCCCCCTTTCTGCAAATACCCTGAAGTTATGCGCCACCACCAGTGAGTGCACCGATATTTAATAGTACATATAGTTTGAGGCCAAGGGCCTTTCGGGGTCCGGAATCCTTCATCCCGAGGAAGTGTGGCTCAAGGACATAAAGGAAAGCCATCATATAGAGCGTGTGGCAAACTCCTTTTTGGGAAAGTGTCGAATGGACACTGATGGCTGCTACAAATATGGCCAAGTGGGTCACTTTTGGAGGGATTTCCAATACAGGCCAACAAGGCTCAACCCACTATATCTACATAACAAGTTAGAGGAAATCAGATAGATGCTGTTTCTAGAACGAGCAGGGCCAGAGGCCAATTGTATGCCATAGGTAGTCACCTAAACCAGAAAAACACTTTAGAAGTCGTGAAAGGTATGATTCGAGTCTTTACTTTCTTTTGATGTTATCCATGAGAGAGAAACTTATGTCTCTAAAAGTTTAATGTTAGCACCTAAGAGTTATTTGAGATTCTGATAAACCATAAGTAGAGTTGTTATTCCTGAGCTAGAAGGATGACGAGGGAGAGGAGTAAACCAGATAGTGAGAGTGGTGATTGATTGAGGCTTGTAACTAGAGTCATGTGTCCTTTAGCTAAGGAATGTAGTGATGATTTGATTCCCATAAGTCTTGATGAAAGAGTAGTAAGTACCAATTGATGTTCATGATGAGGTATAGAGAAATAGTTATTGTTAGGATGAGTTAGAGTGTGCTCAAACTACGAAGAGGTTTATGACAGAGGGCAAAGCATAGAGGTTGAATAGGGAAATAAAGTGCTTTCAATGTGATATATCTAAATTAGGCTTATGATTCCAAGGTGAGAGCCCCATGAGATTCATAGAGTTATGAACTTAGCTAGATAAGGAGGTGTAGTGAATGGGCAGATGGTACTTGAGTTGTGAAGAGGGGATGTGTTGATCGAGTATTCACTATGAGACTTTAGTTGGCCTGTGTTCCTAAATGGTTACCTAGTTATTATAGGTTGGTATGATATGAGGGAAGTGTATGATCCACATGTTAGCACTAATCCCTAAACTTGAATTTTCGGGAGTGATGTGAAGAGGGAGATAACATGATGATAGTGGTAGTCTTTGTTGGAGATTTGTTCTAAGAGTCTTGTTATAGTGTATGTTCGACATTAAGATGTTGACTGGCAAGGAGCGTGATGCTACAGGTATTGTAGTGGTACCCCTTAGATGGAGATAGTAAATAGAGGAGGAAACACTAGATAACAAGAGGCTTAAGATGTGTATTCGTGATAGTGTAAAGTTGTACGAAGCTCTAAGTCATGACATGCTATGAGAACCTAGATAGTATATTTGACTTGTTGATGTGGAATAAGTGGTTGTAAGCATTCTTTGTCACCCTTAGTAATTAGGTTTATGGGGATTTATATATATATAACAATGAGTTGTACCTTTTAATCCAAGACTTCTGTAGTCCATTATATTGGAGCTTAGAAGTTGAATGTTAGCAGACTAAATAAAGAGGCTAGATGACAAGAGTTGTAGAAAGCTATTATATTTACTAATAAGGGTAGTAAGTATAGAAAGTTGCCCATAGGGCTAAAAGGAAGCTAAGAGTAGTACCTCAGAGGAAAGTTCTAATAGCGGTTCTATATCTTTGAGTACAATATAACAGGAGAGTGTAAGATATTCTTGTGAATAGTAATGCCCCAATTATATGGAGATCTATACCTGTAGCTTTGTAAAGAGGATTAGTTCAAAGACTTAGGGAATGAACCTTTGAGCTAAGTGGGAGATGAAGAGTTAATAAACTAAAGTAAGTTTTGAGCTTTCAATGGTGATGAGTTGATCAGGTTGAGACATTAATGCTTTTCTATCTCTTATATTCCTTATAGCTTAGTTAAGGTGATGCTTTATTTCTATCTTGTGTATGAGCACCATTCCTATCGCCTAGACCCATTCAACCGATGTTGATTCACGTTCATGTTGAGTTATGAGGATGAGGAGTGATAGTTGTACTTTTATCTCACAAAAATCATAGAGTTCCCAACGTTATATCATACGAGATGCGACTTATGTGTCACACAACATGTTCGATTCCATAAATGCATAATAGATCCTAAAAGGCTAATAAGATTGTATCACATTATGAATTCTCTTAGATCGAATTCCTCGAATGTATCATGCTTATGACCTTTCGCTCTAAACCTTTCCAATGATCTTTTTTTCAATCTTGATAGCGATGTTTATGACAGTAGATGAGTTATTGCTAATGATGTAATGATGGATGTTCGTTTATGTGATAATTATGATTCCCTCCCTTTTTTAATATTATGGATGTGATGGAAGATAGAGATGACACCTTATATGATATGCATCAGATATGTAAGAGTAGGTTAGAGTGTCTCTAGGCAAGAAGTGTGTTGGTGTGCCTTTAAGTGATAGCTCATTTAATGACGGATGTGAGAGTGCTAAGTGGGTTTAGTACTTCTTAGATATAGATGAAATGGTTAAAATGATAGGCTTGGATGTGTGGATGTCATTATAGGAGTAATTGGAGAAGACTATTGATGACTTTTGAGTAAGTGTTCTTGGTAGAGGCATTAGAGTAGCAAAAAGGAGTAATATTCTCTAAATGAAAATCCCTTAGGAGGTATAAGGCTTGAGTTTTGAGGATTAACTCTTTAGGAATATGATTATCTTAGGAATAGCACTTTGAGGCTTAGAATTAGGCTTAAATGGAATAAGATGATGTGGTTAGGAAGAGATTTTAATAGGAGCTATAAGCTTTAATTGACGAAGTATAGTTTCGTGAAGAGGAGCATAGTTGAGATGAGATGGTAAGCTTGAGAGTTATCCATGGAGTCAAATCTACCTTGATAGTCCCCATCCTCGATTAGAGTTGATGACTTCCTTCTTGAGTTCGAATAACTGATTGTCGAGGCATTTTAATGATTCGAGTTATTTGAGTTTTGATATCCTATACATTCCAAATGGTGAGAATGTCTAAGGTATAGAACAATAACCTTACGGGATAGATTATAGAAGTATGATTAACTTACGACGTAGAACATGGTGACTTTGAATTAGGTCTGACCATAGTAAGAGTGTGCAGCAAGACTTAAGCCTTGATGACAGTTATAAGCTAAGCTACAGATGATGATGTCCTTTAATGATTTGAGTTTCCTATTCTTGAGTCGATGTTCACCCTTGAGTTGAAGTATTTGAGTTCGTGATTTTATACGTGGTTGAAGAAATCTCCTAGCATACTCATCATTTGAGGACGAATGATTACAAGGGGGAGATAATGTAACACCTGGTGAAGTTACCAAAATACCCCTAGATGAGAGACAAGCGCATAACGCATCTTTCCAAACTCTGATGGAAAATCCGAGGCCAGAAATGCGACCAACATGAAAAAACGTGTGGGAAAATGGTCCTGGTTGATTCTTAGAGCAACCGGATCAAATGATAATTTTTCGATGCGAAAATGATTTCAAAAAACGGTGCATGATAGGTGTAAGACGTGGACCTACCGTGGACTTACACTTAATCTCAGTCCCAATATTTTCCATGGGATTAGAAAACTCGATCGGATAATTTTTAGTGAAAAACACATCAAGTCCGCGATGCAGACTTGGTACGTCAAAGGTGAAATTTTTTAATTTTTCGTGAGGAGCATTCTAGACTTTTCCTAATCCCTCCTAAACAAAAATGCAATTAAAATAGGTCCCTTTTTTGTCTAAAGAGGGTTTCTAGACCAATTCTAACGTTTTTTATGGTAAAACTAAGAGGAGACTTTGAGCAAAGAAGAGGAGAAACATTAGGGTTTCAAGAGAATTATGCGAGTTATTCCAAGTTAATCTAAAATTCAAATTTTCTAGGTATGTAAGGCTAACACAATGTTGGATTGAGTTCGTCCACTTTCTCCTTCAAATACATTGATTTGAGTTTAGTTGAGTTTGACTTTTCTTGAGCAACTGAAATAAATTCTTGAGTTATTTATTATTCGATTGAGTTTTCTTGTACAAAAATATATTGATGGTGATTTTGAGTTGAGTAATTGTTTGGTTGTCTGCTCATGTCTTTTTTCACATGAACCCTAATTGATGATTGGATTTGATTTTATACATTATTTTGAATTGAGTTGATGGTTGTTCTTGTATCTTGAGCAAAGATGATTTTTAAACATATTTTACTTGAGTTTGCATGACTATGAGTTTTGAGAATAAATAATTATTTGAGAACGAGTCTTGATGATATGTGCAAGATTTTAAGAAACAAGTTTTTAAAAGAAAGCTCTTGATTCTTTGATGAGTTTTGATGAAATTGAGCATTGTGTTTAAGTGACGTTTTTGAGTAAGTATTTGATGATGACGTAAATAATTTTTTCAAAATATATTTATTGATGAACGATGATGATGATGATGATGATGATGATTGAGATGTGTTTTAAAGACGATGGTTTAGAAGTAGTATTGAGCATCGAGTTGGGTAGGGTACAAGTGACTCAAACCCCATGACTATGTTGCCCGCGTAGGATAGTTGTGCAACATGTTCTGGCAACTCTTGTCCCAGAAAGATGGAAAGGGATGATGGATCATGATCCATGATATTAATGTTGACTTCCTTATCTTAGAAAGTAATGGATGGGTGAGCAATGATATCATCTTCCTTGTGCACCATCAAAGAGGGTGATAGGATGCCTGCCGATTAGAGAAACTCCCTAATTTTGCATAACCGATTTGACTAAGTTGAATATTGTTGAGCTTATTTTCAAAGCATGACTGCATTCTTTAGCTTGCATATTTTACTGAGTTGAAATAAGTTGATTCTGAGTTGATTTATTTGAGTCGAGTATCTTTGATATGTCCTTTCCTTTCCAGCCATTTTACATACCAGTATATTCCATGTACGAATCTCCATTTGGGTTGCATTATTTTATGATGCAGAGACGGGTATTAGAGGTCATCAATAGGCACTTCGTTGAGTATCTTTTCGAATTTAGTTGATTGGTGAGTCCTCCCCTTCTTTCGGAAGGATACTCCACTTATCTTTCTTGCTTTTGAGTTTTATACTTTATTTTGATTGCGAGGTAGCCATAAACTTTTCATTGGCACCATCCAGATATTCGGAGATTGAGGCTTCATAGACAATGATGATCAAAGTTTACTTTTGAAGACTTGCACTTTTCAAAGTATTTTCACTATATTAACTTGAGTTGGATTATTATTTCTTGAAAACTCTTAATACATTAAGTTATTGATGGACGAGCCCTCTAATATGTTCCTTGTGCTTAAACTGAGTCTTCTGCTATTGACGAATGAGTGCTTGAGCCAAGTGGTTCACTCGGAGACTAACAATAGTCTTTGAGTGTCGGCCACACCAAGGGTAACCTATCGGGGACGTGATAGTCCTGAACGAATCTACATGGTCCATTTGGAGATTTTGAAAAATAACAAAGTTTGATTTTGATTGTGGAGACCTTAAGTGAACAAAACATTACTTTTTAGCGACCAAAATTACTTTTAGTTACCATATTGCTGATATTTAAAGTCAACTTTCAGCTTTAGTACTCATTTTACAGCTTTAATATCTTGAGCTAGGGAACTCAATTTTGGGTGATTCGAAATCCATCATGTTTAAAAGGTTTGTGGTGTTGTGTTTGAGTGTTTAGGGGTTTCCGGGGGCTTTTGCATCGAGCTATATTCAAACACAAAGGGGCAACAAACTCTCTTTTGTTTAGCTTTAATGGTGATTTTACGACAACGGTTGTTTCTGTTTTGAGCTCAGATCGTGCCCATTTTGGGACACAAGTTCCTTGAGCTATCGAGGACCTTTTTAAAGAGTCAACTTCGGAATATTCAGCATGAGTCCCACATATTCACGTTAAACCAGATTTGGGGTCCAGCTCCAATTATTAAAATTCGTTTTCAACATATTTGTATTGATAGGGTGATCAATATTTTGGTAGTTTGGCGGCATTTGGAGGGTTTCTGGAAGAAGAAGCTTTTGTGCGGTGGATTCGAAGAACTCGTTATCAGTTTCTAGGTAGGCTACAGCCTCTCATTTGATTGAGTTATATTAGATAATATTTAAGTATGAATTACATATGATTAGGTTGGTAATTGCCGAGTGTTAGATTTTCCTCTGTTTATTCCATTTTCTTGATTCCAGATGAGTCTTAGACTAGAGCAGTCTCATCAAACCCTTAGTTTAGAGTTTGGGTCTTGCTTGTTGTATGGGCGGGTATAATTATCCTCTTTAGGAATGATACTTGATGGCCTTAGGCTAGGCCAAAGCCTTAGATGCCTTACTATGTGCTTTGTTGCCCTTGTCGGTAGGCGTGGCTTCGAACAGGGCTTGTTTTAGGTAATGTACATTGTACTAGTCACTGAGACTTTTGTGGATCATCATAGCCATAGGTTGGACATCGGCGTGCTCAGTTGTGAGATGAAGTGGAATATTTGGGGAAAGGTGTCAATCCTAGAGATATTTCTGTCCATACTTGATTCATGTCTCTACTTAATTCTTTTGTGTTTATGTTTAGTGGTAGTCTTTTGATGCTCTATGTCACGACCCAAACTTAGGGCCTAGCCGTGACACGGAAAATGTCACATCCAAAGGCATCCCATCCAGGACTCTTGATCATATCTTAAGCATACATAAGGTAAAGTAAGCAACACATAATAGAGTAAGCAAGAGGAACATAACAACATATAAGTCAAAGGTTTTCCTTAATGGAATTACATCATCATAAGTCCAAATCATGCCTCTATATCATAAGATCTTGATAGGGACTAGAATATAGCTTACCATCTCACCCTCAAAGATAGAATAACAATGAAATTGTAAATTCTCAAGATAAAGAAAACACCATAAAAGAGGGCTTGTTCCCAAAGCATGGGAATTCACCAACAATCTTCAAAGCTCAACTCTGAATCTAGCCATGAAATAGAGGAATAGTCTCGTCGTTCATCCCTACATGGTTAGATCATGTAGGCAAAGACGTATGCATTAGTACATGGAATATACTTATGTAGGTAGGCCATGCATGAAGAGTCATCATAACATGATATCAATATGCATAATCATAATCAATAGAATAAGGACACAATATGGTTGATCAATGGATGTTTAAAACCCAGAGTAGAAACATCATCAAAACCTTTCATAATCCTAGCATACATATGTGAGAATAAGAGCATAACCAACATTTACACCATACGGAATATTACATGGAATCTCGGTGTTCCCTCTACACCGAGAGAAAGAGGAGTCTACTTTGCCAAGGTAGACTCAACCCTCACCCTTTAGGCTTAACCCTAATACGATGAGTGTCACATGAACATAAAAGATCCCACCCTTTGGACTTAACCCTAGCACGGTGAATATTATATGAATATAATGCTAATTGGATCCAATAGCCAGTTGTATAGGCATATGATCATAAACTTATAGTGGCACGTAATTATGAGTCTTGAAGATTTATATAAGGACCCTTGGAGATAGTTCCCCTCACACAAGCTCATTCATCATCATCATCACCATTAAAACATACTTCTCATACTTAGGATAATTGTTCATGAGAAATTGAGCTAAAATTATGCAATTAGGTGAAAATCATAGATGAATCATACAATTGAAATCAATTTAGATCATTAGTAAAGGAACCCACATCAATTCAACAAGCCTTAATCATCATATATCTTATATCACTTTAATTCACTTGGAAATCATAGAAATCATGTAATCAGTCACAATTTGTGCTTAAGTAGGTAAAATAATTATGTAGGAATCATACTCCAACACTTTAGAATCAAGTCATAGAAACCCATAAAAATCCATGCTTAGAACTTTAAGAGAAAGGAATAATTGAGTTGGGTTTTAGGGATGAATCTAGTCAATGAATGAAGCCCTACATACCTCAAGTGAGAGTTCCTAAAGTTGGAGAAGAAATTCTAAGAATCCTTTAGCTAAACCTTCAAACCCTAGCTTCAAAGGAGAGAATCCTTAGAGAGAGAATTTTTGGAACTTTAGGAGATATTTTGAGAGTGCATGAGTTAGAATGAAATAGGAATAGGTTTTAATAGGGTTTGAGTCAGTTAAGTTAGTTAGAAGGGTCAAAACGATGTAGTTTAGGAGTTAAACAAATTGAAAATAACCAAAAATCCCTTCATTTAAAAACTGTCGGAGCCATTAACGAGACCCCATTCAAGGACGGTAAACCCATCCACGAGTCGTGCTTGGCCTTCGTGAAATGTGTGTCACAAAAATTTAGCTACTGGAATTTGACTTTGGAACCATGAAACCTCAACTACGGTCTGTATTTCCTTTTACGGGTCGTAATAACCCTTTGTAGATGGACCTCCAGACTTAGAAAGTATTTCATTCTCAGGAATCTATACATGACTAAGTCCACGAGTTGTGGTCCCATTCACGACTAGGGTCAAAACGATGTAGTTTAGGAGTTAAACAAATTGAAAATAACCAAAAATCCCTTCATTTAAAAACTGCCGGAGCCATTAACGAGACCCCATTCAAGGACGGTAAACCATCCACGAGTCGTGCTTGGCCTTCATGAAATGTGTGTCACAAAATTTTAGCTACTGGAATTTGACTTTGGAACCATGAAACCTCAACTACGGTCTGTATTTCCTTTTACGGGTCGTAATAACCTTTTGTAGATGGACCTCCAGACTTAGAAAGTATTTCATTCTCAGGATCCTATACATGACTAAGTCCACGAGTCGTGGTCCCATTCACGACTTGTACTATTCTCCATGAAGTGGATACCAGAAACTTAGCATCCTCCAACTTTTTGGACTCAAGTCAACGAGACCTTTCTACGACAGGTTTTCCAATCCACGAGCCGTAGATGGGCTTGTAAAATCAGTTCTGCTCAGATTTTGCAAATTTTAATTTTACAAGACTTTCAACATGCAGGATGTTACAATATCTCCCCCTTGGGATCATTCCTCCTCGAATGAGACAAAGGCAAGCTTGAGTTGAGTAGAAACATAACCATCAACCCATCATAAATGCAAAAATGCAACATAAATATCATTTTCATAAAATTAAATTTATGCATCAAATATCATTCAAAAATAGTCTCATGAGTCACAAATAGGGGTGGTAAAATTAAACCTAACATGCCCAACCCATTGATTTTTGGGTGAATTATTAGCTCGCCCATTTATCAGCTCAACCCATGTCAATATAACCCATTTCAACCCACTTAAAATTGGGTTGATATTCAACCGGAATTGACTCAAGAGAGATCTTGTCAAAATGTTTGTAAAATACTATTTTTTAAATTTGGTAAGTTTTATATAGTCAAAATAAATAAAAATATAATTTAATTAAGTACAAAAATATTTAAAAAAACAAATAAAGTAAGTAAAACTTAGTAAAAAATTCGGTCGGGTTGGGTGTTGATCCGCTCTATAACCTATTACTCAACCCGTTTTGACCCAAGCAAATTTGGGTTATGTTGGGTATTAACCTGTTTGTTGTCTTCTATTTGTTGTCTTGACCCATTATAGCCCGCTCAAATTTGACCCAACCCGCCCAATTATCACCCCTATGCATGCATGCAATATGATAGGGAAACATGTATTTGTGATAATTTGGAAGAATAAATCATATTAGGTACGTTATGCTTGAATAGAAGGAAAGAGGTAAGGGTATCATTTCATCATGTCTGCCTGGGCTTCCCAAGTAGCATTCTCAACTTGTTGGTTTCTCCATAACACCTTGATCGATGCGATTTCCTTATTTCTCAATCTCTTCACTTGTCAGTCCAAAATCACAATCGGCACTTCTTCATAGGTCAAGTCCTCCTTAACAAATACATCATTCAACGGAACAATAAAATTTGGATAAATTATGCATTTTCTCAACATCAACACATGAAATACTGGATGAATCATAGAAAACCCCATAGGTAAATCTAACTCATAAGCCACCTTCCCAATTCTTTTCACAATCTCATAAGGTTCCATATATCTAGGACTCAATTTGCCCTTTTTGCCAAAATCCATTACACCTTTCAGAGGTGAAACCTTCAAATACACCCAATCACCTTCCTTAAACTCAAGGTCTCTTCTTCTAACCTAGGCATATGATCTTTGACGACTTTGGGTAGCCTTTAACCATTCCCTTATGAGCTTCACTTTCTCCACAGCATTGAGTACCAAATTTGGCACAATCAAAGACAATTCTCCAACTTCAAACCATCCCACCATGGACTTACACCGACTACCTTACAAGGATTCAAATGGGGTCATCACAATACTAGAGTGGAAACTATTGTTATAAGCAATTTCAATAAGTGGTAAATGATCATGCCAACTACCTTTTGAAATCAAGCAAATAAACCCTTAACATATCCTCCATCTCCTCCTTGTGAGAAGACTTCATTTTTTTTATCAACTGCCAACTTCTTTAAGTCAATAAAATAGGTTCCATGTCTTATTTTTCTTTAACTTCTTCTATTAAAGATGATTTTTGCCCCCATTTTTTACCAATACACCATCATTATTCAAGCTATTCAACTTACACCCAAATGATCCAAGACGGTTCATTTCTCTAACTAACTCCTTCTTTCCATTCTCAACATGTGCAATGCGGCTCATAGATATTCTACTCAATGCATCGGCCATAACATTAGCCTTGTCGAGCTGATAATCACACTTATTTTGTAATCCTTTAAGAGCTCTAACCACCTCTTTTGTCTTAGGTTCAAATCCCTTTGTCTAAGCACATATTTCAAACTCAATATCAGCATACACCTTATAGAGATAATGTCGCCAAATCTTCAATGCAAATACAATGCCAATAATTAAAGATCATGAGTCGGATTATTCCTTTCATGTTCTTTCAATTTCCTTGAGGCATAGGTATTGACTTTCCCATGTTATATCAACACATAACCCAAGCCTATATGTGAGGCATCACAATACTCAACAAAACTATCCGGACCTTCGAGCAATGTCCAAATAGTAGTCAAAGTAAGACAATATTTCAACATTTGGAATATTTTCTCACATTCATCAAAACATTGAAATTTCACCTTCTTTTGGGTCAACATAGTTAAAGGAGAGGCAATGGAAGAAAACCGTTCAACAAATCTTTTATAATATCTGGCCAAATCCAATACGCTCCTAATATCAAATTGAGACAAAGTTTTAGGCCAATTATTCACCACCTCCGTCTTCTTTGGATCAACTCTAATACTGTCTCCCAAAATAATGTGGCCAAGAAAAGCCATCTCCTTTATCCAAAACTCACACATGCTAAACTTGGCAAAACGTTGCCTATCTCTCAATATTTGTTGCACAATCTTTAAATAATCCTCATGCTCCTTTGTATCCCATGAATAAACTAGTATATCATCTATGAACACAACCACGAACATATCCAAATATGGTTTGAAGATCCTATTCATCTAATCTATAAAAGCGCCAAGGGAATTTAGTAGTCCAAATGACATAACCAAGAATTCAAAATGACCATACTAAGTTCTAAATGTCATCTTTGAAATTTCTTCTTCCTTCACCCTTAATTAGTGATACCTGGACCAAAGATCAATCTTAGAAAAGTAGTGTGCACCGTATAGTTGATCAAATAGGTCATCAATCCTCGAAAGTGGATACTTGTTTTTCATAGTCACCTTATTCTTATTCAGTACATGATAATCCACACACATCCGAAGTTAACCATCCTTCTTCCTTACAAACAATGCGGGAGAACCCCATAGAGACACACTAGGCCTTATTAACCCTTTATGAAGAAAATCTCTTAATTATTCCTTCAATTCTTTCAGCTCTGCCACAACCATTGATATGGAGATATAGAAATAGGTTGCCTATCGGGAAAAAGATCAACGCAAAAGTTAATTTACCTTTTCAGAGAAATAACAAGCAATCATCGAGAAAGATATTAGGGAATTCATTAACTACAGAAACTGAATCAAAAGTAGGAACATTGGACTCAATATCTATGACTCGGTCAACATGATATATGCAATCTTTGGAAATATTTTGAATAGCCTTTACGTAGGAGATGAACTTACCCTTGAACACCGAATCCATTCCCTTCCACTCAAGGATGGACTTATTAGGAATTTAGAATATGACCCTATGGGATCTACAATCAATAGAGGCATAAGATGCATGCAGCCAATCAATAGCAAGGATAATGTCATGCCCCAAAGAGAGGGGAGGCGTGATTAGCACCAGATACCGTTATTAGCCGGGCAAGCCACTAAACATGCTAGTGAACTAACTAGGGACCAGAAGAAAATCGGGCAACGTAACATCTAAAAGACTAAGCCTGGACATTTTAGGTCATCACCTAATCAACAGTAAATCGCGTACATCAAGATAAGTAAACCCAAATGATAAAGTACTAGCTAGCCGACAAGGCTGCCACTAGAGAGGTAAAAGCACACACCATATATACATGCCAATCTTATGACTGGAGACTGAAAGACACTAAATGACCAATCCACAATAACATGTCCACAATAGCCTCTATGAGAATCACTAACACTATTGGGACAGGGCCCCGACATACCCAACTGTACAACAAAAAGTAAACATCTTGTGAAAGCTCCAGGAAGAAGTGGAGCTTACCAACTCAAAGCTGAACGAGGCTCCTAGTGGAGGGGTAAATCAGAACCCCTACCTGAACCTGCACGCACGAAATAAAATGCAGCGTCCCCAGGCAAAGGGACGTCAATACGAATAAACATGTACTGGTATGTAAGGCAGGAAGTAAAATCATAGATAACCATGGTAAAAAGGTTCATAGAAATACCACCTGTAACCAAAACTCAAGTAGCCATAATGGCAAAACAACCACCTCCTAGTGATAAAAAACAATGCATGGTATGCTCGAGTATCGCATGTCGTGAATACATATATATAGATGCAAATGCATGGCATACGCAACCAAATGCTAGCACTGGTGGTCCTTTCCGGTAGCTAACCGACATCATATCTACCAACCTATGGCCATCAGTATATATTTGGGCAAATAGGCCCCATACCTTTAATTATAGCTCAAAGTCCATGCATAACGTGCAATGTATGATATGAATGTTGAATGCACATAGTAAACCATAGCAAGAACTTAGCCAATCTTGGCTCAACGGTACACTTATTTTCATAGCATCATAATCATTGTCATTTAGCCAATCTTGGCTCATTGGTACACTTATTCTCATAGCATCATAATCATTATCATTTAGCCAATCTTGGCTCACTGGTACATTTAATATCATAACATCATAATCGTTGCCATAGCATATACATATGGCTCGTGGGATCGTACATGTCTTTTAAAAAAGTTTGGGAACTTAACCCAACATTTAGAGTGAAGCCTTAACTTTGAAAATGTTCATAAAGGTGATTTACATAATGATTGTATGTGGTCCCATGTCAATTAGTAAAAGAATGTATTTAAACTGGATCAAGTGCCTTAGTAGTTTAGACAGGAGCATTTCACTTGAGAATATTGGTAACCAACACGTTACTTGTTAAATTCTTCAATTATATTTTTCTATGGAAGAAGGACTGATTTTGAATACTACATTCCCTTTGCATTCTACATTTATTTTAATGGCACTACACCAAGAAGAGAAACGCCTCGAACATATGAATAGGTAGTGGGGAAACCGACAAAATGATAAATAGAAATTGAATGTCCAGTTTAAGCCAATGAATGGAATTTCAACCTAATACCATCATGAATATAACTCAGCTACAATCCTAATGCCTTTCATAGAAGGTGTTTCTACCAACAGAATAGTAAGATATCACATTTGACGTTTTGGAAAACTTCCCGGATTTTGTGCTAAAAGGAGAGATGAAGCTTAGCCTTAACATGCCTCTCCAACGAATGTCCAATTGCAAAAAGTTCCTTCAGGAAATTTGTTCCTTATATCCTAAGCTTTACAAAAACTATATACACACATCCTTAAGACACCTATAAAAAGTTAAAAATTTTGCATTAATGACCAGCTTCGGCAAGGAGCATTTATGCGAGGAAATGTCCGTAAAACTTCATAAAAATGAATTTAAAAGAGCCTCAAAATTATTACCTGAACACACCAGCTGAAAACCAACAATAACCAGCAAGAACACCATTCTTTTACACTACCAAAAAAAGCTCCAAAACGAGGGGAAAACAATTGCAAAGTGTAAGGAACGCATTTCTAGGCACGGGGACGAATTTTATCGGTAAAAACGCAAACAAACCATACTTAAATCACTTAGAGAACTTTTGGGAGCTTTATCTTCAGTTTCATACTGGTTTGAGATGAAAATGGCTCATTTTTTAGCTTTAAAACGTCAAGCCGACATTAAGTTTGGTCAACCCGACCCGACCCATGACCCGGTTTCCCGTTTGGGTAGTCCCGGTTAAACGGTCATAACTCTTTATTCTGTTGTCGGTTTGATGCGCGCTTTTGTGCGTTGAAAACTAGACTCATATATCTTCAATTTGATAGGTCATGGACCTTCTAAATCCTTGTATATTGGGAGATATGACCTGATACATGTGACCCAAACTTAAGAAGGATTTCTTAAAGAAACTTACAGTAACTTTTGCCAACCTTTATCTTGCAACCTTCTTGATTCCAAAACGTAATGTATGACCTTTGTGCTATTAAAATAACTTTTAAAAATTCATTATTAGCAAATTATATACTTTTAGTCCCATCTGAAAAGTGAAACCTAATTTAAACGTTCCAAAAAGGGCGAGGTGTCATTCGGGCCATTTCTTTAACCCCGAATGTGTATTTAGGGGATTGCTTTGACTTGAAACATTATGTCCTTGATATTACCTCTTATTGTCAGCCTTATTATCCCAAGATGATATCAAAAATCACATGTGCTTTATATAATGCCACACTAATTTAAAAAAACGGAAGACGAGAAACACGGGGTCTCACAGATAACATCAAAATTGGTCATATCTAGTTCAATAAGATCACATGAAAAGACTTTATGCAAAATCCACTAAACAATTTTTATAGACTTTCTTGGCTAGGATTGAGTCACCAATCTGAGTATGAATCGAATAAGGTTGTAACATGACTTTCGGAGACACATCAAACTTTCTGGCAAGGTAAGGAATAAAAAATGATATATTAGCACCAAGGTCAAGCAAAGCATAAAAATCAGTATCAATGACTCTTAAATACCAATAACCACATCGAGAGGCTCCTCAACCTCTTGCCTAGCATGCAAAGCATAAAATCGATTACCATATGAACCAGCCGAAACCTACACACCTCTAGCTTAACCTTAATGCCAACTATATGAAAGGTTGAGAGCTGCAGAAGTACTTCAACAAATCCAATGAGGAATCTCTAATCCCCTTCTAGGATGGTACGATGAGACTAACCATTGTGCTTATCATTCTGGAGTTGCAAGACATGATATCAAAAGTTGCCTTACTCTTAAAGATAAAATTAAGGCACTGATAAAGGAAGGAGTCATTCATCTCAAAGGTGTTGTTCCTAATGTAAACAACAATCCTTTACCAAACCATGGAAATGTGAACATGATCATCACTGATGAAGAATGCAATTTGGAAGGGACCATTGTATCTGTCAAAAAGGAGAAAAATATTGTTACATCAGCAATTGTTGCTCCCATAATCACAGTCCAAATGCGACCACCAATGGAGGTGGAAGTTCTTGTTCCCAAGCCTTAGGTCACTGCCTTGGTTGCTCAGTCACCTTCTTTTGACACTGAAGTAGTTCCTTGGAATTACTAGACTGACGCGAAAGGCAAGGGAAAGGAGAAAATAGTTGTGGAAACTACTTCTTCTGGAATGACAAGATCTTGGCATTTCTATGCCCCTGAAGAAGTTGGGCGAGGAGGACAAGTGAAGGAAAATAACCAGAAAAGGGTTGTGGTAGAGGCCAAAGTGGAGGATATTTGGAGAAAAATGCCAACTAAGGAATATTCTATTGTTGAACAATTGAAGAAAACTCCTGCCCAAATTTCTCTAACGTCATTATTGATGAGTTCAGCAAATCATAGGAGCACTATGGTGAAGGTTCTTAGTGAAGCTTATGTTCCAACTGGCGCAACAAGTGAAAGTTTTTCATCCATGGTAGGACAAGTTTTTGAATGAACAAAGTCTCTTTTTATGAAGATAAACTTTCGCCCGAAGGCCTGGGGCATAACAAAGCTTTGAGTATCACTATTAGATGCTGGGAAAATTTTGTTTGTAGAGTTTTGATTGATAATGGTTCTGCTGTCCTTTCATTCCACTTTGAGCTTTGGGGATTGATATTGGAAAAATTCGTGAAAGTCATGTGAAGCCTAGAGGTTTTGATGGGACGCAAAGAAGAGTCATTGGAGAAATTGATTTGTCATTACAAATTGGACCTGAGGAGTTTATAGTAGAATTTCAAGTGTTGGACATATCTACCGGTTACAATTTATTTCTTGAAGGCCATGGATCCATATGGTCGATGCAGTCCGTTTTACTTTACATCAGACTTTGAAATTTGTCTAGAATCATCAGGAAATTATTATTCATAGAGAGAGTAATAATTCAATGTACCCTGACAAATTAATCCCTATGATTGAAAGCTTTGAAGAGCTAGATTCATCAATATTCCATATTAGGGAGATCAGGTGTTCCACCCAAGTTGAAGGGTAAAATTGCCACGTGTGCTTATGATGGTGGCTTGGAAAATGTTGAAGAATGGTTTTATGCCCGGTAGAGGTCTTGGAGTGAACTTGAATGAAATAGTAGAATCAGTTCAGTTGCTTAGTCAGAAGTACACCTTTGTTCTTGGATACAAGCCCACCCGTGGAGAAATCTCGTCAGTTCATCTCAAAAGAACAAGTGGCATTTCTTTACCACATCCAATCCCACCTTTGTATCAGTCATTTTCAAAGGTGTTTGTTGCACAAGGATCAGAAGAAGCTATTGAAGACAACCTCGTGGAAGGACTTACAAACCTATTCATTAAATAAGAAGAATGTTATGTGATTATTGCTTATAAGTACTAAATATAAAATAATATTGACAGCAAGCTAAAGTAATTAGTATTGAAAAAAATTACACGAACACATTGAAAATATTTAAATTAAAAAAAATAAACAGGGAGGAAAAAGATTTTCAAGTTACAGACATGTTTGTGTGTAGTAGACTGGGGCTTAATGCTCTCGCTCTTAGATTTACTCACTAACTCCAATCCATTTTGGACTCCAAATAAAAGTATTTATAGAGAAAAATTATGGTCCTTGATTTATTTAAAGGGAATCCCATTTTCAAATAAAAATAGTGGTCAAAGAAAAGCCTTCAAATCTGAATGTTTTGCAGCATCCAACAGACCTCACATGATACAACAACAACATACCCAGTGAAATTCCACAAGTGGGGTCTGGAAAAGGTAGAATGTACACAGACCTTATCACTACCTTATAGAAGTAGAGAGGTTGTTTCTGGGAACCCTCGTCTCAACAACCCATAAGCAGAATAAACTAGATATGACAAAAAGAAAAGGAAAAGAAAGGATAAGAAAGGGATGTGTATAGCGATAAGGATAGGAAGAGCGACTACTAAATGAAAAAGACATGATATAATGTAATATGATTAATTTAATACATATTATGTATACCCATGCTATACAGACCCGAAAACACCTACTACCCTACAACACCCCAAGGCTAGACATCAACTTAACCTTGCTAGTCTATTAACCTACTATTCTAATTCGCGACCTCCACTCCTTCCTATCTAAGGTCATGTCCTCAGTGAGATCAAGTTTCTCTTTATCCTATCTAATCACCTCTCCCTAATACCTCTTCCGTCTACTTCTACTTCTCCTAGTGACTCCTAAATCCAACCTCTCGCACCTCCTTATAGGAGCATTGGTATCTCTTCTCTGCACATGTCCAAACCATTGCAGGGTCACTTCCCTAATCTTATCAGCCACCAGGGCCACCTCTAGCTTCTCCTGAATGGTCTCATTCCTAATCTTATCCGTTTTTGTGTACCAACACATCTATCTCAACATCTTTATCTCTGCGACATACATCTTCTAAACATGTGTATTTTTTGTTGGCCAACACTCCACCCCATACACCAAAGATGGTCGAACCACCATTCTGTAAAACTTACCTTTTAGTTTAGGTGGTATCTTCTTGTCACACAATACTCCAAAGGCAAGCCTTCATCTAGACCATGCTGCCCCAATACGATGTGTGACATCATCGTCGATATCGCAACTACTCTGGATGATGGACCTCAGATACTATAAGTTTTCCCTCTTGAGGATTGGTTGAGTGGATTTTCTCCTTTAGGTTTTGACTATGATAGAACTTGGGCTAAATAATAAATCTAGTTTTGGCTTAGCTCTTAGATTGAATGATTTATGACCCCTTTTCTACTTCAAATTAATTCCTTCGAGCTTCTATCTTATAATCGATACAATATATGTTATGCGATAAAAATTAAAATATAAAAAGCAACATACTAATACTATGACATTTATCGTTAATTTTAAGCCATTGTAGACATCAATATCATGTTATAATTGGTTTAGTAACAATAAAACTTGAAATAAAGTAATAATAATTTTTTCAAATGGTACTATGATGAAAATAGTAATTTTGATTTTGAAAAGATGTAATATTGAAAGTAGTGAACATAAGAATAATGAAAATCAGGGTAACAGTAGGAATAGTATCTAATAGATAAATACAATAATAATAATATAAATAAAAACAACAACATACCCAATGAAATCTCACAAGTGGGGTCTATTGAGAGAAAAATGTACGCAGACTTTACTACTACCTCATAGAGATAGAGAGGCTATTTTCAAAAAACACTCGTCTAAAAAATCAAGCCTCATAAGCAAAAGACATTAGATATTGAAAAAAGGAAAATACAAGAAAAGTGGAATAAACACAGGATATAAAGACACGGCTAGTTCTACTAACCTACTATATAACAATTTCGTACATCAACCTACCTCTATAAGCCTATTAGCCTTCTACCTTAATATGCTATCTCTACTCTTTCTATCCAAGGGTATGTCCTCGGTGAGCTAAAGGTTTGTCAAATCTTCTCTGATCACCTCCCCTCGATACTTCTTTGGTCTACCACTACCCCTTCGTATAACCCCTAAATCCAACTTCTCGCACTTCCTAACAAGAGCATCGATGCTTCTTCATAGCACATGTCCAAACCATCACAATGTTGCTTTCCTCATCTTGTCTACCATAGGGGCCACCTCTAACTTCTCCCAAATGGTCTCGCACCTCCTAAATCCAACCTCTCGCGATTCCTAACAGGAGCATCGATACTTCTTCATTACACATGTCAAACCATCGCCACGTCAATTCCCTCATCTTGTCAGCCAAAGGGGCCACCTCTAACTACTCCTAAATGGTCTCATTTATAATATTATTACTCTGTTATGTCCACACATCTATATCAATATCCTCATCTCTACAACCAACATCTTCTGAATATATGAGTTTTTGATTGGCCAACACTCCACCCCATATGGCAAAGATGGTCTAACCACCATTGTATAAAACTTACCTGTAAGTTTAGGTGGTATCTTCTTATCACAAAATACAACAGAGGCAAGCCTCCATTTCATCCATGCTGCCCTAATACGGTGTGTGACATCATCATCGATATCGTCACTACTCTAGGTGATGGACCCATGATAGTTAAAGTTTTCTCTCTTGGGAATAGATTAAGTGACAAGTCTCACTTCAATGTCTATTTTACCCCTCATAACACTGAATTTGCACTCCAAGTTTTTTGTTTTGGTCCTGTCAATTGAACACTTTTGATTCCAAAGTATGTCTCCAAACATCTAATTTCTCATTAGCTTTAGCTTGAGTCTCATCAATCAGTACTATGTCATCAGCAAATAGCATAAACCATGGAACCTCCTTCTTAATAGATTGTGTCAGCTCATCCATTACTAAGGAAAAACGAAAAGGGCTCAAAACAGATCCGAGATGAAGTTTCATCTCTACAGAAAAATGCTCTGAGTATCCTCTCATCGTTCTTACACTAGTTTTCGCACTATCATACTTGTCCTTTATCACCCTAATATACACCATTTGAACACTTTCATAATATATCTATCAGAACTTCGTCATAAGCATTCTCGAGATCAATGAATACCATATGCATGTTTAAAAGTTTTACAGTGTCAAAATGGAGTGTTCGAGCGTATCCAGGCAAAACTCTATCGAGGTTAATTCAACCATGAACGGGATGTTAGCCCTCATTTCTTTAGCTTTAATGGTGATTTTATTGCATGGGTTTTTACAGCCCGTTTCTGGGCTCAAATTGTGCCCATTGTTAGGGCACAAGTTCATATATTTAAGACCTTTTTATGGAATCAATTTCAGAATTAGAGTGGGTCCCACAATCCCATTTTAGACCCAGTTTTGGGTGTGACTTTGATTATTGCAGTTTTGGTGGCAAAATATATGTATTAATGTGGTGATTGATATTTTGTTAGCATGGCTATATTTGTAGGTGTTTTAAAAGAAATAGCCCTTGTGTGGTAGATTCGAAGCGCATACAATCAGATTCGTGGTAGTTAGTCTCCTATTTTATTGAGTTGTATTAGATGATATTTAAGTAAGAATTACATGTGATTAGGTTGGTAATTGATGAGTACTATTCCATTTTCTTGATTCTAGATGAGCCTTAGACTAGAGTATTCTTGTGAAACCCTAGTTTAAGCTTCAGCGTTGCTTGTGGTATGGATGGGTATAATTATCCTCTTTAGGATTGATACTTGATGGTCTTAGGCTAGGTTTGAGCCTTACGTGTCTTAGTATGTGCATTATTTCCCATAAAGCTAGGTGTGGCTTCTGGTAGGGCTTGTTTTAGGTGATGTACATTGTGCTAGTTCTTAAGACTTTCGTGGTGCATCATAGCCTTAGGTTTGAGTTAGATGCGCTCAATTGTGAGTTGGAGTGGCATATTTGGGGTAAGGCATTGATCTTAAATATATTTCTCTCCCTACTTGATACTGAGCCACTTCTTTACTCATTCGCTTTATGTTTAGAGATAGGCTTTTGATGATTTATTGAACTGTTATCATATGGTTGGTCCTGAGGTCGTGTTCAAGGAGAAATTAGATCCTAGGTTAGTTCTCTCTTCCTGATAGTATTGTTGAATTGGTATTGTATTTTAAATAGTGTGTGTCTTTCTGATGGCATGCATTGCATTTGTTGAGTTTTTCACGTGTTTTTTGTGTGATCCCAGTTCAGACATTTGATTTTCACTACTACTTCTGAGAAAAAAACATTTTTACTCTTTTAACCATTAGAAACTGATTTTAATGGGAGTTGTATCACATGGATCGTTGATAAACTAATTTTCAAAATATTTAAGGCATTGACGTCATGTTTATTTTGTACTTGAGACTTTTGAAGCATATGGGTTCTTCTCAGCCTTTATCTGACTACCCGGCACCTGGGCCCCTTTCCTACTCAGTTTGTCTACTTATTCCTCTGATATCATGATTGAGAGGACTTGTTGTAAGACCTGGTTCGAGTCCATGCAGTTCATATGAACTACCTGCACACCCTATGGGCTTCTCTGATCGTGAGTACCATTGTAGCAGATGAGGGAGCTGTATTGATCCTACATGAAAGGTCAAGGACCAGGCTGGGACTATACACTTGGTTATGATGGCATTTGTAACTGATATTTACAAATAATTCTACAGGTTTTACTACACACTTGGATTCATACACATTGCCCATCACTGTTACAATTGTTTGTTCTTTGGAACCTCTGATTTATGGGGGCTGAGGGTAATGTTTTCTAGTTGTACCTTCTGGGGTATGAATTTCCAATTGGTTATTGTTTGATTATAATCATGTTTACCTCGTATTGAGTTGGTAGTTGGTTAATTGTGTGGCCTATACTTTACTTGTTGTTGGTACCCCCTATTAGGACGAGTTGGATCAGTCTTTAGGCTATAACGTATTTAGTGGTGACTGCAGGTGAGATATCCATGCTTAGTTGACTCCTATTGTAATACCCCGCAAGTTGTGCGCTCAAAATAGAACCTTCAAGCTCAAGCTAAATTCACTATCAAGCTTCCAATCCAAACTTATTTATGTGTTTTAGGGTCATCATGAGTCTCCTACATCAAGCCAAGTTCAAATTTATTCCATTTCTAAATTTTTTTCATATGATTCGGCAGAAGGGTCAACTTTAAATGGTCACATCTCTTAGCACAATATAAACTGGGTAGGCTACAACCTACCAAATTGAAGCTCTTTGATAGCTTTCCAACGCACTTGGTTTCACCCAATTCCGAGTTCGGACCAAGAGGTTATGCCCACTCATAGCACGACATAAGATATAAAAAATTGAGGTAATTCCTAGAACGTCTTCATAGCCTCCCATTCATACGCATGGTCCACTTCACACCCATGAAAAGGACAGTACTTGACACGGCATGTTGGACTCCGAGAATCATTTACAAACCTAGTGCTCTATACCATCTTTGTCACGACCCAACCTAGGGCCTAGAAGTGACACGGCGAATGGGAACTCGAGAGTCCCCAAACAAGCCTCAAAGTATCCAAATCCACATCATCGGTTCGGAAGCGCATTCAAATAGTAAAGACATAGTTCTAAGGGATGGGGAAGTAAGACTCACGCTATGGGGATATCGAAGGGAAAGTGATTTACATGGATTCACATAGTATATAAAAACTAAGGGGCGGGTAAGTATGACTCACACTATGGGGGCAATACGGGGCTTAGGATCTCCTACATTTCCACCTCAAACATACATACATATCATTATTCCATAGTCAATCTATGATAGCCATATCTAATAGATAACGAAAATCATAAGCTTTAAATACAACTCATAACATATAGAATCTTTGAGAGTCTACAAGATGTCCAATAATGCTTCTAGTCATACGATGGAACGGGGGCCAAGACATGTCCCCAGCTCATCCTCAATTAAGAAGATAAATAGATGTAGATGTTACATGGTCGAGAGAAGATCTCCCAATTGATATCATTGATGCACTTTCCATCTCACATCATTCACAAGATGTAACTTCGGAAGAATTGGAAGAGGAAGATGACTTCGATGATACTGATTGGGATTGGATGGAGGCCAATGCTTGACAAAAGATCTACCAAACTAGTTCAAAGACATTCTCTTCTTCATTTTTTGTAGGGGTATTTCTAAATTGTGCTCTGAATGATATCGTAAGGATTGTGAAAAGGAAGATTCTGAAGTAAGACATCTGAGGTATTTAGCACCGATGGACTGATCTACATTTCTTCTTTAGATTTCTTTTGGGCTTGACCGTTTGATTGGTGGTGCATAGGTGATGTTAGGCTTTGATCTTAAAGAGTTAGCTTGATGGTGTGACTGTGTTGTGGCTATATAAATTAAGCTGAATTGTAAACTAGTTCAAATACTACAAGTTAAGAAATCAATTTCATCTTGAGTCCCTTGCTTGTTATTCATATTTACGTAGCTAGAATTTCTTTGTTGAATGATTGAAAAACTATTCTCTGTTAGATTTTAACTTAGCATTCTTATTTTTATGTAGGTTTTGATAGTCATGAGTCAACAAGAGTCTTCAAAAAGATATAAAAAAAAGCAAAAAATAAGGCATATGCTAAACCTAGATCGTTATCATTATTGGCAAATAAAAAGCGACAGTTATTGACAACAAATGAAATAGTTAAAGCTATAGAGTTAGAGAAAGGACAACTGCTAAAATTAATTAAAAAACAACAGGTAGCTCCATAGTCTGAAGTAAATGGACAATCTGTCGAGGCACAAACTTTCGAGGATCATCCTTTTGAGCAGCAACCTGTTGTGGATCAAGTGCAAGGAATGTTGTCAGTCCTCCAATGGATGAACAACCTGAAGAACACGGTAACATATAAGCTTAGGAACTTACGTATTTCATTCATGATTTCTAAGTTCATATATTTTCCTGTAGCTGAAGGTATTCCCACTACAAATATGAGAGGTAGAACGATGATGCCTAAATTACATAGCTGATAAGAGCGTAAATAGATTCTACTGAATACTTTAAATCAACCGGTTGGTCCTACTGTAGACGACGTAACAGAGCGAAGTATCTTCCTAGTCACATTGTCAAGAAATGCAACCCTTAGTCCATTTGATATATTTGATTGGAGGGACATGGACACTAAAAACGATTTATGGGATTATACCAAGGTTTGGACTTTTCAATATTTAATTATTCTTAAAGAAATTTTACTTCTCTTTGATAACTTGATGATGCCAAATTGTAGGAGAAATACAATATTCCTGATGCTGCAAAAACTTGGGCTTTGGTAACAATTCGAGATGCGTGGAGAAGTCATAGAGCTGAGTTGAAGAGAACTTATTATGACCCATATGACAATGATGAAGTTCTAATGTCAAAAAGGCCTGGTCATATTCCATATTGTCTGTTTAGAGAATTCCTCAAATATTGGAAGTCTGAGAAATTCCACGTAAAATGCAGTTCAGAATCTAAAATTTTCAGCTCATTCTTTTCTTGATATTTTCTGTGATATTGTTGCTATTGCAATATTTTATTTTTTCATTAATGTCGAACCAAATACTTTCTTTTTCAATACATTATATGGCATTCATATCACTTAACCAACATTACTGGTTCGTTTATTTGTAGAAGATGTCGGAAACAAACACTAAGAACCGAAAAAGGTTGTTGAATCAGCACATTGCCGGCAAAAAGAGTTTTGCTGTATTTGGTAATAGATTGGTGTATTTTCATATTTAATATCTAGTCTTAATCTATCATTTAAGCAATTTTTTATATCAATTTTCTTGTTACCAGGAAAAAGATAAGGAAGCTGTATTATCTAAGGAGCTCTTTGTGGTGACAAGAACGAGGAATCCTCACCGTGTGTACAAGGTATCCTATGAAAACATTGCTATTAAAATTGTATGAATATTGTATAGTAATAGGTTTATAATGAGATTGATTATTCATTTAGAATTATATACAAGACTCTGATTGTTGGATATGCTTTGTTAGGCTGAAATGGAGGAACTTGAAGCACAAACGAGTGAAAATGGCCAGTCTATTGATTCATTTTCAGCCTACATGGGTCCTAAACACCCTGGACGTCTAAGACTATATGGAGCGGGGGTTACAAAGACTACTTTGAAGAAAATAGTTGGCAATTCTGAACCAAGTTTAAATGCAACAAATGGTGTAGTGAAACAAATGGAAGAAAGGATCCAAAAAATGGAGAAGCAAATGGAGGAACAAAAGAGAACTACGAGACAAGAAGTTATTTCTTTATTGGTTGCGACTCTGTGTTCTTCTTATTTATTTTTCTATTGCGACCCCTGATGTCGTTGCTAAGAGATTCCTTGATGTTAATGTCAGCTTATAAGGTATTCTTTGCCATATGACCAATACATACACCTAGCTTGACTCTTGTTTATCTATAAAAAGAGTATGGCACTAGCGATGTGTATATCTTGGGGCTGATTGTTAGCCATATTCCATGCTATGTATTTACACCCTGTTCATATGATTCTATTGATACTGATTGTTCTAGATACCTATTGTACTTAGCTGTTGGGTTGTCTATGGTTATCCTAGATGCCTGTAAGTTGTTCTGGACTGTTATGTATTTGTTTATGGCTAGACATGATCGATATTGCTTCTATTGATACATATACCTACTTGGCTACTTGTATACCTTCTGGGTTGTCTGGTACTAGGGCAAACGCACTACATTCTAGGAAAGTAGTTATCGATTGTGCTCTTGACTATGCACTGTGACTCTACTGTTATGATGTATTATTATAATGGAGCCCTGGTTGTTAGTGATAGGGTTGTAATCTTGATTATAGAATGCAGTGGGTACATGATAGTTAGGTGGAGATTTTGATTGAAAGATAAAAATATTGTTCAATGAGTATTTTGATAATTTAATTTGTAACTTCTTTGTTCCCAGTTTTAAAATAATATAATTAGACAAATATATATATAGATATATTCTTATCACACAATAAAAAAAAAGATATGGCTGAACAATCATAGAGATCAATCATATGTACAATGTAGCAGCTGAATCCTATTAAGGACGAAGAATTTCCAATTGTCCAAAAGAAGTCGTATTCCGTTCCATGAGATTAACTTTCAATAATTTGAGTTTCTTAGGAAAAGATGAAATCTGGCATGCCAATAGTGTTGAAGGAATTTCATAATGCTGATTCTTATCTCATGTTTTTTTTGGCCTTTCAAGCGCATATGTCGTCATAGATACTTCCTAGATTTGTTTTGAAATGTGTTGTGGACCATGGAAACTGAGTTAGCACAAATGTATGCTTTAGATCAAATCAATTATGAAGTAAAATTTACATTTATTTTCCTTAGATCATTGGTGCAGTGAGTTTCTAGGTGATGAACAAATGTAAAAATGAAAAAGAGTAAAATAGTAGAGGAAAGCCACAACTGCCATCCTATTGGCAAGGTGAAAGAATGGCAATTTGAAAAAGGGGAGTGGGGCAGTTCTTTCTTCTTTTTGCAGAGAATATATAAGTTGGATTTACTGTATAATGTGATTATGTATTTCTTGCTTGGGTGGATTCTTGGTTGAGTTGTGAACAAAATTTAGCACCCCTAACCATGTGTTTCATCTTGAAATTGAATTTGGCTGTCAGAATTGTAATGAGCATGATTGTTAGCTTTTCACTTGAATAATGAGAGAAGTAGCATATTCTTTTGGGATTGAACTTGTTTTTGTTGACTGTTGGTAATGGCAGCCAAATTCTTCAACTTGGCCTATCATCCCTTTGCTCAATTTGATAATATTTTTCTAGACAATTAAGTAAGATTTTTGGTATTACTTTAGCTTCTCTGTCTTTCTGTTGGGGTTATTAGAAATATTTTGCTGGTTTGCAACCATTTATTGTATGTAGGTGATGGAATTGAAGAAGGGCATGAAAGTGCTGCGTGATGGAATTGAATACGGGGATGGATGAAAGTGTTGCGCGTTGATGACTTCACCTAGACAATGTGCTTTGCTAGCGAGGAACTGAATTGGGTTTCTTCTCACTTTACCTATGTTCCAAAAATCCTTATTTTTGAAGATTGTAAACAATGTGTTGCACGTATTTTCACCTTTTTGTAATAGTCAAAACATACTTATGTACGTGTGTTTTGCTTTTATCGCTATTAGCAACACTATGGATCGATCTAGTTGTATTGTTATTTACTAATGTAAAGTTTCTTCTCATGATCAATTTCTGCATTCTCTATTATAAAATTATTGTGACAACTCAATATTAAGAGCATTAGTCACAATTGTGGCAATAAGAGTATCTATGGCTATGATTATTCCAACTGAGTTTATAGATTCTGCTGCCACGATTACAAATCGTGGCAATAATAGTATCTATGGCGACGATTAATCCAACTGAGTTTATAGATTCTACTGCAACAGTTGTCACAACTGCTTTATAAGTCCTATTGTGATGGTTTATAACCGTGCTAATATAGTTTAAACTGTTGTGAATTTCCTATAGCAAAAACCATAGCAATAGGGTATCTATTGCTACAGTTAAAAGAGCCGTACATATAAAATTCATTGCGATGGTTGTTAACTGTACCAATATAGTACCAACTGAAGCCAATTAATTCTAGAGAAAACCTTCGCAATGGATACCCTTATTACGACGGTTAAAATAATCATTGGCAATAACCGTGGCAATAGATCTATTGCTACGCAATCAGTTGTGGCGCCCATCTAAGCCGTGGGCATAGGGTATGGCAACGGGTTTGTAGCCTATAGCGACGGTATTTGAACCGTGAAAATAGATCAAATTTCTAGTAGTGCCTATGCCTAGTTACCATTTATTTGGTATTCATGCTACACTTCTACACCATGCATATAGTATGGCTTATCACCATTCATTTGGGATTTTGTATAGAGTAGCTTGGACTTCGGAGACTTGGGTAAGTTCATGGCACTTAGAGTTATTGATTGCTACCTATCTGGGATGGGTTAGCCTATATGTTGTATTCAAAGACAGCCTGTACTTATTTTATTTCTTGTAAAAGCCTTATACTCTACTTTTGGTTAGATGCTTGATTAGTGACTGATGTCAGATCTTCGAAGGGGTATTGTTTTATATTCGAATTTCTTTTGATTATTATTGTCTTTTTCTTCTTTTTATTATCTCCAACTTGATAGCCCATTCCTTCTAGTTCTGGGCTATGTGTTTGGCTTAACTACTGGTGGGTCTTTGTAGGTGCCACCATGATCTGAGAAATCAGGTCATGAAAAAATAGAAGGATCAAGAATTGACTAACTAAAGAAGTAAGAGATAATGGTAAAAGATACTCCTAAGTATTATTTCTATTATGATTTTCCTACTCGAATGTCACGGCCCAAATCGAATCGCAACTAAAAAGAATAAAGTAAAGCAAAAGCAACTACGACATTTAATAGGAAATGACAAAACCTAGAGTCATGAGTACAAGAGCATCTAAAGTAGTACGAAAGAGTAAATACAACTATCTCAAATAAAAATCAACATTGTCTGAATAGGAAATACATAGTCTAAACAAAAGTCAACAAAGGAAGTCTGAAAGAAACAATGGCGACTCGAAGTCTAAGCCTCACCGCTGGATCTAGTAATGAAGAAGTTCTCTGATGAAATAGAATCAACTACTCTGTAGGGGTCCCAGTGCTTGATTTTCATGGAGGAAACAAAGTAGGGGTGAGAATATCAAAATGTACCTAATAGGTTCAACCGACTGGGTATGAGAAATTGAATAAGTATGTAATAACTAATAATCTCTACCACCTGCATCACAAGGTTAGTACAAAATATGTACATAAATAAGAACAAATAAGGATAGTAAGTGCAGCCAATTATGCAATGCATATGAGATGTATGAATGCAATGGCGTCGCAGGTCATGTATGAGGTGGAATCACGATCGTCGCAGGGCCGATGTACACAACTATCGAGCCAAAGCTGCTAGATAGAATTAAGAGGCATTGCACACCATGTACTCAAATATCTCAAGGCATCGCATGCCATAAACTAAAGTATCTCGAGGCATCATAGGCCTCATACTGAAGTATCTCAAGGCGTTGCAAGTCTTATACTATAATGTCTCAAGTATCACAATGTCTCAGGTGGTACATATGCAATATGAGATGTGTGCATGCCAATGCCACAACACAACTATATATAAGCAATATAATATGATAAGTGATAAGCATAATAGCCATAACATGCAATGCCAAGTGCATCAACTAGTACCACAATGCAATTAATAAGTCTCATATCACCACTTTTTCATCAATAATCAAAATGTCAATGAAACCGGACTCTGCAAGTCCAAAATATGCTCAAAATCTCGAATATATCACAAATATCATCAATTTACCAAATAACTCTCAAAATGGGACTCTCCAAATGGGATCACAAGTCTTATATTATCATAATGATATCCAACTTATCTCAATTCTCAATATTCCATCTCAACTAATCAATAGGATCACAATTTACTCAACGTTCGACATAATTGGTCTCATATTTCCATCAAAATTCTATCATATCCGCTCATTTCACCATGAATCAATCTAGAACTTACAATTATCGCATGAACATATCCAATAACTCAAATCTAGTCCCATAAAGGTTAGCTGAACCTACCTGGATGCCAAAATCACACTTGAACAAGCTTTCTATCAACTCAAGCCTCCAAAGGATCACCGAAATGACCAACCACATAAAAAATAAATACTATGTATCAAGAGATGAATTTTTATACCAATATTGGCATGAATTAGACTTAGGGGCAAAATGACCAAAATTAGGGCTAAAACTAGAAGTCTCTAAATCTGAAAATTGACTCAAAATTATGATTCTACGCGAGAAACGGAGTTCGTGGGTGAAAATTCCACTAAAATCGAGTTCAAATCGAAGGAGAAACCATCAACAAAAGTTCCCAAATTATAGACTCAAAATCCCCCATTTTAAGGATCTAAAATCATAAAATTCAACACAGGAGTCCTGGAAATTAATCAAAATGATGATAGAAACACTTACCCAAAAACTTTCTAAAAAAATCTTCATCGAAAATCTCCCCGAAAGCTTGAAATATTTGAAAATTGAGTAAAAATGGTTTATCTCGAAATTAATACTATACAAGTGAAAAATACACTCCGCGAATGCGGGGTGGGGCCTGCGAATGCAGAAGGGAAGGCCCAAAAATGTTCTGCGTATCCAGAACAAAGCCCGCGAATGCAGAGGGTTTCGCAAAACTAACCTCCACGAATGTGGTGGCCTTGTCCGTGAATACAGATAAGGAATAAACATACCTCCACGAATGCGGATCAGCAGGCGCATACGCGGACTTGGAGGCTACACCAGATACAGATATATCAGCCATCATCAAAACTCGATAGGACCCTCGAGATTCATCTGGAATCAAAATTTCACGGACCAGACATGTATCTATACTAGAAACAACGATCCAAACTCAACAGAATAATTAGAATTCGATTCTGAGGTATCCCCGACATAATTACCCATGCTACTCAGTAAAGCTAGTTTAAAACTCAAAATACATAAGCTTCCCCCGGCAACTCCAGAAATTATGATCAGACCATTTCTAATGGTAGTTTCACCATACGAAACTACTAGAGCTGTCAGAATTTCGATTCGAACTTTTGAACTCCAAATATTTACCAATGTCAAACTTTGGCTCCAAAAACAATTAAAAATATAACTTTAGATCTAAAACATTATTTTAACTCCGAATTTAGTTTTGTAACTTCTAGACCCCATTTGATGTTTCGGAGCTAATCAAATCGATGAATTTCCGATCCAAAACCCAAAACTCATAATGGTACAAAAACTCACATTTTCAACAATTTAATCTTCCTAAAATGCCAAAACTCATATTTTCCACTATTCAAATATAAGATTTCAGTTTCAATAATACAAATAGTTCAAAATAGGTCCAAATCAACTTACAAAAGGATAAAATAGTAATTTTTCATAGGTAAGCTCAAAAATGAGCAACAAGGTCATTACATCGAATTATCAAATATTTGCATTTTCTGTCTAATGAGTTAGGTACCATGTGAAAAAACTTCTATAGGAAAATTAAGTTGTCATGTGTCTTTTTCTAAATGTATTCAAATACTTGATCTAGTATACTTCGAATTTTTGTTGATAAATAGTGGTGATAGTTGAGATATAAAGCACCAACACCTGAAAGTACAGGTACAAAATTTACAAAAATAATGATAGTTCAAATTCTTTTGACCATTACCTCCTTTGATAATGAAATACTAATGTAAACCATTTCCCAGACTCTTGGTAACGTCGAGTAGGCTTTTTTCTTTTCTTTTATGTTTGAAGACAAACATGATCCTTAGTGATGGATGATGTAATGATGCTAAAGGTTCTTTCTTGAAAAATATTTAAAAAATTACCATTTTACCACTATTAATAGCTGCTCTGAGTCATGTTTGATCAGTTTGTAGGTTTGGTTTTGGAGTTTTATTGAATAGTTGAGAAATTTGAGATTTTTGAGTTTTGAAGGCTTAAGTTGTGTTAAAGGAGCTCCATTAATGGGAGCTAGGAAGAAGAAGGCGGAATTGGGTGAATGTTGAAGGGAAAAATGAATCTTATTCATTTGTGTAGTATTTGTACATATATTTATACAAAAGTAATGCCAGTTGTACTTCCACTAACTTCCACTAACAACTTTATAACTACTCTTAACTAACTAACTAATCTCTTTAACTCACTAACTAATCTCTACTTAATTATCTATACTCAACACTCTCCCTCAAGCTGAGAACTGAAAAAAATGTTTTTCATTCCCAGCTTGTCAATCAATGCTTTATGTTGAGGTTTACATAGTTCTTTGGTGAGTAGATCTGCTAACTGTTCTTTTGTTCCAATATGTTTTGTTTGTATAAGCCATTCCATGATCTTTTCCCTTACAAAGTGACAGTCTATATCAAAGTGTTTTGTTCTCTCATGAAAGATTGGATGTGAAGCTATCTGGATGGCTGCCTTGCTGTCACAGAACAATCTTATGGGCAATTTCACTTCTAGTCCTAGCTCAGTGAATAGACCTTTGAGCCAAACTATCTCAGCCACTATTGTGGCCATACTCCTGAACTCTGATTATACAGAGCTTCTGGATACTGTGTTTTGTTTCTTGGATTTCCAGGATATTACTGCATCACCAAACTTCACTAGGTAACCAGTTACTTTTAGACTCCACACAAGCTCCCCAGTAAGAATCATAGTAGGCAGTCAGTTCTGAGCATTTCTTGCTTGACATAAACAACCCAAGTCATGTTGTTCCTTTGATATATTTAACCACTCTATGTGAAGCATCCATGTGAGACTGTTTTGGTGAATGCATATATTGGCTGAGTACTTGAACTACAAAGGCAATGTCAGGCCTAGTCATAGTTAAGTACAATAATCTTCCTATCAATCTTTGATATCTTCTGTGATCAGTCAATAGTTTGTCTTCAGTATTGGATCCTTTCCCTGTGCACTCATCAAACATTGAAGAAGTTAGCTTGTGATTAAACTCCAGAGGTGTAGATATAGGTTTGCGCCCTGCTAGTCCCAATTCAAATACCAGTCCTAATGCATACTTTCTTTGATTCATTAAGATACCATCTGCAGATTTAGAAAATCCAATTCCAAGGAAGTATTTTAACTCCCCAAGATCCTTCATTTTGAACCTGTGTTGTAAGCTCTCTCTAACCTGTTGTATAAGCTGTAGATTGCTTCCAGTGATCAGGAGGTCATCATCATATATCAGGATAATAAGAATATCAGCACCCATCTTCTTTGTAAATAGTGAATAGTCATAGTGAGACTGTTGAAAGCCAATATCAACCAGTGCCTTGGTTAGTTTTAGGTTCCACTGTCTTGGTGCTTGCTTCAGCCCATATAGGGATTTAAGAAGTTTTCAAACCATGGATTTCTCCCTCTGGTTTGCAAAACCTTCAGGGATTTGCATATAGACTTCTTCCAGGAGATCACCTTGAAGAAAAGCATTATGAACATCCATTTGAAACAAGAACCAGCCACAAGAAGCAGCAAAAGCAACAATTGATCTCACAGTGACCATCTTGGCTACTGGAGAAAATATTTCAGTGTAATCCAACCCTTCTTGCTGATTATATCCCTTGGCAACAAGTCTAGCTTTGTATCTTTCAACACTACCTGAGGAGTTGTATTTCACCTTGAATACCTATTTACAGCCAATTGGATGCTTATTTGGAGGCAAAGGGACAATGGACCAGGTGCAATTGTCTTCAAGGGCAGTGATTTCATCCTTCATAGCATTTATCCATAGAGGATCCTGATAGGCCTCTGAGTAAGTAGTGGGTTCAATGATCGCAGAGTAAGAAGCAAGAGATGTTCTGTATGAGGGAGACAAACCCGAATAGAAGACATATTTGGAAACAGGATATAAGCAAGCAGACTTGGCACTAGGAGTGACATAGTCATTTAGCCATATAGGAGGTTTTGAGGATCTAGTAGATATTTTGAGGGACACAGGAATAGAAGGTGAAGAAGTGACAGGTGTGGAATCAGTTGAAAAAGAAGGTTCAAGAGGAGTAGAAGGAGATGAAGAATTAATAGGGATAGCAGTAGATGAAGGAGATGAAGAGAAGTCATCAAGAAGAGTAAGAACTGGAAATAAATGACTAGGAGACTCTTTTAAGTGTTTGAAAGGAAATATGTCTTCTTTAAAGATAGTGTCTCTACTACAAAGGAAGAGTGGGAGGTTAGATCAAATAGTACATAGCCTTTCTTGGTAGAGGAATATCCTAGATGGACAGATGGAATAGCTCTAGGAGCAAACTTGTCAGATTTCTTTGGATCAGTAACATAACATAAGGATCCAAATATTCTGAGGTGTTGTAATGAAGGAGTTTTACCAAATAGTTTCTCAAAAGGAGATTTCCCTTTAAGAAGTACAGAAGGCAACCTGTTAAGAATATACACAGCAGTAGAAACACAGAAACTCCAGTATTTCAAAGGAACATAAGCCTAAAATCTTAAAGCTCTAGCCATATCAAGGATTGACCTGTGTTTTCTTTCAACAACCCCATTCTGCTGAGGAGAATATACACAAGAACTCTGATGTAGAATACCATGTTCTTTCAGTAGAAACTCAACTTTAGAGTTAAAAAATTCAGTGCCATTATCAGTTCTAAGACATTTAACTGCTTTTCCAAACTGAGTTTGTATCATATTCAGATAGTCTCTTAGTACAGTAATTGAATCAGGCTTAGTAGTTAACAAGAAGATCCAGGTATACCTTGACATATCATCTACCAAGGTGAGAAAGAACCTTTTGCCATCATGACTGGGAATTCTGTAAGTTCCCCATACATCACTATGCACAATGTCAAAAATAGAAACAAAAGTAAAATCACTGATAGGAAATGGTAGTATGGTTTGTTTAGCAATAGGGCATACAGTGCAACTGTGTTCCTTCAAGTGCATAAGACTTTCTATTTTATTTAGAACTCTAACAGGAGCATGGCTAAGCCTCATATGCCAAAGATCAAACATTGAACTACCCTTATTTGAAATAGATGAGTGCAAACTAAGAGAGTTATGAGAAACATTATTTGCATTGAGACCTTCATTCTTCAGACCTTGATTTTGCTCAGTCTCCGGTAGATACAAACCTTGATCTTCCTTACCAATCCCCAGGACCTTCCTATTGAAGAGGTCCTGAAAGATGCAGAAGTTAGGAAAGAATAGGACAGCACAATTCAATTGCTTTGTCAGTTGTGACACAGAGAGAAGATTATATTTAAAATCAGGTATAAGCAAAACATTCTTCACTACTTTGCCTTTCAAAACTAATGATTCTCCAACATGGCTTATAGGTACCTGTCCACCGGTGGGTAGATTAACTTTTATGTCTCCCTTGCCATCTAGTACTTTACATTGGCCAATTAGTCTTAGACTGTGTACCATATGATTCGATGCACCAGTGTCAACTATCCAATTGGATTTAACTACATCAGACATAGAGTTGTGACTGTACCTGTTGTACTAGATGTAGCCACATTTGCCATAGCATCCCTTTCCTTGCCCTTACTTAGAAGCTGAAGAATCTAATTGTATTGCTCAGGTGTAAACAATGGCATTCCTTGAAATCCTATAGAGTTGAATGTTATAGGTGAGTCAGAAGCTTCGTTAGTATTGGGCTGATTTACTCCAGTTGTAGCATTATTGGCAGGAGATCCAGTTCCACCTCCTCTTCTTTTATGATATCCATATAGCTTGAAACAGGTCTCTTTGGTGTGTCCTTTGTAGTGACAAAATTCACAGTATAGATGAGATTTGCTAGTGGCATAGGTATGTCTTCCATCATTTGAACTCCTCTGTCTGTATCCACTATTGTTGCCATTTCCAGGCACAAAGGAATTACCTCCTCCAGCTCCTGAGTTAGTATTGTTGTTTCCTGTATTATAAGTGTTTGACTGATGCAATCCATTGCCACTTTGATGGCCACGAGCCATCCTATTACTCATTAGTGCAGTCTCTAAATGAGCTTCTGTGGGACATGAATTGGTACCACTTATCCTTTGACTCTCAACATTAATAATCATAGAATAGGCCTGACTGACATTTGGAATAGGAACTGTCATCAGAATCTGGCTTCTAGCATGAGCATATGACTCATTTAATCCCATCAGGAACTGCCAAAGTTTCTAAAATTGGAAGTGTTCAACATATTGTTTCGATTCAGGATAACTACATGAAGGAGGAGGCATTAAGGTTATAAATTCATCCCAAAGCTCTCTCAGTCTACAAAAATAGGATGAGACAGATGAAGTTCCTTGAGATAGGGTGACTATCTCTTTGTGAAGATAAAAAGCTCTTGAGATAGGGTGACTATCCCTTCATTGTTTCTTTTATTTGTGTATTTCTTCCGTTGTTGAGTAAAATGTGACGATGAGGCTAGGTGGTTCTCTTGGGGAATTAACAATGGTTCTTTGATGGTACCCGTCCGGGGCATGACATAATATATATGCATGCGTTAATAAATTTTACATTGAAAAAAATTTATGTTATTTGGGGTTAAATTCAAAATGTTTGTACTCTTATGAAGTAGTTTTGGCCTTATTAGAATTTGAATTGAAGTTACAAGTATTAATTTTAGATTTATTTGATTTTATAAATTATTATGATATTTAATTGATAGTTTAATTATGTAAAACTGGGTTTTTGCACATTTATACATTTACTTTTTTCATTTGTATTCGGTTGTTTATCAATTTGTTCTGAGAATGAATTTATTTATCAAATAACGTATCAAGCGATGAAAAAGATATAAATATAACAATGCTAAGTAATGCAGATTATAGTAAAACAACAAATAAGGACAATAATAGGATACATTTTATTTATTGTATTTAGAATTTTAGATGATAAGTTTTTTTATTTTTTATTGTTAAAAGTCAAAACAAATTAATTTTATAAAGAACAAGCAAAAGAAAAAGGATTAAATTAGGGGAAAATGCAAAAGAAGAAAAAAAAATATCTCAAATTTTGTAATAGTAGGAGTTTTCATAACAAGTTTTTATTTGCTATTTTCTTACTTTTTTGTAAGCATAGTAATTTTTACCCCTACCTCTTGACCTCCTACTAGCCTCCCCCCCCCCCCCCCCCCCCAAAAAAAATAATAATAATAATAATAAATTATAGTAGTTTTAAAATTCAATGAAATTTTTTTTAAAAAAATGTTACCATTTTAACCAAACACTAAGATATAAAAAATTAAAATTAAATTAAAGAAGTGAATTTACTGACATTAGCAAACACCAGGATAAAATATTTAAAAATTAAATTTAACACTTACCGTCTTTGAGATGGTTATATCTTTTCCACTTTATCTTAATTCTATATAAAAAAAAATAATAAATTAAAAAAAGATTAATTAATATAAACCAATTTTAAAGCTTCTTCTTTGTTTTTTTTCTTTTTGGACGTTATGTGCTTTTGGCAAAGCAGGCATGAAAATCATGCATTTAAATTCATTTCCATTTACGATTATTTAAGTTGTTTCTCCTTTAGTTTAATTGATACATTCAATATTCAATTCCAAAAAAATTCTTTAGGAACTTTTTTTTACTCCATTATAAAGAGTCTTTTTTTATGATAAGTCGAGCAACGCCCATATTATTAAAGGAAAAAAGACACAAAAATAATAGGGAAAATTTCATATATATGCAAAAAATAAAAAGTTTACCAAAAAAGTAACCCATGTTTTATTTACATAAAAATAGCCTCAAATCAGCGAAACTATACATGATTATACAATATAGTTTGTCAAAAATTATAGAGAATATACACTACTATACGATGTATATTACCTATGCATGAGCTATACACTAAATATGCATTATGATGCACTGACTATACAATGAGGATATGTTTTTTGTAATTATTTTAAGTGAAGTGTCTCTCGAAGTAATTATCTCAATATAATAATTTGAGCCCAAACATGGCCCAGGTACGATCCTATAGAGTTAAAATATATAAAGAGAAAAGCCAAAAAGAAAATAATAAACAAAAATCAAAAGACATAGGAAAGTTCTAGAGACAACAATCCGACTCACCCCTTCATTTTCTTCTGACGATCTCACCCCAACCATCGTTTCTCAGCAACAAATCTAACGATCTCAAGTGACATCCACAAAGGCATTTACAAGTCTCACAAGCATCATGAGTTTGATCTCTTTGAAGACTTCTTCAGCTTAAAAACTGTGCTTTCAACACCAAGGTCGGATACTTTTCTAACAAGTGAGAGAGGCCAGGGCCGAGACTACTGCTAACCAAATGCTGACAAAAGGTATCACGGGGATGAGGCTGGACTATTACTACCCTAATGCTTGCCAAATGTATAGAGGGGGCTGAGGCTTGGACTCCTGCTACCTGGATGCTTGCCAAAACTCAACCGGAGGTGCCCACTTCTCTTCTCTTCAATTTGAATGCTAAGCATTACCAAGGTTTTTCCTTTCACAACAACTTGAGACAAGTGCAACCATCCAATCATCAGCTGAAAGCTAGAAATGACATAGTATGAAACCTAACTATACCAATATGCCCCAAGCCATAAGATCCATGGGAGATGTGAACACTATAGTAATACTCGATCAAGTTGTTGTCTAATGAAGGTTCACCTATTAGGCATTAGTCTGCTAAGCCATGCTACAGGGATCTAGGTCTGCTAAATGACGTCGAGACATCTAAGCAGGTTCCGATATCCTATACTAAGGCCATCATGCTTCACCATACTAATAATATTAAACTAACCATAATAAGAGCAGGGTTGATTAGAAGCATAGAGATCACATGGTCATAATTACACCAAGTACCCGAATGGACCTATAACCTACTTCATTACCAAACCCCATAATAAGGCTACTCGCCCATAACTAATTCAACATGCCCACATACTAGCACAATCTAGAATCCATGAGAAATAACATCACTAATTAATAGGAAAGTCTATCAGGATATACAACACATTCTCGTCTACCGAATGCATGGCTAGGCTTGCAACATGAATCCAAGTCCTAGAACAAGTAACTAGCTACCCTACCAAAAATTCCAATTAGTTCAACATATATTTACTTTAACTAGCTCAATCTAGAGAAAGGGGAGTCGTAGCCTACTTGTAGGCTGGCAATGCACGTTCCGAATACCTTTACCATGACTTTTCGCTTTCGTGCAGTCTTCGAACACTGGAATGCTGCTAACAATAGACTCGCAACATCATTAAGGTCATTTTAATGCTAAATTCACACGAAACAGGGACAACAATTTTGGGGCTTAAATAGGGAATATGGGACCTGCATCTAGAATTTCAAAATTGACCCCAAAAATTAGTCCCAAAAAACATTCCTAGCTCAATTGACAATGCAGGAACTAAATTTTGGTCAAAAAAACATTACAACAAGAAATAATTGGAAAAACAAAAATTAAACTAAAATGTCAAGGAATAACTATAGCTATGGGTGGTAAAGTTACTAGAAATAAGCTTTAATTTCCTAAATGAATCACCCCACTATGATCCTCATAAAAAACCATTGGAAATTGACCATGACATGAAAACGTAAGATCACAATTCAAGAAATCACCCTCCAAAGATTCCCCTAAAAATCACTCCGAAAACATCCTATGTAGCAACCATAAATTTAAATTACCTAGAATGAAACCTTAAATAAATCCCCCATTGTCGCCAATGCGTTCCCCATGAAATTGTCTTGAAATTAAAACTTTGAATAACAGAATTCGAGTCCAAAATGAGGGAGAAATTATTCTTTAAAGACATGCAAATGAGATGAAAACCAAGTCCTAAAATATAAAGGACTTTCAGGTTTTGCTATAGTGATCCAAATGGTCGCTATAGTGACCCCCCCACCAAAAGGTGGGCCTCGCTATACCTAGTTGCTATAGCGGTGCCAAGGGTCGTTATAGTAATACCCCTCCCCCCTAAGAGGGATGCCTTGGTCGCTTTTGCAATATCACTATAGCTAGCCCATGGCAGCTTTAGCGATGCACCTGATATCAAATAAAAATGCTGATTTCCAAACTTCTAAATTTCTGACTGGAATCTTGAAATTCATTCAGTACCTTGTGGATATAAACGAACTATGCTACCCTAGCAATAATGATATTCTATATTTAATGGAAAGAACGAAATTCTCATATAAGGTCGTTTTAACTGAATGTGGGTCCTACTTCCATAACTATTTTTAGAAAATTTTCATAGTAGGGCTCAAAAAGAGCTCAGAAGCCTTGGGAATTAAACAAAGGGTCATCCAAGAAAAAAATTTGATATTTCAAAACTGACTGCGCTGTCAAAACTTTCATTCAAGCATGTTTTTCAAGAATATTGACTAAAGTCAACTATTGGCCAATTCAGAAGGTTAAAATAAAAAGTTAACACCAACTCACACTAAAAACCTTGGTTCTTGAGCCAACCATGCTTCTAGCCTAATTTTGCTATTCTGGAGCTAATGGAATTGTAAGAATTCCGTTATGAGGCTGTTCACCAATGTTTTGCCCAAAAATCAAATTGCTAAGGTATAAGGCCCTCCAAAATATGAAAAGTGCACAACTCACTAACGAATGACCAGATAATTGTGCTACTAGTATCCGCAAGTCATAAGTGACCTGGGGTCACTATACGAACCCTCTAATGATGGAAAATAATGCAGTAAGGGTAAAATGACCCAAAGGGTCATTACATCAACCTTCTCCTATGCCTTAAGAATCTAACAAAATGATGACTTTACCCCCACACACACTATCATTGAGCAAGTTCAAGTCATTCGACTAGAGATAGGTTGTAGTGGCATTCAACAATGATACTACAACAACAACAACATACCTTGTGGAATCCCACAAGTGCGGTCTGGAGAGGGTAGAATGTACACAGACCTTACCACTACCTCATAGAAGTAGAGAGGTTGTTTCCTGGGAACCCTCGTCTCAACAACCCATAAGGAGAATAAACTAGATATGATGAAAAGAAAAGGAAAGAAAGGAATAAGAAGAGCGACTATTAATGAAAGGCATATGATATTATGTAAATACAATAAATTTAACACATATAATACAGATAAAGACAAGACATGATATATGGAATCGGAAAAACCTACTACCCTATAATACCCTATGGCTAGACATCAACCTAACCCTGCTAACCTATTAACCTTCTACTCAAATTTGCGACCTCCACTCATTCCTATCTAAGATCATGTCCTCGGTGAGATCAAGTTTCGCCATATCCTGTCTAATTACCTCTCCCCTACACTTCTTTGGTCTACCTACACTTATCCTAGTGACTCCTAAATCCAACCTTTTGCACCTCCTTACAGGAGCATTGCTACCTCTTTTCTCCATATGTCTAAACCATCACTGTCTCGCTTTCCTCATTTTATCAGCCTCTAGGGCCACCTCTAGATTTTCCTGAAAGGTGCCATTCCTAATCTTATCCTTCCTTGTGTGCCCGCACATCCATCTTAACATCCTCATCTCTATGACATGCATCTTCTGAACATGTGCATTCTTTATTGGCCAGCACTCCACCCCATACAACAAAGATGGTCTAACCACCATTCTGTAAAACATACCTTTGAGTTTAGGTGGTATCTTATTGTCATACTATACTCCAGAGGCAAGCCTCCACTTAGACCATGCTGCCCCAATATGATGTGTGACATCATCGTTGATATCGCCACTACTCTGGATGATGGACCCCAAATACTTAAAGTTTTCCCTTTTAGGGTCAGGTTGGGTGGCAAGCCTCATATCAATGTCTGCTTCATCCCTTGCAACATTGAATTTGTAGTCGTAGTATTCCGTATTGGTCCTGCTCAATTTGAATCCTTTAGACTCTAAGGCATGTCTCCACGCCTCTGACTTATCATTAACTCTAGTACGAGTCTCATCAATCAATACTATGTCATCTGCGAATAGCATACACTATGGAACCTCTTCCTCGATAGATAGCGTCAGCTCATCCATCACTAGGGGATGGATGAGCATTCAAGAATTATGCTTTTCGAAATATTAAATTGACCCACAAATGATTTTCACTACAACTATCCACATGAGAAGTTCATATCAAGAACATACAAGTGGATAAACACAATGATAAAACAATGAGTCCAAGAAAAATGCACTATACACTCACTTTCACTCACACACCAGAGTTTCTCCTAATCGAATCGAATATGAGTTTTAAGGCTTCACAATCACCTATGCTAATAAACTATCTAGTTCCCAACCACCAATAAATAAACTATAATTCCGAGAACATGAATCAAAGAAGTAAGATTATCAATTTCAATTCAATGCTATCCCAAATTTGAATCAAAACACCTATAACAAAGGACTTATCAAATTCACAACAATCAATGGATACAACTTTAAACAATGAAAATATCCTAACAATGGCATGCCCGAAAGAAATTAACTATCAATTTCTCAATAACAAAGGTTTAGATAACCAAATGTAAAAATCAAGGGCCTAGTCCATACCTGGGAAGATGTGTAAGAGATGAAGGTGAAGTAATCATTAAGATACAAGCTAGATGATGTAATCAACAGTGGTAACAAGTTTTAAGAAGAAAAGCTTCTATGTGTGCGATGGTAAAGAGGCAAAATGAGAAAGAAGAAGAATAACCCTTTCTGTCCAAGTTGAGGAGGTCAAGCAAGGGGTGTCGGTAGTGATGCCTGACTAACCTCGCTGAACACATTTGATGATGCACCAAATCTGCATGAGACAACGAAAGCTTACAAGAATTCAAGGGAACTTTAAGCGCCCAAAAACAGACTAAGCAACAATCACCTATAACGTTTAGTGATGCATCAAACGTGCATTTTGTCCACCAATTCTTCCAGCAACCATGGATGAAAATTCTATTTCAAAAGACTATAAAAAGCGGGCCTTGCCAAATGCACTCAGTAATGCGTCGAGTGTACACCTGCTCTCCTACTTTCGACATGCTTCAATAACTTTTTATGTGCCTACATAATCAATACATATTATTGAAAAACTACTAAATTTGTGTGTTCCTCCCAAGAAGCGCCTTAGTTAACGTCATGGCATAGCATAGTCCATTATGATCATGATTCATTAACATCTAAGACCTCTAAACTCGAACACTCAGTGGTTCGCCAAGATACATATTAAACCACTAACCATTTATTATAAACCTTTCACCCTTTGAATTTTTAACTTCCATAGCTCCCCAACTCAAGATTTGACACACGTAGAACGTCCCACACAACCTAGACTTCAAATTTCTTGAAAACAACCTCAATTTTGAATTGTATAATAGCACTGTGTAACACCTCACAATTCTACTCTTAAGATCTGTAAATTCATCATCACAAATACATAAGATCAAACCTAGTAATGCCTTACTTGTACATACATTTTAAGGATCACTAATATAGGTGGGAAGTTTGTTGGAAGTGAATTCGGGTCATGAGACACCCCTAGTGCTTAGTTGAGTTAAAAACCTTCCTACTGGTTAAGTATATCACTTTGGATTATGCAAGGGTAAACTTTAAATTATTATACCTCTTAGCACACAAGTATTTAGGTGTTCTATGACCTCTCAAATGAAATCTCTTTGAATTAGCTTTCCAATGCAACTGATTTCACCTCATTTGGAGTTCAGAGTCAAATGTTATGGCCATTTTACTACAAACTTTACGACCTTGACATACGGCTCATGGATTGAAATACGACCCATACTGTAAACTCATAGAAAAACGTCTGCAAGTTTAATTTTGAGTTCCAGAACTTACGGACCCAAATATGGGTCATAAATACTTCTACGGGCCATAGATTGGGCTAGTAGAATCAATCTAGTGACCCCAAATTTTGTCCAAAAACTTATGGATGGGTTCCTATAGGCCGTAGATGGACACGTAGCCCAATAGAATAGCGATTTTAAAGAGAGGTATTTTCATCTTCTCTCACCCTTTAAGCCTAAACTTGTCAGTTTTCACCTAATTAAACCCCTAAAAGGTGATTCTTCAAATCATTAATGTTCAAACACTCTCCAAGCTCAGAACACAGTTTCAAAAAGGGCAAAAGCTAGGGCTTTCAAGCACTTTCTTCAAATTTCTTCGAGAACCTAATTCCCACAGGCATGCCAGACTTAGAGAAAATCTTTTTCATTATTTCACCATCATGTAACTACTTGTTTTCTCCAAGTATCAAATTATTAGTTGGAAACAAGATTTCTTTAATTTGAGTAATTATTCTTGTTTATGCTTTATTTTTGAAGAAAAGCATGAAATATACTGAAATTTTCTACTATACTGAGGTCTAGGGTTGAGATACTAATTTTCATTGATAAACTATTAAACCCTAAAGTTACTATGAAAATCTATGAATTTCCAATTCATGCTCAAACATAAGAAAAACATTAGCATAAGTATTTTACGAACAGTGAAGCATGAAACCCATGATTTTAGACAGTTTTGAGAAAAGTTAAGAGAATGCTAAGTTGGGCTAAGTCCCAAAAATAAGAAAAGTAATACCTAGAATAGATTATATTCTTTTAAGTATGAGCATATGATTTATACTTTTGGGAGTAGTATTGAGCGCCAATACGAGTGAGATTAATAATAACTTGAACTCGTAAACTACGTGGCAAGTGTAGGAGAGGATTGTATCAAGAGTATAGTTCCTAATTGCCACTGAGATAACCCTATTTTGGGATGGATATACTCCCCTAGTTTTCATCTCTTACCCTATCAAAGAATGGGATGGCTTTGGCAGCGTGGGCAAGACGCTGTATCATCACTAGGCTCATAGTGATGGTTGTCGGTTAGAGAATCTCCCCAAGCTAAAGTAAAATAATTCTTGAATACACAGTTTCAACATATGTTGGTTGGCCGGTGATGAAATCCATGTTAACCATCTCCCACTTCCACTCTGGAATCTCAAATATCTGAGCCAAGCCACTTGGCCTTTGATGCTCAAACTTCACTTGCTGGAAATTCGGGCACTTTGAAACAAACTTAGCAATATCCCTCTTCATTCCACTCCACTAATAGACATCCTCTCTTGGAAACCATCAACATCAGGGACATATAGCCTACTCTGGTATCTCAACACCCCATCTCCCTCTTTTGAGAAGACCATCACTTTCTATTTATGGAAAACCTCCTTCATTTAGAGTACGATAGGATCTCAATCTTGTTTCTCCTTTACCTCTGCTACTAGGGATGATGCAGACCCACTCTGAACATTGATTCCTCCTTTGTCAATCTTCTCAAGTTGAACTCCCAGTTGAGCCAATCTATGCACTTCCTTCACTAGCTTTTTCTTCCCTTCCTCAACATGGGCTGCGCTACCCATTGAAAACCTACTAACAGCGTCAGCAACAACGTTAGCTTTACTTGGGTGGTATAGGATGCTCATGTCATAATCCTTGAACAACTCCAATCATCTCCTCTATCATAAATTGAACTCCCTCTTACTAAAGACATACTGCAAGCTCTTGTAGTCAATGAACACATCCACCTGAACTCCATACAAGTAGTGACGCTAGATTTTAAGTGCGAACACCACTGCCGCCAACTCGAGATCATGGGTCGAATAGTTTCTTTCATGAACTTTAAGTTGCGTAGAAGCATAGGCTATCACCTTCCCCCTCTGCATCAACACACAACCAAACCCAACTCTTGAGGCATCACAATATATTACAAAATCCTCCCTCCCATCAGGCAAGGTCAAAACAGGTGCAGTAGTCAACCTAGTCTTCAACTCTTGGAAGATCTTCTCATATTCCTCAGACCACTAAAACTTAACCTTCTTTTGAGTTAATTTGGTCAATGGTGGGTATAGGGAAGACAATATGTCAACGAACCTGCGGTAGTATCCTACCAACCCCAAGAAACTTCTTATGTTAGTTAGAGAGGTCGGTCTTGGCCAGTTCTTAACCACTTCAATCTTCTGGGTATGTACTCGAATATCATCACCCAAAACGACATGTCTAAGAAAAGCTACTGACTTGAGCCAAAACTCATATTTCAAGAACTTTGCATATAACTCATGGTCCTTAATAGTCTGAAGGAGAACTCTAAGGTAATTGGCATGCTCCTCTTCATCCTTCGTATACACCAAAATGTCATCGATGAACACAATTACAAACATGTCAAGGAAGGGTCTGAACACTCTATTCATCAAGTCTATGAAGGCTGCAGGTGTGTTTGGAAACCCAAAGGACCTGACCAAGAAATCAAAATAGCTATATCTAGTCATGAAAGTTGTCTTTGGAATGTCACACTCCCTCACTTTCATTTGATAGCAACCCGATCTGAGGTCTATCTCTGAAAAGCATAAGGCATCCTAAAGTTGATCAAACAAATCTTCTATCCTGGGGAGAGGATATTTATTCTTGATCGTGACCTGGTTCAGCTGCCTATAGTTTATGCACATTCTTAGAGTCCCATCTTTCTTTCGCACGAACAGAATGAGAGAACCCTAAGGAGAAACACTTGGCCTAATAAAACCCTTCTCTAAGAGATTCCTCAATTGCTCTTTCAACTTAGTGGAGGCTATCCTATATGGTGGAATTGAAGTAGTCTACGTATCAGGAAGAACATCAATCCTGAAGTCGATCTCCCCATCATGAGGGACTCCAGGCAAATCCTCAGGGAATACTTCAGGAAACTCGTTCACAATTGGAACTAACTCAAGGGTAGGGGACTCACTATCATCAGACTTAACTCGCAAGAGGTGGTAAATACACCCTTTAGAGATTAACTTCCTAGCACTCAAGTAGGTAATACACTTACCCTTGGGTGCTACAAAACTTCTCTTCCACTCTAGGACCAGTTCATTCGGAAATTGGAACCTAACAACTCGGGTTCTACAATCTATTAAGGCATAATAGGCATGGAGCCAATCCATACCAAGGATTACATCAAAGTCAACCATCTCCAACTCTACCAAGTCAGCCAAAGTATCCCTAAGATATATGGATACTACACAATTTTTATAGACCCTCTCAGCTAGGATAAACTCACCAATGGGAGTGGAAACAGTGCAAGGATCAAGAAAACACTCTAGAAGAATCTCAAATCTGTTGGCCACGTAGGGAGTTAGAATAGATTAAGTGGCTCTCGGGTCAAGCAATGCATAACAACTATAAGAAAAGACTCGAAGCATACCTGTAATAATATCTAGTGTAACCTCCTGATCCTATCGATTACCCATCGTATATAGATGGTTTATCTTGCCTCCTGTACCTGTAGTAGAACCCTTCTGATGGCTGCCCGCAGGGGGCATTGCAGACGACTGTGCTTTGTTACTCCCATCACCCCATCTCCTCGTAGGACGCTCACTCTGAAAGTGGTCAGTCTGTCTGCATGTATAACAAGCATTTGTGCCCTCACAGCACACACCTAAATGAAGTTTGCCACATCTGCCACAAGGTGGCCTTCCTCTCGAGCCTTGGGTCACGCTTGCTTGGGATTGAGGACCCTGAGCTCTAAAATTCTAGTGACCATAAGATTTCTGATCATACCTGTTTTGTTGAACGGGCGCACTTGCCACAAAGGGTGCATAGCTAGAAGACCTTCTCTGAAAGTAAGTTTTGTCAACTTTATTCTGCTTATGTTGGCTAGGCTCATGCCCTTCTGATTTGGCCTTTTTGCCTACTGCTCTTCCCTACCCTTCTTCTTGTCTTCCTCAGTTTGCTGGGCATAGACCATAAGTCTAGAGATATCCATACCTGGGACAACAATGCTGCCTTACACTCCCTCTTTACATGTTTGCCCAATCCAAACACGAACTTTCTCATTCTCGCCCTCATATCCAGGACTATCTCTGGGCATATTGGGATAGTTGAATGATATTGAGGCTGTACTATTTGACAGCCAACCCCTCTTGCTTCAGGTTCACGAACTCCTCAACCTTTGCCTTCCTTAACTCTTAGGGAAAGAAGTGATCAGGAAAGCACTCTTAAACTCATCCCACTCGACAGGCTCAGCATCCTCACCTCGACTATCTTCTATTGGTTATACCAGACGTTCGCAACATCCTTAAGCTGATAGGAGGGAAGTTCAACTCCCTCAACCTCATTTGCATGCATAGCCCTCAAGACCTTGCACATCTCATTAATAAAGGTTTTTGGTTCCTCTTCAACCCTTGATCCCATATAGACTGGCGGGTTCATCCTCAAGAAATCTCTGAGCCTGGTTGCAGCCGTGGGCCCTTGGGAGAAAAGGCTGGGGGCCTGCGGACCTCAACTATTACTCTAGGAGGCCACTAGTTAGGTGAGCATAGCAATGTCTCCTCCGAAGTCTGCCTATGAGGTGGAGGCTGACTAAGCAGGAGGTGCCTATGAAATCTCAGTAGCTTTGGCAAGTCGGCCCCGTCTCATCATCTCAGTCTGAGTAGGGGCCGCTGGTAGAGGATTCTCAGTGTTTGGGGCTGAGGCATCTCTTTGGGCAGCAATACGTTTAGGAGGCATGATCTATAAATGCATAACGCACGAATTAGAAGATAGTTTTATTGAGTCAAACTCTATCACATGAACTCAAAATACAAGAGAAGTGTAATCATTCCTAATGTGCGATAGCATCCTGTTTATGAAGTATGGTGCACAACACACACATAACCTAGACTCTAATAGACATGGCTTTATAGACTCCCTAGGACTCTTGAACTTTGGGCTATGATGCTAAGTTTTTCATGCCCCGGGAGGGTACCCTAGGCATGGCCGACACCCAGAGACTATTGCTAGTCCCCAAACGAACCACTCAATCTCAAGCCAATTGTTCAACATCAAACATAGAAGAACGTAGTAGGATAAGAGAATAAAGGTAGTGAGCCTCTCAGTCAATTTTACATCAATAAAAATGGCCATAGGCCAACAACGTCAGTCTCAATATCTAAGATAAGTAAATATTATTACTAACTCAACTCAAGGAGGGAAAATCCCCCAACATTAAATCCCCAACTCTAGTCTATGAAGCCTCTACCTCGACTCAACAGTCTAAGATGGTACCATGATAGGCCATGGCTACCCAACTCAATAAAATCAAATAACTGATAAAGGAAAAAAGGCTCCTCCAAAAAGCAAAGAGGTCTCACCAATAACTAGAATTAGAAACCTCGAAACCTCAACAATGGGTCTACTGAAGTCATCTACCTCCTGTATCTGTATCATGAAACGCTGTAGCGCCGAGTGGCGTCAGTACTTAGAATGTATGGTATGTAAGATGGCTGAATATGACAACACAGATAGAATAATATAGGTGTAACATCAACTTAACATCATACTCCATCCAGATGTGAAATGTCTATCTAAAGCAAGAATAAAGAGTAGACAAATGACTCATCAACATCTTATCTCAACATCATCAATACATCAGACTCGTCTGAAGGAAACTAGACTCAACTCAACTCGAAAGACCAATCCCCATCTTGGACAAGGATAAAGAGTAGACAATAGATCATCAACATCCATCAAGACTGATACCATCACATCAACATCAGAGTTCTATTAGTGAGGAACCTAACTGAAAGTTTCTCTCACTGACAACCATCACCTATGAGCCGGTGATAATACAACAGAACGATGCCATTGCCAGATCCATCCAGTACCTTTCCAGGGTAAAGGATATTACATCAGTGGATCCACAGTAAATAACATCAGTCCTCTTTTGGGACAAAGGAAGCTTCCGTTTTATGGTTCGATCCTCTCTTATGCTCGCCATGTAGTTAATGATTTCGAGTGGGACTCAGTCTTACCTATTTTGGTTCTCAATACTCCTCCTAGAACTCGACCTGCTCATAAAACAATAATATCAAGATTTCTTATCATCAGTCTCATAGAGACATAGTACATCAATTCGTCTCATCAACATAAACTCTTGGACTTGAAATATTCGTTTAGAATTAAGTTTCAAGATTTTTAAGACTCAAAGAACATCATTCTCATCAACACTCTCAACATTCAGACCACAATCACTAACATCAAGTACATCATTATTGTCAAGGCTCTAGACCCATCCCCTAAGTTCATTCTTGCGATCTGTAATTAAAATACACATAAAGTTTGGTGAAATGATTCATGAAAACCATTTATGCAGTAAACGAAGTTTGTGATGATCATCAATTTAAGAAAATACATGGAATAAGTAAAATCTTAGTAGAATACTCAAGGATTTTTCACATATAGACTCATTATCTTCGATTATAGACTCAGTTCAATCAAAAGGGGGCACATGGAAGAATAATTCCATGCCTTTAGGTTAGACGTACATACCTTTAAGTAATTGCTAGCAAAAATCTCTCTTGGGATCTCCTCTTCAACTCTTCAATCCCAATTCTCCTCTACTCTCCTCAAGCCCGAGCTTGTTAGCGTTGTTAGGAAGAGGATTTAGGATGGGCGTTTGAACCTTTTCTTCATGAAAATGACTTATATTAGTTGTATATGGGGTTAAGAAAGTGTTTTGAATGGACCAGAATGCCCCTCGAAAATTTTAGAAATTTTCCAGACTCAGAGTGACTAGTGGACTGGTCGCATACCAGTATATTTTCTGCAAAAATTCTCTGAACGAATTTTCTCATTCTCGTCAAATTTTTTTGAAAATAACATAATTCCCTATCCGCGATAGGTGTGTGATGCAGCTCTGTCTCGCACCTCTACTGTTTTTCATTTCAGAAAGAAAAATTATCTTTTGACTCAGTCGCTCTAAAATTCGACTGAGACACTTCCCACACTCTATTTTTCGTGTTGATCACAAATCTGTCCTTGGATTTTCCATACGAGCATCAGAAGATGCATTATGCGCACCTCCCTCCTCTAGGGGTATTTTGGTAATTTTACCAGGCGTTAAATGCATATTAATGCAAAGAGATAAGGTGATAGCATATGCCTCAAGACAACTTAATGCTCATGAGAAGAACTACCCAACTCATGATCTTGAGCTTGCTACCATGACAATTGCTCTCAAAATCGTGAGATACTATCTTTGTGGTGGGCATGTTGATGTATATATTGACCACAGGAGCTTGCAGTATGTATTTTTTCTGAAGGAGCTGAACTCGAGGTAGAGGAGATGGTTGGAGCTATTGAAAGACTATGACATAAGCATCCTCTATCACCCAAGTAAAGCTAATGTAGTTATTGATGCTCTTGGTAGGTAGAACATGGGGAGCACTTCACACATTGAGGGCACGCTTGGGAGTATAGATTGAAGATTCTGACGAATGTGGTGCAATCATAAAAAATAAGGCATAGTCATCCTTAGTGGTGGAGGTGAAAGAAAAGCAAGACCAGGATCCTATCCTCCTTCAGTTGAAAAAAGATGTTAAAAAACAGAAGGTATTAGTGTTTGCAAAAAGGGGAGATGGAGTCTTGAGATACCAAGGCAGACTATGTGTGCTAAGTGTTGATGGCCTTAGAGAAAGGATTTCTAGCTGAGGCTCAGAACACCAGATACTCTATTCACCTAGGTGCAACAAAACTGTACATGGATTTACAAGAGGTTTAGTGGTGGGGTGGTATGAAGGACATTGTAGAGTTTGTGTCTAGATGCCCAAATTGCCAGCAAGCTAAAGTAGAGCACCAAAAGCCTTATGGTGTGGTCCAGAATGTTGAAATTCCAGAGTGGAAGCGAGAGATAATTAGCATGGACTTCATAACAGGCTTACCCTGATCTTGTAGATATCATAATTCGATATGGGTAATAGTAGACCGAATTACCAAGTCACCTCACTTTCTACTTGTCAAGATGACTGATACAACTAAGGACTATGTCAGACTTTACATTAAAGAGATCGTTAGATTTCCTAGGGTTCCCATATCCATTATATATAATAGAGAAGCCCAGTTCACAACAGGATTTTGGAAGTCCTTTCATAAAGGGCTTAGTACGAAGGTGAATCTGAATATAGCCTTCCATCCCCAGATAGAAAGGAAAGCGGAGTGGACCATATAGACTCTTGAGGATATGTTGAGGGCATCTGTTATAGACTTTATAGGTAACTAGGGTGATCACGTACCCTTGATTGAATTTTCCTATAACAACAGTTTTCAAGCTAGCATACAAATGACACCATATAAGGCCCTTTATAGGAAGAGGTGTAGGTTTCCTATTGGGTGGTTTGAAGTTAGTGAGGCTAGATTAATAGGACCTGATATAGTCCATCAGGCTATGGAGAAGGTGAAAGTTATTCAAGAGAGTCTAAAGATAGCCTAAAGCCAACATAAATCTTATACTGATGTTAGAAAGAGAGATTTGGAATTTGAGGTAGGTGATCGGGTGTACCTAAAGTTTTCACCGATGAAGGGAGTTATGAGATTTGGAAAAAAGGGGAAGCTCAGTCCTCGATATATTGGCCCGTACTAGATTATTAGTAGGATTGGTAATAAGGCATACAAATTGGAATTGCCACTAGAGTTAGATGCTATTCATCTAGTATTCCACATTTCTATGATTAAGAAGTGTTTGGGAGACCCCGCAGTGGCTGTGCCTATAGAGAGTACTGGAGTCAAAGAAAGCTTGTCATATGAAGAGATCAATATTTAGATACTAGATCACCAAGTTCGCAAATTGAGGACCAAGGAAATTACTTCTATTAAAGTATTGTGGAGGAACCAAATTCGTCGAGAAAGCCACTTGGGAAACTGAGGCAGATATGAAAGCTAGATATCCTTACCTATTCGTTCCTTCGAATGACAAGAATAAAGGTAATATTCCTTATTTTTATCATTAAGTTGAGATATATCCTTAAATATGAGAAATACGATATCTGGATAGCTTCCCGTTAATAGACTAGATCATGAGTAGCAAACATGCTTATATTCCCCTGTTTCACCTTCATTCCAGGATGAATGATCCCAAGAGAGATATATTCTAAACCTTGTAATTCTACTATTAAGATCTGGAAATTCGTCATCACAAATACATAATATTGAACCTAGTAATGCCTTACTTGTACGTACATTTTAAGGATCATTAATATAGGTGGGATGTGTGTTGGAAGTGAATTTGGGTCATGAGAGATCCCTAGTTCTTAGTTGAGTTCAAAACCGCCCTACCGGTTAAGTTTTTCACTTTGGATCATGCAAGGACAAATTTTAAATTACCATAACTCTTAACACGCAAATAATTAGGTGGCCTATGACCTACTAAATGAAAGCGATTTGAACTACCTTTCCATTGCAACTGATATTACCTCATTTTGAGTTTGGAGCCAAACGTTATAGCCATTTTACTAAAAACTGCTAGTGAAGAGTTGTTTCTACGACCCTGACAGATAGGTCGTGAATTGAAGTATGACCCGTATTGTCAACTTGTAAAAACACTTCTACAAGTCGATATTTGACACCTAGAACTTATGGACCTAAATACGGGTCATAATAACTTCTAAGGCTATAGATTGGGCTCGTAAAATCGATCCAGTGACCTTGAAAGTTGTCCAAAAACTTACGCATGGGTTCCTATGGGACGTACAAACTTCTACAGACGATAGATCGACTCATAGCCGACTCGAACAATGAATTAAAGAGGGGTATTTTCATGTTTTTTCACTGTTTAAGCCTAAACTTATCAGTTTTCACCTAAGTAAACCCCTAAAATGTGATTCTTCAAATCATTAACGTTCAAACACTCTTCTAATTCAGAACGTAGTTTCAAAATGGCCAAAAGCTAAGGTTGTCAAGCACTTTCTTCAAAATTCTTTAAGAACCTAATTTCCACAGGTATGTAAGGGCTACAAAAATCATTTTCATTATTTCACTATCATGTAACTACCAGTTTTCTCTAAGTATGCTATTTTTGAAAAACAAATCATCGAAATTATTGAATTTTTCTACTATACTGAGGTCTAGGGTGGAGACACTAATTTTCATTTATAAACTAGATAAACCCTAAAGTTACTACAAAAATCTATGAATTTCTAATTCTTGCTCAAGCATAAGAAAATCATTAGCATAAGTATTTTATGAACAGTGAAGCATGAAACCTATGATATTAGACAGTTTTGAGAAAAATTAAGAGAATACTAAGTTTGGCTAAGTCCCAAAAAGAAGAAAAGTAATACCTAGAGCATATTATATCCTTTTAAGTATGGTTATATGATTTATACTTTTGGGAGTAGTACTGAGCATTGATACGAGTGAGAGTAATAATAACATGAACTCATAAACTACGTAGTGGACATAGGATAGGATTGGAGCAAGAGTACATCTACTCATTGTCACTGAGATGGCCAGTTTTGGGATGGATCCACTCCCCTAGTTTTCATCCGTTTCCCTAGAAAATTATGGGATGGCTCTAGTAGTATGGGAAAGACGTTGTATCATCACGAGGCTCATAGTGATGGTTGTTGGTCAGAGAAACTCCCTAAGCTAAAGTAAACTAACTTTTGCATACAGAGTTTTAGCATATGTTTTTACTTTCAGCATGCACTTTATTTATTACTTATGCTATCCTATTTTGATACATAGTTTAGCTACTTTTTAGTATAGTACCCTATCCTATGTTACCAATTTAGGATATATTACATCCTTGTACATTTTATGTACTGACATCCTTTGGACGTGCATCATTTTAGGATGAAAATGCAGGTGACAAAGTTCCTCAGCAGACACTCCGTTAAGGACTAGCATTTCATCCAGCCATTGGTGAGGCCTCTTATCAACAAGAGGCTTTGGAGTCTTTATTTATGTTTTTAGCATTTCTTTTCAGTTATGGTTACCGTGGGCCTGTTATGGTAGTTGTTTCAGGTTATTGTTGTTATATGTTCTATGGACTGTATGACAAAAGTTTCAATTCTTATTTTCAATTGTTGTTGGGATATTTTATCTGTTTAGTTTTTCAAAAAATTGCAATCTATTTCGTACATTATATCTAAGGCTATTATATTTTTCTTAGTCTTCCGCTGAGTAAAGTAGACAAGCCAAGTGGTTTTCTTGGGACTAGAAATGGTTCTGGGTGCCGGTCACGTCTAAGGTGTATACTCGAGGCATGACAAACCAGGTCTCCAACCTTGTACTGTCTTTGAAATCTTTTCAAATCATGCCATTTTTTCATCTTTTCTTTGTACATAGCTGAACTTTCATATGCCCTCAACTGGAATTCATTCGTCAAGTAGAGTTGGCCCAAGCATACATTAATAGAATGATCCTTATGAAAATTTAGCTCTTTCAATGCCCAAAAGGCTCTATGCTCAAGCTCAAGATCTAAATGACAAGCTTTCCTAAAGATAAATTTGTACGGTGACATTCCAATTGATGTTTTGAAAGGCCTATAGTAATCCCATAATCTGTCATCAAGTTTCTTTAACCAATCAATTCTATTTCCATTTACAGTCTTCGCAAGTATGCTTTTGATTTCCTTATTCAACATTTCCACTTGACCATTTGTTTTAGGATGACATAGAGTGGCCATCGTGTTTCACTGCATACTTGCTAAGAAAAAAGTCATATGTTTTATTGCAAAAATGTGACCCACCATTATTGATTATGGCTCGTCGTGTGCTAAAATGAGTCAAGATGTTTTTCTTCAAAATATTAATGACACCCTTTCCATCATTCGTAGGCAAGGCCACCACCTCTACCCTCTTGGATACATAATCCACCACTAACAATATATATTGGTTTGCAAAATATTCACAAATGGCCCTTGAAGAATTTTGGAGAAGGTGTGTGAAAGCCGTAGCTTTTGCCCTTTTTGAAACTTCGTTCTGGGTTTGGAGAGTGTTTGAGTTTTAATGAGTTGAAGAATCAAGTTTTTAGGGGTTTGATTTGGTGCAAACTGACATGTTTAGACTTAAAGGGTGAAAAATATGAAAATACCCCTCTTTAAAATCATTGTTTATGTCCACTACAAGTCCATCTATGCACCATAGGAACCCATCTGTATGTTTTTGGAGAAATTTTGGGGTCACTGGATCGATTATATGAGCCCAATCTATGGCCTGTAGAAGTATTTACAACTCATTGTTAGGTTCGTCAATTTTGGGAATAAAAAATAGACTTGCAAAAGTTTTTCTACGAGTTGACAGTATAGGCCGTAACTAAAACCACGGCCTATAAGTCAGTTCTTATCACCCACTTTGTACTGGCAGTGCGTAGTAAAGCAGTCATAACTTTTTAATCCAAACTTTAATTGAGGCGAAATTGTATGCGTTGGAAAGATAATTCAAAGAGGTTTTATTTGGTTGGTTATATGCCACCTAATTCTTTGTGTGCTAAGAGTTATGGTCATTTAAATTTATCCTTGCATAATCCAAAGTGAAAAACTTAACTAGTAGGAAGATTTTGAACTCAACTAAGCACTAGGGGTCTCTCATGACCCGAATTCACTTCCAACACACTTCCCACCTATATTAATGATCCTTAAAATATAAGTACAAGTAAGGCATTACTAGGTTCAATCTTATGTATTTGCGATGACGAATTTCCCGATCTTAAGAGTAGCATGGCGAGGTGTTACATATGTATATCTGGGTTTTTTGCACATTTATACATTTATTTTTTTCATTTGTACTTACGGTTATCAATTTGTTTTGAGAATGAATTTATTTATTAAATGACATATCTTTTAAATCAAAAAATGCTCAAAATAATAGAGATAAAAGAAAATCATGTTATAAGCTATTAAAAATATATATAGATATAACAATGCTAAGTAATGCAGATTATAGTAAAGCAACAAATAAGGACAATAGTAGGATATGTTTTATTTATGGTATTTAGAATTTTAGAATGATAAGTTGTTTAAAATTTTTTATTATTAAAAGTCATAACATGTAAGGACCCAGATTTTTGTACGACCTCAATGAAGCATGGAAGTTTGGTTTTGAAAAAATTTGGACCAGGGTGATGCTTCATGGGAGCCCTCACGGTTCGTGTGAGGTTACACAGCCCGTGTGGATCCTCCACGGAGTGGCCTTTAGCCTTTGGAGGATGCTTGGCCCTTAAACATGGTGTTTTAAACTAAGGCACACCACACTTGGACCCCTCACAGTCCGTGTGACACTTTACGGACCGTGTGGTGGTCTTGGCTTGAAATCCCCCAATTTTGGAACCAAGTATGGTAACTCGGCCAAGTTCACGGCCCGTGTGGGGTGTCATGGCCCATGTGGCCATCCGTAAGGCTTTCGGAGTAAAATGTTTCTAAGTATGGAATTACCGACTCGTAACTTGATCTTGGAGTTAAATGTGTCACGGCCCGTGTGGCCTCCGGTGAAGGTGAATTTGTTGAAAAATCTAAGTATGGGATCTTCAAGCTCAAGCTAAGTTCACTTTCAAGCTTTCAATTCATGGGTCTCCTACATCAAGTCAAGTTCAAACAAATTCAATTGGCTAAGTTTCTCCATAGTACGGATTGAAGGGTCAACTTTAAATAGGAATATCTCTTAAAAAAAAGGAACTGGTTGGCCCACTACCTATCAAATTGAAGCTCTTTGAATTATTTTTACCTCATTCCACTACCTATCAAATTGAAGCTCTTTGAATTATTTTTACCTCATTTCGAGTTCGGATCGAGAAGTTATGCCCGTTTCCGTAAAACTATCTATGCATGGATCTAGGCGAATTTCAATTTTGTGTCATTAATGGCTTTTACATAATTGTGGATTATTATAAAGGTGTTTTATGACCTTTTCACCTACCCTACGCACCTAAATAAGCTGATACTACTTCATTTTAATTCACTCTCATTAGAAACGCTCTTATTCTAAAATCAATTCCTAAAAAAATACTCATTAAGTTCTTCTCTCGGGACTCAAGCTAGGATTTAATTGGGGTTTCAAATTCAAGCTAAATTCTTCTCAAATTCATCTTCCTGATCAAGGTATGTGGGAGTGATTCTTGGTCCCTTTCAACTAAGAAGATCCAAACTCTTTTCAATTGATTTTCAATGAAATTAAGCTTATTTTAAATGTGGATTTTTCATTATATGCTTTATTAAATTCAATTGATGTATGGGTTATAATTTATCTATGAGATATTAAGTTACTTTAATCCCTATTATGATGATTTACATTGAAGTTATGAAGTTACGAACATGCTTGTGCCCTTTAAATCTTGATTTAGGCATTGGTGATTTATATTACGTTTAAATGTGGATTTGATTATGGATTTACTTTAATTTCACATTATATTATTGATTTTAGATTGAATATCAATTACCCAAGCTATTCCCACATCATTCATGGCATATGCATTCATGAACATTGGTTTTTATGATAATTATAAAGTAGGTTAAGTCCAATTATGTTTTATGATATTATTTTGATAAGGTATTGGTTATGACAAGAATGTGATCACATATATGTCAATGATTATGACTTTTTGAGCATTTTGGATGCTTGCACCATTCCGTAAATATAGACGAGCTATGCCTATGCATGGGTATTTTTACTAAGAACTATAATTTGACATTTGAGCCTAAGTACGATTTATTATGAATGATGTTTGTCTTTTGAGCCTAAAGGTGCATTGAAAGCATTGGAAATGACTATTGTCTCTTGAAAGCATGTAGATATGTATGTATATGTATTCTCGTAGGATGCCAACTTAGCACTGACGGATTGAGGGTCACTCTCTCTTTCCTTGAACTATGTACCTAACATAGGTTATGAGAATCCTATCCGAAATGGATGATCTTGCCATAAGGAAGGTTGCTTTGGGTGATATTCCCGTAAGGTGAAGTATTATGTGATATGATATGCTATATGAAAATCCTATCTGAAATGGATGATGTTCCCGTAAGGGGGTTACTTCACATGAAATGGATGATGTTCCTGTAAGGTGAAGTATGGTTTACCTTTGGCAAGTAGACCACCTCTTTACCGGTGAGGGGATTACATCGGGATTCCAAGTAATAGCTCGCTTAGTCTTACTCATGTCGGTTGAGGTTACATCCCTATAATATATGAGCATCATGGCATTTCATGCATCATGAACTTCATGGCATATTGTATACTACTCTTCTTTGGATATATGATTCTTTTTATATTATGTGCCCTTATCATCTTACATTTAAATGCAGGTTTGATAAGTCATATGTGTTGCATACCCGCATACTTAGTACATTCAAATGTACTAACACATACTTTTTGCCTACATGATCTCACCATTACTTTGAGGGTGACCCCGAAAAATGTGTTGGGCGCCGTCCCATCTCATGACTAGAGGCATTATTGGAAATCTTGTAGACTCTTGTAGATTCTATATGTTACGTGTTGTATTTGAAGGTTATGATTTTATTTATCTACTGGACATGGCTATCATGGATTGATTATGAGAATTATGATATGTATGTAAATTTCATGTGGAAATGTGGAAGATCCTAAGCCCCGTATTGCCCCTAGAGTGAGTCATCCTTACCCGCCTCTTAGTTCTTATGTGCTATGTGCTATGTGAATCCATGTAAATCCCTTCCCCTTCGATATCCCCATAGTGTGAGTCCTACTTTCCCATCCTTTAGAACTATGTGTTTACTATTTGAATGCGCTTTCGAACCGATGATGTGGATTTGGATACTTTGAGGCTTGTTTGGGGACTCTCGGGTTCCTCCTCGCGGTATCACATCTACGCCCAGGTCCGAGTCATGACATAACAAAGCATACTCTTAATTTTATAAAGAACAATCAAAAGAAAAAGGATTAAATTAGGGGAAAAGGCAAAAGAAGAAGATAATATCCCAAATTTTGTAATAGTAGGAGTTCTCATAACAACTTTTTATTTGCTACTTTTTCACTTTTTTGTAATTATATTAATTTTTACCCCTACCTCTTGACCCCCCCCCCCACTAGCCCCCAATCCCCTCCCCTCCCCCCCCTCCCTCCCCCCCAAAAAATGATAGTAGTTTTAAAATTCAAAGATATATTTTTAAAAAGTGTTACTATTTTAACAAAACACTAAGATTAAAAAAATAAAATTAAAAAAGTGAATTTACTGACTTGTGCAAACACCAGGATAAAATATTTAAAAATTTAAATTCAAAATTTAAATTTAATACTTACAGTTTTTGAGATGATTATATGTTCTCCAGTTTATCTTAATTATATATAAAAATCATAATAAATTCAAAAAAAGATCAATTAATATATACCAATCTCAAAGCTTCTTCTTTCTGATTTTCTTTTGGGAAGTTATGTGTTTTTGGCAAGCAGAGATGGAAATCATGCATTTAAATTCGTTTCCATTTATGATTATTTAAGTTGTTTTTCCTTTAGTCTAATTTCTACATTCAACATTCAATTCCAAAAAATTCTTTACATTTTTTTTACTCCATTATGAATAGTTTTTCTTTTTTATGATAAATTAGGAAAAACTCGTATTATTAAAGAAAACACAGACACAAAAATGATAATGTGAGCCCAAACATGGCCCATATAATCTTACAGAGTTAAAAAAGATAAAGAGAAAAGCTAAAAAGAAAATAATGAACAAAAATCAAAAGAGATAGGACGACCCACTCCTTTATTCTGTTCCGATGATCTCACCTTGACCATCATTTCTCAGCAACAAATCTAATGAGCTTAAGTGACATCCACAAAGGTGTTTATCTGTTGCAAAAATATCTTAAGTTTAATCTCTTTGAAGACTCCTCCAGCTTACAAATCGTGCTTTCTACACCGTATTCAAGGTAAGGTTTTAGATCGAAAAAGCTTAGATAAAAAATGAGGTCTAACTTAATATCACTTTGAATTCAGTAGATTGAGCTCCAACGGAATTGATGTCGCTGCAAGAACCCTCAGTTTTAGAAGGTATTGAACACTTTTTCCATTAAAATCCTTTCTAAGCTCTGATATATATGATAATAAAATAAGTTTGTTGTATTAATTTTGAGAAACATCCCAACTATGTTTCTCGATAGCCCTTTATAGACGATCTTCCTGTAATCTTGCATATTGTTTGTTGATTAGATCATATTCAAGGTGTATGACCCTTTTTGTTACTTTTTCAGTCTGATGTTGGGCAGTTGATTTTTCTCTAATTCAAGTATAATTCTAGCCTTTGGTGAAAATTCTTGAACTGTATCAAACACACCATTAGTTGAAAAAATCTACAAGGGTGTTCTCTTCTCTAAAAATGTGCACAATCTCTATATTGAAAATGCGCACAATCTCCACTTTGAAAATGTTCATAGTCTCCACTTCAAACTCCATCACCATTCTCTTAATTTCTCTGACTTCAACTGCAATAACCCAAAGTATTTTCATTGTCCACCAATTACCTTTTTGTCATTAAAGAAACAATTTTTATAGTAAGATGAGGGATATTGTTGTTAATACAATTTTCAATTCCCAGCATCAAAGCTCTCACTTTAGCCTTTCAGAGCTTACCTCTACTCTTTTAGCTTCTATGAATATTAATTCTCCAAGATGAATCCTAACACAAAAAGCAACACAACTCTTCTCCATATTATGATCAAAGGAGACATTTGAATTACATCTAAACTTGCTTATTCAGGATATTCCCATTTAGCCACCTGACTAGTAATTAGAGGATAATAACTTTCCGAAGATTTTCTTAACAAAGTTCAAGTGTTTGGTACTTGATAAATCATGAGTATCTACAGGAAGCAAATAGATACATATCATAGCATACTTTAACATCTTTCCCCCATGATAGATAATATTCCTTCTTATTCATATTTGTCAAATAATAAAAATAGGGACAACTCTAATCAATGGTTTTGACTTAGCAACTCTCTCATTCTTCCACCATTTGTTTGAGATGAATGAATGGACCATGTATACCAGAAGATCCAGCAAATAAGATCAGCCATTCTTTAGATATAGAACATATAATAAGCTAATGTTCAAAAGATTCCTGATGACAAAAACATATGTAAGAATCAATAATCTTTAACATCGTCAATTGTCACGACCCGACCCTCAGACCATGATAGTACCTACTACAACCTGTTAGTAGGTAAACCTAACCCATAACTCAAAACTATAGATAACAAAGTATCCTATGTAAGACGATCATAAGAAGTAAAAAAAACTGCCAAATAAGGAGAACAACTAGTAGATCATAGAATTAATATATACGAACCTGCCCAAAGACTTGCAATCACTCTGTGATAAAGCATCTAATACACAAAACAAGAGCACAAGGCTTTTGTAAGTACAATATCAATACAGGATATCTCTGAATACAATATAAATATTAGCCTAAATAAAAGCAAATGGAAATAAAAAGCTCTCGCCTCCAAGAGCTCACACCAATCTTCAACATCCATTGCAGATCTGTACAAAGGTCAATCAATAGTGAGGACTCTCACTATGACCTACAAGGCTAGAAGTATAGTATGAGTACCTAATAAATTGCACTCAGTAGGTATAGGTATAGGCCGACTGACCTCTACTAATAAAGCAAGTAGATATAACATATAAACTACGCAAGTACATCAAAAGTAACTTGACAATAGATACAATCATGATAGAATAGATAATGAAAAATAATGATGAATAACATGTATGAACTAAGAAAGCAAGACAAGAGGCATACCTAGGAAAGGCAAATCTACCACCTGCTAGCAAGAAGGACGTATGATAGAATCTACTTAGCAAGGTACAAGCGATGGTAATACCAATTATATGCATAAAACATAATATCCTAGGAAATAATAGAACTCAACCTAAAGGGGAGTATTACATTAAACCAAATCAAGTCTCACAAGTCAAAGCTAGTAGCACAATACAAGTATAGATGAAATCAAACAATAACCAACCAGACGCTTATGCCCCTGGATGCCAAAGTCAGCAAATATAACCCAACAAACATCCTTTACTATCAGCGGTACCAAACAACAAATAATATACTAGTGACAGGTGATGTAAGATATGATGTATGTCCATCAGTGTCAACTTGATTCCGAACCTCACACTGTAGATAAAGCCACCAGTGGTACTAATATTTATTAATCCATGCTCTATTGGAGGGGGGTGGGGAGGTTCTGCAACTCGAGCCTTGATCTCTCACCACGGATGAAGCCCCCTAGTAGAGACACCAGGAGCATTTGTAATGCATATCAATAATCAAGTAGATGGATATACCACTTGAGATACCCCAACTAGGAAGGTAGGATCCATGCAATATCGAATAATAGTATCCATAAAAATACAAAAAGGGCATTAAAACACTAGCTAAGTCAAGCCATGAAACTGAGGTCATCCTGGGTGCCTCCATAGTAACAAATAATATAGAGCATGTCCCCGACACCTTGTAAGTATAAAAATCAAGTAATCATGTGATCCAAGTGATTTGACCCTCGCTAAAAGTAATTTTAAACCAATTTTATATTAATGGTAAGAAAGTTTCCTTTTCGTGCATGACAACGATGAGTCACTATACCAATCGGGATCGTACCACACCACAAGTTAGAATGAGCAACCAATGCAATACATGCCATCACCAATAACCAAACAAGGTATTCAAGATCAGAAAACTACACCACTACCTCTATATTTACAAAGGCAGAGAGAAATAAATTGGGATCCTACTGCTACTTGAACAAGGCCTCCAGCCCAACAATATAATAATAACTCAATAAAATATCACTACCAAACATAAAGCTAAGAAATTGCAAGGACTCAAAAATAGTACAGGGAGAAAAACATCTCAAGGAATGCCACCTTACCCCAACATACCAGTCCAACAATAAATAGAAGAATTAAAAGATGGCTCGAAAGCAAGTAGAGGAGATATCTATAGGATCAATGACTTACCCAAAAAACAAAAGTCCCAATCTACAATAAAGCATGTCTAAGTAAAACATATGGCTACGACAAGCCACTAAAGTCTCGTGCACTGGCTCAAACTACGCTATTGGGAACAAGCCCTACTAAAAGCCATACCTAGCTACAAAGGCAATGAAATACCAAAGCATCTAAGGCTCAAACGTAGTCTAAGGTCATTTGAATAACTCCTAAATGATATTTCTTCTAAGTCACACTAGAATCAAAGCCCCAAGCCTATGCTAAGGTTTCCAAAGAATCGTACTAATCTAAGGCTCAACCGGAAATCACAAAAATGGGACAAGATGAGAAGAAATGAAAAACTAGGTGATTACCATCTAAAATCACATGAAATTTATACTACATATTATCAAGTAGGGCTTAGTCTAGAAAGGAGACTGCTGCCTACCTAGAAGTCAATCACGCACACTTCTAATCCACCACACCAGATTTATCCTCCTATGTATTCCCTCCAATCGTTTCTACATCATTAAAATATTGGTCACCATGTCAATACAAATGTTTTGACAGCACAAATTACAATTTTTTGAGACGGACCCCAAATCTGGTCTAAAAAGGAGATATGGGAATCGCAATAGGAATTTCAAAATCAACTCCTTAGAAAGAGTTCTAAATGAATTATTGAGATTGTGTCCCAAAATGGGACACAATTTGATGCTTGAAAATGAAGGAAATTCATGCAAGAAAATCTTCAATAGAGCTAAAGAGCAAGGATAGGGCAGCCCCTTTGGGGCAAAGGTTACCTTCACACGATCGGTTGCACACTTTCTCAAACACTACCACCATACCCACGATCAATACAAACCCAACACACTTTGAATCACTTCAAAAAGAGGTCTAGAACTCACGATATTATAACTTGAAGTTTGAGAAATAACTTGAGTTCATATCAGAAATGAAATATAATAACCAAGGGTTCTTCTACACAAATGCGGGGAATGGTAGCACGTCCAGAAACACGGAGGTTCCCCAAGATCCTTCTCTGCGAGCATGGGGACAAGGTATATGAATGCGGAGGACTACCAAGGTTCTAATCCAAGAGAGGAGGGACCCGGTCCATGAGAAGAGGAACCTGCAAAGGCTGCTCCAGCTAGTCCACAAAGTCAGAAACTTCTCCCACGGGGTGCTCGCTATTCATTTGGAACCTCGTCTAGGTAGATGAGATATGTTACCCCACCACATTTGGTGTTTGGACTGAATGATGCAGTCAATAGTTCCAACAGAAGTCTTCTCAATAAAATTGGGTCCTATGCTCAAGCACCATCTTAAGGATAAATCCACAAGAGAGATCAAAATGAGACCTATAGCCTTGAGACATGTATGAAAGGTTGTTCTAAACCAAAGTTGATGTTCCGGAGCTAACCGCACTGATAAAATTCTAATTTGAGCATGATTTTTAAGAATGTTGACTAAAGTGAAACCAAGGTTAAAGCTTAAAGGATAAATGCCTAATGGAAAAACCTCACATTGAAAGCCTCGCAAACCAAGCCAACCATGCTTCTAGCAATGATTCTTCTAGAGTTGATGGAACAATCAAAATTCTATTTTGAGGCCATCTTCCTGGATTTTTGATCGAAATCAACTCTTTAAACTCCAAAGTCTGCAAAACACATACACCGGCATAAAAGCCAAACAAACGTCCATGAAACCAAACTGTCAGTGCCAAGAAGTCATAAATGACTTAGGATCACTACAACAATGCTCTAAATGCTAAAAAGATTGGAAAGCAGAGAAAAGGACCTAGAGGGTCATTATAATATCCACTAACAAATAGGATTGTCATCTTTGAAAGTCAAGGACACTCGTTGTCTAAAAGCACAAAAAGATGAGGATACTTCGCTTGTATGCTCTACCAAACCCTTAGGCACCCTAATGAATCGAACAACTCATAAATAAAACTCAGATTTAGAAGAAAATTCGTAAGCTCACTTCAGAATGCCAAAAATTGCTCCAATTTGTTCTTTAACTCCAACTCTCACTCAACTAAATGAAAAACAACCAAACATTCCAGAAACACCAAAAGAAACCAAAGTCACCCCAAAACCACAAAACCAAGCACACATAAGACCATAAAAGAAGCAAACCAACCTTATCAATTGACATACCAACCTCAAGCTCAAAAGTCCAATATCTTCTGACCGCGGAGTGTCCCACCTGTTATTAGCCTTATTGAACACCTGCAACACCATTTGAGTCCCACCTGCAAGAACTTACAACACAACTTTGAAAGCAAACGTACCTTATTTAAACAGATTAAATTGACAACGTCCCACATAAAAAAGGCAACCCAGGGCTAAGACAGAATCCATCCCTACCTTTTAAAACCAACAAGCCTAGCTGAAACACAACTTTTGAGAGACAGCTACTCTATCCAATAAGACGATCATCACGTGAACAATACCGCTACACTGAGCCAAATTCTAGAGACCTAGTTTTACCATAGGAACTTCCAACAAAACAAAAATCATGAGCCCATGAACTACTTTGAGAGAGCTAATATGATTCAACCACCTAGTCCAATGGAAACCAAGTTGGTACGTAGTATATCAACACAATCAATTGATCGGCCACAACATAAGGGTATCAACTCCCATCAATAAACACTGGAAGATATTAAATGAGATAAAGGGAATTACATGAATTACATTGACCCTATCTTATGTATGAACCTTCTAAGGAAATGTCCATCCCCTAACTAAAACAAAAGTTTGAATTCACCAAGGAGCACAACCAAATCGACTGCATAATACAACCAAACCTCGATATCTACCAACATAACAACAAATAACTAGCTTACACAAGGAATCACACCTAAAAATTCTAGCTATCCATAACCAACCACCAAAATGCTTGAAAGAGTAAATTTAAAAGGCCAAACAAGCGAGTCGCAATACTCAGTCAAAGGAAAGACTATGACAAAAGGGAGGAAGCGATCAACCAGTACTACCACAAACTGCCCAAAAGGTTACACTACTCGGCACGCATGACACCCCAGCCACAAACTCTAAACACAAACTAAAAGGAACGACATACAACTAAGGCGACCTTCTAAGCCAACTAGGTCCAACAACACAACCCAACCCAAATGGGAAATGTTATCCTAGTCACCTCCCTAACCAAGGATCATCATGTAATAAAACATAAAGCAAGGAAAGCAGAAAAGAAAAACCAAATCACTACTCCCGATCATGGAAACATGATCTAGTCAATCTATTGCTTAAAGAAATCAACAACAAAACTGAAACACCTAAGCATACCTCCAAGTAGAGCCAACATCACAATCATAAGATGAATAATAATTCAAATAGGCACACATGGGTATGAAACACCAAAACCACACAACATAAACAATGAAGGGTGAAGTAATAAAATCATACAAATACACTAAATATCTATAGCCTCAACCTCCGATCATCCTGCAGAAGTATAGAAGGGGTCATGGACGACCTCAACTTAAATATTGAACTACAACCAGCAGCAAACTGAGTACCATCTCTGATCGATGGTGCCACCAACTTAAAGACTAACATAACTGAATATACCTCACCACAGTCCCTCACTAGGGATACTTTTTAGATCGATGGCCGGATCCTCTACAAATATAACAAGCTTAGACCAACCTATCCTAGAGAGTATGGATGCTAGCAATGTCTGAATGATCAACTCCTGTCTAGGGAAATCCCTAGATCAGTGTCCAACTTCCCCACAATCATAGAAACTTTTGTAGTCTAAAGCTTGACGTGAAAAACACAATAAACTTCCTTATCTGCCATGGTAACCTTGGACCAACTCTAACACCCAGGGGACTACTCTTAGATGACTGTATCAAAGCCTGGTGGCCTTGAACCTACCTAGCCTATCACTAAGGCTATAGGGTCATAGGTTACTCTTTAAAATAGTAGCCTAGCTTGCCATTTTCTTAACACACACAACGAAACGTGGCCTGCTAAGAAGACCTAGCTACAGCAGAGGAGATCCCATGACTTGAATGAGCATGGTGCATGCCTTAGGAACTCAAACCTAAACACAGTCTGCTATAAGAAGTATAACCTATTTAGGATCTCTTGGTGCTATTGCTATAGGGTTGATGGGCCAAGGAGGAAGAGGACCCTCACCAAACAAATAACCACCTTTGAAAGTCTTAAGACATGCTTGCTCCACGTCTCTCAGATGACTCAAAACTTGATGAGAAGCAGGTCTTGTTGCTACCAAGTGCTTTGAGGCTAAACAGAGTGGTAAAGTCAACCCTCGAACAAATCCCTAGCTCAAATCTTGTTCTGCAGAGAAGAAACCATAGGCATGCTCAATCCACTCAAGAAATCAAACCATATAGTCTGAAGCATATGATGAACCCTATTGAGGAACCACTAATCCATCTCCAACCTTTAAACCACCTACCACAACTCTAGGCAGTCATGTTGATGCTCTAATCGTATCCACCAAAAACCACATGTTGTTCTTCTAAGAGAGAGTGGATTCCAAAGAAGTAGTTCTAGAGACTTATCGAAAGTAGAACCCATGATAAGGAGCCAAGAACAGAATTTCCTAAGAGTGCCTTATAGCCTCCCGAAGATAGGACACGGACATCTCCGTATTGACCTGCATGACTCTACTGGGTATTGTTAATACCAACTTATCACAACCCAACCCTTTAGGACATGATGACACCTACTATAACCCACCAGTAGGTAAGCCTAACCCATAGACCGAAACGATAGGTAGAAACCTATCTCGTGAACCATAATCATAAGAACTAAAAAGCTGCTAAAGAAGGAGAAGAACTAGAAGAATGAAGAAATAATATACTAGAACCCACCCTAAGACCTGACATTAGCTAGTAATAAAGCATCTAATACATAAAACAAGAGTACAAGGCTTCTATAAATAAACATCAGTACAAACTATCTCTGAATACAACATAAAGACTAGACTAAATAAAAGTAGATGGGAATCAGTACTCCGAACACTAGTAGCTCACCCCATTCTTCGAGATCCATAGCAACTCTACACGAGGGTCAATCAACAACAAGGACTTGCACTACTATATGTAGGGGAAAAAGTGTAGTATTAGTACGTAACAAATAGTAAATAGTAGGCTTAGGCCGAGTGAGCTTCATAGGTAAATTAAGTATAAATAACATATAAACAAAGAAAGTACAACATAAGTAACAGGATAACGGATAAAACCACGATAGAATAGATAATGAAAAACAATGACGAATAACATACATGAAGCAAAGAAAGAAAGAAAAGAATTGTACCAGGGAAAGGAATTTACCACCTGTTAGCAAGAAGGATGTGCTATAGAGTCTACTTGGCAAGGTACAAGCGACAATAATCACTAATTATATGCATAAAACCTAACAACCTAGGAGTTAATCCTACTCAACCTAAAGAGGAGTATCACATACCTAATGCAAGTCTTACAAGTTAATAGCTATAGTGCAACATGAGTAAGTACAGATAAAATCAAACAGTAACAAACTGAATGCCCATACATCTAGATACTACAGTTAGCAACCATACCCCTATCAAAAGAAATTACTCCCTTACAAAATCAATAACTTCCTCAACTACTTGCATATCAAATAGAGCAACTTTTGTTGAACGTGCAGAAAAAGCTTTTGTTTTAATTATTAATTTTCTGCTTTGATTGATATTCATATTTGTTTAGTACTTTCGTGGTCAGTTGTAATGACCTCTTGTCTGCATCAACAACATATATGATATCATCAGCATAATCAAGACAATTTAAATTATCACTCCATTTAGCCATCTTAAAATCTTTAAAATCCATGTTATAAATAAATTTTTTGGAGCTTTAGATAAAACCTCTACCATAAGAGTAAGCAAAGCAGGAGATAAAGAATCACAACTTTACCCTTCTTGTAGAATGAAAGAAATCATAACCTTGCCCATTGATAAGAATAGATTACCATTTAGCTGCAGTCCACCAAATTATATTAACCATGTCTTCATCAAAACCCATTTGTATATAACATATAATAACCCATCTTGAGATGAGAAGTCCCACATTGGCAAAACACAGGAGATGCTGAGTATACAAGTAAACAGATCTTATCTATTAGTGATGCATTTTAAAGCCGTGCGGACCTAGGCTCAAAGCGGATAATATCACCAGCGGGCTGGGTTGTTACAGATGGTATAAGAATCACTCATTTGTTAGCCTTGTCAATGTGGGGCTAGAGTCCAACTGAGTTTAGGTGAATCACCGTAAGGTAGGGCAAACCTCAATGCTGAGTCTAGGTGAATCCCATACAGTAGGGCAAACCTTAGAGAGGACACTGAATCCATAGAGAGGGTGTATATAACAACCCATCTTGAGATGCGAAGTCCCACATCGGTAAAACACAGAAGAGATGTTAGGTAAATAAGTAAACAGATCTTACCTACTAGTGACGTGCTTTAAATCTATGCTGGTCTAGGCCCAAGTGGATAATATCACTAATGGGTTGGATCATTACTGAACCCTAGCTAGAAAATTCCAATCCATCCCGTCATAAATTTTAGCCATGTCAAGCTTGATAATCACATTTAAAGTTTTTTTCTTTTATGATCTTGGTGATGATTTTTTGAGCCAATAGTACATTTTTTAGTAATACTTCTCTCTTTCACAAATCTTACTGATTTGGAGAAATCAATATAGGTACAACACGTACAAGTCTATTATGCCGAATCTTGAAAATGATTTTATTATTGAAATTACTCAAACTAATAGGTCTTAAATTTAGAAAAGACAAAATAATATCGTGTTTGGGAAATAAGATCAAATTAGTATGGGTAATGGAATTTGAAAGAGTGTGACCTTGAAAAAACTATGTACCATCCCCACAATATGACCTCTGAAAATGTTCCAACACTTATGAGAAAAACAATTAGAAAAATCTTCAGGACCCTGGCACTATCACTGTTATGTTCAAAAATCACATTTTTAACCTTTTTAGCACTAGGTATAGATTTGATCTTCATAGATCAGTGATCTCTGATTTGATGTGATCCAGTAAAGATATATCCTGATCAACATCTCCACCAACAAATTGATAGTTAAAGAAACTTACTGCCTCTCTAGCAATTTCAGCATTCCCTGCTGTCCATTCACCTTCATATTTCTGTATACTAAACCACTGCTAAAACTTCTTGCATTACCGGCATGAGTAGAAGAAGCACCGGTATGCATTTCACCAACTCACAAACAAAACAGACACGATGTTTGATCAATATAATGTCTAACTCAGGTAATGATTCATCAAAGAAAAGGATTTACCTGTTACACTTGCTTTCAATATAGCAGCAAACATTGAGCCTGAACTCTACAAAATCAAAAGCGAAAACTAAGTAAGCATTTTGAGTATTTGAAAGTAGACAGAAATATGAACATAGAAAAACTCACTATAGTGGCAGTATACTGAGCAGCTTCAGCTTTCCTCTTGCTACTCTTGTTGTATTTTATCACAAACCTATCCAGCTCCCACAGAGTTTCTATAACAATTCTCTCTATTGCCCCCTTCTTAGAAAATCCGAACAAGTGGAGGAGGATTTTCTGAAGGTAAACTCTTAAGATCTTCAGTAAGTTTTCTTGTTTCTTCATTTGTCATCTCCCTCTTATCTTTCAGATCCTTAGCCCTAGGTTTTTTTTAACTAGTATCCCACTAACCTTATGCGAAACATAGGACTTCTTCTCCTTTTTGTTGTTCTTCGATTTTTTACTACTTCCATAAGGTCTTTCATAAGGTAGTCTGTCCTTTTGAAGAAATAACTCGGAGTTATTAAAACACTTATTCTCCTTTCATATCCTCTTCCCCTTCTCTACAACTCCACCAATTACCGTTGGGTTGTCATTTGCAATAGCTGCAACACTAGGTGGCCGAACTAAAGGACTACTAGAGATTTTCACACAAGCATGAACCAAAACAAGACTACGAAGCTTCTCCTTAGCTTCAACCTTCTTCAGAAAACTTTTAACATGATCTAGCTCACCTTCTAACCTACTTTTATGATTTTTGGTCGCAATAATCGACACTGATCCAGTTAACTTGATCCTAACCCTATCATCAACCTTAGAAATCACAGTAGCTACCTTATCATTCTCACTAGGCTGGCTACCCCCACTATCACCGTCTCCTCCATCTACAACCCCAGCCCACCATAGCCTCCTTAGGAGAAGAAGGCTAATTCTGCCTTATTGGGAGTTGTGCACGACGACTGTGGTAGGGCTAGGTTGTAGATGACGGAGATGGTGGTGGTGGTGGTAGCCAGCCTAGTGGGAATGATGACATAGCTACCGTGATATCTAGGGTTGAAGATAGAGTTAGAATTAAGTTAACTGGACCAGTGCCGATTGTTGGGATTAAAAATCATAAAAGTAGGTTAGAGGGTGAGCTAGATCATTTTAAAAGTTTTGTGAAGAAGTTTGAATCTGAGGAGAAGCTTCGTAGTCTTTTTTTGGTTCGTGCTTGTGAGAAAATCTCTAGTAGTCCTTTAGTTCGGCCTCCTAGTATTGCAGCTATTGTAAATGACAACCCCACGGTAATTGGTGGAGTTGTAGAGAGGGGGAAGAGGATCCAAAAGGAGAATAAGTGTTATAATAACTCCGAGTTTCTTCTTGCGATGGACAGAATACCTTATGAAAGACATTATGGAAGTAGTAAAAATTTGAAGAACAACAAAAAGGAGAAGAAGCCTTTAGTTTCTCATAAGGTTAGTGGGATACTAGTTCAAAATAATCTAGGGATAAGGATCTGAAAAATAAGAGGGAGATGATAAATGAAGAAATCAGAAAACTTATTGAAGATCTTGAGAATTTACCTTCAAAAAATCCTTATCCATATGTTTTGATCGCTATGAAGAGGGGCATAGAGAGAGTTGATACAAAAGCTCTGTGGAGCAGGATAGGTTTGTGATACAATAAGAGTAGAAAGAGGAAAGCTGAAGTTTCTTAGTATACTGCTATTACAGTGAGTTTATTATGTTCATGTTTCTATCTACTTTCAAATACTCAGAATGCTTACTTAGTTTTCACTTTTGATTTTGTGGAGTTCAGGCTCAATGTTTGCTGTTGCATTGAAACCAAATGTAACAGCTAAGTCCTTTTCTTTGATGAATCATTCTCTGAGTTAGACATTATATTGATCATATGTTGTGTGTTTATTGTTTATGAGTAGGTAAAATGCATATCGGTGCTTCTTCTACCCATGCCAATAATGCAACAAGTTGTAGTAGTCATTTAGGATGATTTGAACATCAATGTTCATGTGCAACCTTTTTCTTCTCCTCTTAATTAAATGGTGAAAAAATTTAGTACTTTTACCACCCTTGGTAAATCTTCAAAATCTCTCTTCATAATACAAATATTATGTCGATACAACTTGAGCTCTCTGCAAAATAGTTCTATTATCAGAGCTTGGGTTTTCTTCAAACAAGCCTTCTTTAAGCCTTTCAATTTCTTCCCTTATCATTAACTGCATGATAATATCACCGAATTTCTCTTTTACTCCATTAGAAAGAGCTTGTTTGGTTTTCTTTTGATTATGCTTTAACTGCACAAAAATCAACCCCATCATCAGATAACCAATGATTTTTTACTAACTCCAAAAAGTCATCACTTTCAGTCCAAAATATCAAAAGTTTGAATGGTTTGACTATAGCTTGAGAAATATTCCCTCCACAAATTTTTGAATTTTATAAATGTAACACTGCTCATTCCCTTTGTTTCTTTATTCTTTTTTTTATAGAATTTTATTTTCGTCCAAGTATTTTCAATAAAGAGTAAAAGTTATTATCTTTTTGGTTTCTTTATAATAAATTTAGTTATTTATAATTTATATAAATCAAAAACACATGTTCATAAATTAGTCTCAACACCTTTTTTTTATATCAATTATAATATTTTAAATAATATTTTCAGTGGGACCTTCCTTCTCTATAACACTTTTATTCTGATAAAGAAAAATGAAATGAAGTTGGATAAAATCAGGGAAACACTGGATAAGAAAAAGAAAAAGAAGATAATATCCCAAATGATTCATTTTGTAATAGTAGGAGCTTTCATAACAATTTTTTATTTGCTATGTTTCTACTTTTTCGTAATTGTCGAAGCTTTAAAATTCAAAGATATTTCTTCAAAAAGAGTAATAATTTTAACCAAACAACAAGATAAAAGAAATATAATTAAAACTAAAAAATTTATTGAATTTTTTGTATTTTCGTAAACTCCGTGCCATGTCAAATTGGACCCTTTTTTTTAAAAGCGAGAAAATATGTAATTTTGTATTTTTGAAGTGTATGCGTGATCAATAGGAAAATGGGAAATTGAGGGTAGACGTGTAAGTCTTCAGGTGATGTTATTATGGTATACAATTAGAATTGGAATTTATATTTTAAAAATTGTAAATAATTAAAATAAGTAGTAAAAATAAAAAGTGACCATAAAATTTAAATCTTTAAAAAGTTGTAAATATTATAAGTAATTGTCCTAAAATTAACACATGGCTTTATCTCATTGACATAATCCTAGGCTGGACTTTCTTCCTTTTATTTAAATAAATATAATAAATTTTTTTATGATAAACACGTGTACCGCTGATATTTCTTCCTAATTAAGGGTGTTTTAGGTAATTAATTTATTTTTCTCCAATTTAAGAAAAATATTGACTTCTTGAATTCTATTTCAACCGTAGCACCTAATCCACCCAAATACCTTGACCTCTATCCTCTCAACATACCACCTTGTGATGTGACTCACCCCGCCCATGATCAATTTGAGACCCGATTCGAGATTGCCAAATTTGAGACCAGTATTGACAACTTGAGTCACAATTCAAGACTTGATCCTAGAATAATCCTAAATTGAAATCATCAGAGGCCTTTCCTGATGTGAGACCTGACCTTGATCCCAAATTCAACCCTAAATTGTGACCCAACCATATATTCGAACCCAACTTAGAGACTCGACTAAAAGATGAGTTATTGTGGGATTCAACAGCAGGTTCAATTCCTCAGTCGTTCTAAGGGTCAGGAGTTGGGTCCTCATTGGGATATGACATAGATATTTTCTAAAACTATTTTCTAGAAAATTATTTTTCTTCTTACCAAATACACTTCTACAAATAATTTGTCTTTGTTATCTCGTTTAATTTATATCTATAAGTTAAAAAATATAATGATATGTGTTCCTTCCAATTTGACGTTTCAAGTTTTATCGTGGTAATTGTTTTTAATAACTCATACGAAATTAAGATCACAATCCTCTATATATATCCCAGACCATGACATCTTATTTTCATCTCATTTTACCTAAAGTAGCATCACCCTACTAAGGTTGATTTGATTATTTCTTTTTGCTTATTATATTTCTTCACATTAATGTTTCTATTTCGCTCAATAAATTTTATTTACAACTGCATTGTTTACCTTTTTTTTTTTGGCTATTATAAAACATAAAGAATCATTTCCAAAGAAAATTTTAGTGTTATCGTGAATTGTTGTTATAGAAATGACTGCTATAGAGAACTCTAAATATAATACCTAAAAAGATTCTTGTTTATTTTTAACCTGTGATTATAAACAACAATGATGCTGCCATTGTTTGATGCTGGCATTGATAGGAGGCATGAGATATACATAGAGTTAGAGACTCTAACCCACCACTTGATAGAAATGAATTCTCAGATATAAGATGCTAGATTACGAGGAAAGAATATATTGGTGTTTTTAATGATAGTTAAAGTTGCTTTTTATTTGAGGAAAGAATTTGAGCTTGAAAATGAACTTGAAACTAGATATAGCTTCTTTCATCGTAGGTACCTTTGATTTTGTTTTCTTCCTAGTAAAAAGACTATAAGAATTGCTATGTTGATTGATTGTTGGGAGAAAAAGAGAATAAAGTTTAATCTAGTGTTAAAGTATATGTATGTTTAATTTCTGTAATTTCTTTATTTGTGAAGACAATAAATAAAGAACTACAAAAATAAACCATACATATTTTAACACAAAATTAATTTTTATTTCCTTGTGTATTATATGATGTTTTATCCCATCAAACAACCAACATAACAATTCTTATAATATTCCAATATGGACAAAAATAAAATCAAAGGTACCAATGATAAAAGAAGTTATTGCTAGTTTCAAGTTCATTTTTAAGCTCAGCTTCTTTCCTTAAATAAAAATTAACTATATCTATTATGAAAGACACAAATACATTCTTTACACATCATCTAGCACCTTGTATCTAAGCATCTATTCCTATCAAATGGTATCTCAAGTTCTCCAGCTCTATGCAAATCTCACGTCTCCTATTGATGTCATCATAAAACAATGGCGCCATATTCATTTTTAATCAATTACTAGACAAAAAAAAAGAGTTCTTTTTTCATTATTACATTTAAAACTCTTTATAACTGTAAGTTCTATAATAATAGTTTACGATAGCAATCAAAATTTTCTTTAGAGTCTATCTTTTGTGTTTTATAATAACAAAAACATTGGACAAAAAACATTTTATAGAGATATTTTGTTGGGGTCCAAGTGCTTGATTCTTAGGCGATAGTGTGCTCCTTCTGCGATCCGTCGAAGTGCTTTGGCGACGCACGTTTAGCTTGCATTTTGCGCCTTTTTACCCATTTTGCCTTATTTTTCTATCAATTATCCTTGTCTTCTTATTGAGCACCATACCTATCATTTGAAAGCAGATTAAATTAGTTCCCAAGATAAAATCAGGCTTTGAGGACAATATTAAGCTTTGTTTGGGCCTGATTATGAGTCCAACCTTTGGACTCATCAACAACCCCGACTTAACCTTTTGCTTGCCCTCAAGAAAATCGATTACCCACACACTTCGCTTATGAACATGACCAAATGAGAGTAACATGCGTGTGGCACCTTTTTTTCCCTCAACGAAGCTTCCACACACCACTTACAGAATTTTGTGGCCTGAAAACATGACTAAAAAGTATCAAGACAACGTTATGCTCACAATTCCTTACATGGTTGCAAGCTCTTGCTCAAAATTATTCCACGTGCCCTCACTTTCAAGTATTAATATTCTTCATTCACACAAAACTTATGCATTTTCATCACTTCTAGAGTCATTATACAACACTCACACTCACAAAAGAGCAATGGCATGCATGACCATACCCGTAGGCTTTCCTTTATTTTCAATCGACCAAGGATCCCAAAAGGTCTAACATAGGGTCACAAAGGATGTGCTAAAGGCTTGTAATGCTGTCTTAGGGGTGGGTAGGAAACGTTCTGGACAAAAGTGACCCGAACCTCCATGATTCGCCTTAGCATCTCCTTATTTCATTTGTCACCACAAACCCACATTATTCAACCATTCTTTTCCCTCTTTTTCTTCATTCCACTTTCTCATTCACTCCATGCCAACAATTTGATCTCTCTTTATACAACGAAGAATTTCTTGGGTGACTTTCACCTCCTTTTTGGTACATATATATCAAATCTTTACATCTTTGCTTTTCTCACTTCTCGAAACACTTACCCTTTCTTAAAAATTAACCATTCACTATGTAGGTTATCACACTCCCAACTTAGGCATTTGTCCTCAATTTTGACGAATCACGGATGGTAAGGCTCAAACAAGGTTTCATGATCAATAATTTTGAAAAGGATGGTCATTAACATGGCTACCAAAGAAATGGATTTAGGCTCAAGAGGGGAAACTAAGGGTATAATTCATATCATTTGTTGGCTTTTGGCTCAGGTGGGTATCACAAAGATGGCCTTTGATCATTTCTCAAAGTCAGTTCCAATAGACACCCTAATCAAGAGACTAACCGCGCAAGTTCTATACCATCAGATACATGCATTCCAAGTACGAACGCACCACTCTTGGCACAATGATTCTTGAATTCAAATAGAGACCCAACGACAGTAGTTTGCGAAGAACGATCACAACATAACCAAGCTCGACACTCACATAGTCATAACAAGATGCTTCTAATCCATCCATGGATCATTTTCACTAGAGATGGACTAATTTGTGAGTCACTACACATATATCACTCGTGGCATCATTCTAGTCAAAGATATTGGAACTCAATACTCGAACTTTTTGAAAGGCCGAGAATACATCACTTTGGAAATATGGCTTTTCACATATGCTTGGGACTTAACATAAGACTGGTATTAATACACCACAATTAAAATTAAAAAACTACCTGAATGTAAAAGTAATCACCAATGCTAACAATTACGACCCAAAATAAAATATATACAACTTGAACAAATCATCGCCAACTGTTAAATATTAACATCAACCATTAAAAACAAAAGAAAAAGTTCAGATATTCACCAAAACAAACACAACACACAAACCCTAAAAATGTTGCGTTTCCCTTAATGCAAACAAAAAGAAAACAGATAAGTATGGAGAGGAGAAAGTGTAAGCGTCCCCTCGAGTCAAGTGGATGAAGGTTGAGGAGATGAAGAATAGTCTAATGAGGCAGTAGCTGATGTAGATTTTTGATGGGCTAACAGTGCAGAGGATGGAAGAGTTGGAGTCTAGGACTCCAGAGATACAGCAGTAGGCTCTGAAGAAGGACCAGATTTGATCGAACCAATCATGGAAGTATTATGTCATGAACTCTCAATTACTTCCTCAACCAATCTCTCTTCACATAGCGGTAACTAATATTTAAGTCTAACCTTACCCCATAGCTCTATGTCTGCTAAGCCTTCTCATCTGTCTCCGTAGTCATAGCCTCATGAACCAACTTTGTCACACCCACCCTCGAGGGCCCTGTCTGAACACCTGTGCTAGCAGAGAGGACCTCATATGCCCCCCCAAGTGAGGTGATAGCCGTGGACTTCAAGAAATCTACATCCCATCTGAAATCAACAATATCGGCCTTCAAGGTCATCACGTCAGCAGGTAAACCCTCCTTTTTCTCAATATCCTAAACTTTGACCGTGAGCTGGTCGAGTCTCAAACCATACTCTGCAAGTAGCTCCCTCTAGGCCCCCGAGTCCTTCAGAATAGATGCAAGTGTGGCTTCGATGGCTGATCAATCATACCCAAAATAACAGCCCTCAACCCTAGCTAAGTGAATATCTACCAATTAGACTAGTTGGCTCATCTAAAGAATGTCAGTCTGTGTCAAAGAGGGTTAGGAAGTAGGAGTGGGGGCAGGAACTTGTGTAGGTATGGAAGGAGAAGGAAGAATAGTCCTGGAAGGCATCTCTGAAACATGTGTAGTTCGCCGACCCTACTTCTAAATGCTCAACCTTGATCACTAAAGATCGTATTTTCCTTCTACTTCTCATCCGATCTGAATTTAGCCTCAATAACATAGATGTCTATGAAAGATGATGGAATATTCTCAACATTAATCTTCTTGTAGAAAGGCACACCCGCTCTACGGCAAAGAGCCGTGATCAACATAGAAAATGGCAAGGAGGTCTGCTCTTTCTTTGCTATCATCAACATCTCTAGAGTAATGATAGTACCAAAATTCAACTGATGTAAGCTCATGATATATTCAACCAATGCTGCCTTAGGATGCATATATAGTGACTCATGTTTTGAAGGCATGAAGTTGCTACTAATGAAATTGAACTAATAGGGGGCTGGGGTGTTCAACTCTTTCTTCAGCCAACATGGTGCTCCACCACTCTCGGCATAAGTCTCATAGAATTCTCAAACCCATGCAGGAACGTAATGGTCATATGGTTTTGTGAAAACTTGCAACCCATGAAACTTGAATGTGTCCCATACCTCAGGATAATTATCAACCACCCAATGTATGGATGAATGCTTCTCCAGCAAAACTGTTCTCAATCATGCAGTCTTTAACCAATTGAGACTCTTGGGTTCTATAAAACTCTAAATTACCTGAGATTGAATATTCAAAATGATCATGAACTGCTTTGCAGTGCTCCTTTGTATGACGATGTTTGGTAGGTTGTTCTATGGTAGCTGGAGCCTGAACAGGGGTTTTGACCCCTCCTCCTAATGTTTAGACCCATTCCACTCAATATTGAGTCACTATCACTAGCATTAGGAGTAGGAACTTTCCTTTTTCTTTTACCCCGAGGCTCTCTATGGGGTCTTATAGGTCCCTATTGTTGTGGACCCTTATATGAAACAATTCCTTTCTTCTTTGGGTCCATTTTCTTTGTGATATGCTTGGGCATCCTGCAAAAACCATGAGAAACAATGTGTTAGTGAAGGGTGTGTGCAAATGACATGAATGGAATGACTTCAAAAAGACACATGATAAATAACTATTTAGACCACAGAAGCAGTTCGGCAAGCCAAATGACCATCACCTAAAGTGATAGGGACTGCATTCCAAAGTCCTATCACAAACAACGATCAAAGATGTAAATCAGCACATGGCCGAATCAAGTCGGCAACCCAACTGATCATTGCCGAGAGTGACAGTGACAATGTGAAAAAACCCTCAACAATTAGACAGTCAAGTAGAAACTAGGCGATGCACTGAGTCACTTCAGTGAGCTAAAGTTATCCTGTCAAATATGACTGACTCATCCTTACACCAGAATTGAAATTCATAATGCACACACATGCAATCCATGGGGTTCCAACAACCAATTCAATGCACACAACATATTATTCAATCAGAACAGAGGCTTTAGAGTATTTAGATGTCACAACTTAGATGGCGCCTAACATAACCCACCATTAGGCAAGCCGACCCATAATTCGGAATTGTAAGTAATAGGTGTTGGGGAAAAACTATTTGAGTCCATCCGTACATCAAAGATATAAAAGGACAAAAATTGAGACTAACTGAAAATATAAAATACAAATATACAAGAAACCCTCCCAGAACTTGGAAGTCACTAGTACAAAGCTATTATATACACAAATTAATGATTACAAGTACCAAAAGTGGACCAAAATATACAAAGCATCTGGCTAGTCTCCAAAATATACACAAAAGATGGGTCACTAAGCTGATGGAGACAAAATAATCAAAAAGTGCCAATGCTCACCCTAGTCTCCGATGAGGGTTGCTGCTAGCTCGAGAAATCAGCACATGGTGCTTTGACCTTCATCATGATAGTCGATACAGAGTGTAGTATAAATACCAGGACAACCGATAATTAGTGGGCATCATTGGCCGACTGAGCAAGAAATGTAAAAAGCTATATGAAAAGAAGGAATACACCTAAAATATAGACCAAATAAGATGAGAAGAATAAAAATAACTAACAACCATACAATTTAGAGAAGGCCAAGCAGATACCTATGCTAACTAGACCTAATCCGACTCGCTGGACACTGGAGAACAAGAATTAAGGGATCCTAGAGAGAACAAAACTACTACACTGGACTCCACAATACTAACCTAACCCTGACCAAGATTATCTGAGGGTAGAAGATTTAGACTCCAAGCTCTGAGGCCAGGACTACTACTACCCAGATGCTCTTCTGATAAGGGAGGGAGGCCAAGGCCAGGACTATTGCTACCTGGATGCTCGCCAAAGGTTTCATTGGGGATTAGGTCAGGCTACTAACTCAGATGCTTGCCAAATGCATAGAGTGGGCTGAGGCCGGGACTCTTGCTACTTGGATGGTCGCCAAAACTCAACCGGAGGTGCCCACTTCTCTTCTCTTCCATTTGAATGCTAAGGATTACCAAGGAATTTCCTTCCATAACAGCCTAGGACTGGCGCACCCATCCAATCATCAACCAGAATCCATAAATGACATGGTATGGGACCTAACTCTACCAATGTGCCTCAAGTCGCCAGATGCAGAGGAGATATGGACAATATAACGACACTCAAGCAAGTCACTGACTAACTAAGGTTCACCTATCAAACACTAGTCTGCTACACCATGCTATGAGGATCTAGGCTCATCGAACGATGTCTGGGCATCTAAAGCAGGTTCCAATATCCTATACTAAGGCCATCATGCTTAACCATACTAATGATACAAAATTAAATAAATAATAATAAAAGAAGGGTTGCACAAAAGCATAAAGATCGCATCCTCATAATTCACCCAAGTACCCTGAGGGACCTAAAACTTGCTTCATTACCAAACCTTATTATTAGGCTACTCATCCATAATTAATTCAACACCCCATATGCTACCACAATCCAGAATCCACGATAAATAGTATAACAAATCAATAGGAATGGCTAACAGAATATACAACACATTCTCGTCTACCCAAATACATAGACTCGACCTACAACATGAATCTAATTCTAGAACAAGTAACTAGCTACCCTGCCCAAAATTCCAATCAGCTCAATATGAATGCACTTTAACCAGCCCAATCTAAAGAAAAGGGAGTTGTAGCCCACCTATAGGCTGAACATGCGCACTTTGGATCACTTTGTTGGGATTTTCCCTTCTGTCAGTCCTTCGAATGCTTCTACACTGCAAACAATAGACTCACAATATCATTACAATCATTTTGATGCTAAATTTTCATGAAACAGGGGCAAACCAATTTTGAGGCCAAAAATAAGATATGCTTGACCCGTGTTTGGAATTTTGAAACTGATCCCAAAAATTAGTCCCAAAGAACATTCCCAGCTTAATTAAAAATGCAGCAACTAAATTTTGATCGAAATCATCGTATTGAACAAACAATCGAAAAGACAAAAATTACACTAAAATGTCAAGAAATGGTAGAAACTATTGGTGGTACACTTACTAGAAACAAGCTGTAATTTCCAAAAGGAACTACGATCCTCATGAGACACCACCTGAAATTGAGCTAAGAATCACTGAAAATGGATGATCACAGCTCAAGGAATCACCCTCCAAAGATGCCCTAAATATCGCTCCAAAAACTCTGTGTAGCAGTAATAAAGCGAAATATACCTAAAACAAAGCCTTAAATCAATCCCCTGATGTTGTCAATGCGTTCCCCACAAAATTTCCTTGACGTTGGACCTTTGAATACCCAAATTCGGGTCCAAAATGAGGGAGAAATGTTCTTTAAAGACATGTAAATAAGCTGAAAATGACCAAGTCCTAAAATATAAAAGACCCTTGGCTATCGCTATAGCGATCCCGATGGTTTCTATAGCAACCCTTTAAAAATGACAGGCCTCTCTATAGGGAGCCAGGGGTTAGCATAGTGATACCCTTACCCACGAGCAAGTGTCACTATTGAGACGCCCTTGCCACTATAGTGAGTCCAAGATTGCTTACCGATGCACTAGATATCAGCTAAAAATGTTCATTTCCAAACTTCTATATTTTCAACGGGGTACTCAAAATTCATTCGAGACCCTTTGAATGCAGACAAACTATGCTACCCTACCAAAAATGATATTTTGGATTCAATGGGCATAGTCAAAATTCCTAAATGAGCTCATTTTGACTGAATGTAGGTCCCATTCCCATGACCATTTTTAGAAAACTTCTACTGAAATGAGCCCAGAAGCCTCATGAACCCAATAAAGTTTCGTTCTAGACAAAATTTGACATTTTGCAAATAATCGCACTGTTAGAATTTTCATTCGATAACATTTTTCAAAAATGCTGACAAAAGTCATCCATTGGCCAATTTAGAAGGTTAAAATGCAAAACTTGACAAACTCACACCAAAAAAAACTTAATTCACTAGCTTACCATGCTTCTAGCCTAATTTGTCCATTTTTTTAGAACTGATGGAACAATCAGAATTCCATCCCGAGGTTGTTCACCCATGTTTTGTGTGAAAATCAAATTTCTAAATTATGAGGCCTTTTGAAACATGAAAAATTGCAGAACTCCCTGACAAACAATCAGTCAACCATGCTACATATGCCAATAGGTCATAGGTGACCTGGGCTTGCTATAAGAATGTTCTAATAATGGAAAATATTACATGATGGCAAATGACCTAGAGGGTCATTAAAACATCCACTACTAAAATAACTTTCGTTTGTGAAAATAAGGACAGAATAATACCCGAAGGCTCAAATAAGCTGGGGAATTGCTCCCGCATCTCCTTCTTGGTCTCCAAGGTAGACTCCTCAACTAGACGATATCTGCATTGAACCTTAACAACTGGAATAGATCTGGAGCGAAGTTGGCAAGCATCTTTAGCTAATATATCCTCTAGCTCCTCACTATAAGTTACACAGTCATCCAACTCAACAGTGTTATATTGAAGAACGTGGGACTTATCTAGAATGTACTAACGTACATAAAAACATGGAAACCCATATGGATAACTGAAAAAACTGGAGGCAGGGCCAACTTATAAGCAACCTCACCAAAACACCTCAATATCTCAAACGGCCCAATATGCCGGGGGCTAAGCTTTCCCCGCCAACTGAACCTTATCACGCCCTTTAAGGGTGATACCTGTGGAAATGCCTGGTCACCAATAGTGAAGATAAAGGAAAGCACCAACATTACACATAACTCAGGTGGCTGCTCTGTGCTATCCTCATATTATCCAAAATCACCCGAACCTTAGCTAAGGCATCCTAGATCAAGTCTATGTTGTGTGGCCTAGGCTCCGAGGACTCAAGCCATCAAACCGAAGTGTGAAAAGACCTACGATACAGGGCCTGAAATGGGGCCATCGAAATACTCGAGTAATAGCTTTGTTGTATGCAAACTCTACTAAGGACAAAAGCTGGTCCTACTAACCCCTTCACTCCAAGACACAGGCCCGTAAGATATCCTATAGGACCTGAGTAGTATGCTCGGACTGTCCATCGATCTAGGGGTGAAATGCGGTGCTGAGGTATACTTTGGTGCCAAGATCCCTCTAGAAAGATCTCCAAAAATCTAGATGTGAATTGTGGCCCTTGGTTTGAGATATTACACACTAGCACCCCATTTAAATGGACTACCTGCTGAATATAATCTCAGGCTAGCCTATAAGACGACAGTGGGAGGAAATAGGCAATATTTGTCAGTCTATCCATGATGGCCTATATGACATCGATAGAACTAGAATTTTGAGGCAACCCTGTCATAAAATCCACCATAACTCACTCCTACTTCCGCTCAAGAAGGGAAATCTCTGAAACTCTCCACCATGCCTCTGATGCTCAGCCTTTACCTGCTTGCAGCTAAGGCAACGACACATATAATTTGAGGCATCTCTCCTCATACCATACCACTAATAATGCTACCTTAAGTAGGGATACGTCTTTGTAATGCCCAGATGAATAGAATATCTTGGGTCATGAGCCTCGCAAAGAATAAGCTGAATCAAGTCTTCAACTCTAGTAACCCATAAGCGGATGTCACGTGATAACACCCCGTCTGAATCAATAGATGCCCGCCAGCCTCACCTCACATCACTAACTCTTGAAGCTTAATTAGAGCCTCATCCTCAAATTGTCGGCCTCAAATATGATCAAGTAAAGATGAATAGGCCATAACAAAAGCTAATAATTGTCCATAGTCTGAAAGATTCATCCTAACGACCCTGTTAGCTAAAGACTGAACATCCAAAGCTAATGTTCACGCCAGACTGGTAACTAAGCTAGGCTACCCATACTCTCTGCCTTCCAGCTCTAGGCACCCACTACCATATTTGCCTTGCTCGGACGATAGATGATAGTCAAATCATAGTCTTCTAAGAGCACAATCCAATGCCACTATCGAGAATTAAGGTCCCTCTAGCTCAAAATGTACTGAAGGTTGTTGTGGTCCATATATATCTCACAATGGACCGCGTATAAATAGCGCCACCATATCTTGGCTATTAACTCTAGGTCATGCTTAGGGTAGTTGCACTCATGTGGTCTTAACTATTGAGAGGCGTAGGAAATAACATGACCCTACTACATCAAAAGACACCCCAAAAGACATCCCAAACTTACACCAGATACATCACAATATATAGTAAAGTCAACGCCCTTAATTGGAAGGGTCAAGATAGGTGCAGTGGCAAGCAACTCCTTAAGCCTGCGAAAGCTCAACTCACACTCCTCGAATCACTCAAAAAGGACACCCTGGCAGGTCAAATAGGTCAGTAAAGAGGCAATAGTGGAAAATCCTCAACAAAGCATCGGTAATACCTAGCCAATTAACCTAATGAAACTCCATATATCTATGACCATCGTAGGCCGAGACCAGTCCCTAATGGCCTTGGTCTTGGATGGATCAACCATATTGCCTTCCTTTAGAACCACGTGCCCCAAGAAACACTAACTCCAACCAGCACTTGCACTTTCAAAACTTACCATAAAGTTGATGATCTCACAAAGTCTGGAGCAGGTTCCCTCAAGTCCTGAACATGTTTGTCCTTGCTCCGCGAGTATACTAACATATCATCAATGAATACGATCATGAAGGAGTCAAGAGAAGGCCTAAGCGCTCGAGTGATCAAGAGCGTAAATTGATTCTACTAAATACTTTAAATCAACCGGTTGGTCCTACTGAAGACGACGTACTAGAGCTAAGTAGCTTCCTAGGCACATTTGGCAAGAAATGCAACCCTTTGTCCATTTGATATATTTTATTGGAGGGACATGGACACTAAAAAAGATTTATGGGATTATACTAAGTGTGACACCCGGTAAAATTACAGAAATACCCCTAGAGTGAGGGTATGCGTGTAACGCATCTTTCGATGCTCATATGACAAATCCGAGACCGGATTTATAATCCACATGAAAAATTGAGTGGGAAAATAGTCTCTGTCGATTTTTAGAGCGACCCGAGCAAAAGATAAATTTTCAATCCAAATCATAAAACAGTGACGGTGCGTGACAGAGGCGCGTCGCGCACCTGTCACTGAGAGGCACTTTTGTGTTGTTCAAATTTTTCGACGAGACGGAGAAAACTCTTTCAAAAACACTTTTCCAAAATTACACTGTTCGCGACCGATCCATATTGCAGACCGTGCTTTTTCCGAGCTGAAAACTTCTAAATAATTATGAGGGGCATTCCGGTCAATTTCCCACCCCTCCTAAACTCTAAGACATGGCTAATAATGATGTTTCGACGTAAAAAGGGTCTAAAACCCCTATTCTAAGTCCTATTCCCTAATCTAACAAGGCTAGGGCTTGAGGAGAGAAGAGGAAAGCTTGAGTTGAGGAAATTCGAGAAGAGATCCTTGACGTTCTCGGTTGTTGGCTGCATCACAGGTATGTAAGGCTAAACTACAACATGGAATTGTTCTCTCATGTGCCCCATAGAGGTTATAGATGAGTTGATGGTTGGAGAGTCTACATGCATGATTTCTTGATGGTTTTTCTTGAAAATTATATTTGAAATTACAAGTTTTCTAGTTGATGATGATCATACTATTTTTTTTCTTAAATTGAATATTTTCATGAGAATTGCATAACCCTACATGATTAATTTGAAAAGCGTGCATAATGAACTTGAGAATTGAGTCTAGAGCCTTGAGTTAAGATTGAGATTGTGATTGTGTTAGTGATTGTGATGAGAGAATGATGAGTCTAGAGCCTTGGATTAAGATGGTGATTGTTGATTGTGTTTGTGATTGTGATGAGAGAATGATGATGAGTTGATCGAGTATGATTGTCTTATGAGTCTTTACAAATGAACTCTACCGATGTGTCTATTAACTTGATTCCTAATGATGGTTCTAAATCTTGAGTCATTGATAAGATTGATTGATGAGAGGGTTGAAGTCCCTATGAGATTGGATAATGAGAGGGTCAAAGTCCCTATAAGATTGATTAATGAGAGGTTGAAAATCCCTCTGAGATTGATTGATGATAGGGTTAAAGTCCCTATGAAATACCGATCGTTGACGGGGTTAAAGTTCCTACGAGATTGGTCTGATTGGATTGATGGTTCTATGAGCATTGAGTCAAGGGAGGAGTATCGAGCACCGAAATGAGTAAGAGTGAGTCCCACTTGAACTCATTAACTACGTCGCCATACGTAGATGAGGCTCGGAACCATCACATATATTGTGGTTCCCTCTTGATTAGAAGTCCCTGAAATAATAGAGGACTAATTGATGAATGACTCCATATTGGGTGAGTTGATATTGTTTCGATTCGTTCCCTACCTGGAAAGTATGGAACGGCTGTGGCAACATCACCGTGACTATTGTACATTCACTGGCTCATAAGTGATTGTTGTCGGATAAGAGAAACTCCCATAAATTTCCTACCTTACTCCGTGTCTAGATGAGATGAGAGAAGGTGAGCTCCTCTGAGATAAGATAAGAGGATGTGAGCTCCTCTGAGATGAGTTTTGAGATGAGATGAGAGGAGGTGAGCTCCTCTGAGATGAGCTTTGAGATGAGTCTTAGATGATTAATGTGTTTTGAGTTATTGATGGGTCACTTGTCTACTCTTTATTTCTTGCATAGATAGACATTTGACTAAGGATGTGATATGATGTTTATTTCGAATTGATATTGTTTCCATACTATTCTACTGGTTTCTGTTTCACTCAGCTATTTTACATACTAGTACATTCCAAGTACTGGCATCCACTCTGGACTACATCGTTTTATGATGCAGAGGCAGGTACTAGAGATTATCAACAGGTGCTCTGTTAAAGATCCGAGATTCGCAGCTAATTGGTGAGCCTCCCCTACTTTGGAGGACCCACTATTTTTATTTCATCATGCTTTAGAGTTAGATTGGACTACTTCATTTATTTTGATTTTGGTAGCCATGGATCTGTCATTGGCACCAAGCATTGATGTTAAGATTTTGAGCTAGTTCATTCCACTAGCCTTCGTTATTTTATATATTCTTTTGAGACTTTAGATGAGACGTGTCCACTACTTACTTATATTTTCTGCTATTCAGTAGAGTTATTTGTTTGAATGATGTGATAAAGCTAAGTAGTTCGCTTGGAGACTAGCAATAGTCCTTAAGTGCCAGCCACGCCAAGGTACCCTCCCGGGGTGTGACAAACTTGGTATCAGAGCACAGAGTTCAAGTTTCCTAGGGTGTCTATGAAGCAGTGTCTAGTAGAGTCTTATTTATGGGTGTGTTGTCGACCACATTTCATAAGCAGGAGGTTATGGGACATTTGAAATGGTTACACTTCTTTCTTATTCCAATTCGTGCGATAGAGTTAGGCTCTATGAAAACTATCTTCTAATTCGTGCTTTACACGTGCAGAATCTATAATATGCCTCCCAGAAGAGCTGTCAAAGGAGGGGGACGTCCTGCCAGGTGAGTTGTTAATCCACCTGAACCCCAAGTACCCGAGGGGCACATGGATCCAGCTGTCCCTGTTGAGCAACCCACTCAAGATGAGGTCTCCAACGCCGAGCTGCGCCAGGCTATTCAAACTTTAGCCCAAGCTGTCGCAACACATGCTATGAGGCAAGGCGCAGGTGGAACAGATTCTCACGACACCTCTAGAGTCTGAGAATATTTTAGGATGAACCCGCCTGAGTTCACGGAGTCAGTATCTACTGAAGGCCCCGAGAACTATATCGAGGAGTTTGAGAAGGTGTTCCAAGTGATGCACGTGGTTGATGCTGATAGGGTGGAACTAGCTGCCTACCAACTTAAGTGGGTAGCCACGCTATGGTTCGACCAATGGAAGAAAGGTAGAAGGGATGATGCTGCATATGTGACTTGGGTAGTGTTTGAGGAGGCCTTCTTGGGACGTTTCTTCCCAAGGGAGAAAAGAGAAGCTAAGGTGAGGGAGTTTCTGAACCTAAAACAGGGCACTATGACTGTGCAAGAGTATGGCCTGAAGTTCACTCAATTATCTTGCTATGCTCCGGACAAGGTTGCTGACATGAGGGGAAGGTTGGAGATGTATTTGATGGGTTAAACAGAGGACCCAAGAGAGATGGGAGAGGAACCATGCTTGTGAGTGACATGGACATCGGGCAACTAATGACATTTGTGCAATAAGCTGATGAGGAGAGACAGCATGACAGGGTAGAATTTAAGCGCAAGAAAGCGAAGACGTCCGGCCATGAGGTTGGAAGAAAAGGAAATGGCAACCGATTTCTAGCACCATAATCTGCTAGTGCACCTGTGCCTAGAGGCGGGTATGATCATAGATCTCAGAATATAGGAGGTCATGGGCTCGTTCGCAAAATAGTGTGGCCCAAGATCCATAGGGTAGGCCACCATGTGGTATGTGTGGCAAGCTATACTTAGAAAGATGTCGTGACGAGAATGATGTGTGCTACAAGTGTGGCCAAGTGGGCCACTACTAGAGAAATTGCCCAAGGTGGGTTGACTGGGCTTAATCTTCCACCCCTGCCCGGCTAGTCAGAGGAAACCAGAGGGCCACTACAACGGGCGCAGGCAGAGCAACAAACCGCTTGTATGCCATGGGTAGTCGCCAAGATCAGGAAAACTCTCCAGATATTGTGATAGGTATAATTCGAGTCCTTACTTTTGATTGTTATGTTTTGATGGACCCGGGTGCCACATTGTCATTTGTAACTCCTTATGTGGCCAATAGATTTGATAGAACCCCTGAGAGTCTTTCGGAACCCTTTGACGTTTCTACCCCAGTGGGTGAGTCTATTTGAGCTGAGAGGGTCTATAGAGCTTGTGTAGTGTCCATCCATCATAGGGACACCCTTGTTGAGTTGATTGAGTTGGAGATGGTTGACTTTGATTTGATCCTTGGCATAGATTGGCTTCACGCCTGTTATGCGTTTGTTGATTGTAGATCCCGAACTGTTAAGTTTCAATTTCCAAATGAACTAGTTCTAAAGTGGAAGGGTGACTCTACTACACCTAGAGGAAAGTTTATCTCATATATTAGAGCCAGAAAGTTCATTTCTAAAGGTTGTGTCTACCACCTTGTGCGAGTGAAATCGGATGATGTTGAGTCCCCAACTCTTGAGTCAGTTTCGATTGCTAATAAGTTTCTGGAAGTGTTTCCTGATGATTTTCCCGAAGTCCCTCCTGATAGGGAGATTGACGTTAGGATTGATGTTCTTCTTGATACCCAGCCTATTTCGATCCCACCTTATAGGATGGCCCCCGCTGAGTTGAAAGAGTTGAAAGAGAAACTAAAAGATTTGCTGGAAAAGGGCTTCATTAGGCCAAGTGTTTCACCATGGGGTGCTCTTGTTCTATTCATGCGAAAGAAAGATGGATCTCTGAGAATGTGTATTGATTATAGGCAACTGAACAAGGTCACGATAAAGAATAAATATCCTCTCCCAAAGATAGATGATTCATTTGACCAACTTCAGGGCGCATCTTGTTTCTCTAAGGTAGACCTTAGATCTGGCTATCATCAGCTGAAGGTGAGGGAGTGTGATGTTCCAAAGATAGCCTTTAGGACTAGATATGACCATTTTGAGTTCTTGGTCATGTCCTTTGGGTTGACGAATGCACCTGCCGCCTTTATGGACTTGATGAATAGAGTGTTCAAGCGATATCTTGATTTGTTTGTGATTGTGTTCATCAACGACATCCTAATATATTCTAGGAGTGGGAAGGAGTATGCTAACCACCTCAGAGTGGTCATCCAAACTCTTAAGGACCATGAGTTATATGAGAAATTCTCCAAATGTGAGTTCTGGCTTAAGTCAACGGCCTTCCTAGGCCATGTTGTTTCTGGTGATGTTATTCGAGTGGATGCCCAAAAGATTGAAGTGGTTAAGAACTGGCCTCAACCGACCACCCCGATTGAAATTAGAAGTTTCTTAGGGTTGGCAGGCTACTACCGCAGGTTTTGTTGAGGGATTTTCTTCCCTATCGGCGCCATTGACAAAATCGACTCAGAAAAAGGTCAAGTTTCAGTGGTCCGAAAAATATGAGAAGAGTTTCCAGGAATCGAAAACAAGGTTGACTACTGCACCAGTCCTAACCTTACCCGATGGAACCGAGGACTTTGTAATTTATTGTGATGCCTCAAGGGTTGGATTGGGATGCGTACTAATGCAAAGGGGGAAGGTGATAGCCTATGCTTCTAGGCAACTCAAGGTTCATGAAAGGAACTACCCAACCCATGACGTCGAGTTGGTAGCAGTAGTGTTTGCACTTAAAATTTGGCGTCACTACTTGTATGAAGTGCATGTGGATGTGTTCAATGACCACAAGAGCTTGCAGTGTGTTTTTAGTCCAAAAGAGCTCAACTTGCGACAAAGGAGATGATTGGAATTGCTCAAGGATTATGACACGAGCATTCACTACCACCCAGGTAAAGCTAACGTTGTTGCTGACGCTCTTAGAAGGTTATCAATGGGTAGCACAACCCATGTGGAGGAAGGAAAGAGGGAGTTAGCCAAGGATGTGCACCGGTTGGCTCAATTAGGTGTCCGACTTGAGGAGAACAATGAAGGAGGAGTTAATGTTCAGAACGGGTCTGCTTCCTCGTTAGTGGTGGAGGTGAAGGAAAAGCAAGACCAAGACCCTGTCGTACTCCAATTGAAGGAGGATGTCCACAATCATAGAGGGATGGTCTTCTCTAAAGGGGGAGATGGAGTGTTGAGATATCAACGTCGATTGTGTGTCCCAAATGTTGATGGGATACGAGACAGACTAATGGCAGAAGCTCATAACACTAGATATTCTATTCATCCTGGCTCCACCAAAATGTACCACGACTTAAGAGAAGTCTATTGGTGGAATGGGATGAAGAGGGACATTGCAGAGTTCGTTTCAAAATGCCCAAATTGCCAACAAGTGAAGGTTGAGCATCAACGGCCCAGTGGATTGGCTCAGAACTTTGAAATTCCGGAATGAAAATGGGAGACGATTAACATGGACTTTATCACTGGCCTACCGAAATCTCGAAAGCAACATGATTTGATATGGGTGATCGTGGATAGAATGACTAAGTCAGCTCACTTCTTGGCAGTTAAGACAACAAACACTACGGAGGAGTATGCCAGGTTGTACGTCCAGGAGATTGTGAGGTTGCATGGGGTTCCCTTGTCCATCATCTCGGACAAAGGAGCTCAATTTACCTAGCTCCCAGTTCTGGAGATCGTTCCAGAAAGGCTTGGGTACTAAGGTGAACCTGCGTACAGCCTTCCATCCATAGACGGATTGTCAAGCAGAGCGTACAATTCAAACACTGAGGACACGTTGAAAGCTTGTGGTCGCGACTTCGAAGGAAATTGGGCTGATCACTTACCATTGATTGAATTTGCATATAACAATAGTTATCATGCAAGCATTCAAATGGCCCCATATGAAGCCTTGCACGGAAGGAGATGTAGATCGCCTATTGCGCGGTTTAAGGTTGGAGAAGCGGAGCTGATTGGACCCGATCTTGTTCACCAGTTGATGGAGAAGGTCAAGGTCATTAGAGAGAGGTTAAAGACTGCCCAGAGTCGCCAAAAATCTTACACCGATGTGAGGAGAAGAGACATAGAGTTTGAAATAGATGATTGGGTGTATTTGAAAGTGTCACCTATGAAGGGTGTCCTAAGGTTTGGGAAGAAGGGAAAGTTAAGTCCATGTTATGTTGGACCATATCAGATCGTAAAGAGGATTGGGAAGGTGGCTTACGAGTTAGAGTTGCCTTTCGAGTTAGATGGGGTCCACCCGGTATTCCATGTGTCAAGGCTAAAGAAATGCTTGGGAAATCCTGCCTTAGTGATCGCTGTTGATAGCATTGGGGTGAGAGATAACCTATCTTATGAAAAGGTCCCGGTTCAAATCCTTGATCGTCAAATTCGTAAGCTGAGAAATAAAGAAATAGCCTCAGTCAAAGTCCTGTGGAGGAATCAATTCGTTGAAGAAGCCACATAGGAAGCTGAGGAGGATATGAAGGCAAAATATCTGCACCTATTCGTGCCAACTGATAATGAAGATATTGAATGTAAAAATCCTTATTCTTCACTAAGTTGATTGTTCTATTTTTATGTGACTTACGATTATTAAGTCGAGAGTTGATTGATTGAAGAGTGCGGAAATGGGTATTGAGTCTATTCATGCCTTGATCCCCACTTTTACTCATCATTCGAGGACAAATGACCCCAAGAGGGAGATGATGTGACGCCCGGTAAAATTATCAAAATACCCCTAGAGTGAGGGTATACGTGGTAACGCATCTTCCGATGCTCATATGGCAAATCCGAGACCGGATTTGCGATCAGCATGAAATATTGAGTGGGAAAATGGTCTCGGTCGATTTTTAGAGCAACCCAATCAAAAGATAAATTTTCAATCCAAATTAGAAAACAATGACGGTGCGCGACAGAGGCGCATCGCGCACCTGTTGCGGAGAGGCACTTGTGTGTTTTTCAAATTTTTCGACGGGATGGAGAAAACTCGTTCAAATACACTTTTTAAAAATTACACTGTTCGCGACCAGTTCGCGTCGCGGACCGTGTATTTTCCAAGCTGGAAACTTCTAAATAATTATGAGGGGCATTCCAGTCAATTTCGCACCCCTCCTAAACTCTAAGACACGACTAATAATGACGTTTCGACGTGAAAAGGGTCTAAATCCCCCATTCTAAGTCCTATTCCCTAATCTAACAAGGCTAGGGCTTGAGGAGAGGAGAGAAGAGGAGAGCTTGAGTTGAGGAAATTCGAGAAGAGATCCTTGACGTACTCGGTTGTTGGCTGCATCACAGGTATGTAAGGCTAAACTATAACGTGGGATTGTTCTCTCATGTGCCCCATAGAGGTCATAGATGAGTTGATGGTTGGAGAGTCTACATGCATGATTTCTTGATGGTTTTTCTTGACAATTATATTTGAAATTACATGTTTTCTATGTTGATGATCATCATACTATTTGTTTTCTTATATTGAATATTTTCTTAAGAATTGCATAACCCTACATGATTAATTTGAAAAGTGTGGATAATGAACTTGAGAGTTGAGTCTAGAGCCTTGAGTTAAGATTAAGATTGTGATTGTGATGAGAGAATGATGAGTCTAGAGCCTTGGGTTAAGATGGTGATTGTTGATTGTGATTGTGATTGTGATGAGAGAATGATGATGAGTTGATAGAGTATGATTGTCTTATGAGTCTCTACAAATGAACTCTACCGATGTGTCTATTCACTTGATTCCTAAGGGTTGTTCTAAATCTTGAGTCATTGATGAGATTGATTGATGAGAGAGTTGAAGTCCCTATGAGATTGATCAATGAGAGGGTCAAAGTCCCTATAAGATTTATTGATGAGAGGATGAAAATCCTTCTGAGATTGATTGAGGATAGGGTTAAAGTCCCTATGAAATATCAATCGTTCATGGGGTTAAAGTCCCTACGAGATTGGTCTGATTGGATTGATGGTTTTATGAGCATTGAGTCACGGGAGGAGTATCGAGCACCGAAATAAGTAAGAGTGAGTCCCACTTGAACTCATTAACTACGTCGCCATACGTAGATGAGGCTTGGAACCATCACAAATATTGTGATTCCCTCTTGATTAGAGGTCCTTGAAACAATAAAGGACTTATTGACAACTGACTCCATATTGGGTGAGCTAATATGGTTTCGATTTGTTCCCTACCTGGCAAGTTTGGAACGGCTATGACAACATCAGCGTGACTGTTGTACATTCCCTGGATCATAAGTGATTGTTGTCGGATAAGAGAAATTCTCATAAATTTCCTACCTTACTCTGAGTTTAGACGAGATGAGAGGAGGTGAGCTCCTCTGAGATGAGATAAGATGAGATGTGATGAGATGAGAGGAAGTGAGCTCCTCTGAGATGAGTTTTGAAATGAGATTAGAGGAGGTGAGCTCCTCTGAGATGAGCTTTGAGATGAGTCTTAGATGATTCATGTGTTTTTATTTATTGATGGGTCACTTGTCTACTCTTTATTTCTTGCATAAATAGACATTTGACTAAGGATGTGATTTGATGTTTATTTCGAATAGATATTGTTTCCATACTATTCTACCGGTTTCTGTTTCACTCAGCTATTTTACGTACATTCCAAGTACTGACGTCCACTCTGGACTGCGTCGTTTTATGATGTAGAGGCAGGTACTAGAGATCGTCAACAGGCGCTCCATTGAAGATCTGAGATTCGCAGCTAATTGGTGAGCCTCCCCTACTTCAGAGGACCCACTATTTTTATTTCATCATGCTTTAGAGTTAGATTGGATTATTTCTTTTATTTTGATTTGGATAGCCATGGATCTGTCATTGGCAACCACATATTTATTGATAGAGGCTTCACAGACGATGGTCGAGCATTGATGTTAAGATTGTGAGCTAGTTCATTCCACTAGCCTTCATTATTTATTATATTCTTTTGAGACTTTCGATGACACGTGTCCACTACTTACTTATATTTTCCGCTATTCAGTAGAGTTATTTGTTTGAATGATATGATGAAGCTAAGTGGTTCGCTTGGGGACTAGCAATAGTCCTTGAGCGCTGGCCACGCCAAGGGTACCCTCCCGGGGCATGACAGTAAGGTTTGGACTTTTCAATATTTAATTATTCTTAAAGCAATTTTACTTCTCTTTGATAACCTGATGATGCCAAACTGTAGGAAAAATACAATATTCCTGATGCTGCAAAAACTTGGGCTTTTGTAACAATTCGAATGCATCGAGAAGTCATAGAGGTAAGTTGAAGAGAACTTAGTATGACCCATATGACAATGATGAAGTTCTAATGTCAAAAACGCCTGGCCATATTCCATAATGGCAGTTTAGAGAACTCGTCAATTATTGGAAGTCTGAGAAATTCCAGGTAAAATGTAGTTCAGAATCTAAAATTTTCAGCTTATTCTTTTCCTGATATCTTCTATGATATTGTTGTTGTTGCAATATTTTATTTTTTCATTAATGTTGAACCAAATACTTTCTTTTTCAATAGATTATATGGCATTCATATCACGTAACTAACATTACTGATTCATTTATTTGCTAAAGATGTCGAAAACAAATACTAAGAATCGAAAATATCTGTTGAATCCAAACACTGTCGGCAAAAAGAGTTTTGTTGTAATCGGTAATAGATTGGTGTGGTTTCTTATTTAATATCTAGTCTTAATCAATCATTTAAGCAATTTATTATATCAATTTTCTTGTAACTAGGAAAAAGATAAGGAAACTGTATCATCTAAGGAGCTTTTTGTGGTCACAAGAACGAGAAATCCTAACCGTTTGTACAAGGCCTCCTATAAAAACACTGCTAGTAAAATTGTATGAATACTGTATATTGATAGATTTATGATGAGATTGATTATTTATTTAGCATTATATACAAGACTCTGATTGTTGGATATGCTTTGTTAGGCTGAAATGGAGGTACTTGAAGCACAAGCGAGTGAAAATGACCAGTCTGTTGATTTATTTTCAGCCGTCATGGGTCCTGAACACCCTGGACGTCTAAGACTATATGGAGCGGGGGTTACAAAGACTACTTTGAAGAACATGGTTGGCAATTCTGAACCAACTTTAAATGCGACAAATGGTGTAGTAAAACAAATGGAAGAAAGGATCCAAAAAATGGAAAAGCAAATTGAGGAACAAAAGAGAACTATGAGAAAAGAAGTTATTGCCGATGTAATTGCACAACTACAACATGCAGGATTAATTGAACCTAACATACTACAACATTGTTTGTTCCATGACAAATAGAAGCTGCTTCTGCACAAGTGGCTGAACAAGGTTAATGTTACTAATTTTCTGTTTTGACTGTTTCTTCTTCTTCTTCTTCTTGGAACATTGTTTCTTTATTGGTTGCGACTCTATGTTCTTCTTATTTATTTTTCTATTGTGATGCCTGATGTCGTTGCTAAGAGATTCCTTGATGTTAATGTCAGCTTTTAAGTTTCTTTGCCATGTGACCAATACATACACCTAGCTTGACTCTTGTTTATCTGTAAAAGGAGTATGGCACTAGCGATATGTATATCTTGGGGCTGATTGTTAGCCATATTCCATGCTATGTATTTACACCCTGTTCATATGATTCTACTGATATTGATTGTTCTAGATACCTATTGTACTTAGTTGTTGGGTTGTCTATGGTTATCCTAGATGCCTGTAAGTTGTTCTGGACAGTTATGTACTTGTTTATGGTAGACATGATCGATATTGCTTCTATTGATACATATACCTACTTGGCCACTTGTATACCTGCTGGGTTGTCTGGTACTAGGGGAAACGTGCTACATTCTAGGAAAGTAATTATCGATTGTGCTCTTGACTATGCACCGTGCCTCTACTGTTATGATGTATTATTATACTGGAGCCTTAGTTGTTAGTGACAGGGTTGTAATCTTGATTATAGAATGGAGTGGATATATGATAGTTAGATGGAGATTTTTATTGAAAGGTGAAAATATTGTTCAATGAGTATTTTGATAATTTAACTTGTAACTTCTTTGTTCCCAGTTTTAAAATAATATAATTAGACAAATATATATATAAATATATTCTTATCACACAATAAAAAAAAGATATGGCTGAACAATCATAGAGATCAATCGTATGAACAATGTAGATGCTGAATCCTATTAAGGATGAAGAATTTCCAATTGTCCAAAAGAAGTCGTGTTCCATTCCATGAGCTTAACTTTCAATAATTTGAGTTTCTTAGCAAAAGATGAAATCTAGTCTGCCAATAGTGTTGAAAGAATTCCATAATGCTGATTCTTATCTCATGTTTTTTTATGGCCTTTCTAGAGCATATGCCGTTATAGAAACTTCCTAGATTTTTTTAGATGTGTTGTGGACCATGCAAACTGATTTAGCACAAATGTATGCTTTAGATCAGATCAATTATGAAGTAAAATTTACATTTATTTTCCTTAGATCATTGGTGAAGTGAGTGTCTAGGTGATGAACAAATGTAAAAATGAAAAAGAGAAAAACAGTAGAGGAAAGCCACAACTGCCATCCCATTGGCAAGGTGAAAGAATGACAATTTGAAAAAGGGGAGTGGGGCAGTTCTTTCTTCTTTTTTACAGAGAATCTATAAATTGGATTTACTATATATTGTGATTATGTATTTCTTGCTTGGGTGGATGCTTGGTTGACTTGTGAACAAAATTTAGCACCCCTAACCATGTGTTTCATCTTGAAATTGAATTTGGCTGTCGGAATTGTAATAAGCATGATTGTTAGCTTTTCACTTGAATAATGAAACAAATAGAATATTCTTTTGGGATTGAACTTGTTTTTGTTGACTGTTGGTAATGGCAGCCAAATTCTTCAACTTGGCCTATCATCCCTTTGCTCAATTTGATAATATTTTTTTAGACAATTAAGTGATATTTCTGGTGTTACTTTAGCCTCTCTATCTTTCTGTTAGGGTTATTAGAAATGAATTGCCGGTTTGCAACCATTTATTGTATGTAGGTGATGGATTTAAGAAGGGGATGAAAGTGTTGCGTGATGGAATATTGAAGACGGGGATGGATGAAACTGTTGCGTGTTGATGACTTCACCTAGACATTGTGCTTTGCTAGCTAGGAACTGAATTGGGTTTCTTCTCACTTTAACAATTTTCCAAAAATCCTTTATTTTTGAAGATTGAAAACAATGTGTTGCACGTATTTTCACCTTTTTGTAATAGTCAAAACATACTTATGTACATGTGTTTTGCTTTTATCGCTATTAGCAACACTATAGATCGATCTTGTTGAATTATTATTTTAGTAATGTAAAGTTTTTTCTCATGATCAATTTCTGCATTTTCTATTATAAAATTATTGTGACAACTCAATATTACGGGCATTAGTAACAATTGTGGCAATAAGAGTATCTATGGCTATGATTATTCCAACTGAGTTTACAGATTGTGCTGCCACGATTACAAATCGTGGCAATAATAGTATCTATGGCGACAATTAATCCAACTGAGTTTATAGGTTCTACTGCGACGGTTATAACAACTGTTTTATAAGTCCTATTGTGATGGTTTATAACTATTCTAATATAGTTTAAACCGTTGCGAATTTCCTATAACAAAAACCGTAGCAATAGGGTATCTATTGCTACAGTTAAAAGAACCGTAGATATAAAATTCATTGTGAGGGTTGTTAACCGTACCAATATAGTACCAACCGTAGCCAATTAATTCTAGAGAAAACCGTCGCCAGAGATACCCTTATTATGATGGTTAAAATAATCGTTGGCAATAACCGTGGCAATAGATCTATTGCTACGCAATCAGTTGTGGCGCCCATCTAAACCGTGGGCATAGGGTATGGCGACGGGTTTGTAGCCTATAGGGATGGTATTTGAAATGTTGCAATAGATCAAATTTCTAGTAGTGCCTATGCCTAGTTACCATTTATTTGGTATTCATACTACACTTTTACACCATGCATATAGTATAACTTATCGCCGTTCATTTGGGATTTTGTATAGAGTAGCTTGGACTTCGGAGACTGGGGCAAGTTCTTGGCACTTAGAGTTATTGATTTCTACCTATCTGGGATAGGTTAGTCTTTATGTTGTATTCAAAGACAGCCTGTACTTATTTTATTTCTTCTAAAAGCCTTGTACTCTTATTTTGGTTAGATGCTTGATTACTGACTGATGTCAGATCTTCGGAGGGATGTTGTTTTATATTCAAATTTCTTTTGATTATTATTGTCTTCTTCTTGTTCTTTTTCTTATCTCCAACTTGATAGCCCATTCCTTCTAGTTCTGGGGTATGTGTTTGGCTTACCTACTGGTGGGTCTTTGTAGGTGCAACCATGATCTGAGAAATCAGGCCATGGAAAAATAGAAGGATCAAGAACTGACTAATTAAAGAAGTAAGAGATAATGGTCAAAGATACTCCTAAGTATTATTTCTTTTATGATTTTCCTACTCGCAGCGCAAATTGAATCACAACTAAAGAGAATAAAGTAAAGCAAAAGCAACTACGACATTTCATAGGAAATCCCAAAACGTGGAGTCATGAATATAAGAGCATCCAAAGTACTACGAAAGAGTGAATACAACTATCCAAATAAAAATCAAGGTTGTCTGAATAGGAAATACATAGTCTAAACAAAAGTCAACAAAGGAAGTCTCAAAGAAACAACGACGACTTGAAGTCTAAGCCTCACCGGCTGGATCTAGTAATGAAGAAGGTCTCTGATGGAATAGAGTCAACTACTCTTTAGGGTCCCTGTGCTTGATCTGCAAGGAGGAAATAAAGTAGGGGTGAGCACACCAAAATGTACCTAATAGGTTCAACTGACTGGGTATGAGAAATTGAATAAGCATGTAATAACTAATAATCTCTACCACCTGCATTATCACAAGGTTAGTACAAAATATATACATAAATAAGAACAAATAAGGATAGTAAATGCAGCCATTTATGCATTGCATATGAGATGTATGAATGCAATGGTATTTCAGGTTACGTATGAGGTGGAATCACGATCATCGCAGGGCCGATGTACACATCTATCGAGCCGAAGATGCTAGATAGAACTAGGGGGCATTGCACGCCATGTACTCAAATATCTCAAGGAATTACATACCATAAACTGAAGTATCTCGAGGCATCACAGGCCTCATACTGAAGTATCTCAAGGTGTCGCTAGTCTTATACTGTAATGTCTCAAGTATCAGAATGTCTCAGGTGGTACATATGCAATATGAGATGTGTGCATGCCAATGCCACAATACAACTATATATAAGAAATATAATATGATAAGTGATAAGCATAATAGCCATAACATCCAAAAGGCTATGCCAAATGCATCAACTAGTACCACAATGTAATCAATAAGTCTCATATCACCACTCTCTCATCAATAATCAATATGTCAATGTAACCGGACTCTGCAAGTCCAAAATATCGAATATATCACAAATATCATCAATTTGCCACATAACTCTCCAAATGGGACACAAGTCTTATATTATCACAATAATATCTAACATATCTCAATTCTCAATATTCCATCTCAATTTATCAATAGGATCACAATTTACTCAAGTTCGGCATAATTGGTATCACATTTCAACCAAAATTCTATCATATCGGCTCATTTCTCCATGAATCAATCTAGAACTTACAATTATTGCATGAACATATCCAATAACTCAAATCCAGTCCCATAAAGGTTAGCTGAACCTACTTGGATGCTGAAATCACAATTGAACAAGCTTTCATCAACTCAAGCCTCCAAAGCATCACCGAAATGATCAACCATATCAAAAATAGATACTATGTATTAAGAAATGAATTTTTATACCCATATTGGCATGAATTAGACTTAGGGGGAAAATGGCCAAAATTAGGGCTAAAACTCGAAGTCTCTAAATCTGAAAATTGACTCAAAATTATGATTCTACACAAGAAACGGAGTTCGTGGGTGAAAATTCCACTAAAGTCGAGTTCAAATCGAAGGAGAAATCATCAACAAAACTTTCCAAATTATAGACTTAAAATCCCCCATTTTAAAGATCTAAAATCATAAAATTCAACACAAAAGTCATGGAAATTAATCAAAATGATGATAGAAACACTTACCCAAAAGATTTCTACAAAAATCTTCATCAAAAATCTCCCTGAAAGCTTGAAATATTTGAAAATTGAGTAAAAATAGTTTTTCTCGAAATTAATACTATACAGGTGAAAAATACACTCCGCGAATGTAGGGTGGAGCCTGCGAATGCTGAGGGGAAGGCCCAAAAATGTCCTTCGAATGCCGAACAAAGCCCGCAAATGCAGAGGGTTCGGAATACTAACCTCCGCGAACGTGGGGGCCTTGTCCGTGAATACGGATAAGGAATAAACATACCCCTCGAATGCAGATCAGCAAGCGCGTATGCGGACTTGGAGGCTCACCAGATACAGATATATCAGCCATCATCAAAACTCGATACGGACCCTTAGGATTCATCTCGAATCCAAATTTCACAAACCAGACATGTATTCATACCAAAAACAGCGACCCGAACTCAACAGAGTAATTAGAATTCAATTCTGAGGTCTCCCTGACACAATTACCGATGCAACTCAGTAAGCTAGTTTAAAACTCAAAATACACAAACTTTCCTCGGCCTCCAGATATTATAATGGTAGTTTCCCCATCTGAACTACTGGAATTGTCGAAATTTTGGTTCGAACTTTTGAACTCCAAATGTTTACCAAAGTCAAACTTTGGCTCCAAAAACAACTAAAAATGTAACTTTAGATCTAAAACTTTATTTTAACTCAGAATTTAGTTTTGTAAATATTAGACCCAATTTGATGTTTCGGAGCTAATGAAATTGATGAATTTCCGATCCAACACCCAAAACTCATAATGGTAAAAAAAACTCATTTTTTCAACAATTTAATCTTCCAAAAATGCCAAAACTCATATTTTCCACTTTTAAAATACAAGATTTTAATTCCAATAATTAAATAGTTCAAAATAGGTCCAAAGCAACTTACAAAGGATAAATTAGTAATTTTTCATAGATAAGCTCAAAAATGATCAACAAGGTCATTACATCGAATTATCAAATATTTACATTTTTTGTATAATGAGTTAAATACCATGTGAAAGAAATTCTATAGGAAAATTAAGTTGTCATGTGCCTTTTTCTAAATGTATTCAAATACTCGGTCTAGTATGCTTCGAAATTTTTTTATAAATAGTGCTGATAGTTGAGATATAAAGCACCAACACCTGAAAGTACAGGTGCAAAATTTACAAAAATAATGATAGTTCAAACAAGCTTTTGACTATCATCTCCTTTGGTAATGAAATATTAATGTAAACCATTCCCCAGACTCTTGGTAACGTCGAGTAGGCTTTTTTCTTTTATTTTATGTTTGAAGACAAACATGATTCTTAGTGATGGATGATGTAATGATACTAAAGGTTCTTTCTTGAATAATATTTAAAAAATACCATTTTACCGCTCTTAATAGCTGCTCTGGGTCATGTTTGATCAATTTGTAGGTTTGGTTTTGGAGTTTTATTGAATAGTTGAGAAATTTGGGATTTTTGAGTTTTGAAGGCTTAAGTTGTTCAAAAGTAGTTTCTAGTACCAACTAGATGTGTGTGTCCTGAAATGGAATTCCATTAGTTTCCTCAGCTCCAAAATATGGAATTTAATCTAAGAGGGCTATCAGTTTCAAATTCGGGGTTGTGTCATGCATTATGGTTTTAAGTTAGATGTTTTAGTTATTTTTGATCTATCAAGATATGATATTGGTTAACATTTGGAGTTCAAATACTGGAAAAAGGGATTTCTCACTTTTTTTGAATTTAGGAGGTGGCTTTAGGCCTAGGAGGAATTTTAGTTTACTTTTTGGGAGTTTTGAGGGCGTTTTGCTCCTTTTAAGTCTTAATATAATGTAGTTGTGACTAAATGAGTTTTGGGTCAAGAGAACTTTGAATTCATATTTTAATGATTCCATTGAGTTCAAAATATCTAATTTAGTAGGATACCAAATCTGGCTTGTGTTTATGGGATTTTGAATGAATCTCAAAGGTCCTTTTGGAGATTTCAAGTCTTGCTGATTTATGATGTTTGATACCTTCTTCTCCACCTCCGCAAGGTTGTGGAGGTTTGAGTATGGAGAACTCCGCCTTCGTAGAAGCTTCAACGTGATCACGAAGGGTCAGAGTATTGACCTTCACGATCATGAAGGAGGTCTCATATTGCGATGGGTCTTGAGTACTGGCCTCTGCATTTCTGAGGCTCAAGCTGTGATCGTGGAAAGTAGTTGTCTAGTAGTCCTTTAGTTTTTTAAAATTGGAATTTTCTTCCCCATTTTCTATTTTTGATCTTTGAGAACTCTTGGGTGATGATTTGAAGGAGGTTTTCCAAGATAAATCCATTGGATAAGTGATTTTAACTTAAAATATTCATTTTTCTACTAATTATTTCATGATTTCAACTTTTCATTTTTGTAGTGGGGCCCATCCCCAAACCCTATGCATAGCGGAAGCTTTAGTGCGCCGAGCTTGCCCTTTTGTAACCTTTAATTCTATGTTTTGAACTTTAAATTTTATGGGTTCTTCTAAAAACATGAATTATTTTATAAATTGACGATTATACATTGATTTCAGATCCATTTTGAAAATAGTTTTCATCATTGATTTTCAAATATTTGAAAAAGAATTATGTATTAATGTCCAAATTTACCCCTATTATTGTAGAATGAATTTTTTGTTTGTTTCGAATTCAGTCATCAAAATTAATGAATTGAGTACCGACATTATTGTATTCTTATTGTGATTTTATATATTAATAGACTTTGTTGATCTGGAGGCACATTGAAAAGGGAAGGCTCAAGTTATGAACTAGTGATTTGATTAAATTGAGGCAAGTGGACTTCACTAAGTGAACAAAAATATTGTATTCATTATTATTTCTTACGAAGTAATGGGAATGTCATGACCCGGGGTTGGGGCCTAGATGTGACACCACGATTAGGGACCCGAGAGCCCCCAAACAAGCCTCAAGTATTCATAACCACATCATCGGTCTAAGATTAGCATACAAACACACACGATTATAGCCAAGTCCGAATTCACAAATCACATAGGGAATAAGAAATCAAAATAATAGTCATAACAAACAGATCCGACGAGAATTTACATAGTGCCCAACATTGCCTCTAGTCAAAGGAATGGGGTACAGCAAATCCCGGGCTCACCCTCAATAAAGAGAAATATCCATAAATAATAATTAATTAGATAGCCGGCTCATCCTCGGAAGACAGGACTTACCACAATACTCCAAGAATGGACTATTTGTCAATAGGCTGGTATTCAAAGTGCTCGGTCCCTAAATGGTAAAATCATGTAAGCATAGAGTATTTATTAGTACGTTTGAATGTACTAAGTATGCGGGCATGCGAATGCATATGACTTATCAACCTGTGTTTCAATGTTAGATGACAAGGGCACATAATATAGAAAGAATCACATATCAAACAAAAGGTAATATACAAGATGCCATGAAATCCATGATGCATGCAATGTGATCATGCTCCTATATAACGGGGATGGACTATAACTGACAAGTCAAACTCATGCGAGCTATTACATGAATTAGACCAATTGGGACCTCCCATCAGTAGGGAGAAGATTACTTATCAAAGGTAATCTACATCACGCCTTACGACCATGCTTTTCGGTGGATGGTCACCTTCCTTACGAGAATCACTTTTTTCGAAGGGTTTTCATAATCATAATCATATATTTATAAACGTCCCTATGTTGGCACATAGTCCAAAGAAAGGGAGAGGGACCTTGGAAATATCCCTGATGCCTCCAATGCATTGGTGTTAAGTCAACAACATCCCACATGAATACTTACATATATACATGCTTTCAAAGAGTCAATATCCATTTCAAAACATCCAATGCACATTTAGACTCAAATTCCAAATCATAAAATCATAACCATAATGCTCATGCAAGGAATAGTTCATCTACATATACACATAATGGTGAAAGCACCCATAACGCTCAAGGAGCCATAATCATTTACATACCGGTGATCACCTTTTTGTCATTACCAATGTCTTACCAAAAATCATATTATAATCATTTCATAAAACATAATTGGGTTTAACCCACTTCATAATGTACATATATCAATGCTCATGAATGTAATGCAATGCATGTTGTGAGGATAGCATGGGTAACATAGATTCGTGTTAAAATCAGCCATATAAAATTGAAATCAAGGAAATCTATAAATAAATCAACATCTAAATCATAGTAATAGTCACCCATGCATAAATAAATTTTTAAAGAGGACATGCATGATCATAATTTCATAACTCAATGTAAATCATCATAATAGTAGTCCAAAATAAATTAAAATAATAGATAAAATACAACCCATACACTGATTAGATTTAATAAAATCAAATCATAAAATTTCATATTTGAAGTAACTAAAATTCATAAAAAGAGATTGAAAGGAATTTTGGGTCTTCTTGGTTGAAAGGGGCCAAGAATCAATCCCACATACCTTGATTCGAGGAGAAAGAATTTGGCTTAAATTGACTCTAATTGAGACGTTAGCTTAATCCTTGAGAGAGGAGAATTAGGAAGAATAGAGAAGTGATCTCTAGAGGGGTAGAGTGATTTCGGTAAAAGAGTGAAGAAAGGAGGGGTTTTCAGCTAAATTAAGGGTTTAGAATAGGTAAAAAGTCATAATTCTTAATTAAAATAAATCGGAATTACATAAATACCATTAACGAAACGGACCTAAATTTGGTCTGTCAGGCTCACACAGCTCACTACACGGTCCGTGAGGTTTCACATGGACTGTGAATAGTGGCCGTGATCCCCCACTTAAAGTCTCGCAGAGGGAAAGATTTACGGAACTAAGTGGTACCACACGGACGACTTCATGGACCATCTGATGCCACACGGCCGTGACATCGACCGTGTAAAGGTACTTGAAATAATTTTTGCACGATAAAGTTATGAAAAAGTAATTTTGTATTTAGAAAAATTTCCACATAGTAAGTCACATGGAAGGGCACATGGACCGTGTGATGTCACATGGACCATGTGAACAGCCGTGTGCCTTCACTTGGCCAATTTCCCTTATGTCCCAAGTTTGTCCCAACCGTGAACTGACCTAAGTGTCACTTCCACGGGAGGCCACATGGTCTGTGTGGCTTCACACGGCCCGTGAAGGCTCCTCTGTGGAGTGATTCTTGGCAGTGCACTGGGAAGAATTTCAGGACATTTGGGCAATGCCACTAGGAAAAATCTGGGTCCTTACAGGGAATTTGGTGAAGGGTCACATCCATATGAAATGAGCCTAAGAATGAACAGAAAAGGGAACTAAAAAGGCTATGTGATAACATAAACATGTGTGATGTGTTGTGGATAATCTAAGCCACTTATTTGACTCCTTGTTGATGATGAACATGACTATATCAACACGGATTGTGATTTGATATTCGATTACTTGCATCTTCTTATTCATATTTATGAACAAGCTATACTTGCATCGATGTTATAACCCATCTTATGATAAGAAGTCCGACATCAGCAAAATACATGAGAGATATTGAGTATACAAATACCAGTGACGCATTTCGAAGTCACATGATCCTACGTCCAAAGTGGACAATATCACTAGCGGGTTAGGCCATTATTAATGGTATCAAAGCCATCTTGTGTCAACATTGTAAATGTAGGCTAGGGTTCAATCGAGTATAGGCCAATTGTGATAAGGCAAGACAAACCTCAACGCTGAGTCTAAGCAAATTCTATGCTATAGAGAAAACCTCAGCGAGGATGCTGAGCCCATAGAGGGGGTATATATACCAACTCATTTTAAGATACGAAGTCTCATATTGGCAAAACACGGAAGAGATGTTGGATATATAAGTAAGCAGGTCTTACCTCTAGGTTCAAAGCGTACAATATCACTAGTAGCTTGGGCCATTATAATCAGTTCTATTACATTGATATGCTGAAACACATCACGAGAAATAGGGGTCAGGTCACATGCTCTATGGTAGGTACTATATGATGGGTTGGGCCATATGTTCTATGGCAAGTTCTATATGAGGGGTCGTGCCACACATATTATGGTGGGTACTATATAAGTGATCGGGCCACACACTCCATAATAGGTTACATGGACAAATATGTGCCCTATAATCTCGGACTGAGATTCAATGAGTGTGCACTATTAGGACTGACATACATCATTCTTTATGTGACATTTGCTCCATATCACACTTCAACATCTACTATTGATTCTTATTGAGTGTGTACTTGAACTTTTGGTAATTTATCTAGATGGTAGATCCTCGAAGTGAGTTCGCTTGGAGAATTAACCACTAACTTTAAAACTTGTGCCTCATACTCTTGGTAACGTTGATCAAGATTCTTTCTTTTACTTTATGTTTGAGGATGAACATGATCTTTAATGGTGGATGATGTAATGATTCTCAAGATCATTTTTTAAAATTATTAGACAAAATTACCATTTTACCCATCTCAATAGTTGCTTTGCATCATGTTTGATCAATTTATGAGTTTGATTTTAGAATCCCTTTTAAAAGTTGGGAAATTTTTATGTTTTCTTTTGAAAGTTTAAGTTGTTAAAAAGTAATTTTTGGTAACACCTGAAGCTATGAGTCTCAAAATAAAATTTTATCATTGGCATCAGCTCCAAAATAAGAAATTTGATCTAGAAGAGTTGTCATTTTAAAATTTGGAGTTGTTTTGTGGATTTGAGGTATTAAGATGGAAGTTTGAGTTATTTTGAACTTAGATTTGACTTTGGGAAACATACGGAGTTTGGATACTCGAATTATGTTTTTGGTGATTCTGTTGGATTAAAGAGGTAATTTTAGGTCTAGAAAGACCTTCGAGGGCTTTTCTTTAGCTATAAGTTGATTTAGTTGCGACTAAATGAATTTTGAGTCAAAGAAATCTCATATATGTGTTCTTGAATAATGTGTATGCATGTTTTATTTAGTTGTTTGTTTTGATTACATTTTAATGATTGCAAAAGCTACAACTCTACTTGTTCTTACTTGCTAAACCAAGAGAGTAATGAATATAAAAAGAAATAAAACCACGGGGATTTGATCGACTAACCTCATTGTCTAATTAGATTGATTATTCATGTTTCGGGCATCGCTAACATTTGGTATCAATACTAAGGGTTAGTAGTGCTGAAACCCATAGATGGAACAAGTCACGGGTTGAGATTCATCTTTTTAGGGGGATCAACTACTTTGAAGATACCTAGCTTACTGATCTTGCATACTAGCACTAGAAAAGGTTACAACTATAAGGTCGTACTAAGTTATGAAATCATGGGACCACAATGCCCTATTTTTGTCTTCTATTGATTTAAACACTTTCACTTGCTAATTTGTTACTTGCATTTAGTCATTGTGTAGTTATCATTTTCTACATAAGAATCCCTTTTTTTTTAAAAAACTAATCTTGGGAATATGCTTTGCACATTTATCTTGAAGTATTTAATATAAATTTTATATTTCATTGTAAATTTTAAATGGTATATAGAGTATGAATTTCATATTTGTGTATGTGAAAAGAAGTATTAATATCTTCATATGACAAATGCTCGCTAATAAGTTCTGTGTGTATATGTATATATATATTATTGTATTTTCTCTATGTCATAAATTAAAACCAAAATCATACAAAAAGGAGTATAACTCATAAATTGAGGTAAGAAATTCTTGCAAATCGATACATATATTGAAATGCATTATGATCAACATAAATGTGATTAGATGTCACTGAACTTTTATCAACTCAAACAAATGAATATGTATAAAATTAAAAAATACGGGGGGGGGGGGGGGGGGGGGGTGAGCATATGAGTAGTACCTGAAATAAAAAATGGTGATAGCGAAGACTCGTGAATGTATGAGCAATTTATCCAAATAAAATAGTAGGAAAAACTTATTTATAATGGGATGTTTAAGGATAGTAGAAAAGACATAATTTATTATACTATAAGATGTTAAAAGCGATTAAAAATCCAATTTAATATGAAATATATAATTTCTTTAAAGGAAAAAGATAAAAAAGAATGAACAATTTATAAGTTAAATACGTAACCACAAGAGAGAAGACATACCTTAATGAAGAACTTCTGTTAAAATAAACTAAAAGTACTAATTATTCTTTAATATAAATAAATCATCACATCACATTCATTACTTGAAAAATAGTGGATATGCTCCACAAAATGGGTTTAACGTCTAATAAGAAGTCAAATAGTCAAGTGAACAATCAATTGTCATTGTGGATAATTAGTATATCTTCATTTGATCAATCAAAATTTAATATCTCATTTATATGCATTAATAAACCAAACATTATGTGAATTTTGTTTGGGTGAAAAAATAATCACAGATTTCCAACGGAAATTAGGTTATATATATTCTATTACATTGGTAGCGGAAGAGGTTAGCTAATTAATTAGTATAAAGAGTAACGTAAATTATTGCCGTAACTAAAGAATGTACCATGAATAATGTTTGCAATCATAATTACTAATAATTAAAGGGATTTAAAATATCATAACTAAGAAATCATAATGCAGTTTAAAATTACTGTTTGATAATACAATAATAATATATTAATGGTATTATTGTAGTAACTCAACTTTATAAGGTTATTTTGGTATTTCAACTTTCAAATTTTTTGTTCCCACTTTTAGTTATATATGATAATCCGACTAAGAGTAGAAATACATATGATCAAGCTAAGTATGATCCATATTCCTCATGAATTTGACCCTAACCTTGGTTAGGTTCAATATTTGAACAACTATCGCTTTACACTATTTAAGGGAGGTGTAATTTGGGTGTATCAATCCACGGTCCATAAACTAATCTACAGACTATGTCATGATGTTTTGGCACTCTAATAAGAGTATTTCTTATTCAAACACTCAGTCTTTATGCACTAAACTCCCCTAAACGCATCAACTATCATTAAAAGGCTAAGGCTAGGGTTCCAAGGCTTCCAAGCAAGTTCTTCTTTCAAAGCTTAAATGAGGGTTTCCTATCACTCTCATGTCTAAATTTTTTTATTTCTCAAGAATTATTTAAAATTGTTTGAAGTAAAGCTAGGATTTTTTTTTATGAAATTATGATCTCTCGTCATTAATTCACATTTTCATTATTAGTTTGTCACGCCCCGGGAGGGTACCCAAGACGTGGCCGACACCTAGAGACTATTGCTAGTCCCCAAGCGAACCACTTGACCTCATCATATCCATTCAATCCAATAACTCTACAGATAAGTGGAAGTAAACGAAAGTAAATGAGATCATCTCATCTAATGTCTCGAATAATAATAGATTAATAAAAAAAGGCTAGTAGGGAGAACTAGCTCACAATCTCAACATCAACGTATGACTATCATCTATGAAGCCTCTATCACTAATCAAGTGGTGCCAATGACAAATCCATAGCTACAGAAATCAAAATATAAGACTAGTCTAGTCTAACTCAAAAACATGATGAAATAAAGGTAGTGAACCCTCCGGAGTAGGGGAGGCTCACCAATCAGCTGAATGTCTCGGATCCTCAATGGTGCACCTGTTGACGATCTCTAATCCCTGTATCTGCATCATAAAATGATTTAGTGCTGAGTGGTGTTAGTACGTGGAAAGTACGGTATGTAAAATAGCTGAATGAAACAGAAACAGGTAGAATAATGTTGAACAACGTCAACTCAAAAATATTAAACAATCAACATGTCAATTGTCTATCAAAATCAAGAATAAAGAGTATACAAGTGACCCATCAACCAATCAATCGCATCAATCAAATTAGACTCGTCTCAACGGAACTCATCTTATCAGGTCTCATCTCATCTCGACTCAGAGTACTCAAGGTAGGAACTTTCTGGGAGTTTCTCTTATCTAAAAGGTATCACTAATAAGCCAGTTAATGTAGAACATCCCGCTGGTGTTGCCACGACCGTTCCATACTTGCTAGGTAGGGAATGAATCAAATCCACTAAAGGAAACTGCAATCAACTAAGTCCTCTATTGCTTTCAGGGACTTCTAATCAAGGGGGGACCACAGTATAATGTGATAGATCTATGCCTCACCTACGTTTGGTGACATAGTTTGATGAGGGCAAGTCGGACTAACTCTTACTCTTTCGGTGCTCGATACTCCTCCCATGACTCAATGCTCATGATACAATCAATCCAATCAAACCATAGGGACTTTTAACCCTACCATCAATAAATCTCATCGGGACTTTAACCCTTTCATCAATCAATCGTAAAGGGATTTTAGCCTTCTCATCAAGGAACAATTCTATCAACGACTCAATATTTAGAACAATTGTAAGGGAATAATCAAATAGAAAAATCAATGGAGCTCATTTATGGGGACTCAGAGGACTATCAAGTTCTATCAACTCATCATCATTCTCTCATCACAATCATAATCAACATCCTCCATTCAAAGCTCTAGACTTAATTCTTAAGTTCACTCGTGTATTCTTTCAAAATAGTGATCTGGGGTTATGCAATTTTTTCATGAAAAAGTTCAATTCAAGGAAACAAGTTTATGATGATCATCAACATGCGGACGTACATAAAAATAGACATAATTTATAAGAAGATATTCAAGAATCAATTTTAGAACATGTATGGGGACTATGAACACTCAACTCCTCTATGAGCATTTATGGGGCACATGAGAGGACAATCTCATGCTTCTAGTTTAGCCTTACATACCTGGGATGAAGCTATCAACAATCACATTCAAGAATTCCTCTTGATTTACTCAATCTTAAGCTTTTCTCGTGCTTCCTCAAGCCCTAGTCTTGTTTGACTATAAGAAAAAAGACTTATAATGGGGGTTTACACTCTTTTTACATCAAAAAGACCTAATTAGATCGTGTATTGAGTTTAGAAGGGGTTGGGAATTTACCAGAATGCCCCTCATAAAATTTAAAAATATTTCAGCTTCAGAATAACCTAGTCTGCAATGCAGATTGGTCACACACAGTGTATTTTTCTTTGAAAAGTTTTTGAACGAGTTTTCACGATCCCGTAAATTTTTTTTGAAAAAAGTTTAAGTATGGGTCCGCTATAGAGGCGTGATGTGCCTCCGTCGCGCACCAACACTATTTTTATTTTTGGGTCAAAAAATTATCTTTTGATCCGGTCATTCTAAAAATAGATCAAGACCTTTTTCCCATTCAATTTTTCATGCTAATCATAAATCCAGTCTCGGATTTTCCATACGAGCATTGGAAGATGCGTTATGCGCATACCCTTCCTCTAGGGGTATTTTGATAATTTTATCGGGCTTTGCATTACCTCTCCCCCTGGAATCATTGGTCCTCGAATGATGAGTAAAGGTGGATGTCAAGGCAGGAATAGACTCAAGACTCATCTCAACACTCACCTCAACCAATCAAACTCTCGACTCCTCCTTAACCTTAATCAATTCTACTCGAACTCAAGAATAAACAATCAACTGAAGAATAGATCAATCAATTTAGTCATGGGTAAGAAACTTACCTTTGACGTTCTCATCATTTGACACAAATAGGTGCGGATATTTGGCCTTCATCTCTTACTCAACTTCCCATGTGGTTTCCTCAATGAATTGATTTCTCTACAGAACCTTGACTGAGGCTATCTCTTTGTTTCTCAACTTACGAATCTGACGATCAAGGATTTGGACCGGAACCTCTTCGTAGGAGAAGCTATCCTTCACTCCGATGCTATCAACATAGATAACCAAGGTAGGATACCCCAAGCACTTCTTCAACATCGACACATGGAATACCGGATGAATTCCATCTAACTTGGAAGGAAACTCTAACTCATAAGCAACCTTCCCAATCCTCTTCACAATCTGATATGGTCCTACATAGCATGGACTCAACTTTCCCTTCTTCCCAAATCTCATGACACCCTTCATAGGTGACACTATTAAGTACACCTAATCATTCACCTCGAACTCTAAGTCTCTTCTCTAAAAGATCTTTCAATTGTTCTTTCAACTCTTTCAACTTACCGGGGGCCATCCTATAAGGTGGAATTGAGATACGTTGGGCATCGAGAAGAACACCAATCCTAAAGTCAATCTCCCTATCAGGAGGGACTCCAGGCAAATCCTCAAGAAACACTTTAAGTAACTCATTGACAATCGAGACTGACTTAAGAGTAAGAGACTCAGCGTCACCAGATTTAAATCGCACAAGGTGATAGATACAACCTTTAGAAAACATCTTTCTGGCTCTAAGGTATGAGATAAACTTTCCCCTAGGTGCAATAGAATTACGCTTCCACTCAAGAACTGGTACATTCAAAAATTGGAACTTAACGGTTCGGGATCTACAATTAATGGAGGCACAACAGGTGTGAAGCCAATCCATTCCAATGATCAAATCAAAATCAACCATCTACAATTCAACCAAATCAACAAGAGTATCCCTATGAGGAATGGACATTACACAAGCTCTATAGATTCTCTCAGCTCGAATAGACTCACCCACTGGAGTAGAAACATCAAAGGGTTCAAGAAGACTCTGAGGGGTTCTATAAAAATATATCGGTTACATAAGGAGTTACAAATGACAATGTGGCACCAGGATCCATCAAAACATAACAATAAAAAGTAAAGACTCGAATCATACCTGTAACAACATTTGTGGAGTTCTCCTGATCTTGGCGACTACCCATGTCGTACAAATGGTTTGTTGCTCCACTTGCATCTAAGGTAGTGCCCTTCTGGTTCGCTCTAGCTGGAGGGGCTAGTGTAGAAGATCGAGCCTGGTTAGCACACTTTGGATAGTCTCTCTTGTAGTGACCCGCTTGGCCACATTTGTAGCATATGTTATCCCTTTCACAACATCTCCCCAAGTGCAATTTGCCACACTTACCACACTGTGGTTTACCCTGTGAACCTTAAGCCACACTAGCTTGTGACTGAGATCCTTTTCCAAAATTCTGAGACCTCTAATCATTCCTACCTCTAGGCATGGGTGTACTAGCAAATGATAGTGCTGGAAATCAATTACCATTCCTTTTCCTTCCAACCTCATGGCTGGATGTCTTAGCCTTCTCATTTGTGAACTCTTCTCTATCATGTTGCCTCTCCTCATCATCTTGTTGCATAAACGTCATCAATCTCCCAATATCCATATCACTCACAAGCATTGCTCCCCTCCCATCTCTCTTTCGCCCTCTGTTCAACCCATCCACATACATCCCCATTATTCCCCTCATATCAGCAACTACATTTGGATCATAGCGAGATAGTTGGGTGAACTTCAACCCATACTCTTGCACAGTCATAGAGCCTTGTTTCAGATTTAAAAACTCTCTCACTTTAGCCTCTCTTCGTTCTTTTGGGAAGAAGCGTCCCAAGAAGGCTTCTTCAAACATTGCCCAAGTCAACAATGGAGCATCATCTCCTCTACCTTTCTTCCATTGGTCGAACCATAGTCTAGCCACACCCTTGAGTTGGCAAGCAGCCAGTTCAACCCTATCAGCATAAGCCACATGCATAACTTGGAACACCTTCTAAAGTTCCTCCACATAGTTCTCTGGATATTTAGTAGATGCAGACCCTGTGAACACAGGCGGATTCATCCTCAAGAATTCCTGGACTCTAGAGGTGTCATGGGAATCCTGTCTACCCACTCCTTGTCTCGCAGCAGGTGCTGTGATAGCCTGGGCTAGAGTTTGAATAGCCTGGCATAGCTCAGCATTGGAGACCTCATCTTGCGGGGGCTGCTCAACTAGGAAGGCTTGGTCCGCAGGCTTTTTGTGTCCTTGAGGCTCAGGTGGGTTAACATTTTGCCTGACAGGACGTCCCCTACCTCTGATGGCTCTTCTGGGAGGCATGATCACAACTCTGCAACGCATATAGCACGAATTAGAGAAGGACTTTTCATAGAGTATAACTCTACCGCACGATTTAGAAAATGAAAGAAGTGAAACACTTCCTAAATGTCCTATAGCCTCCGAATTATGGATGTGGATCCCTTAACACCAATAATAAGTACTCTACTAGACACGACTTCATAGACTTTCTAGGACTCTTGAACTCTATGCTTTGATACCATGTTTGTCATGCCTTGGGAGGGTAACCAAGACGTGGCCGGCACCTAGAGACTATTGTTAGTCCCGAAGCGAACCATTTGGCCTCATCACATCCATTCAATCCAATAAATCTACAGATCAGCGGAAGTAAACAAAAGTGAATGGGCATCTAATGTCTCAAATAAGAACAGATTAATAGTAAAGGCTAGTAGGAAGCACTAGCTCACAATTTCAACATCAATGTCTGAGTATCATCTATGAAGCCTCTATCACTAATCAAGTGGTTCCAATGACAGGCCTATGGATACCGAAATTAAAATACAAGACTAGTCTAATCTAACTCAAAAGCAACAACAACAACATACCCAGTTGAATCCCACAAGTGGGGCCTGGGATGGTAGAAATGTACACAGACCTTCCCACTACCTCGTATTTACATAGAAGTAGAGAGGTTGTTTCCTGGGAACCCTCGACCCAACCATAAGCAGAATAAACTGGATATTGCAAAGGGAAGAAAAGGGAATAGAAGGAGAAATAGAACTAGAAATTGAAATAAAAACAGTGACTATTTATGAAAAGCACATGTCAATATGTAAACACGATAAATGCAACAGACATACGACAGATCATGACATCAATCACGCCAACCCCTGCTACCTCACTACACCTCGAGATCACCCATCCACCTAACCCTACCAACTAATCTGCTTGTTACTCTAATTTGCGACCTCCACTCCTTCCTATCAAAGGTAATGTCCTTGGTTAGATCTAGACTCTCCATATCTTGTCAGATCACCTTCCCCCAATACTTCATCGGTCTACCTCTACCTTTTCATGTAGCTCCATAAACCAACGTCTTACACCTCCTAACAGGCATATCGGTACTCCCTCTACGCACATGTCTAAACCATCAGTCTCGCTTTCCTCATCTTATCAACCACCGATGCCACCTCCAGCTTCTCCCGAATGATCTCATTCTTAATCTTATCCCTCCTTGTGTGACTACACATCCATCTTAACATCCTCATCTCTGCGACATGCATCTTCTAAACATGTGCATTATTTATTGGCCAACACTCCACCCCATACAACAAATATGGTCTAACCACTATTCTGTAAATCTTACATTTGAGTTTAGGTGGTATCTTCTTGTCACACAACACTCCCGAGGCAAGCCTCCATTTAGTCCAAGCTTCCCCAACACGATGTGTGACATCATCGTCGATATCACCATTACTCTGGATCATAAACCCTGGATATTTCAAGTTTTCCCTCTTGGGGATAGGTTGAGTGGCAAGCTTCAAATCAATGTCTGCTTCATCCCTCGCAACACTAAATTTGCACACCATGTATTCTCTTTTGGACCTGCTCAGTTTGAACCTTTGGACTCCAAGGTGTGTCTCCAAGCCTCCAACCTATCATTAAGTCTAGCCCGAGTCTCATCAATCAGTACTATGTCATCTGCAAATAGCATACACCATGGAACCTCCTCCTGGATAGATCGCGTTAGCTCATCCAATCACTAGGGCAAACAGGTTAAGGCTCAACATAGATCCTTGATGGAGTCACATCTCAATAGGAAAATACTCTGAATCTCCTCCCACCGTTCTTACCTGAGTCTTGGCTCTGCCGTACATATCCTTAATTGCCCTAATATATGCCATTGGGAAACCGTTCACCTCTAGACACCTCCATAAGACATCCCTTGGAACTTTGTCATAGGACTTCTTGAGATCAATGAACACCATATGAAGGTCCTTTTTTCTTTCCCTATACTTTTCCACTAATCTCCGGAAAATATGAATTGCTTCAGTAGTCGACTGCCCTAGCATGAATCAAAACCGATTTTCAAAAATAGACACTACTCTTCTCACCCCTCATCTCCACCACTCTCTCCCAAACCTTCATAGTGTGACTTAACAACTTGATACCTCTGTAACTGTTACGGTTTTGAATATCCCCTTTGATCCTGTACAATGGCACCATCGTACTCCTCCTCCATTCATCAGGCATCTTGGCAGTCTTCATAATAGCATTGAACAGTCTAGTCAACCACTCTATGCCATCCTTGACCATGTTCTTCCAAAAATTTTCCAGAATCTCATCTGGTCCGATCGCCCTCCCTCTCTTCATCCTACTAATAGCCCTTCTAACCTCCTCAACTCTAAACTGCCTGCAATAACCAAAGTCACAATGACTTTCACAGTGTGCCAACTCACCCAACTCAATATTTCTATCTCCTTTTTCATTTATGAGTTTATGAAAGAAGCTTGCCACCTTAATTTAATGGAGGTGTCATCCACCAACACCTCACCCTCTTATCCTTGATACACTTCACTTGGTCCAAGACACAAGCTTTCCTTTCTCTCATTTTAGTAAGCCTATACAATTTCTTGTCCCTTCCTTTATCACTTAGCTCCTTATACAAGTGCTCAAATGTTGCTGTCTTAACACTCATCACCGCTATCTTTGCTTCTGACTTAGCTGACCTATAAACCTCCATAAGCGTTAGCTTTTCATCTTCATCCTTATACTCCAACCACTTTGTGTAAGCAACCTTCTTATCTTTCACTTTAGCCTGAACTTCCTCATTCCACCACCAGTCACCCTGGCATTCACCAAAGGCCCCTCTTGAAACCCCTAGTACATCAGTAGCTACTTTTCTAATGCAACCAGCAGTAGTGTCCCACATATTGTTCACATTTCCACCACTACTCCAAGCTTCTAAGTCTCTCAACCTTTCATCCATCTTTCGAGAAAGGGAAGGATTAAGGCATCCCCATTTAATCCTCGGTTGGGCATAAATAACCTTCTTCTTCTTTCCTCTCTTGATCTCTAAATCCATCACTAGAAGCCTATATTGAGTGGAAATGTTTTCACTCGAAATAGCCTAGCAATCCTTATATAGACTTCTATCACCCTTCCGAAGAAGCAAGTAATCTATCTGAGTCTTAGCTACCGTACTACAGAATGTGATTAAGTAGTTTTCCTTTTTAAGGAAACATGAGTTAGCAATAAATAACTCGAAGGCTTTAGCAAAATCCAAGAGAGATGTCCCGTCTCCATTTCTATCCCCAAAACCAAAGCCTCTGTGAACATCTTCAAACCCGCTAGTGGTTGCCCCGATATGCCCATTGAAGTCACCTCCAATGAAGATTTTTTCTCTCTCCGGTATGCCTCGCACAACCTCATCCAAATCTTCCCAAAAGGCTATGCCTCGCACAACCTCATCCAAATCTTCCCAAAAGTGCCTTTTGATTTCCTCATCTAGGCCTACTTGGGGCGCATAAACACTAACTACGTTCATGACGTGCCTACCAACCACGATTTTGATGAACAACATCCTATCATTAACCCTCCTAACCTCAACTACATAATCCCTAAGGTCCTCGTCTACTAAGATACCTACACCATTTCTATCCCTAAACCACCTGAATACCACAACTTAAGCCCATCCATGTCCCAAGCTTTGGTACCTACCCATCTAGCCTCCTGAACACACGTTATATTAATATGTCTCCTTTTAAGACATTTTACTAGCTCTATGGATTTCCCTATTAGTGATCCTATATTCTATGACACTATCCTTAACTTACATAAGCCCGTGACCCTCTCACCACCTCTACCCCTTTACCCTGCCCCCAACCCCAACCGACGTCATGACCCTGGTCTATAATTCGATCTTGACGTCACTAACTTAAAGTAATAGACTACTCAGTTACCAAGATCAGGAAGCGCTCTAGTGGAGAAGTATACACAATATGCGGTAAACAACTAACTAAACACAATATAAAACAAGAGAAAGTAACCCACTATTCTAAGTAAGAATAAAGGCCACGCACACTGCAACACAATGATATAAAAAAAATACAAATAAGGTATGCGAATCGAATAACAAACTATATAGAAAAACAATCAGGAAAACAACGAGCACCCTAAAAAGACTCCATAACAAATAACTTCTACACTAATCTAAACAAGTGAAGGAATAGTCAAACAAATTAAGAAGTATAGAAAACTAAATATTCCAACATATAATAACACGCAAGAAACATTAAGCATGAAATATAAGATGCCAAGAAGTAGTGAAACAGAGAGCAATGTCAGCTATTCAGACTGGAAGTACTGCCGAAAGGAGAATTTGAACAAGAGTTTGAACAAAGAAGAGAAGGGGAAAGTGGAGGACTGAGTACTCTAACCCAAAAATTAATGGTTGAACAGTGCCTGACCAGAAACTGGTTTTGGATCGCTATCTGTCATCACCAGAATAAAGAGTTGCATGAATCTTGAAATCTTGAAACCTGTCGCCATTAAGATGTCTCCAAGGTCTGGTTTAGACCTAATGATCTTTGAAAAGAGTCATTGCAGAAGCGATTTCTCGCTAGCAAAAATGACTGGATGCTGCCAAAAAGTGTTGGAAGCCGCCGGAAATTGGTAGATCTATGTCAGATCTTGACAGATCAGAAGAACAAAGAGAAGAAGTTAATCGGCGTCCGGCGAAAGTCATCGGAGTAGTTTCGGCACAGTTTGTCAGAGCAGTTCGTCGACGAAATTTGTTGGTGAAGTTCGTTGGAGATACGTAAGTAGATTTCACCGGAGAAGAGATCACCGGGAGCTTTCTACTTCGATTGTATTCCGGTAGAGAAAACAGAGACGATAACCGATGCGGCGGTGAAGTAAGTAATCTTGACAAGTGAAAGTCACAAATTGAAGATTTGAAATCCCCACTGTTGTAGGGGAGGCTTACCAATCAGCTAAATGTCTCAGATCCCCAACGGTGCGCCTGTTGACGGTCTCTAATACCTGTATCTACATCATAAAACAATGTAGCACCGGGTGGTGTCAATACGTGGAATGTACGGTATGTATAATAGCTAAATGAAATAGGTAGAATAATGTGGAACAACATTAGTTTAGAAATTATAAACAATCAACATGTTAATTATCTATCAAAAGCAAGAATAAAGAGTAGACAAGTGACCCATCAACCAATCAACCTCATCAATCAAATCAGAATCGTCTCAAGGGAACTCATCTCATCACGTCTCATCTCATCTAGACTCAGAGTACTCAAGGTAGGATCTTTCTAGGAGTTTCTCTTATCCGACAATAATTACTTATGAGCCAGTGTTGTACAACATCCTGCCGGTATTGCCACGGCCATTCCATACTTGCCAGGTAGGGAACAAATCGAATCCACTAAGGGAAACTGCAATCAACTAAGTCCTTTATTGCTTTCAGGGATATCTAATCAAGAGGGAACCACAATATAATGTGATGGATCTATGCCTCTCCTACATTTGGCGACATAGTTTAACGAGTGCAAGTCTGACTAACTCTTACTCTTTCAGTGCTCGATACTCCTCCCATGACTCAATGCTCATAAGACAATCAATCCAATAAAACCAATCAAATCATAGGGACTTTTAACCCTATCATCAATCAATCTCATAGGGACTTTAACCCTTTCATTAATCAATCTCATAGGGTCTCATTAAGGATTTTTTCAATCAACGACTAAAGATTTAGAATAATCGTAAGAGAACAATCGATTGGACAAATTAGTGGAATTCATTTATAGATACTCAGAGGATTATCAAGTTCTATCAACTCATCATCATTCTCTCATACAATCATAATCACAATCGACATCCTCCAATCAAGGCTCTAGACTCAATTCTTAAGTTCTCGTGTATGCTTTCAAAATAGTCATGTAGGGTTATGCAATTTTTCATGAAAATATACAACTCAAGGAAACAAGTTAATGATGATCATCAACATATGGAAGTACATGAAATAAACATAATTTATAAGAAGATATTCAAGAATCAATTTAAGAACATATATGGGGACTCATGAACACAACTCCTCTATGACCATCTATAGGGCACATGAGAGGACAATCTCATGCTTCTAGTTTAGCCTTACATACCTGGGATGAATATATCAATAATCACCTTCAAGAATTCCTCTTGTATTCCTCAATCTCAAGCTCTTCTCCTCCTTCCTCAAGCCCTAGTCTTGTTAGATTATTAGAAAAAGACTTAGAATGGGGTTTTAGACCTGTTTTACGTCAAAATGGCCTAATTAGATCGTGTATTGAGTTTAGGAGGGGTTGGAAATTCATCAGAATGCTCCTCACAAAATTTAGAAAATTTTTAGCTTGGAATTAACCAAGTCCGCGACGTGGACTGGTCGTGTATAGTATATTTTTCTTCAAAAAGTTTCAGAACGCGTTTTTCCAATCCTGTCGAAAATTTTTGAAAAACAATATAAGTGTGGATACATTACAGAGGTGCAACGGGCCTCCGTCGCGCACTGACACTGTTTCAGTTTTCAGGTCAAAAAATTATCTTTTGATCTTGTCGTTCTAAAAATTGACCGAGACCATTTTCCCACTCAATTGTTCGTGTTGATCACAAATCCAATCTCAAATTTGCCATACGAGCATTGGAAGATGTGCTACGCGCATACTCCTCCTCTAGGAATATTTTGGTAATTTTACTGGGCGTGACATCTTTTTAGCCTTAGAATCTTATTACACCAATTTAGCGTGGTTCATTGAATATCTATGGCTTTTAAACATGAAAACTAGAATGATATCAATTTCAACCTCAAATGACTTATCTTATGGTATGATATTTGATCTTAGTGTCACATATGATTCAATAAATAGATGAGTTTTCTACCTATGAGCATTATATGTATATATGTCATATTTGGCAAGGACTATTTAGTATTGAGAGGACACGTGTTTAGAAAATCCAAGTCCCATAATTATGACCACAATAGATTAGAGTATACCGCTTTGTCAATAACTCCAAATGACTTTGCCAGGCACATTTTAGAGGATCTATACAAATATGATATGGTTCTATATCCTGGTAAGGTATAGAGCATCTGGTCCAACTAAAATTATAAATTGGGCATCACGAGCTCACGATGTCGGTTATAAGAAATTCTTCAATTTATGCACCTTTTTACCATATGTTCTTAATTGTGTATGGTTCAGTTCATTTCAAGTATGTCATTTTATGAAGGTGATTATTCAAGGCTACTGATTTAAATTCATCTTGACATTTATATGGTTTTAAAAGGCTTTAAGGTGACGCTTATGCATGCACATCCAGTTGTTTCTTTTCAGTTCCTCTATTTTGATTATGATTTTTCAAGTCTTTTTTTGTTATTCCTCCATATATCATTTTACATAAGTATGTTAGTGTTCTATATTTCATATATACTCAGTACATATTCATGTATTAATGCATACTTTTTCTGCATTGCTTCCTTTTATGATGTAGATTTCGACCCCCATTTCTATACCCGTGGCTAGTGTGGTTGCCATTTTTCTAGTCAGGTATTGGTGAGTCCTTGTTTTTGGAACTTCATAGATTCGGTATTAGACTTCTTTTATCGTTGGTCGTTTGACCTTGATGGTAGCTGCAGGCCATGTCCTGGCAGAATTATTCCTCCATTCTATTCAGTAGAGGTTTAATTCAGACATAAAAATTGTAGCCTCATGGATCTTTTGACTTTCATAGTTCAACTTTTTGTTAAACATGTGTTCTAGCATTCCCTTAGTTTTCATATAGTATGTTTAATATTTATGCGAAGGATTAGCTTGAGATCGCTTGTGGTTCCAAATATCGTGTCTCAACTAGGATGTAGTTGATCTGAAATGGTATGGAAAATTTCAGTCAATTTCTTGAAGTGAAAAATACCATAAGATGATATAGAAATTTTCCTATTTTAGACATATGTAATACTAAAAAAGGAAAATGGGAAAATAATAAAATCTTGTTGAATCATCTAGCCCGGGAAAATAACAACCCAAACGTAGTCACGAACTCTTCCAGATTTTCTTGGTAGAGGAGGAGAAACTGGTAGAGAAGGAGAAGAAATTGGTGTAAACAGAAGGAGAGGATAGAGAAGTGGATTGACATTGAAAATTATGAGGAGGAGAAAGAGATGAGGTTAGGAGAGATTGAGTAAAAACTGAAGGAGAGATAAAAGTTGGAGATGTTTGATCAAATAAATCTGAAGAAAAAGAAGGAAAGAGAGATGGAGTAGGAGAGATCAAGGAAGTTAAAGGATAATGTTGCTCATAAAAAGTGAACATATTTAGAGGTAAAGACCATCCTAGTATAAATATCCAACACTTCATACCCCTTCTGACTCATAGGATAACCTAAAAAGTAAAAGGCACAACCCTGGGTACAAATTTAGCTCTATGATGAGCAAGTGTAGAAACATAGCACAAATAAATAGAACTTCTGAGATTTTCATAAAGAGACTGAACAAAGAAAATTTGATACAGAGTTTCCTTTAAGAACTCTAAAAGGTAAACTATTGATCAAATGAGTAGCTGCGAGAATGGACTCCCCCAATAACAAATAGGTCAATGAGACGGAAACATAAGACTTTGAGCAAGTTCAAGTAGGTGTCCATGCTTTCTCTCCACAGCCCCATTCTACTGGGGTGTGGCAACAAAGGAAGTTGATGCAAAATACCCTAAGATCTAAAGAATTGTTCTTCATGATGACCTTTGCCTAGTTTCATGACATTGTCAAATCTAATGCATTTGACTTGTATTTGAAGCTGCCTTTCAACCATGATTATAAAGTCTTTTAAAATAGAGAAGGCATTACTCTTAGTGCCCATAAAAAGTCTCCTGGTATCCCTACTGAAATCATCAACTATAGTCAAGAAGTACCTTAAAATCACTATAAGTGGAAGATTTATAAAGCATCAATATGTATCAAGTCAAAATATTTGCTTAGAATGAATCTGGATGAGAGTGAAAGGTAATCGGGTTTGCTTTGCTTTATGACACATATCACAGGCAAAACCGGAATTGAAATGGAATTTGATGAAACCAAGACTTTTCATTACTGAATAGGCATATGTGCTAATGTTACATGCCATATGTCGACATAAGGAGCAACATTAACAGAACTTTGGACAGAAATAGAACTAGACCTAGAAATGGAATTATATCCTTCTTGAAATGAAGTAAAATCTTTTGACAAAGACCAAGACCTAGTACTAATAGGCTCTAATAAGAAAAGGCCAACCCTGACTTCACCAAAAACCTGATTGTTCTTCATTAAGTGTCCTTGTAATAGAAAATAATCAGGGAGTAAAGAGAATATCACAAGTGTATTGAGTGCACAATCTGTTGACAGATAATAAATTGTATTTAAAAACTAGGATATAAAGTGCATTTCAAAGTGTTAAGTTGGGAAGAATTGAGACACTTCCTGTATGGGTCACAGAGGTCCTAAGAGAATTAGTCAAAGTGATTGGCAAAGGTACATGAAGAGGAATTAGAGAGATTAACAACTTAGAGTCAGAACACATATGTTCTGAAGCACCTGAACCAACGATCCAAGTGCTAAAATTAAAAACTGGTAGGCATAAACCAGAATATTTAAGGATTGCACTAGCATAAACCAGAATATTTAAGGATTTACACTAGATGTTGCTGAAGCATTAAATCTACCTGTTGATATTCCTGGTTGTTCCATTATAATGTCTTTGGCAACCTGTTTTAGCCAATTCAGCATATTGTTCCTTGTTAAGTTGATCAAGGATGTTATTTGTTGGTCCCTTTTATTATGTCATATTTGTGACCTCATTGTCTTCATTTTGTGAAAGCTCCATTGACCCTTCCTTGAAGCCCTTTGGTTTTTAACAAAATCAAATTCTTGTCTTAGTGACCTCAAAGTCATCAGGGAAACCAGTCGTCCTATAACAATCATCATAAATATGTCTAGTCTTGCCACAGAATGTGCATAACACGTTACGATCATAGTTTGCCTTTCTTCCCTTATTCTTGAAGTTTTTTCTCTGCCACTCCTTTGATTCTTGTTAAAATTTCTCTGTTGTGGGGTGAAAACTCTTTTTGAGACAAGATTTCCCGATTTCTGAAACGGTCTAGTTTGTGAGGTAGTCATAAATCCAATTGCATCATTAGAATGTGAGTTGCGTGCATAGGTTTCCCTTTGATTTTTATCTTATAACAGCAAAGAGTATCCATAATCAATATTAGGCAATGTGTTTATCATCAAAATGTTTCCCTGAGCTTGGCATAAACATCATTGAGACCTATGATAAATTAAATCAATCTCTGATCCTCTAAGTACTTAGTTAATTTGGATTTTTCTTCACAAACACATACAGAAGAACAACATATCATAAGATTAAGAGCATCTAGTTCATCCCACAAACGTTTCAGTTTAGTAAAGTAACTTGCTACATCAGAGTTTTCTTGAATAGTTTCTAATAGTTCCTTTTGTAAATGATATGACTTAGCACCATTAGTTCTTCCAAATTTGTGCTCTAAGCTGTCCCACGATTCTTTAGTTATTTTAGAGAAAATAACAATATCTAGAAATTTCTTTATTAAAGAGTTAAATAACCATGATATGACCATATCATTGCAGCAAATCCACTGTTCATACTGTGGAGACTTCAGATCTAGTGCAGCACAAATTTCATAGATAAATCCAAGTTTTTTCTTGGGAAATAAAGCAATGAGTATGGATCTTTGTAGGTCATTTTGTGCTTTTGCATCTTTATCATCAGTTAGAGCATTTCCATAGCAACCCAAGTCCTTTATGACATGTTCGCACTAATAGTTCGATCACTTGGTCGTTTGTTATGAAGTCGTGTAGTTTTCTGTGCTGGAAGGCTCGTTAAAGTTGAAAATTTGAGTTTTTAAGTGAAGTATGGTATACGGCATATATTAACAATTTCATCAGCTCCAAAATGGCCAAATTAGGCTATGAGTACTGAGGTTTTTCGATGTTAGTTTATACCATGTTTTGTATTTTAGCCTTCAAAAATATGCTAATACTTGACTTTGGTAAACATTCTTGAGAAATATATCCGACTGAAAATTATAACAATACAGTTAGTTTCGGAACATCGAGTTTGGTCTAGAAAAACCTTTCATTCTGTTCCGGAGGTTTCCAAGTGCATTTTGGACCTCTTGATGGAAATTGACTAATTATGAACTAGTTTATTTTCGTGTATTGGATTCCAAATGAGTTCTGGACACCCCATTGAGGAATTTGAAATAGCTAAAATCTAGTGCAGGCACAATAGTGCTCCACGACTGCAAACACCTTGGCCGTGTTTGTGGAGGCCAGATGGCTAGTACTCAGTGATATGGAGGCCAGGTAGGATAACGTTCCATGTTTGTGGAGGTCAAGTGACCTTATGCACTGGATTCGTAGAGGGCCGCGAAAGTCATTTGTGTTGTACTTCGCGATCACGGGGTATTGTTCACTACAACTGTGTAGAACAAGTTGAGGCAGTATATGTCATCTATAATTTCAAAAATTTGACCAAGTTGAAGGAAAATTCAATTAGCGATAAATTGTCATTCGATGGACAATCAGATGATTCAAAACGCTAACTTGTGTGGAATTTTGAAGAGAACATTGTGAAAGTGTCAGAAATTACATTTGGCATGTTGTTCGAGGTAATTTTCTATTTTTGTTGTTGTGTATTGATGTTAAGTATTGGAAACTTCATAAATTGATTGCTCGATTGTTATGGATTGGATTTTAGAGAAATTTGAGTCTATCCGGTGAGGTTTTTTTAGATGATCTTAGTGTTGTTGTCAAAATCTTTTGATTGGCGAGGTAAAATTAGGTTAGAACCTGCTGCCTTGTTTGTTAAACTTTTGAAGAGAAACGCCGTCATTGTTTGGGTTATTTTATGTTGATCTGTGTATCGAATTGAGCTCTAATTTAAGATACAGGTTTGGGTAGCTGTAAGAATCATTATATAGAGTTCTTCCTAGATTCTAAGAGCAGGCCCCAGTTATCCCTTTATAGCCCCAACATTAGTATATGTCTATTTCTTGTGATTTTGGTGTCGAAATGACCTATTAAAGATGTGATTCTATTTTTGACAACCTAGCAGCATTCTGAGGCCACTTGAAAAGGTAAAGCACCTGCATAGTGATTTAGAGCACATGAGATAAGCGTTTAGGTAGGCTACTGTCACGACTGGGACCTAGGGCCTAGAAGTGACACGGTGAATTGGAATCTGAGAGTCCTGAAACAAGCCTCAAAGTATCCAAATCCACATCATCGGTTCGAAAGCGCATTCAAATAGTAAACACACAGTTTAAGGGACGAGAAAGCAGGACTCACGCTATGGGGATATCGAAGGGAAAGGGATTTACATGGATTCACATAACACATAAGAACTAAGAGACGATTAAGTATGACTCACCCTATGGGGGCAATACGAGGCTTAGGATCTTCCACATTTCCACATCAAACATATGTATCATAATTTCCATAATCAATCCATAATAGCCATATCCAATAAGTAACCTAAATCATAAGCTATAAATACAACACATAGCATATAGAATCTACGAGAGTCTACAAAATGTCCAACAATGCCTCTAGTCATAAGATGGGACAGGGGCCAAGATATGTCCCGGGCTCACCCTCAATTAAGAAGATAAACAGAAAACAACATAGGTAGAAGGAGGGTGGTTTGTCCTAGGAAAACAAGACTCACAAAAATATCAACTCTCCAAATTCGAGCTACCCGTCATGCGGTGGATGATCGTGACACACGATTCCTACATGGTAAAATCATGTAAGTATAGAGTATGCATTAGTACATTTGAATGTACTAAGTACTCGGGCATATGCAATGCATATGACTTGTCAACCTGCTTTTCAATTATACATGACAAGGGCACATAATATAGAAAGGATCATATATCCAAGGAAGAGTAGTATACAATATTCTATGAAATTCATGATCCATGAAATGTAATAATGCTCGTATATAGTGGGGAAGTGACCTCAACCGAAAATAGTAAGACCAAGCGAGTTGTTACTTGGAATCCCGATGAAATCCCCTCACCGATATAGAGGTGGTCTACTTGCCAAAGGTAAACCATACTTCACCTTACGGGAACATCACCCATTTCGTATGAAGTAACCCCCTTACGGGAACATCACCCATTTCAGACTGGATTTTCATATCATATAGCATAATACTTCACCTTACGGGAACATCACCCATTTCGTATGAAGCAACATTCCTTACGGGAACATCATCCATTTCAGATAAGATTCTCATAACCTATGTTAGGCACATAGTTTAAGGAAAGAGAGAGAACCCTAATTCCATCAGTGTTAAGTCGACATCCCACAAGAATACAATTACGTAGGTATATACATGCTTTCAAAGAGGCAATAGTCATTTCAAATCCATTCCATGCACATGTAGCTCAAATGCCAAACTATAATTTCATAATCGTTATACTCATGCAAGGGAATAGCTCATTTATATATACAAGATGGTGCAAGCACCCAAAATGCTCAAAAGCCATAATCATTGACATATATGTGATCACATTCTTGTCATAACCATAATCTTATCAAAATCATTTCATGAAACATAATTGGGCTTAACTCTTTTCATAATTTACATAAAAACATTAGTGCACATGCCATGAGTGATGTGAGAATAACTTGCATAATATAGATTCAAGATAAAATAAACATTACAATATGAAATTGAAGTAAACCCATAATTAAATCCATATTTAAAATCATAATATAAACTACCCATGCATAAATCAAGTTTTAAAGGACATGGATCTTCATAACTTCATAACCTCAATGTAGATCATCGTCATAGGGCTTAAAGTAACTTAAAATCATGAATAAAGTACAACGCATACATCAATTGAATCTAATAAAATCAAATAATGAAAAGCCACATCTAAAGTAAGCTAAAATTCATGAAAATCAGTTGAAAAGAGTTTGGAGCTTCTTGGTTGAAAGGGACCAAGAATCAATCTCACATACCTTGATTAGGAAGGTAAATTTCAGAAGAATTAAGCTTGAAGTTGAAACCCTAATTGAATCCTAGCTTGAGTGTCTAGAGAAGAACTTAGAGAGTATTTTTAGGAATTGATTTAAGAGTATGACTGTTTCTAATGAGAGTGAATTATAATGAAGTAGCATCAGCTGATTTAGGTGCCTAGGATAGGTGAAAAAGCCATAAAACACATTTAAAATAAATCATAATTACGTAAAAGCCATTAATGAAATGGATAAAAATTGTGTCGTCATGGCCTCACTGACGGGCTACACGGCCCGTGTGACGCCACACAGTCCGGCACATGGGCCGTGTCCCAACACACAGAAACTTTTTCGCGATCAAGTTACGAGACGGTGATTTCATACATAGAAAAACTTCGCATTGCGAGCTATACTGTGGGCCACACGGCCCGTGACACACCACACTGACCATGTGGGTGGCCGTGTGACCACACTTGGCTTTGTTTCTTGGTTTTCCAGGTGCAAGGCCATCACATGGCTTACTACACGGTCCGTGAAATACCACACAGCTCGTGTGGGGTTCCGTGTGATGTGCCTTAGCCCGAAACTCCTTGTCAAGTCCCAGTATTCGAAATTATGGCCAAGTAACCCTTCATGGGAGGCTATACGATCCGTATGGACTCACACGAGCCGTATGGGCCTCCCATGAAGTGATACTTGGTCAATTTTTCTCATGGGGCAACATTATAAAGTTCGATAAAGTCATCCGAAAATTTGGGTCTTTTCATCATCTCCCCCTTGGGAACATTTGTCCCCAAATGTGCAAGAACAACGCTTGAAAGGCTTGACTTAGAACATGAAACACCCAAACATAAGATGCAATACCCAACTCACCCCTTGAAAATTATAAGGTCATTAAAACTCATGCCGAAACATATTAAAATCATTCAAAACATCCTAAAAATCTTTTTAATGCACATGTATGCATGTCATGTCATGAGACTTAAGAATGGAAGAACTAGGACCATTTAGAAGAGGGAGAGCCTAATACCTTAGGCTTGAGTAGATTGGAAAAGATAGGTATATCGCTTCACCATATCTAATTCCGCCTCCCATATAGCACTCTCCACACATTGATTCCTTCAAAGTACTTTTACCGAGGCCACATCCTTGTTACAGAGCCGCTTCACTTGTCTATCCAAAATCTCCACCGGAACTTCCTCGTAAGACAAGTTCTCCTCAACCTCGATTCCTTCCAAAGGCACAATAGTGCTAGGATCACCAACTAACTTCCTCAAAATAGACACATGGAAGACTGGGAGAATGGAACTCAAGTCTGGAGGCAACTCCAACCTATAAGCAATATTCCTGATCCGCTTAATAATCTCACAAGGGCCAACATACCGGGAGCTTAGCTTGACCTTCTTACCAAAATGCATCACACCCTTCATAGGCGAAACCTTCACATACACCCAATCACGAACATGAAATTCTAGATCCCTTCTCCTGACATCTAGATAGGACTTTTGGCGACTTTGGGACGTCTTCAACCTTTCTCTAATCAACCTCACCTTCTCCATAGCATCCAATACTAAATATATGCCAATCAATGCCATTTCCCCCAACTTAGACCATCCCACCGGTGACCTACAACTCCTCCCATACAAGGCCTCAAATGGTACCATACCAATGCTAGCATGGAAGCTATTATTATAGGAAAACTTAATGAGTGGAAGGTGGTCATCCTAATTACCCTTGAACTCCAACACACAAGCCCTCAACATATCTTCCAATGTTTGAATTGTCCACTCGGCTTGCCCATCGGTTTGAGGATGAAAAGCGGTGCTCAACTTAATCTTAGTACCAAGTCCCTTTTGGAACGACCTTCAAAAATAAGAAGTGAATTGGGTGCCACGATCTGATATGATAGACCTAGGCGCACCATCCAATCTCACCAATTCTTTGATGTACAACCTTGTGTAATCCTCAACACTAAAGGTAGTCTTGACCGGTAGAAAGTGACCGACTTAGTCATCCAATCAGTGATAACCAAAATGGAGTCAAATTGCTTTCGAGTCCGAGGCAACCCAATCACAAAGTCTATGTTCACATCTTTCCACTTCCAAGTGGGAACCTCAATATCTTGAGCCAAGCCACCAGGCCTTTGGTTCTCCACCTTCACTTGTTGACAACTTGGACAGTTGGATACGAACTTGGCTATTTCCTTCTTCATTCCATGCCACCAATACACCTCCTTCAAATCCTGGTACATCATAGTAGATCTCGCATGGATAGAGTAATGAGGATTGTGAGCTTCGCTCATGATCACCCTTCGAAGGCCATCCACATCCGGAACACATAATCGGTCATGGTATCGAAGTACACCATCTCCCCCTTGGGAGAAAACCTCAATCTCCTTCTTGAAAACCAATTTCTTCAATTCAACCAATGATGGGTCTAAATCTTTCTTAGTTTTCACATCAACAACCACTGAAGATTCGACCCCATTTTGAACATGGATACCACCGTCCTTAGAGTTAGCCAACTTGACACCCAACCTAGCCAACCGGCGAACATTCTTTGCTAACTCCCTCCTTTCCTCTCCAACATGAGTCACACTACCCATAGATAGCCTACTAAGAACATCAGCTACCATATTTGCCTTGCTAGGATGATATTGAACACTCATGTCGAGTCCTTTAGGAGTTCTAACCATCTTCTTTGCCTCAAATTGAGATACCTTTGAGTGAACACGTATTGCAAACTCTTGTGATCGGTGAAAATATCCACGTGTATCCCATACAAGTAGTGGCTCCAAATCATCAAGGCAAAAACCACGGCTGCTAACTCAAGATCATGTGTCGAGTAATTACACTCATGCACCTTTAATTGCCTTGATGCATATGCTATTACCTTACCATGTTGCATTTGTACGCAACCCAACCCAATCCATGAGGCATCACAATACACCAAACATCCCTAAGCCATTGGTAAGGTCAAGACACGTGCCGACGTAAGACAATCCTTCAAGGTTTGAGAACTCTTCTTGCATTCATCCGACCACACAAACTTAACTTTCTTTTGGGTTAATTTAGTCAACGGAGATGCAATAGATGAGAACACTTTAACGAACATCCTATAATAGCCGGCCAACCCCAGAAAACTTTGAAAATTCGAAGGAGTCAATGGTCTAGGCCAATTCTTGATGGCCTCAGTCTTCTTCGGATCTACCTTTATACCATTACCGGATACCACATGGCCAAGGAAAGCTACTTCACCCAGCCAAAATTCACATTTGCTAAACTTGGCATATAACTTCTTCTCCTTTAAAGTTTGTAAAACCAACCTCAAATGACCCATATGCTCCCGCTCACTACAAGAATAAATGAAAATATCATCAATGAAGACAACCAAAACATTGTTAAGGAATGACCTTAACACTCGATTGATGAGATTTATGAACACAGCCGTAGCATTAGTTAAGCCAGACGAGATCACCACAAACTCAAAGTGCCCATACCTTGCCTGAAAAACTGTCCTGGGAATATCACACTCTCTAACCTTCAACTAATGATACCCAAAACGGAGGTCAATCTTTGAGAAAGTTGTCCAAACAAGTCATCGATCCTAGGCAATGGATACATATTTTTAATGGTCACCTTATTAAATTGCCTATAATCGATACACATCTGAAGAGATCCATCTTTCTTCCATACAAATAACACTGGAGCACCCCAGAGAGATATACTTGGCCTAATGAAGCCCTTCTCCAACAAGTGTTTAAATTAGTCCTTCAATTCTTTCAACTCAGCCGGTGCCATATGATAAGGAGGAACAGAGATAGGTTGAGTATCCGGGAGAAGATCTTTGCCAAAGTATAATTCCCTTTCGGGAGAAATCCTGGGCAAGTCCTCGAGAAACACATTTGGAAACTCATCCACCACCGAAACTGACTCAAGAGTAGGTGATTCGGACTACATATCATTGACCCTCACAATATGACAAATGCACCCCTTGAAGATCATCTTCCGGGCCTTGAGGTAGGAAATAAACAACCTTTAATAGCAGAGTCACCACCCTTCCATTCACGAATGGGCTCACCTGGAGGTTGGAACTTGACCTTCCGGGTTCTACAATCTATAGAGGCATATGATGCATGCAACCAATCCATCCCAAGAATCACGTCAAAATCAAACATCTCAAGTTCCACAAGATCACATGGGAAGACTTTGTACAACACAAAAACAAGACAACCACGACAGACCCTATAAGCAACAATAGATTCACCCACGGGAGTATAAACAGAGAAAGGATCCTTCAAAAGTTTGGGACTTAAACCAAACTTAACAGCCAACAGAGAAGTCATAAAAGAAAATTTGCACCCGGGTCAAGCAAAACATAAGCATCAAAATCAAAGACTTTTAACATACCAGTCACGACATCCGAAGCTTCCTCAATGTCTGAACATGCATGAAGAACATAAAATTTTTTGTTCCTTGGAGAAACACCTTGGGGAGCTCTTTGATGTACTTTCCCACCTTGAGCCACCTGAGCTTGAACTCTATGAACATTCTTAGGACAATCGGCAACCTTGTGGTTCTTATCACCACACCCAAATCAAGCACCCAAATCCCTCCAGCAAGCACCTGTGTGGGGCTTTCCACACTTGCCACACAGAGGATACCCCTGTCCACCACCAGCTAGTGCCCTAGGAGGAGCCACCCTAACATTAGAGACCCGAGAACTAGAACCTTGGCCCTATTGCAAGCGACCAAAACCACCACCTCGAGAGCCAGAGAATCCACCATCAAAACGGGCCCTCTTAGGATCATGTACCCTCTTCTCCTTGAGTTTCTCCCCTTCGATTTGCTCGGCATATACCATGACTCTAGAAATATCCATATCCCATATGAGCATGGCGGTGTGGCATTCTTTCACCAGTGAGTCAGAGATGCCCGAAATGTACTTGTGCATCCTTGCATGAGGATCAACCACAATGTCAGTGCATACTTGGAGAGATTAGTTAACTTGAGGGAATAATCCCTCATACTTAAACCCCCTTGCTTGAGGTTGATAAATTCAGTCAGCTTGGCCTCCCTAAGCTCAAGCGAAAAGAAACGATCCAGAAATGCAAGCTTCAACTCCTCCTAATTGACAGCATCACCATAAACCCTCTCCATAGACCACCGGGTGTACCACACTTGAGCCACATCTATCAGTTCATAGGCAGCCAATTCAGCCTTCTCCTCAGAAGTGATACCCATAACGTTCAACACCTTGGTATGCTCATCTCATCAATGAACTCCTGAGCATCCTCATTAGCCTTCGAAGCATAAAACTTATGGAAGATTACACCGTCAAGATTAGGAAACCAAATATACGAGCATAGCACGACGTAAGGCATGAAGAAGTGAGATATTTCCTAGAATGCCTTCGTAGCCTCCCACTCATAGGCATGGTGCACTTTACACCCATGAATAGGACTCTACTTGATGCGGTATGTAGGACTCCGAGGATCATTTACAAACCTAGTGCTCTGATACCATCTTTGTCAGTGACATGGTGAATAGGAACCCGAGAGTCCCCAAACAAGCCTCAAAGTATCCAAATCCACATCATCAGTTTGGAAGCGCATTCAAACAGTAAACACATAGTTCTAAGATATGGGAAGGTAGAACTCACACTATGGGGATATCGAAGGGAAAGGGATTTACATAGATTCACATGACACATAGCACATAAAAACTAAGGGACGGGTAAGTATGATTCACTCTATGGGGGAAATACGGAGCTTAGGATCTTCCACATTTCCACATTAAACATACATACATATCATAATTCCCATGACCAATCAACAATAGCCATATCCAATAGATAACTGAAACCATAATCTTCAAATACACCACATAAAATATAGAATCTCGAGAGTCTACAAGATGTCCAACAATGCCTCTAGTCATAAGATGGGATGGGGGCCAAGAAATGTCCCGGGGTTCACCCTCAATTAAGAAGATAAAAAGAAAACAACATAGGTAGAAGGAAGGTAGTTTGTCCTTAGAAGATAGGACTCACCACAATATCAACTCTCCGAATTCGATCTACCCGTCAAACGGTAGATGATCGAACACACGGTCCCTACATGATAAAATCATGTAGGCATAGAGTATGCATTAGTATGTTTGAATGTACTAAGTATGCGGGCATGCAATACATATGACTTATCAACCTGCATTTCAATGTCAGATGACGGGGGCATATTTTATAGAAAGGATCATATAACCAAGGAAGATTAATGCTCGTAAATTCATGATGCATGATGCATGAAATACAATAATGGTCATAAATAGTGGGGATGTGACCTCAAACGACAAGAGTAAGACAAAGCGAGCTGTTATTTGGAATCCCGATGAAATCCACTCACCGGTATAGAGGTGGTCTACTTGTCAAAGGTAAACCATACTTCACCTTATGGGAACATCACCCATTTTGTATGAAGTAACCCCCTTACAGGAACATCACCTATTTCGGACAGGATTTTCATATCATATAGCATAATACTTTACCTTACGGGAACATTGCCCACTTCATATGTAGCAACCTTCCTTACGGGAACATCACCCATTTTAGATAGGATTCTCATAACCTATGTTAGACACATAGTTCAACAAAAGAGAGAGAACCCTCAATCTATCAATGCTAAGTTGGCATCCCACAAGAATACGATTACGTAGGTATATAATTGATTTCAAAGAGGCAATATTCATTTCAAATCCGTTCCATGCATATCTAGGCTCAAATGTCAAACCATAATTTCATATTCATGATACTCATACAAGGGAATAGCTCATTTACATATACAAGATAGTGAAAGCACCCAAAATGCTCAAAATCCATAATTATTGACATATATGTGATCACATTCTTGTCATAACCATAATCTTATCAAAATCATTTCATAAAACATAATTAAGCTTAACCCACTTCATAATTTCCATAAAAATCAATGTCCGTGAATGCACATGCCATGAGTGCTATAAGAATAGCATGGGTAATACAGGTTCAAGCTAAAATCAATATTACAATATGAAATTGAAGTAATTCCATAATTAAATCCACATTTAAATCATAATATAAATCACATGTGCATAAATCAAGCTTTAAAGGGGGCATACATCTTCATGACTTCATAACCTCAATGTAAATCATTGCCATAGGGCTTAAAGTAACTTAAAATCATAAATATAGTACAGCCCATACATCAATTGAATTTAATAAAATCAAATAATGAAAACCCACATTTAAAGTAAGCTCAAATTCACGAAAATCAATTGAAAAGAGTTTGGGTCTTCTTTGTTGAAATGGACCAAGACTCAATCCCGCATACCTCGATTACGAAGGTGAATTTGAGAAGAATTTAGCTTGAAGTTGAAACCCTAATTGAATCCTAGCTTGAGTCTTGAGAGAAGAATTTAGAGAGTATTTTTAGGAATTGACTTTAGAGTATGAGTATTTCCAATGAGAATGAATTAAAATGAAGTAGCATCAGCTGATTTAGGTGCTTAGGATAGGTGAAAAAGCCATAAAACACTTATAAAACAAATCATAATTACGTAAAAGCCATTAATGAAACGGAATAAAATTGAGTCATCTTAGCCTTACTAGAGGGCTACACGGCCCGTGTGATGCCACACGGCCCATGACATGGGCCGTGTCCCAACACTTAGAAAATTTTTTGCGACCAAGTTACGAGACGGTGATTCCATACTTAGAAAATTTCGCGTCACAAGCTATACGATGGGCCACACGGCCCGTGACACACCACACTGACCATATGGGTGGCCATGTGACCATACTTTGCCTTTCTTCTTGGTTTTCTAGGTGCAAGGCCATCACATAGCTTACCACACAGTCCGTGAAGTATCACACGGCCCGTGTGGGGTTCCGGTGTGATGTGCCTTAGCCTGTAACTCCCTGTCGAGTCCCTGTATTCAAAATTATTGCCAAGTAACCCTTCCCAGGAGACCACACGGTCCGTGTGGCCTCACACGAGCCGTGTGGGCATCCCATGAAATGAAACTTTGTCAATATTTCTCACAAGGCGACATTATGAAGTCCGATAAAGTTGTCCGAGAATCTGGATCCTTACAGCTATGGTCTCTCTTCTTCTAGACTGAGTTTGAATGTATAAATCTTGTTTGGGTAACATGAACATTGAGGAAGGAGTTGTTTGGAGGCCATATATGTTGGAAATAATTGTACTAACTGATATATGTGACTATTTGGGTGTCTGTTTAGCACGTTGTGGGTACTTGTGATTGATATACTTATTGCCTATTGTATTCATGATTATCTGTGACTAATAGAGCATCCACTTGACATGCTGAAGGTTCTTGTGACTGATATACTGGTTGTCTCCCACATTTAAGATTATCGGATGATCCCTAGATGAGAAAATGCATGATCCCAAACTCGTTTGGCGAATCCAAGGCTAGATTTATAATTAACAAGAAAAATTGAGTGGGAAAATGGTCTCAGTTGATTTTTAGAGCAACAAGATCAAAAGATAATTTCTCAAAGCAAAGCCGTATTTCCAAAAAAGTGTGTGACATGTCCACATTGCGGATTTGCACTTATCTAGGGTTCAAAAATTACAGGATCAAAAAATTGATCAAAAATTGTTTAGAAAAAAATGTACAGGTGCATGACAGGTCCGTGTCGCAGACCTGGTTCATCCAACTGTACCAGTGAAGTTTAAAATTTTAAATATTTTGAGGTGCATTCCGGACTTTTCCCCACCCCTCCTAGATTTAACCCATGACCAATACATGTCATTTTTTCTAAAAGGGGTTTCAAAACCCATTTCTAAGCTTCCTACACTATTCTAACAAAAGCTAGGGTTAAGGAGAGAAGGAGAAGAGTGAGGGTTTCGAGTTAAAACGTGAAGATCGATAGAGTATTTATTGTTCTTCCAAATTCTAGGTATGTAAGGCTACCTAAAGCGTTGGATTGAGTTCATCCACACTTCCCTTCGTCTACTTGAGTCTAATTTGCGAGTAATAATTGAGTAATACAAAACTATAATTATAAGTTCTAAGTTTCTTGCACTTGTTTGAGTCCTCATGAATATACTTGAGTAAATTGATGAGTTGCATTGTTATTACCATGAAATCGGAATACTAATCATATGCATGATAGCCTAGCCCTAAATTTTATTGTTTTCTTGTATGCTAACTGAATTGAGATCATGAATCTAATTTTTTTGGCTGAGTAAGTTGAGCAAGAGGAGTACATGTTCTTGTTTTAGATATACACATGATGAGCATGCACCTAATGTGTCTTGTGTGTTGAGCATGATTGATATGATATTAACTGACTGAAAAAGTTAGAGTCTTGCATGATGTGAGTTGGAGTCTTGAGTTGCATTGCATTGAATGTTAATCCTGAGTTATTGAGCTATTGAGAATTTAAGTTGAGTTGTTTGAGATGAGTCAAAGAGATGAGCTTGAGTTGATTTTCATGAGCACATTTTAGTCTTAGAAGGATTATTGAGCACCGAGTTGGGTAAAAGGAAACACAATAGAACTATGTTGCCAGCGTAGGATAGTCGTGCAGTTAACTCTGGCGGCTCATGTCCTAATAAATGGAAATTCTCTTTGGACCAGAGAGAGAGGGAGAGGTTGATGTTCTTTACCTTGGCAAGTTTAGGCCAGGCGTGACAACAATGTTTGCTTCATTGTGCATCACCGATTCATGGTGGTGGAGTTATGTCGGTTAGAGAAACTTTCAAGCAATATTTGATTGAGCATATCATCATTTTCAAACTAAATTGCATAGAGCATTGAGTCTAGTTTAAAGCATGATTTCAAAACCTTAAACTTGCATATCCACTGAGTCGAGTCATGAGTTGAACGAGTTGAGTTCTAAGTCGAGTTTACTAAGTTGAGTCGAGCCTTATATGTTTAATTTAGCCATTCTTACATACCAATATATTTCATGTACTGACGCTCATTTGGGCATGCATCGTTCATGATGCAGATACAGGTGATAGAGGACTTCAGCAGGCGCACCGTTGAGGTTCAGTTCCCATGCATCTAGATTCGGTGAGCCCTCCTAACTATCAGGAGGAGCCTTTCCTTCCATCTTTTATTGGTTATTATTATTTTCTTTGAGTTGGGTAGCCATGGCCTATTATGATAGCATCTAAACATTAGAGGTGGAGGCTTCATAGATATTGAGTAGAGGATTGTTGAATATTTTATTTTCCAAACTTGGTCTATTGGAGATTATTCTATAAGAGCTTTATCCCTTCATTGTTTCTTTTATTTGAGTATTCTTCCGTTGTTGAGTAAAATCTGACGATGAGGTCAGGTGGTTCTCTTCGGGAATTAACAATGGTTCTTCAAGTGCCGGCTACACCGAGAGTACCCGCCCGGGGCATGACATAATATGTATGTATGCGTTAATAAATTTTACATTGAAAAAAAATTATGTTATTTGGGGTTAAAGTTAAAATGTTTGTACTCTTATGAAGTAGTTTTGGCTTTATTAGAATTAAAATTGAAGCTACAAGTATTAATTTTAGATGTATTCGATTTTATAAATTATTATGATATTTAATTGATAGTTTAATTATGTATATCCGGGTTTTTGTACATTTATACATTTACTTTTTTCATTTGTATTCGGTCGTTTATCAATTTGTTCTTAGAATGAATTTATTTATCAAATAACATATCTTTTAAATTAAACAATGCTCAAAATAATAAAAATAAAACAAAATCATGTAACAAGCGATAAAAAGAGATATAAATATAACAATGTTAAGTAATGCAGATTATAGTAAAACAACAAATATGGACAATAATATTATACATTTTATTTATTGTATTTAGAATTTTAGATGATAAGTTCTTTTGATTTTTTATTGTTAAAAGTCATAACAAATTAATTTTATAAAGAACAATCAAAATAAAAAGGATTAAATTAGGGGAAAACGCAAAAGAACAAAATAATATCTCAAATTTCTTAATAGTAGGAGTTTTCATAACAAGTTTTTATTTGCTATTTTCTTACTTTTTTGTAAGTATAGTAGTTTTTACCCCTACCTCTTGATCTCCTACTAGCGCCCCCCCCCCCCCCCCCCCCCAAAAAAAAAAAAATTATAGTAGTTTTAAAATTCAATGATATATTTTTTAAAAATGTTACCATGTTAACCAACACTAAGATAGAAAAAATTAAAATTAAATTAAAGAAGTAAATTTACTGACATTTGCAAACACCAGGATAAAATATTTAAAAATTAAATTTAACACTTACAGTCTTTGAGATGGTTATTTCTTTTCCACTTTATCATAATTATATATAAAAATAATAATAAATTTAAAAAAGATTAATTAATATAAACCAATTTTAAAGCTTCTTCTTTGTTTTTTGTGTTTTGGACGTTATGTGCTTTTGGCAAAGTAGACATGAAAATCATACATTTAAATTCATTTCCATTTACGATTCTTTAAGTTGTTTTTCCTTTAGTTAAATTGATACATTCTATATTCAATTCCAAAAAAATTCTTTAGGAACTTTTTTTTTACTCCATTATAAATAGTCTTTTTTATGATAAATCGAGCAAAGCCCATATTATTAAAGAAAAAAAGACACAAAAATAATAGGGAAAATTTTATATATATATACAAAAAATAAAAAGTTTACCAAAAAGGTAGCCCATGTTTTATTTACATAAAAAATAGCCCTAAATCAGCGAAACTATAGAAGATTATACAATATAGTTTGTCAAAAAGTATAGAAAATATACACTACTATACAATATATATTAGCTATGCATGAGCTATACACTAAATATGCATTATGATACACTGGCTATACAATGAGAGCTATTTTTTTTAATTATTTTAAGTGAAGTGTCTCTCGAAGTAATTATCCCAATATAATAATTTGAGCCCAAACATAGCCCAAGTACAATCCTACAGAGTTAAAATAGATAAAGAGAAATGCCAAAAAGAAAATAAATGAACAAAAATCAAAAGACATAGGAAAGTTCTACAGACAACAATCCGACTCATTCCTTCATTTTCTTCTGACGATCGCACCCCGACCATCGTTTCTCAGCAACAAATCAAACGATCTTAAGTGGCATCCACAAAGGCATTCACAAGTCTCACAAACGTCATGAGTTTGATCTCTTTGAAGACTTCTTCAGCTTAAAAACCGTGCTTTTAACACCAAGGTTAGATACTTTTCTAACAAGTTAGAGAGGCCAAGGTTGAGACTACTGCTAACTGAATGCTCACAAAAGGTATCATGGGGATGAGGCTTGGACTATTACTATCCTAATGCTTGCCAAATGTATAGAGGGGGCTGAGGCTTGGACTCCTGCTACTTGGATTCTTGCCAAAACTCAACCGGAGGTGCCCACTTCTCTTCTCTTCCCTTTGAATGCTAAGCATTACCAAGGTTTTTCTTTCCACAACAACTTGGGACAAGTGCAACCATCCAATCATCAACTGAAAGCTAGAAATGACATAGTATGAAACCTAACTATACCAATGTGCCCCGAGCCATAAGATCCGTGGGAGATGTGGACACTATAGTAATACTCGATCAAGTTGTTGTCTAATGAAAGTTCACCTATTAGGCATTAGTCTGCTACGCCATGCTACAGGGATCTAGGTCTGCCGAATGACATCGAGACATCTAAGAAGGTTCCGATATCCTATACTAAAACCATCATGCTTCACCAATCTAAGAATATTAAACTAACCATAATAAGAGCAGGGTTGCTTAGAAGCATAGAGATCACATGCTCGTAATTACACCAAGTACCCGGATGGACCTCTACCTACTTCATTACCAAACCCCATAATTCGGCTACTTGCCCATAACTAATTCAACATGCCCACATACTAGCACAATCCAGAATCCACGAGAAATAACATTACCAATCAATAGAAAAGGCGAACAAGATATACAACACATTCTCGTCTACCGAATGCATGGACTAGGCTTGCAACATGAATCCAAGTCCTAGAACAAGTAACTAGCTACCCTACCAAAAATTCCAATTAGTTCAACATAGATTTACTCTAACTAGCTCAATCTAGAGAAAGGGGAGTCGTAGCCTACTTGTAGGCTGACAACGCACATTCCGGATAACTTTACTGTGACTTTTCCCTTTCGTGCAGTCTTTGAACACTGGCATGCTCCTAACAATAGACCCACAACATCATTAAGGTCATTTTGACGCTAAATTCACACGAAATGGGGACAACAATTTTGGGGCCTAAAATAGGAAATGTGGGACCCGCATCTAGAATTTCAAAATTGACCCCAAAAATCAGTTCCAAAAAACATTCCTAGCTCAATTAACAATGCAGGAACTAAATTTTGTTCAAAAATCATTGCAACAAGATATAACTGGAAAAACAAAAATTAAACTAAAATGTCAAGGAATAACTATAGCTATGGGTGGTAAAATTACTAGATACAAGCTTTAATTTCCTAAATGAATCACCCCACTATGATTCTCATAAAAAACCACTGGAAATTGACCATGAATCCTTGAAAACGGATGATCATAATTCAAGAAATCACCCTCCAAAGATTCCCCTAAAAATCACTCCGAAAACATCCTATATAGCAACTATAAAGTGAAATTACCTAGAATGAAACCTTAAATAAATCCCCCGTTGTCTCCAATGCGTTCCCCATGAAATTATCTTGAAATTAGACCTTTGAATAACAGAATTCGAGTCCAAAATGAGGGAGAAATTGTTCTTTAAAGACATGCAAATGAGATGAAAACGACCAAGTACTAAAATATAAAGGATCCTTACGTTTTGCTATAGTGATCCCATTGGTCGGTATAGTGACCCCCCCTCCCCCCCACCAAAGGGTGGGCCTCGCTATAGTTGTTGTAGCGGAGCCAAGGGTTGTTATAGCAATACCCCTCTCCCCTAAGCGGGATGACTTGGTCGCTTTTGCAATACCACTATAGTGAGCTCATGGCAGCTTTAGGGATGCACTTGATATCAACTAAAAATGCTGATTTCCAAACTTCTAATTTTTGATGGAGTTCTTGAAATTTATTCAATACCTTGTGGATATAAATGAACTATGCTACCCTAGCAATAATGATATTCTATATTCAATGGAACAAATGAAGTTCCCATATAAGGTCGTTTTAACTAAATGTGGGTCCTACTTCCACAACTATTTTTAGAAAATCTCTACAGTAGGGCTCAAAAAGAGCTCTGAAGCCTCGGGGAATTAAACAAAGGGTCATTCAAGAAAAAATTTGATATTTCAGAACTAACTGTGCTGTCAAAACTTTCATTCAAGCATGTTTTTCAAGAATATTGACTAAAGTCAACTATTGGCCAATTCAGAAGATTAAAATGCAAAACTTAACACAAACTCACACTTAAAACCTTGGTTCTTGAGCCGACCATACTTCTAGCCTAATTTTGCTATTCTGGAGCTAATGTAACTGTCAGAATTCCGTTATGAGGTTGTTCACCAATGTTTTGCCCAAAAATCAAATTTCTAAGGTATAAGGCCCTCCAAAACATGAAAAGTGCACAACTCGCTAACGAATGACCAGATAACTGCGCTACTAGTGTCAGGAGGTCATAAGTGACCTGAGGTCACTATATGAACCCTCTAATGATGGAAAATAATGCAGTAAGGATAAAATGACCCAAAGGGTCATTACATCAGCCTTCTCTTATGCCTTAAGAATCTAACAAAATGATGAATTTACCTATAAAAAAGATGTCACCTGCACTATCATTGAGCAAGTTCAAGTCATTCGGCTAGAGATGGGTTGTAGTGGCATTCAAGAATGATACAACAGCAACAAACATACCTAGTGGAATCCCACAAGTGGGGTCTGGAGAGGGTAGAATGTACGCAAACCTTACCACTACCTCATAGAAGTAGAGAGGTTGTTTCCTGAGAACCCTCGTCTCAACAACCCATAAGAAAAATAAACTAGATATGACAAAATGGAAAGGAAAAGAAAGGAATACTACTAATGAAAAGCATATGATATTATGTAAATATGATAAATTTAACACATATAATATAGATAAAGACAACATATGATATACGAACACGGCAAAACCTACTACACTACAATACTCTACGGCTAGACAACAACCTAACCTTGCTAACCTATTAACCTTCTACTCTAATGCGCGACCTCCACTCCTTCCTATGTAAGGTTATGTCCTCGGTGAGATCAATTTTCGCCATATCCTGTCTAATCACCTCTCCCCAATACTTCTTTGGTCTACCTCTACTTCTCCTAGTGACTCCTAAATCCAACCTCCCGCACCTCCTTAGAGGAGCATTGCTACCTCTTCTCTCCACATGTCCAAACCATCACAGTCTCACTTCCCTCATTTTACCAGCCACAAGGGCCACCTCTAGCTTTTCCCGAAAGGTGTCATTCCTAATCTTATCCTTCCTTTTATGCCCGCACATCCATCTCAGCATCCTCATCTCTACGACATGCATTTTCTGAACATGTGTATTCTTTATTGGCTAATAGTCTACCCCATACAACAAAGATGGTCTAACCACTATTTGGTAAAACATACATTTGAGTTTAGGTGGTTTCTTCTTGTCATACAATACTCCAGATGCTCCAGAGCCAAGCAAGCACTTAGACCATGCTGCCCTAATATGATGTGTGACATCATCATCGATATCGCCACTACTCTGGATGATGGATCCCAAATGCTTAAAGTTTTCCCTTTTAGGGATAGGTTGGATGGAAAGCCTCATATCAATGTTTGCTTCATTCCTTGCAACATTGAATTTGCACTCGAAGTATTTCATTTTGGTCCTACTCTGTTTGAATCCTTTGGACTCTAAGGCATGTATCCACGCCTCCAACCTATCATTAATTCTAGTGTGAGTCTCATCAATCAATAATATGTCATCTGCAAATAGCATACCCATGGAACCTCCTTCTGGATAGATCGCGTCAGCTCATCCATCATTAGGAGATGGATGAGCATTCAGGAATGATGCTTCTCGAAATATTAAATTGACCTACACATGATTTTCACTACAACTATCCACATGAGGAGTTCATATAAAGAATATACGAGTGGATAAACACAATGATAAAACAATGAGTCCAAGAAAAAAGCCACTATACACTCACTTTCACTCACACACCAGAGTTTCACCTAATCGAATCGAATATGACATTTAAGGCTTCACAATCACCTATGCTAATAAACTATCTAGTTCCCAACTACTAATAAATAAACTATAATACAGGGAACATGAATCAAAGAAGTAAGATTATCAATTTCGATTCAATGCTATCCCAAATTCAAATCAAAACACCCATAACAGAGGACCCATCAAATTCACAACAATCAATGGCTACAACTTTAAATAATGAAAATATCCTAACAATGGCATTCGCTAAAGAAATTAACCATCAATTTCTCAATAACAAGGGTTTATACAACCAAAAGTAAAAATAAAGGGCCTAGTTCATACCTAGGAAGATATGTAAGAGATGAGAGTGAAGTAATAACTAAGATGCAAGATAGATGATGTAATCAACAGTGGTAAAAAGTTTTAAGAATAAAAGCTTCTACGTGTGCGATGGTAAAGAGGCAAAATGAGAAAAAAAGAAGAATGACCCTTTCTGTCCAAGTTCAGAGTTCAGGAGGTCAAGCGAGGGGTGTCGGCGATGCCTGACTAACCTCGCTGAACACATTTGATGATGCACCAAATCTGCATGCACCACGAAAGCTTAAAATAATTCAAGAGAACTTTAAGTGCCCAAAAACAGACTAAGCAACAATCAACTATAACGTTTAGTGATGCATCAAATGTGCATTTTGTCCACCAAATCTTCCAGCAACCATGAATGAAAATTCTATTTCAAAATATTATAAAAATCGGGCTTGCCAAATGCACTCAGTAATACGTTGAGTGTACACCAGCTCTCCTACTTTCAACATGCTTCAATAATTTTTTATGTGCCTACACAATCAACACATATTATTGAAAAAGTACTAAATTCGCGGGTTCCTCCCAAGAAGCACCTTAGTTAACGCCATGGCATAGCATAGTCCATTATGATCAAGGTTTATCACATCTAAGACCTCTAAACTCGAACACTCAGTGGTTCGCCAAGATACATCTTTAACCACTAACCATTTACTATAAATCTTTCACCCTTTGAACTTTTAACTTCCATATCTCCCCAAATCAAGATTTGGCACACCTAGAATGTCCCACACAACCTAGACTTCAAATTTCTTGAAAACAACCTCAATTTTGAATTGTATAATAGCATTGTGTAACACCTGACAATTCTACTCTTAAGATCTGTAAATTCATCATCGCAAATACATAAGATTAAACGTAGTAATGCCTTACTTGTACGTACATTTTAAGGATCATTAATATAGGTGGGAAGTTTATTGGAAGTGAATTCGGGTCATGAGACACCCCTAGTGCTTAGTTGAGTTCAAAACCTCATTACCGGTTAAGTATATCACTTTGGATTATGGAAGGGTAAACTTTAAATGATTATACCTCTTATCACACAAGTATTTAGGTGTTTATGACCTCTCAAATGAAATCTCTTTGAATTAGCTTTCCAATGCAACTGATTTCACCTTATTTGGAGTTCAGAGTCAAATGTTATGGCAATTTTACTACAAACTGTACGACCTTGACATACGGCTCGCGGATTGAAATACGACCCATGCTGTTAACTCATAGAAAAATTTCTGCAAGTTTACTTTTGAGTTCCAGAACTTACGGACCCAAATATGGGTCATAAATACTTCTACAGGCCAAAGATTGGGCTAGTAGAATCAATCTGGTGACCCCAAATTTTGTCCAAAAACTTATGGATGGGTTCCTATGGGCCGTACATAGACACGTAGCCCAATAGAATAGCGATTTTAAAGAGAGGTATTTTCATCTTCTCTCACCTTTTAAGCCTAAACTTGTCAATTTTCACCTAATTAAACCCCTAAAAGGTGATTATTCAAAACATTAACGTTCAAACACTCTCCAAGCTCGGAATATAGTTTCAAAAAGGGCAAAATCTAGCGCTTTCAAGCACTTTCTTCAAATTTCTTCGAGAACCTAATTCTCATAGGTATGCCACACTTAGAGAAAATCTTTTTCATTGTCTCACCATCATGTAACTACTAGTTTTCTCCAAGTATCAAGTTATTAGTTGGAAACAAGATTTCTTTAATTTGAGTAATTATTATTGTTAATGCTATTTTTTAAGAAAAACATGAAATATACTGAATTTTTCTACTATACTGAGGTCTACGGTTGAGATACTAATTTTCATTGATAAACTATTTAAACCCTAATGTTACTACAAAAATCTATGAATTTCCAATTCATGCTCAAACATAAGAAAAACATTAGCATAAGTATTTTACGAATATTGAAGCATGAAACCTATGATTTTATATTAGACAGTTTTGAGAAAAGTTAAGAGAATGCTAAGTTGGGATAAGTCCCAAAAATAAGAAAAGTAATACCTAGAATAGATTATATTCTTTCAAGTATGAGCATATTGTGCATACTTTTGGGAGTAGTATTGAGCACCGATACGAGTGAGATTAATAATAAGTTGAACTCGTAAACTACGTGGCTGGTGTAGGATAGGATTGTACCAAGAGTATAATTCCTAATTGCCACTGAGATAACCTTGTTTTAAGATGGATCCACTCCCCTAGCTTTTGTCTCTTACTCTATCAAAGTATGGGATGGCTTTGCTAGCGTGGGCAAGACGTTGTATCATCACTATGCTCATAGTGATGGTTGTCGGTGAGAGAAACTCCCCAAGCTAAAGTAAACTAATTCTTGAATACAAAGTTTCAACATATGTTGGTTGGCCGCTGATGAAATCCATGTTAACCATCTCCCACTTCCACTCTGGAATCTCAAATATCTGAGCCAAGCCACTTGGCCTTTGATGCTCAAACTTCACTTGCTGGCAATTCGGACACTTTGAAACAAACTTAGCAACATCCCTCTTCATTCCACTCCACTAATAGACTTCTTTTAAGTTGTGCTACATTTTGGTAGAGCTAGGATGAATGGAATATCTAGTATTGTGGGCTTCAACCATGATCCTCTCTTGGAAACCATCAACATAAGGGACACATAGCCTACTCTGGTATCTCAACACCCCATCTCCCCCTTTGGAGACGACCATCACTTTCTGTTTATGGACAACCTTTTCCAATTGGAGTATGATAGGATCTCGATCTTGTTTTTCCTTTACCTCTGCTACCAGGGATGATGCAGACCCGTTTTGAACATTGATTCCTTCTTTGTCATTCTTCTTGAGTTGGACTCCCAATCGAGCCAATCTATGCACTTCCTTCACTATCTTTTTCTGCCCTTCCTCAACATGGGCTGTGCTACCCATTGAAAACCTACTAAGAGCGTCAGTAACAATGTTAGCTTTATTAGGGTGGTATAGGATGCTCATGTCATAATCCTTGAGCAACTCCAGTCATCTCCTCTATCATAAATTGAGCTCCCTCTTACTGAAGACATACTAAAAGCTCTTGTAGTCAGTGAACACATCCACATGAACTCCATACAAGTAGTGGCGCCAGAGTTTAAGTGCAAACACCGCCGCCGCCAACTCAAGATTAAGGGGTGGATAGTTCCTTTCCTGAACCTTAAGTTTCCTGGAAGCATAAGCTATCACCTTCCCCCTCTGCATCAACACACAACCCAACCCAACTCTTGACGCATCACAATATATTACAAAATCCTCCCTCCCATCGGGCAAGGTAAAAATAGGCATTAGTCAACCTAGTCTTTAACTATTGGAAGCTCTTCTCACATTCCTCAGACCACTAAAAATTGAACTTTTTCTGAGTCAATTTGGTCAATGGTGCGGATAGGGAAGACAATCTGTCAACAAACCTGAGGTAGTATCCTACCAACCCCAAGAAACTTCTCATATTAGTTGGAGAGGTCGGTCTTGGCAAGTTCTTAACTGCTTCAATCTTCTGGGCATCTACTCGAAAACCATCACTCGAAATGACATGTCCTAGAAAATCCACTGACTTGAGCCAAAACTCACATTTCGAGAACTTTGAATACAACTCATGGTCCTTAAGAGTCTGAAGGACAACTCTACGGTGATTGGCATGCTCATCTTCATCCTTTGAATACACCAAAATGTCATCGATGAACACAATTACAAACATGTCAAGGTAGGGTCTGAACACTCTATTCATCAAGTCCATGAAGGCTGCAGGTGTGTTTGCCAACCCAAAGGACATGACCAAGAACTCAAAATGGCTATATCTAGTCCTAAAACCTGTGTTTGGGATGTCACACTCCCTCACTGTCATTTGATGGTAACCTGATCTGAGGTCTATCTTTGAAAAGCATGAGTCACCCTAAAGTTGGTCAAACAAATCATCTATCTTAGGGAGAGGATATTAATTCTTGATTGTGACCTGGTTCAGTTGCCTATAGTCTATGCACATTTTTAGAGTCCCATCTTTCTTTCGCACGAATAGAATGAGAGAACCCCAAGGAGAAACATTTGGGCTAATAAAACCCGTTTAAGAGATCCCTCAATTGCTCTTTCAACTCAGCGGGGGCCATTCTATATGGTGGAATTGAAATAGGCTGCGTATCGGGAAGAACATCAATCCCGTAGTCGATCTCTCTATCATGAGGGACTCTAGGTAAATCCTCAGGGAACACTTGAGGAAAGTCGTTCACAATTGGAACTAACTCAAGGGTAGGGGACTCAATATCATCATACCTAACTCGCACGAGGTGGTAAATATAACCTTTAGAGATTAACTTCCTAGCCCTCAGGTAGGAAATAAACTTACCCTTGGGTGCAACAGAACTTCCCTTCCACTCTAGGACTAGTTCATTCGAAAATTGAAACCTGACAACTGGGGTTCTACAATCTATTAAGGCATAACATGCATAAAGCCAATCCATACCAAGAATTATATCAAAGTCAACCATCTCCAACTCTACCGAGTCAACCAAAGTATCCCTATGATACATGGATACTACACAATATCTATAGACCCTCTTAGCTAGGATAGACTCAATAATGGGAGTTGAAACAGTGTAAGGCTAAAGCAAAGACTCTGGAAGAATCTCAAATCTATTGGACACAAACGGAGTCACAAAAGTTAAAGTGGCACCCAGGTCAAGCAATGCATAACAATTGTAAGAAAAGACTCGAAGCATACCCGTAACAACATCTGGTGCAACCTCATGATCTAGTTGATTACCCATCGCATACAGATGGTTTATCTCACCTCCTATACCTGTAGTAGTACCCTTCTGATGGCTGCCCGCAGGGGGCATTACAGACGATTGTGCTTTGTTACTCCCATCACCCCATCTCCTCGTAGGACACTTACTTTGAAAGTGGCCAGTCTATCCGCATGTATAACAAGCATTTGTGCCCTCACGGCACGCACCTAGGTGATATTTTCCACATCTGCCACAGAGTGGCCTTCCTCTGAGCCTTGGGTCATGCTAGCTTCGGATTGAGGACCCTAAGCTCTGAAATTCTGGTGACCATAAGATTTCTGATCATAACTGTTTTGTTGAATGGGCGCACTTGCCACATAGGATGCATAGCTAGAAGACTTCCTCTGAAAGTAAGTTTTGTCACCTTTATTCTGCTTATGTTGTCTAGGCTCATGCCCTGCTGATTTGGCCTTCTTGCCTACTGCTCTTCCCTGTCCTTCTTATTGTCTTCCTTAGTTTACTGGGCATAGACCATAAGTCTAAAGATGTCCATACCTAGGATTAGCAATCCTGCCTTACACTCCCTCTTTACATGCCTGCCCAATCAAGCCACAAACTTTCTCATTCTCGCCCTCATATCCAGGACCATCTCTGGGGCATATTGGGACAGTTGAATGAAATTGAGGCTGTACTCTTTGATAGTCAACCCCTCTTACTTCAGGTTCATGAACTCCTCAACCTTTTCCTCCCTTAACTCTTAGGGAAAGAAGTGATCAGAAAAGCACTCTCAAACTCATTCCACTCAAAAGGCTCAACATCCTCACCTCGACTATCTTCCATTGGTTATACTAGATGTTCGCAACATCCTTAAGCTGATAGGAGGCAAGTTCAACTCCCTCAACCCTATTTGCATGCATAGCCCTCAAGACCTTGCACATCTCATCAATAAAGTTTTATGGGTCCTCTTCAACCTTTGATCCCGTATAGACTGACGAGTTTATCCTCAAGAAATCTCTGAGCCTAGTTGCAGCCGTGGGCCATTGGGAAATGGAGCTAGGGGCCTGGGGACCTCAACTATTACTTTGGGAGGCCACTAGTTAGGTGAGCATTGCAATGGCTCCTCTGAAGTCCACCTCCGAGGTGGAGGTTATTGAGCAGGAGGTGCTTGTGGAATCTCAATAGCTCTGGCAAGTCAGCCCCGTGCCATCATCTCAGTCTAAGTAGGGGCCTCTAGTAGGGGATTCTTAATGTATGGGGCTGAGGCATCTCTTTGGGCAGCAATACGTTTAGGAAGCATGATCTCCAAACGCATAACACACGAATTAGAAGAGTGTTTTATAGAGTCAAACTCTATCGCACGAACTCAAAATATAGGAGAAGTGTAATCATTTTGAACGTGCTATAGCCTCCTATTTTTGAAGTGTGGTGCACAACACACACATAAACTATACTCTAATAGACATGGCTTCATAGACTCCCTAGGACTCTTTAACTATGGGCTATGATACCAAGTTTGTTATGCCTCGGGAGGGTTCCCAAGGCGTGGCCGGCACCCAGAGATTATTTCTAGTCCCCATATGAACCACTCAATCTCAAGCCAATCATTCAACATCAAACATAGCAGAACGTAGGAGGATAAGAGAATAAAGGTAGTGAGCCTCTCAGTCAATTTTACATCAATAAAGATGGCCATAGGCGAACAACCTCAGTCTCAACATCTAAGATAAGTAAATATTATTACTAACTCAACTCAAGAAGGGAAAACCCCAACATCAAATCCCTAACTCTAGTCTATGAAGCCTCTACCTCGACTCAACAATCTAAGATGGTACCATGACAGACCATGGCTACCCAACTCAATAAAATCAAATAACTGATAAAGGAAAAAGGCTCCTCCTAATAGCAAAGAGGGCTCACTAATAACTGGAATTAGAAACCTTAAAACCTCAACAATGGGTCTGCTGAAGTCCTGTACCTCTTGTATCTGCATCATGAAACGATGCAGCACCAAGTGGTGTCAATACGTGGAATGTATGGTATGTAAGATGGCTGAATATAACAACAAAGGTAGAATAATATAGGCGTAACATCAACTCAACATCATACTCCATCAGAATGTGAAAAATGTATATCTAAAGCAAGAAAAAAGAGTAGACAAATGATTTATCAACATCTTCTCTCAACATCATCAATACATCAGACTCCTCTCGAGGAAACTCCACTCAGCTCAACTCGAAAGACCAATGCCCATCTAGGAAAAGGATAAAGAGTAGACAATAGATCATCAGCATCCATCAAGATTAATACTATCACATCAATATCAAAGTTCTATTAGTGAGGAACCTAACTAGGAGTTTCTCTAATTGACAACCATCACCTATGAGCTGGTGACGATAAAAAAAAGAGATGCCATTGCCACATCCATCCAGTACCTTGCCAAGGTAAAGGACATCACATCATTTGATCCACAGTAAATAACGTCAGTCCTCTTTTAGGACAAAGGAAGCTTCTGTTTTATGGTTCAATCCTCTCCTACGCTCGCCACATAGTTAATGATATCGAGTGGGACTCAGTCTTACCCATTTTGGTGCTCAATACTCCTCGCAGAACTCAACATGCTCATAAAACATCAACATCAAGATTTCTCATCATCAGTCCCATAGGGACATAGTACATCAATTTGTCTCATCAACATCAACTCTTGGACAGGAAATATACTTTTATAATTAAGTTTCAAGCTTTTTAAGACTCAAAGAACATCTTTCTCATCAACACTCTCAACATTCAGACCACAATCAAGAACATCAAGTACATCATTTTGTCAAGGCTCTACCCATCCCCTAAGTTCATTCTTGCAATCCTTAATCAAAATACACATAATGTTTGGTGAAATCTTTCATTAAAACCATTTATTCCGCAAACCAAGTTTGTGATGATCATCAATTTAAGAAAATACATGGAATAAGTAAAATCTCAGTAGAATGCTCAAGGATTTTCACATATAGACTCATTATCTTCGATTGTAGCCTCAATTTAATCAAAAGCGGGCACATGGAAGAATAATTCCATGTCTTTAGGTTAGCCTTACATACCTGCGGTAATTGTTAGAAAAAATCTCTCTTGGGATCTCCTCTTGAACTCTTCAATCTCAATTCTCCTCTACTCTCCTCAAGCCTTAGCTTGTTAACGTTGTTAGGAAGAGGATTTAGGATGGGCGTTTGAACCCTTTCTTCGTGAAATGACTTATGTTAGTCGTAGATGGGGTTAAGAAAGTGTAAGGAATGGACCAGAGTGACCCTAAAAAATTTTAGAAATTTTCTAGACTCGGAGTGACTCAGTCCGCGACGTGGACTGGTCGTGTACCAGTATATTTTCTACAAAAATTCTCTGAACGAGTTTTCTCAATCTCGTCAAAAACTTTTGAAAAAAAACCATAAGTCCCTATCCGTAATAGGTGTGCAATGCGGCTTTGTCGCATACCTTCAATGTTTTTCATTTCAGAACGAAAAATTATCTTTTGACTCAGTCGCTCTAAAAATCGACCGAGACACTTCCCATACTCTATTTTTCGTGCTGATCACAAATCCGGCCTTGAATTTTCCAAACGAGCATTAGAAGATGTGTTATGCGCACCTCCCTCCTCTAGGGGTATTTTGATAATTTTATCGGGTGTTAAATATGTATTGATGCAAAGAGACAAGGTGATAGCATATGCTTCCAGACAACTTAAGGCTTATGAGAAGAACTACCGAACTCACTATCTTGAGCTTGCTACCATGGTATTTGCTCTCAAAATCTGGAGATAGTTAGATATTATCTTTATGGTGGGCATGTTGATGTATTTATAGACCACAAGAGCTTGCAGTATGTATTTAGTCAGAAGGAGATGAACTCGAGGCAGAGGAGATGGTTGGAGCTATTGAAAGACTATGACATAAGCATCCTTTATCACCCAGGTAAAGCTAATGTAGTTGTTGATGCTCTTGGTAGGTTGAACATGGGGAGTATTGCGCATATTGAGGGCACACTTAGAAGTATATATTGAAGATTCTGATGAATGTGGTGCAATCATAAAAAATAAGGTAGAGCCATCCTTAGTGGTGCAGGTGAAAGAAAAGCAAGACCAGGATCCTATCCTCCTTCAGTTGAAAAAAGATGTGAAAAACAGAAGGTATTAGTGTTTGCAAAAGGGGGAGATGGAGTCTTGAGATACTAAGGCAGACTATGTGTACTAAGTGTTTATGGCCTTACAGAAAGGATTCTAGCTGAGGCTCATAACACCAGATACTCTATTTAGCTAGATGCAACACAAATGTACATGGATTTACAAGAGGTTTATTGGTGGGGTGGTATGAAGAAGGACATTGTAGAGTTTGTGTCTAGATGCCCAAATTGACAGCAAGCAAAAGTAGAGCACCAAAAGACTTGCCCAGAATGATGAAATTCTAGAGTGGAACGGGGAGATAATTAACATGGACTTCAAAACAGGCTTACCCCGATCTCGTAGATATCATAATTCGAGATAGGTAAAAGTAGATCAAATTACCAATTCAGCTCACTTTCTACTTGTCAAGATGACTGATATAGCTAGAACTATGTTAGACTGTACATTAAAGAGATCGTTAGATTGCCTAGGGTTCTTATATACATTATGTCAAATAGAGAAGCCCAGTTCACAACACAATTTTTGAAGTCCTTTCAGAAAGGGCTTGGTATGAAGATGAATCTTAATACAGCCTTCCATCCCCAGACAGAGGGGAAAGCGGAGTGGATCATACAGACTCTTGAGGATATGATGAGGGCATGTGTTATAGACTTTAAAGGTAACTAGGGTAATTACTTTCTCTTGATTGAATTTTCCTATAACAACACTTTCCAAGCTAGCATACAAATGACACCATATAAGGCCCTTTATAGGAGGAGGTGTAGGTCGCCTATTGGCGGTTTGAAGGTACTGAGGCTGGATTGATAGGACCTGATTTAGTCCATCAGGCTATGGAGAAGGTGAAAGTTATTCAACAGAGTCTAAAGACATCCTAAAGCCAACATAAATCTTATCCCGATGTTAGAAAGAGAGATTTGGAATTTGAGGTAGGTGATTGTGTGTACCTAAAGGTTTCACCGATGAAGGGAGTTATGAGATTTGGGAAAAAGAGGAAGCTCAGTCCTCGATATATTGGCCCATACCAGATCATTAGGAGGATTGGTAATGTGGCATACGAATTGGAATTGCCACCAAAATTAGGTGCTATTCATCTAGTATTCCACATTTCTATGCTTAAGAAGTGTTTGGGAGACCCCACAGTGGTTGTGCCTATAGAGAGTACTGGAGTCATAGAAAGCTTGTCATATAAAAAGATCCCAGTTTAGATACTAGATCGCCAAGTTCGCAAATTGAGGACCAAGGAAATTACTTGTGTTAAAGTATTGTGGAGGAACCAATTCGTCGAGGAAGCCACTTGGGAAGATGAGCCAGATATGAAAGCTAGATATCCTCACCTATTTGTTCCTTCCAATGACGAGAATAAAGGTAATATTCCTTATTCTTATCATTGAGTTGAGATATATCCTTAAATATGAGTGGTACGGTATCTGGATAGCTTCCCGTTAATAAACTAGATCATGAGTAAAAAACATGCTTATATTCCCCTGTTTCACCTTCATCCCGGAATGAATGATCCCAAGAGAGAGATATTGTAAACCTCACAATTCTACTCTTAAGATCTGGAAATTCGTCGTCACAAATACATAATATTGAACCTAGCAATGCCTTACTTGTACATACATTTTAAGGATCATTAATATAGGTGGGATGTATGTTGGAAGTTAATTTGGGACATGAGAGGTCCCTAGTGCTTAATTGAGTTCAAAACCTCCCTACCAGTTAAGGTTTTAGACTTTGGATTATGCAAGGCTAAATTTTAAATTACCATAACTCTTAACACATAAATAATTAGGTGGCCTATGACCTAATAAATGAAAGCGATTTGAATTACCTTTCCATTGCAACTAATTTTACCTCATTTTGAGTTTGGAGCCAAATGTTATAGCCATTTTACTATAAATTGCCAGTGAAGAGTTGTTTCTACGACCCTGACAAATGGGCCGTGAATTGAAATATGACTCGTACTATCAACTTGTAAAGAAACTTCTACAAGTCGATATTTGAGACCTAGAACTTATCGACCCAAATACGGGTCGTAAAAACTTCTAAGGGCATAGATTAGGCTCGTAAAATTGATCCAGTGAACCCGAAGGTTGTCCAAAAACTTACGGATGGGTTCCGACGGGCCGTAGAAACTTCTACAGACAATAGATGGACTCATAGCCTGCTTGAACAGCGAATTAAAGAGGGGTGTTTTCATGTTTTTTCACCCTTTAAGCCCAAACTTGTCAGTTTTCACCTAATTAAACCTCTAAAATGTGATTCTTCAAATCATTAACGTTCAAACACTCTCCTAACTCAGAACGTAGTTTCAAAATGGCCAAAAGCTAAGGCTGTCAAGCACTTTCTTCAAATTTCTTCAAGAACCTAATTCCCACAGGTATGTAAGGCGTACCAAAATCTTTTTCATTATTTCACTATCATGTAACTACTAATTTTCTCCAAAAATCAAGTTATTAGTAGGAAACAAGAGTTCTTTATTTTGAGTAATTGTTTCATTTATGCTATTTTTGAAACAAAATCATGAAATTTATTGAATTTTTCTACTATACTGAGGTCTAGGGTGGAGACACTAATTTTTATTTATAAACTAGATAAACCCGAAAGTTACTATAAAAATCTATGAATTTCTAATTCTTTCTCAAACATATGAAAATCATTAGCATATGTATTTTATGAACAGTAAAGCATGAAATATATGATTTTAGACAGTTTTGAGAAAAGTTAAGAGAATGCTAAGTTTGGCTAAGTCCCAAAAAGAAGAAAAGTAATACCTAGAGCAGATTATATCCTTTTAAGTATGATCATATGATTTATACTTTTGGGAGTAGTATTGAGCATTGATACGAGTGAGAGTAATAATAACATAAACTCATAAACTACGTAGCTGGCATAGGATAGGACTGGACCAAGAGTACATCTACTCATTGTCACTGAGATAGCCGGTTTTGGGATTGATCCACTCCCCTAATTTTCGTCCATTTCCCTAGAAAAGTATGGGATGGCTCTGGTAGTGTGGGAAAGACATTTTATCATCACGAGGCTCATAGTGATGGTTGTTGGTTAGAAAAACTCCTTAAGCTAAAGTAAACTAACTCTTGCATACAGAGTTTTAGCATATGTTTTTACTTTCAGCATGCACTTTATTTATTACTTATACTATCCTATTTTGATACATGTTTTAGCTACTTTCGAGTATAGCATATGTTTTAGCATATGTTTTTACTTTCAGCATTCTATGTACTGACGCCCTTTGGACCTGCATCATTTTATGATGAAAATACAAGTGACAGAGTTCCTCAACAGATGCTCCGTTAAGGACTAGCATTTCATCTAGCCATTGGTGAGGCCTCTTATCATTAAGTGGCTTTGGAGTCTTTTATTTATGTTTTTTAGCATTTCTTTTAAGTTATGGTTACCGTGGGCCTGTCATGGTAGTTGTTTTAGGTTATTCTAGTTAGAGGTTCTATAGACTGTATGACAAAAATTTCAATTCTTATTTTCAATTATTGTTGGGATATTTTCTCTGTTCAGTTTTTCAGACAATTGCAATCTATTTAGTACATTATATCTAAGCCTGTCATTTTTTGTTTGAGTCTTCTACTGAGTAAAGTAGAAAGGCTAAGTGGTTCGCTTGGGACTAGAAATGGTTTTTGTCGCCGGTCACGTCTAAGGTGTAAACTCGAGGCGTGACATACCAGGTCTCCAACCTTGTACTCTCTTCGAAATCTTTTCAAATCATGCCATTTTTCATCTTTTCTTTGTACAAAGCTGAACTTTCATATGCCCTCAACCGGAATTCATCCGGCAAGTAAAGTTGCCCCAAGCATACATTAATAGAATGATCCTTATGAAAATTTAGCTCTTTCAATGCCCAAAAAGATCTATGCTCAAGCTTTAGAGCTAAATGACAAGCTTTCCTAAAGATAAGTTTGTACGGTGACATTCCAATTGATATCTTGAAAGGCCTATGGTAATCCCATAATCTGTCATCAAAGTTTTTTAACCAATCAATTCTATTTCCATTCACAGTCTTCGCAAGTAAGCTTTTGATTTCCTTATTCAACACTTCCACTTGAGCATTTATTTTAGGATGACATAGAGTGGCCACCGTGTTTCACTCTATACTTGGTTAGAAAAAAGTCATATGTTTTATTGCAAAAATGTGACCCACCATTATTGATTATGGCACGTCGTGTGCTAAAATCAGTCAAGATGTTTTTCTTCAAAAGGTTGATGACACCCTTTCCATCATTCATAGGCAAGGCCACCACCTCTACCCTCTTGGACACATAATGCACCACTACCAATATATATTGGTTTGCAAACTATTCACAAATGGCCCTTGAAGAATTTCGGAGAAGGTGTGAGAAAGCCCTAGCTTTTGCCCTTTTTGAAACTTCGTTCTGGGTTTGGAGAGTGTCTGAGTTTTAATGAGTTGAAGAATCAAGTTTTTAGGGATTTAATTAGGTGAAAATTGACAAGTTTAGACTTAAAGGGTGAAAAATTCTTTAATACCCCTCTTTAAAATCATTGTTTATGTCCGCTACGAGTCCATCTATGGCACGTAGGAACCCATCCGTATATCTTTGGAGAAATTTTGGGGTCACTGGATCGATTATACGAGCCCAATCTACGGCCTATAGAAGTATTTACAACCCATAGTTGGATTCGTCATTTCTGCGAATAAAAATTAGACTTGCAAAAGTTTTTCTATGAGTTGACAGTACGGGCCGTAACTAAAACCATGGCCTATAAGTCAGTTCTAAACACCCATTTTGCACTGGTAGTGTGTACTAAAACAGTCATAACTTTTTATTCCAAACTTTGAATGAAGCGAAATTGGATGCGTTGGAAAGATAATTCAAAAAGATGTTATTTTGTTGGTTATAGGCCACCTAATTCTTTGTGTGCTAAGAGTTATGGTCATTTAAATTTATCCTTGTATAATCCAAAGTGAAAAACTTAACTGGTAGGAAGGTTTTGAACTCAACTAAGCACTAGGGGCCTCTTATGATGCGAATTCACTTCCAATACACTTCCCACCTTTATTAATGATCCTTAAAATATAAGTACAACTAAGGCATTACTAGGTTCAATCTTATGTATTTGCGATGACGAATTTCCCGATCTTAAGAGTAGAATGGTGAGGTGTTACATATGTATATCTAGGTTTTTTGAACATTTAAACATTTACTTTTTTCATTTGTACTTATGGTCATTTATCAATTTGTTTTGAGAATAAATTTATTTATCAAATGACATATCTTTTAAATTAAACAATGCTCAAAATAATAGAAATAAAAGAAAATCATGTTATAAGCTATTAAAAAAATATATAGATATAACAATGCTAAGTAATGTAGATTATAGTAAAACAACAAATAAGGACAATAATAGGATACATTTTATTTATGGTATTTAGAATTTTAGAATGACAAGTTGTTTAAAATTATTTATTATTAAAAGTCATAACATGTAAGGACCCAAATTTTTGTACGACCTCAATGAAGCATGGAAGTTTGGTTTTAGAAACCTTTTGGACCAAGGTGATGCTTCATGGGAGCCCTCACGGTCTGTGTGAGGTCGCACAGCCCGTGTGGAGCCTCCACAGAGTGGCCCTTGGCTTTGGAGGATGCTTGGCCCTTAAACGTGGTGTTTTAAACTAAGGCACACTACACTTGGACCCCTCATGATCTGTGTGACACTTTACGGACCGTGTGGTGGCCTTGGCTTGAAATCCCCCAATTTTGGGACCAAGTATTGTTATACGGCCAAGTTCACGGCCTGTGTGGGGTGTTATGGCCCGTGTGGCCATCCGTAAGGCTTTTGGAGTAATAATTTTCCAAGTATGGAATCACCGTCTCATAACTTAATCTTGGAATTTTCCTAAGGAGTGAGGTAAGGGCAGTGTCACAGCTCGTGTGACACTACACCGCCCGTGTTGCCTCCCGTGAAGGTGACTTCGTTGAAAATTCTAAGTATGGGATCTTCAAGCTCAAGCTGAGTTCACTTTCAAACCTTCAATTCATGGGTCTCTTACATCAAGTCAAGTTCAAAGGAATTCCATTGGCTAAGTTTCTCCCAAGTACCGACGGAAGGGTCAACTTTAAATGGGAATATCTCTTAGAAGAAAAAGGAACTGGTTGGCCCACTGCCTATCAAATTAAAGCTCTTTGAATTATCTTTCCAACGCATTTGGTTTTAACTCATTCTGAGTTCGGATCGAGAAGTTATGCCCGTTTTCGTAAAACTCATCTATGCATGGATATAGGCGAATTTCAATTCTGTGTCATTAACGGCTTTTACGTAATTGTGGACTATTATAAAGGTGTTTTATGACCTTTTCACCTACCCTTAGCACCTAAATCAGCTGATACTTCTTCATTTTAATTCACTCTCATTAGAAACGCTCTCTCTCTAAAATCAATTCCTAAAATAAATACTCTCTAAGTTCTTCTCTCGGGACTCAAGCTAGGATTCAATTGGTGTTTCAACTTCAGGCTAAATTCTTCTCAAATTCATCTTCCTAATCAAGGTATGTGGGAGTGATTCTTAGTCCCTTTCAACCAAGAAGATCCAAACTCTTTTCAATTGATTTTCATGAAATAAAGCTTATTTTAAATGTGGGTATTTCATTATATGCTTTATTAAATTCAATTGATGTATGGGCTGTACTATATCTATGATATTAAGTTACTTTAATCCCTATTATGATGATTTACATTGAAGTTATGAAGTTATGAATATGCATGTCTCCTTTAAATCTTGATTTAGGCATGGGTGATTTATATTACGTTTTAAATGTGGATTTGATTATGGATTTACTTTAATTTCACATTATATTATTGAATTTAGATTGAATATCAATTACCCATGTTATTCCTACATCATCCATGGCACATACATTCATGAACATTGATTTTTATGATAATTATAATGTGGATTAAGCCCAATTATGGTTTATGATATGATTTTGATGAGGTTTTGGTTATGACAAGAATGTGATCACATATATGTCAATGATTGTGGCTCTTTGAGAATTTTGGGTGCTTGCACCATTCCGTATATATAGATGAGCTATGCCTATGCATGAGTATTTTTACTAAGAGCTATGATTTGACATTTGAGCCTAAGTACGATTTATTATGAATGATGTTTGGCTTTTGAGCCTAAAGGTGCATTGAAAGCATTGGAAATGACTATTGTCTCTTGAAATCATGTAGATATGTAGGTATATGTATTTTCGTGGGATGTCAACTTAGCACCGACGGATTGAGGGTTCACTCTCTCTTTCCTTGAACTATGTACCTAACATAGGTTATGAGAATCTTATCTGAAATGGGTGATGTTCCCATAAAGAAGGTTGCTTAATATGAAATGTGTGATGTTCCCGTAAGGTGAAGTATTATGTTATATGATATGCTATAAGAAAATCCTATCCGAAATGGGTGATGTTCCTGTAAGGTGAAGTATGGTTTACCTTTGGCAAGTAGACCACATCTTTACCGGTAAGGGGATTTCATGGGGATTTCAAGTAATTGCTCGCTTAGTCTTACTCGTGTCAGTTGAGGTTACATCCCCACAATATATGAGCATCATGACATTTCATGCATCATGAACTTCATGGCATATTGTATACTACTCTTCTTTGGATATATGATTCTTTCTATATTATGTGCCCTTGTCATCTTACATTTAAATGCAGGTTTGATAAGTCATATGCATTGCATGTCCCCATATTTAGTATATTCAAATGTACTAATGCATACTTTTTGCCTACATGATCTCACCATGTAGGGTCTAGAGATAACTTTCACCCACGATTTAACGCTAGATCGAATTTAAGATAGTGGTTGTGGTAAGTCCTATCTTTCAAGGACAAGCCACCATTCCTCTACCTATGAAGTCTTACTTATGTTATTTACTTTGAGGGTGACCCCAGGACATGTGTTGGCCCTCGTCCCATCTCATGACTAGAGGCGTTGTTGGATATCTTGTAGACTTTCGTAGATTTTATATGTTACGTGTTGTATTTGAAGGTTATGATCGGTTATCTACTAGACATGGCTATCATGGATTGATTATGGGAATTATGATATGTATGTATATTTCATGTGGAAATGTGGAAGATCCTAAGCCCCGTATTTCCCCCGTAGAGTGAGTCATACTTACCCGCTCCTTAGTGTATATGTGCTATGTGCTATGTGAATCCATGTAAATCCCTTCTCCTTCGATATCCCCATAGCGTGAGTCCTACTTTCCCATCCCTTAAAACTATATGTTTACTATTTGAATACGCTTTCGAACCGATGATGTGGATTTGAATACTTTTGAGGCTTGTTTGGGGACTCTCGGGTTCCCATTCGCAGTATCACTTCTATGCCCTAGGTCCGGGTCATGACATGACAAAGCACACTTTTAATTTTATAAAGAACAATCAAAAGAAAAAGGATTAAATTAGGGGAAAAGGCAAAAGAAGAAGATAATATCCCAAATTTTGTAATAGTAGGAGGTCTCATAACAACTTTTTATTTGCTACTTTTTCACTTTTTTGTAATTATATTAAGTTTCTTGACCCACCCTACTAGCCCCCCAATCCCCTCCCACCCCCCAACCCCCACCCCAAAAAAAGTGATAGTAGTTTTAAAATTCAAAGATATATTTTTAAAAGTGTTACTATTTTAAAAAAACACTAAGATTAAAAAAATTAAAATTAAAAAAGTGAATTTACTGACTTGTGCAAACACCAGGATAAAATATTTAAAAATTGAAGTTTAAAATTTAAATTTAATACTTACGGTTTTTTGAGATGGTCATATGTTCTCCACTTTATCTTAATTATATATGGTCATATGTTCTCCACTTTATCTTAATTATATATAAAAATCATAATAAATTCAAAAAAAATCAATTAATATATACCAATTTCAAAGTTTCTTCTTTCTGATTTTTCTTTTTGGAAGTTATGTGCTTTTGGCAAAGCAGAGATGGAAATCATGCATTTAAATTTGTTTCCATTTATGATTATTTAAGTTGTTTTTCCTTTAGTTTAATTTCTACATTCAACATTCAATTCCAAAAAATTCTTTACATTATTTTTACTCCATAATGAATAGTCTTTCTTTTTTATGATAAATTGGGAAAAATTCGTATTATTAAAGAAAACATAGACACAAAAATGATAATTTGAGCCCAAACATGGCCCATATAATCCTACAGAGTTAAAAAAGATAAAGAGAAAAGCCAAAAAGAAAATAATGAACAAAATCAAAAGAGATAGGAAAGTTCCAAAGACAACAATCCGACCCACTCCTTAATTCTGTTTCGATGATCTTACCTTGACCATCATTTCTCAGCAACAAATCTAATGAGCTTAAGTGGCATCGACAAAGGTGTTTATCAGTCGCACAAACGTCTTGAGTTTGATCTCTTTGAAGACTCCTCCAGCTTACAAATCATGCTTTCAACACCATATTCAAGGTAAAGTTTTAGATCGAAAAAGCTTAGATAAAATATTGCTAAAATGAGGTCTAACCTAATATCACTTTCAATTTTGTAGATTGAGCTCCAACGAAATTGATGTCGCTGCAAGAACCCTCAGTTTTAGAAGGTATTGAACACTTTTTCCATTAAAATCCTTTCTAAGCTCTGATATATATGATGATAAAATAAGTTTGTTATATTAATTTTGAAAAAAATCCTAACTATGTTTCTCGAAAGCCTTTTATAGATGATCTTCCTGTAATCTTGCCTATTTTTTTTTATTAGATCATATTCAAGTTGTATGACCCTTTTTGTTACTTTTTCAGTCCGATGTTGGGCACTTGATTTTTCTCTAATTCAAGTATAGCTCTAGCTTTTGGTGAAAATTCTTGAACTGTATGATATTGTTTGATGCTTGTACTTGCATCAAACACACCATTAGTTGAAAAAATCTACAAGGGTGTTCTCTTCTCTAAAAATGTGCAAAATCTCTATATTGAAAATGCGCACAATCTCCACTTTGAAAATATTCATTGTCTCCACTTCAAACTCCATCACCATTCTCTTAATTTCTCTGACTTCAACTGCAATAACCCAAAGTATTTTTCATTGTCCATCAATTACCTTTGTCATTAAAGAAACAATTTTTATAGTAAGATAAAGAATATTATTGTTAATACAATATTCAATTCCCAGCATCAAAGCTCTCACTTTAGCCTTTCAGAGCTTACCTCTACTCTTTTAGCTTCTACAAATATCAATCTCCAAGATGAATCCTAACACAAAAAGCAACACAACTCTTCTCCATTATATCATCAAAGGAGCCATTTGAATTACATCTAAACATGCTTATTCAGGATATTCCCATTTAGCCACCTGACTTGTAATTAGAGGATAGTAACTTTCCGAAGCTTTTCCTAACAAAGTCCAAGTGTTTGGTACTTGATAAATCCAGGGTATCTATAGGAAGCAAATAGATACAGATTTCTGTTAATCTCCATATCATAGCATACTTAACATCTTTCACCCATGATAGATGATATTCCTTCTTATTCATATTTGTCAAATAATAAAAATAGGGACAACTCTAATCAATAGTTTAAACTTAGCACCTCTCTCATTCTTCCACCATTTGTTTGAGATGAATGAATGGACCATGTATACCAGAAGATCCAGCAAATAAGATCAGTCATTCTTTAGATATAGAACATATAATAAGCTAATGTTCAAAAGATTCCTGATGTTTTTGTTACGACAAAAAAATGTATGTAAGAATCAATAATCTTTAACATCGTCAATTGTCACGACCCGATCCCTCAGACCATGATAGTACCCACTACAACCCGTCAGAAGGTAAACCTAACCCATAACTCAAAACTATAGATAACAAAGTATCCTATGTAAGACAATCATAAGAAGTAAATAACTGCCAACTAAGCAGAACAACTAGTAGATCATAGAATTAATATATAAGGACCTACCCAAAGACCTGCAATCGCTCTGTAATAAAGCATCTAATACACAAAACAAGACCACAAGTATTTTGTAAGTACAATATAAGTACAGGATATCTCTTAATACAATATAAATATTAGCCTAAATAAAAGCAGATGGAAATCAAAAGCTCTGGCCGCCAAGAGCTCACACCAATCTTCAACATCCATCGCAGATTTGTACAAAGATCAATCAATAGCGAGGACTCTCACTACGACCTACAAGACTAGAAGTATAGTATGAGTACTTAATAAATTGCGCTCAATAGGTATAGGCCTACTGAGCTCTACTAATAAAGCAAGTAGATATAACATATAAACTAGGCAAGTACAAGAAAAGTAACTAGACAATAGATACAATCATGATAGAATAGTTAATGAAAAATAATGATGAATAACATGTATGAGCGAACAAAGCAAGACAAGAAGCATACCTAGGAAAGGAAAATCTACCACCTGCTAGCAAGAAGGACGTATTATAGAATCTACTTAGCAAGGTACAAGCGATGGTAATACCAATTATATGCATAAAACATATATCCGAGGAATTAATAGAACTCAACCTAAAGGGGAGTATTAGATTAAACCAAATCAAGTCTCACGAGTCAATAGCTAGTAGTACAATACAAGTATAGATGAAATCAAATAATAACCAACCAGACGTTAATAACCCTGGATGGCAAATACAGCAAATATAACCCAACCAACATCCTTTACTATCAGAGGTACCAAACTACTAGTGACAGGTGATGTAAGATATGATGTATGTCCATCAGTGGCAACTTGATCCCGAACCTCACACTGCAGATAAATCCACCAGTGGTACTAATATTGATTAATCCATGCTCTATGGGAGGGGGGAGGGGAGGTTTCGCAACTTGAGCCTTGATCTCTCACCGCGGATGAAGCCCCCTAGTAGAGACACCAGGAGCATTTGTAATGCATATCAATAATCAAGTAGATGGATATACCACTTGAGATATCCCAACTAGGAAGGTAGGATCCATGCAATATTGAATAATAGTATCCATAAAAATACAAAAAGGGCATCAAAACACTAGCTAAGTCAAGTCATGAAACTGGGGTCATCCCGGGTGCCTCCATAGTAACAAATATTATAGAGCATGTCCTCGACACTTTGTAAGTATAAAAATCAAGTAATCAAGTGATCGAAGTGATTTGACCTTCACTAAAAGTAGTTTTAAACCAATTTTTATATTAATGGTAAGAAACTTTCCTTTTTGTGCATGACAACGATGAGCCACTATATCAATCAGGATCGTACAACACCACAAGTTAGAATGAGCAACCAATGCAATACATGCCATCACCAATAACCAAACAAGGTATTCAAGATCAGAAAATCACACCACTACCTCTATATTTACAAAGGCAGAGAGAAATAAATTGGGATCTTACTGCTACTTAAACAAGGCCTCAGGCCCAAGAATATAATAGTAACTCAATAAAATATCACTAGCTCACTACCAAACATAAAGCTAAGAAATTTCAAGGACTCAAAAATAGTACAGGGAGAAGAACAACTCAAGGGGTGCCACCTCACCCCAACATACCAGTCCAATAACAAACAAAAGAACTAAAAGATGGCTCGAAAGCAAGTAGAGGAGATATCTATAGGATCAATGACTTACCCAAAAAACAAAAGTCCCAATCTACAATAAAGCATGACTAAGTCAAACCTATGGATACGACGAGCCACTAAACCATCGGGCACTGGCTCAAAGTACACTATTGGGAACAAGCCCTACTAAAAGCCACACCTAGCTACAAGGGCAATGAAATACCAAAGCATCTAAGGCTCAAACGTAGTCTAAGGTAATTTTAATAACTCCTAAAGGATATTTCTTCTAAGTCACACAAGAATCAAAGCCCCAAGCTTATGCTAAGGTCTCCAAAGAATCACATTAATCTAAGGCTCAACTAGAAATCAAAAAAATGGGACAAGATGAGAAGAAATGAAATACTAGGTGATTACCATCTAAAATCACATGAAATTTATACTACATATTATCAAGTAAGGCTTAGTCTAGAAAGGAGAGAGACTGCTGCCTACCTAGAAGTCAATCACGCACACTTCTAATCCACCACAAGAAAGTTATCCTCCTCTGTATTCCCTCCAATCATTTCTACATCATTAAAATATTGGTCACCATGTCAATACAAATGTTTTGACAGCAAAATTAAAATATTTTGAGACAGACCCCAAATCTATTCTAAAATGGAGATATGGGAATCACAATGGGAATTTCAAAATCAACTTATTAGAAAGAGTTCTAAATGAATTATTGAGATTGTGTCCCAGATTGGGACACAATTTGATGCTTGAAAATGAAGGAAATTCATGCAAGAAAATCTTCAATAGAGCTAAAGAGCAAGGATAGGGCAGCCCCTTTGGGGCAAAGGTTACCTTCACACGATAGCTTGCACACTTTCTCAAACACTACCACACTTACCCACGATCAATACAAAACCAACAGACTTTGAATCACCTCAAGAAGAGGTCTAGAACTCACGATATTACAACTTGAAGTTTGAGAAATAAGTTGAGTTCATATCATAAATGAAATATAATAACCAAAGGTTCTTCTCCAAGAATGCGAGGACGGGTAGCACGTCCAGAAACACGGAGGTTCCCCAAGATCCTTCTCTGCAAACATGGGGACAAGGTCTACGAATGTGGAGGACTACCAAGGTTCTTATCCAAGAGTGGAGGGACCCGATCCACGAGAAGATGCACCTGGAAAGGCTGCTCTAGCTAGTCCACAAAGGTAGAAACTTCTCCTACGGGGTGCTCGCTATTTATTTGGAACCTCATCTGTGCAGACGAGATATGTTACCCCACCACATTTGGTGTTTGGACTCAATGATGCAGTCAATATTTCCAACAGAAGTCTTCTCAATAAAAGTGGGTCCCATGCTCAAGAACCATCTTAAGGATAAATCCACTAGAGGGATAAAAATGAGACCGATGGCCTTGAGACATGTATGAAAGGTTGTTTTAAACAAAAGTTGACATTCCTGAGCTAACCACGCTGATTAAATTCTAATTTAAGCATGATTTTTAAGAATGTTGACTAAAGTGAAACCAAGGTTAAAGCTTAAAGGATAAATGCCTAATGGAAAATCCTCACATTGAAAGCCTCGCAAACCAAGCCAACAATGCTTCTAGCCTAAAATGATCCTTCTAGAGTTGATGGAACAATCAAAATTTCATTTTGAGGCCATCTTCCTGGAGTTTTGATCGAAGTCAACTCTTTAAACTCCAAAGTTTGCAAAACACATACACCGGCATAAAAGCCGGAAAAACGTCCATGAAACCGAACTGTCTGTGCCAACAAGTCATAAATGACTTAGGATCACTACAGAAATGCTCTAAATGCTAAAAGATTGGAAAGCAAAGAAAAGAACCTAGAGGGTCATTATAATATCCACTAACAAATAGGATTGTCATCCTTGAAAGTCAAGGACACTCGTTGTCTAAAAGCACAAAAAGACGAGGATACTTCCCCTGTATGCTCTACCAAACCCTTAGGCACCCTAATGAATCGAACAACTCATAAATAAAACTCAGAATTAGAAGAAAATTCATAAGCTCACTTCAGAATGCCAAAAATTCCTCCAATTCGTTCTTTAACTCCAACTCTCACTCAACTAAATAAAAAACAACCACACATTCCAGAAACACCAAAAGAAACCAAAGTCACCCAGAACCACAGAACTAAGCACACACAAGACCATAGAAGAAGCAAACCAACCTTATCAATTGACATACCAACGTCAAGCTCAAAAATCCAATATCTTTTGACCGTGGAGTGTCCCCCCTTTTATTAGTCTTATTGAAAACCTGCAACACCATTTGAGTCCCACCTGCAAGAACTTACAACACAACTTTGAAAGCAAACATACCTTATTTAAACAGATGAAATTGACAACTTCCCACATAAAAAACGCAACCCAGGGCTGAGACAGAATCCATCCCTAACTCTTAAAACCAACAAGGCTAGCTGAAACACAACTTTCGAGAGACAACCACTCTATCCGATAAGACGATCATCACGCGAACAATACAGCTACAGTGAGCCCAACTCTAGAAACCTAGTTTTACCATAGGAACTTCCAACAAAACCAAAATCATGAGCACATGAACTACTTTGAGAGTGCAAATATGATCCAACCACCTAGTCCAATGGAAACCAAGTTGGTACGTAGTATATCAACACAATCATTTGATCGACCACAACATAAGGGTATCAACTCCTATTAATAAACACTGGAAGATATTAAATGAGATAAAGGCAAACTTCACGTACTAAACTAAAACCAAAAGATAGATTCCATGAATTACATTGACCCTATCTTATGTATGAACCTTCTAAGTAAATGTCCATCCCCTAAATGAAACAAAAGTTTGAATTCACCAAGGAGCACAACAAGATCGGCTGCATAATACAACCAAACCTCGATAGCAACCAACATAAATACAAATAACTAGCTTCCACAAGGAATCACACCTAAAATATCTAGCTATCCATAATCAACCACCAAAATGCTTGAAATAGTAAATTTAAAACACCAAACAAGCGAGTCACAATACTCCGTCAAAGGAAAGACTATGAAAAAAGGGAGGAAGCGATCAGCTAGTACTACCACAAACTGCCAAAAAGGTTACACTACTTGGCACGCTTGACACCTCAGCCACCAACTCTAAACACAAACTAAAAGGAACCACATACAACTAAGGCAACTTTCTAAGCCAACTTGGCCCAACAACACAACCCAACCCAAATGGGAAATGCTATCCTAGTCACCTTCCTAACCAAGGATCAACATATAATAAAACATAAAGCAAGGAAAGCAGGAAAGAAACACCAAATCACTACTCCCAATCACGGAAACATGATCTAGTCAATCTATTGCTTAAAGAAATCAACAACAAAACTAAAACACCTAAGCATACCTCCAAGTAGAGCCAACACCAAAATCATAAGATGAATAATAAATCAAATAGGCACACATAGGTATGAAAAATCAAAACCACACAATATAAGCAATGAAGGGTGAAGTAATAAAATCATGCAAATACACTAAATATCTATAGCCTCAGCCTCAGATCATCCTACAGAAGTATAGAAGGGGTCATGGATGACCTCAACTTAAATATTGAACTACAAGCAGCAGCAAACTGAGTACCATCTATGATCGATGGTGCCACCAACTTAAAGACTAACCCAACTGAATATACCTCACCGCGGTCCCTCACTAGGGATACTTTTTAGATCAATGGCCCAATCCTCTACAAATATAACAAGCTTAGACCAACCTATCCTAGGGAGTATAGATGCTAGCAATGTCTTAACGATCAACTCCTATCTAGGGAAATCCTTATATCAGTGTCCAACTTCCCCACAATCATAGAAACTTTTGTAGTCTAAAGCTTGACGTGAAAAACACAATAAAGTGCCTTATCTGCAATGGTAACCTTGGACCAACTCTAACACCCAGGGGACTACTCTTAGATGACTGTATCAAAGCCTGGTGACCTTAAACCTATCTAGCCTATCACTAAGGCTATAGGGTCATAGGTTACTCTTTAACATAGTAGCCTAGCTTGCCAGATTCATAACACACTCAATAAAACGTGGCCTACTAAGAAGACCTAGCTACAGCAGAGGAGACCCCATGACTTGAATGAGCATTGTGTGTGCCTTAGGAACTCAAACCTAAACTCAGTCTGCTACAAGAAGTATAACTTATTTAGGATCTCCTGGTGTTGTTTCTATAGGGTTGATTTGCCAAGGAGGAAGAAGACCCTCACCAAACAAATAACTACCTTTAAAAGTCTTAAGACATGCTTGCTCCACGTCTCTCAGATGAGTCAAAACATGAATAAAAGCATGTCTTGTTGTTACCAAGTGCTTTGAGGCCAAAGTGGTAAAGTCAACCCTTTAAAAAATCCCTAGATCAAATCTTGCTCTGTAGGGAAGAAACTAGAGGTATGCTCGATCCACTCAAGAAATCTAACCATATAGTCTAAAGCATATGATGAACCCTACTGAGGAACCACTAATCCATCTCCAACCTATAAACCACCTACCACAACTTTAGGCAGTCATGTTGATGCTCTAATCATATCCACCAAAAACCATATGTTGTTCTTCTAAGAGAGAGTGGATTCCAAAGAAGTAGTTGTAGAGACTTATCGAAAGTAGAACTCATGATAAGGAACCAAGAACAGAATTTCCTAAGAGTGCCTTGTAGCCTCCCGAAGATAGGACTCAGACATCTCTGTATTGACCTGCAGGACTCTACTAGGCATTGTTAATACCAACTTATCACAACTCAACCGTTTAGGCCATGATGGTACCTACTATAACCCACCAGTAGGTAAGCCTAACCCATAGACTGGAACCATAGGTAAAAACCTATCTCGTGAACTATATCCATAAGAACTAAAAGCTACCAAAGAAAGAGAAGAACTAGAAGAATGAAGAAATAATATACTAGAACCCACCCTAAGACCTGACATCAGCTAGTAATCAAGCATCTAATACACAAAACAAGAGTACAAGGCTTTTATAAATACAATATCAGTACAGACTATCTTTGAATACAATATAAAGACTAGACTAAATAAAAGTAAATGGGAATCAATACTCCGAACACTAGTAGCTCACCCCATTCTTCGAGATCCATAACAACTCTACGCGAGGGTCAATCAATAACAAGGACTTGCACTACGATATGTTGGGGCAAAAGCATAGTATTAGTACGTAACAAATAGTACATAGTAGGCTTAGGCCGAGTGAGCTTCATAGATAAATTAAGTATAAATAACATATAAACAAGGAAAGTACAACATAAGCATTTGGATAACAGATAAAATAACGGTAGAATAGATAATTAAAAAAATGACGAATAAGATACATGAAGCAAAGAAAGCAAGAAAAGAATTGTACTAGTGAAAGGAAAAATTTACCACCTGTTAGCAAGAAGGATGTACCATAGAGTCTACTCGGCAAGGTATATCACCAAGTATATTCTTTGAAACCTAACAACCTAGGAGCTAATCCTACTCAACCTAAAGAGGAGTATTACATTAAACCCAATGCAAGTTTAACAAGTTAATAGCTAGTAGTGTAATGCGAGTAAGTTCGGATAAAATCAAAAAGTAACAAACCGAATGCCCATACATCTAGATATTATAGTTAGCAACCATAACCCTATTGACATTACAAACTACCAGAGATACCAACCCACAACGAATATACTAGGGACAGGTAATGCATATGAATGCAACATATTCAATTGGAGCATCAGTGGCAACTGAATCTCAGAACACACATCATGGATAAAGCCACCAATAGTACTAACGTTGATAAATCCATGCTCCACAGAAGGGTCAGCAACTAGAACCTTGACCTCTCACCATAGATGAGTCCTCCCCAATAGTGATATCAGGATTATTAGTTACGCATATCAATAATCAAGTATATAGATCTACCCTTGGGGATATTCCAGCTAACAAGGTAGGACCCATCTGATACCAAAAGGTTGTAGCCATAATAATGTAGAAAGGGCATGGAAGCACTGATTAGTCACTTCATCAAACTAAGGTCATCCCAGATGCCTTCGTAATCTCAAGTAAAATAAAGCATATCATCGACACCTTGTAAGTATAAAAATCAAATAATCAGGTGATCCAGGTGGTACGAACCCCAATAAAACTAGTTTTAAACCATTTTTTATCAATTAAAGTATGAAAATCTTCCTTCCTGTGCATGACAATAATGAGCCAATGCATGAACCAAAATTGTACCACAATACAAGTGAGAATCAGCAACCAACTAAATGCATGCCATCATAGGTATCAAAATAAGACACAAGATTAGACAATTGTACTACTAGATCTACATTTTTAAGGAAGAGAGAACTAACCTAAAATCCAACTGCTCCTCAAACAATTCCTTGGGCCTAACAATATAATAGCAACTCAATAAAATATCCCTACTCACTGCCAAACATAAATCTAAGGCATCACAAGGACTCAAAAATAGTACAGGGAGAGGAACAACTCAAGGAACGTTGCCCTACCCCGAATACGAGTCCAATAACAAACTAAAGAATCAAGAGATGGCTCAAAAGCAAGTAAGGCGAAATATCTCTAGGATCGATGCCTTACCACAAAAATATAAATCTCGGTCTATGATAGAACACGACTAAGTCAAACATATGGCCACATCGGGCCACTAAACTATCGGGCTTTGGCTCAAAGTACCCTATTAGGAAAAAAAACCCATCAGATGCCACTCCTAGATACCAGGGCAATGAAAATTCATACCAAAGCATCTAAGGCTGAAACCTAATCTTAGGTCACCCTCATAACTTCTAAAATATATTTATCCTAATTCACACAAGAAATAATACCCCAAGCCTAAGCTAAGATCTTCAAAGAACTGCACTAATCTAAGGCTCAATTAAAAATCATGAAAATAGGAAAGGATGGGAGCAAATGAAATACTAGGTGCTCCAAATTCATGTGAAATATGCACTACACATTATCTTGAATGGATTAGTAAAGAAAGGAGACTACTGCCTACCTCGAAGTCCATCACGCACGTTATATACCACACAAGAGCTATCCACCTTTGAATCGCTTCCAATAACTGCTCGCTATCAAATATTGATCACTATATTAATACTAATATTTTGATACCAAAATTCCATTTTTTGAAGATGGATCCAAAATCAAGTTTAAATGAGATTGTGGAACCCATGACGAGAATTACGAAATCAACTTTGTAAAAAGGTTCTAAATGAATTTTTGAGCTTGTATCCCAAATTTGGACACAATTCAATGCTTGAAAATGAAGGAAAGCAGTTAATTAAACAAAATCATCAATAGAGCTAAAGAGCAAGGATAGGGTAACCCTTTCAGAGAAAAATTAACCTCCATAGAATGCTTTAAACTCTTTCAAAAACACTCCCACACATACCCACGACCGATGCAAACCCAACACAGTTTGAATCACCTCAAATAAAGGTCTAAAACTCAAGATATTGTAATTTGAAGTCTGAGAAATGATCTAAGTTCGCGTTATAAACGAAATATAATAGCTAGGGGTCCTTCTTTGTGAATGCAGGGACCTGGCCCATGAATGCAAAGGATAAACCTCAACCTTCTTTATGAACATGGAGACCAGGTCCACGAATGTGGAGGTTCCCCAAGATCATTCTCTGTGAATACGGGGACCAGGTCTGCAAATGTGGAGGACTTCCAAGGCTTCTCTCCGTAAACGCAAGGACTAGGATTGTGATCACGAAGGAAAAAAGAGGTCACACCAACTAATATACACTATTAGAAACTTATCCAATGGGTACTTAGATTCTTTCAAAACCCCATGCATACAAACAAAATATGCTACCCCATCGAATTCGACATTCCAAACTCAATAACATAGTCAAAATTTACAATAAAGGTCATCTCGATCAAATGTGGGTTCCATATCCAAGCACCTTTTTAAGATAAAATCTATGAGAGGGATCAAAATGGGCCTAAAGCCTCATGCCACATACGAAAATTCATTCTAGATCAAAGTCGGTATTTTGGAGCTAATCACACTAACAAAATTCTTATCTAAGCATGATTTTCAAGAACTATAACCAAAGTCAAACGTAAGCTAAAGCTTAAAGGCAAAATGCTTAATGATACAAACTCACACTAGTAGTATTGGAAACTGAGGTGACTATGCTCCCAGAATAAAATGACCTTTCGAAGCTAATAAAATCATCTAAAATTTTATTATGAGGCCATCTTCCTAGACCTTTGATCGAAGATAACAGTTTAAACTCCAAGTATTTGAAACCACAAGAGCAAGCATAAGATTTAACCGGACGGCCAGACAATCAAACTGTTAATGCCAACAAGTCATTGTTACAAAATGTATATAGACATCATTTTTAGCAATATACATAGTCATAATTAGCTAGAAGATCTTTAGGAATCCTTTGTAATTACTAGTTGATCTTTAGGAATCTCTCTTTATTTTCTTTCCTAAATTAGCACCTAATGTATTGTATATATATCTTGCTTACCTATTGAAATAAAGCATCAACTTCTATTCGATTACATGGTATCAGAGCCTATAGGCTCCTTGATCCTGTTTTGGCTTTGTTTGAAAAAAAAATGCAGCTCGATCTTGTTTTGCTGTCTTTTGGGATTCAACATCTAGTGTCATCTAGTCAGTTACTACCTCGAGTTTCGTTAGGTTTGATACATTGTTTGGAGAATACTTTATCACTTTCCAGGTTCCTAGGTTTCTAAAAAAATACTACTTCTAGGATCATATTTTTCTTTGTAGCTTCAGTAATTCAGATCTAGTTTTCTGTTTGGTGCTGCTGCGATTATCAAGTTCTGTCCAATATTAGTGTTTTGTGGATGTTCTTGATTTTGAGCATCAGCTACAATTATTTTGCTGGGTGAATTGGCTTCTACTTTTTCTTGGAATCTAATATTATTGGGGACCTTTTGAAGCTTGGTTATTCTTAAGTTCTTCATTGAGAAGGAAGTATGGCAACAAATCAGAAGGGTGAGAAAATTTTGGTTTCGGCGGATGAGTTCGCACAATTCTCTAAGTATCAGAATTCCATTAAAGAATTCAATTCAGTTACTACCCTTGTTGATTCAAGAAAAGCATCTTTGGTCTCCTCTCCGAACAACTGGGTGATTGATTCAGGTGCTACAGATCATATGACAGGTAATCCTAATATATTTTCTACCTTTCGATCACACAAAGCACCCTCTCCTGTCACAGTAGCCAATGGGTCAACATGTAACATTGTGGGATCTGGGACAGTCAAAGCAACCTCCTCAGTTGGCCTTCAATTTGATTTCTGTGAGTAAACTTACCAGAGATCTTAACTGTTATATTTCCTTCTTTCCTGATCATTGCTTGTTTCGTGATCTTGCGACGCATAAGGTTATTGGTAAAGGACATGTAATTGATGATTTATATATCCTTGATGAATATGAGCCTCGATTTGTTGCCTGCTCAAGTGTCATCTCTCCATTTGAAGCATACTGTCGATTGGGACATCCTTCTTTACCTTTGTTAAAGAAGCTTTGTCCCCAGTTTGAAAATGTTCATTCTTTGGAGTGTGAATCATGCCGATTTGCAAAACATCACCGCATTACATTAGCTCCAAGGGTTAATAAGCGAGTTGGGTCAGCTGTTGAGTTAATTCATTCTGATGTTTGGGGACCATGTCCTGTTGTTTCTAAAAAATGGATATAAGTATTTTGTCACTTTTGTGGATGATTTCTCTCGGATAACTTGGATTTATTTTATGAAAAAAGTCGCTCTGAAGTGTTTACTCACTTTTGTGCCTTTTGTGCTGAAGTCAAAACTCAATTCAATGCTTCAGTGCGTATTTTAAGGAGTGATAATGCAAAAGAATACATGTCAGAGTTGTTTCAATCCTACATGAGACAACATGGTATTCTCCATCAGTCATCATGTGTTGATACACCATCTCAAAATGGAGTTGCTGAGAGGAAGAATAGGCATCTACTTGAGACAGCCCGAGCACTTTTGTTCCAAATGAAAGTTCCTAAACAATTTTGGCCCGATGCAGTCTCTACCGCTTGTTTTCTGATTAATCGCATGCCATCGGCAGTGCTTATTAGTAATACACCTTATAATGTTCTTTTTCCAAACAAGACATTATTCCCGGTGGAACCAAAAGTATTCGGAAGCACTTGTTATGTTCGAGATGTACGGCCATCTGTTACCAAGTTGGACCCTAAGGCATTGAAGTGTGTTTTCTTGGGTTATTCTCGTCTTCAAAAGAGGTATCGATGTTATTCTACTGAACTTGGCAAATATCTAGTGTCAAATGATGTGATATTTTCAGAGAGTACACCTTTCTTTTATAACCCTCCTAATTCTACAAGTCAGAGGGAGGAAGATGAGTGGTTAGTTTATCAGGTTACTCGTGTTGAGCAATCAATTGATGCTACTCTTCCATCTCCTAGTTACTCTATTGAGCACCACTCGACTACTGCGCCTTCAACACATGTTCCAGTAAGACCACCTATTGTTCAAGTTTATTCGAGGAGACAAGAGACTAATGCTACATGTCCTGCACCAATTCCTCCTTTATCTGATCCTCCTCCTTCAGACCCTCCAAAAAATCTTGACCTTCCTATTGCTCTCCGTAAAGGTACACGGACTTGCAAATCCACATATTCTATTGCTAACTTTGTTTTCTATGATCGCTTGTCTCCTGCATCTAGATCCTTGATTGCTTCTTTAGACTCTGTTTCTACGCCCAAAAGTGTGAAAGAGGCTTTGCATCATCCCGGATGGTCGAATGCGATGCTTGAGGAAATACATGCATTAGAGGAAAATCACACATGGGATTTGGTGGATTTACCAGACGGGAAGAAACCAGTAGGATGTAAGTGGGTGTTCACAGTGAAAGTTAATCCAGATGGTTCCGTGGCAAGACTTAAGGCCAGACTTGTAGCTAAAGGATATGCTCAGACTTATGGAGTGGACTATTCAGACACCTTTTCTCCTGTTGCCAAACTCACTTCTGTGCGTTTGTTCATTTCTTTAGCTGCTTCTGAGAATTGGCCTTTACATTAACTAGATATCAAGAATGCATTTCTTCATGGTGATCTTCAAGAGGAAGTATATATGGAGCAACCACCCGGTTTTATTGCTCAGGGGGAGTATAGAAAAGTCTGTCATTTGAAGAAATCCTTGTATGGATTGAAGCAGAGTCCACGGGCTTGGTTTGGCAAGTTTAGTGAGGTAGTTCAGGAGTCTGGCTGAAAATGAGCAAATGTGATCACTCGGTCTTCTACCGACTATCTGCAGCTGGCAGTATCCTTCTTGTTGTATATGTTGATGACATTGTCATCACAGGAGGTGATTCTGAGGGGATATCTTCCCTTAAGTCTTTCTTGCATACTAGGTTCCATACAAAGGACTTAGGCCAGCTGAAATACTTTTTGGGAGTAGAAGTAAATAGAAGCAAGAGGGGAATTCTTCTATCTCAAAGAAAGTATATTCTTGACCTACTTGCAGAAACTGGAAAATTGGCAGCCAAACCTTGCAGTACTCCAATGGTTCCCAATGTACATCTTATGAAAGATGATAGCGAGCCTTTTGATAACCCAGAGAGATATAGGAGGATAGTTGGAAAGTTAAACTACCTCACAGTGACTCGTCCAGATATTGCTTTTGCGGTAAGTGTCGTTAGTCAATTCATGTCTACACCTACGGTGAAGCATTGGGCAGCTTTGGAACAGATCCTATGTTACTTGAAAGGAGCTCCTGGACTTGGTATACTGTATAGCAATCACAACCATACTCGTATCGAGTGTTTTGCAGATGTCGATTGGGCTGGTTCCAAAATTGACAGAAGATCTACTACAGGCTATTGTGTCTTTGTTGGAGGAAACTTAGTATCATGGAGGAGTAAGAAGCAAAGTGTTGTATCTCGATCCAGTGCAGAATCTGAGTATAGAGCTATGTCATAGTCTACGAGTGAAATCATGTGGATACATCATCTTTTAACTGAAATTGGGTTGAAGCATCATATGCCGGCAAAACTTTGGTGTGATAATCAAGCTGCTATTCATATTGCCTCAAACCCAGTGTATCATGAAAGAACTAAACATATTGAAGTTGACTGCCACTTTATTCGTGAGAAGATTCAAGAAAACTTGATTTCTACTAGTTATGTGAAGACAGGAGAGCAGGTAGCTGATTTGCTTACAAAGGCAGTGAATGGAACTCAGGTTGATTACCTTTGCAACAAGTTGGGCATGATCAATATCTATGCTCCAACTTGAGGGGGAGTGTTACAAAATGTATATAGACATCATTCTTAGCAATATACATAGTCATAATTAGCTAGAAGATCTTTAGGAATCTTTTGTAATTACTAGTTGATCTTTAGGAATCTCTCTTTATTTTCTTTCCTAAATTAGCACCTAATGTATTGTATATATATCTTGCTTACCTATTGAAATAAAGCATCAACTTCTATTCGATTACAGTCATAAATAACTTGGGGTCATTACAAAGAAAACTCTAAATAATGGAAAGGTCAAAAAGCGGAGAAGATAACCTAGAGGATCATTACATCAAGACTCACCAACTGAAATTCTGTCAAGCCAAATTCTTAAAATTAAAAAGGAAATCTTACTAGGAATTCCTCACCCATTTGAACTTAATATCCTCATGCTTGTTTCTTTCTGTCTGATCAGATTCTAGGCACTACTCATATTAAAAACACCTTGAGGATTAGGCGTCCACCAAGGTTTGTCCCTCTCTTCTGACCATTGAATACTTTCCAACACCTTATGGACTTGATTACTCACCTGAACAGTGCACTCCTCTTCAATCAAATTGAAATTCCACCATCATCCTTCTCCAAACTGCAACATATCTTCAAAATGTTCATTGAGACCAGAGAAATAGGTAATCATAAATTAAGAGCAGCCAATTATGTCCAATTAACATGCCAAATGATAGCATGTTCATTTCTAGTTTTCACCATCTTTCCGGATCAATATAGCATATATTTTCACACATGAGAGTCACTCTTTCATTCCATTAATTATGGGCTTTGCCTTTTACGTTATTTGTTCCACATAAAATTTGTAGTCATGAAGTTTCACCATAAGATAGCAAAATGGACCCTAGAGATATCAAACAAAGATCTAAGTTTCAATTCTCCTCCCTCCTTTGGTAAAAAATGTCTGATCATGCTATTTAATATATTGCCCTACACATTTCTTTGAAATGTCTGTTATGAATAAATTGACATGCTCTGTAACACATGATTAAATAACACTGTTTTTCCTCTAAAAGATAGCAACTTTCCTTTTCATACATGTAGCTTATTCTGAATTTTCTTGATTAATTTTGTAAAATGGATTTTTCTTTTCTTAGAATGCCCAATGGGACGTCCAAATATATCAAAAGAAATTACTCCCTTACAAAATCAAAAACTTCTTCAACTACTTGCATATCAAATAGAGCAGCTTTTGTTGAACATGCGGAAAAAGCTTTTTTTTTTATTAATTTTCTGCTTTGATTGATATTCATATTTGTTCAGTACTTTCGTGGTCAGTGGTAATGACCTCTTGTCTGCAAGAACAACAATTATGATATCATCAGCATAATCAAGACAATTTAACTTATCATTCCACTTAGCCATCTTAAAATCTTTAAAATCAATGTTATAAATAAATTATTTAGAGCTTTAGATAAAACCTTTACCATAAGAGTAAGCAAAGCAGGAGATAAAGAATCACAACTTTACCCTTCTTGTAGAATGAAAGAAGTCATAACCTTGCCCATTGATAAGAATAGATTACCATTTAGCTGCAGTCCACCAAATTATATTAACCATGTCTTCATCAAAACCCATTTGTATATAACATATAATAACCTATCTTGAGATGAGAAGTCCCACATTGGCAAAACACAGGAGATGTTGAGTATACAAGTAAACAGATCTTATCTATTAGTGATGCGTTTTAAAGCCGTGCGGACCTAGGCCCAAAGCGGACAATATCACCAGCAGGCTGGGTTGTTACAGATGGTATAAGAATCACTCCTTTGTTAGCCTTGTCAATGTGAGGCTAGAGTCCAACTGAGTTTAGGTGAATCACCGTGAGGTAGGGCAAACCTCAGTGCTGAGTCTAGGTGAATCCCATACAGTAGGGAAACCTCAGAGAGGACACTGAGTCCATAGAGAGGGTGAATATAATAACCCATCTTGAGATGCGAAGTCCCACATCGGTAAAGCACAGGAGAGATGTTGGGTAAATAAGTAAACAGATCTTACCTACTAGTGACGTGCTTTAAATCTATGCTGGTCTAGGCCCAAGTGGACAATATCACTAGTGGGTTGGATCATTACTGAACCCTAGCTAGAAAATTCCAAACCATCCCATCATAAGTTTAAGCCATGTCAAGCTTGATAATCACATTTAAAGTTTTTGTTTTTATATGATGTTGGTGATGATACTTTGAGCCAATAGTACATTTTTTAGTAATACTTCTCTCTTTCTCAAATCTTATTGATTTGGAGAAATCAATATAGGTACAACACTTACAAGTCTATTATGTCGAATCCTGAAAATAATTTTATTATTGAAATTACTCAAACTAATAGGTCTTAAATTTGGAACAGACTAAATAATATCGTGTTTGGGCAATAAGATCAAATTAGTATGGGTAATGGAATTTGAAAGAGTGTGACCTTGAAAACAATTTGTACCACACCCCACAATATTACCTCTGAAAATGTTCCAACACTTATGAGAAAAACAATTCAAAAAATCTTCAGGACCCCTGGCACGATCAATGTTATGTTCAAAAATCACATTTTTAACCTTTTTAGCAGTAGTTATAGATTTGATCTTCATAGATCAGTGATCTCTGATTTGATATGATCCAGTAAAGACATATTCTGATCAACATCTCCACCAATAAATTGATCGTTAAAGAAACTCACTGCCTCTCTAGCAATTTCAGCATTCCCTTCTGCCCATTCACCTTCATATTTCTGTAATCTTAATCACTGCTACAACTTCTTGCGTTATCGGCATGAGTAGAAGAAGCACCGGTATGCATTTCACCAACTCACAAACAAAACAGACACGATGTTTTGTCAATATAATGTCTAACTCAGATAATGATTCATCAAAGAAAAGGACTTACCTGTTACACTTGCTTTCAATGTAGCAGCAAACATTGAGCCTGAACTCTACAAAATCGAAAGCGAAAACTAACTAAGCATTTTGAGTATTTGAAAGCAGACAGAAATATGAACATAGAAAAACTCACTATAGTGGCAGTATACTAAGCTTTCCTCTTGATACTCTTGTTGTATTTTATCACAAACCTATCAAGCTCCCACAGAGTTTCTATAACAATTCTCTCTATGCCCCTCTTCTTAGCAATCCGAACAAATTGAGGAGGATTTTCTGAAGGTAAACTCTCAAGATCTTCAGTAAGTTTTCTTGTTTCTTCATTTTTCATCTCCCTCTTATTTTTCAGATCGTTGGCCTTAGGTTTTTTTTTTTTTGAACTAGTATCCTACTAACCTTATGCGAAATATAGGGCTTCTTCTCCTTTTTGTTTTTCTTCAATTTTTTATTACTTCCATAAGGTCTTTCATAAGGTAGTCTGTCCTTTGCAAGAAGGAACTCGGAGTTATTATAATTCTTATTCTCCTTTCAGATCCTCTTCCCCTTCTATACAGCTTCACCAATTACTGTGGGGTTGTCATTTGCAATAGCTGCAACACTAGGCGGCCGAACTAAAGGATCGGACCACTAGAGATTTTCACACAAGCACAAACCAGAACAAGACTATGAAGCTTCTCCTTAGCTTCAACCTTCTTCACAAAACTTTTAACATGATCTAGCTCACCCTCTAACCTACTTTTACGATTTTTAATCGCAATAATCGGCACTGATCCAGTTAACTTGATCCTAACCCAATCTTCAACCTTAGAAATCACAGTAGCTACCTTATCATTCTCACTAGGCTGGTTACCCCCACCATCACCATCTCCTCCATCTACAACCCCAACCCCACCATAGCCTCCTTAGGAGAAGAAGGCTAATTCTGCCTTATTGGGAGTTGTGCCCGACGACTGTGGTAGGGCTTGGTTATAGATGAAGGAGATGGATACGGTGGTGGTAGCCAGCCTAGTGGGAATGATGACATAGCTACTGTGATATCTAGGGTTGAAGATAGAGTTAGGATTAAGTTAACTGGATCAGTGCCGATTGTTGAATTAAAAATCATAAAAGTAGGTTAGAGGGTGAGCTAGATCATGTTAAAAGTTTTGTGAAGAAGGTTGAATCTGAGGAGAAGCTTTGTAGTCTTGTTTTGGTTCGTGCTTGTGAGAAAATCTCTAGTAGTCCTTTAGTTCGGCCACCTAGTGTTGCAACTATTGTAAATGACGACCCCACGGTAATTGGTGGATTTGTAGAGAGGGGGAAGAGGGCCCAAAAGGAGAATAAGTGTTATAATAACTCTGAGTTCCTTCTTGCGATGGACAGACTACCTTATGAAAGGCCTTATGGAAGTAGTAAAAATTTGAAGAACAACAAAAAGGAGAAGAAGCCCTCAGTTTCTCATAAGGTCAATGGGATACTAGTTCAAAACAATCTAGGGATAAGGATCTGAAAAGTAAGAGGGAGATGACAAATGAAGAAATCAGAAAGCTTATTGAAGATCTTGAGAATTTACCTTCAAAATATCCTCATCCATTTGTTTGGATCACAATGAAGAGGGGCATAAAGTGAATTGATTCAGATACTCTGTAGGAGTTGGATAGGTTTGTGATACAACAAGAGTAGAAAGAGGAAAGCTGAAGTTTCTTAGTATACTGCTACTACGTACAGTGAGTTTTTTATGTGCATGTTTCTGTCTGCTTTCAAATACTTAGAATGCTTACTTAGTTTTCGCTTTTGATTTTGTGGAGTTCAGGCTAAATGTTTGTTTCTGCATTGGAAGCAAATGTAACAGGTAAGTCCTTTTTTTTTGATGAATCATTATATCTATTAGACATTATATTGATCATACGTCGTGTATATTTTGTTTATGAGTAGGTGAAATTCATACTGGTGCTTCTTCTCCCCATGCCAAAAATGCAAGAAGTTGTTGCAATGATTAAAGATGATTTGAACATCAATGTTCACGTGCAACCTTTTTCTTCTCCTCTTAATTAAACGGTGAAAAAATTTAGTATTTTTACCACCCTTAGTAAATCTTCAAAACCTCTCTTCATAAAACAAATATTGTGTCGACACAACTTGAGCTCTCGTAGAATAGTTCTATTATCAAAGCTTGGGTTTTCTTCAAACAGGCCTTCTTTAAGCCTTTCAATTTCTTCTCTTATCACTAACTACATAATAATATCACCAAATTTCTCCTTACTCCATTAGAAAGAGCTTGTTTGGTCTTCTTTTGATTATGCTTTAACTGCACAAAAATCAACCCCATCATCAGAACACCAATGATTTTTTACTAACTCCAAAAAGTCATCACTTTCAATTCAAAATATCAAAAGTTTAAATGGTTTGACTTATAGCTTGAGAAATATTCCCTCGACAAATTTTTGAATTTTATAAATGTAACACTACTCATTCCCTTTGTTTCTTATTCTTCTTTTTATAGTATTTTATTTTCATCCAAATATTTTTAATAAAGAGTAAAAGTTATTATCTTTTTGGTTTCTTTATAATAAATTTAGTTATTTATAATTTATATAAATCAAAAACACATGTTCATAAATTAGTCTCAACACCTTTTTTTATATCAATTATAATATTTTAAGTGGGACCTTCCTTCTCTCTCTCACCCACACAGACCCACACATATATGTATGTTAAGAACACTTTTATTATTTATAAAGAAAAATGAAATGAAATTGGATAAAATCAGAGGAAAACTGGATAAGGAAAAGAAAAAGAAGATAATGTCCCAAATGATTCATTTCGTAATTGTAGGAGCTTTCATAACAATTTTTTATTTGCTATTTTTCTACTTTTTCGTAATTGTCGAAGCTTTAAAATTCAAAGATATTATTTTAAAAAGAGTTATAATTTTAACCAAACACCAAAATAAAAGAAATATAATTAAAACTAAAAAATTGATTGATATTTTTGTATTTTCTTAAACTCTGTGCCATCTCTAATTGGACCATTCTTTTTTAAAGCGATAAAATATGTAAAAAAAATTCTGAAGTGTATGCGTGATCAATAGGAAAATGGGAAATTGAGGGTAGACGTGCAAGTCTTCAAGTGATGTTATTATGGTGTACAATTAGAATTTAAATTTATATTCTAAAATTTGGAAATAATTAAAATAATAAGTAGTAAAATTAAAAAGTGACCATAAAATTTTAATCCTTAAAGTTGCAAAAATTATAAGTAATTGTCCTAAAATTAACACATGGCTTTATCTCATTGACATAATCCTAGGCTGGACTTTCTTCCTTTTAATTATATTTAAATAAATATAATTAAAAAAATTATGATAAACACGTGCTGATTTTTTCTCCTAATTAAGGGTGTTTTAGGTATTGAGAATTTTCTTTTTCATTTTTCTCACATTTAGATGACTTAAATATATTGTAAAATACTTTTTAAATTAATTTATTTTTTTCCAATTTAAGAAAAATATTGACTTCTTGAATTCTATTTCAACCGTAGCACCTAATCCACCCAAACACCTTGACCTCTATTCTCTCAACATACCACCTCGTGATGTGACTCAACCCGCCCATAATCAATTTGCGACTCGCTTCAAGATTGCCCAATTTGAGACATGTATTGACAACTTGAGTCACAATTCAAGACTTGATCCCAGAATGATCCTAAATTGAAATCATCAGAGGCCTTTTCTGATGTGGGACCTGACCTCGATCCAAATTTCAAACCTAAATTGTGACCCAACCCTATATTCAAATCCAACTTAGAGACTCGACTAAAAGATGGGTTATTGTGGGATTTCAACACCAGGTTCAATTCCTTAGTCGTTCTAAGGGTTAGGACTTGGTTCCTCATTGGGATATGACATAGATATTTTCAAAAACTATTTTCTAGAAAATTATTTTTCTTCTTACCAAATACACTTCTACAAATAATTTGTCTTTGCTATCTCGTTTAATTTATATCTACAAGTTAAAAAAATATAATGATTTGTGTTCCTTCCAATTTTGACGTTTCAAGTTTTATCGTGATAATTTTTTTAATAACTCATACGAAATTAAGATCACAATCTTCTATAAATATCCCAGACCATGACATCTTATTTTCATCTCATTTTACATAAAGTAGCATCACCCTACTAAGGTTGGTTTGCTTATTTCCTTTTGCTTAATATAATTCTTCACATTAATGTTTCTATTTCGCTAAATAAATTTTATTTACAACTACATTGTTTGCCTTTTTTTTTTTTGGCTATTATAAAACATAAAGAAACATTTTCAAAGAAAATTTTACTGTTATCGTGAATTGTTGTTGTAGAAACGACTACTATAGAGAGCTCTAACTATAATACCTAAAAATATTCTTGTTTATTTTTGACCTGTGATTATAAACAACAATGATGTTGTCGTTGCTTGATGCTGGCATCGATAGGAGGCGTGAGATATATATAGTGCTAGAGACTTTGACCACCACTTGATAGAAATAATTCTCAGATATAAGATGCTAGATTACAAGGCAAGAATATATTGGTGAGTTTAATGATAGTTAGAGTTGCTTTTTTATTTGAGGAAAGAATTTGAGCTTCAAAATGAACTTGAAACTAGATATAGCTTCTTTCATCGTAGGTACCTTTGATTTTATTTTCTTCCTAGTAAAAACATTGTAAGAATTGCTATGTTGATTGATTGTTGGGAGAAAAAGAGAATCTAGTATATGTATGTTTAATTTCTGTAATTTCTTTATCTGTGAAGACAATAAATAAAGAACTGCAAAAATAAAAAATACATATGTTTTAACACTAAATTAATTTTTTTATTCCCTTGTGTATCATATGATGTTTTCTCCCATCAATCAACCAACATAACAATCCTTATAATCTTCCAACATGGACAAAAATAAAATCAAAAGTACCTATGATAAAAGAAGTTATTGCTCGTTTCAAGTTCATTTTTAAGCTCAGCTTCTTTCCTTAAATAAAAATTAACTATATCTATTATTAAAGACACAAATACATTCTTGACACATAATCTAGCACCTTATATTTGAGCATCTATTCCTATCAAATGGTATCTTAAGTTCTCCAGCTCTGTGCAAATCTCACGTCTCCTATTGATGTCATCGTTCGATAATGGCACCATATTCATTGTTAATCAATCACTAGACAAAAAAAATAAGAGTTCTTTTTTAATTATTACATTTAAAACTCTTTATAACTGTAAGTTCTATAACAATACTTTACAATAGCAATCAAAATTTTCTTTAGAGTCTATCTTTTGTGTTTTATAATAACAAAAATATTGAACAAAAAAACATTTTATAGAGATATTTTGTTGGGGTCCAAGTGTTGGATATTTAGGCGATGGTGTGCTCCTTCGTCGATCCGTCGAAGTGCTTTGGCGACGCACGGTTAGCTCGCATTTTGCGCCTTTTTACCCATTTTTGCCTTATGTTTCTATCAATTATCCTTGTCTTCTTATTGAGAACCAAACCTATCATTTGAAAGCAGATTAAATTAGTACCCAAGATAAAATCGGGCTTTGAGGAAAATATTAAGCTTTGTTTAGGCCTGAATATAGGTCCAACCTATGGACTCATCAACACCCCCACTTAACCTTTTGCTTGCCTTCAAGAAAATCAATTACACACACACTTTGCTTATGAACATGACCAAATTAGAGTAACATGCGTGTGACACCTTTTTGCCCCTCAACGAAGCTTCCACAAACCACTTACAAAATTTTGAGGCCTCAAAACATGACTAAAAAGTATCAAGACAACGCTATGCTCACAATTCCTTATATGGTTGCAAGCTCATGCTCAAAATTATTCCACGTGTCGTCACTTTCAAGAATTAATATTCTTCATTCACACAAAACTTATGCATTTTCATCACTTATAGAGTCATTAGACAACACTCACACTCACAAAAGAGCAATGGCATGCATGATCATACTCGTAGGCTTTCCTTTATTTTTAATCGACCAAGGATCCCAAAGGGTCTAATATAGGGTCACAAAGGATGTGCTAAAGGCTTGTAATGTTGTCTTAGGGGTGGGTAGGAAACGTTCTGGACAAAAGTGACCCGAAACTCCATGATTCGCCTTAGCATCTCCTTATTTCATTTGTCACCACAAACCCACATTATTAAACCATTCTTTTCCCTCCTTTCTTTCATTCCACTTTCTCATTCACTCCATGCCCACAATCCGATATCTCTTTATGCAATGAAGAATTTCTTGGGTGACTTTCACCTCCTTTTTTGTACATTTATATCAAATCTTTCCCTCTTTGCTTTTCTCACTTCTAGAAACACTTACCCTTTCTTAAAAATTAACCATTCACTATGTAGGTTATCACACTCCCAACTTAGGCATTTGGCCTCAATTTTGACAAATCACAGAGGGTAAGGCTCAAACAAGGTTTCACGATCAATAATTTTGAAAAGGATGGTCATTAACATGGCTACCAAAGAAATGGATTTAGGCTCAAGAGGGGAAACTAAGGGTATAATTAATATCATTTGTTGGCTTTTGGCTCTGGTGGGTATCACAAAGATGGCCTTTGATCATTTCTCAAAGTCAGTTCCAATGGACACCCTAATCAAGAGACTAACAGCGTAAGTTCTATACCATCAGATACATGCATTCCAAGTACGAACTCACCACTCATGGCACAATGATTCTTGAATTCAAATAGAGACCCAACAACAGTAGTTTGCGAAGAACGATTACAACATAACAAAGCTCGACACTCACATAGTCATAACAAGATGCTTCTATCCATGCATGGATCATTTTCAACTGGAGATGGACTAATTTATGAGTCACTACACATAGATCACTCGTGGCATCATTCTAGTCAAAGATATTGGAAATCAATACTCAAACTTTTTGAAAGGCCGAGAATACATCACTTTGGAAATATGGCTTTTCACATATGCTTGGGACTTAACATAAGACTGGTATTAATACACCACAATTAAAATTAAAAAACCACCTGAATGAAAAAGTAATCACCAATCCTAACAATTACAACCCAAAATAAAATATATATAACTTGAACAAACAATCGACAAGTGTTAAATATTAACATCAACCACTAAAAACAAAAGAAAAAGTGCAGATGTTCACCAAAACAAATATAACACACAGACCCTAAAAATATTGCGTTTCCCTAAATGCAAACAAAAAGAAAACAAATAAGTATGGAGAGGAGAAAGTGTAAGAGTCCCCTCGAGACAAGTGGATGAAGATTGAGGAGATGAAGAATAGTCCAATGAGGCATTAGAGCTAGAAACCTGTCCATTCTCATAGGTAGGTGCACTAGCTGGTGTAGATTTTTTCTAGGCTAACAGTGCAGAGGGTGGAAGAGTTGGAGTCTAGGACTCCAGAGATACAGCAGTAGGCTCTGAAAAAGGACCGGATTTGATCGAACCAATCATGGAAGTATCATGTCAGGACCTCTCAAGTACTTCCTCGACCAATCTCTCCTCAGTCTAACCTTACCCCAAAGTGAGGTGATATCCGTGGACTTCAAAGAATCCATATCCCATCTGAAATCAACAATATTGGCCTTCAAGGTCATCACATCAACAGGTTAACCCTCCTTTTTCTCAATATCCTAAACTTGGGTAGTGAGCCGGTCGAGTCTCAAACCATACTCTGCAAGTAGCTCCCTCTAGGCCCCCGAGTCCTTCAGAATAGATGCAAGTGTGGCCTCGATGGCTGATCAATCATACCCAAAATAACAGCCTTAACCTTAGCTAAGTGAATATCTACCAATTAGACTAGTTAGCTCATCTAAAGAATGGCAGCCTGTGTCAAAGAGGGTTAGGAAGTAGGAGTGGGGGCAGGAACCTGTGTAGGTATGGGAGGAGAAGGAAGAATAGTGCTGGAAGGCATCTCTGAAACATGTGTAGTTCGCCGACCCTACTTCTAAATGCTCAACCTTGACCACTAAAGATGTACCAACAGGTACTTTATTTTCCTTCTCCTTCTCATCCGATCTGAATTTAGCCTCAATAATATAGATATCTATGAAAGATGATGGAGTATTCTCAACATTAATCTTCTTGTAGAAAGGCACACCCGCTCTACGGCAAAGAGCCGTGATCAACATAGAAAATGGCAAGGAGGTCTGCTCTTGCTTTGCTATCATCAACATCTCTAGAGTAATGATAGTACCCAAATTCAACTGACGCCAGCCCATGATATACTCAACCAATGTTGCCTTAGGATGCCTAAATATTGACTCATTTTTTGAAGCCATGAAGTTGCTACTAATGAAATTGAACTAATAGGGAGCTGGGGTGTTCAACTCTTTCTTCTTAATTATAGCACTCTCGGCCAGCCAACATGGTGCTCCACCACTCAACAATATTGCCAACCACTCCTTCAAATCATCAAGCATGTTCTTGTATATTTAATCAACCAATGTGTGAGCATCACCAACTGTGCAGCCTAGAATCTCATTAATATCGGTAGAGTTGCATGGTACCATTTCCCCCGTACTTCCTCTACATTAACTAGTTTGTGAATAACTTTCACTCTTCCTTTGAAATTGGGGACCCTGATGTACTTTAAGTGATTAATAAAAGTACCACGTGGATTTTGTTTGATGTGAAATCCAAGAATGTTCAACTCTGTGCTTTTGTTGAAAGTCAAGTCCCCGTCGAAATATTTCTCAGACATTAAGATGAAGTAAGACTTGGTTGTGAGGAGTTTCCCTTTTCCTAAGCTGAGTTGGTACCCTTAACACTTAGTAGGAGCACCTCAGAGGAGAAACCAGGTGCTGCAATGGGCGAATCTAGACCCAAGGGTGCAGAATCTGAAAGAGACGGAAGGGATGGAGACGTAGGTGAAACAGTATGAAGCAATGGTGGTAACTCCTCAGGTTTGAGAGAAGTATGTACTGGAGTAGCGGGAGGTGTAGCAATTTTTGGGGATTTGGAGACTCATTGCCAGATGCCATTTTCTTTTATTAATCAGAGTCATCTCTATCACCAAGATTTTCCATATTGCGAGATACATCAAGGATGACCCGGACACTTTCTTCAACATAAAGGGTCCTTTTGTTGAAAACTCTATAGGACTTGTTGTTAGTAGAATATCCAACAAAAACACTCTCATCGCTTTTTGAATCAAACTTTCCAACATCCTCTTTTCCATTTATGATTACAAAGCATTTACAACCAAATGCTCTGAGATGACTGATACTAGGTTTCCTTCCAAACAAGAGTTTATAGGGAGATTTGTTCTTAAGGGACCTAATCAGACACCTGTTTGTCAGATAACAAGCAGTGTTGACAACTTCAGCCTAAAAACTCTTGGCTAATCCAGACTCGATCAACATAGTCCTTCTAATTTCCACCAAGGTTCTATTTTTCCTTTCCAAAACACCTTTTGCTGTGGAGTTCTAGGAGCTAAAAAATTGTGGTGGATTCCTTCATCTGCAAGTCTTGAATTTTCAAATTTAGTACCATGATCAGACCTGATACATGCAACTCTGGTTCCAAATTGATTCTGAACTTGCTTGATATGAATGATCAGCAACTCTGCAGCCTTATCCTTGGATCTCAAAAACCTCACCCAGTTGTATCTTGATTAGTTGTCAACTACCACAAAAATGTACCTCTTGCCACCATGACTTTGAACCCTGACTTTGCCACAAAAATCATCATGAATAAGTTCAACAAGCTTGGTGGTACATATCTCATTTTTGGATTTGAAGGAGCTCCTTGAATGCTTCTCTTTAGCACATGTTGTACACACTTTGATATTGCTGAAATTCAACTTTGGCAATCACACCAGGTCCTGGAAAACCAGCTTATTCAGCAGAGAGGGACGGACATGACCAAGTCTTCTTTGCCATAGGTCACTTGACTCATCTCACTCCTTGAGACAAGTAAGATTGTCTTCCTTGGTGGTTTTAAGGTCAGCCACATACATATTTCTACATCTTTTGGTTGTGAAGATCACTTCCTTAGTCAACAAGTTGGTTACAGTGCCTTTTTCAGATAGGAATTTCACCTCATTCCCTTCGCGACAAATTTGAGAAACACTAAGAAGACTATACTTTAAGCCTCGAATAGTACACATCTTCAATAGCTTTCTAAAAATACTTCCCAATCATGCCTACACCCACAATGTATCCTTTCATTCCATCACCAAATGAAACACTGCAACCTTCAACTTGTTTCAAGGAAAGGAAGTTTTTAGTTCTTCCAGTCATATGCTTGGATCATCCACTATCCATAAACTAGCAATGACTACTTCCTCCCCATTGTTCCTGCACAAGATTACTTGTTTGTTTTGGGAACCCACTTGAATTTGAGTTCCTAATAATGAGACAGAGGCCTAATTAAAATTTTCTTAGTCCAACCAGGCAAAGATCTGTTACTCTATTTTAACTTGGGACCTGGTCCCTCCTTCAAATCTTTTCTTTCAGAGTAATAAGATTGCTGCCTTTTCAGAGTTCTTTTGAAAACTCCATAGCTTCCCTTCAGGTGACTCAATTACCTGCTTACTAACCCTCATGAGCATTCTTAAGGCAATCCCATATCGTTTTTGCTGATTCACAGGCTGAGATTTTATTATACTCCTCAACCCCAATCCCACACATGATCAGTTTCTTAGCCTTATAATTCTTCTTAATCTTCTTCTTATCAACCTATGAATATTGTTGCCTGGTTTTGGGAACTAGTCTGGTAGTCTCCCCATCCTTGACTTCGATAGTAAGAACATATGGTCCATCAAGAACGATGTCTTATAACTCACTATCCTCAGCCATAAGAAAGTCATGCATACGACTTCTCCTCCATCCATAAAACTTGTCGTTAAATCTTGGAGGCATGGTGGATGATTGTCCTTCTTCTAGATTCAGTGGAGCAGCCACATTTTCCATAAAATCTCTTGGTGAGAATCATATAGAGATCCCTGCTCTGATACCACTTGTTGAGTAAATATGTGTCTACTAAGGTAAGGGACTAGGTCCCTTGAAGCGATACAAATAGAAATTAAAAGAAGACAAATAACAAGGAACAAAACGCAAGGATTTTATGTGAAAAATCTCCTTGCTCAAGGGAGGAACAATCACGACCTAACTAACAGGATTTCCCAATAACTAAAATCCACTAAATGAAGAGAAAAGTAACCAAATTCAACAGAGCCAGTTTATTTGTCTCACTCTCTCTCCATTCCCACTTGTAACCCAAGTTACAAGCTATGAGTAACAAAATCCAACATTAGTCTACACTCTCGTCCCCAAGATGAAGTTAGACTATTACTCCACCACATCTCAAGATACACCCTAGAAAATGAGGTTTATAGCTGTTAAGATGGAATAAAAATAATGATCAACTTTCATATATATATACTAGGAGTGATCTTATAATTTACAACACAACACAACTATATATATAGAAGGAAACTATAGTCATCTTCTATCAGGTCCCTCAAACGCAGCAACTGTATCTTCACACAAGGAGCCAAGAGAGAGCTTTTGGAGAACCATGAATATTCAGTTTTGTAATCTTTCAAAAAGTTGTTTTTTTTTCCTTGGGCAAGATCCTTCTTATACTACAATAGAGGCATCGTATGGACCACTGGTCCTTCAGTACAAATGAGAGTGACATTTCACCAACTAAAACAACTTTAATAGTTGTATCCCATATGTAGCACAACACGTCAATCTGATAGGCTACCTGATCCTTGAGTCAGTTTTTTAATCATCAAAATATTCACTTAACAAACCTCCCTCTTAGAAGAAAAGTATATTCTCAAAAGTGTATCAGAAAGTGTACTTAAAATTTCCTTTGAAAATGCTTAAATACCATCTTCAATTTGAACTTGAGGTGCAACTAAGCAATGTAAGTCGTGCTTTATCGAAACATTTGGTGATGCACAGAGGTGCAAGAAATTCTTTGAGTTGTACCTTAAACTTACTTTTGACCAAGCCTTAACTACAACTTTCGGCGACGTTTGTTTGGCTCGGCTACTTCAATTGATGATCCACCAAATGTTTCCCCTCTGTCATCAAATCAACATGGTACGTTTTGCTTTTTGCTTTACCAGGTATTGTAATATTAGGTGATGGCCATTTATCTTGCCAATCGTATTAGGCGATCCTCTGATCATTCATCACCGACCTACAATGACCGATTGGGGTCCAAGTGTTAGAGATTTATACGATGGTGTGCTCCTTAAGCTATCTATCAAAGTGCTTCGGTGACACACGTTTAGTTCGCATTTTGCGCCTTTTTTGCCTTGTTTTTCTATCGATCGTCCTTGTCTCCTTCTTGATCACCAAACTTATCATTTGACACAAGATAAATCCCAAGATAAATTATGCATTGAGGACAATATTAAACTCTATTTAGGCCCAAATATGAGTCCAACCTGCATACTCATCAAAGAGACATCCATCCAATACATTGCATCCTGATACATCACGCTCGGATACATCAGTAAGAGTGATGTATCTTAGAATAGGAGAGAGTATAGACTTTAGTAATTTTTTCAAATAGTAGAAAATTTTAGACAATATGATAAAATACATTGTGAATTTAGGTATTTGTTCCTAATTGTAATCTATTTTTTACCCATGTTGTGACCCATTTGAATTATTAAATAAGATTAATTAGTAGTGTTGATTAACCATATTACTAAATAAGGATATTAATTTCGAGGGAGAAATACTGAGAATCTCTTTTGCCTAATCTTTTTCTCACAGATTCGAAAAATACAACTAGATGAAAACATATAATGATCCTCTAGGTCATTTTCACCGTTCTCGAGCTTTTCAGGATTTAAAATTTTCCTGTAGAGATTCTTTGTTAGGTTGTTCGTTTGGATTCTATGCAAGTTTCTATGTTTTGGAGATCTTGGAGTTTAACTGGATGACCTCGACAAGAACTCCAAAAATATGGCCTCAAAGTGCATTTCTAATTATTTCATCATCGCAGTAAGGGCCATTATAGGTTAGTGGCATGACTGTCTTGAATCTAGAGGTTTTTTGTGTGAATTATGTCATAAGTCATTTTAGCTTTAAAGCTTTGGCCTCATTTGACCTTGGTAAACTTTTTGGTAAATATGCTTGGATGAAAATTTCATAGCATGATTAGTTAAAAAAATTTATCTAGAATGACCTTTCGTGCAATTTTTGAGGCTTCTGATCTCATTCTGAGCCCTTTTATGGAATTTGGATTAAAATATGCTTGGGTCTATGACCCACCTTTTAGTTGAAATGACCTTAGTTAAAAATTTCAACATCTCTATTGAGTTCGAAATGTCAAATTTAGTGGTAATATATTTGGTTTATTGTTAGTGGGTGCTTGTAACACCTGGTGATACCCTAGATGAGAGACGTGAGCACAATGTGTCTTTCCAAACTTCGACGGAAAATCAGAGGCCAGAAATGCAATCAATATGAAAGATTGTATGAGGAAATGGTCTTGGTTGATTTTTAGAGAAACTACACAACAGGTGTGCGACGCGAACATGCCGCGGACTTGCACTTAAAATTCATCCCAATATTTTTCACGGGATTAGATAACTCGATTGGATAATGTTTAGTGAAAAACACCTAAAAATGACCAAGTCCTAGTCGCGGACTTGGTATACCGAAGGTGAGATTTTTCAGTTTTTCGTGAGGGGCATTCCAGACTTTTTCTAATCACTCCTAAACTTAAAACACGATCAGGTCATTTTTGGTCTAAAAAGGGTTTCTAGACCCATTCTAAAGTCTTTTACGCTAAAACTAAAAGGAGACTTTGAGCGAAGAAGAGGAGAAAAGTTAGGGTTTCAAGAGAATCGTTCAAGTTCTTCAAAGCTAATTCGAAATTCAAATCGTCCAGGTATGTAAGGCTAATACAATGTATCAGTGTGTTCGTCCATGTGCCCCTCCACATACATTGATTCAAGTTGAGTTGACTTTCACTTTTCTTGAGTTCCTGAATTAAATTCTTGAGTTTTTATTGAGTTTCCTTATTCAAAAATTATTGGTGGTAATGTTGAGTTGAGTAATTATTTGGTTGCATGTTCATATCTTCATTCTCGAATCCTAATTGATGATTGGATTTGATTCTATACATTATTTTGAATTGAGTTGTTGGTCGTTCTTGTATGTTGAACAAAGATGGCTTTTAAACATACTTTACTTGAGTCTGTATGAATATGAGTTTTGAGCATAAATAATAATTTGAGAAAGAGTCTTGATGATATGTGCATGATTTTCAAAAACATATTTTTAAAAGAAAGCACTTGATGTTTTGATGGAATTAAGCATTGACTTTAAATAACGTTTTGAGTAAATATTTGATGATGATGTAAATAAATATTCAAAATATATTTATTGATGGAAGATGATGATGATGATGATGATGATGATGTTTGAGATGAGTTTTAAAGAGGATGTTTTGGAAATAGTATTGAGCACCGAGTTTGGTAGAGTACAATTTACTCAAACCCCATAACTACGTTGCCCGTGTAAGATAGTTGCGCAGCACGTTCTAGCAACTCCTATCCTAAAAAGATTGACAGGGATGATGGATCATTATCTATGATGTTGATATTGACGTCCTTACCTTGGTAAGTAATGGACGGGAGAGCAACGATGTCGTATTTGTTATGCACCATCAAAGAGGGTGGTAGGATGTCTATCGTTAGAGAAACTCCCTAATTTTGCATAATTGATCTGACTAAGTTGCATATTATTGAGCTTATTTTCAAAGCATGACTATATTCTTAAACTAGCATGTTTTACGGAGTTGAGTTATTTAAGTTAAGCATCTTCGACAATATCTTCTCCTTTCCAACCATTTTACATACCAGCATATTCCATGTACTGACGTCCATTTGGACTGCATCATTTTATGATGCAGAGACAGGTATTAGAGGTCATCAATAAGTGCTTCGTTGAGGATCTTTTCGCATTCAATTGATTGGTGAGTCCTCCCTTACATTCAGAGAATACCCCACTTATATTTCTTGCTTTGAGTTTTGTACTTTTATTTTGATTTCATGGTAGCCATGAATCGGTCATTGGCATCATCTAGATTCTTAGAAGTAGAGGCTTCATAGACAATGATGGATTAGAGTTAATGTTTTACTTTTGAAGACCTGTACTTTTCCAAACTATTTTCAATATCTTAAATTGAGTTGGATTATCATTTCTTTATCACTCTTATTACATTCAGTTATTGATAGATGATCCCACTAGTATGTTCCTTGTGTTTAAACTGATTCTTCCATTATTGATGAATACGTGGTTGACCCAAGTGATTCGCTCGGGGACTAGCAATAATCTTTGAGTGCCGGCTCTGCCAAGGGTACCCTCCTGGAGTGTGACAAACTTGGTATCAAGCACAAAGTTCAAGAGTCCTAGGGAGTCTATGAAGCCGTGTCTAGTAGAGTTTTTATTATTGGTGTGAAGCGCGGCACATCCATAATAGAGAGGCTATAGGATATTAGGAATTGTTATCTTTCTTTCTTATTCTAATTCATGCTGCAATGTTAAACTCTAGAAAACCTCTCTTCTGAATCGTGTGTTACATGTTTGTTGACCATACCTTCCAAATACTTCATGAACTCGAGGAATGTCATCAGCGATGACGGGCTTGAGCCTACTATGTAGCTTTTTGCACATACTCGATGAATAGAAGAGGACAAGAAGAATGAGATGGAAGAACCTTGGAGCAAAATGGCTGAGTCAATAGGATATGAGCATAGGAAGCATAAGTATGGGAATGGAAATAGGTCCCCCTTTCTGTAGAGACCCTGGAGTCATGACCCACCAATAGTGAGTACACCCACATTTAATAGTACATATAGTTTGAGGCCAAGGGACTTTTGGGGTTTGGAATCCTCGTTGCCGAGGAAGTGTGGCTCAAGGCCATAAGGGAAAGCCACCATGTAGAGCGTGTAACAAACTCCATTTGGGAAAGTGTCGAATGGGCACTGATGGCTTCTATAAATATGGCCAAGTGGGTCACTTTTGGAGGGATTTTCCAATACGGGCCAACTAGGCTCAACCCACCATATCTACACAACAAGTTAGAGGAAATCAGAGAGAGTCTACTTCTAGCACGAGCAGGGCCAAAGGCCAGTTGTATGCCGTGGGTAGTCACCCAGACCAGAAAAACACTTTAGAAGCCATGACAGGTATGATTAGAGTTTTTACTTTCTTTTGATGTTATCTATGAGACAGAAACTTATGCGTCGAAATGCTTAATGTTAGCACCTAAGATTGATTTGAGATTCTTATAAACCATAAGTAGAGTTATTATCCCCGAGTTAGTGATGAGGGAGAGGAGTTATTATCCATAAATGCATAATAGATCCTAAAAGGCTAATAAGATTGTATCACATTATGAATGCTCTTAGATCGAATTCCTCGAATGTATCATGCTTATGACCTTTCACTCTAAACCTTTCCAATGATCTTTTTTTCAATCTTGATAGCGATGTTGATGATAGTAGATGAGTTATTGCTAATGACGTAATGATGGATGTTTGTTGATGTGATAATTATGATGCCCTCCCTTTATTAAGATTATGGATGTGAAGGAAGATAGAGATGACACCTTATATGATATACATCAGATAGGTAAGAGTAGGTTAGAGTGTCTCTAGGCAAGAAGTGTGTTGGTGTGCCTTTAAGTGATAGCTCATTTAATGACGGATGTGAGAGTGCTAAGTGGGTTTGGTAATTCTTAGATATAGTTGAAATGGTTAGCGTGATAGTCTTGGATGTGTGGATGTCATCATAGGAGTAATTGGAGAAGACTATTGATGACTTTTGAGTAAGTGCTCTTGGTAGAGGCATTAGAGTAGCAAAAAGGAGTAATATTCTCTAAATAAAAATTCCAGAGGAGGTATAGAGCTTGAGTTTTGAGGATTAACTTTATAGGAATATGATCATCTTAGGAATAGCACTTTTGAGTCTTAGAATTAGGCTTAAACGGAATAAGAGGATGTGGTTAAGAAGAGATTTTAATAGGAGCTATAAGCTTTAATTGTGAAGTATAGTGTCATGAAGAGGAGCATGGTTGAGATGAGATGCTAAGATTGAGAGTTATCCATGGAGTCTAATCTACCTTGATGGTCCCCATCCTTGATTAGAGTTGATGACTTTCTTCTTGAGTTTGAATAACTGATTGTCAAGGCGTTTCAATGATTTGAGTTATTTGAGTTTTGATATCCTATTCATGCCAAATGGTGAAAATGTCTAAGGTATAGAACAAGAATCTAACGGGATAGATTATAGAAGTATGATTAACTTACGACGTAGAACATGGTGACCTTGAATTAGGTCTGACCATAGTAAGAATGCGCAGCAAGACCTAGGCCTTGATGACAATTATAAGCTATAGATGATGATGTCCTCTAATGAGTTGAGTTTCCTATTCTTGAGTCGATGTTCACCCTTGAGTTGAGGTATTTGAGTTCCTGATTTTATACATGCCTTAAGAAATCTCCTAGCGTACTCATCATTCGAGGACGAATGATTACAAGGGGGAGATAATGTAACACCTGGTGAAATTACCAAAATATCCCTAGATGAGAGACATGTGCATAACGCATCTTCCCAAACTCTGAAGGAAAATCCGAGACCAGAAATATGATCAACAAGAAAAATTGTGTGGGAAAATGGTCTTGGTTGATTTTAAGAGCAACCAGATCAAAAGATATTTTTTTGATGTTAGAATGATTTCTAGAAAAAGTGCATGATAGGTGTAAGACGTGGACCTACCATGGTCTTACACTTAAACTTGGTCCCAATATTTTCCACGGGATTTGAAAACTCAATCGGATAATTTTTAGTGGAAAACATCTAAAAATGACCAAGTCCGCGATGCAGACTTGGTATGCCAAAGGTGAAATTTTTCAATTTTTCGTGAGGAGCATTCTAGACTTTTCTCAACCCCTCCTAAACTTAAAACACCATCAAAATAGGTCTTTTTTTTTCTAAAAAGAGTTTCTAGACCCATTATAAAGTCTTTTACGCTAAAACTAAGAGGAAACTTTGAGCAAAGAAGAGGAGAAAAGTTAGGGTTTCAAGAGAATCATGCAAGTTCTTCCAAACTAATCTGAAACTCAAATCTTCTAGGTATGTAAGTCAAACACCACGTTGGATTGAGTTCGTCCACATTCTCCTTCAAATACATTGATTTGAATTGAGTTGAGTTTGACTTTTCTTGAGTTACTGAATTAAATTCTTGAGTTATTTATTATTTTATTCAGTTTCCTCGTACGAAAATATATTGATGGTGATGTTGAGTTGAGTAATTTTTTGGTTTTCTGCTCATGTCTTTATTCACATGAACCCTAATTGATGATTGAATTTGATTTTATACATTATTTTGAATTGAGTTGATGGTTGTTCTTGTATGTTGAGAAAAGATGATTTTTAAACATATTTTACTTGAGTTTGCATGAATATGAGTTTTGAGAATAAATAATTATTTGAGAAAGAGTCTTGATGATATGTGCATGATTTTCAAAAATAAGTTTTTAAAAGAAAGCCCTTGATGCTTTGATGAGTTTTGATGAAATTGAGCATTGCGTGTAAATGACGTTTTGAGTAAGTATTTGATGATGACGTAAATAAATTTTTCAAAATATATTTATTGATGAAAGATGATGATGATGATGATGATGATGATGATGATGAGATAAGTTTTAAAGCCGTTGTTTTGGAAGTAGTATTGAGCATCGAGTTGGGTAGGATACAAGGGACTCAAATCCCATGACTATGTTGCCCGCGTAGGATAGTTGTGCAGCACGTTCTGGCAACTCTTGTCCCAGAAAGATTGACAGGGATGATGGATCACGATCCATGATGTTAATATTGACGCCCTTATCTTAGCAAGTAATGGACGGGTGAGCAATGATATCATCTTTGTTGTGCACCATCAAAGAGGGTGATAGGATGTCTGCCTATTAGAGAAACTACCTAATTTTGCATAACTGATTTGACTAAGTTGAATATTGTTGAGCTTATTTTAAAAGAATGACTACATTCTTAAGCTTGTATATTTTACTGAGTTGAAATAAGTTGATTCTGAGTTGAGTTATTTGAGTCGAGTATCTTTGATTAGTCCTTTCCCTTCCGGCCATTTTACATACCAGCATATTCCATGTACTGATGCCCATTTGGGCTGCATCGTTTTATGATGCAGAGATAGTTATTAGAGGTCATCAATAGGCGCTTTATTGAGTATCTTTTCACATTCAGTTGGTTGGTGAGTCCTCCCCTTCTTTCAGAGGATACCCCACCTATCTTTCTTGCTTTGAGTTTTATACTTTATTTTGATTGCAAGGTAGCCAGGAACTTGTCATTGGCACCATCTAGATGTTTAGAGATAGAGGCTTCATAGATAATGATGATTAGAGTTGATGTTTTACTTTTGAAGACTTGTACTTTTTAAAACTATTTTCACTATATTAAGTTGAGTTAGATTATTATTGCTTGAAAACTCTTAGTACATTAACTTATTGATGGACAAGCCCACTAGTATGTTCCTTCTTCTTAAACTGAGCCTTCTTCTATTGATGAATGAGTGGTTGAGCCAAGTGGTTCACTCGGGGACTAGCAATAGTCTTTGAGTGTCGGCCATGCCAAGGGTAACCTATCGGGGCGTGATAGTCATCAACGAATCTAGAAGGTCCATTTGGAGATTTTGAAAAATAACAAAGTTTGATTTTGATTGTGGAAACCTTAAGTGAAAAAAAATATTACTTTTTAGCGACCAAAATTACTTTTAGTTACCATATTGCTGATATTTAAAGTCAACTTTCAGCTTTAGTACTCATTTTATAACTTTAATATCTTGAGCTAGGGAACTCAATTTTGGGTAATTCGAAGTCCATCGTGTTTAAAAGGTTTGTGGTGTCGTGTTTGAGTGTTTAGGGGGTTTTGGGGGATTTTGCATCGAGCTATATTCAAACATAAAGGGGCAACAAATTCTCTTTTCTTTAGCTTTAATGGTGATTTTACGGCATGGGTTGTTTTAGCTCGTTTTGAGCTCAGATCGTGCCCATTTTGGGACACAAGTTCCTTGAGCTATCGAGGACCTTTCTAAAGAATCAATTTTGGAATATTCATCATGGGTCCCACATATTCATGTTAGACCGGATTTGGGGTCCGGCTCCAATTATTAAAATTTGTTGTCAACATATTTGTATTGATAAGGTGATCAATATTTTGTTACTGTGGCGGCACTTGGAGGGTTTTTCGAAGAAAAAGCTTTTGTGAGGTGGATTCAAAGCGCCTGTGATCAGTTTCTAGGTAGGCTATAGTCTCTCATTTGATTGAGTTATTTTAGATATATTTAAGTATGAATTACATATGATTAGGTTGGTAATTGCCGAGTGTTAGATTTTCCTCCATTTATTCCATTTTCTTGATTCCAGATGAGTCTTAGACTAGAATAGTCTCATCAAACCCTTATTTTAGAGTTTGGGTCTTGCTTGTTGTATGGGCGGGTATAATTATCCTCTTTAGGAATGATACTTGATGGCCTTAGGCTAGGTTAAAGCCTTAGATGCCTTACTATGTGCTTTATTGCCCTTGTCGGTAGGTGTGGCTTCCGATAGGGCTTGTTTTAGGTAATGTACATTATACTAGTCAATGAGCATACATAAGGTAAAGTAAGCAACACATAATAGAGTAAGCAAGAGGAACATAACAACATATAAGTCAAAGGTTTTCCTTAGTGGAATTACATCATCATAAGTCCAAATCATGCCTCTATATCATAAGATCTTGATGGAGACTGGAACATAGCTTACCATCTCACCCTCAAGATAGAATAACAATGAAATTCTAAAGTCTCAAGATAAAGAAAACACCATATAAGAGGGCTTGTTCCCAAAGCATGGGAATTCACCAACAATCCTCAAAGCTCAATTCTGAATCTAGCCATGAAATAGAGGAATAGCCTTGTCATTCATCACTACATGGTTAGATCATGTAGGCAAAAGACGTATGCGTTAGTACATGGAATATACTTATGTAGGTAGGACATGCATGAAGAGTCATCATAACATGATATCAATATGCATAATCATAATCAATAGAATAAGAACACAATATGGTTGATCAATGCATGTTTAAAACCCAGAGTAGAAACATCATCAAAACCTTTCATAATCCTAGCATACATATGTGGGAATAAAAGCATAACCAGCATTTATACCATGCGGACTATTATATGGAATCTCGGTGTTCACTCTACACCGAGAGAAAGAGGAGTCTACTTTGCCTAGGTAGACTCAACCCCCACCCTTTAGGCTAAACCCTAATACGGTGAGTGTCACATGAACATAAAAGATCTCACCCTTTGGGCTTAACCCTAGCATGTTGAATATCATATGAACATAATGCTAATTGGATCTAATAGCTAGTTGTATAGGCATATGATCATAAACCTATAGTGGCATGTAATTATGAGTCTTGAGGATTTATATAAGGACCCTTGGAGATAGTTCCCCTCACACAAGCTCATTCAGTACTAAGTCATATCTTACAAAATACAATATCATACATATACATGGATTTGAACATAATTCATACTTTATCAAAATAACCAAAAAGCCCTTCATTTAAAAACTGCCGGAGCCATTCACGAGACCCCATTCAAGGACGATAAACCCATCCAAGAGTCGTGCTTGGCCTTCGTGGAATGTGAGTCACAAAATTTTAGCTACTGGAATTTGACTTTGGAACTATGAAACCTCAACTACGCTTTGTATTTCCTTTTACGGGTCGTAATTACCTTTTGTAGATGGACCTCCAGACTTAGAAAGTATTTCATTCTCAAGATCCTATACACGACTAAGTCCACGGGTCATGGTTCGATTCACCACTTGTACTATTCTTCGTGAAGTGGATTCCAGAAACTTAGCATCCTCCAACTTTTTGTGCTCAGGTCAACGAGACCTTTCTACAACCCGTTTTCCAATCCACGAGCCGTAGATGGGCTTGTAAAATCAGTTCTGTTCAAATTTTGCAAATTTTCATTTTACAAGCCTTTCGACATGCAGTGTGTTACAATATCTCCCCCTTGGGATTATTCCTCCTTAAATGAGACAAAAGCAAGCTTGAGTCGAGTAGAAACATAACCATCAACCCGTCATAAATGCAAAAATGCAACATAAATATCATTTTCATAAAATTATCAAATTTATACATCAAATATCATTCAAAAATAGTCTCATGAGTCATTAATAGTGGTGGCAAAATTAAACCCAACACGCCCAACACATTGATTTTTGGGCGGGTTATTGACCTGCCCATTTATCAGCTCAACCCATCTCAATCTAACCCATTTCAACCCACTTAAAATTGGGTTGATATTCAACCCGATTAGACTCGAGAGATATCTTGTCAAAATGTTTTTAAAAGACTATTTTTTAAAATTTGATAAGTTTTATATAGTCAAAATAAATAAAATATAATTTAATTAAGTACAACAATATTGAAAAAGAACAAATAAAGTAAGTTAAACATAGTAAACAATTCGGTAAGTTTTGGTCTTGACCCGCTCTATAACCCATTTCTCAACCCGTTTTGAGAAATTTAGGTTGGGTTGGGTCTTGACTTGTGTGTTGTCTAGACCCATTATAGCCCGCTCAAATTTGACCCAACCTGCCCAATTGTGTCCCCTATGCATGCATGCAGTATGATAGGGAAACATTTATTCATGAGAATTTAGAAGAATATATCATATTAGGTACCTTAGTGTCAGGACCCGCCACCGTTTTCACGCAACGGAATAAAATCTGGAGCATTCGGGTGCGGGTGAGGATCTGGATCTGCGTAGATAATTCCAGCGCTGTGTAGTCTTCTCTAGAATCGTGTGGAGGATTCTAGAGGAAGAACTAACTTGTAAATAGGGAAGCACTTATGTGTAAATATGGAGGACTTGTAGTGTCAATAATATTTACACCTTGGCCCTTTAGGAGTAGTATAAATAGAGGGGGCCATTTCATTTGCAAAACCATCCAAGAATCACTTGTAAGCATTTTTCCAAAGTTATAAAGTCTTCCTTTTCTAAAGTTCTCTTTCTTTCTTAAAGTCTTCTATCTAGCGTTCCCTTAGCTGTCTTAGTTGAAGGCTTATTAGTATTTGCAAGATCGTGAAAGATTCGTGAGCAAATTGACTAGTGTCGCACGGAAGTCTTAGCGATAGTTCTATGTCTGTGACAATGTGGTATCAGAGCAAGGCTACTTAAGGGATCATGGCAAGTGGAGGAGACTTTGACGCCGCTAACGTCACCAACGTCAGGTCCGATGTTTGCAAGAAGTCCCGAAAGGGAAAGAAGAACTCCAAGAAGGACGAAATGCTGCTCGAGCCAACACCAAGTGATGTCATCACCACCCACTCACTCTCGGCTACGGAGGTAAGTGATGATAAACGTGGTGAGGAACCCGTAAACGTCACACCTAGCCTAGAGTAGATTACAAGGGTAGAGGCTGCTCATCAAGCGGTGGAATTCCTTGGCAAGCGCTTGAACGAATTCGACGGCAAGTTCAAGACCTTGGAGGAATTCACCCTTGATGAGACCGGCAACATTCGGAAAGATGTGGACGGACAGAAGGCTGCCGAGATAGAGACAAAGGAAACGCTTACTTCCCTGGAGGGTCGGATCGCCGCACTAGAGAGTAGGTTCTTGGACATGATGGAAGTCATGAGCTCGAGGATGAAGGCCCTCGAGATGGCCTCCGAGGAAAGGAGATATGTTGCGCTGGCCGTTGATATGGAGGCCACGATCGAGGCTCCCAAGCCACCCATCTTTAAGGGCATCCGAGACGCTCAAGAGGTGAACTTCTTGTGGCACTTGGAGAATTACTTCAAGTGTAACAAGTTGAAGAGAGATGAAATAAGGATCAACATGTCCGTGCTATACTTGTTGGAGATTGTTATGCAATGGTGGAAGCGCAAGGAGGCCGACATCGGGAGAGGGCAATTCACAATAAGCACGTGGGAGCAGTTCAAGGCAAAATTCAAGAAGGCCTTCTTCCCGAACAACGTCGTCTATGAGCCCAAACGTAGGTTAAGGGAGCTGAAGCAGACTGGCAGCATAAAGGCATGCATAAAGGAGTTCCCAACTCTCACGCTTCAGATCTCCAACCTTAAGTAGGGGCCTCTAGTAGGGGATTCTCAATGTATGGGGCTGAGGCATCTCTTTGGGCAGCAATACGTTTAGGAAGCATGATTTGCAAATGCATAACACACGAATTAGAAGAGAGTTTTATAGAGTCAAACTCTATCGCACGAACTCAAAATATAGGAGAAGTGTAATCATTCCGAACGTGCTATAGCCTCCTGTTTTTGAAGTGTGGTGCACAACACACAAAAACTATACTCTAATAGACATGGCTTCATAGACTCCCTAGGACTCTTGAACTCTGGGCTATGATACCAAGTTTGTCATGCCCCGGGAGGGTTCCCTAGGCGTGGCCGGCACCTAGAGATTATTGCTAGTCCCCATATGGACCACTCAATCTCAAGCCAATCGTTCAACATCAAACATAGCAGAACGTAGGAGGATAAGAGAATAAAGGTAATGAGCCTCTCAGTCAATTTTACATCAATAGAAATGGCCATAGGCAAACAACCTCAGTCTCAACATCTAAGATAAGTAAATTTTATTACTAACTCAACTCAAGGCTATGGCCCAACATCAAATCCCTCACTCTAGTCTATGAAGCCTCTACCTCGACTCAACAATCTAAGATGGTACCATGACAGACCATGGCTACCCAACTCAATAAAATCAAATAACTGATAAAGGAAAAAGGCTCCTCCTAATAGCAAAGAGGGCTCACCAATAACTGGAATTAGAAACCTTGAAACCTCAACAATGGGTCTGCTGAAGTCCTTTACCTCTTGTATTTGCATCATGAAATGATGCAGCACCGAGTGGTGTCAGTACATGGAATGTATGGTATGTAAGATGGCTAAATATAACAACACAGGTAGAATAATATAGGTGTAACATAAACTCAACATCACACTCCATCAGAATGTGAAATGTATATCTAAAGCAAAAAAAAGAGTAGACAAATGATTCATCAACATCTTATCTCAACATCATCAATACATAAGACTCCTCTCAAGGAAACTCCACTCAGGTCAACTCGAAAGACCAATGCCCATCTAGGAAAAAGATAAAGAGTAGACAATAGATCATCAGCATCCATCAAGATTAATACTATCACATCAATATCAAAGTTCTATTAGTGAGGAACCTAACTAGGAGTTTCTCTAACTGACAACCATCACCTATGAGCTGGAGATGATAAAAAAAAGAGATGCCATTTCCACATCTATCCAGTACCTTGCCAAGGTAAAGGACATCACATCAGTTGATCCACAGTAAATAACATCAGTCCTCTTTTGGGACAAAGGAAGCTTCTGTTTTATGGTTCAATCCTCTCCTACGCTCGCCACCTAGTTAATGATATCGAGTGGGACTCAGTCTTACCCATTTTGGTGCTCAATACTCCTCGCAGAACTCAACATGCTCATAACACATCAACATCAAGATTTCTCATCATCTGTCCCATAGGGACATAGTACATCAATTTGTCTCATCATGAAATATACTTTTATAATTAAATTTCAAGATTTTTAAGACTCAAAGAACATCATTCTCATCAACACTCTCAACATTCAGACCACAATCACAAACATCAAGTACATCATTATTGTCAAGGCTCTACCTATCCCCTAAGTTCATTCTTGCAATCCTTAATCAAAATACACATAAAGTTTGGTGAAATCATTCATTAAAATCATTTATGCAGTAAACCAAGTTTGTGATGATCATCAATTTATGAAAATACATGGAATAAGTAAAATCTCAGTAGAATGCTCAAGGATTTTCACATATAGACTCATTATCTTCGATTGTAGACTCAATTTAATCAAAAGCGGGCACATGGAAGAATAATTCCATGTCTTTAGGTTAGCCTTACATACCTGGGGTAATTGTTAGAAAAACTCTCTCTTAGGATCTCCTCTTGAACTCTTCAATCTCAATTCTCCTTTACTCTCCTCAAGCCTTAGCTTGTTAGCGTTGTTAGGAAGAGGATTTAGGATGGGCGTCTGAACCCTTTCTTCGTGAAATGACTTATATTAGTCGTAGATGGGGTTAAGAAAGTGTAAGGAATGGACCAGAATGCCCCTCGAAAATTTTAGAAATTTTCTAGACTCGGAGTGACTCAGTCCGCGACGTGGACTAGTCGTGTACCAGTATATTTTCTGCAAAATTTCTCTGAACGAGTTTTCTCAATCTCGTCAAAAACTTTTAAAAAAAACATAAGTCCCTATCCTCAATAGGTGTGCGATGCGGCTTTGTCGCACACCTTCAATGTTTTTCATTTCAGAACGAAAAATTATCTTTTGACTCAGTCGCTCTAAAAATCGACCGAGACACTTCCCACACTCTATTTTTCGTGTTGATCACAAATCCGGCCTTGAATTTGCCAAACGAGCATCGGAAGATGTGTTATGCGCACCTCCCTCCTCTAGGGGTATTTTGATAATTTTATCGGGTGTTAAATGTGTATTGATGCAAAGAGACAAGGTGATAGCGTATGCTTCCAGACAACTTAAGGCTTATGAGAAGAACTACCCAACTCACTATCTTGAGCTTGCTACCATGGTATTTGCTCTCAAAATCTGGAGATAGTTAGATATTATCTTTATGGTGGGCATGTTGATGTTTTATAGACCACAAGAGCTTGCAGTATGTATTTAGGCAGAAGGAGATGAACTCGAGGTAGAGGAGATGGTTGGAGCTATTGAAAGACTATGACATAAGCATTCTTTATCACCCAGGTAAAGCTAATGTAGTTGTTGATGCTCTTGGTAGGTTGAATATGGGGAGTATTGCGCATATTGAGGGCACACTTGGAAGTATAGATTGAAGATTCTGATGAATGTGGTGAGATCATAAAAAATAAGGCAGAGCCATCCTTAGTGGTGGAGGTGAAATAAAAGCAAGACCAGGATCCTATCCTCCTTCAGTTGAAAAACGATGTGAAAAATAGAAGGTATTAGTGTTTGCAAAAGGGGGAGATGGAGTATTGAGACACCAAGGCTGACTATGTGTACTAAGTGTTTATGGCCTTACAGAAAGGATTCTAGCTGAGGCTCATAACACCAGATACTCTATTAACCTAGATGCAACACAAATGTACATGGAGTTACAAAAGGTTTATTGGTGGGGTGGTATGAAGAAGGACATTGTAGAGTTTGCGTCTAGATGCCCAAATTGCCACCAAGCAAAAGTAGAGCACCAAAAGACTTGCCCAGAATGTTGAAATTCTAGAGTGGAATGGGGAGATAATTAACATGGACTTCATAACAGGCTTACCCCGATCTCGTAGATATCATAATTCGAGATAGGTAAAAGTAGATCGAATTACCAAGTCAGCTCACTTTCTACTTGTCAAGATGACTGATATAGCTAGAACTATGTTAGACTTTACATTAAAGACACTACTAGAAATTTGATTTATTGCCACGGTTCAAAAATCGCCGGTATAGGGAAAAAAACCATGGGCATAAGTTATAGCCACGGTTTAGAGAGGCGCCACAACTGATAGCGTGGCAATAGATCTATTGCCACGGTTTATCCCAACGATTGCTATAACCGTCGCAAAAGGGTATCTATGGGGACGGTTTCCGTGAGAATTAATTGGCTACGGTTTGTACTATATTAGTACGGTTAACAACCGTCTCAAAAAATTTATATCCACGGTTCTTTAACTGTAGCAATAGATATCCCTATTGCTACGGCTTTATATCTATTGCTACGGTTGTTGCTTTAGGTATTTTGCCATAGTTTTCACCATGGTTGTCAACCGTCATAATAGGACTTATAAAACTGTTGTCATAAGCGTCACCATAGATCCTAATATTGCTACAATTTTTAACCGTGGCAGTAACCGTCACCATAGCTTCTTCTATTGCCACGAGTGGCAGATCTATAATCTCAATTTGACTAATTGTAGCTTATTGTGACTAATGTTGTTAATATATTGAGTTACACAATAACTTTATAATAGAAAATGTAGAAATTGATCCTAAGAAGAAACTTTACATTACTAAAATAATAATTCAACAAGATCGATCCATCAAGAAAATCATTAACTCCATGAATATATTCATCGGTGGATCTTCGGAGATCCATCCAACTTTTATCTCCTATATCCATTTAATATCCTACGTACATGACCAAAATAGTATAGGCAATAAATTAATCAAAACATAAATGAGTAAGTAATGCACCAAGGATGATTGATACAATCAACATATGATAGAAGCAAAAAAACTATTTATTCTGAAGCAACAGCCAAATAAGCTAAACAAATAAAATATGGATATTAAGACTTTACGATTTTGCAGGGAATGTGTAAGCTTTTTCAGCCATAGATGCTAATTTGAAGAAAATTGCTGCAAGGGTTGTGGAGTTATGTATGCATCTGTAGCTCAGGTGGTCTGGCAAGACTTATTTGAATGATTCAACAAGATTGATGGTTCGAGAACATATAATCCACATAAAGAAATTGCCACATTAACCCAAGGAACTGATTTTGTCTCAGTTTATTTTTCAAGACTACAAAGTCTATGGGAGGAGTTTGAAGCTCTAGTTCCAGAACTGGCAGGAACTAGAGGGGCTACAGCAGAGGTTCTTCTCTACTACGCAGATTGGAGCAGGAAGGAGCTTTGGTCAGAACTGGCAGGAACTAGAGGGGCTTGTCATGGAGCTTGGGTAGTGTGTGAGCATTTTAACACTACTAGATTCCCAACAGAAAGATGGAACTGCACTATTTTATCTAGAGCTATGAAGGACTTCTCTAAAATCATTGAAGTCCTCGAACTTATTAACCCTCCTCTTGTAGGTGGACAGTACACATGGTTTAGGAGTAATAATCAATGATTATGGAATTCTACCAGAAACTTTACAGTGACACAGAAGCTTGGAGACACTCCTCAAATTACAGTGAGACAGATGCTTGGAGACCCTACCAGAAACAAGACTTTCCAATAAATAAATGTTACAGGTTACAACATTCTCATCTAGATCAATATCAAATAATGAACAGATGGATTTCTGCTTACTACTACTACATGGTCATTGTTTGCTTGCTGCTGTGTATTTGATAAATAGATCGCCTACTATTGTTTTTAAGAATATATCTCCTTTTGAAAAGGTCTATCATAGACCTTCTAATCTAAGTCATCTTAGAGTACTTGGATACTTGTGTTATGCAAAAGATTTGACTCAACATGATAAGATGTTGTCTAGGGTCAGACTGCTATATATATGGGGTATTCTATTACTCAGGAAGGATATGTATTGCTAGACATAACTAGGAAGTGAAAACAAGTATATACGATGCTGAAATTTACCATTTTCAGCAGCATAATAGACAATCGCTGTAGATTTGCATCAAATTTGACTTTATTATATAATAAAGTATAATGATTTATGCTCAAACATCAAACAAATAAATATTCAAGCTTTTCCATGTAGATTTGCACAAGCCAAAACTTAGACCAGTAGAGTGAAAGAGAAAAATGAGAAGGAACACATCTTAAGGATTTTGCAGTATCGGTTATTTCACTTATAGATACATCATCTAGGAAAATCTGAAGAGCATTACCAAAAAGTAGATTAAGGTATAATAGATCAGAATGGCAGTATTTTATATCTTATTGACTAGTGAAAACTAAGAAAGCAAGCAGTAATTCAATAAAGGAAGAAAATCAAAGAGCTTGCAGATAAACCACTGATTTGGCCGGTTATAACTTAATTATAAGCAACCAATATACTGGATAACACAGAATGGTAGCTTTTTCAGTTTCTGCATATGGCTTGTTTAGTTACTTTGACTGTTTGCTACAGATAATGTCTGTTGCCAATGTATCAAAAAGTGGGTAAGTATTTTAATTTCTAGCAGATCTAGAGAAGGTTAAAATCTAATTTGAGCCAGTGTTCTATCAGGAGAATATTAAGTTAGTTAGATTTGTTTTATGTGGCAGACTCTCGTATTATACAACATTTTGCCACATTCTCTTTCAAAACAACATCTCATTAGTGCAAAGAAAATGAGCTATTCATAATTTTATGGGTTAATAGCTATGTTATGTTTGTATTGTTACTTCATATTTGCCGGTAATATAAATTTATAATAGTCAGATATAACATATTTTCTACCCGAGATGACCAAAGCTACACAAGTTAATTAATTGAAGGTTAAGCATACAGAATCATAAATCACAAGGACAAAAAACATAATTTACCAATAACCAAAAATGCAACTATACCTAATCTTTTATGTCGCAAACTACTGAAAAACCATACCTAAACATGTTTTAGCTCCATGGTTCCATCCATGGTTTCTCAAGAAACCATATCAGGAAAAAGAAAGTATAGGAAGCAACCAGAAACGTAAAAGTCAAGCCAGAAATAAAATCACACTAGAAATGAACAAATATTTGAATAATCTGAAAAATTGGAGACTAACATCAACGAATAATATAGATTTCAGACATACGCAGCGAAATCATAAAACGTACCACTAGAATTTCAAACTTTTCAGTGAAGTTCAAACCCTTGGATGAACGAAAGTTTTGGGTGTAGACAGAGATCGACGACAATGTTTTCTATACCACCGTGCTGATGAAGACCTATTTGGAGACCAGAACTGTTGACCACCGTCCAAGCTTGTTGAAATGCCCTACATTCAGAGACCCATTACCTCAAAGTAGTTAAAACCAACCAATTTTACTCCCAAAACTTCAATCAAAAGCTCAAATAACACAATAATGCAAAACCCCCAAAAAGGATACCTGTAAAATTAACTGTAAGAGACAATCAAGAACAAGAAGACGACTTCGACTCTGTTTCTCTAAGTTTGACTCTGTTTCTCAAAGAAGAAACCTAGATTCTTCTTCTTCAACTACTGCATGTGTCGATTTCTTCAACTCCTGCATGCGTCGATCTTGAACTACTACTGAGTCGAAAGAAAGAGTGAAGGAGGCGTGTTTCTGTGAAAGAAAGAGTAGTGTGGAGGGAAATGTGAAATATTTTAGTGGAGGAGGGAAATATATTTATTTCCCGGAATTTTTATTTTTTTGACTATAATTAACCGTGGCCATAGTTAATCTATTTCCACAGTTACAGAAAACTGTGGCATTAAGAAATCTATAGCCATGGTTGACACAGTAATAACATGGTTTATATTAATAATTCTAATACTACGGTCAAATATATATTGCCACGGTTGTAACCGTGGCAATAATTCATCTATTGCCACGGTTGTGTAACCGTCGCCAGATAACCGTGGCTATATACCGAATTTCTAGTAGTGAGAGATCGTTAGATTGCCTAGGGTTCCCATATCCATTATGTCAAATAGAGAAGCCCAGTTCACAACACAATTTTGGAAGTCCTTTCAGAAAGGGCTTAGTACAAAGATGAATCTTAATATAGCCTTCCATCCCCAGACAGAGGGGAAAGCGGAGTGGACCATACAGACTCTTGAGGATATGATGAGGGCATGTGTTATAGACTATAAAGGTAACCAGGGTAATTACTTACCCTTGATTGAATTTTCCTATAACAACACTTTCCAAGCTAGCATACAAATGACACCATATAAGGCCCTTTATAGGAGGAGGTGTAGGTCGCCTATTGGGCAGTTTGAAGGTACTGAGGCTGGATTGATAGGACCTGATTTAGTCCATCAGGCTATGGAGAAGGTGAAAGTTATTCAACAGAGTCTAAAGACATCATAAAGCCGACATAAATCTTATCCTGATGTTAGAAAGAGAGATTTGGAATTGGAGGTAGGTGATTGGGTGTACCTAAACGTTTCATCGGTGAAGGGAGTTATGAGATTTGGGAAAAAGAGGAAGCTCAGTCCTCGATATATTGGCCCATACCAGATTATTAGGAGGATTGGTAATGTGGCATACGAATTGGAATTGCCACCAAAGTTAGATGCTATTCATCTAGTATTCCACATTTATATGCTTAAGAAGTGTTTGGGAGACCCCACAATGGTTGTGCCTACAGAGAGTACTGGAGTCATAGAAAGCTTTTCATATAAAGAGATCCCAGTTTAGATACTAGATAGCCAAGTTCGCAAATTGAGGACCAAGGAAATTACTTCTGTTAAAGTATTGTGGAGGAACCAATTCGTCGAGGAAGCCACTTGGGAAGATGAGCCAAATATGAAAGCTAGATACCCTCACCTATTCGTTCCTTCCAATGACGAGAATAAAGGTAATATTCCTTATTCTTATTATTGAGTTGAGATATATCCTTAAATATGAGTGGTTCGGTATCTAGATAGCTTCCCGTTAATAAACTAGATCATGAGTAAAAAACATGCTTATATTCCCCTGTTTCACCTTCATCCCGGGATGAATGATCCCAAGAGAGAGATATTGTAAACCTCACAATTCTACTCTTAAGATCTGGAAATTTGTCATCACAAATACATAATATTGAACCTAGCAATGCCTTACTTGTACATACATTTTAAGGATCATTAATATAAGTGGGATGTGTGTTGGAAGTTAATTTGGGTCATGAGAGATCCCTAGTGCTTAGTTGAGTTCAAAACCTCCCTACCAGTTAAGGTTTTTCACTTTGGATTGTGCAAGGCTAAATATTAAATTACCATAACTCTTAACACATAAATAATTAGGTGGCCTATGACCTAATAAATGAAAGCGATTTGAATTACCTTTCCATTGCAACTAATTTTACCTCATTTTGAGTTTGGAGCCAAACGTTATAGCCATTTTACTACAAATTGCAAGTGAAGAGTTGTGTCTACAACCCTGACAAATGGGCCGTGAATTGAAATATGACCCGTACTATCAGCTTGTAAAGAAACTTCTACAAGTCGATATTTGAGACCTAGAACTTATCGACCCAAATACGGGTCGTAAAAACTTCTAAGGCCATAGATTAGGCTCGTAAAATTGATCCAGTGACCCCGAAGGTTGTCCAAAAACTTACGGATGGGTTCCGACGGGCCGTAGAAACTTCTACAGACCATAGATGGACTCATAGCCTGCTCGAACAGCGAACTAAAGAGGGGTGTTTTCATGTTTTTTACCCTTTAAGCCTAAACTTGTCAGTTTTCACCTAATTAAACCTCTAAAATGTGATTCTTCAAATCATTAACGTTTAAACACTCTCCTAACTCAGAACGTAGTTTCAAAATGGCCAAAAAGCTAAGGCTGTCAAGCACTTTCTTCAAATTTCTTCAAGAACCTAATTCCCACAGGTATGTAAGGCGTACAAAAATCTTTTTCATTATTTCACTATCATATAACTACTAATTTTCTCCAAGTATCAAGTTATTAGTAGGAAACAAGAATTCTTTATTTTGAGTAATTGTTTCTTGTTTATGCTATTTTTGAAACAAAATCATGAAATTTATTGAATTTTTCTACTATACTGAGGTCTAGGGTGGAGACACTAATTTTTATTTATAAACTAGATAAACCCGAAAGTTACTACAAAAAGCTATGCATTTCTAATTCTTTCTCAAACATATGAAAATCATTAGCATATGTATTTTATGAACAGTGAAGCATGAAACGTGTGATTTTAGACAGTTTTGAGAAAAGTTAAGAGAATGCTAAGTTTGGCTAAGTCCCAAAAAGAAGAAAAGTAATACCTAGAGCAGATTATATCCTTTTAAGTATGATCATATGATTTATACTTTTGGGAGCTGTATTGAGCATTGATACGAGTGACAGTAATAATAACATGAACTCATAAACTACGTAGCTGGCATAGGATAGGATTGGACCAAGAGTACATCTACTCATTGTCACTGAGATGGCGAGTTTTGGGATGGATCCACTCCCCTAGTTTTCGTCCATTTCCCTAGAAAAGTATGGGATGGCTCTGGTAGTGTGGGAAAGATGTTTTATCATCACGAGGCTCATAGTGATGGTTGTTGGTTAGAGAAACTCCTTAAGCTAAAGTAAACTAACTCTTGTATGCAGAGTTTTAGCATATGTTTTTACTTTCAGCATGCACTTTATTTATTACTTATACTAACCTATTTTGATACATGTTTTAGCTACTTTTGAGTATAGTACCCTATCCTATGTTCCCAATTTAGGATATTTTACATGCTCGTACATTCTATGTACTGACGTCCTTTGGACCTGCATCATTTTATGATGAAAATGCAGGTGAGAGAGTTCCTCAGCAGATGCTCCGTTAAGGACTAGCATTTCATCTAGCCATTGGTGAGGCCTCTTATCATTAAGTGGCTTTGGAGTCTTTATTTATGTTTTTAGCATTTCTTTTCAGTTATGGTTACCGTGGGCCTGTCATGGGATATTTTCTCTGTTCAGTTTTTCAGACAATTGCAATCTATTTAGTATATTATATCTAAGCCTGTCATTTTTTGTTTGAGTCTTCTACCGAGTAAAGTAGACAGGCTAAGTGGTTCGCTTGTGACCAGAAATGGTTCTGGGCGCCGGTCACGTCGAAGGTGTAAACTCGAGGCGTGACATACCAGGTCTCCAACCTTGTACTCTCTTCGAAATCTTTTCAAATCATGCCATTTTTCATCTTTTCTTTGTACAAAGCTGAACTTTCATATGCCCTCAACCGGAATTCATCAGGCAAGTAAAGTTGCCCCAAGCATACATTAATAGAATGATCCTTATGAAAATTTAGCTCTTTCAATGCCCAAAATGATCTATGCTCAAGCTCAAGAGCTAAATGACAAGCTTTCCTAAAGATAAGTTTGTACGGTTACATTCCAATTGATATCTTGAAAGGCCTATGGTAATCCCATAATCTGTCATCAAGTTTTTTAACCAATCAATTCTATTTCCATTCACAGTCTTCGCAAGTAAGCTTTTGATTTCCTTATTCAACACTTCCACTTGAGCATTTGTTTTACGATGACATAGAGTGGCCACCGTGTTTCACTCTATACTTGCTAAGAAAAAAGTCATATGTTTTATTGCAAAAATGTGACCCACCATTATTGATTATGGCACGTCGTGTGCTAAAATGAGTCAAGATGTTTTTTTTCAAAAAGTTGATGACACCCTTTCCATCATTCATAGGCAAGGCCACCACCTCTACCCTCTTGGACACATAATCCACCACTACCAATATATATTGGTTTGCAAACTATTCACAAATGGCCCTTGAAGAATTCGGATAAGGTGTGTGAAAGCACTAGCTTTTGCCCTTTTTGTAACTTCGTTTTGGGTTTGGAGAGTGTCTGAGTTTTAATCAGTTGAAGAATCAAGTTTTTAGGGATTTAATTAGGTGAAAACTGACAAGTTTAGACTTAAAGGGTGAAAAATTCTTTAATACCCCTCTTTAAAATCATTGTTTATGTCCGCTACGAGTCCATCTACGGCCCGTAGGAGCCCATCCGTATGTCTTTGGAGAAATTTTGGGGTTACTGGATCAATTATACGAGCCAATCTACGGCCTATAGAAGTATTTACAACCCATAGTTGGATTCGTCGATTCTGGGAATAAAAATTAGACTTGCAAAAGTTTTTCTATGAATTGACAGTACGAGCCATAACTAAAACCACGGCCTGTAAGTCAGTTCTAAACACCCACTTTGCACTGGTAGTGTGTACTAAAATAGTCATAACTTTTTAATCCAAACTTTGAATGAAGAGAAATTGGATGCGTTGGAAAGATAATTCAAAAAGATGTTATCTTGTTGGTTATAGGCCACCTAATTCTTTGTGTGCTAAGAGTTATGGTCATTTAAATTTATCTTTGCATAATCCAAAGTGAAAAACTTAACTGGTAGGAAGATTTTGAACTCAACTAAGCACTAGGGGCCTCTTATGATGCGAATTCACTTCCAATACACTTCCCACCTTTATTAATGATCCTTAAAATATAAGTACAAGTAAGGCATTACTACGTTCAATCTTATGTATTTGCGATGACGAATTTCCCGATCTTAAGAGTAGAATGGTGAGGTGTTACATATGTATATCTGGGTTTTTTGCACATTTAAACATTTACTTTTTTCATTTGTACTTATGGTCATTTATCAATTTGTTTTGAGAATAAATTTATTTATCAAATGACATATCTTTTAAATTAAACAATGCTCAAAATAATAGAAATAAAAGAAAATCATGTTATAAGATATTAAACAAATTTATAGATATAACAATGCTAAGTAATGCAGATTATAGTAAAACAACAAATAAGGACAATAATAGGATACATTTTATTTATGGTATTTAGAATTTTAGAATGATAAGTTGTTTAAAATTATTTATTATTAAAAGTCATAACATGTAAGGAGTCAGATTTTTGTACGACCTCAATGAAGCATGGAAGTTTGGTTTCGGAAACCTTTTGGACCAAGGTGATGCTTTATGGGAGCCCTCACGATCCGTGTGAGGTTGCACAGCCCGTGTGGAGCCTCCACAGAGTGTCCCTTGGCTTTGGAGGATGCTTGGACCTTAAACGTTGTGTTTTAAACTAAGGCACACTACACTTGGACCCCTCATGATCCGTGTGACACTTTACGGACCGTGTTGTGGCCTTGGCTTGAAATCCCCCAATTTTGGGACCAAGTATGGTTATACGGCCAAGTTCACGGCCTGTGTGGGGTGTCATGGACCGTGTGGCCATCCGTAAGGCTTTTGGAGTAATAATTTTCTAAGTATGGAATCACCGTCTCATAACTTAATCTTGGAATTTTCCTAAGGAGAGAGGTAAGGGCAGTGTCACAACCCGTGTGACACTATACCGCCCGTGTTGCCTCCCGTTAAGGTGACTTCGTTGAAAATTCTAAGTATAGGATCTTCAAGCTTAAGCTGAGTTCACTTTCAAACCTTCAATTCATGGGTCTCCTACATCAAGTCAAGTTCAAAAGAATTCCATTTGGTTTTACCTCATTCTGAGTTCGGATCGAGAAGTTATGCCCATTTTTGTAAAACTCATCTATGCATGGATCTAGGCGAATTTCAATTCTTTGTCATTAATGGCTTTTACGTAATTGTGGATTATTATAAAGGTGTTTTATGACCTTTTCACCTACTCTTAGCACCTAAATCATCTGATACTTCTTCATTTTAATTCACTCTCATTAGAAACGCTCTCACTCTAAAATCAATTCCTAAAATAAATACTCTCTAAGTTATTCTCTCGGGACTCAAGCTAGGATTCAATTGGTGTTTCAACTTCAAGCTAAATTCTTCTCAAATTCATCTTCCTAATCAAGGTATGTGGGAGTGATTCTTAGTCCCTTTCAACCAAGAAGATCCAAACTCTTTTCAATTGATTTTCATGAAATAAAGCTTATTTTAAATGTGGGTTTTTCATTATATGCTTTATTAAATTCAATTGATGTATGGGTTGTACTATATCTATGATGCTAAGTTACTTTAATCCTTATTATGATGATTTACATTGAAGTTATGAAGTTATGAACATGCATGTCCCCTTTAAATCTTGATTTAGGCATGGGTGATTTATATTACGTTTTAAATGTGGATTTGATTATGGATTTACTTTAATTTCACATTATATTATTGATTTTAGATTGAATATCAATTACCCATGCTATTCCTACATCATCCATGGCACATATATTCATGAACATTGGTTTTTATGATAATTATAAAGTGGGTTAAGCCCAATTATGGTTTATGATATGATTTTGATGAGGTTTTGGTTATGACAAGAATGTGATCACATATTTGTCAATGATTGTGGCTCTTTGAGAATTTTGGGTGCTTGCACCATTCTGTATATATAGATGAGCTATGCCTATGCATGAGTATTTTTACTAAGAGCTATGATTTGGCATTTGAGCCTAAGTACGATTTATTATGAATGATGTTTGGCTTTTGAGCCTAAAGGTGCATTGAAAGCATTGGAAATGACTATTGTCTCTTGAAAGCATGTAGATATGTACGTATATGTATTTTCGTGGGATGCCAACTTAGCACCGACGGATTGAGGGTTCACTCTCTCTTTCCTTGAACTATGTACCTAACATAGGTTATGAGAATCTTATCCGAAATGGGTGATGTTCCCATAAAGAAGGTTGCTTAATATGAAATGTGTGATGTTCCTGTAAGGTGAAGTATTATGTTATTATGATATGCTATAAGAAAATCCTATCCGAAATGGGTGATGTTCCTGTAAGGTGAAGTATGGTTTACCTTTGGCAAGTAGACCACCTCTTTACCGGTGAGGGGATTTCATCGGGATTTCAAGTAATAGCTCGCTTAGTCTTACTTGTGTCTGTTGAGGTTACATCCCCACAATATATGAGCATCATGACATTTCATGCATCATGAACTTCATGGCATATTGTATACTACTCTTCTTTGGATATATGATTCTTTCTATATTATGTACCCTTGTCATCTTACATTTAAATGCAGGTTTCATAAGTTATATGCATTGCATGTCCCCATATTTAGTACATTCAAATGTACTAACGCATACTTTTTGCCTACATGATCTCACCATGTAGGGACTAGAGATAACTTTCACCCACCATTTGACGCTAGATCGAATTTAAGATAGTGGTTGTGGTAAGTCCTATCTTTCAAGGACAAGCCACCATTCCTCTACCTATGAAGTCTTACTTATGTTATTTACTTTGAGGGTGACCCCGGGACATGTGTTGGCCCTCGTCCCATCTCATGACTAGAGGCATTGTTGGATATCTTGTAGACTCTCGTAGATTCTATATGTTACATGTTGTATTTGAAGGTTATGATCGGTTATCTACTGGACATGGCTATCATGGATTGATTATGGGAATTATGATATGTATGTATATTTCATGTGGAAATGTGGAAGATCCTAAGCCCCGTATTGCCCCCATAAAGTGAGTCATACTTACCCGCTCCTTAGTTCTTATGTGCTATGTGCTATGTGAATCCATGTAAATCCCTTCTCCTTCGATATCCCCATAGCGTGAGTCCTATTTTCCCATCCCTTAAAACTATATGTTTACTATTTGAACGCGCTTCCGAACCGATGATGTGGATTTGAATACTTTTGAGGCTTGTTTGGGGACTCTCGAGTTCCCATTCGCGGTATCACTTCTACGCCCCAGGTCCGGGTCATGACATGACAAAGCACACTTTTAATTTTATAAAGAACAATCAAAAGAAAAAGGATTAAATTAGGGGAAAAGGCAAAAGAAGAAGATAATATCCCAAATTTTGTAATAGTAGGAGGTCTCATAACAACTTTTTATTTGCTACTTTTTCACTTTTTTGTAATTATATTAAGTTTTACCCCTACCCCTTGACCCACCCTACTAGCCCCCCAATCCCCTCCCACCCCCACCCCCACCCCCCACCCCAAAAAAAGTGATATTAGTTTTAAAATTCAAAGATATATTTTTAAAAAGTGTTACTATTTTAACAAAACACTAATATTAAAAAAATTAAAATGAATTTACTGACTTGTGCAAACACCAAGATAAAATATTTAAAAATTGAAGTTTAAAATTTAAATTTAATACTTACGGTTTTTGAGATGGTCATATGTTCTCCACTTTATCTTAATTATATATAAAAATCATAATAAATTCAAAAAAAATCAATTAATATATACCAATTTCAAAGTTTCTTCTTTCTGATTTTTCTTTTTGGAAGTTATGTGCTTTTGGCAAAGCAGAGATGGAAATCATGCATTTAAATTTGTTTCCATTTATGATTATTTAAGTTGTTTTTCCTTTAGTTTAATTTCTACATTCAACATTCAATTCCAAAAATTCTTTACATTTTTTTTACTCCATAATGAATAGTCTTTCTTTTTTATGATAAATTGGGAAAAATTCGTATTATTAAAGAAAACACAGACACAAAAATGACAATTTGAGCCCAAACATGGCCCATATAATCCTACAGAGTTAAAAAAGATAAAGAGAAAAGCCGAAAAGAAAATAATGAACAAAATCAAAAGAGATAGGAAAGTTCCAGAGACAACAATCCGACCCACTCCTTTATTCTGTTTCGATGATCTTACCTTGACCATCGTTTCTCAGCAACAAATCTAATGAGCTTAAGTGGCATCAACAAAAGTGTTTATCAGTCGCACAAACGTCTTGAGTTTGATCTCTTTGAAGACTCCTCCAGCTTACAAATCGTGCTTTCAACACCGTATTCAAGGTAAAGTTTTAGATCGAAAAAGCTTAGATAAAATATTGCTAAAATGAGGTCTAACCTAATATCACTTTGAATTCTGCAGATTGAGCTCCAACGGAATTGATGTCGCTGCAAGAACCCTCAGTTTTAGAAGGTATTGAACACTTTTTCCATTAAAATCCTTTCTAAGCTCTGATATATATGATGATAAAATAAGTTTGTTGTATTAATTTTGAAAAAAATCCCAACTATGTTTCTCGAAAGCCCTTTATAGATGATCTTCCTGTAATCTTGCCTATTTTTTTTATTAGATCATATTCAAGTTGTATGACCCTTTTTGTTACTTTTTCAGTCCGATGTTGGGCATTTGATTTTTCTCTAATTTAAGTATAGCTCTAGCTTTTGGTGAAAATTCTTGAACTGTATGATATTGTTTGATGCTTGTACTTGCATCAAACACACCATTAGTTGAAAAAATCTACAAGGGTGTTCTCTTCTCTAAAAATGTGTACAATCTCTATATTGAAAATGCGCACAATCTCCACTTTGAAAATATTCATAGTCTCCACTTCAAACTCCATTACCATTCTCTTAATTTCTCTGACTTCAACTGCAATAACCCAAAGTATTTTTCATTGTCCATCAATTACCTTTTTGTCATTAAAGAAACAATTTTTATAGTAAGATAAAGAATATTATTGTTAATACAATATTCAATTCCCAGCATCAAAGCTCTCACTTTAGCCTTTCAGAGCTTACCTCTACTCTTTTAGCTTCTACAAATATCAATCTCCAAGATGAATCCTAACACAAAAAGCAACACAACTCTTCTCCATAATATCATCAAAGGAGCCATTTGAATTACATCTAAACATGCTTATTCAGGATATTCCCATTTAGCCACCTGACTAGTAATTAGAGGATAGTAACTTTCCGAAGCTTTTCCTAACAAAGTCCAAGTGTTTGGTACTTGATAAATCCAGGGTATCTATAGGAAGCAAATAGATACAGATTTCTGTTAATCTCCATATCATAGCATACTTAACATCTTTCCCCCATGATAGATGATATTCCTTCTTATTCATATTTGTCAAATAATAAAAATAGGGACAACTCTAATCAATAGTTTAAACTTAGCACCTCTCTCATTCTTCCACCATTTGTTTGAGATGAATGAATGGACCATGTATACCAGAAGATCCAGCAAATAAGATAAGTCATTCTTTAGATATAGAACATATAATAAGCTAATGTTCAAAAGATTCCTGATGTTTTTGTTACGACAAAAAAACATATGTAAGAATCAATAATCTTTAACATCGTCAATTGTCACGACCCGACCCCTCAGACCATGATAGTACCCACTACAACCCGTCAGAACGTAAACCTAACCGATAACTCAAAACTATAGATAACAAAGTATCCTATGTAAGACAATCATAAGAAGTAAATAACTGCCAACTAAGCAGAACAATTAGTAAATCATAGAATTAATATATAAGGACCTACCCAAAGACCTGCAACCGCTCTGTAATAAAGCATCTAATACACAAAACAAGAGCACAAGGCTTTTGTAAGTACAATATAAGTACAGGATATCTCTTAATACAATATAAATATTAGCCTAAATAAAAGCAGATGGAAATCAAAAGCTCTGGCTGCCAAGAGCTCACACCAATCTTCAACATCCATCGCAGATTTGTACAAAGATCAATCAATAGCGAGGACTCTCACTACGACCTACAAGGCTAGAAGTATAGTATGAGTACCTAATAAATTGCGCTCAATAGGTATAGGCCTACTGAGCTCTACTAATAAAGCAAGTAGATATAACATATAAACTAGGCAAGTACAAGAAAAAAAACTAGACAATAGATACAATCATGATAGAATAGTTAATGAAAAATAATGATGAATAACATGTATGAGCGAATAAAGCAAGACAAGAAGCATACCTAGGAAAGGCAAATCTACCACCTGCTAGCAAGAAGGACGTATTATTGAATCTACTTAGCAAGGTACAAGCAGTGGTAATACCAATTATATGCATAAAACATAATATCCGAGGAACTAATATAACTCAACCTAAAGGGGAGTATTAGATTAAACCAAATCAAGTCTCACGAGTCAATAGCTAGCAGTACAATACAAGTATAGATGAAATCAAATAATAACCAACCAGACGTTTATACCCCTGGATGGCAAAGACAGCAAATATAACCCAACCAACATCCTTTACTATCGGAGGTACCAAACAACAACCAAACTACTAGTGACAGGTGATTATGATGTATGTCTGTCAGTGGCAACTTGATCCCGAACCTCACACTGCAGATAAATCCAGCAGTGGTAGTAATATTGATTAATCCATGCTCTGTGGGAGGGGGGAGGGGAGGTTCTGCAACTTGAGCCTTGATCTCTCACCACGGATGAAGCCCCCTAGTAGAGACACCAGGAGCATTTGTAATGCATATCAATAATCAAGTAGATGGATATACCACTTGAGATATCCCAACTAGGAAGGTAGGATCCATGCAATATCGAATAATAGTATCCATAAAAATTCAAAAAGGGCATCAAAACACTAGCTAAGTCAAGTCATGAAACTGAGGTCATCCCGGGTGCCTCCATAATAACAAATATTATAGAGCATGTCCTCGACACCTTGTAAGTATAAAAATCAACTAATCAAGTGATCGAAGTCATTTGACCTTCACTAAAAGTAGTTTTAAACCAATTTTTGTATTAACGGTAAGAAACTTTCCTTTTCGTGCATGACAACGATGAGCCACTATATCAATCAGGATCATACCACACCACAAGTTAGAATGAGCAACCAATGCAATACATGCCATCACCAATAACCAAACAAGGTATTCAAGATCAGAAAATCACACCACTACCTCTATATTTACAAAGGCAGAGAGAAATAAATTGGGATCTTACTGCTACTTAAACAAGGCCTCGGGCCCAAGAATATAATAGTAACTCAATAAAATATCACTAGCTCACTACCAAACATAAAGCTAAGAAATTGCAAGGACTCAAAAATAGTACAGGGAGAAGAACAACTCAAGGGGTGCCACCTCACCCCAACATACCAGTCCAATAACAAACAAAAGAACTAAAAGATGGCTTGAAAGCAAGTAGAGGAGATACTATAGGATCAATGACTTACCCAAAAAACAAAAGTCCTAATCTACAATAAAGCATGACTAAGTCAAACCTATGGCTATGACGAGCCACTAAAGTGTTGGGCACTGGCTCAAAGTACACTATTAGGAACAAGCCCTACTAAAAGCCACACCTAGCTACAAGGGCAATGAAATACCAAAGCATCTAAGGCTCAAACGTAGTCTAAGGTCATTTGAATAACTCCTAAAGGATATTTCTTCTAAGTCACACAAGAATCAAAGCCCCAAGCCTATGCTAAGGTCTCCAAAGAATCGCATTAATCTAAGGCTCAACTAGAAACACAAAAATGGGACAAGATGAGAAGAAATGAAATACTAGGTGATTACCATCTAAAATGACATAGAAATTTATACTACATATTATCAAGTAGGGCTTAGTCTAGAAAGGAGATTGCTGCCTACCTAGAAGTCAATCACGCACACTTCTAATCCACCACACCAGAGTTATCCTCCTCTGTATTCCCTCCAATCGTTTCTACATCATTAAAATATTGGTCACCATGTCAATACAAATGTTTTGACAGCAAAATTAAAATATTTTGAGACGGACCCCAAATCTATTCCAAAATGGAGATATGGGAATCACAATGGAAATTTCAAAATCAACTTATTAGAAAGAGTTCTAAATGAATTATTGAGATTGTGTCCCAGATTGGGACACAATTTGATGCTTGAAAATGAAGGAAATTCATGCAAGAAAATCTTCAATAGAGCTAAAGAGCAAGGATAGGGCAGCCCCTTTGGGGCAAAGGTTACCTTCACACGATAGCTTGCACACTTTCTCAAACACTACCATACTTACCCACGATCAATACAAAACCAACAGACTTCGAATCACCTCAAGAAGAGGTCTAGAACTCACGATATTACAACTTGAAGTTTGAGAAATAAGTTGAGTTCATATCATAAATGAAATATAATAACCAAAGGTTCTTCTCCAAGAATGCGGGGACTGGTAGCACGTCCAGAACCACGGAGGTTCCCCAAGATCCTTCTCTGCGAACATGGGGACAAGGTCTACGAATGCGGAGGACTACCAAGGTTCTTATCCAAGAGCGGAGGGACCCGGCCCACGAGAAGATGCACCTGCAAAGACTGCTCCAGCTAGTCCACAAAGTTAGAAACTTCTCCTACGGGATGCTCGCTATTTATTTGGAACCTCATCTGGGCAGATGAGATATGTTACCCCACCACATTTGGTGTTTGGACTCAATGATGCAGTCAATATTTCCAACAGAAGTCTTCTCAATAAAAGTGGGTCCTATGCTCAAGCACCATCTTAAGGATAAATCCACTAGAGGGATAAAAATAAGACCGATAGCCTTGAGACATGTATGAAAGGTTGTTCTAAACAAAAGTTGACATTCCGGAGCTAACCGCGCTGATTAAATTCTAATTTAAGCATGAGTTTTAAGAATGTTGACTAAAGTGAAACCAAGGTTAAAGCTTAAAGGATAAATGCCTACTGGAAAAACCTCACATTGAAAGCCTCGCAAACCAAGCCAACAATGCTTCTAGCCTAAAATGATCCTTCTAGAGTTGATGGAACAATCAAAATTCCATTTTGAGGCCATCTTGCTGGATTTTTGATCGAAGTCAACTCTTTAAACTCCAAAGTTTGCAAAACACATACACCGGCATAAAAGTCGGACAAACGTCCATGAAACCGAATTGTCTGTGCCAACAAATCATAAATGACTTAGGATCACTACAGAAATGCTCTAAATGCTAAAAGATTGGAAAGCAAAGAAAAGAACCTAGAGGGTCATTATAATATCCACTAACAAATAGGATTGTCATCCTTGAAAGTCAAGGACATTCGTTGTCTAAAAGCACAAAAAGACGCGGATACTTCCCCTGTATGCTCTACCAAACCCTTAGGCACCCTAATGAATCGAACAACTCATAAATAAAACTCAGAATTAGAAGAAAATTCGTAAGCTCACTTCAGAATGCCAAAAATTCCTCCAATTCGTTCTTTAACTCCAACTCTCACTCAACTAAATAAAAAACAACCAAACATTCCAGAAACACCAAAAGAAACCAAAGTCACCCAAGAACCACGGAACTAAGCACACACAAGACCATAGAAGAAGCAAACCAACCTTATCATTTGACATACCAACGTCAAGCTCAAAAATCCAATATCTTTTGACCGTAGAGTGTCCCCCCTTTTATAGTCTTATTGAACACCTGCAACACCATTTGAGTCCCACCTGCAAGAACTTACAACACAACTTTGGAAGCAAACATACCTTATTTAAACAGATGAAATTGACAACTTCCCACATAAAAAACTCAACCCAGGCTGAGACAGAATCCATCCCTAACTCTTAAAACCAACAAGCCTAGCTGAAATACAACTTTTGAGAGACAACCATTCTATCCAATAAGACGATCATCAAGCGAACAATACAGCTACACTGAGCCCAACTCTAGAAACCTAGTTTTACCATAGGAACTTCCAACAAAACCAAAATCATGAGCACATGAACTACTTTGAGAGTGCAAATATGATCCAACCACCTAGTCCAATGGAAACCAAGTTGGTACGTAGTATATCAACACAAACAATTGAATGACCACAACATAAGGGTATCAACTCCTATTAATAGACACTGGAAGATATTAAATGAGATAAAGGCAAACTTCACGTACTAAACTAAAACCAAAACATAGATTCCGAATTACATTGACCCTATCTTATGTATGAACCTTCTAAGTAAATGTCCATCCCCTAAATGAAACAAAAGTTTGAATTCACCAAGGAGCACAACCAGATCGGCTGCATAATACAACCAAACCTCGATAGCAACCAACATAAATACAAATAACTAGCTTCCACAAGGAATCACACCTAAAATATCTAGCTATCCATAACCAACCACCAAAATGCTTGAAACGGTAAATTTAAAACACCAAACAAGCGAGTCACAATACTCCATCAAAGGAAAGACTATGAAAAAAGGGAGGAAGCGTTCAGCCAGTACTACCACAAACTGCCAAAAAGGTTACACTACTTGGCACGCTTGACACCTCAGCCACCAACTCTAAACACAAACTAAAAGGAACCACATACAACTAAGGCAACTTTCTAAGCCAACTTGGCCCAACAACACAACCCAACCCAAATGGGAAATGCTATCCTAGTCACCTTCCTAACCAAGGATCAACATATAATAAAACATAAAGCAAGGAAAGCAGAAAAGAAACACCAAATCACTACTCCCAATCATGGAAACATGATCTAGTCAATCTATTGCTTAAAGAAATCAACAACAAAACTAAAACACCTAAGCATACCTCCAAGTAGAGCCAACACCAAAATCATAAGATGAATAATAATTCAAATAGGCACACATGTGTATGAAAAATCAATACCACACAATATAAGCAATGAAGGGTGAAGTAATAAAATCATGCAAATACACTAAATATCTATAGCCTCAGCCTCAGATCATCCCACAGAAGTATAGAAGGGGTCATGGACGACCTCAACTTAAATATTGAACTACAAGCAGCAGCAAACTGAGTACCATCTATGATCGATGGTGCGACCAACTTAAAGACTAACCCAACTGAATATACCTCACCGCGGTCCCTCACTAGGGATACTTTTTAGATCAACGGCCCAATCCTCTACAAATATAACAAGCTTAGACCAACCTATCCTAGGGAGTATAGATGTTAGCAATGTCTGAATGATCAACTCCTATCTAGGGAAATCCTTAGATTAGTGTCCAACTTCCCCACAATCATAGAAACTTTTGTAGTCTAAAGCTTGACGTGAAAAACACAATAAAGTGCCTTATCTGCAATGGTAACCTTGGACCAACTCTAACACCTAGGGGACTACTCTTAGATGACTGTATCAAAGCTTGGTGGCCTTAAACCTACCTAGCCTATCACTAAGGCTATAGGGTCATAGGTTACTCTTTAACATAGTAGCCTAGCTTGCCATATTCTTAACACACTCAATAAAACGTGGCCTACTAAGAAGACCTAGCTACAGAAGAGGAGACCCCATGACTTGAATGAGCATTGTGTGTGCCTTAGGAACTCAAACCTAAACTCAGTCTGCTACAAGAAGTATAACCTATTTAGGATCTCCTGGTGTTGTTGCTATAGGGTTGATTTATCAAGGAGGAAGAAGACCCTCACCAAACAAATAACTACCTTTAAAAGTCTTAAGACATGCTTGCTCCACGTCTCTCAGATGAGTCAAAACATGAATAAAAGCATGTCTTGTTGTTACCAAGTGCTTTGAGGCCAGAGTGGTAAAGTCAACCCTCTAACAAATCCCTAGCTCAAATCTTGCTCTGTAGGGAAGAAACCAGAGGTATGCTCGATCCACTCAAGAAATCTAATCATATAGTCTAAAGCATATGATGAACCCTATTAAGGAACCACTAATACATCTCCAACCTATAAACCACCTACCACAACTCTAGGCAGTCATGTTGATGCTCTAATCATATCCACCAAAAACCATATGTTGTTCTTCTAAGAGAGAGTGGATTCCAAAGAAGTTGTTGTAGAGACTTATCGAAAGTAGAACTCATGATAAGGAGCCAAGAACAGAATTTCCTAAGAGTGCCTTGTAGCCTCCCGAAGATAGGACACGGACATCTCTGTATTGACCTGCAGGACTCTACTAGGCATTGTTAATACCAACTTATCACAACTCAACCGTTTAGGCCATGATGGTACCTACTATAACCCACCAGTAGGTAAGCCTAACCCATAGACTGGAACCATAGGTAAAAACCTATCTCGTGAACCATATCCATAAGAACTAAAAGCTACCAAAGAAGGAGAAGAACTAGAAGAATGAAGAAATAATATACTAGAAACCCACCCTAAGACCTGACATCAGCTAGTAATCAAGCATCTAATACACAAAACAAGAGTACTAGGCTTTTATAAATACAATATCAGTACAGACTATCTTTGAATACAATATAAAGACTAGACTAAATAAAAGTAAATGGGAATCAATACTCCGAACACTAGTATCTCACCCTATTCTTCGAGATCCATAACAACTCTACGCGAGGGTCAATCAATAACAAGGACTTGCACTACGATATGTTAGGGCAAAAGCGTAGTATTAGTACGTAACAAATAGTACATAGTAGGCTTAGGCCGAGTGAGCTTCATAGATAAATTAAGTATAAATAACATATAAACAAGGAAAGTACAACATAAGCATTTGGATAACAGATAAAATAACGATAGAATAGATAATGAAAAAAATGACGAATAAGATACATGAAGCAAAGAAAGCAAGAAAAGAATTGTACTAGTGAAAGGAAAAATTTACCACCTGTTAGCAAGAAGGATGTGCCTTAGATTCTACTCGGCAAGGTATATCACCAAGTATATTCTTTGAAACCTAACAACCTAGGAGCTAATCCTACTCAACCTAAAGAGGAGTATTACATTAAACCCAATGCAAGTCTTACAAGTTAATAGCTAGTCGTGTAACGCGAGTAAGTTCAGATAAAATCAAACAGTAACAAACCGAATGCCCATACATCTAGATACTATAATTAGCAACCATAACCCTATTGACATTACATACTACCAGAGATACCAACCCACAACGAATATACTAGGGACAGGTAATGCATGTGAATGCAACATATTCAATTGGAGCATCAGTGGCAACTGAATCTCAGGACACACATCATGGATAAAGCCACCAATAGTACTAACGTTGATGAATCCATGCTCCACAGAAGGGTCAGCAACTAGAACCTTGACCTCTCACCATAGATGAGGCCTCCCCAATAGAGATATCAGGATTATTAGTAACGCATATCAATAATCAAGTATATAGATCTACCCTTGGGGATATTCCAGCTAACAAGGTAGGACCCATCCGATACCAAAAGGTTGTAGCCATAATAATGTAGAAAGGGCATCGAAGCACTGGTTAGTCACTTCATCAAACTGAGGTCATCCCAGATGCCTTCATAATCTCAAGTAAAATAAAGCATATTCTCGACACCTTGTAAGTATAAAAATAAAATAATCAGGTGATCTAGGTGGTATGAACCCCAATAAAACTAGTTTTAAACCAATTTTTATCATAACAGTATGAAAATCTTCCTTCCTATGCATGACAATAATGAGCCAATGCATGAACAAAAATTGTACCACAATACAAGTGAGAATTAGCAACCAACTAAATGCATGCCATCATAGGTATCAAAATAAGACACAAGATTAGACAATCGTACTACTACATCTATATTTTGAAGGAAGAGAGAACTAACCTAAAATCCAACTGCTCCTCAAACAAGTCCTTGGGCTTAACAATATAATAGCAACTCAATAAAGTATCCCTACTCACTGCCAAACATAAATCTAAGGCATCACAAGGACTCAGAAATAGTACAGGGAGAGGAACAACTCAAGGAACGTTGCCCTACACCGAATACGAGTCCAATAACAAACTAAAGAATCAAGAGATGGCTCAAAAGCAAGGAAGGCGAAATATCTCTAGGATCGATGCCTTTCCACAAAAATATAAATCTCGGTCTATGATAGAACATGACTAAGTCAAACATATGGCCACATCGGGCCACTAAACTATCGTGCTTTGGCTCAAAGTACCCTATTAGGAAAAAGAACCCCATCAGATGCCACTCCTAGATACCAGGGCAATGAAAATTCATGCCAAAGCATCTAAGGCTGAAACCTAATCTAAGGTCACCCTCATAACTTCTAAAATATATTTATCCTAATTCACACCAGAAATAATACCCCAAGCCTAAGCTAAGATCTTCAAAGAACTGCACTAATCTAAGGCTCAATTAAAAATCATGAAAATAGGAAAGGATGGGAGCAAATGAAATACTAGGTGAATACAATCCAAATTCATGTGAAATTTACACTACACATTATCTTGTATGGATTAGTAAAGAAAGGAGACTACTGCCTACCTCAAAGTCCATCACGCACGTTATAAATCTACCACACAAGAGCTATCCACCTTTGAATTGCTTCCAATAACCGCTCGCTATCAAATATTGATCACTATATTAATACTAATATTTTGATACCAAAATTCCATTTTTTGAAGATGGATCCAAAATCAAGTTTAAATGAGATTGTGGAACCCATGACGAGAATTATGAAATCAACTCCGTAAAAAGGTTCTAAATGAATTTTTGAGCTTGTATCCGAAATTTGGACACAATTCAATGCTCGAAAATGAAGGAAAGCAGTTAATTTAAACAAAATCATCAATAGAGCTAAAAAGCAAGGATAGGGCAACCCTTTCAGAGAAAATTAACCTCCATAGAATGCTTTAAACTCTTTCAAAAACACTCCCACACATACCCATGACCGATGCAAACCCAACACACTTTGAATCACCTCAAATAAAGGTCTGAAACTCAAGATATTGTAATTTGAAGTCTGAGAAATGATCTAAGTTCGCGTTATAAACGAAATATAATAGCTAGGGGTCCTTCTTTGTGAATGCAGGGACCTGGTCCATGAATGCAGAGGATAACCCTCACCCTTCTTTATGAACATGGAGACCAGGTCCACAAATGTAGAGGTTCCCCAAGATCATTCTATGTGAATACGGGGACCAGGTCTGCAAATGTGGAGGACTTCCAAGGCTTCTCTCCGTAAACGCAAGGACTAGGATTGTGATCACGAAGGAAAAAAAAGGTCACACCAACTAATATACACTATTAGAAACTTATCCAATGGGTACTTGGATTCTTTCAAAACCCCATGCGTACAAACAAAATATGCTACCCCATCGAATTCGACATTCCAAATTCAATAACATAGTCAAAATTTACAATAAAGGTCATCTCGATCAAATGTAGGTTCCATATCCAAGCACCTTTTTAAGAAAAAATCTATGAGAGGGATCAAAATGGGCCTAAAGCCTCATGCCACATACGAAAATTCATTCTAGATCAAAGTCGGTATTTTGGAGCTAATCACACTAACAAAATTCTTATCTAAGCATGATTTTCAAGAACTATAACCAAAGTCAAACGTAAGCTAAAGCTTAAAGGCCAAAATGCTTAATGATACAAACTCACACTAGTAGTATTGGAAACTGAGGTGACTATGCTCCCAGCATAAAATGACCTTTTCGAAGCTAATAAAATCATCTAAAATTTTATTATGAGGCCATCTTCCTAGACCTTTGATCGAAGATAACACTTTAAACTCCAAGTATTTGAAACCACAAGAGCAAGCATAAGATTTAACCGGACGGCCAGACAATCAAACTGTTAATGCCAACAAGTCATAAATAACTTGGGGTCATTACAAAGAAAACTCTAAATAATGAAAAGGTCAAAAAGCGGAGAAGATAACCTAGAGGATCATTACATCAAGACTCACCAACTGAAATTCTGTCAAGCCAAATTCTTAAAATTAAAAAGGAAATCTTACTAGGAATTCCTCACCCATTTGAACTTAATATCCTCATGCTTGTTTCTTTCTGTCTGATCAGATTCTAGGCACTACTCATATTAAAAACACCTTGAGGATTAGGCGTCCACCAAGGTTTGTCCCTCTCTTCTGACCATTGAATACTTTCCAACACCTTATGGACTTGATTACTCCCCTGAACAGTGCACTCCTCTTCAATCAAATTGAAATTCCACCATCATCCTTCTCCAAACTGCAACATATCTTCAAAATGTTCATAAAGACGAAATAGGTAATCATAAATTAAGAGCAGCCAATTATGTCCAATTAACATGCCAAATGTTAGCATGTTCATTTCTAGTTTTCACCATCTTTCCGGATCAATATCATCTTTTTCTTATAGCATATATTTTCGAGTCACTCTTTCATTCCATTAATTATGGGCTTTGCCTTTTACATTATTTGTTCCACATAAAATTTGTAGTCCTGAAGTTTCACCATAATATAGCAAAATGGACCCTAGAGATATCAAACAAAGATCTAAGTTTCAATTCTCTTCCCTCCTTTGGTAAACAGATGTCTGATCATGCTATTTAATATATTGCCCTACACATTTCTTTGAAATGTCTGTTATGAATAAATTGACATGCTCTGTAACACATGATTAAATGACACTGTTTTTCCTCTAAAAGATAGCAACTTTCCTTTTCATACATGTAGCTTATTCTGAATTTACTTGATTAATTTTGTAAAATAAATTTTTCTTTTCATAGAATGCCCAATGGGACGTCCAAATATATCAAAAGAAATTACTCCCTTACAAAATCAATAACTTCCTCAACTACTTGCATATCAAATAGAGCAGCTTTTGTTGAACATGCAGAAAAAGCTTCTTTTTTTTAATTAATTTTCTGCTTTGATTGATATTCATATTTGTTTAGTACTTTCGTGGTCAGTTGTAATGACCTCTTGTCTGCATCAACAACAATTATGATATCATTAGCATAATCAAGACAATTTAACTTATCACTCCACTTAGCCATCTTAAAATCTTTAAAATCAATGTTATAAATAAATTATTTAGAGCTTTAGATAAAACCTCTACCATAAGAGTAAGCAAAGCAGGAGATACAGAATCACAACTTTACCCTTCTTGTAGAATGAAAGAAATCATAACCTTGCCCATTGATAAGAATAGATTACCATTTAGCTGCAGTCCTCCAAATTATATTAACCATGTCTTCATCAAAACCCATTTGTATATAACATATAATAACCCATCTTGAGATGAGAAGTTTCACATTGGCAAAACACAGGAGATGTTGAATATACAAGTAAACAGATCTTATCTATTAGTGATGCATTTTAAAGTCGCGCTGACCTAGGCCCAAAACGGACAATATCACCAGCATGCTGGGTTGTTACAGATGGTATAAGAATCACTCCTTTGTTAGCCTTGTCAATGTGGGGCTAGAGTCCAACTGAGTTTAGGTGAATCACCGTGAGGTAGGGCAAACCTCAGTGCTGAGTCTAGGTGAATCCCATATAGTAGGGCAAACCTCAGAGAGGACACTGAGTCCATAGAGAGGGTGTATATAATAACCCATCCTGAAATGTGAAGTCCCACATCAGTAAAGCACAGGAGAGATGTTGGGTAAATAAGTAAACAGATCTTACCTACTAGTGGCGTGCTTTATATCTATGCTGGTCTAGGCCCAAGTGGACAATATCACTAGTGGGTTGGATCATTACTGAACCCTAGCTAGAAAATTCCAATCCATCCCATCATAAGTTTTAGCCATGTCAAGCTTGATAATCACATTTAAAGTTTTTATTTTTTTATGATGTTGGTGATGATTTTTTGAGCCAATAGTACATTTTTTAGTAATACTTCTCTCTTTCACAAATCTTACTGATTTGGAGAAATCAATATAGGTACAACACTTACAAGTCTATTATGCCTAATCCTGAAAATAATTTTATTATTGAAATTACTTAAACTAATAGGTCTTAAATTTAGAAAAGACTAAATAATATTGTGTTTGGGCAATAAGATCAAATTAGTATGAGTAATGGAATTTGAAAGAGTGTGACCTTGAAAAAAATATGTACCATCCCCCACAATATCACCTCTGAAAATGTTCGAACACTTATTAGAAAAACAATTCAAAAAATCTTTAGGACCCCTGGCACTATCACTGTTATGTTCAAAAATCACATTTTTAACCTTTTTAGCAGTAGGTATAGATTTGATCTTCATAGATCAGTGATCTCTGATTTGATATGATCAAGTAAAGACATATTCTTGATAATAAAACGAGAGTTTATTATACAAGAACAAGAAAAAGAGAGAAAATAGCTAAGAGGCTAATTTAAAATGGAATTACAATACTAAGTTATGGGAGGGGTCTATATATAGCCAAAACATGAAAACCTAATGGGCTAATGGGCTAACAGTTATCTTGCTAATAATGCTAACATTCCCGCTCAAACTCATAATGTGATAGTAATAAGCATTGAGAGTTTGTCACACAAGAACCGAAACCAAGACGCCAACTGAGCCTTAGTAAAAAGATCAGCAATCTGCAAAGCCGATGGAACAAAAGGAAGTGATATGGTCCCGAGCTGGAGATGATGACGGGTGAAGTGACAATCAATCTCAATGTGTTTCGTCCGCTCATGGAAGACGGAGTTCTTTGCAATTTGCATCGCACTCTTGTTATCACAATGTAATGGAGTTGGCAGAGAGATGTGAACCCCCATATCTGCAAGAAGCCAACGTAACCAAACAATCTCAGATGTAGTCATTGCCATAGCACGGTACTCAGCCTCCGTGGAAGATCTAGAGACAACATCTTGTTTCTTACTCTTCCATGATATTAAAGAGTCTCCAAGAAACACACAAAAAACAGTGGTGGATTTACGATCATTGCGATCGCTATCCCAATCAGCATCACTATAGGCTCGCAACTCGAGAGATGATGTCGAGGGGAACAAAAGGTTCTGAAACTGAGTGCCACGAAGATATCTCAAAATACGAAGTACAGCTCCCCAGTGAACTGATGTAGGAGTAGTAACAAACTGGCTAACAACATGAACTGCATGAGCTATATCCGCGCGAGTAACAGTAAGGTACACCAAGCTGCCTACAACAGTCCGATAAAGACTCGGATCTGATAACTGAACACCATCACTAGGAGAGTACCGTGCATTGGTTTCAAGTGGTGTATCTGCAGTCCTGTCGTTGTCAGAAAGGTGCGCTCGTTTAAACAAGTCAGATATATACTTAGTCTGAGAAAGAAGATACCCTTTCTTAGACTGAGCTACCTCAATACCCAAACAGTAACATAGCAAGCCCAAGTCCTTCATGGCAAAGCGATGAGCCAAATCACGTTTCAATGACTCAATACCATCATGATTGTCACCTGTTATAATCATATCATCCAGGTATAAGGACAAAAGAATTCGCCCTGCACTCGTACATCGAACAAACAACGCTGAATCATGGTTACTCGGGACAAAACCAAGAGAAGTAATCACAGTGGAGAATTTCTCAAACCAAGCACGAGGGGCTTGCTTGAGACCATATAGAGCTTTTCAAAGCCGACAAACTTCACCTGGTTGGTGGTCAATACCCGGTGGAGGAGTCATATACACTTCCTCATGGAGATCACCATTCAGAAATGCATTCTTGACATCCATTTGAAAGATCTTCCACTGTCGAATGGATGCAACAGCAATCATAGTGCGAACAGTCATCATCTTTGCCACCGGGGCAAAAGTCTCCTCATAGTCCATACCATATTTTTGTGAGTACCCCTTTTCCACAAGCCTAGCTTTGTATCTCTCAACAGACCCATCAGACTTTGTTTTTATCTTATACACCCATCGAAAACCAATCGTATGTTTACCAGGTGGGAGGGTAACCAAATCCCATGTGTGTGTCTGATAAAGAGCAGTGAGTTCCTCAGCCATAGCATTCTGCCAAAAAGGATCAGACACAGCCTCTCTATATGACTCAGGTTCAGACAACTGGTGTATGTTTGCAATAAAGGAAGCAAATGGAGGTGAATAAGCAGAATAAGCAAAATCAGGTAGTTTGTTGGACTTACTCTGACGAGTAGACCTCCTCAGAGGTGGTGGATCTTCATTCTCAACATGCAAAGGATCAGACTCAGGCACAGACGGGGCTGGAGTACTGTCAGGTGGCACGGATGGATCCAAAACTGGATCCTCTATGTCAATGCCAAATGGATCGATGTGCCGAAGATCTGATTTTGTTACATCATGGGATTTAGCTGGAATTGAATAGAAAGGAATATGCTCCAAGAAGGTAACATGTCGTGAGACATATAATTTCTGACTTACAGGATCATAGCAATGATAACCTTTCTGTCCAACACTATACCCCAAAAAAACACAAATAGTCGATTTTGACTCCAGCTTGTTTCGTTCAACATGAGGACGAAGAACAAAACAAGTACAACCAAAAACTTGTAATGTAGAGTAATCCGGCAAGTGATCATATAATTTCTGAAATGGAGACATCCCCGAAGTCAATGTAGTAGGGATACGATTGATCACATATACAGCAGTTAGAACTGCTTCTCCCCAAAAATAACTAGGAACCTCTGCAGATAATAGTAAGGAGCGTGCTGTCTCAACAATGTGATGGTGTTTCCTTTCGGCAACACCATTTTGATCAGGAGTATCTATACAAGATGACTGGTGTATGGTACCATCAGAGGCAAGTAACTGAGTGAAATCATTAGAGGTATATTCACCCCCTAAGTCACATCTGAAACACTTTATCACAGTCGAATGTTGTGTTTTAACAAGGGCTCTAAAGTTGCTGTAAATGCCAAAGAAATCAGACCTGCGCTTCATAAGATAAACCCAAGTATACCGAGTATAGTCATCAATGAATGAAACATAATAAGTTGAACCACCCTTAGTGGATACTGGTGATGGACCCCATACATCAGAATGAATAATGTCAAAGGACTTAAACGAAAAGAAGACAAATCAATACTAGAAGCAGCAACAGCAGAGACTTTGAGACTCTCCAGGACATAAAGCTCTCCCAACCTATGGCCAATCCCAATCACCTTCTGAGTGTGTTAGTCCTGTACAACACAAACAGAATCAGAAAAGAATACCCAATGACCAGTCCTACACAACTGAGTAACCAAAGCTAGATTCAAAGCAAGTTTCGGAATATAATAAACATTAGACAAAGCAACGTGAGGGGTAGTAACAGAACCAACACCCTCGATTGGCATAGATGTAGCACTGGCAGACATAACAGAGAGTGGTGAAATGGGTGACAAGGAAACAAACGATGACAAACAATATGACATATGATGGGTCGCACCAAAATCCAGAATCCACAAGGATGAGGGAATACCTGAGGTACCAAAGGAAGCAGGGCTTATGCTGGATGCTGACAGAGCAGTTGGATTGGAGGCAATAAATTGTCTGAATTGTTCGAACACCTGGGCATCCAACGCCGAAGGAGGCACAGTGCTAACAGACTTGGCATCTACTGATGGGGCGGTAGCAGCAACAGCAGTGAACTGTGGAGGACGTGGAGGAGTACCAAAGGAACGTGGCAGACCATATTTCTGTTGTCCAGACTTAGCTTTGTTGAGCAACAAAGGACACTGGGCCTTCCAATGATTTTTCTGCTTACAGAACGCACACTCATCAAACGCAACTCTAGGAGATTGTCGCGATTGATTGGAAGACTGAGAGCGATGTGGTTTAGACAGATCAGGTGAAACAGCAAACACAGCAGGAGCAGTAGATGTTTTCTGCCCATTATCCAGTTGAGACTTGATACGAGTCTCTTCTGCAATCAATTCATGAACAACAGAATCAACTGAGGGGAGGGGAGATCGGTGAAGGATTGTTCCACGTAATCCTTCAAAATCAGAACGCAACGCCATCAAAAATTGAACTAGACATTGTTCTTCCCTCCTAGCAATGTAAGGTGCAAAACTTTTCAATTCTGCAGATTCAGTGAGGGCCAACTGATCCCACAAATCAGACATAGTAGCATAAAAATCTTGAATGCTCATAGCATTCTGCTGAAGGGCACGAACATCGTACTCTAACTGGTACTGCTTTGCAAAATTAGACTACATGTACAGTCACTCCAAATGATCCCAGATTTCTTTAACTGTGTCATATTTAGCCAATTGCATACCAATTGACTGAGTTACAGAGTTGTTAATCCAAGTGATAACCTTGGAGTTAGCAGTTTCCCACGAATCCACCATCGATTCAAAATCCTCAGCCTTCTCATCCTTAGGTTTGGATTTAAGACCTGTAACGTACCCCCACATACTGTAACGTACCCCCACATATTCTTGCCATGAAGAAAATTCTTCATGACATAACTCCAATATACATAATTTGTGCCATTTAATTGGGTATTAATGGACTGGAGAGAATCATCTTTTCCAGCCATATTGATAGCATCAAAGTGAATACAACAAGATATGCAACCCCAAAACAACAATCAACAAATACCTTACGAATCAGCAAATCAAGAACCCAACGAACATCAAAACGAACCTACGAACAAGGTGAACAATAGAGCGAAACCCTATGAACAGTGGAGTGGATCGATTTGGCTAGCTCTTGATACCATGATAATAAAACAAGAGTTTATTATACAAGAACAAGAAAAAGAGAGAAAATAGCTAAGAGGCTAATTTAAAATGGAATTACAATACTAAGTTATGGGAGGGGTCTATATATAGCCAAAACATGAAAACCTAATGGGCTAATGGGATAACAGTTATCTTGCTAATAATGCTAACAATTCTGATCAACATCTCCACCAATAAATTGATCGTTAAAGAAACTTACTGCCTCTCTAGCAATTTTAGCATTCCCTTCTGCCCATTCACCTTCATATTTCTGTAATCTTAACCACTGCTACAACTACTTGCATTATCGGCATGAGTAGAAGAAGCATCGGTATGCATTTCACCAACTCACAAACAAAACAGACACGATGTTTGGTCAATATAATGTCTAACTCAGATAATGATTCATCAAAGAAAAGGACTTACCTGTTACACTTGCTTTCAATGTAGCAGCAAACATTGAGCCTGAACTCTACAAAATCAAAAGCGAAAACTAAGTAAGCATTTTGAGTATTTAAAAGCAGACAAAAATATGAACATAGAAAAACTCACTATAGTGGCAGTATACTGAGCAGCTTCAGCTTTCCTCTTGATACTCTTGTTGTATTTTATCACAAACCTATCAAGCTCCCACAGAGTTTCTATAACAATTCTCTCTATGCCCCTCTTCTTAGCAATCTGAACTAATTGAGGAGGATTTTCTGAAGGTAAACTCTCAAGATCTTCAGTAAGTTTTCTTGTTTCTTCATTTTTCATCTCCCTCTTATTTTTTAGATTGTTAGCCTTAGGTTTTTTTTTGAACTAGTATCCCACTAACCTTATGCGAAACATAGGGCTTCTTCTCCTTTTTGTTGTTCTTCAATTTTTTATTACTTCCATAAGGTCTTTCATAAGGTAGTCTGTCCTTTGCAAGAAAGAACTCGGAGTTATTATAACACTTATTCTCCTTTCAGATCCTCTTCCCCTTCTCTACAGCTCCACCAATTATTGTGGGGTTTTCATTTGCAATAGCTGCAACACTAGGCGGCCGAACTAAAGGACCACTAGAGATTTTCACACAAGCACAAACCAAAACAAGACTATGAAGCTTCTCCTTAGCTTCAACCTTCTTCACAAAACTTTTAACATGATCTAGCTCACCCTCTAACCTACTTTTACGATTTTTAATCACAATAATCGGCACTCATCCAGTTAACTTGATCCTAACCCGATCTTCAACCTTAGAAATCACAGTAGCTACCTTATCATTCTCACTAGGCTGGCTATCCCCACCATCACCGTCTCCTCCATCTACAACCCCAGCCCCACCATAGCCTCCTTAGGAGAAGAAGGCTAATTCTGCCTTATTGGGAGTTGTGCCCGAAGACTATGGTAGGGCTTGGTTGTAGATGAAGGATATGGATACGGTGGTGGTAGCCAGCCTAGTGGGAATGATGACATAGCTACCGTGATATATAGGGTTGAAGATAGAGTTAGGATTAAGTTAACTGGATCAGTGCCGATTGTTGCAATTAAAAATCATAAAAGTAGGTTAGAGGGTGAGCTAGATCATGTTAAAAGTTTTGTGAAGAAGGTTGAATCTGAGGAGAAGCTTTGTAGTCTTGTTTTGGTTCGTGCTTGTGAGAAAATCTCTAGTAGTCCTTTAGTTCGGCCACATAGTGTTGCTACTATTGTAAATGACAACTCCACGGTAATTGGTGGATTTGTAGAGAGGGGGAAGAGGACCCAAAAGGAGAATAAGTGTTATAATAACTCCGAGTTCCTTCTTGCGATGGACAGACTACCTTATGAAAGACCTTATGGAAGTAGTAAAAATTTGAAGAACAAAAAAAAGAAGAAGAAGCCCTCAGTTTCTCATAAGGTCAAGGGGATACTAGTTCAAAACAATCTAGGGATAAGGATCTGAAAAGTAAGAGGGAGATGACAAATGAAGAAATCAGAAAGCTTATTGAAGATCTTGAGAATTTACCTTCAAAAATTCCTCATCCATTTGTTTGGATCACAATGAAGAGGGGCATAGAGTGAATTGATACAGATACTCTGTAGGAGTTGGATAGGTTTGTGATATAACAAGAGTAGAAAGAGGATAGCTGAAGTTTCTTAGTATACTGCTGCTACGTACAGTGAGTTTTTTATGTTCATGTTTCTGTCTGCTTTCAAATACTTAGAATGCTTACTTAGTTTTTTCTTTTGATTTTGTGGAGTTCAGGCTAAATGTTTGTTGCTGCATTGAAAGCAAATGTGACAGGTAAGTCCTTTTTCTTTTGATGAATCATTATCTCTATTAGACATTATATTGATCATACAACATGTCTATTTTGTTTATGAGTAGGTGAAATTCATAGTGGTGCTTCTTCTCCCCATGCCAAAAATGCAAGAAGTTGTTGTAGTGATTAAAGATGATTTGAACATCAATGTTCATGTGCAACCTTTTTCTTCTCCTCTTAATTAAACGGTGAAAAAATTTAGTATTTTTACCACCCTTGGTAAATCATCAAAACCTCTCTTCATAATACAAATATTGTGTCGACACAACTTGAGCTCTCGTAGAATAGTTCATTATCAAAGCTTGGGTTTTCTTCAAACAGGCCTTCTTTAAGCCTTTCAATTTCTTCTCTTATCACTAACTGCATGATAATATCACCAAATTTCTCCTTACTCCATTAGAAAGAGCTTGTTTGGTCTTCTTTTGATTATGCTTTAACTGCACAAAAATCAACCCTATCATCAGAACACCAATGATTTTTTACTAACTCCAAAAAGTCATCACTTTCAGTTCAAAATATCAAAAGTTTAAATGGTTTGACTTATAGCTTGAGAAATATTCCCTCGACAAATTTTTGAATTTTATAAATGTAACACTACTCATTCCCTTTGTTTCTTATTCTTCTTTTTATAGTATTTTATTTTCATCCAAATATTTTCAATAAAGAGTAAAAGTTATTATCTTTTTGGTTTCTTTATAATAAATTTAGTTATTTATAATTTATATAAATCAAAAACACATGTTCATAAATTAGTCTCAACACCTTCTTTTATATATATCAATTATAATATTTTAAGTGGGACCTTCCTTCTCTCTCTCACCCACACAGACCCACACATATATGTATGTATAAGAACACTTTTATTATTTATAAAGAAAAATTAAATGAAATTGGATAAAATCAGGGGAAAACTGGATAAGGAAAAGAAAAAGAAGATAATATCCCAAATGATTTATTTCGTAATAGTAGGAGCTTTCATAACAATTTTTTATTTGCTATTTTTCTACTTTTTCGTAATTGTCGAAGCTTTAAAATTCAAAGATATTATTTAAAAAAGAGTTATAATTTTAACAAAACACCAAAATAAAATAAATATAATAAAAACTAAAAAAATTGATTGAATTCTTTTGTATTTTCTTAAACTCCGTTTCATGTCAAATTGGACCATTCTTTTTTAAAGCAATAAAATATGTAATTTTTTATTTTTGAAGTGTATGCGTGATCAATAGGAAACTGGGAAATTGAGGGTAGACGTGCAAGTCTTCAGGTGATGTTATTATGGTGTACAATTAGAATTTAAATTTATATTCTAAAATTTGTAAATAGTTAAAATAATAAGTAGTAAAATTAAAAAGTGACCGTAAAATTTGAATCCTTAAAGTTATAAAAATTATAAGTATTTGTCCTAAAGTTAACACATGGCTTTATCTCATTGACATAATCCTAGGCTAGACTTTCTTCCTTTTAATTATATTTAAATAAATATAATTAAAAAAATTATGATAAACACGTGCTGATTTTTTCTCCTAATTAAGGGTGTTTTAGGTATTGAGAATTTTCTTTTTCATTTTTCTCACATTTAGATGACTTAAATATATTGTAAAATACTTTTTCAATTAATTTATTTTTCTCCAATTTAAGAAAAATATTGACTTCTTGAATTCTATTTCAACCATAGCACCTAATCCACCCAAACACCTTGACCTCTATCCTCTCAACATACCACCTCGTGATGTGACTCACCCCGCCCATAATCAATTTGGGACTCGCTTCAAGATTTCCCAATTTGAGACATGTATTGACAACTTGAGTCACAATTCAAGACTTGATCCCAGAATAATCCTAAATTGAAATCATCAGAGGCCTTTCCTGATGTGGGACCTGACCTCGATCCAAATTTCAACCCTAAATTGTGACCCAACCCTATATTCAAACCCAACTTAGAGACTCGACTAAAAGATAGGTTATTGTGGGATTTCAACACCAGGTTCAATTCCTTAGTCGTTCTAAGGGTCAGGACTTGGTTCCTCATTGGGATATGACATAGATATTTTCAAAAAATATTTTCTAGAAAATTATTTTTCTTCTTACCAAATACACTTCTACAAATAATTTGTCTTTGCTATCTCGTTTAATTTATATCTACAAGTTAAAAAAATATAATGATTTGTGTTCCTTCCAATTTTGACGTTTCAAGTTTTATCGTGATAATTTTTTTAATAACTCATACGAAATTAAGATCACAATCTTCTATAAATGTCCCAGACCATGACATCTTATTTTCATCTCATTTTACATAAAGTAGCATCACCCTACTAAGGTTGGTTTGCCTATTTCCTTTTGCTTAATATATTTCTTCACATTAATGTTTCTATTTCGCTCAATAAATTTTATTTACAACTGCATTGTTTGCCTTCTTCTTTTTTTTTTTTTTTGGCTATTATAAAACATGAAGAAACATTTCCAAAGAAAATTTTACTGTTATCGTGAATTGTTGTTGTAGAAATGACTACTATAGAGAGCTCTAACTATAATACCTAAAAATATTCTTGTTTATTTTTGACCTGTGATTATAAACAACAATGATGATACCATTGCTTGATGCTGGCATTGATAGGAGGCGTGAGATATACATAGAGCTAGAGACTTTAACCCACCACTTGATAGAAATGAATTCTCAGATATAAGATGCTAGATTACAAGGCAAGAATACATTGGTGAGTTAAATGATAGTTAGAGTTGCTTTTTTATTTGAGAAAAGAATTTGAGCTTGAAAATGAACTTGAAACTAGATATAGCTTCTTTCATCGTAGGTACCTTTGATTTTATTTTCTTCCTAGTAAAAACATTGTAAGAATTGCTATGTTGATTGATTGTTGGGAGAAAAAGAGAATAAAGTTTAATCTAGTGTTAAAGTATATGTATGTTTAATTTCTGTAATTTCTTTATCTGTGATGACAATAAATAAAGAACTGCAAAAATAAAACATACATATGTTTTAACACTAAATTAATTTTTATTCCCTTGTGTATTATATGATGTTTTCTCCCATCAATCAACCATCATAACAATTCTTATAATCTTCCAACATGGACAAAAATAAAATCAAAGGTACCTATGATAAAAGAAGTTATTGCTAGTTTCAAGTTCATTTTTAAGCTCAACTTCTTTCCTTAAATAAAAATTAACTATATCTATTATTAAAGACACAAATACATTCTTGACACATAATCTAGCACCTTATATTTGAGCATCTATTCCTATCAAATGGTATCTTAAGTTCTCCAGCTCTGTGCAAATCTCACGTCTCCTATTGATGTCATCATTCGATAATGGCACCATATTCATTGTTAATCAATCACAAGACAAAAATATAAGAGTTCTTTTTTAATTATTACATTTAAAACTCTGTATAACTGTAAGTTCTATAACAATAGTTTATGATAGCAATCAAAATTTTCTTTAGAGTCTATCTTTTGTGTTTTATAATAACAAAAATATTGAACAAAAAACATTTTATAGAGATATTTTGTTGGGGTCCAAGTGTTGGATATTTAGGCAATGGTGTGCTCCTTCGGCGATCCGTCGAAGTGCTTTGGCGACGCACGGTTAGCTCGCATTTTGCGCCTTTTTACCCATTTTTGGCTTATGTTTCTATCAATTATCCTTGTCTTCTTATTGAGAACCAAACCTATCATTTGAAAGCAGATTAAATTAGTTCCCAAGATAAAATCGGGCTTTGAGGAAAATATTAAGCTTTGTTTAGGTTTGAATATGAGTCCAACCTATAGACTCATCAACACCCCCCACTTAACCTTTTGCTTGTCCTCAAGAAAATCAATTACACACACACTTTGCTTATGAACATGACCAAATGAGAGTAACATGTGTGTGACACCTTTTTGCCCCTCAACGAAGCTTCCACAAACCACTTACAAAATTTTGAGGCCTCAAAACATGACTAAAAAGTATCAAGACAATGCTATGCTCACAATTCTTTACATGGTTGCAAGCTCATGCTCAAAATTATTCCACGTGCCGCCACTTTCAAGAATTATTAATATTCTTCATTCACACAAAACATATGCATTTTCATCACTTATAGAGTCATTAGACAACACTCACACTCACAAAAGAGCAATGGCATGCATGATCATACTCGTAGGCTTTCCTTTATTTTTAATCGACCAAGGATCCCAAAGGGTCTAACATAGGGTCACAAAGGATGTGCTAAAGGCTTGTAATGTTGTCTTAGGGGTGGGTAGGAAACGTTCTGGACAAAAGTGACCCGAAACTCCATGATTCGCCTTAGCATCTCCTTATTTCATTTGTCACCACAAACCCACATTATTAAACCATTCTTTTCCCTCCTTTCTTTCATTCCACTTTCTCATTCACTCCATGCCCACAATCCGATCTCTCTTTATGCAATGAAGAATTTCTTGGGTGACTTTCACCTCCTTTTTTGTACATTTATATCAAATCTTTCCCTCTTTGCTTTTCTCACTTCTAGAAACACTTACCCTTTCTTAAAAATTAACCATTCAATATGTAGGTTATCACACTCCCAACATAGGCATTTGGCAGGAAGTAGGAGTGGGGGCAGGAACCTGTGTAGGTATGGGAGGAGAAGGAAGAATAGTGCTGGAAGGCATCTTTGAAACATGTGTAGTTCGCCGACCCTACTTCTAAATGCTCAACCTTGATCAGTAAAGATGTACCAACAGGTACTTTATTTTCCTTCTCCTTCTCATCCGATCTGAATTTAGCCTCAATAATATAGATATCTATGAAAGATGATGGAGTATTCTCAACATTAATCTTCTTGTAGAAAGGCACACCCGCTCTACGGCAAAGAGCCGTGATCAACATAGAAAATGGCAAGGAGGTCTGCTCTTGCTTTGCTATCATCAACATCTCTAAAGTAATGATAGTACCCAAATTCAACTGACGCCAGCCCATGATATACTCAACCAATGCTGCCTTAGGATGCCTAAATATTGACTCATTTTTTGAAGGCATGAAGTTGCTACTCATTGCTGAAATTCAACTTTGGCAATCAAACCAGGTCCTAGGAAACCAGCTTATTCAGCAGAGAGGGACTGACATGACCAAGTCTTCTTTGCCATAGGTCACTTGGCTCATCTCACTCCTTGAAACAAGTAAGATTGTCTTCCTTGGTAGTTTTAAGGTCAGCCACAAACATATTTCTACATCTTTTGGTTGTGAGGATCACTTCTTAGTCAACAAGTTGGTTACAGTGCCTTTTTCAGATAGGAATTTCACCTCATTCCCTTTGCGACACATTTGAGAAACACTAAGAAGACTATACTTTAAGCCTCGAATAGTACACATCTTCAATAGCTTTCTAAAAATACTTCCCAATCATGCCTACACCCACAATGTATCCTTTCATTCCATCACCAAATGAAACACTGCAACCTTCAACTTGTTTCAAGGAAAGGAAGTTTTTAGTTCTTCCAGTCATATGCTTGGATCATCCACTATCCATAAACTAGCAATGACTACTTCCTCCCCATTGTTCCTGCACAAGATTACTTGTTAGTTTTGGGAACCCACTTGAATTTGAGTTCCTAATAATGAGACAGAGGCCTAATTAAAATTTTCTTAGTCCAACCAGGCAAAGACCTGTTACTCTATTTTAACTTGGGACCTGGTCCCTCCTTCAAATCTTTTCATTCAGAGTAATAAGATTGCTGCCTTTTCAGAGTGCTTCTGAAAACTCCATAGCTTCCCTTCAGGTGACTCAATCACCTGCTTACTAACCCTCAGGAGCATTCTTAAGGCAATCCCATATCTTTTTTGCTGATTCACAGGCTGAGATTCTATTATACTCCTCAACCCCAATCCCGCACATGATCAGTTTCTTAGCCTTATAATTCATCTTAATCTTCTTCTTATCAGCCTATAAAAATTGTTGTCTGGTTTTTGGAACTAGTCTGGTAGTCTCCCCATCCTTGACTTCGATAGTGAGAACATATGGTCCATCAAGAACGATGTCTCATAACTCACTATCCTCAGCCATAAGAAAGTCATGCATACGACTTCTCCTCCATCCATAAAACTTGTCGTTAAATCTTGGAGGCATGGTGGATGATTGTCCTTCTTCTAGATTCGGTGGCGCAGCCATATTTTCCATAAAATCTCTTGGTGAGAATCATATAGAGATCCCTTCTCTGATACCACTTGTTGAGTAAATATGTGTCTACTAAGGTGAGGGACTATGTCCCTTGAAGCGATACAAATAGAAATTAAAAGAAGACAAATAACAAGGAACAAAATGCAAGGATTTTACGTGGAAAATCTCCTTGCTCAAGGAAGGAACAATCACGACCTAATTAACAGGATTTCCCAACAACTAAAATCCACTAAATGAAGAGAAAAGTAACCAAATACAACAGACCCAGTTTATTTGTCTCACTCTCTCTCCATTCCCACTTGTAACCCAAGTTACAAGCTATGAGCAACAAAAGCCAACATTAGTCTACACTCTCGTCCCCAAGATAAAGTTAGACTATTACACCACCACATCTCAAGACACACCCTAGAAAATGAGGTTTATAGCTGTCAAGATGGAATAAAAATAATGATCAACTTTCATATATATACTAGCAGTGATCTTATAATATACAACATAACACAACTATATATATAGAATGAAACTATAGACATCTTCTATCAGGTCCCTCGAACGCAGCAACTGTATCTTCACACAAGGATCCAAGAGAGAGCTTTTGGAGAACCATGAATATTCAGTTTTGTAATCTTTCAAAAAGTTGTTTTTTTTCCTTGGGCAAGATCCTTCTTATACTACAATAGAGGCATCGTATGGACCACTGGTCCTTCAGTACAAATGAGAGTGACATTTCACCAACCAAAGCAACTTTAATAGTTGTATTCCATATGTAGCACAACACGTCAATCTGATAGGCTACCTGATCCTTGAGTCAGTTTTTTAATCATCAAAATATTCACTTAACAAACCTCCCTCTTAGAAGAAAAGTATATGCTCAAAAGTGTATCAGAAAGTGTACTTAAAATTTCCTTTGAAAATGCTTAAATACCATCTTCAATTTGAACTTGAGGTGCAACTAAGCAACGTAAGTCTTACTTTATCGAAACATTTGGTGATGCACAGAGGTGCAAGAAATTCTTTGAGTTGTACCTTAAACTTACTTTTGATCAAGCCTTAACTACAACTTTCGACGACGTTTGTTTGGCTCGGCTACTTTAATTGATGATTCACCAAATGTTTCCCTCTGTCATCAAATCAACATGGTACGTTTTGCTTTTTGCTTTACCAGGTATTGTAATATTAGGCGATGGCCATTTATCTTGCCAATCATATTAGGCGATCCTCTAATCATTCATCACCGACCTACAATGACCTATTAGGGTCCAAGTGTTAGAGATTTATACGATGGTGTGCTCCTTAAGCTATCTATCAAAGTGCTTCGGTGACACACATTTAGCTCGCATTTTGCGCCTTTTTTGCCTTGTTTTTCTATCGATCGTCCTTGTCTCCTTCTTGATCACCAAACTTATCATTTGACACAAGATAAAGTTAGTTCCCAAGATAAATTATGCATTGAGGACAATATTAAACTCTATTTAGGCCCAAATATGAGTCCAACCTGCATACTCATCAAAGAGACATCCGTCCAATACATTGCATCCTGATACATCACGCTCGGATACATCAGTAAGAGTGATGTATCTTAGAATAGGAGAGAGTATAGACTTTAGTAAGTTTTTCAAATAGTAGAAAATTTTAGACAATATGATAAAATACATTGTGAATTTAGGTATTTGTTCCTAATTGTAATCTATTTTTTACCCATGTTGTGACCCATTTGAATTATTAAATAAGATTAATTAGTAGTGTTGATTAACCATATTACTAAATAAGGATATTAATTTCAAGGGAGAAATACTGAGAATCTCTTTTGCCTAATCTTTTTCTCACAGATTCGAAAAATACAGCTAGATGAAAATATATAATGATCCTCTAGGTCATTTTCACCGTTCTCGAGCTTTTCAGGATTTAAAATTTTCCTGTAGAGATTCTTTGTCAAGTTGTTCGTTTGGATTCTATGCAAGTTTGTATGTTTTGGAGATCTTGGAGTTTAAATGGATGACCTCGACAAGAACTCCAAAACTATGGCCTCAAAGTGCATTTCTAATTATTTCATCATCACAGGAAGGGCCATTATAGGTTAGTGGCATGATTGTCTTGAATCTAGAGGTTTCTTGTGTGAATTATGTCATAAGTCATTTTAGCTTTAAAGCTTTGGCCTTATTTGACCTTGGTAAATATGCTTGGATGAAAATTTCATAGCATGATTAGTTAAAAACATTTATCTAAAATGACCTTTCATGCAATTTTTGAGGCTTCTGATCTCATTCTGAGCCCTTTTTTATGGAATTTGGATTAAAATATGCTTGGGTCTATGACCCACCTTTTAGTTGAAATGACCTTAGTTAAAAATTTCAACATCGCTATTGAGTTCAAAATGTCAAATTTAGTGGGGTAATATATTTGGTTTATTGTTAATGGGTGCTTGTAACACCTGGTGATACCCTAGATGAGAGACGTGTGCACAACGCATCTTTCCAAACTTCGATGGAAAATCAGAGGCTAGAAATGCAATCAATATGAAAAATTGTATGAGGAAATGGTCTTGGTTGATTTTTAGAGAAACTACACGACAGGTGTGCGACGCGAACCTGCCGCGGACTTACACTTAAAATTCATCCCAATATTTTTCACGGAATTAGATTACTCGATTGGATAATGTTTAGTGAAAAACACCTAAAAATGACCAAGTCCTAGTCGCGGACTTGGTATGCCGAAGGTGAAATTTTTCAGTTTTTCGTGAGGGGCATTCCAGACTTTTTCTAACCACTCTTAAACTTAAAACACGATCGGGTCATTTTTGGTCTAAAAAGGGTTTCTAGACCCGTTCTAAAGTCTTTACGGTAAAATTACCCTAACTTTTCTCCTCTTCTTCGCTCAAAGTCTTTTACGCTAAAATTAAAAGGAGACTTTGAGCGAAGAAGAGGAGAAAAGTTAGGGTTTCAAGAGAATCATTCAAGTTCTTCAAAGCTAATTTGAAATTCAAATCGTCCAGGTATGTAAGGCTAATACAATGTATCAGTGAGTTCGTCCACGTGCCCCTTCACATACATTGATTCGAGTTGAGTTGACTTTCACTTTTCTTGAGTTCCTGAATTAAATTCTTGAGTTATTTATTTTTTATTGAGTTTCCTTGTTCAAAAATTATTGGTGGTAATGTTGAGTTGAGTAATTATTTGGTTGCATGTTCATGTCTTCATTCTTGAATCCTAATTGATGATTGGATTTGATTCTATACATTATTTTGAATTGAGTTGTTGGTCGTTCTTGTATGTTGAACAAAGATGGCTTTTAAACATCCTTTACTTGAGTCTGCATGAATATGAGTTTTGAGCATAAATAATAATCTGAGAAAGAGTCTTGATGATATGTGCATGATTTTCAAAAACACATTTTTAAAAGAAAGCACTTGATGTTTTGATGAAATTATGCATTAACTTTAAATAACGTTTTGAGTAAATATTTGATGATGATGTAAATAAATATTCAAAATATATTTATTGATGGAAGATGATGATGATGATGATGATGATGATGATGATGTTTGAGATGAGTTTTAAAGAGGATGTTTTGGAAATACTATTGAGCACCGAGTTTGGTAGAGTACAAGTTACTCAAACCCCATAACTACATTGCCCGTGTAAGATAGTTGCGCAGCATGTTCTAGCAACTCCTGTCCTAAAAAGATTGACAGGGATGATGGATCATTATCTATGATGTTGATGTTGACGTCCTTACCTTGGTAAGTAATGGACGGGAGAGCAACGATGTCGTCTTTGTTGTGCACCATCAAAGAGGGTGGTAGGATGTCTATCGTTAGAGAAACTCCCTAATTTTGCATAATTGATCTGACTAAGTTGCATATTATTGAGCTTATTTTCAAAGCATGACTATATTCTTAAACTAGCATGTTTTATGGAGTTGATTCTAAGTTGAGTTATTTAAGTTAAGCATCTTTGACAATGTCTTTTCCTTTCCAGCCATTTTACATACCAGCATATTCTATGTACTGACGTCCATTTGGACTGCATCATTTCATGATGCAGAAACAGGTATTAGAGGTCATCAATAAGTGCTTCATTGAGGATCTTTTCGCATTCAGTTGATTGGTGAGTCCTCCCTTAATTCAGATGATACCCACTTATATTTCTTGCTTTGAGTTTTGTACTTTTATTTTGATTTCATGGTAGCCATGAATCGGTCATTGGCATCATCTAGATTTTTAGAAGTAGAGGCTTCATAGACAATGATGGATTAGAGTTACTGTTTTACTTTTGAAGACCTGCACTTTTCCAAACTATTTTCAATATGTTAAATTGAGTTGGATTATCATTTCTTTATCACTCTTATTACATTTAGTTATTGATAATGATCCCACTAGTATGTTCCTTGTGCTTAAACTGAGTCTTCCATTATTGATGAATAAGTGGTTGACCCAAGTGATTTGCTCGGGGACTAGCAATAATCTTTGAGTGCCGGCTCTTCCAAGGGTACCCTCCTGGGGTGTGACAAACTTAGTATCAGAGCACAAAGTTCAAGAGTCCTAGGGAGTCTATGAAGCCGTGTCTAGTAGAGTTTTTATTATTGGTGTGAAGCGTGCCACATCCATAATAGAGAGGCTATAGGATATTAGGAATTGTTATCCTTCTTTCTTATTCTAATTCGTGCTGCAAAGTTAAACTCTAGAAAATCTCTCTTTTGAATTGTGTGTTACACGTTTGTTGACCACACCTTCTAAATACTCTATGAACTCGAGGAATGTCGTCGGCGATGACGGGCTTGAGCCTACTACGTAGCTCTTTGCACATACTCGATGAATAGAAGAGGACAAGGAGAATGAGATGGAAGAACCTTGGAGCAAAAAGGTTGAGTCAATAGGATATGAGCATAAGAAGCATAAGTATGGGAATGGAAATAAGTCCCCCTTTCTGCAGAGACCCTGGAGTCATGCCCCACCACCAGTGAGTGCACCCACATTTAATAGTACATATAGATTGAAGCCAAGGGCCTTTTGGGGTCCGGATATCCTCCTTCTCGAGGAAGTGTGGCTCAAGGCCATAAGGGAAAGCCACCATGTAGAGCGTGTAACAAACTCCATTTGGGAAAGTGTCGAATGAGCACTGATGGCTGCTATAAATATGGCCAAGTGGGTCACTTTTGGAGGGATTTTCCAATACGGGCCAACTAGGCTCAACCCACCATATCTACACAACAAGTTAGAGGAAATCAGAGAGATGTTATTTCTAGCACGAGCAGGGCCAAAGGCCAGTTGTATGCCGTGGGTAGTCACTTAGGCCAGAAAAACACTTTAGAAGCTGTGACAGGTATGATTAGAGTCTTTACTTTCTTTTGATGTTATCCATGAGACAAAAACTTATGCCTCGAAATGTTTAATGTTAGCACCTAAGATTAATTTGAGATTCTTATAAACCATAAGTAGAGCTGTTATCCCTGAGTTAGTTATGAGGGAGAGGAGTAGGCCAGATAGTGAGAGTAGTGATAGATTGACGCTTGCAACTAGAGCCATGTGTCCTTTAGCTAAGGAATATAGTGATGATTTGATTCCCATAAGTCTTCACGAAAGAGTAGTAAGTACCAATTGATGTTCGTGATGAGGTATATAGAAAGAGTTATTGTTAGGATGAGTTGGAGTGTGCTCAAACTAGGAAGAGGTTTATGACAGAGAGCGAAGCATAGAGGTTGAATAGGGAAATAGAGTGCCTTCAAAGTGATATATCTAAATTAGGCTTATGATTCCAAGGTGAGAGCCCCGTGAGATTCATAGAGTTATGAGCTTAGCTAGATAAAGAGGTGTAGTGAATGGGCAGATGGTACTTGAGTTGTGAAAAGGGGATATGTTGATTGAGTATTCGCTATGAGACTTTATGGGACTGTGGTCCTAAAGTGTTACCTAGTAGTTATAGGTTGGTATGCTATGAGGGATGTGTGTGATCCGCATGTTAGCACTAATCCCTAAACTTGAAATTTCAGGAGTGATATCAAGAGGGAGATAGCATGATGATAGTGAGAGTCTTTGTTGGAGATTTGCTCTAAGAGTCTTGTTGTAGTGTGTGTTCGACATTAAGATGTTGACTGGCAAGGAGCGTGATGCTACTGGTATAGTAGAGGTACCCCTTAGATGGAGATAGTAAGTAGAGGAGGAAACACTAGATAAGAAGAGGCTTAAGATGTGTATTCGTGATAGTGTAAAGTTGTACGAAGCTCTAAGTCATGACGTGCTATGAGAACCTAGATAGTATATTTGACTTGTTGATGTGGAATAAGTGGTTGTAAGCATTCTTTGTCACCCTTAGTAATTAGGTTTATGTATAAATAACGATGAGTTTTACCTTTTAATCCAAGACTTCTGTAGTTCATTACATGGGAGCTTAGAAATTGAATGTTAGCAGACTAAATAAAGAGGTTAGATGACAAGAGTTGTAGAAAGCTATTATATTTGCTAATAAGAGCAATAAGTATAGAAAGATGCCCATAGGGCTAGAAGGAAGATAAGAGTAGTACCTTAGAGGAAAGTTTTAATAGCAATTTTATATCTTTGATTATAGTATAACAGGAGAGTGTAAGATATTCTTGTGAATAGTAATGCCCCAATTATGTGGATATCTATACCTGTAGCTTTGTAAAGAGGATTGGTTCGCAGACTTAGGGAATGGACCTTTGAACTAAGTGGGAGATGAGGAATTAATAAACTAAAGTGATTTTTGAGTTTTCAATGGTGATGAGTTGATCAAGATGAGACATTAATGCTTTATCTCTTATATTCCTTATAGCTTAGTTAAGGTGATGCTTTATTTCTATCTTGTGTATGAGCTCCATTCCTATGTCCTAGACCCATTCACTCGATGTTGATTCACATTCATGTTGAGTTATGAGGATGAGGAGTGATAGTTGTACTTTTATCTCACAAAAATCTAAGAGTTCCCAACCTTATATCATATGAGGTTTGACTTATGTGTCACACAACATGTTCGATTCCATAAATGCATAATAGATCCTAAAAGGCTAATAAGATTGTATCACATTATGAATGCTCTTAGATCAAATTCTTCGAATGTATCATGCTTATGACCTTTCACTCTAAACCTTTCCAATGATCTTTTTTTCAATCTTGATAGCGATGTTGATAATAGTAGATAAGTTATTGCTAATGACGTAATGATGGATGTTTGTTGATGTGATAATTATGATGCCCTCCCTTTATTAAGATTATGGATGTGAAGGAAGATAGAGATGACACCTTATATGATATGCATCAGATAGGTAAGAGTAGGTTAGAGTGTCTCTAGGCAAGAAGTGTGTTGGTGTGCCTTTAAGTGATAGCTCATTTAATGACGGATGTGAGAGTGCTAAGTGGGTTTGGTAATTCTTAGATATAGTTGAAGTGGTTAGCGTGATAGGCTTGGATGTGTGGATATCATCATACGAGTAATTGGAGAAGACTATTGATGACTTTTGAGTAAGTGTTCTTGGTAGAGGCATTAGAGTAGCAAAAAGGAGTAATATTCTCTAAATAAAAATTCCAGAGGAGGTATAGAGCTTGAGTTTTGAGGATTAACTTTGTAGGAATATGATCATCTTAGGAATAGCACTTTTGAGGCTTAGAATTAGGCTTAAACGGAATAAGAGGATGTGGTTAAGAAGAGATTTTAATAGGAGCTATAAGCTTTAATTGCGAAGTATAGTGTCATGAAGAGGAGCATGGTTGAGATGAGATGCTAAGCTTGAGAGTTATCCATGGAGTCTAATCTACCTTGATGGTCCCCATCCTTGATTAGAGTTGATGACTTCCTTCTTGAGTTCGAATAACTGATTGTCGAGGCGTTTCAATGATTCGAGTTATTTGAGTTTTGATATCCTATTCATGCCAAATGATGAAAATGTCTAAGGTATAGAACAAGAATCTAACGGGATAGATTATAGAAGTATGATTAACTTACGACGTAGAACATGGTGACCTTGAATTAGGTCTGACCATAGTAAGAGTGCGTAGCAAGACCTAGGCCTTGATGACAATTATAAGCTATAGATGATGATGTCCTCTAATGAGTTGAGTTTCCTATTCTTGAGTCGATGTTCACCCTTGAGTTGAGGTATTTGAGTTCCTGATTTTATACGTGCCTTAAGAAATCTCCTAGCGTACTCATCATTCGAGGACGAATGATTACAAGGGGAGATAATGTAACACCTGGTGAATCTACCAAAATACCCCTAGATGAGAGACATGCGCATAACACATCTTCCCAAACTCTGAAGGAAAATCTGAGGCCAGAAATATGATCAACAAGAAAAATTGTGTGGGAAAATGATCTTGGTTGATTTTTAGAGCAACCGGATCAAAAGATATTTTTTTGATGTTAAACTGATTTCTAGAAAAAGTGCATGATAGGTGTAAGACGTGGACCTGCCATGGTCTTACACTTAAACTTGGTCCCAATATTTTCCACGGGATTCGAAAACTCGATCGGATAATTTTTAGTGGAAAACATTTAAAAATGACCAAGTCCGCGATGTAGACTTGGTATGCCGAAGGTGAAATTTTTCACTTTTTCGTGAGGAGCATTCTAGACTTTTCTCAACCCCTCCTAAACTTAAAACACGATCAAAATAGGTCTTTTTTTGTCTAAAAAGGGTTTCTAGACCCATTATAAAGTCTTTTACGCTAAAACTAAGAGAAACTTTGAGCAAAGAAGAGGAGAAAAGTTAGGGTTTCAAGAGAATCATGCAAGTTCTTCCAAACTAATCTAAAACTCAAATCTTCTAGGTATGTAAGTCAAACACAACGTTGGATTGAGTTCGTCCACGTTCTCCTTCAAATACATTGATTTGAGTTGAGTTGAGTTTGACTTTTCTTGAGTTACTGAATTAAATTCTTGAGTTATTTATTATTTTATTGAGTTTCCCTCGTACAAAAATATATTGATGGTGATGTTGAGTTGAGTAATTTTTTGGTTTTCTGCTCATGTCTTTATTCACATGAACCCTAATTGATGATTGAATTTGATTTTATACATTATTTTGAATTTAGTTGATGGTTGTTCTTGTATGTTAAGAAAAAATGATTTTTAAACATATTTTACTTGAGTTTGCATGAATATGCGTTTTACGAATTAATAATTATTTGAGAAAGAGTCTTGATGATATTTGCATGATTTTCAAAAATAAGTTTTTAAAAGAAAGCCCTTGATGCTTTGATGAGTTTTGATGAAATTGAGCATTGCGTTTAAATGACGTTTTGAGTAAGTATTTGATGATGACGTAAATAAATTTTTCAAAATATATTTATTGATGAAAGATGATGATGATGATGATGAGATAAGTTTTAAAGACGTTGTTTTGAAGTAGTATTGAGCATCGAGTTGGGTAGGATACAAGGGACTCAAACCCCATGACTACGTTGCCCGCGTAGGATAGTTGTGTAGCACGTTATGGCAACTCTTGTCCCAGAAAGATTGACAGGGATGATGGATCATGATCCATGATGTTAATGTTGACGTCCTTATCTTAGTATGTAATGGACGGGTGAGCAATGATATCATCTTTGTTGTGCACCATCAAAGAGGGTGATAGGATGACTGCCTATTAGAGAAACTACCTAATTTTGCATAACTGATTTGACTAAGTTGAATATTGTTGAGCTTATTTTCAAAGAACGACTACATTCTTAAGCTTATATATTTTACTGAGTTGAAATAAGTTGATTCTGAGTTGAGTTATTTGAGTCGAGTATCTTTGATTAGTCCTTTCCCTTCCAGCCATTTTACATACCAGCATATTCCATGTACTGATGCCCATTTGGGTTGCATCGTTTTATGATGCAGGGATAGTTATTAGAGGTCATCAATAGGCGCTTTATTGAGTATCTTTTCGCATTCAGTTGGTTGGTGAGTCCTCCCCTTCTTTCGGAGGATACCCCACCTATCTTTCTTGCTTTGAGTTTTATACTTTATTTTGATTGCAAGGTAGCCAGAAACTTGTCATTGGCACCATCTAGATGTTTAGAGATAGAGGCTTCATAGATAATGATGATTAGAGTTGATGTTTTACTTTTGAAGACTTGTACTTTTCAAAACTATTTTCACTATATTAAGTTGAGTTGGATTATTATTGCTTGAAAACTCTTAGTACATTAACTTATTGATGGACAAGCCCACTAGTATGTTCCTTGTGCTTAAACTGAGCCTTCTTCTATTGATGAATAAGTGGTTGAGCCAAGTGGTTCACTCGGGGACTAGCAATAGTCTTTGAGTGTCGGCCACGCCAAGGGTAACCTATCGAGGCGTGATAGTCATAAACGAATCTAGAAGGTCCATTTGGAGATTTTGAAAAATAACAAAGTTTGGTTTTGATTGTGGAAACCTTAAGTGAAAAAAATGTTACTTTTTAGCGACCAAAATTACTTTTAGTTACCATATTGCTGATATTTAAAGTCAACTTTCAGCTTTAGTACTCATTTTATAACTTTAATATCTTGAGCTAGGGAACTCAATTTTGGGTAATTCGAAGTCCATCGTGTTTAAAAGGTTTGTGGTGTCGTGTTGGAGTGTTTAGGGGTTTTTGGGGGATTATGCACCGAGCTATATTCAATCATAAAGGGGCAACAAATTCTCTTTTCTTTAGCTTTAATGGTGATTTTACGGTGTGGGTTGTTTTAGCTCGTTTTGAGCTCAGATCGTGCCCATTTCGGGACACAAGTTCCTTGAGTTATCGAGGACCTTTCTAAAGAATCAATTTTGGAATTTTCATCATGGTCCCATATATTCATGTTAGACCGGATTTGGGGTCCGGCTCCAATTGTTAAAATTTGTTGTCAACATATTTGTATTGATAAGGTGATCAATATTTTGTTAGTGTGGCGGCACTTGGAGGGTCTCTGGAAGAAGAAGCTTTTGCAAGGTGGATTCAAAGCGCCTGTGATCAGTTTCTAGGTAGGCTATAGTCTCTCATTTGATTGAGTTATTTTAGATAATATTTAAGTATGAATTGCATATGATTAGGTTGGTAATTGTCGAGTGTTAGATTTTCCTCCATTTATTCCATTTTCTTGATTCCAGATGAGTCTTAGACTAGAATAGTCTCATCAAACCCTTATTTTTGAGTTTGGGTCTTGCTTTTTGTATGGGCGGGTATAATTATCCTCTTTAGGAATGATACTTGATGGCCTTAGGCTAGGTTAAAGCCTTAGATGCCTTACTATGTGCTTTATTTCCCTTGTCGGTAGGTGTGGCTTCCGATAGGGCTTGTTTTAGGTAATGTACATTATACTAGTCAATGAGACTTTTGTGGGTTGTCATAGCCGTAGGTTGGACATCGGTGTGCTCGGTTATAAGATGAAGTTGAATATTTGGGGAAAGGTGTCAATCCTGGAGATATTTCTGTCCATACTTGATTCTATTTCTCTACTTAATTCTTTTGTGTTTATGTTGAGTGGTAGTCTTTTGATGCTCTATGTCACGACCCAAACATAGGGCCTAGCCATGACACGAAAAATGTCACATCTAAAGGCATCTGATCCAAGACTATTGATCATATCATAAGCATACATAAGGTAAAGTAATCAACACATAATAGAGTAAGCAAGAGGAACATAACAACATATAAGTCAAAGGTTTTCCTTAGTGGAATTACATCATCATAAGTCCAAATCATGCCTCTATATCATAAGATCTTGATGGAGACTAGAACATAGCTTACCATCTCACCCTCAAGATAGAATAACAATGAAATTCTAAAGTCTCAAGATAAATAAAACACCATATAAGAGGGCTTGTTCCCAAAGCATGGGAATTCACCAACAATCCTCAAAGCTCAATTCTGAATCTAGCCATGAAATAGAGGAATAGCCTTGTCGTTCATCACTACATGGTTAGATCATGTAGGCAAAAGACGTATGTGTTAGTACATGGAATATACTTATGTAGGTAGGCCATGCATGAAGAGTCATCATAACATGATATCAATATGCATAATCATAATCAATAGAATAAGGACACAATATGGTTGATCAATGCATGTTTAAAACCCAGAGTAGAAACATCATCAAAACCTTTCATAATCCTAGAATACATATGTGGGAATAAAAGCATAACCAACATTTATACCATGCAGACTATTATATGGAATCTCGGTGTTCTCTCTACACAGAGAGAAAGAGGAGTCTACTTTGCCAAAGTAGACTCAACCCCCACCCTTTAGGCTAAACCCTAATACGGTGAGTGTCACATGAACATAAAAGATCCCACCCTTTGGGCTTAATCCTAGCATGGTGAATATCATATGAACATAATGCTAATTGGATCTAATATCCAGTTGTATAGGCATATGATCATAAACCTATAGTGGCATGTAATTATGAGTCTTGAGGATTTATATAAGGACCCTTGGAGACAGTTCCCCTCACACAAGCTCATTCAGTACTAAGTCATATCTTACAAAATACAATATCATACATATACATGGATTTGAACATAATTCATACTTTATCAAAATCTTACTTCCATAGCTATGTGAAATAGACATCATAACTTCATGAAAACATCTCATACCATAAGGATATTCCATCTACATAACTTTCATATAGTGTGGGTATACGTCCCATCTTAACATCATAATTAGTGTCTTAAGTCACCCTCATTATCATCATCATAACATCATCATCATTACCATTAATACATACTTTCACACTTAGGATAATTGTTCATGAAAATCATAGCTTTGTCATAGAATACCAGGGCTATGTGTAGGTTCATGAGAAATTGAGCTAAAATCATGCAATTAGGTGAAAACCATAGAGGAATCGTGCAATTGAAATCAATTTAGATCACTAGTAAAGGAGCCCACATCAATTCAACAAGCATTAATCATCATATAACTTAAATCACTTTAATTCACTTGGAATTCATGTAATCATTCATAATTTGTGCTTAAATAGGTAAAATAATTATGTAGGAATCATACTCCAACACTTTAGAATCAAGTCATGAAAACCCATAGAAATCCATGGTTAGAACTTTGAGAGAAAGGAACAATTGAGTCGGGTTTTATGGATGAATCTAGTCAATGAATGAAGCCCTACATACCTCAAGTGAGAGTTCCTAAACTTGGAGAAGAAATTCTAGGAATCCTTTAGCCAAACCTTCAAACCCTAGCTTCAAAGGAGAGAATCCTTAGAGAGAGAATTTTTGGAACTTTGGGAGATATTTTGAGAGTGCATGAGTTAGAATGAAATAGGAGTAGGTTTTATAGGGTTTGAGTCAGTTAAGTTAGTTAGAAGGGTCAAAACAATGTAGTTTAGGAGTTAAGAAAATTGAAAATAACCAAAAAGCCCTTCATTTAAAAACTGCCGGAGCCATTCATGAGACCCCATTCAAGGACGGTAAACCTATCCACGAGTCGTGCTTGGCCTTCGTGGAATGTGAGTCACAAAATTTTAGCTACTGGAATTTGACTTTGGAACTATGAAACCTCAACTACGCTTTGTATTTCCTTTTACGGGTCGTAATTACCTTTTGTGGATGGACCTCCAGACTTAGAAAGTATTTCATTCTCAAGATCCTATACACGACTAAGTCCACGGGTCATGGTTCCATTCACCACTTGTACTATTCTTCGTGAAGTGGATTCCAGAAACTTAGCATCCTCCAACTTTTTGGGCTCAGGTCAACGAGACCTTTCTACAACCCGTTTTCCAATCCACGAGCCGTAGATGGGCTTGTAAAATCAGTTCTGTTCAGATTTTGCAAATTTTCATTTTACAAGCCTTTCAACATGCAGGGTGTTACAATATCTCCCCCTTGGGATCATTCCTCCTTAAATGAGACAAAAGCAAGCTTGAGTTGAGTAGAAACATAACCATCAACCTGTCATAAATGCAAAAATGCAACATAAATATCATTTTCATAAAATTATCAAATTCATACATCAAATATCATTCAAAAATAGTCTCATGAGCCATTAATAGGGGTGGCAAAATTAAACCCAACACGCCCAACACATTGATTTTTGGGCGGGTTATTAACCTGCCCATTTATCAGCTCAACCCATCTCAATCTAACCCATTTCAACCCACTCAAAATTGGGTTGATATTCAACCCGAATTGACTCGACAGATATCTTGTCAAAATGTTTTTAAAACACTATTTTTTAAAATTTGATAAGTTTTATATAGTCAAAATAAATAAAATATAATTTAATTAAGTACAACAATATTGAAAAAGAACGAATAAAGTAAGTTAAACTTAGTAAACAATTCGGTCGGTTTGGGTCTTGGCCCGCTCTATAACCCATTTCTCAACCCGTTTTGAGAAATTTAGGTTGGGTTGGGTCTTGACCTGTTTGTTGTCTAGACCCATTATAGCCCGCTCAAATTTGACCCAACCTGCCCAATTGTGTCCCCTATGCATGCATGCAATATGATAGGGAAACATTTATTCATGAGAATTTAGAAGAATAGATCATATTAGGTACCTTAGTGTCAGGACCCGCCACCATTTTCACGCAACGGAACAAAATCTGGAGCATTCGGGTGCGCGGGAGGATCTGGATCTGTGTAGATAATTCCAGCGCTGCGTAGTCTTCTCTAGAATCGTGTGGAAGATTCTAGAGGAAGGACTAACTTGTAAATAGGGAAGCACTTATGTGTAAATATGGAGGACATGTAGTGTAAATAATATTTACGCCTTGGCCCTTTAGGATAGTATAAATAGAAGGGGTCATTTCATTTGCAAAACCATCCAAGATTCACTTGTAAGCATTCTTCCAAAGTTATAAAGTCTTCCTTTTCTAAAGCTCTCTTTCTTTCTTAAAGTCTTCTATCTAGCGTTCCCTTAGCGGTCTTAGTTGAAGGCTTACTAGTATTTGCAAGATCGTGAAAGATTCGTGAGCAAATTGACTAGTACCGCACGGAAGTCTTAGCGATAGTTCTAAGTCTGTGACAACGTGGTATTAGAGCGAGGCTACTCTAAGGGATCATGGCAAGTGGAGGAGACTTTGACGCCGCTAACGTCACCAACGTCAGGTCCGATGTTTGCAAGAAGTCCCGAAAGGGAAAGAAGAACTCCAAGAAGGACGAAATGCTGCTCGAGCCAACACCAAGCGATGTCATCACCACCCACTCACTCTCGGCTACAGAGGTTAGTGACGATGAACGTGGTGAGGAACCCATAAACGTCACACCTAGCCTAGAGTAGATTACAAGGGTAGAGGCTGCTCGTCAAGCGGTGGAATTCCTTGGCAAGTGCTTGAACGAGTTCGACGGCAAGTTCAAGACCTTGGAGGAATTCACCCTTGATGAGACTGACAACATTCGGAAAGATGTGGACGGATAGAAGGCTGTCGAGATAGAGCAAAGGAAGCGCTTACTTCCCTGGAGTGTCGGATCGCCGCACTAGAGAGTAGGTTCATGGACATGCTGGAAGTCATGAACTCGAGGATGAAGGCGCTCGAGATGGCCTCCGAGGAAAGGAGATATGCTGCGCTGGCTGTTGATAGGGAGGCCATGATCGAGGCTCCCAAGCCACCCATCTTTAAGGGCGTCCGAGACGCTCAAGAGGTGAACTTCTTGTGGCACTTGGAGAATTACTTCAAGTGTAACAAGTTGAAGAGCAACAAGATAAGGATCAACATGGTCGTGCTATACTTGTTGGAGATTGCTATGCAATGGTGGAAGAGCAAGGAGGCCGACATCGGGAGAGGGCAATTCACAATAAGCACGTGGGATCAGTTCAAGGCAGAATTCAAGAAGGCCTTCTTCCCGAACAACGTCGTCTATGAGGCCAAACGTAGGTTCAAGGAGCTGAAGCAGACTGGCAGCATAAAGGCATGCATAAAAGAGTTCCCAACTCTCACGCTTCAGATCCCCAACCTTACGGAGGAGGACATGATGTTTCACTTTATGGACGGCTTACAGAATTGGGCTAGGACAGAGCTGGAGCCGAGACAGGTGTCCACCGTAGATGAAGCCATCACACACGCCGAAGCCCTGACAGATTTCAAGCTCGACAAAGGCAAGGCCAAGAAGTCGAAGGGCGTCCATACCAAAGGTGGGGGAGATCCCAGCAAGGGCAAGGAGCCACGGGTACGCTAGGTGTCCCCAGATGAAGAACCTTGGAGCCATCCTACGGGACCACAAGGAGAAGGAGACAGAGGAGCAAGGTCAGAGTTCGGGCACCACCCAAGTGGGCATGATCGGGTTATGTGCCACCACCGCCAAGCCAGTCGGTAAGAAGGAGGCTTACCCAACATAGTACGTGGACATGACCCTGAATGGGAAACCGGTACGTGCCATGGTGGATACAAGTGTAGAGGCCAACATCATGACACAGACAGCGGTAGCAAGGTTGGGGCTGAGCTACAGTCCGAGCAACACCCGTCTTAAGACGGTTAATGCCCCCACCGACTCCTGTGTGTGGGGTAACACAATGGGTAAGCGTCACCTTCGGGAAAGGCAAGGTAAGACTAACTTTGTCGTTGCTCCCTTGGATATTATTGACATCATCCTCGGGCAGGAATTCTTCAGGCAATGCCACACCATGATTGACCCCTACCTCCAGCGAATGCTTGTTATGGAAAGGGAAGGGTCATGCATGGTGCCCTTTATAGAGCTACCAAAGGCGGAAGGCGTTTCCCATTTGTCAGCCATGCAGATAGTGAAGGGGATGAAGAAGGGGGAGCCGACATACCTAGCCACCATTATGCGTACGGGCAAAAATGATGGTGCTAAGGAAGCCTTGCCACCGTGCATCGAGGAAGTGCTAGATGAACACAAAGACGTGATGCCCGAAGAGCTACCGAAACACTTGCCTCCTAGGCGGGAGGTTGACCGCCGAATAGAGCTGGAGCCAGGGACCAGACCACCCGCCTACCCACCTTACCGTATGGCACCACCTGAAATAAAGGAGCTAAGGAAGTAGTTGAAGGAGCTCCTCGAAGCTGGCCACATCAAACCCGTCAAGGCACCGTTCGGCGCACTAGTATTGTTCCAGAAAAAGAAGGGTCATTCGTTGCGCCTTTGCATAGATTATCGGGTGTTGAACAAAGTAAGCGTGAAGAACAATTATCCTATCTTGCTCATCGCCAACTTATTCGACAGACTTAGGCAAGCCAAATACTTCACAAAGGTGGATCTCCGGAAGGGATACTACCAAGTACAGATCACGGAAGAGGACAAGCCAAAAACAACGTGTGTAACAAGGTATGGATCCTACGAGTGATTGGTGATGCCTTTCGGCTTAACCAACGCACCTGCTACCTTTTGCACACTGATGAACAAGATCTTCCACCCCTACCTAGATGACTTTGTAGTAGTATACTTGGACGATATTGTCATCTACAGCAACACCTTGGAGGAGCACATGCAGCACTTGAAGAGAGTATTCCAAATCCTAAGAGAAAATGAGCTCTACATTAAGCGAGAGAAGTGCGAATTCGCCCAGCACGAGGTGCACTTTCTGGGTCACATCATCAGTTAAGGCCAACTGAGAATGGACGAAGCCAAGGTTTGAGCCATCCAAGAGTTGGAGACCCCACGAAGGTGACAGAGTTGAGGTCGTTCCTTGGGCTTGCGAATTATTACCGATGATTTATCAGTGGTTACCCCGCAAAGGCCGCTCCACTCACCGAGATGCTGAAAAAAACAAGTCGTGGGTTTGGAGTAAGGAAAGTTGGGAGGCATTCGAGGGTTTAAAAGCTGCCATTTTGGAGGAACCAGTCCTTACCTTGCCCGACTTCTCCAAAACATTCGAGGTATATACAGATGCTTCGGATTACGCCATAGGGGGTGTGCTGATGCAGGACAGGCACCCTATCGCCTTCTAGAGCCGTAGTGAATGAGACGGAACAGTGATACACAATACAGGAGAAGGAAATGAACGCCATAGTGCATTGCCTGCGGACTTGGAGGCATTATCTATTGGGGTCAAAGTTCGTGGCCAAAACCGACAATGTTGCCACTAGCTATTTCCAGTCACAGAAGAAGCTCACGCCTAAACAAGCTAGATGGCAGGACTTCTTAGCAGAGTTTAACTATAAGCTAGAATATAAACTGGGTAGAGGCAACGTCGCGGCTGACACTTTAAGCCAGAAAGCCGAACTAGCCGCCATCACGACGGCCTAGTGCGACATCTGGGAGGTCATCAAGGAATGATTGTTGCACGATCTAAAAGCAAAGAGACTTGTGGAGCTGGCGTCTCAAGGCAAGACCCGACGCGTCTGGATGGAGGATGGCCTCTTGCTCACTGCCGGACGGAGAATTTATGTGCCAAAGCACGGGAACGTTAGGCGGAAGATCATGAGGGAAAGCCATGACACGTTATGGCTCGTACACCTTGGGCAGTGACATACGAGAGCTCTCATCGAGACTATTTACTACTGGCCACAGGTGTGGGACGATATACAATGCTACGTGCAGACTTGTCTTGTGTGCCAGCAAGACAAGACGTAACAATGCTAACTTGGAGGACTCTTGGAGCTGTTACCAGTTGCCAAACGTCCATGGGAAAGCGTCACTATGGACTTCATCACCTACCTTCCAAAGTCCGATGGATATGGGATGGTCATGGTTGCGGTGGACAGATTTTCTAAGTATGCCAGCTTTATGCCCGCCATAGTCGGGTGCACAGCTATGGTCGTCCAACTGTTTTTCAAGAATGTAGTAAAGTATTGGGGATGCTGAGGCACATCATAAGTGATCGAGACCTGCGATTCACTTGAAACTTCTGGAGAGAACTGTTCAGGATGCTTGGCACGGAGCTGCACTTCTCCACTAGTTTCCACCCTCAAACGGATGGCCAGAAAGAAAGGGTCAATGCCTTGTTAGAGTGTTATCTCAGGCACTTCGTGAGCTCTCACCAGAGAAATTGGGCTAAGTTGCTTGATGTAGCCCAATTCTCATATAACCTGTAGAGGACTGAAGCCACTGGCAGGTTGCCATTCGAGTTGACCACGGGCCAACAGCCCCAGACTCCACATTCGTTACTAGCAGCATTTCAGGGCAAGAGTTTGGGGGCGTATCATCTGGCTCGGGGCTTTGAAGAGCATCTTGACACCGTTAAGTCGTATTTAGATAAAGCGGCCAAGAAAATGAAAAAGTTCGCCGATTGCAAGCGCCGCCCCATGGACTACTAGGTGGGAGACTTAGTCTTGGTAAAGTTCAACCCAAGACAGTTCAAAGCTCTGCGAGGTGTGCACCAAAACTTAGTTCAAAAGTACGAGGGCCCATTCAGGATTGTTGCCAAGGTAGGCAAGATCTCTTACCGACTAGAGCTTCCACCAACATTTAAGGTACATCATGTGTTTCATGCCAGCGTCCTCAAGCCATACCATGAGGACAGAGAGGAGCCAAGTCGAGGACAGACAAAGAGGGCACCTTTTACCGTTACCACCTCGCACGATCAAGATATAGAAGGCATCATGGACTACCAAGCCAAGCAGAAGAGGGGACACCCTGCCACTCCTATGTTCCTCGTACATTGGAAGGGACAAGCACCAGAGGAGGCCGTGGGAAAGATATGAAGACCTGTGGCAATTTAGGGACAAAGTACGGGAGTTCTTACAGCAGCAGTAGCAGTGCACCGCGATCGTTGCCACATGAGGTGGGGGAGAGTGTCAGGATCCGCCACCATTTTCAAGCAATGGAACAAAATCTGGAGCATTCGGTGCGTGGGAGGCTCCGGATCTGTATAGCTAATTCCAGCGCTGTGTAGTCTTCTCTAGAACTGTGTGGAGGATTCTAGAGGAAGGACTTACTTGTAAATAGGAGAAGACTTATATGTAAATATGGAGGACTTTTAGTATTCACACCTTGGCCCTTTAGGAGTAGTAAAAATAGAGGGGGCCATTTCATTTGCAAAACCATCCAAGAATCACTTGTAAGCATTCTTCCAAAGTTATAAAGTCTTCCTTTTCTAAAGCTCTCTTTCTTTCTTAAAGTCTTCTATCTAGCATTCCCTTAGTGGTCTTAGTTGAAGTCTTACTAGTATTTTCAAGACCGTGAAAGATTCATGAGAAAATTGACTAGTGCCGCACGGAAATCTTAGCGATAGTTCTAAGTCTGTGACATTAGGCTTGAATAGAAGGAAAGAGGTAAGGGTATCATTTCATCATGTCTGCCTAGGCTTCCCAAGTAGCATTCTCAACTTATTGGTTTCTCCATAACACCTTGATCGATGCAATTTCTTTATTTCTCAATCTCTTCACTTGTCGGTCCAAAATCACAATCGGTACTTTTTCATAGGTCAAATCCTCCTCAACAAACACGTCCTTCAATGGAACAATAAAATTTGGATAAATTACGCATTTTCTCAACTTTAACACATGAAATACTGGATGAATCATAGCAAACCCCATAGGTAAATCTAACTCATAAGCCACCTTCCAATTCTTTTCACAATCGCATAAGGTTCCACATATCTAGGACTCAATTTGCCCTTTTTGCCAAAATCCTTACACCTTTCATAGGTGAAACCTTCAAATACACCCAATCACCTTCCTTAAACTCAAGGTCTCTTCTTCTGACATAGGCATATGATCTTTGATGACTTTGGATAGCCTTCAACCTTTCCCTTATGAGCTTCATTTTCTCCATAGCATCGAGTACCAAATTTGGCACAATCAAAGACAATTCTCCAACTTTAAACCATCCCACCGTGGACCTGCACCGTCTACCATACAAGAATTCAAATGGGGTCATCCCAATACTCGAGTGGAAACTATTGTTATAAGCAATTTCAATAAGTGGTAAATGATAATCCCAAATACCTTTTGAAATCAAGCACATATGCCCTCAACATATCCTCCATCTCCTCCTCGTGAGAAGACTTCATTTTTTTTATCAACCGCCAACTTCTTCAAGTCAACAAAATAGGTTCCATGTCTTATTTTTCTTTAACTTCTTCTTTTAAAGACTATTTTGCCCCATTTTGTACGAATACACCATCATTATTCAAGCTATTCAACTTACACCCAAATGAGCCAATAACGGTGCACTTCTCTAACCAACTCCTTCTTTCCATTCTCAACATGTGCAATGCTTCTCATAGATATTCTACTCAATGCATCGGCCATAACATTAGCCTTGTCGAGCTGATAATCACACTTATTTTATAATCCTTTAAGAGATCTAACCACCTCTTTTGTCTTAGGTTCAAATCCCTTTGTCTAAGCACATATTTCAAACTCAATATATCAACATACACCTCATAGAGATAATGTCGCCAAATCTTCAATGCAAATACAATGTGAATAATTAAAGATCATGAGTTGGATTATTCCTTTCATGTTCTTTCAATTTCCTTGAGGCATAGGTATTGACTTTCCCATGTTACGTCCACACATAACCCAAGCCTATATATGAGGCATCACAATACTCAAAAAAACTATACGGACCTTCGAGTAATGTCCAAATAGTAATCAAAGTAAGACAATATTTCAACATTTGGAATATTTTCTCACATTCATCAAACCATTGAAATTTCCCCTTCTTTTGGTTCAACTTAGTTAAAGGAGAGGCAATGGACAAATCTTTTATAATATCTGGCCAAACCCAATATGCTCCTAATATGAAATTGAGACAAAGTTCTAGGCCAACTATTCACCACCTCCGTCTTCTTTTGATCAACTCTAATAATGTGTCCTAAAATAATATGGCCAAGAAAAGCCACCTCCTTTATCCAAATCTCACACATGCTAAACTTGGCAAAATGTTGCCTATCTCTCAATATTTGTTGCACAATCTTCAAATGATCCTCATGCTCCTTTGTATCCCATGAATAAACTAGTATATCATTTATGAACACAACAACGAACATATCCAAATATGGTTTGAAGATCCTATTCATCTAATCTATAAAAGCACCAAGGGCATTTATTAGTCCAAATGACATAACCAAGAATTCAAAATGACCACACTAAGTTCTAAATGTCATTTTGAAAGGTCATCTTCTTTCACCCTTAATTAGTGATACCTGGACCAAAAATAAATCTTAGAAAAGTAGTGTGCACCTTATAGTTGATCAAATAGGTCATCAATCCTCGAAAGTGGATACTTGTTTTTCATAGTCACCTTATTCAGTTAATGATAATCCACATACATCCAAAGTGAACCATCCTTCTTCCTTACAAACAATACGGGAGAACCCCATATAGACACACTAGGCCTTATGAACCCTTTATGAAGAAAATCTCTTAGTTGTTCCTTCAATTTTTTCAACTCTGCCACGGCCATTTGATATGGAGGTATAGAAATAGTTTTCCTGTCGGGCAAAAGATCAATGCCAAAGTTAATTTCTCTTTTGAGAGAAATACAAAGCAATTATCAAGAAAGATATCAGAGAATTCATTAACTATAGGAACCGAATCAAAAGTAGGAACATTGGACTCAATATCCATAACTCGAACAACATGATATATGCAATCTTTGGAAATATTTTGAATAGCCTTTACGTAGGAGATGAACTTACCCTTGAACACGGAATCTGTTCCCTTCCACTAAAGGATGGACTCATTAGGAATTTGAAATATGACCCTATGGGATCTACAATCAATAGAGGCATAAGATGCATGCAGCCAATCAATACCAAGGATAACATCAAAATTGGTCATATCTAGTTCAACAAGATCACATGGAAAGACTTTATGCAAGATGCACTGGACAACTTTTATAGACTTTCTTGGCTAGGATTGACTCACTAATCAGAGTATGAATCGAATAAGGTTGTAACATGACTTTCGAAGACATATCAAGCTTTCTGGCAAGGTAAGGAGTAAAAAAAGATATATTAGCACCAAGATCAAGCAAAGCATACACATCATGATCAATGACCTTAAATACCAACAACCACATCGAGAGACTCCTCAACCTCTTGCCTAGCATTCAAAGCATAAAATCGATTACCATATGAATCAGCCAAAACCTACACCTCTAGCTGAACCTTTATGTCAATTATATGAAAGGTTGAAAGTTGCAAGAGTATTTCAACAAATCTAATGAGGAATATCCAATCCCCTTCTAGGATGGTACGATGAGACTAACCATTGTGCTTATCATTCGAGAGTTTCTAGACACGATATCAAAAGTTGCCATACTCTCAAAGATAAGATTAAGGCACTAATCAAGGAAGGAGTCATTCAGCTCAAAGGTGTTGTCCCTAATGTAAACAATAATCCTTTACCAAACCATGGAAATGTGAACATGATCTTCACTGATGAAGAATGCAATTTGGAAGGGACCATTGTATTTGTCAAAAAGGAGAAAAATATTGTTACATCAACAATTGTTGCTCGCATAATTGCAGTCCAAATGCGACCACCAATTGAGGTGGAAGTTCTTGTTCCCAAGCCTTAGATCACTACCTTGGTTGCTAAATCACCTTCTTTTGACACTGAAGTAGTTCCTTGGAATTACTCGACTAATGTGAAAGGCAAGGGAAAGGAGAAAATAATTGTGGAAACTACTTCTGCGGAGATGACAAGATCTGGGCATTGCTATGCCCCTGAAGATGTTGTGCGAGGAGGACCAGTTTAAGGAAAACAACCAGAAAAGGGTTGTGACAGAGGCCGAAGTGGAGGATTTTTTGAGAAAAATGCCAACTAAGGAATATTCTATTATTGAACAATTGAAGAAAACTCCTGCCCAAATTTCTCTAATGTCATTATTGATGAGTTCAGCAAATCTTAGGAGCACTATGGTGAAGGTTATTAGTGAAGCTTATGTTCTAACTGGCGCAACAAGTGAAAGTTCTTCATCTATGGTAGGATAAGTTTTTGAATGAACAAAGTCTCTTTTTATGAAGATGAACTTTCGCCTGAAGGCCTAGGGCATAACAAAGCTTTGAATAACACTATAAGATGCTGGAAAAAATTTATTTGTAGAGTTTTGATTGATAACGGTTCTGCTGTTAACATATGTCCTTTCGTTCCACTTTGAGCTTTGGGGATTGATATTGGAAAAATTCGTGAAAGTCATGTGAAGGCTAGAGTTTTTGATGGGACGTAAAGTAGAGTCACTGGAGAAATTGATTTGTCACTACAAATTAGACCTGAGGAGTTTATAGTGGAATTTCGAGTGTTAGACATATCTACTAGTTACAATTTATTAATTTAAGGCCATGGATCCATATGGCCGATGCAGTCCCTTTTACTTTACATCATACTTTGAAATTTGTAATCATAAGGAAATTATTGCCATAGAGAGAATAATAATTCAATGTACCCTGACAAACCAATCCCTTTGATTGAAAGCTTTGAAGAACTAGATTGATCAATATTCCATACTAGGGAGATTAGGTGTTCTACCCAAGTTGAAATGGTAAACTTTCCACGTGTTCTTATGATGGTGTCTTGGGAAATGTTGAAGAATGGTTTTATGCCCGATAGAGGTCTTGGAGTGAACTTGAATGGAATAGTAGAACCAGTTCAGTTGCTTAGTCAGAAATACACCTTTGGTCTTGGATACAAACCCACCCCTGGAGAAATTTTGTCAGTTCATCTCAAAAGAACAAGTGGCATTTCTTTACCACATCCAATCCCACCTTTGAATCAGTCATTTTCAAAGGTGTTTGTTGTTGGGTTTTAATATTGGTGAATGGGAAATGATCTGAATAGTTGCAAACATTCAGAATCAGTACCTCCAGAAGTGGTGACTGATCTGAACGGTTACAAACATTCAGAATCAATACCTCCAAAAGTGGTGACTGATCTGAATGGTTGCAAACATTTAGAATCAGTACCTCCAACTCTATAAATTCCAGTTTGTTTCCAGAATTCAATACAATTTTTTTCTGCAATCAAACTTCCTCTCAAAATTCTCTCTTTCTTTATTGTGTGTGATATACAATTGTTGAGTGGTTCGCCACTACTAGAATTTGGAGTACTACTATTCTGGTAAGATAATCGTTCTATCCTGGGAGGGGATATTCCATCAACCTCGAGTACTGTGAGGGGAATAATTTCCTTAAGGATACACTTTGAACTAAGTGGGCTCGATTATATTCTGAAAGTTTTCTTCTTGTCAACTTTATATTTTTTGATTTCTTTACAGGTTTTGTTTTCATTACTAGTTTTAGTTTCTGGTTTTGAAAACATGTTATAATCTTTGTGATAATTGTTTTCACAAAGTTTTGTTCTACAAAAAGTTTTGTTTTACAAAAAAAAAATTTTTTTTTTTTACAAAAAATTTTGTTAATTGCAAAAGTTTTGTTCAACAAAAGTTTTTGTTCTAAGTATTTTAGTAATACATGTTCAACAACAATCTTAAGGAAATTACATATATATTATTATAATCTGTATTCTGTTCTGGGGACTAAAGCCTGTGTGGTTTTCTACTCCGTATGAAATTTTGTATTCTGACTTGAAGATATAAAAACTTCGTTGGAATATTAAAATTCATACTTGTACAACGATTTGAAGAATATAAAAACTTCATCATTGTTGTTGGAAAGTTTTCTTTTTCTGATTATTAAGACAGTTTGTCAATTTTTGACAGTGAAAAGAAATGGCAATTGACTCTGCTACTCCTTCTGCGACTGCAACTCCTTCTGTGAATGTTGCACCAGCAGTTACTCCTACAACCCGTACTGCTGTGCCACCGGCGGAGAAACCTGCTAAGTTTACCGGTACCAACTTTAAGGGATGGCAGCAAAGAATGTTCTTTTGGCTTACTACCCTTGGCATGCAGAAGTTCACCAACGAAGACCCTCCTGTGCCTGCTGCTGATATGTCGACCAATGAAAAGTTTATGGTTGTTGAGGCATGGAAACAGGCTGATTTTTTGTGCAAAGGCTATATTTTGAGTGCCTTAGAAGATGACTTGTACAACGTCTACAGTGCAGTAGAGACCTCCAAAAAACCTATTGGAGTGCACTTGAAAAGAAGTACAAAACAGAAGATGCTTGCTTGAAGAAGTTTGTGGTTTCCAAATTTCTAGACTACAAAATGGTGGATGGAAAAACTGTTGGAACCCAAGTTCAAGAGCTTCAACTTATCTTCCATGATCTTATTGCTGAAGGTATGGTGGTTAATAAAGCACTCCAAGTGGCTGTAATGATTGAAAAGTTGCCACCCTCATGGAAAGATTTCAAGAATTATCTTAAGCACAAGAGAAAGGAAATGAAGTTGGAAGATCTTGTGATTCGTCTCAAGATCGAGGAAGATAACAAAATCGCTGAGAAGAAGTACCATAAGAGTTCACCGATTGAAGGGGCAAACGTCATTGAACATACTGCTCCGAACATGAACAAGAAAAGGAAGGGGTCTTCTGCAAAGGAGAAGAATCCTAAGAAAAAATTCAAGGGCAACTGTTATAATTGTGGTAAAGCAGGCCATAAAGCTCTCGACTGTCGTGCCCCCAAGAAGAACAAAGAGAAAAACAAGGACCAGGCAAACATTGTGGAAGATGTTGATGACCTGTGTGCAATGTTGTCTGAGTGTAATCTGGTTGGTAACCCAAAGGAGTGGTGGCTTGATTCTGGCACCACTCGACATGTATGTGCCTTAAAGGAAGCATTTACAACCTAAACTCCCGCTGTACCCGAAGAGGAGCTATACGTGGGAAATACTGCAACAGCCAAAGTTGAAGGATATGGAAAAGTTCTGTTAAAGATGACATCCGGAAAAGTGCTGACTCTCAACAACGTCATGCAGGTTCCAACAATTAGGAAGAATCTAGTTTCAGCCGCACTACTAGTGAAAAATGGGTTTAAGTGTGTGCTAGTTAGTAATAAATTTGTACTCAGTAAGAATGATATGTTTGTAGGAAAGGGCTACCTCACCGAGGGCCTTTTCAAACTTAATGTAATGGTTGTTGACAGTATTAATGGAAAATCTGCTTCTTCTTACTTATTGGAGTCAAATAATTTGTGGCATGCTCGTTTAGGACATGTCAATTACAAAACCTTGCGAAAAATGGTTAACCTTCAAATATTGCCTAAATTTGAGTGTAATATATTTAAATGTCAAATATGTGTTGAATCAAAGTTTGTTAAGCAATCGTATAAGTCTGTTCAAAAGAATTCGAATCCTTTAGACTTAATCCACACTGACATTTGTGATATGAAGTCAATACCTTCTCGTGGTGGAAAAAATATTTCATAACTTTTATTGACGATTGCACTCGATATTGCTATGTTTATTTGCTAAATAGTAAGGATGAAGCAATAGAAGCATTTAAGCAATATAAGAATGAAGTAGAAAATCAATTGAATAAAAGGATTAAAATGATCAGAAGTGATAGGGGTGGAGAATATGAATCTCCTTTTGCAGAAATATGTTTAGAATATGGAATCATCCATCAAACCACTGCCCCCTACACACCACAATCCAATGGAGTTGCGGAAAGGAAAAATCGGACATTGAAAGAAATGATGAATGCTTTACTAATCAGTTCCGGTTTACCGCAGAATTTGTGGGGGGAAGCTATCCTTACAGCTAACCGAATACTCAACAGAGTACCCCACAGCAAAACACACTCTATTCCATATGAAAAATGGAAAGGAAGGAAACCCAACTTGAAATATTTTAAAGTGTGGGGGTGTCTAGCAAAGGTACAAGTTCCTTTACCCAAAAGGGTGAAAATAGGATCAAAAATAGTGGACTGTGTCTTCATTGGATATGCAACAAATAGTAAAGCATGTAGATTTTTGGTTTATGATTCTGACAATCCCGAAATTCATAATAATACGGTAATTGAATCTGATAATGCTGAATTCTTTGAAAACATCTATCCGTACAAAATTGAATGCGAGTCGTCAAATGAAAGATTTAAACGACCACGGGAAGAACCAAAGGAGAATGCCCCCAGCGAAGGAGATCCACGGTGTAGCAAACGCCAAAGGACGTCTACTTCCTTCAGTCCAGATTTTGTGACATTCTTGCTTGAAGACGAGCCTCAAACTTTCAAGGCCGCTATGTCATCTCCGGATTCAGCATTTTGGAAAAAGGCAGTCAACAGTGAGATTCAATCAATCTTAGATAACCACACATGGGAAGTGGTTGATCTTCCTCCTGGAAACAAGCCTTTAGGTTCTAAATGGATCTTTAAAAGGGAAATGAAAGCTGATGGCACCGTTGACAAATATAAGGCAAGGCTTGTGGTCAAAGGTTATAGACAAAAGGAAGGTCTTGATTATTTTGACACATACTCGCCTGTAACAAAAATAACGTCTATTCGGGTGTTGGTGGCTCTGGCAGCCTTGTATGGTCTTGAAATTCACCAAATGGATGTTAAAACAGCTTTCTTAAATGGTGATTTGGAGGAAGAAATTTACATGGAACAACCCGAGGGATTTGTTGTTCCTGGTAAAGAAAAGAAAGTGTGCAAACTTGTAAAGTCACTTTATGGACTTAAACAAGCACCCAAACAATGGCATGCTAAATTTGACCAAACCATGTTAGTAAATGGATTTAAAATCAATGAGTGTGACAAATGTGTTTACATTAAAAACACTCCAGACCACGAAGTCATTGTTTGTTTATATGTTGATGACATGCTGATAATGAGCAAAGATCTGGCAGATATAAATGCTACAAAGCGCATGCTGGCAAGCAAATTTGACATGAAAGACTTAGGAGTCGCTGATGTAATCTTAGGAATCAGAATTCATAAAACTTCACAAGGTTTAGCATTATCACAGTCTCACTACATTGAGAAAATACTTGACAAGTTCAAGTACTTGGATTTCAAAATTGCCAGAACTCCAATTGATGTGAGTTACGCACTTCAAAAGAATAAAGGTGAAAGTAAATCACAAGGGGACTATGCGACAGTGTTGGGAAGTCTGATGTATATCATGAATTGTACACGACCAGATATAGCATGTGCTATTAGCAAACTGAGTCGGTTTACAAGTAATCCCGACCACATGCATTGGATGGCAATGAACGAGTTTTGGGGTATCTGAAACATACTCAAGACTATTCTTTGCACTATAATAAATATCCCGAAGTCATTGAGGGATATAGTGATGCAAACTGGATCACTGGATCGTCTGAAGTTAAATCCACAAGTGGATATGTTTTCACAATTGGAAGTGGAGAAGTGTCTTGGAAATCATCCAAACAGACTTGCATAGCCCGTTCCACTATGGAATCTGAATTTATAGCTTTAGACAAGGCCGGTGAAGAAGCTGAATGGCTCCGGAATTTCCTAGAAGATATTCCATTCTGGCCCAAACCTCTGGCTCCTATTTGTATACATTGTGACAATCAAGCAACAATAGGTAGGGCAGGGAGCGTAATGTATAACGGAAAATCTCGTCACATACGACGGAGACACAATATCGTTAGACAACTCCTCTCTAGTGGCGTTATCACGATTGACTATGTAAAGTCAAGAGATAATGTAGCGGATCCACTTACAAAAGGCTTAACTAGAGAAGGAGTTAGTAGATCATCAATGGGAATGGGATTAAGGCCGAGGACAAGTCATCATGGCGGTAACTCTACCTAGTAGACTGGAGATCCCAAGAGCTAGGTTCAAAGAGATCAAACAAAGTTGTGACTGACGGTTCAACATTGTCAAATAAATCAACCCATTCTCGGATGAAGACAATGTTCAGAAATAAGGATAAAACTTTATGGCTCGTTAATGAGTTAACAAAGCATTAAAATTTTTTAATGATTATCTAAATCTGGCAGTGGATGACCAGATAATGTGGCTAAAGAACCACATGTTTAGAAATCACCTATGTGAGGGTTAAGTGTAAGCCGCTTTTAAGGGGAATGACAGTGAAGGCCCATTCTCTATGCTCTCATGAAACCAGGCGGTGTTCATGGCTGAAACGAACACAACCGTGAGAACCATAAACAATTGATGGTTGATTGTGTGACTTATGTTGTCTAGATATACAACAAAGTTCAACGGTTCAAAGATATCAAATCTACCGATTGATCGAGTATATTCGATATAAGTTCACTACGGAAAGTTCAAAGGGAAACCTACTTATCCAGATGCAGTCAATCTTCGCCAGTATATCACACTCATCCGCGCACCCATTTATTTTTTGGTCATTCCCCATTCATGTGGGGGATTGTTGGGTTTTAATATTGGTGAATGGGAAATGATCTGAATAGTTGCAAACATTCAGAATCAGTACCTCCAGAAGTGGTGACTGATCTGAATGGTTGCAAACATTCAGAATCAATACCTCCAAAAGTGGTGACTGATCTGAATGGTTGCAAACATTCAGAATCAGTACCTCCAACTCTATAAATTCCAGTTTGTTTCCAGAATTCAATACAATTTTTTTCTGCAATCAAACTTCCTCTCAAAATTCTCTCTTTCTTTATTATGTGTGATATACAATTGTTGAGTGGTTCGCCGCTACTAGAATTTGGAGTACTACTATTCTGGTAAGATAATCGTTCTATCCTGGGAGGGGATATTCCATCAACCTCGAGTACTGTGAGGGGAATAATTTCCTTAAGGATACACTTTGAACTAAGTGGGCTCGATTATATTCTGAAAGTTTTCTTCTTGTCAACTTTATATTTTTTGATTTTCTTTACAGATTTTGTTTTCATTACTAGTTTTAGTTTCTGGTTTTGAAAACATGTTATAATCTTTGTGATAATTGTTTTCACAAAGTTTTGTTCTACAAAAAGTTTTGTTTACAAAAAAAAAAATTTTTTTTTTTTTTACAAAAAAAATTTTTTTTTTTTTTACAAAAAATTTTGTTAATTGCAAAAGTTTTGTTCAACAAAAGTTTTTGTTCTAAGTATTTTAGTAATACATGTTCAACAACATTTGTTGCACAAGAATCAGAAGAAGCTATTGAAGACAACCCCATGGAAGGACTTAAAAACCTATTCATTAAATGAGCAGAATGCTATGTGATTCATGCTTATAAGTACTAAATATAAAATAATATTGACAGCAAGCTAAAGTAATTATACAGAAAAATTACATGAACATTTTGAAAATATTTAAATTAAAAAAAATAAACAGGGAGGAAAAAAAATTTCATGCTATAGACCTATTTGTGTGTAGTGGACTGGGGCTTAATGCTCTCGCTCTTAGATCTACTCACTAACTCCAATCCATTATGGACTCCAAATAAAAGTATTTATAGAGAAATATTATGGTCCTTGATTTATTAAAAGGGAATCCCAATTTCAAATAAAAATAGTGGTCAAAGAAAAGCCTTCAAATCTGAACATTATGCAGCATCCAGCAAACCTCACATGATACAACAACAACAACATACCCAGTGAATCCCACAAGTGGGGTCTAGGGAGGGTAGAATGTACACACACCTTACCACTACCTCATAGAAGTAGAGAGGTTGTTTCCTGGGAACCCTCGTCTCAACAACCCATAAGCAAAATAAACTAGATATGACAAAAAAGAAAAGTAAAGAAGGGGATAAGCAAGGGATATGTATAGGGATAAGGATAGGAAGAGCGACTACTAAATGAAAAACACATGATATTATGTAATACGATTAATTTAACACATATTATGTATACCCATGCTATACAGTCCCGACAACACCTACTACCCTATAGCACCTCAAGGCTAGACATTAACCTAACCTTGCTAGCCTATTAACCTACTACTCTAATTCGCGACCTCCACTCCTTCCTATCTAAGGTCATGTCCTCAGTGAGATCAAGTTTAGCCATATCCTGTCTAATCACTTCTCCCCTATACCTCTTCCATATACCTCTATTTCTCCTACTGACTCCTAAATCCAACCTCTCGTACCTCCTTACAGGAGCATTGGTATCTCTTCTCTGCACATGTTCAAACCATTGCAGTGTCACTTCCCTCATCTTATCAGCCACCGCGGCCACCTCTAACTTCTCCCGAAGGTCTCATTCCTAATCTTATCCCTCTTTGTGTGCCCACACATCCATCTCAACATTCTAATCTCTGCGATATGCATCTTATTAACATGTGCATTTTTTATTGGCCAACACTCCACCCCATAAAACAAAGATGGTCTAACCACCATTCTGTAAAACTTACCTTTGAGTTTAGGTGGTATCTTCTTGTCACACAATACTCCAGAGGAAAGCCTCCATCTAGACCATGCTGCCCCAATACGATGTGTGACATCATCATCGATATTGCCACTACTCTGGATGACGGATCCCAGATACTTAAAGTTTTCCCTCTTGGGGATTGGTTGAGCGGATGTTTTCTCCTTTACTTAAAGTTTTCCCTCTTGGGGATTGGTTGAGCGGATGTTTTCTCCTTTAGGTTTTGACTATGATATAACTTGGGCTAAATAAAAAATCTAGTTTGGGCTTAGCTCTTAGACTGAATGATTTATGACCCCTTTTCTACTTCAAATTAATTCCTTCGAGCTTCTATCTTATAATCGATACAATATATGTTATGCGATAAAAATTAAAATATAAAAAGCAAAGTACTAATACTATTACATTTATCATTAATAATTTAAGACATTGTAGACATAAATATCATTTTATAATTGGTTTAGTAAGAATAAAACTTGAAATAAAGTAATAATATTTTTTTTAAATGGTACTATGATGAAAATAGTAATTTTGATTTTGAAAAGATGTAATATTGAAAGTAGTGAACATAAGAATAATGAAAATCATGGTAACAGTAGGAATAGTATCTTATAGATAATAATAATAATCATAATAATAATACAAACAACAACAACAACATACCCAATGAAATCTCACAAGTGGGGTCTAGGGAGGGAAAAATGTACGCAGACTTTACTACTACTCCATAGAGATAGGGAGGTTATTTTCAAAAACCCTCATCTCAAAAATCAAACCCCATAAGCAAAAGACATTAGATATTGAAAAAAGGAAAATAAAAGAAAAGTGGAATAAACACAGGATATAAAGACACAACTAGTCCTACTAACCTACTATATAACAAGTTCATACATCAACCTACCACTACAAGCCTATTAGCCTTCTACCCTAATATGCGACCTCTACTCTTTCTATCTAAGGGTATGTCCTCGGTGAGCTGAAGTTTTGTCATATCTTCTCTGATCACCTCCCCTTGATACTTCTTTGGTCTACAACTACCCCTTCGTATAACCCCTAAATCCAACCTCTCGCACCTCCTAACAGGAGCATCAATGCTTCTTCACAATACATGTCCAAACCATCGCAATGTCGCTTCCCTCATCTTGTCAACCATAAGGGCAACCTCTAACTTCTCCCAAATGGTCTCGCACCTCCTAAATCCAACCTCTCGCAATTCCTAACAGGAGCATCGATACTTCTACACTACACATGTCCAAACCATCGCCACATCGATTCCCTCATCTTGTCAGCCAAAGGGGTCTCCTTTAACTTCTCCCAAATGGTCTCATTTCTAATATTATCACTCTTGTTATGTCCACACATCCATATCAACATCCTCATCTCCGAAACCTGCATTTTCTGAATATGTGAGTTTTTGATTGGCCAACACTCAACCCTAATAGCAAAGATGGTCTAACCACCATTCTATAAAACTTACCTTTAAGTTTAGGTGGTATCTTCTTATCACACAATACAATAGAGGCAAGCCTCCATTTCATCTATGCTGCCCTAATACGGTAGGTGACATCATCGTCGATATCATCACTACTCTAGGTGATGGACCCGAGATATTTAAAGTTTTCTCTCTTGGGAATAGATTAAGTGACAAGTCTCACTTCAATGTCTATTTCACCCCTCATAACACTGAATTTGCGCTCCAAGTATTTTATTTTGGTCCTGCTCAATTGAACCCTTTTGATTCCAAAGTAAGTCTCCAAACCTCTAATTTCTCATTAACTTTAGCCCAAGTCTCATCAATCAGTTCTATATAATCAACAAATAGCATACACTATGGAACCTCCTTCTGAAAAGAATGTGTCAGCTCGTCCATTACTAAGACAAAATGAAAAGGGCTCAAAACAGATCCAGGATGATGTTTCATCTCAACAGAAAAATACTCTGAGTCTCCTCTCATTGTTCTTACCCGAGTTTTGGCTCTATCATACTTATCCTTTATCACCCTAATATACACAATTTGAACACCTTTCGCCTCTAAACACATTCATAATATATCCATCAGAACTTCTTCATAAGCATTCTCGAGATCAATGAACATCATATGCATGTTCAAAAGTTTTGTTGTGTCACAATGGAGTGTTCGAGCGTATCCAGGCACTACTGCATTGAGGTTAATTCAACCATGAAGGGGCTGTTAGCCCTCATTTCTTTAGCTTTAATGATGATTTTATTGCATGGGTTTTTATAGCCCGTTTCTGAGCTCAAATTTTGCCCATTGTTAGGGCACAATTTCATATATTTAAGACCTTTTTATGGAGTTAATTTCAGAATTCTTAGAGAGGGTCCCACAATCCCATTTTAGACCCAATTTTGGGTGTGACTCTGATTATTGCAGTTTTGGTGGCAAAATATATGTAGTAATTTGGTGATTGATATTTTGTTAGCATGGCTATATTTGTAGGTGTTTTAAAAGAAAAAGCGCTTGTGTGGTAGATTCGAAGTGCATACTATCAGATTCGTGGTAGTTAGTCTCCTATTTTATTGAGTTGTATTAGATGATATTTAAGTAAGAATTACATGTGATTAGGCTGGTAATTGATGAGTACTATTCCATTTTCTTGATTCTAGATGAGCCTTAGACTAGAGTATTCTTGTGAAACCCTAGTTTAAGCTTCAACATTGCTTGTGGTATGGATGGGTATAATTATCCTCTTTAGGATTGATATTTGATGGTCTTAGGAGAGGTTTGAGCCTTACATGACTTAGTATACGCATTATTGTCCATATAGCTAGGTGTGGCTTCTGGTAGGGCTTGTTTTAGGTGATGTACATTGTACTAGTTCTTAAGACTTTTGTGGTGCATCATAGCCTTAGGTTTGAGTTAGATGTGCTCAATTGTAAGTTGGAGTGGCATATTTGGGGTAAGGCATTGATCCTAAATATATTTCTCTCCCTACTTGATTCTGAGCCACTTCTTGATTCATTTGTTTTATGTTTAGAGATAGGCTTTTGATGATTTATTGAACTGTTATCATATGGTTGGTTCTGTCATATCGGCTCATTTCTCCATGAATCAATCTAGATCTTACAATTATCGCATGAACATATCCAATAATTCAAATTCAATCGCATAAAGGTTAGCTGAACCTACCTGGATGCCGAAATCACACTTGAACAAGCTTACTATCAACTCAAGCCTCCAAAGGATCACCGAAATGACCAACCACATCAAAAATTGATACTATGTATCAAGAGATAAATTTTGATACCCATATTAGTATGAATTAGACTTAGGGGGAAAATGGTCAAAATTAGGGCTAAAACTTGAAGTCTCTAAATCTAAATATTGACTCCAAATTATGATTCTACACGAGAAACGGAGTTTGTGGGTGAAAATCCCACTAAAATCGAGCTCAAATCGAAGGAGAAATCATCAATAAAAGTTTCCAAATTATAGACTTAAAATCCCCCATTTTAAAGATCTAAAATCATGAAATTCAAGACGAAAGTCATGGAAATTAATCAAATGGTGATAGAAACACTTACCAAAAAGATTTCTACAAAAATCTTCATCAAAATCTCCCCAAAAGCTTGAAATATTTGAAAATTGAGTAAAAATGGTGTTTCTCGAATTATACTATACAGGTGAAAAATACACTCCACGAATGCGGGGTGGGGCCCACGAATGCAGAGGGGAAGGCCCAAAAATGTTCTATGAATGTAGAACAAAGCTTGTGAATATAGAGGGTTCACAAAACTAACCTCCATGAATGTGGAGGTCTTGTCCATGAATGCGGATAAGGAATAAACATACCTCCGCTAATGTGGATCAGCAGGCGCGTATGCGGACTTGGAGGCTACACTAGATACAGATATATCAGCCATCATCAAAACTCGATATGGACCCTCAGGATTCATCTAGAATCCAAATTTCACAAACCAGACATGTATCCATACCAGAAACAACGATCCGAACACAACAAAATAATTAAAATTCGATTGCGAGGTCTCCCCGACACAATTATCGATGCAACTCAGTAAAACTAGTTTAAAACTCAAAATACAAAAACTTCCCTCGGAAAATCCAGAAATTATGACGAAACCTTTTCTAATGGTAGTTTCACCATCCGAAACTATTAGAATTGTCGGAATTTCGATTCGAACTTTTGAACTCTGAATGATTACCAAAGTCAAACTTTGGCTCCAAAACTAACTAAAAATTGTAACTTTAGATCTAAAAACTTTATTTTAACTCCAAATTTAGTTTTGTAACTTCTAGACCCAATTTGATGTTCTGAAGCTAATGAAATCGATGAATTTTCGATCCAACACCCAAAACTCATAATGGTACAAAAACTCACTTTTTCAACAATTTAAGCTTCCAAAAATGCCAAAACTCATATTTTTCACTTTTAAAACACAAGATTTCAGTTCCAATAATACAAATAGGTCCAAAGCAACTTACAAAAGGGTAAAATGATAATTTTTCATATCTACAATTGAGTAGGTGATGAAACTAGTATTAGTAATAAATAAACACATGTAGGCAGTTCACTCACACTCACGAGTTATATCCGGGCAGCAAGCCCATAACTACCAACCTAAGGGTGCTCCTTCAACTTCTTAATTAACTCAAGCACAAGAGAGGGAGAAAAGTGCAGCAACTTACCTTACTTGTGATGATTCTTGCTCTCTTAACTCATATTTTTCAAAAGGTTAAACTCTCCTTCAATCCTAGCTTGAGATGAGGATAATATTCAAGAACCCTAAGCTTTTTTTTTCTGCTGCTAGATGAAGACAAAAAGGGAAGAAAGAGAACCTTAAAAATTAGATTTTTCCTCAAGTGTAAAATGGCTAAAAAAGAGCTGGTTACATTCCCTTTTAAAGGGACCAGCTTAGGCCAACTTTATCCTTGATTTTTGGCAACATTTTACCAAGTAGGTGATCACCTACTTGACCTTTTAATTTGGTCCTTTATGGGTCTCTACTTATTGGGCCTTGGCTGCCCATTCTTTCCTTTTTTACTTCATTTGGGTGGGCCAGAATTTTCAAGTAAATGGTTAGTGACCTTGGGCCCTATAAGATGGCCAAACAAGTCTTAGTAGGTGGTACACCTACTTGGCCCTTTGGGATGGTCAAAAAGTCTAAATAGGTGATGCACCTACTTGCTTCGTTAAGTCAAGAAAGCAGCTTGTTATCTTACCTCTTTTCTAAATCATAATCCCATGTATTTCATCTTAATTTCCACTTTAGACTTTTAGCTCAAATAGCACCTTATCGTCTCAGATTTAAATGCTTTCGTCGAGTTCATCTTGGATTCACACCCGCTGAAACATGTGGGATATCACAATAACTCTCGATCCAATTCAAATTATTACCACCCTTATGAAAAATAATGTAGCCCCTCACATGTACCATAAGCCTATGTCAACTGTCACATAAGTGGGACTAACACGTAGAGAATATGGAGTGTTACAATAGACTCCCTAGGACTCTTGAACTTTGTGCTCTGATATTAAGTTTGTCACGCCCCGGGAGGGTACCCAAGACGTGGTTGGCACCTAGAGACTATTGCTAGTCCCCAAGCAAACCAATTGGCCTCATCATATCCATTCAATCCAACAACTCTACTGATCAGCGAAAATAAATGAAAGTAAATGGGCTCATCTCATCTAATGTCTCAAATAATAATAGATTAATAATAAAGGCTAGTAGGAAGAACTAGCTCACAATCTCAACATCAACATCCGATTATCATCTATGAAGCCTCTATCACTAATCAAGTGGTGCCAATGACAGACCCATGGATACCGAAATCAAAATATAAGACTAGTCTAGTCTAACTCAAAAGCATGATGAAATAAAGGTAGTGAACCCTCCAGAGTAGGGGAGGCTCACCAATCAACTAAATGTCTCGAATACTCAATGGTGCGCCTATTGATGATCTTTAATCCTTTTATTTGCATCATAAAATAATGCAGCACCGAGTGGCGTCAGTACATGAAATTTACGGTATGTAAAATAACTGAATGAAATAGAAACGGGTAAATAATATGGAACAACATCAATTCAGAAATAGTAAACAATCAACATGTCAATTATCTATCAAAAGCAAGAATAAAGAGTTGACAAATGACGCATCAACCAATCAACCTCATCAATCAAATCAAACTCATCTCAAAGGAACTCATCTTATCATGTCTCATCTCATCTCGACTCAGAGTACTCAAGGTAGAAACTTTCTAGGAGTTTCTTATCCGACAACAATCACTTATGAGCCAGTGATTATACAACATCCTACCGGTGTTTCCATGGCCATTCCATACTTGTGAGGTAAGGAACGAATCGAATCCACTAAGGGAAACTACAATCAACTAAGTCCTTTATCGCTTTCAGGGATTTCTAATCAAGAGGGAACCACAATATAATGTGATAGTTCTATGCCTCACCTACGTTTGGCGACATAGTTTGACGAGTGCAAGTCGGACTAACTCTTACTCTTTCGCTGCTCGATACTCCTACCATGACTTAATGCTCATAAGACAATCAATCCAATCAAACTAATCAAATCATAGGGACTTTTAACCCTATCATCAATCAATCTCATAGAGACTTTAACCTTTTCATTAATCAATCTCATAGGGACTTTAGCCCTCTCATTAAGAAATATATCAATCAATGACTCAAGATTTAGAACAATTGTAACGGAACAATCGAATAAACAAATTAGTGGGGTTCATTTATCAAGAATCACAGGACTATCAAGTTCTATCAACTCATCATCATTCTCTTATCACAATCACAATTACAATCGACATCCTCCAATCAAGGCTCTGAACTCAATTCTTAAGTTCACTCTCGTGTATGCTTTCAAAATAGTGATGTAGGGTTATGCAATTTTTCATGAAAATATTCAAATCAAGGAAACAAGTTTATGATGATCATCAACATACGGAAGTATATGAAAATAGACAAAATTTATAAGAAGATATTCAAGAATCGATCTAAGAACATTTATGCGGACTCATGAACACTCAACTCCTCTATGACCATCTATGGGGCACATGAGAGGACAATCTCATGCTTCTAGTTTAGGCTTACATACCTGGGATGAAGCTATAAACAATCACCTCCAAGAATTCCTCTTGAATTCCTCAATCTCAAGCTTTTCTCCTCCTTCCTCAAGCACTAGTCTTGTTAGATTACTAGAAAAGGACTTAGAATAGGGTTTTAGACCCTTTTTACGTCAAAACGGCCTAATTAGATCGTGTATTGAGTTTAGGAGGGGTTGGAAATTTACCAGAATGCCCCTTACAAAATTTAGAAAATTTTCAGCTTCGAAATAACCCAGTCCACGACGCGGACTGGTTGCGTACAATGTATTTTTCTTTGAAAAGTTTCTGAACGAGTTTTCCCAATCCCGTCGAAAATGTTTGAAAAAAATATAAATGTGAATCTGCTACAGAGGCGCGATACGCCTCCGTCGCGCACCGACACTATTTCGGTTTTCGGGTCAAAAAATTATCTTTTGATCCGGTTGCTCTAAAAATCGACTGAGACCAGTTTCCCACTAAATTTTTCGTGCTGATCACAAATCCAATCTCAAATTTTTCATACAAGCATAGGAAGATGCATTACGCACATACCCTTCCTCTAGGGATATATTGGTAATTTTACCGGGTGTTATATCTTTTTAGTCTTAGAATCTTATTAGACCAATTTAGCGTGGTTCCTTGAATATCTATGGCTTTTAAACATGAAAACTAGAATGATATCAATTTCAACCTCAAATGACTTATCTTATGGTATGATATTTGATCTTATTCTCACATATGATTCAATAAATAGATGAGTTTACTACCTATGAGCATTATATGTATATATGTCATATTTGGCAAGGACTATTTAGTAGCGAGAGGACAGGTGTTTAGAAAACCCAAGTCCCATAATTATGAGCCACTATAGATTTGAGTATACTGCTTTGTTGGATGACTCCATATGACTCTGCCAGGCACATTTTAGAGGATCTATATAAATATGATATGGTTCTATATCCTGGCAAGGTATAGAGCAGCCCGTCCAACTAAAATTATAAATTGGACATCACAAGTTCACGATGTCGATTATAAGAAATTCTTCAATTTATGCACCTTTTTACCATATGTTATTAATTGTATATGGTTTGTTTCAAGTATGTCATTTTATGAAGATGATTATTCAAGGCTACTGATTTAATTTCATCTTGACATTTATATGCTTTGAAAAGGCTTTGAGTTGACGCTTATGCATGCACATCCAACTATATATTTCTTTTCAGTTCCTCTATTTTGATTATGATTTTTCAAGTCTTTTTTATTATTCCTCCATATATCATTTTACATAAGTATGTTAGCGTTCTATATTTCATAAATACTCAGTACATATTCATGTATTAATGCATACTTTTTCTGCATTGCTTCCTTTTATGATGTAGACTTCGACCCCCATTTCTATACCCGTGGCTAGTGTGGTTGCCATTTTTCCAGTCAAGTATTGGTGAGTCCTTGTTTGGGGAACTTCATAGATTCAGTATTAGACTTCTTTTATCATTGGTCCTTTGACCTTGATGGTGGCTGCAGGCCATGTCCTGGCAGAATTGTTCCTCCATTTTATTCAGTAGAGGTTTAATTCAGACATAAAAATTGTAGCCTCATGGATCTTTTGACTTTCATAGTTCAGCTTTTTCTTAGACATGTGTTATAGCATTCCCTTGGTTTTCATATAGTATGCTTAATATTTATGCGAAGGATTAGGTTGAGATCGCTTGTGGTTCCAAATATCGTGTCTCAACTAGGATGTAGTTGATCTGAAATGGTATGGAAAATTTCAGTCAATTTCTTGAAGTGAAAAATACCATAAGATGGTATAGAAATTTTCCTATTTTAGACATATATAATACTAAAAAAGGAAAATGGGAAAATAATAAAGTCTTGTTGAATCATCTAGCCCGGGAAAATAACAACCCAAACGACCAAACCATATAAATATCATCTTCTTCTTCACATACTTTGCTCCAAGAAAATATGCAGAATCCCAGAAACCAATCCAATTTCCAAGAAATTGGTTCTTCTTTGAGAATTGTAGAGGGGAATGATTATATTGGTGGAGAAGTTGGCATAAGGGTCATTAATCCAGAGACTTGGGATACTTATCTTCGCATCAAGGAATTCGGTTCTTCTTCTAATGGGCTGTGTCGTGTTTACAGAGCTCTCCATTCCAAATACTTAGAGGAATTAATATGCGTTGTGTTACCGTATACGTCACAAGGATCCATCTGTTACATGATCTCCACTCATCCCTACAACATTTTCCAGGGGATTTGATCGCTCTTGTTCTACTTATTCGTCTACGAGACAGACTTCATGCTCAGACCAATCCAAAACCTCATAATTGTTTCATCTCAACGATTCTACTGCTGAAATGCTGATTAAATTAGCATTTGAAGCATCCATTGACTGCGAAACTGAAAGCATCAATTGGATTATAAAGTTTGAAGAAAGCTACGGTTCTGGCAAAACCAGTTCATTTTTGGATCCGAAGAGTATTTCTAAATGGGGTGCTACGCCAGAGGTGTTTGCGAGTGAAAATGAGAATAACAGAGGACCAAAATCTGATATCTGGTTATTAGGAGTAACAACACTGGAATTGGCATATGGGAATTTACCTGTGAGGAATCGCAAAGACTTGGAATGTATAACCAAGAAGATAAGGGAGAAGAAGAAATTGCCAAAATCACTTGAAGAGCTGCTGGTCGTCAAAAAGAAGAAAGGGGGATTCAAGAAAGAGTTGAATTCGGTTAAACGAAAAAAAAGGGTGTTTCCCCAGGAGTTTGAGGAGATGGTTGTTGCTTGTCTTACCGAGAATCCAGAGGAGAGGCCAAATGGTATTTTCTTGCAATTTTTCCTTTAAGAATACAAAAGTTTTAAGACTAGATGTTCTAAGATATATAGCACACATAATAAACAGATGCTATATATTTGTAGGTATTGGTAAGCAAATTTTACTATCTTTGGGCCAAACTATTGCCATATACATGTTAATGTTGTGCTTTTCTACTTTGCTGATTTTTCTTGTCAAATAAAGCATTTTTAAATCAAGATTTCTTATGGAAAAATAGTTATAAAATCATCAATTGTGTCTGTGCAACATACCAATTGAACTATTCAACTTATGCAAACTTTTATCCTTGCAACAGGTGATCAAGAATTCGAAGTCACGATGAATCTTCAAGTAGGGAGCGAGTTGAATTAATTAAAATAATTGAAGATGTTAACAGATGATGAAGAAGTTGAAGTGCAGAAAGTTAATTAAATCTATTTTACTTATTATCCAGGCTATGTGCTTACAAATATTAACTACCATTTCGACATATATATTCTAGATTATCATTTTTATTCTTGTAGAATTTTTAAAACATATTTGTTCTTAGTAATGAACAATGTACAAGCTTAAATTATGAACAATTTATAATACTATTTTATGAGTTTGAAATGTTTGTTTAAATACATATGAAATAATTACTTTTACTTGTCAATTATGCAAGGGAAAGAATATTACTTTTTATATAATAATATTTATTTTTAAAAAATCATCGACAAATTAAGAAAAATTTGGTTGTTAAATTATTGATATTACATAATATTAATGACCGAATTTTGGTCACTAAAAGAGCTTATAATATCACTTTTTGAAGTTATCTAGTGACTAAGATAAAACTTAACGACTGAAAAATGTGATCGCAAAAAGAGATCTAACGACCAAAGTTTTTGCCGTCACTAATGATTTATTAACGACAAGATTAGAATTTGGTCGCCTACTTTACTTGTCGGAGCTACTAACGATGGGCGATGAACAATATTTTTCCGATCGTAAATGATCATTAATGACTGGATTGTCACTTTTAGCGACTAAATTTCCTTTTGCTAAAGGGCCATTCTCTTGTAGTGTTAATACAAAACTAAATTTAGTGATTCTTACGGAATCACTTTACAATGCTTGAATGACTTTCAAGATATAACTTGATTAAAATTACACTAATCTTTACTTTATTACTTTTTTTTTTTTTTGGCATTGAACTTGCAGGTCATTTTACGATTAGAAACTCAAAATAAAATTGAAACAAGGAAATTTGCCATAGCCTTTTATGGTACTAGGTGAAAATCAATATCCCGAACATAAATTAAAAATTTGAAAATTGTGGTTCTCTTAAAATTTAATAATTTTTTTTGCAAAAATTACAGAAAATACATTTCTTTGTATTTTTCTTTTCCTTTGAGAATATAATATGATACTAACAAATAGTGGCATTTATATTCTCTACTAATATAAAAAGATCGCCACACTTTTTGAATATTCTTTGAAGTGTTTTTCCTTCTTAAAAAAGTATCAATTTTAATGGGTAATTTCAGTTGAAATTAGGATTTTGAGAATAATTTGGGAGAAATTGTTAATTTAGAGGGTATGGGTGGTAAAATTTCATAACAGTAAGAGCATAAATGGTGGGATAGCATGAAAACGGATAAAATTAGCTATTAAATAAATGTTGAGAGATAATTTCCCCCCATTATATATTATTAAAAGACAAAACACTTATGTTCAGTGATATTTGATCTTAGTTATTTAAAATCAAAATGTCCTTTTAACTGTGATAGTTTTAGAATCTAATTACGTGTCTTTAGTTTGATTTTTGAGATTATTTTGGACATCATAGTTATATGTATCTGATTTAAAATTGAGAAGAGTGGTATATTTGACTTGAAATATGATACGACATTATTAGTTAGTGCGATAACATGTAATTGTTTTGAACATATAAAATCGATTAGTGTTTATGATAGGTATTTTGTGTAATTAGTTGATTTTTAAAAGAAAAATAAATGAATGGCATGAATGAATCCTTTTTATAATGGCACTGACTTGAACCCAACTATTAACAGATGACATAAATAAGTATTTTTGCAAAGATCAACCACATATTTCATTCTTTTTCCTTGATTTCATTATATGAAACACTTTATTCCGAAAAATTAATTTGTTAAGTGTGAATGCAAATTAATTTGTTAAGTGTGACTGCACTAATATTTTGGTAATACTTATTTTCGTATTTTAAGAAATTAAAGAAAAGAATGAAAAATAAAAATAAGGGTGCTGTTGAAGGAATTAGGCGCGGGGAAATAACAACCCAAACGGCCAAAGCTATAAACACTTTCTTCTTCTTCGTTTTTCGTCTTCCTCAAGAACCAATTCCATTTTTTCTGATTCTCTGCTCCAAGAAAATATGGAGAATTCCAGAAATCGCAGAACTAACCCATTCATTCCCATGGAATGTGGTTCTCCTTCAAGTCTACCAACCATAATTGGTTCTCCTTCAAATCTATCAGATTTTATTCCTACTTTTTCAAGTCTACCAGCCAATATTGATTCTTCAAGAACTACTCCATCAATGGAATTTGCTTCTTCTTCAAGAACACAACCAAGACTTGACCAAACCATCATTAATCCGGTCACTAACGACACTTATCTTCTCAATTTGGAAATTGGGTCTTTTGCTAATGGATGCGGCCGTGTTTACAGAGCTTTCTATTCCAAATGTTCGCCGGAGACTGGAATACTTTCCCGATCTGGACTTGTCACTTTGAAGATCCTCAACATGGACAACCATGAAAGTGAAAGTCGCGAGCTTTGGTGTCAAGGTAAAACAGGCATTACGCATATTCCTTATAGAAACATAATTGGATCCAAGGCAATTTTCAGTACTGAGAGTTTGTTATGTGTTGCTTTGCCGTATATGTCTGAGGGATCTCTTCGTTCTATTCTCTCCTCTCGTCCCACCAATAAATTGCCAGAGGAGTTCATTTCTGTTGTTCTTAAAGAAGTAGTTATCGGTTTACGAGACCAACTTCATATTGAGCACAATCCAAGGGCTCATAAGACTTTGAATGCTGGAGATATCTTTGTTCACATCGACGATGCTACTCAAGAAGTGTCGATCAAATTAGCATTTGAAGCATCTCTTTATGATTCTGAAATCCCAAATCAAGCCGGTTCACCCACTCCATTTTTGAATCCGAGAAATATTTCTAGATGGGGTGCTGCACCAGAGGTGTTTGAAACAGAAAATGAGAATAACAGTGGACCGAAATCTGATATCTGGTTATTGGGAATAACAGCACTGGAATTAACCTATGGGAATTTACCTGTGAGGAATAGGGAAGACTTCAATTATATAATCAAGAAGATAACGAAGAAGCAGAAACTGCCAAAATCACTTAAAAAGATGATGAACAAGAGGGATGGGAAATTCAAGAAAGTGATAAAATGGGTTAAACCAAAGAAAAGGGTGTTTTCGAGGGAGTTCGAGGAGATGGTTCTTGTTTGCCTTAGAGAGAATCCAGAGAACAGGCCAACTGCTAGTCAGCTTTTGAATGCTCCATTCTTTACTTGTGCTAATGACAGGTTTAAGCAGTTTATTTTTAATGGTAGGAATTGAAGAGTTTCTTGAGCAATGTAGAATCGTACATTGACATTCATATGGCTTGTACTACTAAGAGCAAAAATTCAGCAGATTCTTGGATTAACATTCATGTATAGTTCGTTTAGGCATGAAATCCTCTGTTTTCTAAGTTGGGGATTGTATGGTTTAAATACCTGAAATGAAATTTCTGCTGGATTTGTCATCTGATTCTTCGTTCTGTTTCGTTATTTTTCTGCTACTGAGTTTTATGTGGAAATCTTCATTTCTGACTTTTCTATTTGAAAGAAGTACAGGAATTGAAATTCAAATTCGAGAAGAAACTAATACAATAAGAAATTATGTGTTGGTTTGCTTGTTTGACTTTTTGTCTTTAATAATTTGTGAAGAATTTTTGTTGAATCATTCAGTATTTTTGGTTCAACGCTTTAGCAAACCTGATCTACTTATAATGATGAACATGTAATCCATCTTGACTGGGAAATAAAAGAACATCTTGCATTGACTGAAGAAACACAAAATAATGGACAGTGTTCAATTGGAACATTCAAACATGACTAAATTGGTCCTAGTTGCTCTTCGGAGTGGAGTGGAAGTGGGAGGGGGGAGGATTCTTAAATGCGGAAAAGGATCCAATGAATTCAAAAGAATTGAAGGAGCTTGGTGCTCTTACTGGCTTTATTGCCATGCCTATTCAGTATCTATATATGACTAAGCAGAAGAAGAGAAATAGATGCGCAGCAGATAGACCTGATTTGAATAGTCGAATATTTATCTGAAGACAGATATACTTAATTGAAGTATCTTTTGAAGGGTTGTTAAATGTGGATGAAAATAGTTTGTACAACTTGCAATCTCCTCACAGCTAGACCACCTTAATGGAGGTTGCTGTTTATTTTCCTCATATTGAAATTTTGAGCTCTTCCTTCTCTAGCTCAAATCGAAAGGTGAATGTAGAAAAGAGGGAATTCGCCCCAATGGAGACATTGGTTTCTGGAATTTATATAGATATTTGGATGTTTGCTTTTGGGAGAGTTGTTTTGGGACATCTTGACTAGGCTGATGATATTACTACAACAACATACCCAATCGAAAATTGGGCTTCGGAGTTTGCTTATTATATAAACAAGAGTACTTGCCTATGCAATCACCAACAAAAACAGGCACTGACTCATAAGCACGAGTTGTACGCCCAGCAAACTACACTAATTTGTAGCGATACACGATTAATTTGCAAACACCGTATAAACATTCATTGGAAGGTATTTTCTGGAACTAAATAGTTTCTCAGCAAATCCTAAATAACCTGAACAGGAAATAAGTCGACAATGTAAACTTTTATACACCAGCAGGTGACAATGACCTTACAAACATGGGGTAATTATCCTAAGAAATCCTAATTTGCTTATCTAAAAAAGTAGTAAAACAAATAACCAGCCTTGATGTGAGTACAAATCATAGTACAATATACTACTAACTAAAAATAAGTCGTAGCTTTCCTTGAGGTAATCTTGAGTACAAGGCCAGGGTAAATATCATCATCATCATTGATGTGACTATTCTCTACCAGTATAAAAAGGTCACCACACTTTTCAGATATCGTTTGAAGTGTTTCTCCTTCTCCAACTACGTATATTTCATCGCACAATACTAGCTGCTGATCAACTTCTCTAAGACTCCGAGCTTCCGAGAAAGAACACTCCATCAGTACTGATGAAAGCAACAAAAACACGAGAAAAATGGTTGAGAAATTGGCCGAAGCCTTTGTTGATGAAGCCATATATTTGTGAAATAGATAGACAAGAAAGAGATAGTTGTACTAGTACTTATAAGACAATTTTTACTAGTACGTGAAGGAAGTGGGGGTTACTCCACGTTTATTGAGGAAAGCTATACATTTGGGGTTAGGAAGTGGGCAGTTATCTACCCCAGTTCCACAAATTTGCTTTTATTTTATTTTTTTAAAATTTCTTTGCAATTTACATGCTTAACATATATGTGTTCCTTTCTAATTTACAACTTACCAATATTTGTTTTAAATAGTATGCGTAGTTTGCATCAATAAAACTATATATAAGAAGAATATAATTGTTAAAAAAATAGCAATTGATGTTAAAATAAATGTTATGTCTATGTGAATGATAAGTGGGCAGTTATCTACGCCATTTCGACAAATTTGGTTTTTTTCTTTAAACAAAATCTTTGCAATTTACATGCTTAACTTATATGTGTTTTAAATAGAAGTTAAATTATTTTTAATTACAGTTGGGTGATATTCTTTTTTTGATGAATTAAAAGGAACGAATGTCATATGATATGAGATAGAGTGAGTAATTATATCAGAAAAGTAGCAAATGACAATTTTGTGTATTATAGAATATTTTAGTGAAGGCGAAAAGTTCAATTGTTTTTTTTTAAAGATTTTTATACTTTTTAAGTAATACTAGTTAAATGTACGTGTCAATTGCATATATATATATAAATTAATCATGAGTTCATGTTATATTACGAAGTATGGAACTTGTAAAGAGTTAATTAAAAATTTTAAAATAAAAAATGCACCTAAAGAGGAACAAGAAATTAAATGTAAGTGCATAAAATTGCATCTTTTATATCAAAAATCAAAATTATGTTGATACACAAATATATAATACACTCTAAACAATAAGATAAAGGAAAACAAATTACATTATATATGAGCATAATAGTATAGCGTGCTACTTGTATCAAATTAACAATAACATTAAAAAAAGTAAAATAAAATGTAACAACTTGAAAATTACAACAGAAGAATATTAAAAATCATCTACCAAGAGACTAACAACATATTAATTATACCATGCTAAATCATTATCTGTGGATTATGAAATAATCACTTCTTCATAAAACTGCTTGTCCATATGATTAGGAGGGGGACGGGGGGATTAATAACAATCAATCTGTCTTATAATTACGTTGATGAAAGAAAATCTTAAAGCTTTGCTATTTGTCTTTCTTTTACCAGACATTTAAAAAAAATTATTTATTAAAATATATTTTTCATGTCATACATTTTATAACTCGCTAATTGTTAATTATTCTAGTATCTTTTATCATATATATTTTTTTTATCATATATTTTAGAATTTTTTAATTTTAAATATTTCAAAGATAATTGATTAATAATTTGAGAAAAATTAGTGAATGACAATCTTATCTATTATAAAGTCTTTTAATAAAGAGTAAAAAGTTCTAAGGGTCATAATACTTTCAATAGATTCATTAGAACTATTAAATTCTATGAAATTACACGTGTAATGAGTAATAATATACAATAATTTTTTTAAATAAAGATTTAAAAGTGTGGCAAAAAATAACATGCGTGTGGCATATTTTTAATATTTAAAATAATTCATATCAGTTATATATTTTTGAATTTTGATTAGTAGTTAATAAACTATCAATAAACTCATAAATGGCTAAATTGAGCCCAGATAAAAATATAAACTTAAAAGACAATAAAAAGATCTTAGAAAATTAAATTAAAGAAGTCTCATAAAGAGATAATATAAAAGATAATGTGAAAAAAAGAGTTGACACAATATGTATTTTTTTTATTAGAAAAAATATTATTACTGAATACTAATTCTTCAGTCTATTGATCGAGGTAATTTGCAAGTGGAGAAACATCTATACTCTTGAGAAAATTACTTACTACCAAATTTATATAACTTTTCTACCTTAAATTAATCTCACAAGCTCATAATTACATATTTAATATTATTACTTCTATTTTTAAATTTTTGGTTCATTACTTACCGCCAATTTTTTGTTTTGACCTACTTCATCCTGCATCTTAAAAAGAGGTCAAGTAAAGATGAATAAATTGTCTCTCAAAATAAAAACATATATAGAAACGATATCAAGAAAATATTTAAGTTAAAAAAAAATTGTACCAAAAAGATTATAACTAAATGCTTTTATAATATTTCAAAATTTTATATAATTGACTATAATAAGAATGATGGATAGAAATAATGGAGACCAATATCAGTGGTAGTAAGAAACCTGAAGAATCAAGCGCATTTCAAATGCGAGGAAAGGCTGGCCACTTTCGAAATAAGCTGAGAGTCCGACCAACTTTAAGAAAGGAAAGTCAGCGGCAAGAAAGAGAGATTATGATTAGAAAGCAACTCGACAAATCAAAAGAAAAAGACAAGGAGCTGAAGGTGTGGTTACCTGGTCCAGGCACAACCCAAAAACAAGATCAAGAATCATCAGCAACAAGGAAACGGGGAGCTAGAATCGCATCATAGTTAACCCGCAGCTGGGCGTCGTTAATGAAGAGAGGAGTTAAAAGGACATCTTTGGGTGGAAGAGTTCTCAAGAAGCTTCCGAACAGGGCATATATTAGAAGTGGGCCGAGCCCCGCTCAATTAAGATCGGGCTTGGGGATGAACATGGAATTATATAAGTGGCTTGCCCAACAATATATCTATTTTTGTTTTGCTTTTTGATTTATCAATAAAACGGTGCAATGCACCAAAAATTTACTAAACAAAAAAAAAAAAAACAGAGAATGATGCATACAGTTATTAAAAAAAAATAATACAATGATATTTTTGTCTTTTTATTAAACTTTTTTTTATGAAATAAGCAAAATTATAAAAGATGAAGGATTCTTATCATGATGACAGAATGATTAACAAAATTCCATTTGTTATACTTATAACATGATTTGGTCTGATCTATTTGCACTCATATTAATTAAAACATATTTTTACACTAACTAATATGTTTTAATGATGGGATGTTATGCTTTTTAACGATCAAATATTATGTAATTGTTAATATTGGATTAAAATTTTTATCTTTAACGACCGAAAAATATTTGGTCAATGTAAGTGTATTTATAATGATCGAATTCATTTCTCTTCGTTAAAAAGTGGTCATTGAAATTCTTTTTTCTTGTAGTCTAAGGATTCTTCTCACAAAAAGTCACTCAACTAACACTTATTTTCATAAAAAGTTATCCAGCTTTTTTTTTATATATAAGTACCCGTACATTGTACGATCTCATTGGAGCGTGAAAATTTTAATTTTGGGAAGTTTTGGACCAATGTGATGCTCCATGGGAGCCCACACGGTCTGTATGAGACCACATGACCCGTGTAGAGCCTCCTGGAATGGCCTTTGGCCTATGGAGGGGTGTTGGCCTTTAAACGTGGAGTTTTAAGCTAAGGCATACCACACATGGATCCCTCACAGTCCATGTGATACTTCACCAACCGTGTGGTGTCCCTAGCTTGAAATCCCACAATTTTGCGACCAAGTTTGGTGACATGGCCAAGTACACGGCCCGTATAAAGTGGTACGCCCCGTGTGGCCTTCCGAAGTGAAAATTTTCTAAGTATGGAATCGTCATCTCGTAACTTCGTATGAAAATTTTTCTAAGGGGAGGGGTACGAGCAACCACACGGTCCGTGTGACTACGTACAACCTGTGTGACCCTTTCGTATGGATGATTTCGTCAAATTTTTCTAAGCATAGGGTTACTCTTCCAGACCTTCATCAAGTGCGAATTTTTCTAAGTGTTGATTCACGGACAAATATACAGTTCGCGTGGTGTGTCACGGACCGTATAGTCCTGCTTGAAGTGACGACTTTCAATTTTTTAACTCGTTTTATTAATGGCGTTTTTGTAATTGAGAATTATTCTAAGTGTCTTTTGTGACTTCCTATGCTACCTAAAGACTTCCTAACGACCTAAAATTTATTCCTCTCATTCAAATTCATTCCTTACATTTGAAATTCTCTTAAATCTCTATCAAAGAACTCTTGTGGGGTTTAAGCTTGGGGATCAAAGAAGGGTTCTTTCTTTACCAAATTTCTTCTAGAATCTTCTTCATAACCTAAGGTATGTGGGTTTGATTCTTGGTCCCTTTCAACCAGAGAGGCCCAAACTCTTTTCAAGTGATTTTCATTAATTTTAGCTTACTTTAAATATGGATTTTAAGAATTATGATTCGATAAATTCAATTGAAGTATGGGCTATGCTTATTTGTTGATTTAATCCCGAAAATGTTGAAATGCATTGAAGTTATGAAGGTGCATGTCCCCTTTAAAGCTTGATTTGTGCATGGGTAACCTATGTTAAGATTTAAATGTGAATTTTATTATGTTTTTACTTGAATTTCATAATGTATTGTTGATTTAAGTTTGAATCTCTATTACCCATGCTAATCTCATTTCATTCGTGACATGTGCATACATGACTATGGTTTTTATGAAGTTTATGAAGTGGGTCAAGACGAAATGATGTTTATGTATATGATTTTGAGAAAATTATGGTTATGACATGAATGTGATTACATATATGTCTATAATGAAGGTTCATGGAGCAATTATGGGTGTTTACACCATTATGTTTAAGGGAGCATCGATTGAGGTTTGAGGCAGGGTGGGCTATCCCCAAGGGTCCATACTCATCTCTTAAGAAGGTGCTCCAAAAGAGCTATTCCTATGCATGAAAGTATTACATGAAGAATGTTTTTGCATTTTTTTAGCCTATTATGCATAATTGTGAAGAATATGATTTTGCCTATATGCCTAAGAATGCATGTAAATGATTTGAAAGTTTTATGCCTCTTTTACAAGCATGTATAAGTATATATATATTCTAGTGGGATGACGACCTAGCATCGAGGGGATTGGAGGCAGGGTGGGCTATCCCCAAGAGTCCATACTCCTTTCCCTTGAACTATGTGCCTAACATAGGTATATGTTTATGCCTCAAGGGGAAAGAAAGAGAAAAGAAAGAAGAATGTGAAGGATCTACCTTTGGCAAGTAGGTCACCTCTTTATCCGTTGTAGGGGAGACAATGGGGTTCCAAGTTGTAGCTCACTTGGTCTCATGTCGATTATGGTCCCATCCACATTATATATGAATTATGTTCGCATTCATGCATCATGATTTCATAGCATATTGATATGTTATTCTCTTATTATACGTTTCTTTCTATATATGTGCTTTGTTATCTAACAACAAAATGTAGGTATAATGAGTTCATGTGCATTGTATGCTCGTATACTTAGTACATTCAAATGTACTAATGCATACTTTTGCCTACATGATCTAGCCACGTAGGGACTGAGGAGTACATTCATCCACCGTACAACGTCTGATCGGATCTTGAGATTTCTTATTGTGGTGAGTCCTATCTTCCAAGGACAACCTGCCATTCCTCTACCTATGGTGTTAAGTTTGTGCTATTTACTTTAAGGGTGTGTCCGTGACATGTCTTGGTCCCTATCGTATCTTATGACTAGAGGCATTTTTGGACATCTTGTAGACTCTTGCATGTTTATATGTTAAGTATGGTATTTGAGGATTATGTTTATGGATGTGATTATGTTATTATGGATTGATTATGAGCTTATGTTATGGTTTACGATATGATGTGGAAGATCCTAAGTCCCTTATTGCCCCCGTAGCGTGAGTCATACTTATCCGCCCCTTAGTTCTTATGTGCTATGTATTATGTGAATCCATTTTAATCCTTTATCCTTATGACATCCCCATAGCATGAGTCCTACTTTCCCGTCCCTTAGAATTAGGTGTTTACTATTTACATGCGCTTCCGAACCAATGATGGATGAATGGATGCTATGAGGCTTGTTTTGGGACTCTCGGGTTCCCACTCGCCATGTCACTCCTAGACCCTAGGTCCGGGTCGTGACATTTTATAACCTCAAAGTAACTTAATTATGAATATTTTACCTACAAAGTCACTCAACTACTAATATTTCATTTAGAAAGTCACCCAACCAATTTAAATATTATTTCCATTTAGTTTTGTTGATATAAGATTTTTGTTTTAAATTAATTTTTTAAAAAGTAATAAGTTGCTCATTTAATTATTTTATTAAGTTTTGTTGAAACACTATCTTGTTTTGAATTATTTTTTAGTAATAAATATATATTTTAATTATTTTATTAGATTTTATTGAAATATAATTTTTATTTTAAAATAATTTTTTAAAGAAATAATAACTATTGTGTATCCAATACAAAATAATGTGCTTTACGCTGTAGCATATTTTTTTCTTTTAAAAAACATATTGAAAATGATGCATTGTATTGGCATTCACTGTTACTGTTACTGGCAGCACAACATTTTTTTTAAAAAAATGTTTAAAATTAAATTTGTATTTCAACAAAATTGGATAAAATAATTAAAATAAATATCTTATTATTTGTTAAGTAATTAGTTAAAAAAAAATTGTGTTTCAATAAAATTTAATAAAATAATCAAAATGAGCATCTTATTACTCTTTAAGGAATTAATTTAAAAAAAGTGCTTCAATAAAATGGTCAAAGTGACTATCTTATTTTTTTTTTTAGAGTTAATTTAAAATAAAAATTGTATATCAACAAAAAGTAGTTAAAAAAATTTAATTGGTTGAGTGACTTGTAAGTGAAATATCAATTTGTAGGTAACATATTTATAGTTGAGTGACTTTGAGGTTATAACTTAAATTTAAGTGATTTTTTATGGAAAAAAACCCTATTAGTTTAGTAAATTTCTATAGAGAAGAACTCTTAATTAAAAGTGATTTTGAGGTTATAAAATAGTTGAGTGACTTTTTGTGAAATAAATTATTAATTAAATGACCATTTAATATATTAACTCTACAAATGATTGCCAAGCTTCTCTTGGGTTATTTTAAGAGTTGTTTATTCAATTTCATTCTTTTATGTCTTATGTTACAAATTATTGACGTCAATTAATTTTTATACGTAATAATATGAATGTATAAATTATATTTTCAATGATGCTATAGAATTCGAAAAAAAAAAAAAAAACTCGTCAAATTGTGTTTTTATTAATATAATTGAATGGTCATGTTAAAGCAATCAGAAGCACATGGTTACACTCCCTCCGTGTAGATCGATTTACTTCTCAAAATTTGATTTGACATATCAATAAAAAAATAATTAATAGTGAGTTTATCATTTTATTTCTATTAATTAATAGAGAGTCAAATATATCTGCTCATTATATTTTTTAAACATATTAATTCAATATTAATAAATGAAATCTTTTTCATATTTTTCCTTTCATTTACTAAAATTTTATATTTTCTAGGCAATAAAATATACTATTTACAAAGTTATATTTATAATCACAAAAGAAAATAGTGAAAATTATATCCGTAAATATTTTTCTTAATATATATGTATGGCCTCATAAATTTCGCTTAATATGAAATAGAGGGCGTAATGATAAGGATTTTTATTAATTTCAATATCTATGGAAAGAGTTAGGACTTTTATAATGTCGGTGCACCGTAAAAGAAAGGTGAAAAAATAGATTGTCAAGTGGGAAATGGTTTCTGCTCCCTCCGTTTAGAGAAATGATCTTTTCTTTGATTTGTTTCAAAAAAGGATTATTTTTTTGGGTAAAACTTTAATTTCAAATTTTCACGTGGCATGTTTCAAGACGCAAGATTAAAAAATATTTTAATATATTTAACACAATTTTAATTTAGAATAAAATCTTCTTTATTTTTTTAAACTTTGTGTCAAATAAAACAACGTCATTCCTTTTTTAACGAAGAGAGTATTATTTTAGATAAGGAGATCGACACTCAGCCAAGTGGAACATTCAACCTTATTATAGAACATTCATCAACCTTATTATGTAGTCATGAGATAATATTAGACCAAACTCTCATTGTTGTGTGTTTTTATATTTTTTGTTTAATTCTATAAAAGAAAATTGATAGTAGCTAAAGAAGGGTTCAGATTATCAAAAGGTACAGTGTTGATAATTATAAAGTTTTTCATTTTCTTCCTAATTTCTTGGAATTCTTATTGCCTACCCATTATAAGTTTGTTCAAATTCTTAAAGTAGTAGTTTCTTTTCATTCCTTTAATCTAACATACACAATTACTACTATATGTTGTATGTTATTTTTATCTTTCATTTTAAGATGAAGTAGTTGTTGCTTTCTTTCTGTCATGACCTGATTTTTTAGAATGTGATACCTATCCAACCCATCAGTAGGTAAATCTATTCCATAGTTCAGAATCATAGGTAACAGACAATCTAGTGGAAGACAATCATAATAAGTATAAGTTAATACAATAAGTATAAGAGGATACAAAATATCGAAGAAATAACATACCAAAACTCACCCTAAGACCTGATGTCAGTTAGTATTTGAGTTTCTAATATACAAAACGAGAGTACAAGGCTTTTTCAAATACAAATAACAGTACAACCTATCTCTGAACAGAATACATATGAGTAAAACATAATGAGATGGAAAATGGTAACTCTGGATGCCCGAAATCCTAAACCGACCCCTGCAATTAGTCTCTACCTCACGCCAAGTCTATAGCCAGAAATTGAGCTCAAAACAGATCCCAGAACAAGGAGAAATAACCAAAAAATGAGGTTACGTTTCTTATCGAAAGTATTTATATATAGAACTTCTTGGTCAAGTTTCGCAAAAATACAGTCAAATTATTAGGATCCAAATATACCACAATGTTCCTCTCAAAAAATAGAACAACGTAGACAAAAATTTAACCCAATTCCGATAAGAATACCCGAGATATCACTATGTAAGATTTTCACCAATTTACGATATATAATCATCTAAAAACAACATTCTACATTGAAATTTATGTCAAAACTGAAACCGACCACTTCCACGACATTCCTTGCAAAATTCCGTACAACATAGCTTTTTGAATCGCTAAAATCGAAGTTACGTATCAAAAGTTATGCTTGGTTGAAGTATTCCTTTCAATTTCCTCGCGACCAGGCCTTTTTATAGGTTGGTTGTACCGCCATTCCATGACTCACTTGGACGTGGGCGCCCACACCTGTCCATGCCGCGCATGCAGGCATGCCTTCATGCGCGCAGAGGGTGGCCTGCTGATGCGGCATTAGTTTTCCTAAAAACTTCTCCGGAGCATTCTGGGTCCATCCGATGTCCGCTTTTCACAAATAAAATATGTAACTATATGGTTTTTGGCATTTCGAATCCAACAATGTCGTCAGAATTTTCAATGGATCTTCCTATGATAAATTGAGGGTCTCGCTTTCTTCTGGCTAATTTTAGCTAAAATAACCGAGGGGGTCAAAATGCACCCGGAAGTCCCCACCATCAAATGAAAAGTCATTTTAGGCAATATTCGATGTTTCAAAGCTGATCACATCATCATATTTTCATTTCAAGTACTTTTACCTAAGTTTTTACGGAAAACCACTTTTTAACCTCCAATTGAACTGATTTTACAGTTCATGACTTAAACTCATACCAGAACCCTCAATCCTCGGGCCAACTATGCTCCTAGCTTAATTTGGTCATTTTAGAACTGATGGAACCATTTGAATTCCATTCTGAGGCCGTTTACTAGAATTTTATTAGTAATCTCATTTTTACAGTTATAACTTCTTGTTTAGCATCAAAACCCAAAAAAATTAGAAATAACTCATCCAATAACCATATAGATAATCCCAACAAGTCATAAAATGGTATGAGGTTGCTATGCATATGCTCAAATCAATAAAATAACTGCAGAAACATAAAAATAACCTGAAGGATCATTACAATAATTCAAGGCCCGAAAATAATCTATGGGCCACAATTACAAAAAAGAAAAAAACCAATTTAAGTTAAAGAGCACTACTAAAACAGAAGCTAAATATAGGGAAAAGCCGAAAACATTTCCCCTACGACTGAAACCAAGAACACCACAGTTATGCTAGTGGAAAATCCTATAAATTAGGCTTTTGAATAAGTCAATTTGGATCTAAATTGGTCATGTTATCAGCTTCCAAAAATTAGCCAAACTCCAATCTAAAATACCAAAATATAGAAGCTAAAATCAAGATTTTACCTCAATCGAAAGTCCCAATCATGTTTTCGAACCCACCATAGTGTCCTTTATGAAATTCCACACAGAATATACCTTGGAATCGCCTAATTTGAGCTGGAAATGAAGAACTTATTACATCTTAAAGATTTGTTCCAAGTGCTGATAGCATACACTTAATACCTCCTTCAAGCATCACAAAAGTATCTCGGATGGTTGCTTAAGTGACCCTCCTATCAAGGGGCAGGCTTCGCTAAAGCGAACCCTGAGTTGCAAAAGCGAACTTTTCCAAAGTAGGCCCAGGGTTAGCTATAGCGACACCCCCTCTTTGGTGTCGGTTATCGCTTTAGCGACATCCTAGTCGCTATAGCAACGGTCAATTAAGTGAGCTAGGTCCGCTATAGCGACAACACCAACATACAACTAAGGAATTAATTTTCTCTAACTTCAAATTTTTCAACGGGATACTTAAAAGTCATTCATAACCCCGTTGTATGCAAATAGACTATGCTACCCTACTAAATTGAATATTCTAAATTCAATGGTGTAGTCAAAATTCTCATACAAGGTTATTAAAACTAAATGCGGGTCCTACTTCTACGATCATTTTTAGCCAAATTTCATTGAGTGTCTTAGATGAGACCGGAAGTCTCGAGAACCGAACAAAAGATCATTCTAGACCAAACTTGAAATTGCCTAGCTAATTACTCTGTTAGATTTTTCATTCGGGCTCATTTTCTAAGAATATTGATCAAAGTCAACTATTGGCCAATTTCAAAGGGTAAAATGCTATATACAGTATAAAACTCACACGAAAAGCCTTGATATTTGAGCCCACTACAATTCTAGCCTAATCGGCCATTCTAGAGTTGATGAAATTGTCAAAATTCTGTTATAAGGCCATTTACACGTATTCTACTAAAAATCAACTGATCAAGTTAAAAGGCCTCTAAACACGAAGATTTGCACGATATAATGACCTCGAAGGTCATTTTTCGGTATTTTTGACCAAATTACCATTTTGCCCTTTCCAAATGTTGTTTGGATTATTTTCGGTTGAATCTAAAAGTCAGATTAAAAATCTGGTAAAAATATTGGGGTTTTGCTAAAGAAAGACCTTTTGAAGGCTTAAAATGGAAAAAAAATTGAGTTTTGAGATCATTTTGAGTTTCGAATATCAGATCGCAATTCTGTCAATTTCATCAGTTCTGGAATGCCAAATTTGGTCTAAGAGAACTTGAAGAACTGAATTTAGAGTTAAAACGAAGATTTTAGACCCAAAGTCAAATTTTCAATTCATTTTTGGATCATAGTTTGACTTTGGTCAACATTCTGAGTTTGGAGCCTCGGATTGATGTTCTGTCAGTTCTAGTGGTTCCAAATGGTGCAACTAACACTAGAAATGGAATCATTGAAATTTTTAGAGCTTTCGAGATAATTTTGATTTTTTGAATCCAAAACTAGTTCAAACAATGTTTCTTGAGTTCTAGGCCAAGGAGGTCTGAATTCAAATTTTGACAGTTCCATTAAGTTCAAAATGTCGTTTGTGGTAGGGTTTCATATTTAATTTGTGTTCACAGGGTTCCGAACAAATCTCGAGTATCCATTTAGTGACTTGACTGAATTGTGTAATTGCTGGTTCAGCTGGATTCTGGTGCAGGTGGTGGCTTGTACTCCACGTTCGTGCCTTTGGTACTACATTCACAGATGCCATATTATGTAGACCTATGTGTTCATGGAAGAGGGCCTGCATTCATGGAGCAATGCTAGCATAGTCTCCGTGTTCGCGGATGTCTCTCCGCATTTGTGGAGTGTTGAGGCATTTTTGGCTTTCGCGTTCGCGGAGCACAAAGTGCACCTGTATTGTAATCCTTTTTTTAATGACGAGTTTTATCAAATTCCACTATTTTTAGCATTTCAAGTTTCGTTTTAGAGAGGAACTATTAAAGTTTTTCAGAGAAAATCTGAGTAACTATTTTCAACCTATTTCTTCAATTTCCATTGATTATATTATGTATTTAACCTATAATTTGGGATTTTAGTTGTAGAAATTGGGGATTTTCTGGATATTGATTTTGATCCTAAATTAATGGCTTCTCCCTCATTTTAACTCCGTTTTCGAAATGATTTTCACCAAGAAAGTCCTTATTATTTGGAGAACATTTTCATGTATTAAAATTCAATTTTCAGCTACTCTTTTGACTTGAGATATTGACTATTTTACCCTTTTCACTAGAATTGATTGATTTTAGTATCATCAGATTCGTTATATGGTTGTGATGCTATATTTTAATAGATTTTTGGTGATTCGGTGTTTCATAGAAAGAGAAAAACCTTGGATTTGACTTGATTCGATACTTTTTCTAAGGCAAGTGGAACTCTAACCTCTTGTTAAGTATGATAGAACCTTGTATTATCCTATGTTAATGTGTTTGGGTGATTTTGGCATGAAATAGGATAGAGTAATACTATTGTAGGCTTTGAGCATGGGATTTTGAATTGGGTAATTGTAACTGTGTGGAATAATTGTGGGGTTATGAATACTTGTGAAACTTGAGGGTTAGTGAACTATTTTAGTGGATACGATTTAGGTAATGGAAAAAAAATAATGACATGTATGACTTGAATCCTGAGATAGTATCCTTTGTCGTGACTTAGGCTTGTAAGATAGTCCGCGGAATGAGCTTGTGAGGTCATTGTTAATAATGTGAGAGTGTGCTTGGTGTTTAAGTGTAAAACTTCGGATATTATTACATGAAATTATCTCTTAAATCTCTTTATGTGAAACGTTGGGTTAAATACTTGCATTGTGATATTGTTGGAACTATACCATATTGTGATTATCGCGTATCATATTAATGAAGACTCCAATATTGAAGGAAAATGAAAAAAAATGTACTGTGAGCAAATGATGCAATGTGGACATCTTGCCTACTTTTATAGGTTGAAAATGAATATTGTACTATGATGATACGAATTGCTTAATGCTCTATTTACGATGAAAAGCTGATGAAAAATGGTTCTGGCAAGCTGCTAATGATGTTCATTACTTGTAAGTTGATAATGAATTTCTGAGTACCACTTGTGGATCAAAGATTTGACTATAGGTTTGGAACGAATTGATGTTTATGTCTTGTATATCGAGATGTGTGACATGAATTGGTGTATTTATTGTAATGTGGACTCAGTCATATTCTCTCTATTAATCCATGTGAATATTATGTTGTTGTGCATTCTTGACTGAGTTCCACTGATTCATCATGGGGTGAGGCCACACACTCCGTGGCAAGAAATACTAATTCATTATGGTGCTAGGCCACACACTCCGTGGCATGAGATATTGATTAAATATGGGATTGGGCTACTGGCTTCTTGTCATGAGACATTGATTCATTTTGGGGATGGGCCATATGCGTCGTGGTGGGTAACATTGATGATACTGGAGACGTGTAACGCCCGATAAAATTACCAAAATACCCCTAGAGGGAGGATATGCGCATAATGCATCTTTTAATACTCTTATGAAAAATTTGAGGCCGGATTTGTGATCAGCACGAAAAATTGAGTGGAAAAATGGTCTCGGTCAATTTTTAGAGCGACCCGATTAAAAGATAATTTTTTATCTGAATGTGCAAAACATTGTTGGTGCGCAATAGGAGAACATCGCACTCCTTTCGCGGACCAGCACTTATATTTTTTTGAAAATTCTTTATGGGATTGAGAAAACTCGTTCTTAAACTTTTTCTGAAAATACACAGTGCGCGACCAGTCCACGTCGCGGACTAGGTCTTTTTCGAGCTAAAAATTTCTAAATTTTACGAGGGGAATTCTATTCTATTCCCAACCCTTCCTAAACTCTACACTCGACTTGATAAGGTCGTTTTGACGTAAAAAAGGTCTAAAACCCCCATTCTAAGTCAAGTCCTATTCCATAATCCAACTAGGCTAGGGCTTGAGGAAAGAGGAGAAGAGCTTGAGTTTGAGAGATTTGAGAAGAAATCCTTGACAACTTGTTGATAGCTTCATCCCAGGTATGTAAGGCTAAACTAAAAGCATGGGATTGTTCTCTCATGTGCCCTATAGATGGTTATCGATGAGTTGATGGTTCAAGAGTCTAAATGCATGAATCCTTGATTGTTTTTCTTAAATTCTATTTGAATTCACATGTATTTTCCATGTTGATGATCATCATAAACTTGTTTTCTTGAATTGAACATTTTCATGAGAATTTGCATAACCCTACATGACTACTTGAAAAGCGTGCATACTAAACTTAAGAATTAAGTCTAGACCCTTGAATTGAGATTGTGATGAGAGGATGATGATGAGTTGATAGAAATTGATTGTCCAATGAGTCTCTATAAATGAACTCTACTGATGTGTCTATTTGATTATTTCCTAATGATTGTTCTAAATCTTTAGTCATTGATGAGAGGGCTAAAGTCCCTATGAGATGTTGATTGATGAGTGGGCTAAAGTCCCTATGAGATGTTGATTGGTGAGAGGGTTAAAACTCCCATGAGATTGATGATAGGGCCAAAGGCCCTATGATTTGATTGGATTGATAGTTTTATGAGCATTGAGTCATCAGAGGAGTATCGAGTACCGAAAGAGTGAGAGTTAGTCTGACTTAAACTCGTCAAACTACATAGCCAACCAAACGTAGGTGAGGCTTAGAACCATCAGATATATTGTGGTTCCCTCTTGATTAGAAGTCCCTGAAAGCAATAATGGACTTATTGATGACTGACTCCATATTGGGTGAGCTGATATGGTTTCGATTCGTTCCCTACCTGGCAAATTTGGAAAGGTTGTGGCAACATCAGTGTGATTGTTGTACATTCACTAGCTCATAAGTGATTATTGTCAGATAAAAGAAATTCCTATAAATTTCCTACCTTGAGTACTCTTACTTGAGATGAGATGAGATGAGATGAGAGGAGCTGAGCTCCTTTAAGATGAGAGGAGGTGATCTCCTTTGAGACGAGTCTAAGATGATAGACATTTGATGATTTGATGTTATTTGATGATTATTTTGAGTTGATGTTGTTTCCGTATTATTCTACATGTTTCTGTTTCATGTAGCTATTTTACATACCAGTACATTCCAAGTACTGATGTCCCTTTTGGACTGCATCGTTTTATGATGCAGCGACAGGTACTAGAGATCGTCAACAACAGATGCTCCGTTGAAGATCTAAGATTCACAGCTAATTTGTGAGCCTCCCCTACTTCAGAGGACCCACTACTTTTATTTCTTCATGCTTTAGAGTTAAATTGGACTATCTTCTTTATTTTGATTTGGGTAGCCATGGGTCTATCATTGGCACCACATGATTAGTGATAGAGGCTTCATAAACGATGGTTGAACATTGATGTTGAGATTGTGAGCTAGTTCTTCTACTAGCCTTTATTTTTATCTATTTATTTAGATGAGATGTGCCCATTTAATTACTTTAATTTCCCTTGTTTAGTAGAGTTATTTGATTGAATGAATGTGATGAAGCTAAGTGGTTCGCTTGGGGACTAACAATATAGGTGCCGGCCACACCAAGGGTACCCTCCTGGGGCGTGACAGGACGGGCCTCACACTCTGGGGCAGATACATGGACAGATATGTCCCTCATGGGTTCTGGCTAACACCCTCAAAGGATATGTATGGTAGAACAACCATACATCATGATTATTTGACATTGCATCACATTATTTACATCTCATGGCATTTACTTTATCTCATATCACTTTTGCTTGCTATTATTACATGAATTACTTATAATACTAGACATTTATTGTATCATTGACTTGTGTATCAGTTGGATTGTAACACCCCTATTTCTTTCCACCTAAGTTGAGAAGATGTACAGAGAAAACTTAGATAATGATTGAGAAAAAGATATTGAAAGAGAGTCCATAAGATCCATCTACGACCCGTAGACGAGGTCTCGTAAACCCCCCAAATGACTTGGTAGAATTTGCTAAAACTAAGGCCCACAGATGAGACCACCTATGGCCCGTAAAGTGGTTCCGTGAATTAATGGTCCAAGAATCAATTTTTCAGTATCTTGAGTTACGAGTTATTAGACGGCTCGTAAAACATTTTACGACTCTAGAAGAGGTTTCATGCCAAATTCTAGTAACTCAAATTTCACGACCCCTTATTTATGAGAAGTAGTTTACGGCCCGTAGAATGTTCTACAACCTGTAGATGGGGTCTCGTAGACCTAGTCGACAATTTTAAGAGGGACATTTGTTTTTATTCCTATCCCTTATAATTAAACTCTAGGACGCTTTAGACTTAATTAAAGTCATAAAACAAAACCCTAAGGATATTTTCACCATTCTTCACGCCTAGAGATTTCTTGAGGAACATCAGAAGAGGGAAAAGAGTGAAAGTTTCAATTCAAATGCGAGGATCGACCTGAGATTGATTATTTATTCTATTCCCACGTATGTAAGGCTAATCAAAACATGAATTTTGTTCTTCCATGTGCCCCATAACCAGGATTGATAGTGATGTGAGTAAATTGAGTCTCCCATGAGTATTTCTTGAAGGTTTTTCTTAAAATCTAATGTATTTCTATATGATCTTGCATGAATTACTGCTTTTCTGATTTCATTCCTTGAATTTCATGATTTTACCTTACTACATGAACCCTAGCATGATTTCTTATTATTTTCACATATTTTACTTCCATGAACATAATTTGAGCCTAAAGAGTCCATGGAATCCCTAAATGCTTTAATCCTACATTTGTTTCTCCTAAATGCTATGAGTTAGAATGATGCATGATTGAGTCCCAATGATTCAAAAACTGAACTTAAAAATGATGTGACAAAAAGAGTTGATAGTTGATGTATTGAGTTAAGTTTATGAATGTCCAATGAGACTAGATGAATGAGTTAACCATAGGGTTGATGTCTTATGAACATATTGAGTCTTGGGAGGAGTATTGAGCATCGAATCGAGTAAGAGTTAGTCCAACTTGAACTCAATAACTATGTCACCGGCATAGGAGAGAATTGAACCATAAAACCAGATGTTTCCTACTATCCCAAAATGAGGACTTGATGTTACTGATTTTGGATCCATCGATGGGATGTCCTATAACCCCGACAGGGTATTGGATGGATGTGGCAGCGACATCACTTCGTTGTATCATCACCGGCTCATAGTTGATGGTTGTTGATTAAAGAAACTCCCAATTAGGCCTTAATAGTACTTTGAGTGGATGATACATAGATGATAGATCAATATTCATTGTCTAAATTGCATTCTTACTTTAGACTCTTGACATGATGATTGAGTTCCCTTCATCTTGAGTTGAGCTATTTGAGTTGAGATTGAGTTCCCTTCTTCTTTAGTTGAGCTATTTGAGTTGATGTTAGTTTTCCTTTACATGTCTCTTTCTTCCATTTTACATACTCGTACATTCCACGTACTAATGTCCAGTTAGGCCTACATCTTTTCATGATACAAAGACAGGTAATATTGGTCATCAGTAGGCACCCCATTGAGGACCTATTTTTCTTTTGGATGATTGGTGAGCCCTCCCCTACTTTCGGAGGATATGATATTCCTGTTCTAGCTTTGAGTGTTAGACACATTTTATTCTATTCAAAGGTAGCCGCGGGTCTTTCATTGGCACTATTCTTAAGATGTTTTAGATGCTTCATAGACTAAACTGTTGAGTTGTGATTGGATTTTATGTTGACTAGTTTCCTTTCTTACTAGTCTTGCTTAGTTTATGGATGAGATGTCTGGCCTTTGGACTTTATTTATCAGTTGCCATTTTCTTTCTTTACATATTCTTATACATTGATTTCTTCCACTATTAGAATGTGATTGAACTAATGTGATGAGGCCGAGTGGTTTGCTTGGGGCTAGCAATAGTCTTCGAGTGCTAGCCACGCCAAAGTTACTCTCCAAAGGCGTGACAAATTTGGTATTAGAGCACAGAGTTTAAGTGTCATAGGGAATCTATGCAACCGTGTCTAGTAGAGTCTTGTTTATGGGTGTGTTGTGCAACACACTTCATAAATAGGAGGCTATAGGACATTACCAGTTCTTGTGATTGAGTTTAACTCTATTAAAGTATCTATCTAATTTGTGCGTTATGCGCTTACAGATCCTGTCTTCGAAGCGTACTGCCACCTAAAGGGACACTTCAACTCACAACACTGAGAATCCCCTATCAGAGGTGCCTCCTCAAATGGAGACAAGAGGCCGAGGTTGACAAGCTGGAGTTACTTAGGCACCCTAGGCACCTACCACTTCGCCTACTCCTACTGTAGAGGCTGACTCCAGGAGAGCTATCACTATGCTCACCCAGTTAGTAGCTACCCAGAGTGGGAATCAGAGCTCATAGGCTTCTAGCTCTAAGTCCCAAGAGCCGACTGCTGCGACGAGACTTGGAGATTTTCTAAGGGTGAACCCACCAGTCTTCACAGGGTCTAAGGTTGAGGAAGACCCCTAAAACTTTATTGATGAGATGTGGAACGTGTTGAAAGCTATGCATGAGACTAAGAAAAAGGGAGTTAAACTTGCTTCCTATCAAACTCAAGGATGTGGGAAATATTTGGTACAATCAATGGGAAGAAATCCGAGGTAAGGATGCTAAGCCTGCCATTTGGGATGACTTTGAGAGTGTCTTTCTTGATCACTTCTTTCCACGAGAGTTAAGGGAAGAGAAGGTGGATGAGCTTGTTAACTTGAAGTAGGAGGGGAAGACTATCACAAAATACGGCCTTAAATTCATACAACTATCTAGGTATGCTCTCGAGATGGTCCCCGATATAAGGTCTAAGATGAGAAAGTTCATATCTGGCTTGGGCAAACATATGAAAAAGGAGTGCAAAGCGATATTGCTGATTCTAAACATGGACATATCTAGGCTTATGGTGTATGCGCAACAACTTGAGGAGGAGAAGAAGAGAGATAGGGAGGAGCACTTGAGCAAAAAGGCTAAGTCACTAGAGCATGAGCCTAGCCATCATAAGAAAGATAAAGGGACAGGTCCTATTTTCAGAAGAGGTTTTCGAACTATGCACCATCCTCAGCAAGTGCACCAACTCAGAGTAACTGGTATGATAAGAAGTCTCAGGACTATAAAAATTTCAAAGCTCAGGGTTCTCAATCCCAAGCTAGTGTGACTTAAAGTTCGAGGGGGAAACCATCATGTGGCAAGTATGGTAAGCTCTATCCAGGTGAGTACCGTGAGGGCACCAATGCTTGCTATAGGTGCAGATAGAGTGGTCACTTCCAGAGTGAGTGCTCAATGAGGAGGAGGGGTGATTGAGGTAATAAAGCGCGGTCTTCAACAACACCACAGAGCGGTGCCACGACTAAAACAGATGGAGGGACAAACCATCTGTATGTGATAGGAAATCGACAGGATCAGGAAGTTGCACTAGAGATTGTCAGGAGTATGCTTTGAGTCTTTTCATATGATGTGTATGTGTTGCATGACCCAGGTGCCACTTTATTATTTGTAACTCCATATGTGACTAGTAAGTTTGAGATCCTTCCTGAATGTCTTCTTGAGCCCTTCAGTGTTTCTACTCCTACTGGTGAGTCCATTCTAGCTGAAAGGATATATAGAGATTGCTCGGTGTCTATCTATCAGAGGGATACTTTGGTAGACTTAGTGGAGTTAGAGATGATTGACTTTGATGTGATTCTTAGCATGTATTGGGTTCACGCTTGTTATGCCTCTGTGAATTGTAGAACGTGGATGGTCAAATTCCGATTCCCAAATGAGTCTATTATATAGTGGAAGGGTAGTTCTGTAGTGCCCAAGGGTAAGTTTATTTCATACCTTAGGGCCTGAAAATTAATTTCTAAAGAATTTATCTATCACATGTGCGAGTTAAGGCCGATGATGTAGAGTCTCCATATTTAGAGTCAGTTCCAGTTGTCAATGAGTTTCTTAATGTCTTCCTTGATGATTTTCCCAGAGTTCTTCCTGATAGGGAGATTGACTTTGGGATTGATGTTCTCCCTAATACCCAACCTATATCTTTTTTGCCATATAAAATGGCCCCGACAAAGTTGAAAGAACTGAAAGAGCAGTTGAAAGATCTCTTGGCTGAAGGATTTATTAGGCCGAATGTCTCACCATAGGGTGCTTCGGTCCTTTTCGTGCGAAAGAAAGATGCTTCCCTCAGCATGTGCATGATTATCATCAGTTGAATAAGGTGACCATTAAGAACAAATATTCCCTTCTGAGATTGATGACTTGTTTGACCAACTTCAGGGTGCTACTGGTTTCTTTAAGATAGGCCTTAGATTGGGCTATCACCAGTTGAAAGTGAAGGATTTGACATCCCGAAGATAATATTTTGAACCCAATATGGTCCCTTTGAGTTTCTAGAAGTGTCCTTCGGATTGACAAATGCTCTTGCCGCTTTCATGGACTTGATGAATAGAATATTCAGAGAATACCTTGACATGTTCGTGATTGTGCTCATCGATGATATATCAGTTTACTCTAGAGATGAGGAAGAGCATGTCGGTCATCTTTGAATTGTTCTTTAGACCCTTAGAGATATATGACAAATTTTTGAAATATGAGTTCTGGCTTAACGATATCATTCTTAGGCCATGTTGTCTTAGGGGATGGTAGTCGAGTGGATATGTAGAAGATTGAGACAGGTAAGAACTGGCCTAGACCCACCTCTCCAACTGACATAAGGAGTTTCCTGGGTTTGGCTAGTTACTACTGCAGAGTTTTTGAGGGATTCTCTTCTCTATCCTCGCCATTGACTAAGCTGACTCAAAATAAAGCTATCTTTTAGTGGTCGATGAATGTGGGAAGAGTTTTCAACAGTTGAAAACAAGATTAACGAATGTACTAGTATTGACTCTACCTGAAGGGACAGATGATTTTGTGATCTATTATGATGCTTCTAGAGTTGGATTGGGATGTGTTCTGATGCAGAGAGGTATGGTCATAGCCTATGCTTCTAGGAAACTTAAGAACCATGAGAGGAACTATCCAACTCATGACTTAGAATTGGTTGCAGTGGTGTTTGCACTTAAGATTTGGCGCTACTACTTATATGGAGTGCATGTGGATATATTCATAGACCACAAGAACCTACAATATGTCTTCATCCAGAAAGAGCTTAACTTGAGGCAGAAGAGATGGCTCAAGTTGCTTAAAGACTACGGCATGAGAATCTTTTACCATCGAGGTAAAGCTGATGTGGTTGTTGATGCTCTTAGCAGGTTATCCATGGGGAATACCGCCTATGTGGAGGAAGAAAAAAGGAGTTTGCCAAAGAAGTTCACTAAATGGCATGATCGGGAGTTCAACTAGATGAATCTAGTGAAGGTGCAAAACCTGTGCATAATGGGTCTACATCATCCCTTGTAGTGGAGGTAAAGGAGAAGCAAGATCAAGATCCCATCTTACTCCAATTGAAGAAAGATGTGCATAAGCAGAAAGTGATGGCATTCGTCAAAGGGGGAGATGGGGTATTGAGATACAAAGTAGATTGTATGTTCCAGAAATTGATGGTGTTTGAGAGAGGATCATGGCAAAGGCCCATAATTCTAGATATTCCATCCATCCAGGATCTATCAAGATGTACCATGACTTGAGGGAAGTCTACTGGTGGAGTGGAATGAAGAAAGACATTGCTGAGTTCATATCCAAGTGCTCGAATTGCCAACAAGTTAAAGTTGAACACCAAAGGCCATGTGAAGTAGCTCAAAATTTTGAGATTCAAGAGTGGAAATGGGAGGTGATTAACATGGACTTCGCCACAAGCTCACCGAGGTCCCGCAGACAACATGACTCAATTAGGGCGATAATTGTTCAGATGACAAAACTTGCACACTTCTTAGTGATAAAGATGACAGACACTACAGAGGATTATGCTCAGTTATACCTAAGGGAGATTGTCAAATAGCATGAAGTTCCTTTTTCCATCATATTATTAGAGGGTCTCAGTTCACTGCCAAATTCTGGAAGTCTTTTTAGAAAGGGCTAGGTTCAAATGTGAACCTTAGTACTACTTTCCACCCTCAGACTGATGGTCAGGAAAAACGGATGATATAGACTTTGAAGGATATGCTGAGGGATTGCTTCATTGACTTCAAAGGTAATTGGGATAACGACCTACGTCTGATTCAGTTTCCCTACAATAACAATTTCCATTCGAGCATCCAAATAGCTCCTTATGAAGCCCTTTATGGTAGGAGATGTAGATCACCGATCGGGTGGTTCGAGGTGGGTGAAGTAGGGTTGATTGGATCAGACTTGGTACATCATGCTATAGAGAAGGCAAAGATTATCCAAGAGATATTTAGAACTGCTTAGAGTCATCAGAAGTCCTACACTAATGCTAGAAGAAGAGTTTTGGAGTTTGAGGTCAATGATTGGGTGTGTCTAAAAGTGTCACCCATGAAGGGTGTGATGAGGTTCGGGAAGAAGGGAGGTTGAGTCCTCGATACATTGGTCTCTACCAAATTGTGAAGAGAGTGGAAAACATAGCTTATAAGTTGGAACTATCACAAAACCTAGCAGCCATTCATCCGGTCTTTCATATTTGTATGCTTAAGAAGTGTTTGGGAGATACGTCCTTTGTTGTGCCTGTTGAAGGAGACAGAGTGAAGGATAATTTGATTTATGAAGAGGTCCCAGTCCAAATCCTTGATCGTCTGGTTCGCAAGTTGAGAACCAAAGTAGTTGCATTTGTAAAGGTGTTGTGTAGAAGTCGTTCTGTTAAAGAGGCTACATGGGAAGTTGAAGAGGATATGAAGGCTAGATACCCTCACTATTTGTTCCTGCTAATAATAAAATTGATGGTAATAATTCATTTCTACTCTTTGAGTTACTTTTCCATTGTTGAGTTGAGTTCTTATCTCTGAAATTCATGTTTCTCTTGAGTCTATGAGTATTTGAGTATGCATGTATTTAACTATATTCGTGCCTAATGATGATTTTAGAAGTAGTCTTTCAATTCTAAATCCCGAGTTGAGGTTGATTTATGAAGTATGAGTATATGAGTATCCAAGTATTTGAGTTCCTTCTTGATAGATCTCCCAGTTGCTCATCATTCGAGGACGAATCATCCCAAGGGGGAGATAATCTAACACCCTCTAATTCTTTCCACCTAGTCTGAGATGATGTACAGAGAAAACTAAGAGAATGACTAAGAAAAAGGTACTGAAAGAGAGTCCACGAGAAACATCTACGACCCATAGAGAGATCTATGGCCTGTAGACGAGGCCTCGTAAGTCCCCCCAAATGACTTGGTGGAATTTTCTAAGTTTGAGGCCCACATACTAGACCATCTACGGCCCGTAAAGTGTTCAACAACCCTTAAAGTGGTTCCATAAATTGATGGTAAAAAAAATCATCTTTTCAGTATGTTGAGTTATGAGTTATCAGACGGCTCGTAAAACATTTTATGGCTTGTAGAAGAGATTTCATGAAAAATTCCAGTAACTCAAATTTCAAGACCCCATATTTATGAAAAGTACTTTATGGCCCATAGAATATTCTACGGCCCGTAGACGGGGCTCATAGACCGAGTCGATAGTTTAAAGAGGGGTATTTTGTCTATTCCTATCCCTTTTAATTAAACTCTAGGATGTTTTAGACTTAACTAAAGTCTTTAAACAAAATCCTAAGGATATTTTCACCATTCTTCATGCTCAGGGATTTCTTGAGGAACATTGGAAGAGGGAGAAGAGCATGGGCTTTAATTTAAATATGAGGATCGACCGAAGATTGATTGTTTCTTCTATTCTCAGGTATATAAGTCTAACCAAAACATGAATTCTGTTCTTTCACGTGCCCCATAACTCCGATTGATGGTGATGTGAGTAAATTGAATCTCCCATGAGTGTTTCTTTAAGGTTTTTCTTAAAATCTAATATACTTCTATATGATCTTGCATGAATAACTATTTATATGATTTAATTACTTGAATTTCATGATTTTACCTTACTATATGAACCCTAGCATGGATTCTTATTATTTTCATATATTTTACTTGCATGAGTATGCATGAGCATAATTTGAGCCTAAAAAGTCCAAGGAATCCCTAAATGCTTTAATTCTACTTGTGTTTCTCCTAATGCTATTAGTTAGAACAATGCCTGATTGAGTCTTGATGAGTCAAGAACTGAACCTTAAAATAATGTAACCTAAAGAATTGATAATTGATGTTATGAGTTGAGTTGATAAATGTCCAATGGGACTAGATTAATGAGTTAACAATAGAGTTGTTGTCTTATGAGCATATTGAGTCTTGGAAGGGGTATTGAGCACTGAATTGAGTAAGTCCAACTTGAACTCCATAACTACGTAGACGGTGTAGGAGAGGATTGAACCTAAAGCCAGATGTTTCCTACAGTCTCAAAATGAGGACTTGATGTTACCGACTTTGGATCCATTGATGTGATATCCTATACCCCCGATAGATTATTGGATGGATGTGGCAATGACATCACTTCATTTATCGGCTCATAGGTGATGGTTGTCAATTAGAGAAACTCCCAATCAGAACTTGATAGAACTCAGAATGGATAATATATAGAAGATGGATGAGTAGTCATTGTCTAAATTTCATTCTTACTTTAGACTCTCAACATGATAATTGAGTTCCCTTCTTTTTGAGTTGAGGTATTTGAGTTGATGTTATTCTTCCTTTACTTGTTTCAATATTCCATTTTACATGCTTGTACATTCCACATACTGACGTCCATTTGGGCTTGAATCTTTTCATGATGCAGAGAGAGGTATTAGTTATCATCAGCAAGCAACCCGTTGAGGACCTATTTTTTTTCTATTGATTGGCGAGCCGTCCCTTACTTTCGGAGGATATCATATTTATATTCTAGCTTTGTGTTTTAGACATATTTTATTCTATTCAGAGGTAGCTACTGGTCTTTCATCGGCACCATTATTGAGATGTTTTACATGCTTCATAGACTAGACTTTTGAGTTGTGATTGGATGTTATGTTGACTAGTTTCCTTTTCATACTAGTCTTGCTTAATTAAATGGATGAGATGTCTGGCCTTTGGCCTTTATTTATGATTTAACATTTCCTTTCTTTATGTATTTTTATACACTAATGTCTTTCACTATTAGAATATGATTGAGCGAATGTGATGAGGCCGACTGGTTCGCTTGGGGGCGAGCAATAGTCTTCGAGTGCTAACCTCGCCAAAGGTATGCTCCCGGGGCATGACATGGACATTTCAAGAAGTAACGCTTTATGATGAGTATATTTATATCCTAGTGATTTATGTATATTGTATATATTGTGCTGGAACATTTCTTAGTGCAATTTCGGAATTCGGTGGTAATGTGGTTGGTGTTAAGGAGTTCTTGTGTTATGGAATTCAACGGTAATGTGGTTGGGTGTTAAGGAGTTCTTGTGTTATTCATTGCTTTACTTTAGGTTAATTTTCTTTTGTTGAGTACCATATTATTTTGTGCTCACCCCCTTCTACATTTTTGTAGGTTGTGAGCTTGGTCATTCATGCTAGCATTTTTACTTACATGATCAAGCTTTTGGATCTTTTGAGAGGTAGCATCTTGTCTCTTCGAAAGACTTTCAGGGATTCTACTTATGTTATGTTCTATTTGGGACTAAACATTGAGACTTCTATTTCATTTGAGCATTACCATTAATTAGAAGCTTGTACATATGACACCAATTCTAGGATGGTCGTAGTTTTGATTTTTTCTTATGCCTATCCATCTTATTACATTGTTTCTATTTTTCATTTTTATTATTCTGTTGAGTTGTCTAGGGTTTGGGCTGACTAGCCTTTATGGGTTAGGTGAGTGCTATCATGCCCAAATTTTGGGTCGTGACAATTTAGTTTCAGAGCCCCAGGTTTATAGGTCTCACATGTGTTCAAGCCTAATCTAATAGAGTCTTGAGGATCGGTGAGGAGACATCTATTACTTATCCTTGAGAGCCTCTGAAGACTGTTAAAAATTTCTCTCGTGCTTCTTTCTGGTCAACTTGTGCGTGGGTTTTGATTACCGTGTTGAGTGATTATGTGTCCTTCTAAAAATGGAGAGAACTAGAGCTACAACAACTATCAAACAAGGGGAGGTAGCCCCTAAGACTATTATTGAGACTCCAGCTAGGGGTAGGGGCCATGCCAGAGGTCAAGGTAGAGGTCGGGGCTATGGAGTAGCACTGTTGAGAAATTATGAGTGGGGTATCTCCCACGAGCCAACTATAAAGCCTAGGGAGGAGAAGGCTCCCCATGTCTATGCTGCAACACCACTACTATATGATATACTTCTAAGAGTGTTGAGTGTGCTTGAGGCCATAGGTCAGGCAGGTAGCCCGGCTGCTACTTTTAATACTTCACAAACTTGCGTTTGGGTTTAGCCTCAAGATCAACAACAGGCCTCCATAGCCCAGGTACAAGTGGAGCAGCCATTAGCAACCCCTGTGATTGAGATTCCTTCAGTAGCTGCCTCCACTGATGAGGAGAACCGTAGATGTGAGAGGTTTAGGAAGATGGAGCCACCTTAGTTTCAGAGTGGAAAGACCGAGGATGCACATGAGTTTTTAGTTACTTACCAAGAGTTACTTAAGACTGTAGGGTTGTTAGAGTCTCATGGTATGTGATATGTTACCCTCCAGCTCCGTAGGCCAGCCAAGGAATGGTAGAGGACCTATTTGGGGTCATTTCCAAATGGTCTCCTTTGATGACTTGGGAGGCATTTACTAGTGCCTTTTATGATAAATTTGTTCCTTGGAGTGTTCATGAGGAGAGCCATCTGAGGTTCGAGAGTTTGAGACAGGGCACTATGACCTCTTCAAATTATGTGGTTCACTTTTAGTTGGCCGTCATGCTACAAATGTTATCCCCACAGAGGCAGAGAGAGTTCACCAATTTCTGAGGGGGTTGGCTTATTCTATAAAACAGACGGTGTTCTAGGTGTCTAGAGATAGAGCTTTTTTTCAGTATGGTTAGTGCCGCTAAGGAGGCATAGCTCATGTAGAGAGAGGACTTTGGGCACCCCAAAAGGGTCCGTACATCTAGACAATTCTCGGGTGCCTCATCAGGGGGCAGGGATATGAGTATGGGAGGTGATTCACTTCAGTACCGAGGCTTAGTTCATGCTTCATCACTAGCATCAGAGGGTGGCCAGGGCCCTCGTGGTTCACATAGTGATGGACAAGGATCATTTAGTTTTCAGCAGAGGTTTGCGGGTATGAGTGGTCACAACATTTCCCCTCCATCCTTTTAGTATTTTTCTCACCCGAGGTCATGTTATGGGTGTGACTCTTCAAATCATGTGATTAGGTATTGCCCTCACCAGACTCATACGGGGCCACACCGCTCGTATTCAGCGGCACTGATAAGAGATCAGGCTTATGTTGCTAGAGATGCAATTCCTTACACTAGGGGCCGTGGTGGGGGCAACCAAGTAGAGGTGGACATATCGAAATGGGGGTACAGGTGATGTAGTGGCACAATATGGTGTAAGAGGTTCTATATACGCAACTAGTGGTAGAGGTGGCCATTTCTATTCTTTTTTCCAGGGAGGCTCGAGGTTGAGGTGTCAGATGCTGCTATTATAGGTATGGTACTAGTTTGTCACAGGCCTACATCAGTATTATTGACCATTGATCCATATATTCTTATGTACATGCGTGTTTCTCTACTGAGTTTGATTTATTGTATAAGTGTATACCTGTGCTCGTGCATGTATCTACTCCCGTAGATGATTCTTTAGTGGTGTATCGGGTTTGCCGAACTTGTCCTACACTTGCAATAGTTAAAATACTTGGGTTATATGATTATTCTTGAAATGGGTTGACTTGTGACCCGATGTTGAGAATTCCTAGTGACGTACGAATGTGGATTGTGGACCTTGTAGTGCTTATTCGTGGAAAGTATTAGAGATGTCAATGTTGGGTTTCACTCATGGTTTTTCATTACTTTGGGTATTTATGTAGTTGTTGAAAACCTGATTCAGCTATTGTTCCTACTTTCGGGTCATGTTAGTGGAGGTGTTATAATTTGGGTGTATCATTCTCTGGTTGTCTTTTCTAGTTGTCACCTACCTTCAGGCCAGATTAATTAGTTTCCCTCTTACGATCATGCATTGTCTGAATGTTAGGATTGTGCAACTTAGGGACTGGGAGGGCTATGTTGAAAGAACAGAACTTGAATGAGATTTTAGATGGTTCGGATATGGCAATGGACTATAATTGGTTTAGGTTCACTGTTGGCCTCCATTGGGAAATGGATATGAGTTACCTAGCGACCTCGTGGGTGAAAGTTTGTCCTGATATGTATTATGGTACAAGGGTGTAGGTTCAAGTTTTGTTCATTGGCTAGTTTCTAATTTGGTAATTACTCTTGGAGAGCAAAATTTCATATTTGTCCATAAGGCTTATTTTTGACAATACATCCTGATGGTATACTTCTTGAAAATGAGATTACTTGGAATCAAATATTGACTTTGAGAATTGTATTTCAGACTCTTGGTTACTCCTAGTATGGATCCCCCTCTGTTTTATGTTTGAGGACGAATATTATTTTTAATGGTAAAGGATGTAGAGACCTTGAAGGTTATTTTTAGCATTTTCAACCAAATTATCATTTTTCCCTTCTCGAAGGGTTTCTTGGGTTATTTTTGGTTGAGTCTAAAAGTTGGCTTTTGAAAACTATGTAAAGAGTTGGAGTTTTGTTAATGAAAGAGTTTTAAAGGCTTAAAATTGGAAAAAATTTGAGTTTTGTGGTCATTTTGAGTTTTGAGTGTTGGAGTACAATTCGGTCAATTATTTCATCAGCTCCGAAATGCCGAATCTGGTCAAGGAGAACTTGTAGGACTGAATTTGGAGTTAACACAAATATTTTAGACCCAAAGTTGTATTTTCATTTTATTTTTGGATCATAGTTTGACGTTAGTCAACATTCGGAGTTTGGAGGCCCGGATCGAAATTTTTTCAGTTTTAGTGATTCCAGATGGTGAAACTAATGCCAGAAAAGGGTTATTGCAATTTTTAGAATTTAAAAACTATTTTGAGTTTTTAAGTATGAAACTAGTTTAAACGATCTTTCTTGAGTTCCAGGCCAAGGAGGTTCCAAATTCAAATTCTGATGATTCCATTGAGTCTGGAACATCATTTCTTGTTTGTAACCATGTTTTATTTGTGTTTACAAAATTCCGAATAAATCCCGAATGTCCATTTTGTGACTTGACTGAGCTGTGTAATTGCTGGTTTCTGGTACAGGTATGTCTTGTACTCCGCATCATAGAGGTCACATTATGTAGACCTCTCCGTTCGTAAAGGGGGCTTGCATTCATGGAGCATTGCTAGAATTGCCTCTACATTTGCAGAGTGTCGAGGCATTTTTGGCTTCCGCGTTCGGGGAGCAAAAAGTGCATCTGTACAATGATCCTTTTTTAAACAACAAATTCTATCAAATTCCACCATTTTTAGTATTCCAAGCTTCGTATTAAAGAGGAACTTCAAGGTTTTTCAAGGCAAATCGATTAGGTAACTATTTTCTAACCTATTTGTTTATTTTCATTGATTAAATTACCATTTTAACCTATAATTTGGGATTTTTCGGATATTGATTTCTAATCCTATATTAACGATTTCTCTCTTATTTTAACTCCATTTCAAAATGGTTTTCAACACTGAAGTCCTTTTTACTTGGAAAACGTTTTCATTTATTAGATTTCAGGTTTTGGCTACTTTTTTCAGCATGAGATTTTTGACCATTTTGCCCTTTTCATCTGAATTGCTTGATTTAGTGTCATTAGATTTGTTATATGATTGTGATGCTATATTTGAATAGATTTTGGTGATTTCGAGTATCGTAGAAAGGGGAAAGCTTTGGATTTGACTTGATTCGAGACTTTTTCTAAGGAAAGTGGACTTCTAACCTCTTGTTAAGTATGATTTAACCTTATATTATCCTATGTGAATGTGTTTGGGTGATTCTGGCATGAAATAGGATAGAGTAATACTATTGTAGGCTTTGAGCATGGGATTTCGAATTGGGTGATTGTAGTTGTTGTGATTCTTTGACTTGTGGAATAATTGTGAGGTTGTGAATACTTGTGAAACTTGAGGGTGAGTGAATTATTTTAATGGATACGATTTGGGTAATGGGAAAAAGAAAATGATGATATGTATGACTTGAATCCTGAGATAGTATCCTTTGTTTTGACTTAGGCTTATGAGATAATCGGTAGAATGAGCTTGTGAGGCCATTGTTGATAATGTGAGAGCGTGCATGGTGTTTGATTGTTGAACTTTGGATATTATTATATGGAATTATTTATTGAATCTCTGTATGTGAAATGTTAGGTTAAATGCTTGCATTGAGATATTGTTGGAAATATGTTTTATTGTGATTATCACGTATAGTATTAATGAAGACTCCAATATTGTAGGAAAATGAAAAGAATTGATGTGTTATGAGTAAATAATGCAATGTGGACATCTTTCCTACTTCTGTATGCGTGAAAGTGATTATTGTACTATGATGATACAAATCGCTTAATGCTCCATTTGCGATGAAAAACCGATGGAAAATGGTTCTGGCTAGTTGCTAATACGATTAAGTTTTCAAAGATATTGAAAATTGATGCTCATTACTTGTAAATTGATAATGAATTGATGAGTACCACTTGTGGGTTAGAGATTTTGATATTGGTTTGGAACGGATTGATCTTTATATCTTGTATATTGAGATGTTTGACAAGAATTGGTGTATTTATTGTAATGTGTACTCTTGCATATACTCTTTATTAATCCACATGAATATTATTATGTTTTGCATTTTTGACTGAGTTCCACTTATTCATTATGGGGTCAGGCCACACACTCCGTGGCAAAAGATACTAATTCATTTGGGGTTGGGCCATACGCTCCGTGGTATGAGATATTGATTCATTATGGGGTCAAAAGACATGCTTTGTGGCATGAGACATTGATTCATTATGGGGATGGGCACCACACTCCGTGGCAGGTAAGACTGATGATATTGAGGATGTGCCTCATGCTCTCCGAGAGATATACCCCCCATGGGTTTTGACTGACACCATCAGTGGATATATATGACATAGCATCACATTATTTACATTTCATGGCATTCACTCTATCTCATATCACTCCTGCTTGATATTATTGCATAAATTGCTTATGAGACTGGATAATTATTATATCATTGACTTGTGTATCAGTTGTACATTTTGAAATATAATGCTACATGATGAGTATATTTATATCCTGGTGATCTCTCTATATTGTATATATTGTGCTGGGACGTTTCTGAGTATAGGTTTGAAGTTCTGCCGTGTGTGGTTAGGTGTGAAGGAGTACTTATGTTTTTCATTTCTTTACTTTTGGTTAGTTTTCATTTTCTTAGTATTATGTTATTTGGTGCTCACCCCTTCCTACATTTTTGTAGGTTGTGAGCCACGTCCTTCTTGCTAGCTTTCTTACTTATAGGATTGACATTTTGGATCTTTCGAGAGGTAGTTGCTTGTCTCTTCGACAAACTTTTGGGGATTCTTTTTATGTTATGTTCTATTTGAGGACAAAACATTGAGACTTGTATTTCATTTGAGCATTTTAATTTATTAGAGGCTTGTGCATGTGACACTAGTTCTGGGATAGTCGTAGTTTTGATTTTTTTATGCCTATCTATCTTATTAGATTGTTTCTATCTTCCACTTTTATTATTATGTTGAGTTGTCAAGGATTTGGGCTGACTTGTCTTTTTAGGTTAGGTGAGTGCCATCAGGTTCGAATTTTGGGTCATGACACACAACTTCCAAATAAATGACCAAACAATCAAGCTACCAATTTAACAGGTCATAAATGACCTGAAATCGCTATAGGAATACAATAAATGGTATATATAATGTAGTATAAGTAAAATGGCCCTAAGGGCCAGTACATCATCCACTACTAAAAGAACTTTCATCCGCAAAAGTAGCGATAGGATCATGCCTAAGGGCTCAAATAAGCTGAGAAATTGCTCTAGCATCTGTTGCTCGGTTTCCCAGGTAGCTTCCTCCATGGGATAGCGTCGCCAAGGAGGAACCAGCCCTTCAGGGTTCGGAACCCTCCATCCTGAGGAAATGTGGCTCAAGGCTCTTGAGAAAAGCCATCTTGTGGTACCTGTGGAAAACATCCTTTAAGGATGTGTCGAATAGGTGCCGATGACTGCTATAAGTGTGGCCATGTAGGTCACTTCTAGAGGGCATGTTTGATGTGGGCCATCAAAGCTCAACCCTATACATTGGCACCACCAGTTAGAAAAAATCACAGAGACGCTACTTCTAGCACGAGCAGGGCCTCAGACTAGTTGTATGACATTGGTAGTTTCCTAGATTAGAAAAAAACTCTAGATGTTGTGATAGGTATGATTCGTGTCATGACCCGGACCTAGAACTTAGCAGTAACATGAAGAATGTGACACTCGAAGGCATCCTGTCCAAGCCTCGTGTTCATATTATAAGCGTTCATAAGATAAAATATAAACATACATAGAAGAATAAGCAAACGAAAGTTTATCAAAGTAAAAGTCATAGTACCCATAAGGGAATACACATTAATCCATTAAGGTCCGAATCATGCCTACACATCATTAATCTTGAACAGGACTAGCACATAGCTCACTAACTCACCCTCAAGACATACATGAAAAGGATGAAAATGATAAAGTCTAAACTTAATGAAAAAATATCATAAGTCTTGCTTCCAAAGCATGGGAACTCACCCAAGTCTTCAAGCTCTAGGATCCAAATCTAGCAACTGAATGCATAGTCGCCTCGTCATCCATCCCCAAATGGTTAGATCATGTAGGAAAAGAAGTATGTTTTAGCACATGGAATGTACTAAGCATATAGGTATGACATGAATCAAAGGACACCACAATAATATCAATATGCATAATCATAATTAATAGGATAAGAACACAACATATATGAGCATGAAATTTTAAAATCATGATATGAAGCATTATCAGATCCACTCATAACTTTACATTACATATGTAGGAATAAGACCCTAATCGACATATAAGACTATGCAAACTATTACATGAAATCCCAATATTGCCTCTGTACTGAGTAAAAGAGTAGCTTACTTTACCAAGGTACACTATATCTTACCTTACGAGATCCTTCCCATTTTGGCAAGTGCTTTAATATGAAGACTTACGGGAACCTTCCCATTTCGGCATATGCTTTACTTATGTGGATCCACTAACATAATACTATATAGGCACATAATCATCATCCCTACGGTGGCATGTAGTAATGAGAAAGGTAGGTTTTACATTAAGAAACCCTTAGGTATGCTTTACTTATGTGGATCCACTAACATAATACCATATAGGCACATAATCATCATCCCTACGGTGGCATGTAGTGATGAGAAAGGTAGGTTTTACATTAAGGAACCCTTAGGTTGAGTTCCCACCCCCCAATCTCCTTCGGTGCTAAGTCATATCCTACGGAATACATAAATCACACAAATGAATAGCTTTCAACATAGTTCACACTTTGTTAAAGTCAAACTTTCATAATTTATAAATAATCACCATAACTTTCATGAAAACATTATGTGATAAGAATGGTTTATCTACTTTGCTTTCATCATAATGTGAGTAGACATTCCTACCTTAATATCATCGTAAACAATAGAGTTTTCATCACACCCTTTATCATAGCATCATGATAGCTTTCATAACATTATCATTATCATAAAACATGTTTTTATATACTTGACATCATAATAATGAAAAACCATAACTTCATTATAGGAGTCTGGGGCTAATGGACATTTGAATCAAAGTCATGCAATTGAGAAATTGAGTAGGATTCATAGAGAAAACAAGCAATTGAAACCAAATTAGATCATTAACAAAGGAACCCATATCAAATCATGAAGCCCTAACCATGCATAGTTTCAAAACACATACTTATGCTTGAAATTTTATACATCATGAAATTCATCATAATTCATGCATAATTGGTCATAATCATCATATATAAATCATAATCCATGCATGAGAAAACCTAGCTAAAAGCCCATAAGAAATCATCATGAATCTTTGATAAAAAGAAGGTTTTGGATTGGGCTTCATAGATGAATCTAGTCCATGAATGAAGCCCTACATACCTCAAGTAGAATCCTTAAAATTTAAGGATAGAATTTGGAAAATCCTTAATCAAACCTTCAAGCTTTAACTTCAATGGAATCCTTGTCTTAGAGAGAGAAATATTGAGAACCCTTGAGAGAAATTTGGGAATTAAAAGCTTTGACTAAATTAGGAATAACATTTTATAAAGGTTAGGCTAGTTAAGTTAGTTAGAGTAGCCAAAATGATGTAATTTAGGGATTAGGTAAATTGAAAATGTCAAAAACACCCTTCATTAAAAACTACCAGAGCCGTTCATGAAACCCCTTCTTCAGGTCATGGATGCACCTACAATACGTACCTTACCTCGTGGAATAGGGTGTCATAAAATTTGAGCTACTGGAATTGCAGCTTCTAAGCCATGAACATGCAGTATCACCTGTCATTCCACTTACGGGCCATAAATCTTTTTGTAAGTTGATTCAAGACTTAGACAAATTTTGGATACCTCAAGGCCTCTACCTACGAGACTTGTTGATGGGTTGTTGTTCCTTATATGGTCCATCTGGTATCACATAAGTCAACTACTAGAAATTTCTCAATTTTCCATCTTCCCTAGGCACTATCCACGAGATCACCTATGACCCATGGTTGTTTTTACGGGCCATAGACTGGCTCGTAGGGTCCAACCATCACCAAACTTTCTATCTTTCAGTTTCCCAAGCTATAAACATAAGGGGAGTTGTAATATATCCCTCTTGGGATCATCCCTCCTTGAATGAGATAGAAATACGCTTGAATAAAGTAGAAATATAGCCATCATCATAGCATATATGCAAATATGCAACTTAATCATCATTTTCGTGAAATCATCAAACTTATATATCAAATATCATTCAAAAATAGCTTCATGATCATGCATGCATGCAACTTACAAAGAGATACACATTTACGAGAATTTTGAAGGAATAGATCACATTAAGTAAAGAGTTAAGGGTATCATTTCGTCATGTCCTCCTCAGCCTCCTAAGTAGCACTTTCAACTTGTTGATTCCTCCATAACACTTTGATGGATGCAACCTCTTTATTTCTCAACTTCTTCACTTGCCGGTCCAAAATCTCAACCGGTACTTCTTCATAAGTCAGATCTTCCTCAATAGACATATCTTTCAATGGAATAATGGAAATAGGATCACCCAAGAATTTTATTAGCATGGAAACATGAAACACCGGATGAACTATAGCTAATTCCATAGGAAAATTTAATTCATAGGCTACTTTCCCAATTCTCTTTACTATCTCATAAGGTCCCACATATCTAGGACTCAATTTTCCTTTCTTACCAAAATGAATCACTCTTTTCATTGAGGAAACCTTTAAATACACCCAATCACCTTCATTAAGCTCTAGTTATCTTCTCCTAACATCAGTATATGACTTTTGATGACTTTGGGCAATCTTCAACCTTTCCATTATGACTTTTATCTTCTCCACAATATGAAGTACTAGATCTGGTTCAATTAAGGACATTTCTCCAACTTTAGACCATCCCAACGGTGATCTACACCTTCTACCATACAATGCTTCAAATGGAGCCATACCAATACTTGAATGAAAATTGTTGTTATAAGCTAATTTTATATGAGGTAAGTGGCCATCCCAACTTCCTTTTAATAAAAAACACAAGCCCTCAACATATCCTCCAACATTTGTGTTGTCCTTTTGACTTGTCCATCCATTTGAGGATGAAATGTGGTACTTAGCTTCACCTTTGTGCCAAGGTCTTTTTGGAATGACTTCCAAAAATGAGAAGTAAATTGAGCACCTCTATCTGATATAATGGACAATGGCATCCCATGAAGCTTTACTAACTCTTGGATATAAACCCTAGCATAATCCTCGGCACCATAAGAAGTCGTTACTAGCAAAAAGTAGATTGTTTTCGTCATTCTATCCACAACCACCCATATTGAGTCAAATCACCTTCTCGTCTTTGGAAATCCCGTGATGAAATCCATATTCACTATCTCCCATTTTCAAGTTGGTATCTCAATATCTTAAGTCAAACCACCGGGTCTTTGATGTTCTACCTTCACTTGTTAATAATTTGGACATTCCATTACACACCTTGTTATGTCTTTATTCATGCCATCACACCAATACACTTCTCTCAAATCCCTATACATCTTGATGGATCCCGGATGAATAGAATACTTGTAATTATGAACTTCATCAAATATCTTCTCTTTTAATCCATCTACATTGGGTACACATAATCGCCCTTGGTAACGCAATAGTCTATCTTCCCCTTGCGAAATGACCTCCACCTTCTTATCAAATACCAATTTCTTTAATTTGACAAAGGTAGGATCCATGTGTTGTGTTGCTTTAACTTATTCCATCAAAGATGACTCTGCCCCATTAGGCATTAAGGCATCACCATCACTCAAGCTATTCAACCTTACACCCAAACAAGCCAAATGATGCAATTCTTTGAGCAACCCTTTATTTCCATTCTCAACATGTGTCATGCTGTCCATAGATACTCTACTCAATGCATTGGCCACAACATTAGCCTTGCCGGGGTGATACATCACACTCATGTCATAATCCTTCAAAAGTTCCAACCATCTTCTATGTCTTAAATTCAAATTCCTTTGGCTAAACACATATTGTAAGCTCTTGTAGTTGGTGAATATGTCAATATGTACCCCATAGAGATAGTGTCGCCAAATCTTTAGTGCAAACACAACAACTAACAACTCAAGATCATGTGTTTAATAATTCCTTTGATGCACTTTTAATTACCTTGAAACATAGGCAATGACCTTTCCATGTTGTATCAACACACAACCCAAGCCTATATGTGAGGTATCACAATAAACCGCAAAGCCATCTGCACCAATGGGCAATATCGAAATAGGAGTTGAAGTAAGACAATCCTTTAATAATTGCGAACTCTTCTCACATTGATCTGACCATTGAAATTTCACCTTCTTTTGGGTCAGCCTTGTCAAAGGAGAAGCAATGGAGGAATATCCCTCAACAAACCTTCTATAATATCCTGCCAAACCCAAAACACTTCTAATATCGGACGGAGACAATGTTGTAGGCCAATTCTTCACTGACTTTATTTTCTTCGAATCAACTCTAATATCATCACCTGAAATGATATGACCAAGAAAAGCCATCTCTGTTAGCCAAAACTCATACTTTCTAAACTTGGCAAAGAGTTATCTATCCCTCAACACTTACAACACGATCCTCAAATGATCATCATTGTACTTTACATCCCGCGAGTACACCAATATATCGTCTATGAATATCACCAAAAATATGTCCAACTATCGTTTGAAGATCTTGTTCATGAAGTCTATAAAAGTGGTAGGAGCATTTGTTAGTCCATATAACATAACCAAAAATTCAAATTAACCATACCAAGTGCTAAATTCCGTCTTTGGGATATCATCTTCCTCACCCTCAATTGATGATATTTGGATCAGAGACCAATCTAAGAAAAGTAGCGTGCACTTTATAGTTGATCAGAGAGGTCATCAATCCTTGGAAGAGGATATTTGTTTTTATGGTTACTTTATTCAAATGTCTATAATCCACACACATCTGAAGTGAACCATCCTTCTTCCTTACAAATAATATGAGAGCATTCCATGGTGACACACTAGGCCTTATTAACCCTTTATCGAGCAAATCCTTTAATTGTTCCTTCAATTCTTTCAATTTCGTTGGGGTCATTCAATATGGAGGTATAGAAATAGGTTGTTTGTTGGGAAAGAGATCAATTCCAAATCAATTTCCCTTACAAGAGGAATACTGGGTAAGTCATCGGGGAAGACATCAGGGAACTCATTTAGTATGAGGACTGAATCAAGAGTAGGGACATAAGACTCAACATCCATGACTCAGACAACATGATATAGACAACCTTTAGAAATCATTTTCATAGCTTTCATATAAGAGACAAACTTCCCTTTGAACACAAAATTGATTCTCTTCCATTCAAGGATAGGCTTATTAGGAACTCAAAATATGACCTTGCGGATCCTACAATTAGAAGCATAGGATACATGCAACCAATCCATACCAAGAATAACATCAAAATTGGTCATATCAAGCTCAATTAGATCACATGGAAAGACTTTATGTAAGACTAACACGGGACAATTTTGATCAACTTTCTTGGCTAGGATTGACTCACCAAGAGAAGTATAGACCGAATGAGGTTCTTACAAGACTTCTAGAGATACATCAAACTTTATGGCAACATAGGAAGTAATAAAAGACATATTGGCATCGGGGTCAAGCAAAACATGTACACCACGGCCAAAGACTTTCAACATATTGGTAACCACATTAGGAGCCTTATCAACCTCTTGTCTAGCACGCAAAGCAAAGAAGCCAGTACCACATGGACCACCACCTTGAGCTTGGTTACCTTGTTCCACTTGCCCTCTTTGAGCTACTTGACCTTGTGGATGCCCTTCCTTACACTTATTAGAAACATTTGGACATTTAGCAATAATGACCCATCATTCCCCAACCTAAGAAACCATTTGTTTCCCTCAAACATTCTTTTACATGATTCTTTCCACATATATGGCACTTTGGAGGAATAGCACCACCTTTCCCAACATCGCCTTGAGCCTTAGGATTGGCCTCTTTCTGTTTGTCAAACCTTTGAGTAGCACCTTTTGAAGACCCTTGGCCTTGTTGGAATTAGAAACCACTGGACTTACCATAGGAGAACCCACCATCATTATGAGCCCACATGGACTCCCTTGTTATCATCTTTTGCAACTTTTCACTCTCCACTTATTCAGCATATGTCATAAGTCTGGAAATATCCATGCCCTTAATGAGCATGGTGGCTTTTCATTCCATATTTATCAAGTCAAATACACCCAAAGTGAACTTATTCATGCGGGCCCTAGAGTTGGCCAGCAAAGAAGGAGCAAATTTGGACAACTTGGTGAACTTGAGGGCATACTTCCTCACACTCATACTACCTTGCTTCAAGTTTATGAATTCCATCACCTTAGTTTCCCTTAGCTCAAGTGGGAAGAAACGATCAAGAAAAGTGACCTTAAATATCTCCTAATCAATAGCACCTCCATCAGCCCTCTTAGACTTCTATTGAGTGAACCAAACTTGAGCTACTCCCTTAAGTTGGTAAGCTTCTAATTCAGTTTTCTCTTCGAAAGACACCCCCCATAATCTCCACCACCTTATACACTTCATCAAGGAATTCTTATGGATCTTCATCTACGTTCGAACCATGAAACATCGAGGGATCCATTCTACCAGAATCCCTTATCCTCGAAGCAAGAGTAAGAGTTTTTGGAGAAGCAACAACTTGAGCAAAAATGATGATTGTGGCTCTAAACTCATCATTAGATATTTGATCCGCTTGAAGGACTTGGGGAGCCGGAGGAACTTGATTTTTATTAGCATCATTTCCCCATGGTAATGGAGCACGTTGTGGAGCCATTTTTAAAAAACCCAAGTGAAAGCTTTAGGATACAGAAGCTTTGCAGGCATGACATAGAATACAAAAGAAGTGAAATCTTCCTAAAATGTCTCATAGCCTCCTATTCATGAATGTGGTGCACTTCATACCAATGAACAAGACTCTACTTGACGTGGCATGTTGGACTCTCTAGGATGCTTTCAAACCTTGTGCTCTAATACAACTTTTTGTCACAACCCAAACCTAGGGCCTAGTCATGACACGGAAAATGTGACACCCGAAGGCATCCCATCCAAGCATCGTGTTCATATCATAAGCAATCATAAGGTAAAATAAGCATGCATAGAAGAATAGGCAAGCAAAAGTTTGTCAAAGTAAAAGTCATAGTTCCCATAAGGGAATACACATCAATCCATTAAGGTTCAAATCATGCCTCTGCATTATAGATCTTAGCGAGGACTAGCACACAACTCACTAGCTCACCCTTAAGACATACATCAAAAGGATGAAAATGATAAAGTCTCAACTTAAAAGGAAAAACATCATAAGGCTTGCTCCCGAAGCATAGGAAATCACCAACAAGTCTTCAAGCTCTAGGATACAAATCTAGCCACGAAATAGAATAGTCGCCTCGTCGTCCGTCCTTACATTGTTAGATCATATAGGTAAATAAGTATGTGTTAGCACATGGAATGTACTAAGCATTTAGGTAGCCATCAATCAAAGGACACCACAATAATATCAATATGCATAATTATAATCAATAGGATAAGTACATAATATGTATGAGCAAGCAAGTTTAAAATTATGAGATGAAGCATCATAAACTCAATTTATAACATTACATTACATATGTGGGAATAAGACCCTAACCAACATGTAAGACCATGACTATTACATGGAATCCCGATGTTGCCTCTGTACTGAGTAAAAGAGTAGCCTAGTTTACCAGGGTAGACTACACCTTACCTTATGGGAGCCTTCCCCTTTTGGCAAGTTCTTTAACACGAAGCCTTACTGGAACCTTCCCATTTTGGCATATGCTTTACTTATGTAGATCTACTAACATAATACCATATAGGCCCATAATCATCATCCGTATAGTGGGATGTAGTTATGAAAGAGGTAGGCTTTACATTAAGGATCCTTTAGGTCTAGTCCCCACCCCTAATCTCATTCAATGCTAAGTCATATACCATCGAATATATAAATCATGCATATACATAACTTTTAATGTAGTTCATACTTCATTAAAGTCATACTTTCATAATTCATAAATGATCATCATAACTTTCATAAAAGTATCAGTCAGAAGAATAGTTTATCTACGTTGCTTTAATCATAGTATCGATAGACATTCCCGCCTTAACATCATCATAAATATTAAGGTTTTAATCACCCTCTTTATCATAGCATCATCATAGCTTTCATAACATCACCGTTATAAAAAAATATATTTTTGCTTACTTGAGATCATAGTCATGAAAATCCATAACTTCATCATAGGAGACTAGGACTAAGTATGGGTTCATGGAAATTTAAGCAAAAACTCATGCAATTTAGTAGTATTCATAAAGAAAGTATGCAATTGAAATCAAATAGATCATTAACAAAGGAACCCACATCAAATCATTACGTCCTAATCATGCATCCTTTGAAACTACATACTTTTTCTTGAAAATCATATGCATCATGAAATTCATCATAATTTATGCAAAATTGGTCATAATCATCATATAGAAATCATAATCCATGCATAAGGATCATAACATAAAAACAAATAAGAAATCATCATGAAACTTTGATAAAAGGAGGATTTGGATTGGGCTTCATGGATGAATCTAATCTATGAATGAAACCCTACATACCTCAAGCAGAATCCCTAAATTTTGAGGAGAAAATCTGGAAAATCCTTAATCAATCCTTCAAGCTTTAGCTTCAATGGAACCCTTGACTGAGGGAAAGAAAAATCGAGAACCCTTGAAAGAAATTTGGGAATTAAAAGCTTTGAATAAATTAGGAATAGTATGTTATGGAGGTTAGGCCAATTAAGTCAGTTAGGGTAGCCAAAATGATGTAATGTAGGGCTTAGATGAATTGAAAATGTCAAAAACACCCTTCATTGAAAACTGTTAGAGCCATCCATTAAACCCCTTCTACGATCATGGATGCACCTACAGTTCGTACCGTGCCTCGTGGATCTAGGTGTCACAAAAGTTGAGCTATTGAAATTGCAGCTTCTAAGCCACATGCAATACGACTCGTCATTCTGCTTAGGGGCCGTAAATCCTTCTGTATGTTGATTCCAAGCTTAGATAAATTTTGGATCCCTTAAGGACTAACTATGAGACCTATTGATGGCCATGGTTCCTTATACGGTGTCACACCCCAAAAATAGGGGAAGCACCACTCGATACCATTATTGGTTGGGTAAGCCACTAAACATGCTAGTTAACTAGACTAGGGACTAGAAGAAAATCGGCCAGCATAACGTCTGAAAAACTTTGTCCGGGACCGTTTAGGTCAAGACCTGGTCAACAACAAATCATGTACATCAAGATAGGTAAAACAAGATGATACGGTACTAGCTTGCCGACAAGGCTGCAACGATAGAGGTACAGGCATACACTATATATACATGCCAATCCTATGACTGGAGACTGAAAGGCACAAAGGAACCAACTCAAAATAACATGTCCACAATAGCCTCTAAGAGAATTACTAACACTATCGGGACAGGGCCCCGACTATACCCAAATATACAACAAATATAAGCATCCTATGAAAGCTCCAGGAAGAGGTGGAGCTTACCAACTCAATGCTAAATTGGGCTCCTAGTGGAGGAGTTGATCAGAGTCCCTACCTAAACCTGCATTCATGAGATAAGATGCAACATCTCTAGACAACGGGACATCAGTACGAATAAACGTGCATTGGTATGAAAGGCAGAATGTAAAACCATAGATAACAGTAGTAAAAAGGGTAATAGAAATACCACCTGTAACCAACACTCAAGTAACCTTAATGGCCAATAATCAACCTTTTAGTGATCAAATATGCATGGTATGCTTGAGAATCGCATGTCATGAATACATATATATAGATGCAAATGCATGACATACCTAACCAAATGCTAGTAATGGTGGTCCTTTTCAGTAGCTGATCGGCATCATATTTTCCAACTTGTGACCATCTGTACCATATACATATACATAATCAATTGGGCAAATAGGTCCCATACCTACGATTATAACTCGAAGTCCATGCATAACGTGCAATGTACGGTATGAATGTTGAATGCACATATTAAGCCATGATATGAATTTAGCCAATCTTGGCTCATGGTTATACTTATTCTCATAGCATCGTAATCAATGTCATAGCGTATACACATGACTCGTGGGATTTTACATGTCTTTTGAATAAGTCTGACAGCTTAACTCAACATTTAGAATGAGGCCTTAACTTTGAAAATATTCATAAAGGTGCTTTACATAATTCTTATACTTGGTCCCATGTCAATTAGTAAAAGAAAGTATTTAAACAAAATCAAGTGACTTTGTAGTTTAAATAGGAGCATTACACTAGGGATTATTGGAAATCGTCGCGTTACTTGTTAAGTGTTTCAATTATATTTTTTTGTATGGAAGAAGGACTGATTATGAATACTACATCCCCTTCGTAATCTACATTTATTTTAATGAAACTACATCAAGAAGAGAAACACCTTGAATATATGGATAGGTAGCTAGGAAAACCGACAAAATGATATATAGATATTGAATGTCTAGTTTAAGCGAATGAATGAAATTTCAACCTAATACCATCATAAAAATAACTCAATTTCAATCCCAAAGCCTTTCACAAAAGGTCTTTATAGAACCAGAATAGTAAGATATCGCATTTGATGTTTTGGGAAACTTCCCAAATTTCGTGCTAAAAGAAGGGCCGGAGCTTAGCCTTAACATACCTCTCTAACGAACGTCCAATTGACAAAATTTTCTTCATGAAAGTTGTTCCTTAAATCTTAAGCTTCACAATCACTATATATACACAATTTTATAACCACTTATAAACAGCCCATACTTAAGTATTAATGGCGAGATTTTCCAAATAGCCTTAAGCCGATGAAATGTCTGTAAAATTTTGTAAAAATGATAGTAAAAGAGCCCGAAGATTATTACCTGAACACACCAGCTGCAATTCTATAATAACCAGCAAGAACTCCACTTTTTTATAGCCCCAAACATAGCTAATAGTAGGGGAAAACAATTGCAAAGCGTAAGGCGCACATTTCTAGGCATGGGGATGAATGTTAACGGTAGAAACGTGAAAAACTTACCCACATCACCTTGTACCTTGAGGGAACTTTTTCTTCAGTTTATATGTTATTTGGTACGAAATAGAACTGATTTGAGCTTTAAAAAACTCAAATTAACCGACATCTAGTGGGTTGACCCGACCCGACACATGACCCGATTTTCTGCTCGGGCAGTCACAATAAAATTGTCACAACTTTTTATTCTAAGGAAGTTTGATACGCAGTTAGCAAGTTGCAAACTTGACTCATAGATCTTGAATTGTATAGGTCATGAAACTTCTAACTCCTTGTATTTTAGGAGATATGGCCTGATACATTTGACCCAAATTTAAGAAAGATTTCTTAAAGAAACCTACGGTAGCTTTGGCCAACCTTTATCTTGCAACTTTCTTGATTCCAAAAGTTAATGTATGACCTTTGTGCTATTAAAATAACCTTTTACAATATCCATTATTAGAAAATTATACACTTTTAGTCCCATCCAAAATGTGAAACCTAATTTAAACCTTCCGAAAAGGGCGAGGTGCCACTTGGGCCATTTCTTTAATCCCGAATGTGTATTTAGGGTATTCCTTTGGCTAAAACTTTAGGTCCTTGACATTACCACTTATTGACAACATTACTATCCTTAGGTTCTATCCAAAATCATGTATGTCTTATATGAGGCACCACCGCTATATATATATATATATAGAAGATGAAAAACACGGGGTCTCACATATGGCCTGGTATCTAGGATGAGTTAAAGTATGCTCAACCTAGAAAGCAGTATATATTGATATGTCATAGTATTAGTGAGGGCGAAGTATAGATGTTGAATAGGGAAACAAAGTGCTTTCAATGTGATAGATCTAAACTAGGCCTATGATTCTGAAGCGATAACCCTATAAGATTCATAGAGTTATGAGCTTAGCTAGATAAGGAGGTATAGTGAATGGGTGAATGGTACTTGAGTTGTGAATAGGGGATGTATTGATCGAGTATCGTTATGAGATTTTAGCGGGTCTATGTTCCTAAATTGTTACATAGTAGTTATAATTTTGTGTAATGTGAGAGAAGCGTGTGATGCACATGATAACACTAGGCCCTAAGCTTGAATATTTAGGAGTGGTGTGAAAACAAAGATAACACTATGACAGTGACAATCTTAGTTAGAGATTTTCTCTAAGAGTCTTGCCGTAGTATATGTTCGACGATAAGATGTTGACTTGCAAGGATCGTGATGCTACGAGTATAGTAGAGGTACCCCTTAGATGGAGATAGTAAATTGAGAATGAAATGCTAGATAAGAAGAGGCTTAAGATATGTATTGTCAATAGTGTAAAGTTGTGTGAAACTTTAAGTTATGGCTTTCTATGACAACCCAGATAGTATATTTGAGTTGTCAATATAGAGTGAACTAGTGCAATCATTCTGTGACACCTTCAGTAATTAGGGTGATGGGGATTTATGTATAAATGATGATGAGTTTTACCTTGTAATCCAAGACTTCTTTAGTCAAATATATTGGATCTTAGGAGTTGAATGTTAGCAAACTAAACAAATTAGATTATAAGAGTTGTTGAAAGCGATTATGTATGCCAATAAGAGTAGTAAGTATAGAAAGATGCTCATAGAGCTACAAAGAAGCTAAGAGTAGCATCTTAGAAGAGAGTTCTAATAGAAATTTTATATTTTGAGTATAGTACAATATGGGAGTTTAAGATATTCTTGTGGATAGTGATGTCCCAACCGTGTGAAGAGCTAAACTTATGGCTTAATAAAGAGAATTAGTTTGCAGACTTCGGGAGTGGACCTTTGAGCTAAGGGGGAGATAAGGAGTTAATAAACTAAAGTGACTTTTTAGCTTTCGATAGTGATGAGTTGATTAGGATGAGACATTGATGCTTTCCTATCTCTTATATTTCTTATATCTCAGTTAAGATGATACTTTATTTTTGTCTTATAGTGTTATGCCTGTGACCTAGACCTAGGCACCTGATGTTGATTCACGTTCATGTTGAGTTCTGAGGATGAGAAGTGACAATTTTACTTTTATCTCATGAATCTCAGAGTTCCCAACCTTATGTCATACAAGATATGACTTGAGTTTCACAACACGTTTAGTTCCATAAACTTATGATAGGTACTAAAAGGCTAATAAGGTTGTATCATATTATAAATGCTCTCAGATCAAATTCCTCGAATGTATCGTGCCTATGATCTTTCACTCTAAGCCTTTCCAATGACCTTTCTTTCTGGTCTTGATAGTGATATTGATGATAGTAGATGAGTTATTACAAATGAGTAAGGGTGGATGTTCTTTAATATGATACTTATGATGTCCTACTTTCATTAAGGTTACAGATGTGGAGGAAGAACGAGATGGGATCTTATTTTATGGAATAGATAGGTAAGAATGCATTGATGTACCTCAGGGTAAGGTCTCATGCATACTGCATGTAGAGGTGTTAGAGTAGGTTTGACAATTCCTAGGTATTGTTGACTTTAAAGAAGCTATGAAGCAGTTAAGATGATAGGGTTGAATATGTGGATGTCATAATATGAGTGATTGGAGGAGGCTATCGATGACTTTTGAATGAGTGTTCCAGGTAAATGTGTTAGAGTAGCGAGAAGGGGTAGTATTCTCTAAATGAAAGTCCCTACAAAGGTGTAGAACAAGAATCTTATGGGATAGATTGTAGGAGTATGATTGACTTATGGGTAGCACATGGTGACATTGAGTTAGGCTTGATCATGGTAAGAGTATGCAATGAGATATAAGCTTCGTTGAGAGTTATAAGATTCAGACAATGATGTCCGCTAATGAGTTAAGTTTTCTATCCTTGAGTCGATGTTTACCCTTGAATTGGAGTATTTGAGTAATTGAGTTCTTAATTATATACATGCCATGAGAAATCTCCTAGCGTTCTCATCATTTGAGGACAAATGATCCCATGGGGGAGAATGTTACACCTTGTAAAATTACCAAAATACCCCTAGATGAGAGAATGCTTTCATAACACATCTTTCCAAACTTTATTAATAAATCAGAGAGTAGAATCGCGATCAGCACAAAACATTATGTGAGAAATTGGTCTCAATTGAATTTTAGAGCAACCAAATCAAAAGATAATTTTTCAAGGCAAAGATGCAATTCCACAAAAGTGCAAGACACGTTCACATCATGGACTTGTCATTGTCTTGCAAATAATTTTGGTCCCATTATTTTCTATGAGATAAGAATATTGATCAGAAAATTTTCAAAATGAATGAACATAGAGGGAACAAGTCCGCATCGCAAACCTGGTTCATTGACCTATTTCACCGAAGTTTAAAATTTTTAATTTTTCGCGGAGTATTCCAGACTTTTCCACACCCCTTCTAAACTTAATATACGACTAGTACAATTCATTTTTTACTCAAAAAGGGTCCCTAAAACCATTCCCAAGTCAAATTACATTCTAACTAAGAGGAGACTTTAAGCAAAGAAGAGGAGAAAAGCTAGGGTTTCAAGAGAATCTTGTGAGTTCTTCCAAGCTATTCTGAAATTCAAATCTTCTAGGTATGTAACTCACACAACGTTGGATTGAGTTTGTCCATGTGCCCCTTTATCTATATTGATTCGAGTCGAGTTGAGTTTGAGTTTTTGAGTTTCTTGAATTGAATCATTGAGTTATCTATTGTTTTATTGAGTTTCTTGTACGTAAAAATGTGTTGATGATGTCATGAATTGAGTATTTGATTTAGATGCATGTTCATGCCTTCATTCACATGAAACCTAATTGATGATTACATTTAATTTTTATGCATTTTTTCAATTGAGATTGATGGTCATTTTTACATATTCAACAAATATAAATTTGAACTAATTTGAACATGTTTTACTAAGTTTGCATGAACACTACTAGAAATTCGGTATATTGCCACGGTTTTATGGCAACGGTTAAATAACCGTGGCAATAGATAAATTATTGCCACGGTTTATGGCAACGGTTAAATAACCGTGGCAATAGATAAATTATTGCCACGGTTTAAACCGTGGCAATATATTTTTGACCGTAGAAATAAAATTATTAAAATAAACCGTGTTATTAGTACGTTAACCGTGGCTATAGATTTCTTTATGCCACAGTTTTTTAAACCGTGGCAATAGAGTAACTATGGCCACGTTAATTTTAGCAAAAAAATAAAACATTCCGGGAAATAAATATATTTCCCTCCTCCACTAATATTATTTTACATTTCCCTCCCACTTAAAATATTTCACAGTACACAGTATACACATACACGACTCCTTCAGTTTACGCGACCTACACTCAGCGACGAAATTGAAGGCGAAGATTCAGCAATTGAAGAAGAAATTGACACATGCAGTAGTTGAAGAAGAAGAATCAAGGTTTCTTCTTTGAGAAACAGAGTCGAATTTAGAGAAACAGATTCAAAGTCGCATGTTCTTGTTCTTTACAGGTAATTTTTCAGTTTTCCTTTTTGGGGGTTTTGCATTATTGTGTTATTTGAGCTTTTGATTGAAGTTTTGGGAGTAAAATTGATTGGTTTTAACTACTTTGAGGTAATGGGTGTCTCTGAATGTAGGTTAGTATATATATATGCTGGTCAGTCGTTTTGGGGGTTAGAGAAACTTGCCCTTCTTAAATTGCAGGTGCAAATTGGTGTAGTTAGTTGAGTATTATTTGGTGATGAAGAATAAGAAAAGTCAAAAAACACTAAAAAAAATTTGAAAGGGGCTGGTTCAGGAACTTGGTTTGTTTTAGGAAATTTGTTTGCTATCTGAGGGGTAGTTTTGGTAGCACTGTCCAGAATGGGTTGCAAGTTAACAGTCATGTGGTTTCAATATTACATATTTTGGCTGTCCATATTGCTATCTGTGTGTACAGGTGCTTGCCTTTGGTAATTGGAGGTTAGTTTGGTTAAATCATGTGGTTTAGGAAGTTGAGAATCAATCTTGGTGTTGTCTTCTCTCCTGTTGTTCTTGCTACTGTTCTTGACAGGTTGTATCCCCGAATTATCATCAAGATCATTAACCACCTTCATGTCAGTTGTTCTCTGGAATTCATTATGCTTTTTTTGGTGATTAAGCAAATTTACTCTTTTATTATGCTACAATACCACGAAAAAAGCTAGTGGAAAATATTATCAACCTCCTGCATATTTCACATTGAGATATCATGTCCCTTCCTGCTCAAATTCTTTGCGACTTGTTGAAATTAATGTTGTAATATAAAAAAATAATATTCTAACCAGGATCCAAGAATAAGTCTCTCACTTACTCAAAGTAAAGATTATAACAGTATGTTTCTAAATATATATTCATAAAATCTATTTATTGGGTTTACAACAACATAGTCTTGATCAATATGTACTCATGTTAATGATCCATTAGCTAGAAATTAGTTAACTTCATTAAACATTATCGATAGGCTCATAAGTCTACTATCATTACAACCGTTGCTACCCTTAATGTACAACTTTATTGACTCCTCTCCATTATACTTGAGTGACATTTGTCATATATAATTTCTAAAAATCTAGATAATCTCATTTAACAATCATCTAAACCATAGTTAACAATATAAAATTTCCCCTAATTATCTGGTAAATTCTGTCTCCAGAATTGTTGTGGTAAATGGTTGTAATGATGATGCTAAAAATGAAGACAAGGATGATATTGTTACCATTAGAGATGAACCTGTAGAATTTGTTATTGCAAATGCGGATAAACCTTCACTATGGATTAATTCTAAAGTATCTATTTCCTATGACCTTGCTTTGTTTGGTATTCACAAAGTTTTAGATAATTGTTGAAATCAATCATTTGTTTGGCACTTTGAAAAATTCTTCCCTGTCGATCTTGCTCAACGTTAGGAGAAGAAGCCTTCTATTCCTTCCACTTACAGTTTTACCAAGCTTGTAAACAGAGGTATAAATGATCACCTTCGTGGACTTAGTCATGTTGCACTTATCTTCACTTTGCATCTATTTCCACCTAATCAATTTGGATTAGAGTTCCCATTTGATCTTCGCTCTAATTTACATACTATGTTCCTTGGAATTACAAGAAATTTTGTATTCTTGGTTCCTGATAAGTTCACTATGTCAACCCTGTAAAATCCTTGCAACTGGTTTGATACAGGACAAGATGCAGCTCTGCTCATTTTTGGAGATGTCCTTAGGAAATATATATATGTAGTTTTAAGTCTAATCACAGTGAACAGAATCTCTCCGACTTTACCATCAATTGCTCAAGTTCATTTAACAGCTTGAGAATGTTCTGCTCGCATTTTGCTACGATCTAGGTACTTTCTGGTATTTCATGTCAATCAAATGGGATGCTACATCCTAGGGCTTACTGATATGTTATGCACAATTGCATACTCTTATTCTCTGACTGTAGTGTAAGATATGTAATATCACTTGTTTGTGAATTCCTACATAAAATAATTGAAAATAAAATTGAAGATGTGGATATTATTGCAGGCAGATAAAGGTGGATATTAGATTATGCTACAATACCACGTGACCAATTCAATAGTGCAACTCAATCTTTTTGAATGCTTTTACAGAACAAAGATACAACATCAACTTCCCTCTCTTTGTTTAGCACATTAATTATCTTCCAAATCAATGTTGTTCGCAACAAACCTCAACAAATTTCTATGCCCTTTGGATCTGATTGTGTCATCGCAGCCTGGTTATCTCAATTGGATCTTCAAGGCTAATGTTAATATTGTCTGAGCTGTAGTCATACACTGTTTGGAGTCATTTGCTATTTTAATTTAAAATCTGCTGCTTGCCTTGTCAATCTATACAAAACATACTCCACATGGTATATTATTAGTGCAACAAATTCTTCATTATTGATCTAATGATATTCATGTATTCATCTTTAAGAAAGCGGAAGATAAAATATGGCATGGACAGTTGTTGCAGACTAATGAATGATCAATTGATTAAGACATGTTTTAATGCTTTCAAGGGTGTTATTCATGCCCTCTTGTCATTTCCATACATTGTCGCCTGTCTGATATATGGTTACTAGATTGAATGTGTCTTTGAATTTTGAACTTTCTGGACCTTACTTTTATCGTCAGTAATGGAAGTGTCTTCTCCCTCTTTGCCTTGGTTTTCTGTCTTGTAATTTCTGATTCCAATCCACCTGCAGGTGTGGTCCTTGTAAAGTGATAGCTCCAAAGTTTCAAGAGCTATCGAAGAAATATAATGATGTGGTCTTTCTGAAGCTGGACTGTAACCAGGAAAACAGGGTATGTATTCTTTAAACCACCTCCCTTACTAACTAAACAACACAACACACACTAGAATTGCTCAATGTGATAACTTTTGGCAGCCATTAGCGAAGGAACTAGGCATTAAGGTTGTTCCGACGTTCAAGATTCTGAAGAACAATAAGATTGTTAAAGAAATCACTGGAGTTTGATATTATCTGCCCAAGCCAATAAAGGTACTTTATTGCCTCATCTAGAGATGTACAAATGTTAAGTTTGATATTTCGTATATTTGTTTCTGGATGGAGGATTCTTATTTGATATTTTGTGTATAAACTCTTTTGGCATTGAATCCTTGCAACTGGGAGAAGTCTTAATATCCATATTTCATTTTTTTAGCTTATTTGGTTGTTGCTTCAGAATAACTGGGTTTTTTTGCTTCTATCATGTGTTGATTGTATCAATCATCCTAATTTGTGCATTACCTACTTATTTATGTTATGATTAATTTATTGCCTATACTATTTTGGTCATGTATGTAGGATATTAAATGGATATAGGAGATAAAAGTTGGATGGATCTCCGAAGATCTACCGATGAATATATTCATGGAGTTAATGATTTTCTTGATAAGGCATTTGAACAAGCTTCCCAAGGAAATGAAATATTGTGTCCTTGTAAGAAGTGCTTTAATCGTAATTGGCATTGTCGAAATGTAGTGGAGGATCATTTGATTTGTCATGGATTTGTTCATGGATACACCAAATGGGTTTTCCATGGAGAAGGTTTTTCCTCAAGAAATATGCCACAACCAACAAATGATAATGAAACTTCAAACATGCATGATGATTTTGGTAAACTACTTCATGATACTTTTCAAAATGTAGAAGATCACCTAAGACATGAGGGAGTTCAAGAGGGACCATTTGAAGATGCTAAAAAATTCTTTAAAATAATAGAGGATGGTAAACAACAGCTTTATCCGGGGTGTAAAAATTTTTCTAAGTTGAGTTTCACCATCCGATTGTACTTGTTAAAATGCATTCACAAATTGAATGATGTTGCCTTTTCAGACTTGTTAGACTTGATAAAAGAGGCATTTCCACTTGCTCAGATACCTGAGTCTTTTTACAAGGCAAAAAAGGTGATAGAAGATTTGGGTCTTAATTATCAGAAAATTCATGCATGTGCTAATGATTGCATGTTATTTTGGAAAGACAATACAAAGTTAGATAATTGCTCTGTGTGTGGATCTTCTAGATGGAAGAATGTTCGGAATGACTTAACAAGTAAGGTCACTAAAATCCCGGTGAAGGTTTTGAGGTACTTTCCTTTAAAGCCTAGGCTTCAGAGAATATTCATGTGTTCTGAAACATCTATAGCTATGAGATGGCATGATACCGAGAGACCCAAAGATGGAAATCTAAGACATCCTGCTGATGGAGAAGCTTGGAAGGATTTTGATTCCCTTCACCCTGACTTTGCTAATGATGCTCGTAATATTAGATTGGGTCTTTCAAGTGACGGATTCAATCCATTTCGAACTATGAGCATTTCCCACAGCACATGGCCGGTTATGTTAATGAATTACAATTTATCACCATGGATTTGCATGAAGTCAGAGTACATAATGTTGTCAATGATTATTCCAGGTCCATCGTCACCCGGAAATGATATTGATGTATACTTACAACCACTGATTGAGGAGTTGAAAGAACTATGGGAAGTGGGAGTGAAGACATATGATGTTGTAGCTAACCAAACATTTATGTTGCGTGCAGCTTTATTATGGACAGTTAGTGATTTTCCAGCATTGGCAATGCTTTCGGGATGGAGCACCAAGGGGAGATGGGCATGTCCCACTTGCAATCATAATACTTGTTCCCAATATCTCAAACACAGTCGTAAGATGTGTTACATGGGTCATCGTGCATTTTTGCCTCCTGATCATCCTTTTAGAAGAGATAAGAAATTATTTGATGGTAAAGAGGAGCATAAATCTGCACCGATGCCCTTATCGGGTGTACAAGTGCTGGAAGAACTTCGTGATTTTAAAAATATTTTTGGAAAGGGCCAAAAAAAAAGAAAACGAAAGAATGATGGTCCATGGAAAAAAAAATCCATATTTTTTGAATTGCCATACTGGGCAACCAATAAGTTGAGGCATAATCTTGATGTAATGCACATAGAAAAGAATATTTGTGATAGTTTGCTTGGGACTTTATTGGATATATTTGGAAAGTCAAAAGATCATATAAATTCGCGCTATGACTTGCGTGATATGGGGATACGCAGAGAGCTTCAACCAATGGAAGATTGTGATACTGGAAACATTCATCTGGCTAAAGCTTGTTTCTCTATGAAACCAGAAGAGAAATGACTATTTTGCACTGTTTTAAAAGATGCCAAATTGCCAAAAGGGTGTGCCTCTAATGTATCAAATCGTGTGCAAATGGAAGAGCTGAAAGTATCAGGATACAAAAGTCATGATGCTCATTTCATACTACATTACTTGATCCAGATTGCAGTCCGGAAAGTGCTACCCAAGAATGTGTCTTTAGTCTTGATTAGGTTGGGAAACTTTTTTAAAAGCATATGTAAAAAAGTCATAAGAAGAAGCGATCTTGATAAGATGAAGGCTGAAATCATTGATGTACAATGCGAGCTTGAAAAGATTTTTCCTCCATCCTATTTTGATATCATGTCACATTTGCCTATTCATCTAGTAGACGAAATTAAGCTTGGGGGTCCGACTCATTTGCGTTGGATGTATTCTTCTGAAAGAAATATGTGTGAATACAAGGGGCTTGTTCGTAATCGAAAAAATCCTGAAGGATCAATAGTAGAGGGTTGGAAAGGTGTAGAGTGTTTGACCTTTTGTTCGAGATATCTACCTGATGGGGTGAAAACAAGATTTAGTAGGTACCAAACTGAGGATGATGATGACATTCAAATAGCGGGAGATGGTGTTTCACCTTTATTTCCTAAGACAGGTCATCCAATTGGAAGTAAGAACAAAAGGAAAGGCAAGACTTTTAATTTGGAGCATGGTGCGTGGTCTGCAGCACATCGATACACTTTGTTTAATACTAGTGATGAAAAAGTTGATGCATTTATCAAGTAAGCATTGAAACTTCATTTATATGTTATGATTAATGTGTTTTTAATTTCATTAATAAGTACATATTGATTAAATTGCAATACATGCTTGCAGGGAACATAAGAGTTTAGTTGATACTCGTAACAGAGGAAGTGCCTGGGTAAAAGCACAGATCCATAGTAGAGAATTTAGTGATTGGTTTAGAGACAAAGTTAAAAATGTTGAAGTGTCCAATCATTTAAGATGGCTTGGCAAAGTGCCTAATTTTGTGGCTAAAAGATATACTGGATATTTCATTAATGGATATCGTTTCCATACGAAGACACGGGATGCTCCTTGCAAAACTCAAAATAGTGGAGTGACTTTGTCAGCCACAACAGATAGTTTTGCTAGTGCTAGGGATCAAAATCCTGTCGATGGAATGGTAATCTATTATGGAATTATTCAGGACATCATTGAGATTGATTATTGGAGTTGTTTTAGTGTTGTACTTTTCAGATGTGATTGGTTTCATAATGAAGTTAATGAATATGGCTTGACTCGGGTATACTTCAATAAAAAATGTTGTACGGATGATCCTTTTGTACTAGCATCTCAAGTACATCAAGTTTTTTATGTGGAAGACCCAATTGAGAAAAATGTTTATTATGCAAGAAATAAGGTTCCAGTAGATTTGTATGATTTGGAGGAAGAGAATTGTCCTAATATTGAAGAAACATTTTGGAGGGAAACCAATGATGATATTGTTTCTTCAGAAAGATTAGTCGAGGTAGATGTTAGATGGTCGAGGGAAGATCTCCCAGTTGATATCATTGATGCTCCTTCCATCTCACACGATTCACAAGATGTACCTTCGGAAGAATTGGAAGAGGAAGATGACTTCGATGATACTGATTGGGATTGGATGGAGGCCGATGATTGACAAAGGATCTTCCGACCTACTTCAAATACATTCTCTTCTTCATTTTTTTCAGTGAGTAATGAATACACTATTGAGTTGCATCTTATCAATTACGAATTTCGATTGGACTCTATTTTCTATGTTTGTTTTCCATTTCTATTAATGTGGTTTTTTTCAAGTTGTCTCTAAGTTAGTCTCATTTCAATAATACGCACGTGTTATGTATATTGTTGCATATATTACTAAGCCTAATTTTCTCTCTTATTCCTTTTCAGTGTTCTACCTTCAAAGTTTCTCTGGAGGATCTTCAACTTAATAGGGGACCAACAAAACTCCAGGTTCTGATCTCTCATCTTCTTTAACTAAATACTTTACCGATCCATTTCATTTTCTTCAACTTAATAGTGGACCACCAGTTGAGTGCATTAAAGAACTTTATTTTGGTTATGTACTCTGGTCATGGAATGGTATAATGTGCAATAATGGTGGTAATGTTGCAGCTGTTGTCCTTGACAACATGGGTTTATCTGCTGATGAGAGTCTTCTGGTTCACATGATGAGAGTCCCTGGAAGACATAATTTGGCTTTAAATATGAAAATGCTTTCTTTAGTTCATTGACTCTCCATTTTTTTCTGGTATGAAAGTTTGTTTTAGGGAGTTCTCGTTTGGAAAAGGAAAGCAAAAGAGGCACTGCTTGCAAGTGGGATTCCTTGTACTGTGAGTTCTTCTCTGTGTTTTTGGTTCCACACCTTTCTGTTCTGTTTTTTATGGTTCCAAGGAAATTATTAATTGTAATAAATGTCAAGAGTTGTACTCTTACCCTTCATTTTCAGTAAGTGGACAAGCCACTGTAACTAAATGTTGAAACTCTTATTTCCTTGGTTTAGTGCTAGAAGCTGCATCACTTCACTGAAATTTTGCCATCAATGTGGTATTCTTTATTAAATGTTTCGAGACAATCTGTATTGCTGTGAAATGCTATCGCTAAATGGTTGGTACATTGGTGCAGGCCAGGAGGGAAACTGAAAATAAAAGAACAAGTGAATTTGGAGCTTATCTGGTACAACTGTTTTTACTTAAGCACTTTGAAGCAAATCTGGTACACTGTTTTTACTTAAGCACTTTGAAGCAAAGTCTGTTTTATTAAACAATTTTATATATAGTTACAGAAGTAGTAGGAAATTCAGTGCACACTAAGACTTAAAGCATTCTGCTTACTGGCTTTGGATTGAAATGAAAGTTTGTTTTTCTTTCAAGATTCAAAAATTATCTGACAAATACATGTCATGTTTATGCTAATATTTATGTTTTTTAAGCTTGGTTACAAGTCTGTCTTTCCACATGAATAAGGTTACAAGTCTGTCTTTCCACATGAATAAGGTTACAAGTCTGTCTTTCCACATGAATAAGCTTTTTAAGCTTGGTTACAAATTCAATACACATTATTGGAAGCTGGTTCAATCTTCTTACTTATCTGTACATTGGTGAGTTTTCTTGCCGTACTTTTGAAAGCTTAATGTTATGCAGGTTTTGATAGTCATGAGTCAACAAGAATCACCAAAAAGAAATAAAAAAACCAAACATAAGGCATATGCTAAACCTGGATCATTATCATTCTTGGCAAATAAAAAGCGACGGGGGTTGACAACAAATGAAGTAGTTGAAGCTATAGAGTCAGAGAAAGAACAACTACTGAAATTAATTGAAAAACAACCGGTAGCTCCACAGTATGAAGTTAATGGACGATCTGTCGAGCCACAAACTTTCGATGATCATCCTTTTGAGCAGCAGCCTGTTGAGGATCAAGTGCAAAGGAATTCTGTTAGTCCTCCAACAACAGATGAACAACCTGAAGAACAAGGTAACATATAAGCTTAGGAACTTACTTATTTCATTCATGATTTCTAAGTCATATTTTGTTGTAGTTGAAGGCATTCCCACTAAAAACACAAGAGGTAGAACGATGATGCCTAAAGTACATAGCCGGCAAGAGCGTAAATTGATCCTATTGAATAGTTTAGATCAACCGATTGGACCTACTGAAGACGACGTAACAGAGCTAAGTAGCTTCCTAGGCACATTGGCAAGAAATGCAACCCTTTGTCCATATAATGTATTTGATTGGAAGCACATGGACACTAAAAAGGATTTATGGGAGTATACCAAGGTTTGGACTTTTCAATATTTAATTATTCTTAAAGCAATTTTTCTTCTCTTTGATTACATGTTGACACCAAATTGTAGGAGAAATACAATATTCCTGATGCGGCAAAAGCTTGGACTCTGGCAACAATTCGAGAGGCATGGAGAAGTCATAGAGCTGAGTTGAAGAGAACTTATTATGACCCATATGACAATGATACAGTTCGAATGTCAAATAAGCCTGGCCATATTCCAGAATGTCAGTTCAAAGAACTCCTCAAATATTGGAAATCTGAGAAATTCCTGGTAATTTGTAGTTCGGAATCTAAAACTTTCAACTCATTCTTTTTATGATCTCTTCTATGATATTGTTGTTGATGCAGATTTATTGTACATTAAAGTTGATTGTTGCCAAACTGTCGATCACTTAACTAACATTATTGATTCATTTATTTTGCAGAAGATGTCGGAAACAAATACTAAGAATCGGAAAAAGTTGTTGAATCCACACACTACCGGCAAAAAGAGTTTTGCTGTAATCCGTAATAGATTGGTGTGTTTTCTTAATTAGTGTCTAGTATTAATCTATCATTTAAGCAATTTCTTATATCAATTTTCTTGTGACTAGGAAAAAGAGAAGGAAATTGTATCATCTAAGGAGCTCTTTGTGGTCACAAGAAGAAGGAATCCTAACCGTGTGTACAAGGCCTCCTATGAAAACACTGCTACTAAAATTGTATGTATACTGTATATTAATAGATTTACAATGACATTAATTCTTTATTTAGAATTATAAACAAGACTGTGATTGTTGGATATGCTTTGTTAGGCTGAAATGGAGGAACTTGAAGCACAATCAAGTGCAAATGGCCAGTCTGTTGATTCATTTTCCGCAGTCATGGGTCCTGAACATCCTGGGCGTCTAAGACTATATGGAACGGGGGTTACAAAGACTACTTTGAAGAAAATAGTTGGCAATTCTGAACCAGGTTTAAATGCAACGAATGGTGTAGTGAAACAAATGGAAGAAAGGATCCAAAAAATGGAGAAACAAATGGAGGAACAAAAAAGAACTATGAGACAAGAAGTTATTGCCGATGTAATTGCACAGCTACAACATGCCGGATTAATTGACCCTAACATACTTGCGGCATTGACCGTTCCATCACAAAGAGACGCTGCTTCTGCACAAGCCGCCGGACAAGGTTAGTGTTACTTCATTTCTGTTTTGACTATTTCTTCTTCTTCTTCTTCTTTTTCTTTTTCTTCTTCTTCTGCTGCTTTCTGGTTGTCTGGTTGTTTTGAATCTGATTTTGTTTTTCTATGGGCTGGTTTTACTGAGTATATGTAACATATAGCTAGTTGTGTCATGGTAGTGTACTGAATGTGATGCATATGGGCTGGTTTTGCTGAGTATATGTAACATATCTAGCTGGTTGTGTCCAGAAAATGACCTCTCTGGTTGTTTTGAATCTGATTTTGCTTTTCTATGGGCTGGTTTTACTGAGTATATGTAACATATAGCTAGTTGTGTCATGGTAGTGTACTGAATGTGATGCATATGGGCTGGTTTTGCTGATTATATGTAACATATCTAGCTGGTTGTATCCAGAAAATGACCTCTCTAGTCAAGGTACATGACTACATAATGATGCTAAAAACTGTAACTAATGAAAGAACTATAGTACCATTAAGCCATGAAAATAATCTAGGGATCTTTCGATACTAGATCTCCCAGACCATTGAATGTTTGTGAATAACTAGGGGAATGGAGTAATTGTTGCTGTTTGTGCTCTTTTGAAATTCCTTAATTAGTTGCAGCCAGAATGTTGTGATCTACCAAAGCTCACACTAGTTATATGTCCAAGGTTCTGTGTGTAGAAGAGTATGTCAATGAAGTTATGTTGGAAGCAATAACTGATGGAACGAATAACTGTGTAGAAGAGTATGTCTATTGATATAACTGTGTAGAAGAGTATGTCAACGAATAACTGTGTAGAAGAGTATGTCTATTGATATATTTTTCAGTTGTTAATTGCCACATAGTTATATACTTGCATTTTTTTCATTAAATGCAATGAATATCTGCTTCAAAACTTTGTTGGAACTTTTATATAATTATGTTTTGTTCTTTATTTTCACTTACATGTTCATCTTGTATTCAAGTAGTTGTAGTCAAAGGCCACCAATTACTGTCAGAATTCTACCCAAATTTGCCTTGGCAGCTAGTCCTTTAAATAAAATATACATACAAGCTAACCGTGAATCTTTGTGGACCACTCAAAATACAACAAATTAGTTCATTGGTTAAGCGAGCGAAGTTGCTCTTTTCTATGATTTGGCAATTTCTAAATTATGTTCCCCTAATTGCAAAGAACTTTATATATTCCTAATTGCACCATTAGTTAGTAATTATAATTCATTGGATTGTACATTTTGAAGGTATTTGGGATTGATATCAATTAATACAAAGATTTGGTTGTTGTTGTTGCTTCATAATCCACTTTGATTACTTCTAGGAAGATATGTATCTTCACACATTGTCTATTGAGTGTATAACATAATAAGGACTAAGGAGGAAGTTTCATGGGACATAATATAAGAAACTACTAATAATATGTCTCAATAATAGAAGATGGGTACCATGTCTGTCACGAGAAGATCACGTGCCAACATGTCCTCCTTTGTACAGTACAAGTATGTTGAATCATTTGATTGTCTTTCTTCTCATATCTCTTCACCTAAACAAGTCAAATGATTCTTTCTTAATCTCTTAAATTACTAGCATACAGAAGTTGTTACTGAAATACTGCAATATGAGACAAAGTTGTCTACCTCTTCATATATAAAACGGGGAGACAGGCTTCCTGAAGCAAGCCAAGGAGAGAACTTTGTAGAATAATCAGGTCCTAACATTCCATTTCGAGTCTTTTCATACACTTTTAATAAATCCTGCAATCAGTCAAACATAAAAGAAATTAGAATATGCAGAATCGTCATTAGAGTGTGTTGTGTCGCTAATGTGTTTGTGTGTTTTTTTCTATTGGATTCACTTGGTTCTTTTTCCCTTTAAAAGAGTAATTGCATTCTATCCTTCTCTATCTTTCTGTTGGGATAGAAATAAATTGCCGGTGTGCAACTATTTTTTGTACGTAGGTGATGGAATTGAAGGAGGGGATGAAAGTGCTGCGTGATGAAATTGAAGAAGGGGAGGGATGAATTAAAGTGACGGGTGCTCATGACTTCTCCGATGGACAATGTGTTTTGCTAGCTAGCTAGGAATTGCATGAATTGGCCGGGTTGTTCACTTTAATTGCCTATGTTCCAAATATTCTTTATTTTTGAAGATCGAAAACAATGTGGTGCATGTATTTTTACCTTTTTGTAATAGTTAAAACATACTTATATGTATGTATGTACAAATGTTTTGCTTTTATCGCTATTAGCAACATTATGGATCGATTTTGTTGAATTATAATTTTAGTAATGTAAAGTTTCTTCTCAAGATCAATTTCTACATTTTTTATTATATTAACAGCATTAGTCACAATTGGCTACAATTAGTCAAACTAAGATTATAGATCTGCCACTTGTGGCAGTATCAGAAACTATGGCAACGCTTCTTGCCACGGTTAATAATCGTAGCACTATTAGGATCTATGGCAACCTTTATGACCGTAGCAATAGATATAAAGCAACAACCGTAGCAATAGATATAAAGCCGTAGCAATTGGGATATCTATTGCTACAGTTCGAAAACCGTAGGTAAATGTTTTGCTACGGTTTGAAACCGTAGCAATAGAATATCTATTGCTACAGTTGCTCAACCGTAGGTATAAACTTTTTGCGACGGTTTAAAACCGTACTAATATAGGAAAAACCGTAGCCAATTAATTCTAACAAAAACCGTCCCCACAGATACGCTTTTACGACGGTTATAGCAATCGTCGGAAACAACCGTGGCAATAGATCTATTGCCACGCAAGCAGTTGTGGCGCCTCTCTAAACCGTGGCTAAAACTTTTGCCTACGGTTATTTGGCCTATAGCGACAGTTTTAGAACCGTGGCAATAGTTTTAATTTCTAGTAGTGGAATATGAGTTTTTGAACATAAATAATAATTTGAGAAAGAGTCTTAATGAGATGTGAATGACTTTGACGCATGTTTTAAAAGAAAGCATATGATGTTTTGAGAAAAGATTTTAATTAGTTTCGAAAGAGATGAAAAGTATATTCCTTTTGTTTTAAAGGCAAGATTTGATGATGTTTGAGATAAGTTTGAATGAGATTTAAAGAGAATGTTTTGGGAGTAATATTGGGCACCGAGTTGGGTAAGAGTACGAGTATCTCAAATCCCATAACTACATTGCCAACATAGGATAGTTGTGCGGTTAATTATGGTGACTCTTGTTCCAAAAAGATAGACAATGATTGTGGACTCAAGAGAGAGAGTTAAGCGTCCTTACCTTGGCAAGTAATGGACGGTGGTGTGGCAACGAAGTTGCCTTCATTGTGCATCACCAACTATGGTGGTGGGAGTATTGTCAGTTAGAAAAACTCTCTAATTTTGCATAATTGATTTGATTGAGTTGCAAGCTAGAGTTTTTTTTAGAAGCATTGTTTTACTATACAAAGATATTGCATGTTTTACTGAGTTGAGTCGAGTATCTTGAGTTGAGTTGATGTTTAAGTTGAGTTGAGTTCCTTGAATTGAGCATCTATGATTGTCCCTTTCCTTTTTTTTCCATTTTACATACCAGTACATTCTATATGCTTACATCCATTTGGGCCTGCATCATTAATGAATTAGATGCACTGATTAGAGATCATTAACAGGTGTACCGTTGAAGATCTATTGCAGTAAGCTGATTTGGTGACCCCTCCTTGCTATCTGGAGGAGCCGTTTTCTTTCTTATATTGAGTAGTCATAGTTATTTCTTTTAAGGTAGCCTGAGACTTGTCTTGGTACCTTTTAGATGAGTATAGAGGCTTCATAGACATTCAGCAGAGAATGTTGATCATTATTTCTATCCAACTCTTGTTTATTGGAAAATTTCTATTTATATAATGACGGTTATTTACTTTACTTCATATCTTTTCTTTGAGTGTTTTTTTTCACTGTTGAGTATGATGTAACAATGATGTCGAATGGTTCACTTGGGGACTACCAATAGTCTCTGAGTGCCACCTATGTCAATGGTACCCTCCCGGGGTGTGACATGCTAATAGTTCAGTCGCTTGGTTGTTTATTTGAAAGTTGTGCAATTTTTGTGTTGGAAGGCCTATTGAAGCTTGAAAAGTCCCTTTTGAATTAAAGTATGATAAAAATGGCCTCAGAGTGGAATTATGACAGTTCCATTAGCTCTGAAATGGCCAAATTAAGTTAGAAACATGACCAACTCGACTACCGAGGCCTTCAATATGAGTTTGTGCTGAGTTTTGCGTTTTATCCTTCAAAACAAGCCAATCATTGACTTTAGTCAATATTCATAGAGAATGTGCCCGAATGAAAATTCTGACTAGGCGATTAGCTCCAGAACATTGAGTTTGGTCTAGAATAATCTTTCATTTGGTTCTCGAGGTTTTTGTGTTCACTTTGGGTCCCTTGGTGGAAATTGACTAATTATGAACTTGGGAAGTGGGACCCACATTTGATCGTTATGACCTTGTATGAGAATTTTGACTATGCCATTGGATCTACAACAATAAATTTGGTATGATTGCATAGTTTTTTATGTGCATGGGGTTCTAAACATGTTTTGAACATCCCATTAGAGAAATTGAATTTGGTTGATATTTGTGCAGCCACAGTGCTCGACGATCGCTGGGCCCTAGGACGTGTTCACAAGGTTGCATTGTGCTTTGTGGTTGCGAGCTGGTGGTCTGCATTCCTTATTCACAGGGGATGACCCTCTATGATCGTGGAGGATCTCCCACATTTCTGCAGGTCAATTTTGTTGCACTCCGCGATCACAGGGTACTATTCACTACAATCGTAGAGAATAAGTTGGGGTGGTATGTATCAGCTATGTTTCCAGATTTGATGAAGGAAAAGAGTAAGATTTTATATTTCAATAAACTAATCATTCTAAGGCCAAATTAGGTGATCCAAAAGGCTATTCTGCGTGATTCTTTGAGGAGAACATTGTAAGTATCAGAAATTGCATTTGGCATAGTTTCCAAGGTAAACTCAACCATTTTGTTTCTCTTTGTTGAGTAATTTATTGGGAACTTCAAAAGTTAATTACTCGGACATTTTGAATTGGATTTTAGTGAAATTTGAGTCTTCTATGTAATTCTCTGAGGTGATAATTGTGGTGTTGTCAAAATCCTATGGTTGAGTTGCGTTCGAGGTAAAATTGCATTAGAACCTGCTTCTTAATTTGTTAACTTCTGAAAAGAAATGTCATTTGTTTTTTGGGTTGTTTAATATTTGATTTAAGCATCGGATTAAGCCCTAGTTTAAGGCACATACTCGAGTAGCTGTAAGGATCATTCTGTAGAGTTGTTTTGAGTTTCAGATGTGGCCCCATTTTCCTGCTTTTTGGCACCAAAATTGGTTAATGTCCATTTCTTGTGATTTTGATGTCTAAATGACCATATTGATGTTTTGATCCTATTTTTGACTACCTAGTAGCTTTCTGAGACCATTCAGAAAGGTACAATGCCTGCAGAGTAAATAAAGCGCACGTGATCAACTTTCAGGTAGGCTACAACCTTCCTTCTTTCTAGACTAAGTTAGAATGTGTAAATCATGTCTGTGTAGCATGAAAGATGAGCAGGGGGTAATCTTGAACTGCATATGATGAGTTGTTGTACTATTTGATATATGGCCCCTCCGGGACACCACTTGTTATGTTGACATTACGTATGGTTGATATATTGATTATCTACTATATTTCTGATTATTTGATGATTATTGGGCCTTTGCCTATGCTTTGGCTAGTGCTGCCCTAGACTTGCTTTATTCAGGATCAACAGATTGGTATATGCTTTTCTAGTGTGACTTGAGAGCCATAGATCCTTATAGTCTAGACTAACAGACATGAGTTTGTACAGTCGAGCCTTAGATAGGCTATGGGGAGAAGGAAACCTGATTATCCATATGATTGGATGGCTATCTTAGAACATTCTTGCCATATACTGGGGTCAGCTCGAATATAGAGGTAGTCAATGACAATGATATCACGTTGGAATTCAGAGTAGTCTTATATAGTTAAAGGCCCGAGCATTTCCCATAATTGTTCACATATCCTCTCACTAGGAAGTTTATAAATAAGGATCAACACATTTTGTACAACCCTAGTTCGAGGCTATACTGTTAGAGGCAATATTGCTGGAGGGCATATTAGACTAGTCTGAGGCCTAAGGGCCCGACAAACCACTGGCCACGTTTGACCATAGATTGGGTTAAAGGCCAAGTCCTAGTCTGGGTTGAAGTTCAGATCAGGGTATACACTCCAGGTCGGGTTGGTTTGCCAGGTTGTTATTATGTGCACATCATTAGGTTACAAGCTCAATTAAGATAGACACCATCAAACCTTACACCAGTATACACTCATTTCCCTTTCATTATGTGTGGGTGTACCTTCAGATCTTATGGGTACTCGATTGGCATACAAGTATAGACAATAGGTATTTACACCCGCGTACATCAGGAACCCTTGTAGTTTAGATTCTTGTGATTAGCCACTTGTGGAATTATATTATAGCTTATCCTTTCTCTATTTATAGTTCACACTCAGTTGGCCTATAATGCCTACTGGTCACCATATTCTAGTACTCACCCTACTCTATGACGAAGCAGGACTGAGCATGGGCCAGCAACCTTGATTCCCCCTAGGATTGTTGTCATATATGGAGACTGGTGGTGAGAATCAGGAACCCTTGTATCCTTTTGGTCTCCATTTTTATCAGTGGCTCGTCTTTTGTTATCAGAGACTCGCCTTGTATATTATATTGGTTCTGTACATGTATATATGTACCTTGTTATTTCAATCATGTTATATTGTGTCAATAGTAGCTCTGTACAGGTGACTTCCAAGTCCTAGGAGGGTGTTTTATAATTGTTATATATGTATTCAGTATCAGTTCTATTTCATCTAGTTAAATTTATCCATAGTTTCCTATATGGATTGCTGCTATCCCTACCCTCATTACTAGTTATTTTGGATTATGGGCTGACTTACCTATCTAGAGGGATTAAGATAGGTGTCATCATGGCCTATAAAGGTAGGTTATGACAAGTCGGTATCAGAGCCTCAAGTTTATTGGTCTCATTTGTACAGCACTACCATCTAGTAGAGTCCAGCGGATGGGTGTGGAGATGTATGTGACTTATCTTTGAGAGGCTACAAGAATCTTAGAGATCTCATTTTTATTATGTCCCTTCATGTAGTTGTGTTGTTCGTATTGTTGAATCTGACTTGCCTCACTCTTTTTCACATGTGCCTTGCAGAGGTCGACCTTTAGGTAGAGTTGGGGATGAAGCGCCAGCTCTGGATAGGGACCTTCTATAGATCTTATAGAGAAGCATCAGGATGCCCCTGTGCCCACGCAACCGAAGGAATGAGCAGTGGCACTGCCCTCAGCTGCACCTACTGTTACTTTTAGTTTAGGTAGTTATTGTGCAGTTACTTGCAACTCTCAAGGGTGTATAATAGGCACTATCCCAGCTTCTGAGCCGACCTCACTGCCACTAGTACAACCTCCATCTCCCGCCCCAACCAAGCATATAGACCTTATGACTCAGCCAGATGTTGTTGAGGGTGTTAGCCTTTATTAGGATCAGCGAGTTCCTGGTTATTTCCTCAGATTGGGTCCTTCGAGGTTTTCACGAACAATTGGAGAGGACTCCCATAAGTTTCTAATGATTTTTCAGGAGAGGTTGTAGACTTTGAGGCTGTTCGAGTCCCGAGTGGTAGATTTTACAGCTTATGAGCTTGATGAAGTTTCCAGACAAAAGTTGCATTCTTACTTGGAGACCAAGCCAACTAAGTCACCGCCCGTACATGGACAGACTTCTCATATGCCCGTACTTTGATAGGTCTCAACTGTGATTACAGTAAGAGCAATCTAGTCGTCCTCTCCAAGTTTAACTACAAGTTTCTAAGGGTGGTCGCCAGTCATAGGACACCTCAAAGTAGAGTAGTTCTCCCTATCGCACCAGGCAAAGGTCAAAGGACAGAGGTACAACGATATCAGAACAAGTCATATCCTCCCAATCAGCTAATTAGGGATAGCCGACGTTGTGGGATCGATCTTCTTTGGATTTATATGACTGCAGGGTGCTAGATCAATGCCCTAAGACTATTTTGTGCGAACAAAGATGTACTTGGTTTCCTAGCCAGGCTAGTTAGTCCCACACCAATAGACAAAGACAGAGCTTGAGATCAGGCAGCATGGGCAATCAATGAGGCTCCAGAGATGACTAGTAAGGTCCAGGGATAATCAGTATGGTTCCAAAAGTGGCAGATTTTGTAGTACAGGATATACTAAAGGAGGAGGCCATTCAGTTCATTTCTATGCGGCACCAGCACGATCAGAGGCCAAGGTATCCGATGAAATTATTGCAAGTATGATTATTTTGTGCTAACAGCCAACCTCAGCTTTATTTGATCTCGGGTATACATATTCATATGTATCTATTTATTTTGTTTCCCATTTGAGGGTGAGTCCCGAGCTTCTTCCATCCCAGTTTCGTGTTTTGATTCCAATAAGAGATTTTTTAGTAGTGGGTCGGGTATGCAAGTCATGCGTAGTTTCTATTTAGGGGTACCTGGGCAGATTTGTTATTACTTGATATGTTAGATTTTGATATTATTTTGGGCATGGATTGGTTAGCTTTCATCATGTAGTTCTAGATTATTATGCCAAGACAATTACCTCGGTCATGCCTGGTACATCTTTAGTGGTGCGGCAGGGATCTATTTATGGCACACCGATCTGTATCATTTCCTATGTTTGGGCCAAGAGGTTGGTAGCTACTTTGTATTTTGCATATTTGGTGCATGTTCACGATGTCTTCCCCGAGTCTCCTTCTGTTGATGTAGTTCCAATAGTTTGTGAGTATCTAGATGTGTTTTTTACTAATTTGCCTAGGTTACCTTCAGAGAAGGATATTGATTTTGCCATAGATTTGGAGCTGAGCACTAAGCATGTATTCATTTCTCCTTATCGTATGGCCCCTGCCAAGCTTAAAGAGCTTAGTTTTCAGCTTCAAGGTTTTCTGGATTAGAGATTCATTCAATTGAGTATTTCTCCTTTAGGTGCTCCTATTTTGTTTATTAAAAAGAAGGACAAGACTCTTCAGTTGTGTATTGATTATAGGCAGCTGATAAGGTGACAATGAAAAACCATTATCCCTTGCCTCATATTGACGACTTATTTGATCAATTTCAAGGAGTTGTTTGTTCTCTAAGATATATTTGAGGTTTGGTTATCATCAGTTGAGGGTTAGAGAAGTAGATATTCCTTCACTACTTTTTGGACTCGTCATGGACATTTCTGGTTATGTCTTTTGGGTTGACTAATGCCCTTGCTGCTTTTATGGATCTGATGACTCATGTATTCAAGCCTTATTCATATTCTTTTATTATAGTCTTCATTGATGACATCCTGGTATTTTCACAGGGTTGTGAGTAGCACGCCCTACACCTGAGGATTGTGCTCCAAACTTTGAGGGATCATAGGCTTTATGCAAAGTTTTCTAAAGATGAATTTTGGTTAGAGTCTGTAGCAATTTTAGGGCATGTAGTGTCCAAGGATGGCACTATGGTAGATCCGGCTAAGATGAGGTTGTTCGTGGTTGGTCTAAATTGACATCTACCACTGAGGTCAAGTATTTTATTGGTTTAGTTGGGTATTACAAATGATCTATTGAGGGGTTCTCTACTACTACGACACTATTGACTTGTTTAACTCGCAAGGGTGTTCCATTATGTGGTCTAATGAGCATGACTCGAGCTTTTTGAAACTCAAGGAGTTGCATGCTACCACTCTTATTTTGACTTTTCTAGTCGAGGACAAGCGGTTAACAATATATTATGATACCTCTAAGATTATTCTGGGATATATTTTGATTCAACGAGGTCGAGGTATTGCTTATGCCTCTAGACAGTTGCTAGATTTACCCCACTCATGACCTATAGTTGGTAGAGATAATTTTTGTGCTCAAGATATGGCAGTACTATTTGTATAGGGTCCACTATAAGATATATGTGGATCATCATAGCCTGCAGTATGTCCTAAGTCAAAGGGAGTTGAATTCCAGGCAGTGATGTTGGAATGAGTTGTTAGTATATTATGACCTCTCTATTTTTTATCATCCAGGTAAGGCAAATGTAGTGGCAGATACCTTGAGCTGGAAGATGATCAGTATGGGAATCTTAGCTTATTTACCTACTGTGGAACAACCCTTGGCTTTGGAAGTCTAGTCCTTAGCTGATAAGATGGTGAGATTGGATATTTCAAACTCCGTACTGGTGTTGCACTTCATAGGGGATTAGTCTTCTCTATTTGATCGTATATGTGCCAGGTAGTACGAGGATGAGGCATTAGCAGCCCTCAGTGATCGAATTTTACAGATTGGTAATGGTCAGGCTACTATAGGATCAGATGGGGTTCTTAAAGTTGAAGGTTGATTGTGTGTTCCTAGAGGTAGGGGTCGGATACAGTTGATTCTACATGAGGCTCACAATTCCAGATATTCTATCCACCCAGTAGCAAAGATATATCAGGATTAGAGATGGTAATACTAGTGGGATGGTATGAAGAGAGATATAGAAGATTATGTATCTCGTTGTCTTAGTTGTCAATAGGTAAAGGCCGAGTATCAGAGACCCGGAGGAGATTTCCAGAGATTACCCATTCCTGAGTGGAAATAGGAGCGGGTCAACATGGATTTTATGATGATATTGCCTCATATTTCCAAGGGTGTTGATAACATTTGGGTTATTATTGCTCGGTTATCCAAATCAGCTCATTTCCTTTTAGTCCAATCTTTCTATAGTGTTGAACAGTTAGCCCATACATATATATTCAGGAGATGGTTCGTTTTCACGAGGTATCGGTGTCCATTATATCAGATCGATGTTCACAATTTACCTCCAACTTCTGGAGAGCTTTCCAGAGAGAGATGGACACCTGAGTACAACTTTTCATCGACATATAGATGGCTAGTTACAACATACTATCAGGATATGTTGTGGACCTGAGTACTATAGTTTGTTGGTCAGTACATTAGTTCTTGCCCCTGGCAGAGTTTGTTTATAATAATAGCTACCATTTTGGAATTCAGATGGCCCTGTTTGAGGCTTCATATGGTAGGCGTTGTTGCACTCCTGTTAGTTTGTTTGAGTCCATCAAGCCCAAGCCGTATGGTACAAATTTGATTCAAGAGACTATATCTGGTGTTTGGGTAATTCAAGACAAGTTGAGGATAGCTCATAGTTGGCATCTAAGTTATACTGATAGCAGATGCCACCTCTGTGTTTTGAGATTGGTGACAAAGTGTTTCTTCGGGTATCGCCCTTAAAGGGGGTGATGAGATTTGGCAAGCGAGAGAAGCTTAGACCTCGGTATATTGGCACGTTTGATATTTTAAGAAAGGTTGGTGCAATTGACTATGAGTCAGCCTTACCTCCAGTTTTTCATGTCTTAATGCTATGCTGGTATGTACCAGATGAGTTACAATATGATTCTATTGAGTTAGATGATCGTTTGGCATTGGTTGAGTAGTCGGTGGCTATTTTATCTAGAGATGTCAGACAGCTTCATACGAGAATTATACCTATGGTTAAGGTCCAGCAAAAGCACTATCCAATTGAGAGGGCCACTTGGGAAACCAAGTGAGACATGTGGGAGCAGTACCCTAGCCTATTTAAGTCTTCAAGTATGCCCTTTCTGTTACTTTTATGGATAAAAGTTTTTAGATGAAGGATAGTGTAATGACCCTCGAGGTCATTTCTATATTTCTGTATAGCTTTCACTGGCTAGAACCTTCCTGTAGTGACCCCAAGTCATTTATGATCTGCTGGCACTAATAGTTAGCCACCTGGTCGTTCATTTGGAAATTGTGCAGATTTTTATATTTGAAGGCAGTTGAAGCTTGAAAATCCCTTTTTGAAGTAAAGTATAGTAAACAGTCTCAAAACAGAATATTGATAGTTCTATTATCCCCAAATGGCCAAATTAGGCTAGGAGCATGGTCGGCTTGACTATCGAGGTCTTAGTGTGAGTTTGTGCCAAGTTTTGTATTTTATCCTTTAAACTAAGCCAATACTTGACTTCGATCAATATTCCAAGAAAATGTATCCACAAAATTTTGACAATGTGGTTAGCTTTGGAACATCGAATTTGATCTAGAATGATTTTTCGTTCAGTTTCCAAGGCATTCAAGTTCATTTTAGATCCCTCGAGGGAAATTCACTGATTATTGACTTGGGGAGTGGGACCCACATTTGATCGTAACTACCTCATATGGGAATTTTGACTGTGCCATTGATCTGAAATATCAAATTTTATATGGTTGCGCAGTTTGTTTGCATACACGGGGTTCTAAATGAGTTTCGAACACCCTGTTAGAGAAATTAAACTTGGTTGATATTTGGTGCAGCCAGTTCTCTGCGATCGGCAGGGACCAACTACACTATGCTCTGTGATTGCGTACCAGTAGGCTGCATTCGTGGTTCACAGGCAATCGACCCTCTATGATCGTGGAGGACCTTTCGCATTTGTGGAGGTCAATTTTGTTGTATTGCGATCATTGGGTACTGTTCACAACAATCGTGGGGAACGAGTTAAGGCGATATATATCAGCTATATTTCCAGATTTGACAAAGAAAAAGAGTAAAATTTATATTTCGATAAACTGATCATTTTAAGGCCAAATCAACTGATTCAAAAGGCTATTGTGTGATTTTTTGTGGAGAACATCATGGAAATATCAAAAATTGCATTTGGTGCATTGTTCAAGGTAAATTTCATCATTTTGTTGCTATTTGTTGAGTTATTTATCAAGAACTTTGAAGATTGATTACTCAATCAATTTGAATTAAATTTCAATGAAATTAGGGTCTATCTGTGTGGTTTTCTAAGACGATCGCTGTGTTGATATCAAAATCTTTTTGTTGAGCTACATTTGAGGTAAAGTTGTATTAGAACCTATTTCCTTGTTTGTTAACTTCCAAAAAGAAATGTTGTTTGTTGTTTGGGTTGTTTAATATTGATTTAAGCATCGGATTGAGCCCTAATTAGGCTCGAGCAGCTGTAAGGATCATTTTACAGAGTTGTTTTTAGTTCTGGATGAGGACCCTATTTTCTCACTTTTTAGCCCATTTCTCATGATTTTGGTGTCGAAGTGACCATATTGGTGTAATGATCCTGTTTTTGATAGTCTAACAGCATTTCGAGACTGCTCGAAAAGGTAAAATACTTAATAGTAATTAGAGCGCATGTGATTAGCGTTGAGGTAGGCTACGATCTCCCTTTTTTTAGATATAACGCCCAATAAAATTATCAAAATACCCTAGAGGGAGGGTATGCACATAACACATCTTGCAATGCTCGTATGGAAATTCGAGGCCAAATTTGTGATCAACACGAGAAGTTTAGTGGGAAGATGGTCTCGGTCAATTTTTAAAGCGATCCAATCAAAAGATAATTTTTTGATCTGAAGCGCAAAACAGTGTTAGTGCACGACAGGAATGCGTCGCGGACCAACACTTATATTTTTTTAAAAAAAAATCGATGGGATTGAGAAAACTTGTTTAGAAACTTTTTCTAAAATACATAGTGCACGACCAGTCCGCGACGTGGACTAGGCCTTTTCCGAGCTGAAAATTTTTAAATTTTTTGAGGGGCATTTCGGTCTGTTCCAAACCACTCGTAAACTCTATACACTATCTAATTAGGTCATTTTGATGTAAAATGGGTCTAAAACCCCCATTCTAAGTCCTATTCCAATAATCTTACAAGTTAATTAAGGCTTGAGGAAAAAAGAGAAGAACTAGAGGTTGAGCAATTCGAGAGGAGATCCTTGATGTGATTAATTGATAACTTCATCCCAGATATGTAAGGCTACTTAAAGTGTTGGTCTATGGTCATCCATGCACCCCTTCGTCTTCTTGAGTCAATATCATGAGTATAAATCGCATGTTTTAAATCTTGTGATTTCTTGAGTTCTAAATTCTTGTACATGTTGGAGTTTTCATGAATTTACTTGAGTCAACTTATGAGTTGCATCATTATTATCATGAAATATGAATGTTATTTGAATGTTTGATGCCCTAGCCCTAAATTTAGTATTTTTTTACTTATGTATGAAATTGAGAAGTATGAATTTAAATCTTCTAAACCCATGAATTGAACCCGGAAAGTATATTTTCTTGTTTCATATACATATATAGAGAATACCTATTTTATCTTATGAGTTGAGTCCGGATAAAATGATGTTCATGACAGAAATCATTGGGAGTCTTGCATGGTATGAGTTAGAGTCATGAGTTGCATTGCATGAATGATGGCCCCGAGTTATTGAGTTATTGAGACACTGAGTTGAGTTATTGAGAAACGAGTTGGCTCGTTGAGATATGTCAAAGAGATGAGTTTGAGTTGATTTCTATGAGCACATTTTAGTCTTAGAAGGAGTATTGAGCACCGAGTTGGGTGATTGAGGGGCACCCCAAGAACTACGTTGTCAGCATAGGATAGTTGTGCAGCACGTCTAGCAACTCATGTCCCAATAGATGGACATTCTCTTTGGATCCAAGAGTGAGGTAGAGGTAGAGGTTGACGCCCTATTCCTTGGCAAGTTTAGGGCGAGCGTGGCAACGATGTCTTTTTTCGTTGTACACTACCCAAGCCCTTGGTGGTGGGGAGTTGTCAGTTAGAGAAACATCGAAGCAACACTTGAGTTAGGCCTATCATGATTTTCAAACTGAGTTGCATTAAACACTAAGCCAAATTTTAAAAGCATGATTTTAAACTTTAAACTTGCATCACTTATTTGAGTTGAGATATGAGACGAGGAAAAGCATGATTTTAAACTTTAAACTTGCATTATTTATTTGAGATGAGACATGAGATGAGGAGTTGAGTCTTGAGTCAAGTCGGTTGATTGAGTCTGAGCCTTACTTGTTTCTTGAGCCATCTTAGATATCGGACATTCTACGTACTAACACCACTCAGCGCTGCATCATTTCATGATGCAGATATAGGTGATAGAGGACTTCAGCAGGCGCACCGTTGAAGTTCAGAGTTCCTAAGTTTCAGAGTTGGTGAGCCCACCTTGTTATCCGGAGGAGCCTTTATTTTATTTGATTAGTTACTTCTATTTTCTTTGAGTTGGGTAGCCATGAACTATCATAGTACCATCTAGATGCTAGAGGTAGAGGCTTCATAGACATTGAGTAGAGGTCATTTTGTTTTTTCCAACTCTTCTTTATTGGAAATTAACTTTTTATATAAAGACTTGATTACTTTAATTACATTACAGTATTTTCCTTGAGAATGTTCCTTCCGTTGTTGAGTATGAGGTGACGATAAGGCCAAGTAGTTTGCTCGGGGACTAGCAATAATCTTTGAGTGCCGGCCACGCCAAGGGTACCTTCCCGGGGCATGACAACTATGGTCTCCCTTCTTTCTAGAGTGAGTTAGAATGTGTAAATCATGTCTGTGTAGCAAGAATGATGGGCAGGGAGTTATCCTGAGACTGCATATGATGAGTTGTTGTACTGTTTGATATATGGCTTGTTAGGGACTCTATTTGTTATATTTAGATTACTTGTGGTTGATATATTTATTATCAACTATAATTTTTTATTACCTGACGATTATTGGGCCTTAGTCTAGGCTTAGGCTAGTGCTTCCCTAGACCTACATATTTAGAATCGGTAGATTATTATATACTTGTTCGATGTGACTTGAGAAGTGTAGATCTTTATAGACTGACTAATAAATGTGAGTCTATAGAGTCGATCCTTAGATAGGCTACGACGAGATGGGAACTTGATTATCTAGATGATTGACTGGATATCTTGAAATGTCCTGTGATACATTGGGTTCAGCTCGAATATAGAGGTGACTGACGATGTCACATTGGAATTCAAAGTAAAGTCTCTTATAGTTAAAGGCTCGAGCATTTTCCATAATTGTTCACATATCCTCCCACTAGAAAGTGTATAAATAAGGATTAGTACATTCTGTATACCCCTAGTTAGAGGTTATATAGTAGAGGCTATATCATTGGAGATGATACTACTGGAGGGCATATTGGACTATACTGAGGCCTAAGGGCTAGGTTAGACCACTGTCCACGTCTGATCATAGCCTGGGTTGAAAGTCAGGCTAGGGTGTATAGTCTAGGTTAAAGGCCCGATCAAGTTATTTTTCCAGGTTGTGATTGCACGCACGTGATTCGGTTATGAGCTCAGTCGAGACTTGACATCGTCAAACCTTACACCAGCACACACCCTTTTCCTTATCATTGTATGTGGGTCTATCTTCTGGGCTTATGGGGGCTTAGTTGGCTTACAGGCATAGACAGTAGGGCCTTACACCCGCGTAAATCACTACCTCATCATCCAATTCCTAGTTACTTCCATACTTTCCTGCATACAATTTGGGTTCTTATGATTATCCACTTATAGAGTTATATTCTAGCTTATCCCTGTTTTATTTACGATTCCTACTCAGTCAGCTTATGATGCCTACTAGGTACCATATTGTAGTACTCACCCTACGTTTTACATCTGCTTCATGGTGCAAGACCAAGCACGAGCCAATAGCGTCTATTCATCCTGTGATTACTGTCATATTCGGAGACTTGTGGTGAGCATCGGGCAATCTTGGATCCTTCTGGCCTCCATCTGTATTAGTGGCCCATCTTTTGTTTTCAGAGACTAACCTTGTATATTGTTTTAATTCTATTTATGTATATATGTATTTTGCGATTTAGCTATGTTATATCGTGTCTATAGTAGCTCTGTATAGGTGACTTTCAGATCTTGGGAGGGTGTTTTGTAGTTGGCATATATGTATTCAGTATTAGTTCTATTTCATTTGGTTTAATTTATCATTTTTTTCCCTGTTTGCATTGCTTCTAGCCCTTACATCGCGATTACTAGTTGTTCTAGGTTACGGGTCAGCTTGCCTATCGGGGGGGGGGGGAGGGGCTAAGATAGGCGCTATTGTAGCATATAAAGACAGGTCGTGACATTCTACTATTTTAAAATATATAATTTTTGCTCAAATTAATTAATTTTGTTGTCTCATCAATTAAAGTATTGATTCTTTTAAGCAAAAATTTATGATGTTTATTGATTATAAAAATGAACTTTTAAGAGGATATTGAAATTTTTCTTCATTGGGTGTGTTTGGTATAGAGGAAAATATTTTTCATGGAAAATGAGTTTATTTTTAGCTCATTTTCTCATATTTGGTCGGTAAGTGAAAAATATTTTTTATTGTTTGGTTAATGAATAAAAATTTTTTTTAGAAAAAAAATTATATTTTTAGCGAGAGTTTAGAAAATATTTTTTGCGAAAATAATTTCTGACATAAAAATATTTTCATAATTTGAAATATTTTTCAAGAATAAATATTTATATTCTTTTTTTTGGGGGGTGGGGGGAAGTCGAAGGGGGGGGGGGGCGCTGGGGGTCCCGCAGAGAGCGGGGGTTAGAGTAAAAAATTGAAATTTTTAAATTTTAAATTTATTTATAAATAAATATTATTTGTTTATATGGAAGTTGGGGTGGGGTTGGGTGAGGGCTGGGGGCAAGGGTGAGGCTGGGGGGCATGCTGGAGGCGCGGGATGGAATAAAAAATTAAGATTTTCAAAATTTAACATTATTGTGGAATTTGTTTTTAATCTTTTGGTAAAATGGGCAGGGGCGGGGGTGGGGGAAGGGAGGGGAAGGGGTCGTAGGGTGGGGTAAAAAATTAAAATCTTGAGAATTATTTTTTTTTTAAAAAAAATTAGGAGGGTGGGGGGAATTGGATGGGTCGGAATAGGAATGGGGAAAAAATAAAGTTTTTAAAATATGAGATATTTTTTAAAAATAAATTTTTAATCTTATTTTATTTTTAAGCCAATCAAACATGAGAAAATTAGAAAATATTTTTCGAAAGACGTTTCCTCCATATCAAATACACCATAATGATGACAATTTTTTATTCAACAACTTTATACCCGCCAAATGTGAAAGGACCCAGATCGTGGACGTCATATTGGGTCCAAGAAAAACTGCCCAGAAAAATGTTGCCAAGCATCACCTCACGTAAGGGCCTACACGACCCGTGTGAAGGCACACGGACCGTGTGGCCATCCGTGAGATGGCACCTGGAAAATGAAAGGAAAACGGGTCACCACACGGTCCGTGTGAAGCCACACGTTCCGTGTGGCAGGTAAACGGGCTGGGGTCACGGTCCGCGTGACCCCAGACAGTCCGTTTACCGGACCGTGTCTTGGTACTTGATCCGAAAAATATTGCCTCCGAAAAATCTAAGTCTAAGGCCACGGACCTGTAAACGGCCGTGTGAGCCTAGACGGACCGTTTACCAGTCCATATGCCTCAGACGGACCATTTCCTGCTCCGTTTCATTAATGGCATTTTTAAAATATTGGTTTATTCTAACGAAAATTTGGTCATTTCCCACCCTTTCTAAGCTCCCTATATAAGAGGGACTCCGCCATTTTCAACCAATTTCCACTCTCACTCACTCTCTCACTAACATTCTCCCCTCCAAGCTCTCCAACATCTCTCTAAGATCATTCAAGCTTAGGGTAAAGATTTTGAGTCTATTTTCCTCCTCAAGTTTGTCTTCAAGTCAGGTATGTGGGGTTTGATTCTTGGTTCCTTTATACCAAGAAGACCCAAATTCCCTTTTAAACTAAATTATGAATTTGACTCCTTAAAATGTAAATTTTACTACTTGTTCTTGGTATTTTGAACCATGCATGTGTTAGTTAAGACTCTTTATCATGATTTATGTTGGTTTTATGGAAATGAACTATTTGAATTATGAGATTATGAACATGCATGTCCCTTTAAATATGTTATTATGCATGGGTGATATTTACTACCATTTCTACTAATTTTATTGAATTTCCTAGTTTTTACTTATACCATATTTTAGATATAATCCACATTGCCCATGCCATCCCTACATTGTGCATTGCATCATATTTCATGACATTGGTACATAGAAATCTTGGAATTTTGGGATTAAGCTCAATTTTGTCCTAAAAAGGATTTATGATATGAATTTCTGAAACACATGATATATGACAAGAAGGTGATCACCGGTGCTCTTGGAGCATCTTGGGTGCTTACACCATCTTGTACTTGTAGATGAGTTATTCCTTGCATTGACATCTTTAATATGATCTTGTAAATTGGTATTAAGCCCAATTATGTCTTGAATGTTATGAACTTGCAGCAGGGCTAAGGCTCGGGAGCTCGGGTGGCTAATGCTTGGGCATCTCCTCCCGGGGTGCAGGTAGGTGGCGGATCGTGATATTTGATGTGTGACAAGTGTGGGAGGCCCCACACAGGTGCCTGCCGGAGGGAATTGGGACTCTGCTTCGGATGTGGGAGCAAGGACGATAAAGTTGTTGATTGCTCGAGAGGCGCTCACGGAGGTCGAGGTCAGGTAGCCCGAGGCGGGTAAGGTCATCAAAGGGGTCCCGAAGGTGTTGCCCCAAGGAACAACAGGTTTTATGCACTTCATGCTCGCCAGGATGTCGAGGAGGCTCCAGATGTTGTGACGGGTATGTTAAAAGTTTTTTATTTTGATGCTTACGTTTTGCTTGACCCAGGTGCAAACTTGTCTTTTGTGACTCCGCTATTGGCCGTTAAGTTCGGTTTAAAAACCCAGGTTATAAGAGAGCGTTTCTCGGTCTACACCCCCGTGGGTGAATCTATTATTGCTCATAGGGTCTATCATGGGTGTGCTGTTGCTATGTTGCATAAATTCTTTCCATGTGATCTTGTGGAACTTGAAATGTTTGATTTTGATGTGATTCTTGGAATGGACTGGCTGCATGCATCTTATGCTTCCATAGATTGTAGAACCCGGAAGGTCCTGTTCCAACCTCCCGGTGAGCCGGTTCTTGAATGGAAGGGTAATGATTCATCCGTTAAGGGTAGGTTTATTTCCTACCTCAAGGCACGGAAAATGATTTCTAAGGGATGCATCTACCATATGGTAAGGGTTCGAGATGCAGATTCCGAGGTGCCTACTCTCGAGTCAGTTCTGGTGGTGAATGAATTTTCGGATGTGTTCCCCGAGGACTTACCGGGCATTCCTCCGGATAGAGAGATAAATTTCGGCATAAATCGTCTTCCAGATACTCAGCCTATTTCTATCCCTCTGTATCGGATGGCCCCGGCAGAATTGAAAGAGTTGAAGGAGCAGTTAAGGGACTTATTAGAGAAGGGTTTTATTCGGCCTAGTACATCGCCGTGGGGTGCTCCCGTGTTGTTTGTGAAGAAGAAGGACGGGTCTCTCCATATGTGTATTGATTACAGGCAGTTGAATAAAGTGACAGTTAAGAACAAGTACCTGTTGCCGTGGATTGATGATTTATTTGACCAGCTACAAGGTGCCATCCACTTCTCGAAAATTGATCTCCGCTCTAGGTACCATCAGTTGAACGTTAGAGAGTGTGATATCCCCAAAACAGCTTTTCGGACAAGGTACGGGCACTTTGAATTTGTGGTGATGTCGTTTGGTCTAACTAATGCTCCGTCCACATTTATGGATTTAATGAAGAGGGTGTTTAAGCCTTTCCTGGAGAGCTTTGTGGTGGTATTTATTGATGATATCCTCGTTTACTCCCGAAGTGAACAAGAGCACGGAAATCATTTGAGGATGGCCCTCCAAACTCTGAGGGAAAAGAAATTGCATGCCAAATTTAGCAAGTGCGAGTTCTGGCTGGGCGAAGTGGCGTTTCTCGGGCATGTGGTGTCCGGGGATGGTATCAAGGTGGATCCAAGGAAGATGGAGGCCGTTAAAAATTGGCCTAGGCCGTTGACTCCTTCGGATATCTGCAGTTTTCTTGGGTTAGCTGGGTATTACAAAAGGTTTGTAGAAGGTTTCTCCTCTATTGCATCTCCATTGACCAAGTTGACCCAGAAGTAGGCGAAGTTTGTATGGTTGGATGAATGTGAGAGGAGTTTCCAAACTTTGAAGGATCGGCTTACATCAGCTCCCGTTTTGACCTTGCCAAGTGGTTCAGAAGGGTTTGTGGTGTATTGTGATACCTCGAGGGTCGGCTTGGGTTGTGTGCTTATGCAGAATGGTAAGGTGATAGCGTACGCATCAAGACGGTTGAAGGTGCATGAACGAAACTATCCCACTCACAACCTTGAATTGGCAGCGATGGTTTTTGCTTTGAAAATTTGGAGGTATTACTTGTACGGGGTCCATGTCGATGTGTTCACTGATCACAAAAGTTTGCAATATGTGTTCAGCCAAAGGGATCTTAATCTCAGGCAAAGGAGGTGGTTGGAGTTTTTAAAGAATTACGATATAAGCGTGTTGTATCACCCGAGAAAGGCCAATGTCATGGCCGATGCTCTTAGCAGATTGTCTATGGGGAGTGTGGCGCATGTTGAAAATGAGAAAAGGGAGCTAGCAAGGGATGTTCACCGGTTGGCTAGGTTGGGTGTCAGGTTGACTGATTCCAGCACGGGTGGTATACGGGTTCAGAACGGGTCAGAATCGTCAGTGGTGAATGAGGTGAAAGCAAAACAAGACCTAGATCCGTCGTTGTGCGAGTTGAAGAAGTTGATTGCTGCAAAAGAGATCGAGGATTTCTCCCAAGGGGGAGATGGTGTGCTTCGGTACCAAAACCGGCTTTGTGTTCCCGACGTGAATGACCTTAGGAAGGTGATTATGAGTGAGGCCCACAACTCTCACTACTCTATTCACCCGGGGTCTACTAAGATGTACCGGGATCTGAGAGAGATTTATTGATGGCATGGTATGAAGAGGGATATTGCCAAGTTCGTGTCTGGATGCTCGAGTTGTCAGCAGGTAAAGGTTGAACACCAGAGGCCTGGTGGTTTGGCCCAAGATATTGAAATTCCCACATGGAAGTGGGAGGATGTGAATATGGACTTCGTGGTTGGGTTGCCTCGGAGCCGAAGGCAATTCGACTCCATTTGGGTTGTCATGGACCGGATGACGAAATCTGCTCACTTTCTACCGGTCAAGACTACCTACAGTGCTAAGGAATATACAAGGTTGTATATTCAGGAGTTGGTGAGGTTGCATGGCGTACCTAGATCTATCATATCGGATCGAGGTGCTCAATTCACGTCCCACTTTTGGAAGTCTTTCATGAAAGGCCTTGGGACCAAACTTAAGTTGAGTTCCACTTTTCATCCCCAAACTGATTGCCAAGCGGAGCGGACTATTCAAACTTTGGAGGACATGTTGAGAGCATGTGTGTTGGAGTTTCAAGGGAATTGGGATGATCATCTTCCACTCATCGAGTTTGCCTATAATAATAACTTCCATGCTAGTATTGGCATGGCGCCATTTGAAGCCTTGTATGGGAGAAGGTGTAGATTCCCGGTGGGGTGGTTTGAAGTGGGGGAAATGGCCTTGGTTGGCTCGGATTTAGTGGTGGATGCTATGGAGAAGGTAAAGGTGATTAGGGAGAGATTGAAAGCGGCCCAAAGTCGCCAAAAGTCCTATGCGGATAGTAGGAGGAGGGACCTCGAATTTCATGTAGGGGATTGGGTTTATGTAAAAGTCTCTCCTATGAAGGGCGTTATGCGTTTCGGCAAAAAGGGCAAGTTGAGCCCCCGGTACGTTGGCCCCTATGAAATTGTTGAGCGGGTTGGAGATGTGGCTTATAAGTTGGAGTTACCTCTGGGTTTGGGTTCCATCTATCTGGTCTTTCATGTCTCTATGTTGAGAAAGTTTATTGGCGATCCTAGCTCCATTGTGCCTTTGGAAGGGATTGAGGTTGAGGAAAAGTTTGACTTATGAGGAGGTGCCGGTGGCAATTTTGGATAGGCAAGTTAAAAGGCTTCGCAACAAGGATGTGGCTTCGGTAAAGGTACTCTGGAGAAATCAACTAGTGGAGGGTGCTACTTGGGAGGCGGAGTTGGACATGATGAAGTGATACCCCCATCTCTTCCAATCTACTCGAGCCTAAGGTACTAGGAATCTTTCCCTATCAATTGTGTCTTTTCGTTGCCCTCTTGAGTCTCATGACATCACATGAATATGTGTACATTAAAGGATTTTCTTTTCTTGGCAAATGAGTTGAATATAATTTTGACATGAATTGGTTTTGAACTATAATTTGAATTGTGACAAAAGCTTTTATGTACGAACCTTGTAAGTTGAGTTGAGTTATGCATTGTGTCTTGTATCGGGTGTATCTTGTCTTGACTCTAGCTTTCTAAGCTTTGATCCTGCACATTCGAGGACAAATGTTCCCAAGGGGGAGATGATGAAAGGACCCGGATCCTGGACGTCATATTGGGTCCAAGAAAAACTGCCCAGAAAAATGTTGCCAGGCATCACCTCACGGAAGGGCCTACACGGCCCGTGTGAAGGCACACGGATCGTGTAGCTATCCGTGAGATGGCACCTGGAAAATGGAAGGAAAATGGGCCACCACACGGTCCGTGTGGCAGGTAAATGGGCGGGGTCACGGTCCGTGTGACCCCAGATGGTCCGTTTACCGGACCGTGTCTTGGTACTTGGTCTAAAAAATATTGCCTCTGAAAAATCTAAGTCTAAGGCCACTGACCTGTAAACGGCCTGTGTGTGCCTAGACAGACCGTTTACCGGTCCGTATGCCTTAGACGGACCATTTTCTGCTCCGTTTCATTAATGACATTTTTGAAATATTGGTTTATTCTAATGAACATTTGGTCATTTCCCAACCTTTCTAAGTTCCCTATACAAGAGGGACTCCACCATTTTCAGCCCATTTCCACTCTCACTCACTTTCTCACTAACATTCTCCCCTCCAAGCTCTCTAACATCTCTCTAAGATCATTCAAGCTTAGGGTCAAGATTTTTAGTCTATTTTCCTCCTCAAGTTTGTCTTCAAGTCAGGTATGTGGGGTTTGATTCTTGGCTCCTTTCAACCAAGAAGACCTAAATTCCTTTTTAAACTAAATTATGAACTTGACTCCTTAAAATGTAAATTTTACTACTTATTCTTGGTATGCATGTGTTAGTTAAGACTCCTTATCATGATTTATGTTGGTTTTATGGAAATGAACTATTTGGATTATGAGATTATGAACATGCATGTACCTTTAAATGTGTTATTATTCATGGGTGATATTTACTACCATTTCTACTAATTTTATTGAATTTCCTAGTTTTTATTTATACCATGTTTTAGATATAATCCACATTGCCCATGCCATTCCTACATTGTGCATTGCATCATATTTCATGACATTGGTACATAGAAATCTTGGAATTTTGGGATTAAGCTCAATTTTGTCCTAAAAAGGATTTATGATATGATTTTCGGAAAGACATGGGATATGACAAGAAGGTGATCACCGGTATGTCTAGAATTTTGGCTCTTGGAGCATCTTGGGTGCTTGCACCATCTTGTACTTGTAGATGAGCTATTCCTTGCATTGACATCTTGAATATGATCTTGTAAATTGGCGTTAAGCCCAATTATGTCTTGAACGTTATGAACTTGCACTTGACTCTCTTGAAAGCATAAGTATATATATATATATATATATATATATATATATATAAGTATTCTTGTGGGATGTGTAAGACTTAGCACCGATGGATTGAGGGTCCTCCCCTTTCTTTGAACTATGTGCCTACATAGGGACGGAAGTAATTCGTCTATCTGTATATGATTATGATTTTTCTTGATGTGATTCTGCAAATCCTTCCGAAAAGCGGGTCGTAAGGAAGGTGTCCATCCACCGAAAAGCGGGTCGTAAGGTGTGATGTAGATTACCCTTGGCAAGTAATCTTCTCCCTACCGATGGGAGGTCCAAATTGGTCCAGTTCATGTAATAGCTCGCATGGATTTGGTTTGTCGGTTATAGTCCATCCCCGTTATGTATATAGGAGCATTAACGCATTGCACGCATCACGCATCTCATGGCATCTCGTATACTAAATTCAATTGATTATACGCTCCTTGTATATTATGTGCCCTCGCCACTTAGCATGTTTATGTAGGTTCGGTAAGTCACGTGCATTGCATACCCGCATACTTAGTACATTCAAAAGTACTAACGCATACTCTATGCCTGCATGATTTTTACCATGCAGGGACCGAGCAATGTGAGCCTTATCTGCCGGGCGAGTAGTCCCCTTTTTCGCAGCTATTTTGTGGTGAGCCCGGTCTTCCGAGGGCAAACCTTATTTCCTTGTGTTCCTTATGTATATATGTATTTTGCTGAGGGTGAGCCCGGAACCTGTCCTGGCCCCCGTCCCTTCTTAGAGGCATGTGTTGGGTGTTGTAAAGACTTGTTATTTTGTTATCTATAAAATATGCTCTTCTTTGGATTTAGAATTTTCCCCTTTGATACTTGCCTTTAGTTTTCTGAAAATTTGAGGCTTGTTTGGGGGCTTTCGGGTCCCCATTCGCCGTGTCACATCTAAACCCCGACCCCGGGTCGTGAAAAATTATTTCAAAACAATCATATTATTTAATTATTATAGGGTCACATAAAATTAGTATATGTTTCATTTTGTTATTATTGTATGATAAAAAAAATATATTTTTTGAATTTTATGTTTTGTGTCAAACTCACTTAAGAAAGGAAAAAAAATATATGGAATAATGTGGAGCAGGATGGGGCAAATTAATAATACAAATTTTTGCTACGCAAGGCAGGACGATTTGGTATGTTCACAACTTTATACGAAGTGGCCCACAACCGTCCCACCTTATTGTCATCCCTATTCATCTCTTTTGAACACAAATAGCCTAGAGACTGGCCAAGTTGTTGGATCGGAGTTAAACCACGAAAAGGCCCAAAAATAAGACAATCCAACAATAGATTTGCTAGGAATCTAGGTTGAGTAGAGATATAAGGGTTGTCGATGCGATTCTAGGGTTTCATGCACGTTGTAGAGAATCTTTGTTCCTCTCTTCTTATTCTAAAGTCTAAGCTTCTCATCATCATTTTTATCTCAATCCTTAGTTACTTGTTATTTCAGTATTTTTTGTTGTTGGCTGTCAAGGATCATATAATACTTGTTGTATGTGCCAGTGCCGTCTTAAGCACTAAGCCAGCAAAGCCATTGCTGGTCCCATAATTTTGGGTGCCCTTATAAAAAGAAGTACTAATACATATTATTAAAAAAATTATGTGTATTTTAAAATTTAAAAAAGAAAACATGTAAAAGTTAAAAGGTGAAACAGGTGCACTAAAGCTCTTGCTTTTTGGTGTTTCTTCAAAATTTAGAGAGGTGTAACAAGCAATTATTATATTGAAGGAAGTCACCATTATCTTGATATTGTTATATCAACTTATCAAATTTTTATAAAAATTGTTATTGTTGATAATCTTGGTTAATAAGTACATATATTTTTGTTTTAGTTATTATTGAAATTTATCCAATTTAAATATGTCAATTAAAAATTACGATTCTGATTTTATAAAAAAAATAGAATAATTTTTGGAATAACTTCTGGTGGAAAATTGTACTTTCTTAAATATCTCCTAATAATTTGGCCTTATATTATTTATTTATCTTATACTCATCTTTTTTATTTTTTATTTTATTATTTTTATTCTCAATATTGAACTCTCTCCGACAAAAACTTTTGACTTATTATTGCTTATAAGTTACTAAAGAAATTGCTTTTTGGTGTTTCTTCAAAATTTAGAGAGGTGTAACAAGCAATTATTATATGGAAGGAAGTCAACATTATCTTGATATTGTTACATTAACTTTTCAAATTCGTGAATCATGTTTTATCATTCTAACTTTTTTTAAAAATTTGTAATTGTTGATAATCTTAGTTCATAAGTACATATATTTTTGTTTTATTTATTATTGAAATTTATCCAATTTAAATATGTCAATTAAAATGTACGATTCCGATTTTATAAAAAAAAAGATAGAAAAATAGAAAACTTGAAGAATTAATATAAGACTAAAAAAGAGCCCTTGATAATTATTTTCAACAAATAATAAAAAAGAATTAATAAAATATTATGGGATGATGTTCTTCAAGTGAACGAGTTACTAATAGAAATGAGTTAGATGATAATAAGACTCGGGGAAAAAATCTAGATGGGTCTGTCATTGGCACCAATTGATAGTAATAGAGGCTTCATAGACTATAGTTGAGTTTTTTATTGGAGATTATGTTTAACTAGTTTCTTTTGTACTAGCTTGTTTTATTTGATATGATTTTTGAGACTTAGATTGTCCACCATTTATTATCTTTAGTCTTTTGTTGATTGCTTACTTATGTTGTATGAATTAATGTGATGAGACCAAGTGGTTTGCTTTGGGACTAGTAATAGACCCTGAGTGTTGGCCACGTCTAGGGTACTCTCCTGGGGCGTGACACTACCATATCTAATATAATCAAATCTACTCAGGTATCATCTCCTAATTGTTCCAGAGCAACTAGAAAAAGATTTAGCCCACCAAAGTAACACGACAGGATCGGTACTCTCGTTCCACTACTAAGGCTTCCCCTACTTGGGTCAAAACATGAACGGGCACCGACATGGAATCACAAGGCAACTCAAATCCGAAGGAGAAATAAGAAAGACACATATGACTAAATGGATCCAGGACCAAATAACACAAATTTAAACTGATGGCAAACCAGAATAATACTTGTGATCACAGTGTCTGAGGCCTTCCTTACCCGAAGTCTCAAGCACCCCAAAAACTCTCAAAACTTTATCCTAAAGTAGTGGTGCTGCAACAAACTCATATGGAACCTGCCCCTTTCTAGGCTTCATAGCTAGCTCAAGGGAGATACCCCGATCATAATCCCTCGCCGGTGCAGTTCTACCGCCCCAACCTCTAGCTCGTCCTTTGGCATGGCCCCTTGCCCTAGCTGGGGTCCCAATAGCAGCATCAGGGGCGACATCTCCTCGTCCTGCAGTGGCAGTAGCTTTAGTCCTCACCTTCTGTCAAAAGGCCAACTAAGACTTAGCACTTAAACAAGGACCCAGGCACAAATTGATTAGAATGAAATGAAAGAGAGTTTCTTAATAGTCTTCATAGTCTCTTAAGGATAAGTAACGGACGTCTCCTCACCAATCCTCAAGACTATACTAGACTTGGCTTGTACGCATGTGAGACCTATGAACCTGGGGCTCTGATCCTAAATTGTCACGACCTGAAATTCGGGTGTGATGGCACTCATCTAATTCTCCAAGGAGCGTCAACCTAAAACCCAAATAACTTAACAAAATAAAAGATAAAAGCGGAAGATAACAGTCTAAATATATAGATAAGCGGAAGAAGATAACTACAAATCATCCCAAGGACTGATGTCACATGTACAAGCCTCTAAGTATAGAATGTTCAATTGAAATACAAGTCATAATGTCTAGTCCTCGAGTAGAACAAATCATAAAATAGGATCCTCAAGGCTCGCTGAAGACAGAAGCAACTACCTCACAAGTCATCCAGAAGCTCAATCCATGAAACAGAAGTCTAACAGGATGGACTGGGTTCTCAACCTACAAAAATGTTGCAAGGGGTGAGCACCAAACAACAGGGTACTCAGCAAAATGGAACTAACCTAAGGTAAAGCAATGAATAACACAAGTAACTCCATCAATCCCAACCACAATCCGCCAAACTACAAACCTGCAATAAAAGAAGTCCCAGCACAATAATATACATACATATATATATATATACATATATACATATATATATATATACATATATATATATATATATATATATATATATATATATATATATATATATATATATATCACAGAAATATGGTTGTACTCATCATCTAGTCCTGGTACCTCAATCTACAAATATATAAGTAGATCCAACAATTACCATCAAGATCAAGGATATAATAAGTACAAAATCCCATAAACAATACACAACTATATCAATCAAATATGACCTGAGATGGAGTGGATGCCATGAGATATACATAATGCGATTTAATTCACATAATTGTGATGCATGTCTGTTCTAGAATACACATCTGCTGATCAGATATGGTTGTCTACCTCAGATGGAACCCATGGGGGTCTCACATAGACCATGTATTCATTAACATTGCCAGCAAAGACCTCGACTAATGCTCACCCATCCAGAAATGACCTCAGACCCATCCAGAAATGATCTTAGGTCGCCGACAATGACCTCGGCTCGGCTAGTAGAGACCTCAACCACTAACCCGCATGTTATCTTATTCATCTCTTAGTCGGAAATGATCTTAGGTCGCCGACAATGACCTTAGCTCGGCTAGTAGAGACCTCAGCCACTAACCCACATGTTATCTTATTCATCTCTTAGTCGTAGCCATCATAAGTATTAATGCACAAATAATATTATATGCAAGGTGCATGATTACAATTATATCATAATGTCAACATCATAATGGTCTCAGTATCTCAATATCATCAATAACTCAATATCATAAGTATCTCAAGTCATCAGAGTCCTCAAATATCAATCATATCACAATATAGGCATCATCTCGCTATCAACATTGAATGATTCACAAGATCATATAGATTACAAATTCACAATTAATTTACAACTCAGTATATAGCCATATGAACAAGTATTCAATACAAAAAATCGTGATCAAGCCTAGAAATGATACAATTCTACCCCCAAACACCTAATCCATACACATAGGAGCAATACAAGATTCATTCATACTTAAGAAAAAGTTAGAAGTCCACTTGCCTCAAATAAAGTCTTGTATCAAGTCAAATCCATCGTTGTCCCCCTCTTACGATACTCCAAATCACCACAATCTATTCAAATATAACATCACAATCATATAACGAATCTAATGATACTAAAATCAATTAATTTGGACAAAAAGGGTAAAATGGTGAAAATTTCGTACGAAAAAAAGTAGCCAGAATCTAAAAATAAATACATGAAAATGTTCTCCTTGGGATAAGGATTCCAACGATGAAAACCAACCAGAATATAGAGTGAAGATGAAGGAGAAATCACCAATTGAAGTTTGGAAATCAAAGTCCCAAAAATCCCCAAGTTCCACCATTTAATACCCAAAATTAAAAGTTAAAAATACAAATTAATCAATGGAAACAGTTGAAATAGGTTAAAAAAAGTTACCCAATCAATTTGCCTTGAAATATCTTGAAATCTCTCTTGAAAACAAAGCTTTAAGGGTTGGAAATGGTGAAAAATGAAAAAAAAAAATTATTAGGAGATATTTTAATAATTTGGCCTTGTATTATTTATTTATTTTATACTCATCTTTTTTATTTTTTATTTTATTATTTTATTCTCAATATTGAACTCTCTCCGACAAAAACTTTTGACTTATTATTGCTTACAAGTTAGTAAAGAAATTGCTTTTTGGTGTTTCTTCAAAATTTAGAGAGGTGTAACAAGCAATTATTATATTGAAGGAAGTCACCATTATCTTGATATTGTTATATCAACTTATCAAATTCATGAATCATGTTTTATCATTCTAGTTTTTTTTTTATAGTTTTTAAAAAAATTGTAATTGTTGATAATCTTGGTTAATAAGTACATATATTTTTGTTTTAGTTATTATTGGAATTTAGCCAATTTAAATATGTCAATTAAAAATTACGATTCTGATTTTATAAAAAAAAAAAGATAACAAAAATAGAAAACTTGAAGAATTAATATAAGTCTAAAAAAAAGAGCCCTTGATAAAAATTTTCAACAAATAATAAAAAATTATGGGATGATGTTCTTCTAGTAAACGAGTTACTACTAGAAATGAGTTAGATGATAATAATACCCGGGGGAAAATCTAGATGGGTCTGTCATCGGCACTAATTGATAGTGATAGAGGCTTCATAGACTAGAGTCCAGTTTTTGATTGGAGATTATGTTGAGCCAGTTTCTTTTATACTAGCTTGTTTTATTTGATATGAATTTTGAGACTTAGATTGTCCGCCATTTATTATCTTTAGTCTTCTGCTGATTGGTTAGTTATGTTGAATAAATGAATGTCATGAGACCAAGTGGTTTGCTTCGGGACTAGCAATAGTCCCTGAGTGCCGGCCACGTATAGGGTACCTTCCCGGGGCGTGACACTACCATATCTAATATAATCAAATCTACTCAGGTCTCATAGCCCACCAAAGTAACACAACATGATTGGTACTCTTGATCCACTACTAAGGGCTCCCCTACTTGGGTCAAAATATGAATGGGCACTGACATGGAATCACAAGGCAACTCAAATCCGAAGGAGAAATAAGTAGACACATATGACTAAATGGAGCCGGGACCAAATAACACAAATGTAATGCGATGGCAAACCAGAATAATACTTGTGATCACAGCGTCAGATGCCTCAACCTCAAGTCTATCTGGGAAGGCATAACAATGGTCATCTCGATCTCCACTCGTAGACGCTAGCCTTCTACCATCTGAATGAGTGGAGATATCACCTGCTCCCCTACCACCGATACTCCTACCTTTATTAATCTGACCTCCACTACAACCCCTACTCTGTGGGGCTGATCCTCTGGCTAGTGGTGTCGGATCTCTGATTGGTGCTGCGGAGCAAGAACGGTGAGGCCTAGATTAAGTTTGCACAGGCCACTATTGAATCAAATGATCGGATCCACACCCATAGTAAGTTTAGGGGTGGGCATCTGTTGTGATAGAGCAGGAGAGATGCTATAGCCACCTAGACATATTGGCCTCTGTTGAGAACTAAATGAACTCTATCCTGAACTATATGAATTACGAGGGTCTCATCCTTTCTCTAAAGTCGTCAAGGTTGTACCTACCCGTGATGCTGAAGCGAACCTCCTCCTCTGATCATACCTCTGCCCCATGATAAGGCACCTGAGTACTGCCCCGATGTACGGATCCTTTTGGGGCCTCCAAATTCCCCTCTATGCATGAGCTTTGCCTCCTTGGCTGCACTAACCATTGATCGAAAAGACGCTCCATTTCTAGACATCCACAACACTGACTATCTGATGGGTTATGCCAACTCTCTAACTTACTGTCAAATTTTTTAAGAAAGTGTGTAAAAGTTAAAAAACAAATCGTTAATATTTTTCCACTTTTCTAAGGAAATAGAATAATTTTTGGAATAACTTCTGGTGGAAAATTGTACTTTCTTAAATATCTCCTAATAATTTGGCCTTATATTATATATTTACCTTATACTCATCTTTTTTATTTTTTATTTTATTATTTTTATTCTCAATATTAAACTCTCTCCGATAAAAACTTTTGACTTATTATTGCTTATAAGTTACTAAAGAAATTGCTTTTTGGTGTTTCTTCAAAATTTAGAGAGGTGTAACAAGCAATTATTATATTGAAGGAAGTCAACATTATCTTGATATTGTTACATTAACTTTTCAAATTCGTGAATCATGTTTTATCATTCTAACTTTTTTTAAAAATTTGTAATTGTTGATAATCTTAGTTCATAAGTACATATATTTTTGTTTTAGTTATTATTGAAATTTATCCAATTTAAATATGTCAATTAAAATGTACGATTCCGATTTTATAAAAAAAAAGATAGAAAAATAGAAAACTTGAAGAATTAATATAAGACTAAAAAAGAGCCCTTGATAATTATTTTCAACAAATAATAAAAAAGAATTAATAAAATATTATGGGATGATGTTCTTCAAGTGAACGAGTTACTAATAGAAATGAGTTAGATGATAATAAGACTCGGGGAAAAAATCTAGATGGGTCTGTCATTGGCACCAATTGATAGTAATAGAGGCTTCATAGACTATAGTTGAGTTTTTTTATTGGAGATTATGTTTAACTAGTTTCTTTTGTACTAGCTTGTTTTATTTGATATGATTTTTGAGACTTAGATTGTCCACCATTTATTATCTTTAGTCTTTTGTTGATTGGTTACTTATGTTGTATAAATTAATGTGATGAGACCAAGTGGTTTGCTTTGGGACTAGTAATAGACCCTGAGTGTTGGCCACGTCTAGGGTACCCTCCTGGGGCGTGACACTACCATACCTAATATAATCAAATCTACTCAGGTATCATCTCCTAATTGTTCCAGAGCAACTAGAAAAAGATTTAGCCCACCAAAGTAACACGACAGGATCGGTACTCTCGTTCCACTACTAAGGCTTCCCCTACTTGGGTCAAAACATGAACGGGCACCGACATGGAATCACAAGGCAACTCAAATCCGAAGGAGAAATAAGAAAGACACATATGACTAAATGGATCCAGGACCAAATAACACAGATTTAAACTGATGGCAAACCAGAATAATACTTGTGATCACAGTGTCTGAGGCCTCAACCGCGGGTCTATCTCGGAAGGCATAACAATGGTCATCTCGACCTCCACTCGTAGAAGTTGGACTTCTACCACCTGAATGAGTGGAGATATCACCTGCTCCCCTACCATCAGTACGCGCACCTCTATTAATCTGACCTCCACTGCAGCCCCTAGTTTGTGGGGCTGATCCTCTGGCTAGTGGTGTTAGATCTCTGACCGGTGCTGCGGAGCAGGAACAGTGAGACGTAGAATAAGTTTTTCCAGGCCACTGTTGAATCAAATGATCGGGAGATCCACACACATAGCATGTTCTGGGGTGGGTAGCTGTTGTGATAGAGAAGGAGAGATGTTATAGCCACCTAGACCCATAGGCCTCTGTTGAGAACTAAATGAACACTGTCTTGAACTATATGAATTACGAGGGTCTCGTCCTCTCTTTAAAGTTGTCAAGGCTACATGAACCCGCGATGCTGAAGCGAACCTCCTCCTCTGACCGTACCTCTGCCCCATGATGAGGCTCTTGAGTACTGCCCCGATGTACAGATCCTTTTGGGGCCTCCAAACACCCCTTTATGCATGAGTTTTGCCTCCTTGGCGGCACTAACCATTGACTGAAAAGATGCTCCATCTCTAAACATCCATAACATTGACTATCTGATGGGTTATGCCAACTCTCTAACAAACTGTCAAATTCTCTCCGCCTCTGTAGGAATGATGGCTATAGCATGCCTAGCCAACTAATAGAAACGAATCTCATATTCTGAAACCCTCATAGAACCTTGCCTCAAACTCTCAAACTTCAGTCGACTCCCTTCCTTAACACTCCAAGGAATAAATCTGTCATAGAAAGCTCTAGCGAATGTCTCCCAAGTCATCAGAGGAGAATCAACTAGAAAAGATCCCAAATAGGTCCTCCACCAATCCCTAGCCAGTCCCCGAAGCTAGAGGGCAACATATCGGACACTGTGGGTCTCATCTAGCCCAATGGTCTCAAGTAGCTCCCTACAAATAATCAAGAACTCATGTGCATCCTCAGTCTCTCCATCCTGGAACTGAGGTGGGTCCATATTCTTGAACCCCTCATATCTACGCTACGCTGCTCCTTATTGATCAAGGCAACTACTGGGGGAACCTCACCAATAGGTGATGCTGGTGACTATTCCACCTGTACCTGGGCCTTAGGGGCCTGCTGACTCAGAGGCTCAACCCCAACTCATGTATGAGAAGTACCTGGTGTATCACTATGCTACCTTCCTTACCCGAAGTCTCAAGCACCCCAAAAGCTCTCAAAACTTTATCCTAAAGTAGTGGTGCTGCAACAAACTCATATGGAACCTGCCCCTTTCTAGGCTTCATAGCTAGCTCAAGGGAGATACCCCGATCATAATCCCTCGCCGGTGCAGTTCTACCGCCCCAACCTCTAGCTCGTCCTTTGGCATGGCCCCTTGCCCTAGCTGGGGTCCCAATAGCAGCATCAGGGGCGACATCTCCTCGTCCTGCAGTGGCAGTAGCTTTAGTCCTCACCTTCTGTCAAAAGGCCAACTAAGACTTAGCACTTAAACAAGGACCCAGGCACAAATTGATTAGAATGAAATGAAAGAGAGTTTCTTAATAGTCTTCATAGTCTCTTAAGGATAAGTAACGGACGTCTCCTCACCAATCCTCAAGACTATACTAGACTTGGCTTGTACGCATGTGAGACCTATGAACCTGGGGTTCTGATCCTAAATTGTCACGACCTGAAATTCGGGTGTGATGGCACTCATCTAATTCTCCAAGGAGCGTCAACCCAAAACCCAAATAACTTAACAAAATAAAAGATAAAAGCGGAAGATAACAGTCTAAATATATAGATAAGCGGAAGAAGATAACTACAAATCATCCCAAGGACTGATGTCACATGTACAAGCCTCTAAGTATACAATGTTCAATTGAAATACAAGTCATAATGTCTAGTCCTCGAGTAGAACAAATAATAAAATAGGATCCTCAAGGCTCGCTGAAGACAGAAGCAACTACCTCACAAGTCATCCAGAAGCTCAATCCATGAAACAGAAGTCTAACAGGATGGACTGGGTTCTCAACCTACAAAAATGTTGCAAGGGGTGAGCACCAAACAACAGGGTACTCAGCAAAATGGAACTAACCTAAGGTAAAGCAATGAAGAACACAAGTAACTCCATCAATCCCAACCACAATCCGCCAAACTACAAACCTGCAATAAGAGAAGTCCCAGCACAATAATATATATGTGTGTATATATATATATATATATATATATATATATATATATATATATCACAGAAATATGGTTGTACTCATCATCTAGTCCTGTTACCTCAATCTACAAATATATAAGTAGATCCAACAATTACCATCAAGATCAAGGATATAATAAGTACAAAATCCCATAAACAATACACAACTATATCAATCAAATATGACCTGAGATGGAGTGGATGCCATGAGATATACATAATGCGATTTAATTTCACATAATTCTGATGCATGTCTGTTCTAGAATACACATCTGCTGATCAGATATGGTTGTCTACCTCGGATGGAACCCATGGGGGTCTCACATAGACCATGTATTCATTAACATTGCCGGCAAAGACCTCGACTAATGCTCACCCATCCAGAAATGACCTCAGACCCATCCAGAAATGATCTTAGGTCGCCGACAATGACCTCGGCTCGGCTAGTAGAGACCTCAACCACTAACCCACATGTTATCTTATTCATCTCTTAGTCGGAAATGATCTTAGGACGCCGACAATGACCTTAGCTCGGCTAGTAGAGACCTCAACCACTAACCCACATGTTATCTTATTCATCTCTTAGTCGTAGCCATCATAAGTATTAATGCACAAATAATATTATATGCAAGGTGCATGATTACAATTATATCATAATGTCAACATCATAATGGTCTCAGTATCTCAATATCATCAATAACTCAATATCATAAGTATCTCAAGTCATCAGAGTCCTCAAATATCAATCATATCACAATATAGGCATCATCTCGCTATCAACATTGAATGATTCACAAGATCATATAGATTACAAATTCACAATTAATTTACAACTCAGTATATAGCCATATGAACAAGTATTCAATACAAAAAATCGTGATCAAGCCTAGAAATGATACAATTCTACCCCCAAACACCTAATCCCATACACATAGGAGCAATACAAGATTCATTCATACTTAAGAAAAAGTTAGAAGTCCACTTGCCTCAAATAAAGTCTTGTATCAAGTCAAATCCATCGCTATCCCCCTCTTACGATACTCCAAATCACCACAATCTATTCAAATATAACATCACAATCATATAACGAATCTAATGATACTAAAATCAATTAATTTGGACAAAAAGGGTAAAATGGTGAAAATTTCGTATGAAAAAACGTAGCCAGAATCTAAAAATTAATACATGAAAATGTTCTTCTTGGGATAAGGATTCCAACGATGAAAACCAACCAGAATATAGAGTGAATATGAAGGAGAAATCACCAATTGAAGTTTGGAAATCAAAGTCCCAAAAATCCCCAAGTTCCACCATTTAATACCCAAAATTAAAAGTTAAAAATACAAATTAATCAATGGAAACAGTTGAAATAGGTTAAAAAAAAGTTACCCAATCAATTTGCCTTGAAATATCTTGAAATCTCTCTTGAAAACAAAGCTTTAAGGGTTGGAAATGGTGAAAAATGAAAAAAAAAACATCTTTTAAAGGAGCACACTATTCAGACATTTAATGTACTCTAGAATGCAGAGCCATATCCGCGAACTCGGAGACATAGGGACCCAACATTCCGCAAACGCGAGCCCCAGCTCTGCGAAGGCAGAGGTCAAGTGCCCTTACACTTCCGTGAACGCGGAGAAGGGTGCTAATTGCACTAGAAACAATCACAAACCACCACTTAGCACAAAAGCTCACGAATCAGACTTTCAAAATTCATTAGAAACCCCGTGAACAAAAGCCATAAATAAAATCCTACTAGAAACGACGATCCAGACTTGATGGAACCATCAGAGTTTAAATCCGGAATCTCTGTGGCCCCAAATCCAAGAAGGATTATTTAAACTAGTTTAGAACCTAAAAACTCAAAATATTCACATAACCTCTTAAATTACAACGAGGGTATTTCTAGTGTTAGTTTCATCATTTAAAACTACTGAAACTGATAGAATTCTGATATGAACCCCCCGATCTTTGAAAGTTGACCAAAGTCAAACTTATGCTCCAAAATAAACGGAAACTGCAACTTTGAGCCTAAAATCTCCGTTTTAACTCCAAATTCAGTTCTATAAGTCCTCGTAGACCAAATTCAGCATTTAGGAGCTAATGGGATTGACAGAATCGAATTCTATAGAGCGAAACTCTAAATGACTCCGAAACTCAAAATTTTCAACTTAAAGCCTTTGAAAAACTATTTCTTTTGCAAAACTCAAGCTTTTTACTAGATTTACAAAATATGACTTCCAAACTTGACCAAATATAACTCAAAGCAACTATCAAGAAGGGAAAATGATAGTTTGACCAAGAATATCAAAAATTATCTTCGGGATCATTATAGTGTCCTCTATTTACAACCACAACCCCACCACAGCCATCGGGCATATCTCCCGAGGTGGCAGCATTAGCAATCAAAATATCCTGAGTTTGAGCTACTATCTTTTTTGATTTTGAAACCTTGATATTTGGTGAGGTTACGCCGATAGTGATTACAGACAAACGCCTTTCTTTTTGGTTCTCTAAGTATAAACTTTACCGGAGAAACTCCATTTTTCTGAATCCATCCGAAATGAAATTCCTAAACCCAGAAAAAAAAAATTCAATTTGGGAACTTAGAGTTTCCAAAAAAAATTACCAAATTAATAGCATGTTGAAAAAATAAAAAACTTACCAGAAATTTTTATTATTACTTTTTACTTACATTGTTGATTTGATTATTTATATATAAACATTTCAGTCCAGATGTGCTAACTTGGCCGAGTTTGTACTTTCTGACAGTTATGAAGATTGTTTGGTTCTTGTGTCCATTGATTTCTGTGCCATTATACATTTTTGTCTATAAATTTACGCTAAAGACGCTCATAATTTTGAGCTTTTAGTTATAGATTTCAAATATCTATTACTTTCACTTTTCAGATTTAGTTGGCAAAATTTTTACTTGGTACAGTTATTTTTTAAGAAAATAATTATTGGTATAGTAAGTTTATCATGTTATTTCTACTAGTTTAGAGTATGTGCTATGTATGTATGTCTCACAACAATATAAAAGACTGCATACAAAAATAATAAAGAATTGATTAAAATAGATGCAATAATATATTTATTTAAATGAAATTCGACATTTGCAATAAATATATTTATTTAAATGAAAAATATGTATTTTTTTAATTTTAGTGTACATTTATTATTACATGTGTATGTCATGTCAATTAATTATAATTACTCCATATAAAAAGAATAGATTATTAATAAATAGCAATTGACGCTAAAAGATAAGAAACTTTTAGTGAGGTTACATAGTGATTGTAGTAGCAACGTCTTTCTTCTTGGTTCTACGTGAATAAACTTTGCCGAAGAAACACCTGGATACGTCCAAAATGAAAATCCTAAATCTGGAAAAGTTAAACAATTTGAGAACTTAGAGTTTCCAAGAAAATAAATCACCAAATGAATAGCATATTGAAAAAATAAAAAACTTAACAAGAACATTTTACTTACAATGTTGGTCTGATTATTTATATATATTCATTTTAGTCCAGGTATGCTGACTTGGCATATTTTGTACTTTCCAGCAGTAACTAAGACTAATTGGATCTCGTGTCCGTTGATTTCTATGCCATTATACTTTTTTTTCCTGTCAGTTTCCATTAAATATGCTTATAATTTTGAGCTTTTAGTTATAGATTTAAAATATTTATGTCACGCCCTAAGCCCCATTAAGGCGGACTGGCACCCGTTGCCGACAAGGCTCGGGAGAACCAACATATAACTATACATCTGCTATGAACATTTAAGAGGTTTCCATACTCAATATGCTGTCAAAAGAAGGTAAACTGTACTAACAAACCAAAAGTAAATGCATAAGATTAGGCCGTTGGAGCCACGATGTCTATAATACGCTATTTGACCACACTTTAATTTACATAGTCTACAAAGCCTCTAAGTAAAGAACAATATCCAAATGGGTCGGGACAAGCCCCGCCTCATGACCAACTATACAATACAAAATATAAGTTCTAAACACATAAGCCCCGAAGCAACCTGGAGCTTAGTAATAGCAGCTGGAAGTCCTGTACTCTTACTGGGGAGATCTAGTAGCTCCTGTACCTGCAACATGAAAAAGATGCAGGTCCCCCGTAAGGGACGTCAGTACGAGATAATGTACTGAATATATAAGGCAGGAAATACTGTACATGAAATAAGAACTCAGATGAAATCACATGCTGGTGTGTAAGGATGAAAAGACCACCTTTAGTCATACTGTTACTGTGTAATCTGTGCACAATATATCATGTAAATGACCAGCTGATCAGTGGTAAATCTGTAATGGGATCGACCCTGGCTAGGTGATTCCTTCACCCCTTGGGCTACCACCCAAATGAGATCGACCCTGGCTAGGTGATTCTTCCACCCCTCGGGCTACCACTCATTTATAAGCAACTGTAAGTTATCTTTTATTTACTTTGAGATGGTTCTTTTGGTGGTCATAACCTTTAGAACTGTAGGAATATAGACATGTGACATATGAACAACCATACAAGGTAATACCACAATGGAAAGAGAAATACACAACTAATGAACCGTATTGGAGATTAAACAACACATAGACTTTGTTTGGTAAGAAGGAACTCATGTATATTTAGTATTCAGGTACATATGCAGGTTGACAATGACTATGTATGGGTACATATGAACATGGTAAAGAGTGGGGACACGGTTAGCAACCATGTCGGAGTTTGTACGTGCCTTTATATTCTAAGGAAGATTATAAATTTCATGCCAAGTAATAGGAAATCAAGTAGCCTTACATACCTCGCTGTACTATGTCGTTATTACCTCGGAGTAGTACCCTTTTCCTCCAAACACTTATCTACAACATATTAGGTGATAAAACTAGTGTTAGAAGTTAATAAACACGTCTTAGTAATCCAATTTCACCCAAAAATAATATCCGGGCAGCAAGCTCGGAATTAGCACCCAACGAGTATTCTTTATACATTTCCACTCCTAATCGTATTTTCTAACGCACATTCCTATATACATGTCATATCCAGCTATGTTTAGTCCCATAACAGCATTACAACAACTCATATAATACAGCATACAACAACTCTACACAACACGTAAGTAGACAACGCAACATTGCGTCCTTCCGCTACATTTCGACGTCAACTATTCCAAATCCGTTCCAACCTCTACCAAACTGTCCTCAACATATTTACACACAATTACAGTCCTAAACCAGTCCAAAAAAAGTCCCTAAGTAGATGAAAAATATGAAACAACAATTCCCAAAAACAGTCCACAAATTCTTATTAATGACCGAAATTAAGACATCATTTAAGAACTTATTTTTGCGGAAGATACAAGTGGTCCAGCAGCCTTCTTACATCATTACGGACCCAAGACTTCTTAAAAAAATACATATTACTTCATAACTCAGCCAACTAACAAGATAAAAGTCTCTTATTTAACAAGAAAAGTGAACCACAAAATTGGAACACATGCTGTCCCAAAATTCCTGCACAATACAACCAACATACTCTTCATGTTTTGCATGGAAAAATTACACCAAACCATGGGTATTTTTACTTAACTTAACCCTCAAGTATTAGGTTCTCTTCAAGAACCCTAGAAGTGTATCTTGGCTGCTTTAGAAAATGAGGAAAGAGTAAGAAGAAACTTAGAGAGAAAATCTGAAATTTGGCTTAAGAAAATGGCTGAAAGTTGCTGCTGGTTGCTCCCTTTTATAGGCCTCTTTTGGCCGACTTTTTTTTGGGGTTTTAGCATTATTTTAATAAGGTTATGGGGCAGCAGCTTGGCCCTTTCATTTGGGCCTTATTGGGCTTCAAATGGAATGGGCTTTATTGCAAACATTTCTTCCCTAAGCCCACTTAGTTTGGGCTTTAGTTTTGAAATGGATTGTAATTGTAATTTGGCCCTTTTCTTATCCATCTTGGGCTGCAAATATTGTCCTTATATGATGCCAAACCATGGGCCCAAATGACATCCTTAACTCAGGGTTTATTCTTTATCGGACTTGAACAAATTCGGTGTTGGGCCTTGTCTCCGTTTACCGAGCTTATTTAAGCTAAGCACGTAAGTGACTCACCTACTAGCTTCCTAAGTCCCACAAGCACCTCAATTATTTTACTTCATTTAAGGTCACACTCTCCTTAACTTGACCTAAAAATTATATACACTCGGTCATCTTAAGCGTTAGATGTACATATAGCCCATTAATCTAAAATTCACGCACTTTTAAAAAAAATATGTGCGGATTTGGCCCTGCCATATCATGTTTCATTTGTGTTGGACTAGTACATGTAAGATGTGGGGTGTTACAATTTATTACTTCCTCTATTCAAATTTAGTTGTCAAATTTTAACTTGGTCACTTATTAAAAAAATAATTATTGATATATTAAGTTTATCATTTTAATCCTACTAGTTTAAAGTCTGTGCAATGCATGTGCATCTTTCAACAATATAAAAGACTGCATTCAAAAAGATAAAGAATAGATTTTAATAGAAACACAACAAAAATGTCGTTTGATTATCATTTTACAATCCAGCATAACTAAATCATATAGTATAACTTATGAGTCAATTTATGCGTTATTCTATGTAGAGTAGACAAATTAACTCATATACGAATAACAAGAATGATTTTAGGTTCTTAAAGTGTAGGAATAAATCTCCATTTGCTAGTACGTGTCATTGCTTCTACTCCAGCATGTGTTCAAATTCAAGCTTCTCAAGAGAGTTAAAGGGATTTTGTCTTTCACTGGCATTGTCAAGACGTTACAAGTAAGTATATATGTATATGTTTTTGTTTTTGTTTTTTCTCAAACTCTTGAAAAATTTCATTGGATGTACGCTGAATCTGACACAAATACAATTACTTTTTTGAAAAGTTCGAACAACATAACAACCAACCAGGCATGTCAACTTAAGTTTATGGTTTGGCTTGATGGAAATTTTCTGACCTTAGGATTTTATGTGTAGTATTTGAAAATCATATGATCTCATATAATGTTGTTGTTGGTTAACAAATTCCACTAGTTAATCAGATGAATTGATAAAGTGTATACTATTTTTAAATTGGAACTTTTAATAGGTCTAAGAATGAATTCACTTTTGATAGGGCACACTTTATTTTTAAATTTTTTAATACAAATTTATATTAATGGGTCCTGTCAACGAGATCTTCCAATGCATAACTTTACAAATTAGTGTATTCATATCCAAAGAAGTTAAGAATTTTGTAGAGTTTTTTGCTTCTTCTTATTTCGTGTGAGACTTGGGAAGAACAACGTTCCCACTCTCAGACTCCGAGGAAGAAAGCACTCAAAGCTCTACCAAATTTGAAGCCTCAATAAATACGTTTGTCAATGATAACTAAATGAATGTTGTTGATGGAAGCATCCAATTAAGTAAAAAAGTTGTCAGATGAACACTAAAAGGCAACATTCAGATCTTAAGTGTTATTACACCTTTACAATTTCTTAATCTTTGAAACAACTTTCTACAAATGAAATTACACACCAACTAAAGTAAATACGTCACAGAGTTGAACATCAATATTCATGGTTAATTATTGCCACTAGAGGATCATCCTTAATCAAGTACTGCTACAACGTCTTGCATTATGGACATTGATAAAAAAAGCACTAGTATGCATATCACCTACACATCAACCAAACAGACACAACGTATGATCAATAGAGAAGGACTAGAATGTCTAACTCAGACAATGATTCATCATAGAAAAGGACTTACCAGTTCCACTTGCTTTCGATGTAGCAGCAGCCATTGAGCCTGAACTCTACAAAATCAAAAGTGAAAACTAAGTAAGCATTCTGAGTATTTGAAAGCAGACAGAAATATGAACATAGAAAGACTCACAGTAATGGCAGCATTTTGAGCAACTTCAACTTTCCTCTTGTTACTCTTGTTGTATTTTTTCACAAACCTATCCAGCTCCCACAGAGTTTTTGTATCCATTCTCTCTGTGCCCCTCTTCATAGCGATCTGAACAAATGGAGGAGGATTTTCTAAAGATAAATCCTCAAGATCTTTATTAATTTTTCTTTTTTCTTCATTCATCATCTCCCTCTTATTTTTCAGATCCTTAGCCCTAGGTCTTTTTGGAACTTATATCCCCCTAACCTGAGGAGACATCAAGGGCTTCTTCTCCTTTTTATTGTTCTTTGATTTTTTACTTCTTCCATAAGGTCTTTTATAACGTAGTATGTCCTTCGCTAGAAGGAACTCAAAGTTATTATAATACTTATTATCCTTTCGGATCCTCTTTCCCCTCTCTACAACTCCACCAATTACCGTTGGGTTGTTATTTGCAAAATTTACAGTATCCACCTCATCATTCCCACTAGGCTAGCTACCTCAACCACCACCATATCCTCCATCTACAACTCCAGCCACACAGCAGCCATCAGGCATAACTCCCGAGGTGGCAGAATTAGAGATTGAAAAATCCTTTCGAAATTTTGGACATCTCTGGTGAGGTTATACTGGTGGTGATGGTTGGAAAAACGCCCATTTTCTTGGTTCTTCCAGGTATAAACATTACCGGAGAAACAATTATTTCCTGGATCCATCTTAAATGAAAATCGTAAACCTGGAAAAAAAACTACAGAAACCTAATTTGGGAATAAAGAGTTTCCTAAAAGATAAATCACCAAAATAAATGGAAAATTGAAAACATCAAATCCTACAAAGTTAGAAATCTTTGTGGCTCGGGTGGAACTGAAAAAGAAGAAGAACCAAAAACTTTTGTTCGAAAAATTTTGGGATTGGGCGGAACAGAAAAAGAAGAAGAAGAAGAACCAAAAACTTTTGTCAGAATTTTTTTGGATCGGGCGAAACTGAAGAAGAAGTAAAAAAAAGAACTTAAAACTTTGAGAGCACTTTTCTACAAACTTACAAAAAGTTTTGCTAGAGAATATTTGAGATCAAGCGGAACTGAGCGTACACTTTTCTACAAACTTGCAAAAATTTTTGTTAGAAAATATTTGGGATCGGGTGGAACTGAGATGACACTTTTCTACTAGCTTGAATTTTTTATTTTAGTTACGTATGCTAAATTTGTACTTTCCAACAGTGATGAAGATTGTTGGATTCGATGTCCATTTTTACATTTTTGTGCTATTATATCCTTTTTTTCTTGGTTTTTTGAATTATGGTAAACACTCTTATACAATCTTATAATTTGGACTTCCATTGCCCAGTTCTTATCATTTTTTTTATTTGGAATAAGGTTTTTTTTGATTTTATATTTTTTGTTAAAGAAGAAAACGAAACACTTCTTATCTAGAATTTATGAAGATAAAACTGATTAATAGATTTGGTTTAGATTTTTTTAAAATTGAAATTTAACTCTGAATTGGATTTTAAAATTTAATGACTAGCACTGATTTTGAATAAAATAAATAATTAATTTGGAGAAAAGTAAAGAATTTTTATACACAAAGATTCTTTAATTTCATAAAGAAGTCATATAGTTTACTACCCAACAAAGGAGACATCTCAACATTTCTTTTCTTAGGTATCAAATGTGATTTGAAACTATTGCGTCATTTATTAGATTCTGATCTTATTATTTTGAATGAATGGATGAAAATAAGTACTACAAATTAGGAATAATCATTAATAATAATGCAAAAATGTAGAAAAATGCAAAGAAAAGAGCTATCTGAATATATGAAATTGTCATGGTGGAGAAAAAAAAATTACTACATGTTATTAATCATGTCTATATTTACAATATAGAAATTGTACGTATGCACAAAATCTTTATAGTAGATATGTGTATTTAGAGGAAAGTGTATGATAAAAATGACATATTATTTCAGCAGTGTATATGTTTTATAGATAAATATAGTTTAAGTTCAAGCGTTTTAAATACAATTCTTAGTTCAGATATTTAAATGAAAATCCAAATTTTGATCAAATCTAAAATATTTCAATTTCGATAAACAAATTTGATCGAACGTAAAATATTTATAAACTGAAAAATCATCACTAATTATAATTTTTTTTTACTAACTTTATTATAAGCTTGCAATTTAAATATATACCAAAAATGTTGTACCTAAATTCTCTTTACATTATACTTGGTGAATAAAATCGAGAAAAGAAATTCTACAAATAAGTTGTTTGACTTAACTAGTATTGGAAAAGAACACTCCATTTACTACTAACTCTTCAAACATTATATTCTCCTTATTTTTTAAATGACTCCTTCCATTTTTAGATGCATTAAATTTAGCACTTCCAACATAAAGTAGGTTTTAGATGCATACACCATTTTTCAAGAAAAATAATTGGTAAATAAACTTGTGATTTAAGGCATGTCTCTTTTGTATTCATTCACTAAAATAGTCATGTCTTTGAAGATCCAGACTACATATAGTTGTTGAAATATAAGATAACACCGTAGCGACTCATATAGGACAATGCAAATAACATATCCATTTTAATTTCACAAGTGGGGTTTAAAAGGAATAGTATGTAGATGTACGCAGACCTCTACTTTCGTTAAAGTTGAGAAACTATTTCAGATAGACCCTTGACTCATATGAGATGGATTCTAAAAAAATAATGGCATCGATGTAGCACTTATATTTCATCATGCAAGATATATATACTATGATATGCAAAATCCCACGAGGACGCCATATCATATTTATGAGACAAGCAACCAAGAAAGCATTGAAAGAAAACAAATAGAGTTCAAATATGAGTTGAAGACTCAACTCCGCAAGGACATTGTATTACATGAAACTAATTAGCAACTTGTCTATATATTTTACAGGTGTTATATTAAATTCAAGATTTACAAAAACAAACTAAAGACCATTTTGTATATGCCTTCATCAATGTAAGCAACCTCACCCTCATGCTTTAATTTCCAGCAACACAAAAAATATTTGTGTTAACATAATATTTGTGTCTTACTGTTTCTCCCCTTTCAGAAAACTCTCAAAGCTCCAAAGACTACATTGTGAACACTAACACACTAGGAATCAAAAGATCCTGAATTGTAGGTAAGTGACGGTGGCCGGAGAAACCTCTTTCTTTTTTATTCTCTGGGTATAAACTTTGTCAAAGCAACACCTTTCTTCTGAATTCGTCGGAGATGAAAACTCAACAAGAAAAATTAGAAGAACCCAATATAGGGATCTTAGAATTTCAAAAAAAAAAGAGAGAGAGAGAGAGAACAATCGAAAGTAATCAGAGAAAATTATCGGAGAACAAACTTACATACACAATTTCAGCAATGAAATCAAAATTTTGGAATTTGACAATTTTCAGGCAGAAATCATCAGAAAAGATGATCGATGACGGGACTGAAAATATACTTTTTAGTCTACTCGCTAGATTTGTTTTTATATTTTTAATAACATGAATGTTAATTTGATTATTCATATTTCAAGTCAACATTTGTTGACTTGGTAGTTTGACAATGATAATGACTTTGGCTCTTATGTCCATTCCTATATATCTATGCCATTATAAATTTTTTTATATTTTCAAATCATGCTAAATACTCTTATAACTTTGACTTCTCTTGCTTTTAGATATATTTTCATCTTTACTTTTTACTAGTTGTCAAAATAAATTTTTATATAATGTTTTAAAAAAATAATTAGAAGTGTAGGTTGAGTAGCATAATTATCATGTTGCATTTTTCAAGAGTTAATTATCTGATTAACTTGTAAAGTTAAAATAAATTACATCAACCAAACAAGTAATACACATCACAACGAGAAAAGAATGAAGGGAATAGATCTCGAGTTTTAGGTGGTACCTTTTCCGGTTCCTCTATTGGTGAGGTTACGTTGGCGGAGGTGGCCGGAGAAATCTCTTGCTTCTAGGATCTACGATTTCTCTAGATATAAACTTTTCTGGAGAATCATTTTTCTTCTGAATCTGTCAGAAATAAAAATCCTAAGTTGAAGAAAATCCAATTTTATGGAATTAAGAGTTAAAAAACAAAAAAAACTGTTCAGCAGTGAGATAGAAATGTTGGAATTAGATGCTCTCTGTTTAACAATAGTTGTTTACTACTAATTTGATATAGAAATTAGAAGTAATTAAATGATACAGATAATTTTATTAGATCAAAAAGTAGATTTTTGTGCCATTATAACTCTTTTTATAATTTTTCTTTTAAATTAGCTAAGTGGATATTTAGATTGGTTTGTTTTACATGATTTTTTACTTTTAAGCTGTTTTTTTTTATTTGAAAAGTATTTGAGAATAAAAAATAGAATCAAAAAGTAAAGAAAAATTTTAAATGCCAAAAATAAAATAACCTTAACTTTTTTGGTCAAAACAAACCAACATATTCTTTATTCACAATTAACTCATCTTACTTACAAACTCATCTATTACTTCATTTGTTCAGATTTAATTGTCAAATTTTTATTAGGTACATTTATTAAGAAAATAATTATTGGCATAGTAAGTGTATCATTCTATTCCTACTAGTTTAGAATACGTGCAATGCACATGTGTTGCACGAAAATATAAAAGACTACATACAAAAATAATAAAAATAGATTATAATAGATGCAATAATATATTTATTTAAATGAAATTACAATATTTATAATGCATACATATATTTAGATAAAAAAATATGTATTTTTCTAATTTTAGTATACATGTGTTGTAACGCCCGGTAAAATTACCAAAATACCCCTAGAGTGAGGGTATGCGCGTAACGCATCTTCCGATGCTCGTATGGAAAATCCGAGACCGAATTTGAAATCAGCATGAAAAATTGAGTGGGAAAATGGTCTCGGGCGATTTTTAGAGCAACCGGATCGAAAGATAAATTTTCGATCCAAATCAGAAAACAGTGACGGTCCGCGACAGAGGCGCGTCGCGGACCTGCCGCGGAGAAGCACTTGTGTGATTTCCAAATTGTTTGACAGGATGGAGAGAACTTGTACAAAAATATTTTTTCAAAAATACCCTGTTCGCGATAGGTCCGCGTCGCGAACCGTGTATTTTTCGGGCTGAAAATTTTCAAATAATTATGAGGGGCATTCCGGTCAATCCTCCACCCCTCCTAAACTCTTATACATGTAATAATGACGTTTCTATGTGAAAAGGGTCTAAAACCCTCATTCTAAGTCCTATTCCCTGATTTAACAAGGCTAGGGCTTGAGGAGAAGAGAGAAGAGCTTGTGTGAGGAATTTGAGAGGAGATCCTGGACGTACTCGGTTGCTAGCCACATCACAGGTATGTAAGGCTATACTATAATATGAGATTGTTCTCTCATGTGCCCCATAGAGGTCATAGATGAGTTGATGATTGAAGAGTCTACATGCATGATTTCTTTGATGGACTTTCTTGAAGATTATATTTGAAATTACATGTTTTCTATGTTGATGATCATTATACAAATTGTTTTCTTAAATTGAATATTTTCATGAGAATTTGCATAATTCTACATGATTATTTTGAAAAGTTTGCATAATAAACTTGAGAATTGAGTCTAGAGCTTCGAGTGAAGATTGTGATTGTGAATGTGAAGAGAGAATGATGATGAGTTGATAGAGTTTGATTGTTTTATGAGTCTCTATAAATGAACTCTACCGATGTGTCTATTCACTTGATCCTTAATGATTGTTCTAAATTTTGAGTTATTGATGAGATTGATTGATGAAAGGGTTAAAGCCCCTATGAGGTACCGATCGTTGACGGGGAGTGAGTCCCTATGAGATTGGTTGAGAATTGACATGAAGGTTTTATGAGCATTGAGTCAGGAGGAGTATCGAGCATCGAAATGGGTAAGAGTAAGTCCCACTTGAACCCATTAAACTACGTCGCCAAGTGTAGAATAGGTTTTCCTCTTGAGTTTATGTCCCTGGAAGCAATAGCGGACTTGTTGAGTTTTCTGTCTCTATCTTGGATTTATCCATTATGGATTCAATTCGTTCTCTACCTGACAAGTACAGAACGGTCGTGGCAACACTGGCGGGATGTTGTACAATCACTGGCTCATAAGTGGTTGTTGTCGGTTAAGAGAAACTCCCATAAATTTCCTACCTTGAGTACTCCGAGTCTAGATGAGATAAGATGAGAGGAGGTGAGCTCCTCTGAGATGAAATGAGTTGAGATGGGATGAGATAAGGGGAGGTGAGCTCTTTTGAGATGAGTCTGAGATAATTGATGAGGTTTGATGTGATGATAGGTCACTTGTCTACTCTTTATTCTTGCATAGATAGACATTTGACTAATGATGTGATTTGATATTTATTTTGAGTTGATATTGTTTCCATATTATCTACCGATTTCTGTTTCACTCAGCTATATTATATATCAGTACATTCCAAGTACTGATGTCACCTCTGGACTGCATCGTTTTATGATGCAGAGGCAGGTACTAGGGATCGTCTCGTTGAGGATTCGAGATTGCAGCTGATTGGTGAGCCTCCCCTACTCCGGAGGATTCACTCTTTTATTTCATCATGCTTTAGAGTTAGACTGGATTATTTCTTTTGTTTGATTTGGGTAGCCATGGATTTGTCATTGACACCACATGATTAGTGATAGAGGCTTATAGACGATGGTCAAGCATTTGATGTTGAGATTGCGAGCTAGTCTTTCTACTAGCCTTTATTTTATATATATACTCCTTTGAGACTCTAGATGAGATATGTCCACTAGACTTATATTTTCCTGCTATCCAGTAGAGTTATTTGATTGAATGATGTGATGGAGCTAAGTGGTTCGCTTGGGGACTAGCAATAGTCTTCGAGTGGCGGCCACGCCTAGGGTACCCTCCCGGGGCGTGACAAACTTGGTATCAGAGCCAGTTTCAAGTGTCCTAGGGAGTCTATGAAGCTGTGTCTAGTAGAGTCTTGTTTATGGGACATTAGGAATGGTTACACTTCTTTCTTATTCCAATTCGTGCGATAGAGTTAAACTCTATAAAAACTACCTTCTAATTCGTGCTCTACACGTGCAGAATCGACAATATGCCTCCCACAAGAGCTGTCAGAGGAAGGGGACATCCTACCAGATGAGCTGTTGATCCACCTGAACCCCAAGTACCCGAGGGACCCGTGGACCCAGCTGTCCCTGTTGAAAAACCCCCTCAAGATGAGATTTCCAATACCGAGTTACGCCAGGCTATTCGAGCTCTAGCCTAGGCTGTTGCGGCACCTTTGGTGAGATAAGGAGTGGGCAGACTTGACACTCATGACACCTTTAGAGTCCGAGAATTTCTGCGGATAAATCCGCCTGAGTTCTCGGGTCGGCATCTACCGAAGACCCCGAGAACTATGTAGAGAAACTTGAGAAGGTGTTCCAAGTGATGCACGTGGATGATGCTGATAGGGTTGAACTGGCTGCTTACCAACTTAAGGGTGTGGCCAGGCTGTTGTTCGACCAATGGAAGAAAGGTAGGGGAAATGATGCTCCGCATGTGACTTGGGCAGTGTTTGAGGAGGCCTTCTTGGGACGCTTCTTCCCAAGGGAGAAAAAAGAAGCTAAGGTGAGGGAATTTCTGAATCTAAAACAGAGCTCTATGACCGTGCAGGAGTATGGCTTGAAATTCACACAATTATCTCGCTATGCTCCGGACATGATTGCAGACATGAGGGGAAGGATGGGAATGTATATCGATGGGTTGAATAGAGGACCCAAGAGGGATGGTAGGGGAGCGATGCTTGTGAGTGATATGGACATCGGGCGACCAATAACATTTGTGCAATAAGCTGATGAGGAAAGGCAGCAGGACAAGGAGGAGTTCAGGCGCAAGAAAGCCAAAACATCTTGCTATTAGGTTGGAAGGAAGGTCAATGGTAACCGGTTTCCAGCACCATCATCTGCTAGTGCACCCACGCCTAGAATCAGGGATGATCAGAGGTTCCAAAATGCTAGAGCCCATGGGTCCCAGTCGCAAGCTAGTGTGGCCCAAGGATCGCAGGGTAAACCGCCGTGTAGTAGGTGTGGCAAGTTGCACTTGGGAAGATGTCGTGAAGGGGATAATGGGTGCTACAAATGTGGCCAAGTGGGTCACTATCAGAGAGACTATCCGCAATGGGCTGGCCGAGCTCAATCCACTGCATCGGCCCCACCAATTAGAGGGAACCAGAGGGCCACTACGTCAAGTACGGGCGGAGCGACAAACCGCTTGTATGCCATGGGTAGTCGCCAAGATCAGGAGAACTCCCTAGATGTGGTGACTGGTATGATTCGAGTCTTTACTTTTAATTGTTATGTTTTGATGGACCCTGGTGCCACACTGTCATTTGTATCTCCTTATGTGGCCAGTAAATTTGGTAGGACCCCTGAGAGTCTTCTTGAACCCTTTGATGTTTCTAATCCAGTGGGTGAGTCTATTCGAGCTGAGAGAGTCTATAGAACTTGTGTAGTGTCCATCCTTCATAGGGACACTCTTGTTGATTTGATTGAATTGGAGATGGTTGATTTTGATTTGATCCTTGGCATGGATTGGCTGAACGCCTGTTATGCCTCTGTTGATTGTAAATCTCGAACTATTAGGTTCTAATTCCCAAATGAACTGGCTCTAGAGTAGAAGGGTGAAACTCTGTTACCCCTAGAGGAAAGTTTATCTCATATCTTCGAGCCAGGAAATTGATTTCTAAAGGTTATATCTATAATCTTGTGCGAGTGGGATCAGACGATGTTGAGTTCCCAACTCTTGAGTCAGTTCTGATTGTTAATGAATTCCCGAAAGTGTTTCCTGACGATTTGCCCAGAGTCCCTCCTAATAGGGAGATTGACTTTGGGATTGACGTTCTTCTTGATACCAAACCTATTTCGATCCCACCTTATAAGATGGCCCCCGCTGAGTTAAAAGAGTTGAAAGAGCAACTAAAAGATTTTCTAGAAAAGGGCTTCATTGGGCTAAGTGTTTCGCCTTGGGGTGCTCCTGTCCTATTCGTGCGAAAGAAAGATAAGTCCCTCAGAATGTGTATTGATTATAGGCAACTGAACAAGGTCACAGTAAAGAACAAGTATCCCCTTCCAAGGATAGATGATTTGTTTGACCAACTTCAAGGAGCCTTCTGTTCTCTAAGATAGACGTCAGATCTGGCTACCATCAGCTGAAGGTGAGAGAGTGTGACATTCCAAAGACAGGCTTTAGGAATAGATATGGCCATTTTGAGTTCTTTGTCATGTCTTTTGGGTTGACGAATGCACCTGCCGCCTTTATGGACTTGATGAATAGGGTGTTCAAACAATATCTTGACTTGTTTGTGATTGTATTCATTGACGACATTCTGATTTATTCAAGGAGTGAAGAGGAACATGTTAATCACCTCAAAGTTGTCCTCCAAACTCTTAGGGACCATGAGTTGTATGCAAAATTCTCAAAGTGTGAGTTCTGGCTTAAGTTAGTAGCCTTCCTAGGACATGTTGTTTCCGGTGAGGGTATTCGAGTGGATGCCCAAAAGATTGAAGCGGTTTAGAACTGGCCCCGACCGACTACTCCGACTGACATTCGAAGTTTCTTGGGGTTTGCAGGCTACTACCGCAGGTTTGTTGAGGGATTTTCTTCCCTATCCGCACCATTGACCAAATTGACCCAAAAGAAGGTCAAGTTTCAGTGGTCCAAAAAATGTGAGAAGAGTTTCCAGGAATTGATAACAAGGTTGACTACTACGCCAGTCCTAACCTTACCCGATGGAACCGAGGGCTTTGTAATTTATTGTGATGCCTCAACGGTTAGCCGATGGAACCGAGGGCTTTGTAATTTATTGTGATGCCTCAAGGGTTGGATTGGGATGCGTACTAATGCAAAGATGGAAAGTGATAGCCTATGCTTCCAGGCAACTCAAGGTTCATGAAAGGAACTAACCAACCCATGACCTCGAGTTGGCAGCAGTAGTGTTTGCACTTAAAATCTGGCGTCACTACTTGTATGGAGTGCATGTGGATGTGTTTACTGACCACAAGAGCTTGCAGTATGTTTTTAGTCAGAAAGAGCTCAACTTGCGATAGAGGAGATGGTTGGAATTGCTCAAGGATTATGACATGAGTATTCACTACCACCCAGGTAAAGCTAATGTTGTTGCTGACGCTCTTAGCTGGTTATCAATGGGTAGCATAGCCCACGTGGAGGAAGGAAAGAAGGAGTTAGCTAAGGACGTGCACCGGTAGGCTCGATTAGGAGTCCGACTTGAAGAAAACAATGATGGAGGAGTTAATGTGGAGAATGGGTCTGCTTCCTCGTTAGTAGTGGAAGTGAAGGAAAAGCAAGACCAAGACCCAGTCATACTCCAATTGAAGGAGGACGTCCATAGACAGAAGGTGATGGTCTTCTCCAAAGGGGGAGATGGAGTGTTGAGATATCAAAGTAGATTGTGTGTTCCAAATGTTGATGGTATTCGGGATATGATCATGCCGAAAGCCCATAACACTAGTGGCTCTACCACAATGTACCACGACTTAAGGGAAGTCTATTGGTGGAATGGGATGGAGAGAGACATTGTGGAATTCATTTCAAAATGCCAAAACTACCAACAAGTGAAGTTGAGCATCAAAGGCCATGTGGATTGGCTCAGAACTTTGAGATTCCGGAGTGGAAGTGGGAGATGATTAATATAGACTTTATCACTGGTCTGCCAAGGTCTCGAAAGCAACATGATTCGATATGGGTGATCGTGGACAGAATGACTAAATCAGCTCACTTCCTGGCAGTTAAGACAACCAACACTGCAGAAGAGTATGTCAAGTTGTACATCCAGGATATTGTGAAGTTGCATGGAGTTCCCTTGTCCATCATCGCGGACGGAGGAACCCAATTTACTTCCCAGTTTTGGAGATCGTTCCGGAAAGGCTTGGGTACTAAGGTGAACCTGAGCACAGCCTTTCATCCCCAGACGGATGGTCAGGCAGCGCGTACAATTCAAACGCTTGAGGACATGTTGAGGGCTTGTGTCCTTGACTTCAAAGGGAATTGGGATGATTACCTACCACTGATTGAATTTGCATACAACAATAGTTATCATGCGAGCATTCAGATGGCTCCGTATGAAGCCTTGTATAGGAGGAGATGTAGATCACCAATTGGGTGGTTTGAGGTTGGAGAAGCTGAACTGATTGGGCCTGATCATGTTCACCGGTCGATGGAGAAGGTCAAGGTCATTAGAGAAAGGTTAAAGACTGCCTAGAGTCGCCAAAAATCTTACACTGTCGTGAGGAGAAGATATTTGGAGTTCGAAGTAGATGATTGGGTGTACCTTAAAGTATCACCTATGAAGGGTGTCCTAAGGTTCAGGAAGAAAGAAAAGCTAAGTTCGCATTATGTTGGACCCTATCTGATCGTAAACAAGATTGGGAAGGTTGCTTATGAGTTGGAGTTGCCTTCCGAGCTAGATGGAGTCCATCCAATATTCCATGTGTCGATGCTGAAGAAATACTTGGGAGATCCCGCTTTGGTGATTCCTATTTATAGCATTGGAGTAAAGGATAACCTATCTTATGAAGAGATCCCAGTTCAAATCCTTGATCGTCAGATTTGCAAGTTGAGGAACAAAGAGATAGCCTCAGTCAAAGTCCTTTGGAGGATTCAGTTTGTTGAAGAAGCCACATAGGAAGCTGAGGAGGAGATGAAAGAAAAATATCCGCACCTATTCGTGCCAACTGATGATGAAGATATTGAAGGTAAAAATCCTTACTTTTTACTAAACTGATTGTTCTATTTTTATGTGACTTACTATTAGTAAGTCGAGAATTGATTGATTGAATTGAGTGCGGAAATGAACCTTGAGTTTATTCGTGCCTTAACTACCATCTCTACTCATCATTCGAGAACGAATGATCCCAAGGGGGAGATAATGTAACGCCAGTAAATTACCAAAATACCCCTAGAGTGAGGGTGTAACGCCTGGTAAAATTACCAAAATACCCCTAGAATGAGGATATGCGCGTAACGCGTCTTTCGAAGCTCGTATGGCAAATCCGAGACCAGATTTGGAATCAGCATGGAAAATTGAGTGGGAAGGTGGTCTCTGTCGATTTTTAGAGCGACCCGAGCGAAAAATAAATTTTCGATCCAAAGAAGAAAACAGTGACGATCCGCGACAGAGGCGCGTCGCGGACCTATCGCGGAGAAGTACTTGTACGATTTTTAAAATTTTCGATGGGATGGAGAAAACTCATTCAAAAGCATTTTTCTAAAAATACCCTGTTCGCGATAGGTCCGCATCGCGAACCGTGTATTTTTCGGACCGAAAATTTCTAAATAATTATGAGGGGCATTCCGGTCGATCCCCCACCCCTCCCAAACTCTAATACACGACTAATAACGATGTTTCCACGTGAAAAGGGTCTAAAATCCTCATTCTAGTCCTATTCCCTAAAAACTAACAAGGCTAGGGCTTGAGGAGAAGAGAGAAGAGCTTGTGTGGGAAATTCGAGAGGAGATTCTAGACGTATTCAATTGTTAGCCAAACCACAGGTATGTAAGGCTAAACTAAAACATGGGATTGTTCTCTCATGTGCTCCATAGAGGTCATAGATGAGTTGGTGGTTGAAGAGTCTAAATACATGATTACTTTGATGGTTTTTCTTGAAAATTATATTTGAAATTACATGTTTTCTATGTAGATGATCATCATACAAATTGTCTTCTTAAATTGAATATTTTCTTGAGAATTTGCATAACCCTACATGATTAATTTGAAAAGCATGCATAATGAACTTGAGAATTGAGTCTAGAGCCTTGAGTTGAGATTGTGATTGTTGATTGTGATTGTGATTGTGATGAGAGAATGATGATGATTTGATAGAGTGTGATTGCCTTCTAAGTCTCTATAAATGAACTCTACTGAGGTGTTTATCCACTTGATTCCTAATGATGGTTCTAAGTCTTAAGTCACTGATGAGATTGATTGATGATAGGGCCAAAGTCCCTATGAGATACTGATCGTTGACGGGGTAAAACTCCCTACGAGATTGGTTTGATTGGATTGATGGTTTTATGAGCATTGAGTCGAGAGGAGTATCGAGCACCGAAAGGGATAAGAGTAAGTCCCACTCGAACCCATCAAACTACGTCGCCAAGCGTAGAAGAGGTTTTCCTCTTGAGTTTATGTCCCTGAAAGCAATAGCGGACTTGATGAGTTTTCTATCTCCATTTTGGACTCTCTAATATGGCACTTCTTTGTGATTCATTCTCTCCCTGGCAAGTATAGAATGGCTGTGGCAACACCGGCGGGATGTTGTACAATCACTGGCTCATAAGTGGTTGTTGTCGGTTAAGAGAAACTCCCATAAGTTCCGTACCTTACTCCGAGTCTAGATGAGATGAGAGGGGGTGAGCTCCTCTGAGTTGAGTTTGAGATGAGTTGAGACTATTGATGAGTCTGAGTTAATGATGTGTCACTTGTCTACTCTTTATTCTTTCATAGATAGACAATTGACTGTTTTGATGTGATTATGATGTTTATACTGGGTTGATGTTGTTTCTATTTTATCTACCGGTTTCTGTTTCACTCAGCTATATTACATACAGTACATTCCAAGTACTGATGTCTCCTCTGGACTGCATCGTTTTATGATGCAGAGGCAGGTACCAAGGATTGTCGACAGGTGCTTCGTTGAGGATTCGAGATTGCAGCTGATTGGTGAGCCTCCCCTACTCCGGAGGATTCACTCTTTTTATTTCATCATGCTTTAGAGTTAGACTAGACTATTTCTTTTGTTTTGATTTGGGTAGCCATGGATTTGTCATTGGAACCACATGATTAGTGATAGAGGCTTCATAGACTATGGTCGAGCATTTGATGTTGAGATTGTGAGCTAGTTCTTTCTACTAGCCGTTGTTTTATATATATACTCCTGTGAGACTAGCGATAAAAAGTGTCCACTAGACTTATATTTTCCTGCTATTCAAATAGAGTTATTTGATTGAATGACGTGATGCAGCTAAGTGGTTTGCTTGGGGACTAGTAATAGTCTTCGAGTGCAATAGTCTTCGAGTGCCGGCCACGCCTAGGGTACACTCCCGGGGCGTGACAAACTTGGTATCTGAGCACAGCGTTCAAGTGTCCTAGGGAGTTTATGAAGCCGTGTCTAGTAGAGTCTTGTTTACAGGTGTGTTGTCGACCACATTTCATAAGCGAGAGGCTATGGGACATTAGGAAGGGTTACACTTCTTTCTTATTCCAATTAGTGCAATAAAGTTACTCTATGAAAACTATCTTCTAATTCGTGCTCTACATGTGCAGAAATCGACGATATGCCGCCCAGAAGAACTGTCAGAGGAAGGGGACGTCCTGCCAGGCGCGCTTTTAATCCACCTGAACCCCAAGTACCTGAGGGGCCCGTGGATCCAGCTGTCCCTGTTGAACAACCTCCTCAAGACGAGGTTTCCAATGCCGAATCACGCCAGGCTATTTGAGCTCTAGCCCAGGCTGTTGCGGCACCTCCAGTGAGACAAGGAGCGGGCAGACTGGACACTCATGACACCTCTAGAGTCCGAGATTTTCTGCGGATGAATCTGCCCGAGTTCACGGGGTCGGCATCCACCGAAGACCCCGAGAACTATGTAGAGGAACTTGAGAAGGTGTTCCAAGTGATGCACGTGACTGATGCTGATAGGGTTGAGCTGGCCGCCTACCAACTTAAGGGTGTGGCCAGGCTGTGGTTCGACCAATGGAAGAAAGGTAGGGGAAACGATGCCCCGCATGTGACTTGGGCAGTGTTTGAGGAGGCCTTCTTGGGACGCTTCTTCCTAAGGGAGAAAAAGGAAGCTAAGGTGAGGGAATTTCTGAATCTAAAACAGGGCTCTATGACCGTGCAGGAGTATAGCTTGAAATTCATACAATTATCTCGCTATGCTCCGGACATGATTGCAGACATGAGGGGGAGGATGGGAATATATGTTGATGGGTTGAATAGAGGACCCAGGAGGGATGGTAGGGGAGCGATGTTTGTTAGTGATATGGACATCGGGCGACTGATGACATTTGTGCAACAAGCTGATGAGGAAAGGCAGCAGGACAAGGAGGAGTTCAGGCGCAAGAAAGCCAAAACATCTAGCTATGAGGTTGGAAGAAAGGGCAATGGTAACCGGTTCCCAGCACCATCATCTGCTAGTGCACCCACGCCCAGAATCAGGGATGATCAAAGGTTCCAGAAAGCTAGAGTCCATGGGTCCTAGTCTCAAGCTAGTGTGGCCCAAGGATCGCAGGGTAAACCGCCGTGTAGTACGTGTGGCAAGCTGCACTTGGGAGGATGTCGTGAAGGGGAAAATGGGTGCTACAAGTGTGGCCAAGTGGGTCACTATCAGAGAGATTATCCGCAATGGGCTGGCCGAGCTCAATCCACTGCATCGGCCCCACCAGTTAGAGGGAACAAGAGGGCCACTACGTCAGGGACGGGCGGAGCGACAAATCGCTTGTATGCCATGGGTAGTCGCCAAGATCAGGAGAACTCCCCAGATGTGGTGATTGGTATGATTCGAGTCTTTACTTTTGATTGTTATGTTTTGATGGACCCTGGTGCCACGCTGTCATTTGTATCTCCTTATGTGGCCAATAAATTTGGTAGGACCCCTGAGAGTCTCCTTGAACCCTTTGATGTTTCTACTCCAGTGGGTGAGTCTATTCGAGCTGAGAGGGTCTATAGAACTTATGTAGTGTCCATCAATCATAGGGACCCTTTTGTTGATTTGATTGAATTGGAGATGGTTGACTTTGATTTGATCCTTGGCATGGATTAGCTTCGCGCCTGTTATGCCTCTGTTGATTGTAGATCCCAAACGGTTAAGTTCCAATTTCCAAACGAATCAGTCCTAGAGTGGAAGGGTGACTCGGTAACACCTAGAGAAGGTTTATCTCATATCTTAAAGCCCGGAAGTTAATTTCCAAAGGCTGTATTTATCAGTTTGTGAGGGTGAAATCTGATGATGTTGTGTCCCCAACTCTTGAGTCCGTTCCGATTTTCAATGAGTTTCCAGAAGTGTTTCCTGACAACTTGCCCGGAGTCCCTCCCGATTAGGAGATTAACTTTGGGATTGACATTCTTCCCGATACCCAGCCTATTTCGATTCCACCTTACAGGATGGCCCCCGCTGAGTTGAAAGAATTGAAAGAGCAACTAAAAGATTTGCTAGAAAAGGGCTTCATCAGGCCAAGTGTTTCACCATGGGGTGCCCCTGTTTTATTCGTGCGGAAGAAAGATGGGTCCCTCAGGATGTGTATTGATTATAGGCAGCTGAACAAGGTCACGATAAAGAATAAATATCCTCTCCCAAGGATAGATGATTTGTTTGACCAACTTCAGGGAGCCTCCTGCTTCTCTAAGGTAGACCTCAGATCTGGCTACCATCAGCTGAGGGTGAGAGAGTGTGACATTCCAAAAACAGCCTTTCGGACTAGATATGGCCATTTTGAGTTCTTGGTCATGTCCTTTGGGTTGACGAATGCACCTACCGCCTTTATGGACTTGATGAATAGGGTGTTTAAACCATATCTGGACTTGTTTGTGATTGTATTCATCGACGACATTCTGATTTATTCAAGGAATGAAGAGGAGCATGCTGATCACCTCAGAGTTGTCCTCCAAACTCTTAGGGACCATGAGTTGTATGCAAAATTCTCAAAGTGTGAGTTCTGGCTGAAGTCAGCAGCCTTCCTAGGCCACGTTGTTTCTGGTGAGGGTATCCGAGTGGATGCCCAAAAGATTGAAGCGGTTAAGAACTGGCCCCGACCGACCACTCTGACCGACATTCGAAGTTTTTTGGGGTTGGCAGGCTACTACCGCATATTTGTCGAGGGATTTTCTTCCCTATCCGCACCATTGACCAAATTGACTCAAAAGAAGGTCAAGTTTCAGTGGTCCGAAAAATGTGAGAAGAGTTTCCAGGAATTGAAGACAAGGTTGACTACTGCGCCAGTCCTAACCTTACCGGATGGAACCGAAGACTTTGTAATTTATTGTGATGCCTCAAGGGTTGGACTGGGGTGCGTACTAATGCAAAGGGGGAAAGTGATAGCCTATGCTTCCAGGCAACTCAAGGTTCATGAAAGGAACTACCCAACCCATGACCTCGAGTTGGCAGCAGTAGTGTTTGCACTTAAAATATGGCGTCACTACTTGTATGCAGTGCACGTGGATGTGTTCACTGACCACAAGAGCTTGCAGTACGTTTTTAGTCAGAAAGAGCTCAATTTGCGATAGAGGAGATGGCTGGAATTGCTCAAGGATTATGACATGAGTATTCACTACCACCCAGGTAAAGCTAATGTTGTTGCTGACGCTCTTAGCAGGTTATCAATGGGTAGCACCGCCCACGTGGAGGAGGGAAAGAAGGAGTTAGCCAAGGACGTGCACCGGTTAGCCCGATTAGGAGTTCGACTCGAAGAGAACAATGAAGGAGGAGTTAATGTGGAGAACGGGTCTGCCTCCTCGTTAGTAGTAGAAGTAAAGGAAAAGGAAGACCAAGACCCAGTCATACTCCAATTGAAGGAGGACGTCCATAGACAGAAGGTGATGGTTTTCTCCAAAGAGGGAGATGTAGTGTTGAGATACCAAAGTAGATTGTGTGTCCCAAATGTTGATGGTATTCGGGACAGGGTCATGGAGGAAGCCCATAACACCAGATACTCCATTCATCCTGGCTCCACCAAAATATACCACGACTTGAGGAAAGTCTATTGGTGGAATGGGATGAAGAGGGACAGTGCGGAATTCGTTTCAAAATGCCAAAACTGCCAACAAGTGAAGGTTGAACATCAAAGGCCATGTGGATTGGCTCAGAACTTTGAGATTCCGGAGTGGAAGTGGGAGATGATTAATATGGACTTTATCACTGGTCTGCCAAGGTCTCGAAAGCAACACAATTCGATATGGGTAATCGTGGATAGAATGACCAGCTCACTTACTGGCAGTCAAGACAACCAACACTGCGGAAGAATACGCCAAGTTGTATATCCAGGAGATTGTGAGGTTGCATGGAGTTCCCTTGTCCATCATCTCGGATAGAGGAGCCCAATTTACCTCCCATTTCTGGAGATCATTCCAGAAAGGCTTGGGTACTAAGGTGAACCTGAGCACCGCCTTTCATCCCCAGACGGATGGTCAAGCAGCGCGTACAATTCAAACGCTTGAAGACATGTTGAAGGCTTGTGTCCTTGACTTCAAAGGGAATTGGGATGATCACCTACCACTGATTGAATTTGCATACAGCAATAGCTATCATGCGAGTATTCAGATGGCTCCGTATGAGGCCTTGTATGGGAGGAGATGTAGATAACCAATTGGGTGGTTTGAGGTGGGAGAAGCTGAGCTGATTGGGCCCGATCTTGTTCACCAGTCGATGGAGAAGGTCAAAGTCATTAGAGAAAGGTTAAAGACTGCCTAGAGTCGCCCAAAATCTTACACTGACGTAAGGAGAAGAGGTTTGGAATTCGAAGTGGATGATTGGGTGTACTTGAAAGTATCACCTATGAAAGGTGTCCTAAGGTTCAGGAAGAAAGGAAAGCTTAGTCCGCGTTATGTTGGACCCTATCAGATCGTAAAGAGGATTGGGAAGGTTGCTTACAAATTGGAGTTGCCTTCCGAGCTAAATGGAGTCCATCCAGTGTTCCATGTATCGATGCTGAGGAAAACTTGGGAGATCCTGCCTTGGTGATCCCTGTTGATAGCATTGGAATGAAGGACAACCTATCTTACGAAGAGGTCCCAGTTCAAGTCCTTGATCGTCAGATTCGCAAGTTGAGGAACAAAGAGATAGCCTCAGTCAAAGTCCTATGGAGGAATCCGTTCATTGAAGAAGCCACATGGGAGGCTGAGGAAGATATGAAAGAAAAATATCCGCACCTATTCTTGCCAACTGATGAGGAGGATATGGAAGATAATCCTTACTCTTCACTAAGCTGATTATTCTATTTTTCTAAGTGACTTACAATCATTAAGTTGAGAATTGATTGATTGATTGAATTGAGTGTGGAAATGAGCCTTGATTCTACTTGTGCCTTCACCCCCATCTCTTCTCATCATTCGAGGACGAATGATCCCAAGGGAGAGATGATGTAACGCCCGGTAAAATTACCAAAATACCCCTAGAATAAGGGTATGCGCGTAACGCGTCTTTCGAAGCTCGTATGGCAAATCCGAGACCGGATTTGGAATCAGCATGAAAAATTGAGTGGGAAGGTGGTCTCGGTCGATTTTTAGAGCGACCCGAGCGAAAGATAAATTTTCGATCCAAAGCAGAAAATAGTGACGGTCCGCGACAGAGGTGCATCGCGGACCTGTCACTGAGAAGTACTTGTACGATTTTTAAAATTTTCGACGGGATGGAGAAAATTTGTTCAAAAGCGTTTTTCTAAAAATACCCTGTTCGCAATAGGTCCGCGACGCGGACCATGTATTTTTCGGACTGGGAATTTCTAAATAATTACAAGGGGTATTCCGGTCAATCCCCCACCCCTCCCAAACTCTAATACACGACTAATAATGATGTTTCTACATGAAAAAGGTCTAAAATCCTCATTCTAGTCCTACTCCCTAAAAACTAACAAGGCTAGGGCTTGAGGAGAAGAGAGAAGAGCTTGTGTGGGAAATTCGAGAGGAGATCCTAGACGTATTCAATTGTTAGCCAAACCACAAGTATGTAAGGCTAAACTAAAATATGTGATTGTTCTCTCATGTGCTCCATAGAGGTCATAGATGAGTTGGTGGTTGAAGAGTTTAAATGCATGATTACTTTGATGGTTTTTCTTGAAAATTATATTTGAAATTACATGTTTTCTATGTAGATGATCATCATAAAATTGTCTTCTTAAATTGAATATTTTCATGAGAATTTGCATAACCCTACATGATTAATTTGAAAAGCATGCATAATGAACTTGAGAATTGAGTCTAGAGCCTTGAGTTGAGATTGTGATTGTTGATTGTGATTGTGATTGTGATTGTGATGAGAGAATGATGATGAGTTGATAGAGTGTGATTGCCTTCTGAGTCTCTATAAATGAACTCTACCGAGGTGTCTATCCACTTGATTCCTAATGATGGTTCTAAGTCTTAAGTCACTGATGAGATTGATTGATGATAGGGCCAAAGTCCTTATGAGATACCGATCATTGACGGGGTTAAACTCCCTACGAGATTGGTTTGATTGGATTGATGGTTTTATGAGCATTGAGTCGGGAGGAGTATCGAGCACCGAAAGGGATAAGAGTGAGTCCCACTCGAACCCATTAAACTACGTCGCCAAGCGTAGAAGAGGTTTTCCTCTTGAGTTTATGTCCCTGAAAGCAATAGCGGACTTGATGAGTTTTCTATCTCCATTTTGGACTCTCCATTATGGCACTTCTTTGTGATTCGTTCTCTACCTGGCAAGTATAGAACAGCTGTGGCAACACCGGCGGGATGTTGTACAATCACTGGCTCATAAGTGGTTGTTGTCGGTTAAGAGAAACTCCCATAAGTTCCGTACCTTACTCCGAGTCTAGATGAGATGAGAGGGGGTGAGCTCCTGTGAGTTGAGTTTGAGATGAGTTGAGACTATTGATGAGTCTGAGTTAATGATGTGTCACTTGTCTACTCTTTATTCTTTCATAGATAGACAATTGACTGTTTTGATGTGATTATGATGTTTATACTGGGTTGATGTTGTTTCTATTTTATCTACCGATTTCTGTTTCACTCAGCTATATTACATACCAGTACATTCCAAGTACTGATGTCCCCTCTGGACTGCATCGTTTTATGATGCAGAGGCAGGTACCAAGGATCATTGACAGGCGCTTCGTTGAGGATTCGAGATTGCAGCTGATTGGTGAGCCTCCCCTACTCCGGAGGATTCACTCTTTTATTTCATCATGCTTTAGAGTTAGACTAGACTATTTCTTTTGTTTTGATTTGGGTAACCATGGATTTGTCATTGGCACCACATGATTAGTGATAGAGGCTTCATAGACTATGGTCGAGCATTAGATGTTGAGATTGTGAGCTAGTTCTTTCTACTAGCCTTTGTTTTATATATATACTCCTGTGAGACTAGAGATAGAAAGTGTCCACTAGACTTATATTTTCCTGCTATTCAATAGAGTTATTTGATTGAATGACGTGATGCAGCTAAGTGGTTCGCTTGGGGACTAGTAATAGTCTTTGAGTGCCGGCCACGCCTAGGATACACTCCCGGGGCGTGACAAACTTGGTATCAGAGCACAGAGTTCAAGTGTCCTAGGGAGTCTATGAAGCCGTGTCTAGTAGAGTCTTGTTTATGGGTGTGTTATCGACCACATTTCATAAGCGAGAGGTTATGGGACATTAGGAAGGGTTACACTTCTTTCTTATTCCAATTCGTGCGATAGAGTTAAACTCTATGAAAACTATCTTCTAATTCGTGCTTTACACGTGCAGAAATCGACGATATGGCGCCCAGAAGAGCTGTCAGAGGAAGGGGACGTCCTGCCAAGCCCGCTGTTAATCCACCTAAACCCCAAGTACCTGAGGGGCCCGTGGATCCAGCTGTCCCTGTTGAACAGCCCCCTCAAGACGAGGTTTCCAATGCCGAATTATGCCAGGCTATTTGAGCTCTAGCCCAGGCTGTTGCGGCACCTCCAGTGAGACAAGGAGCGGGCAGACTGGACACTCATGACACCTCTAGAGTCCGAGAATTTCTGCGGATAAATCCACCCGAGTTTACGGGGTCATCATCCACCGAAGACCCCGAGAACTATGTAGAGGAACTTGAGAAGGTGTTCCAAGTGATGCACGTGACTGATGTTGATAGGGTTGAGCTGGCCGCCTACCAACTTAAGGGTGTGGCCAGGCTGTGGTTCGACCAATGGAAGAAAGGTAGGGGAAACGATGCCCCGCATGTGACTTGGGCAGTGTTTGAGGAGGCCTTCTTGGGACGCTTCTTCCCAAGCGAGAAAAACGAAGCTAAGGTGAGGGAATTTCTGAATCTAAAACAGGGCTCTATGACCGTGCAGGAGTATGGCTTGAAATTCACACAATTATCTCGCTATGCTCCGGACATGATTGCAGACATGAGGGGGAGGATGGGAATGTATGTCGATGGGTTGAATAGAGGACCCAGGAGGGATGGTAGGGGAGCTATGCTTGAGAGTGATATGGACATCGGGCGACTGATGATATTTGTGCAACAGGCTGATGAGGAAAGGCAGCAGGACAAGGAGGAGTTCAGGCGCAAGAAAGCCAAAACATCTAGCTATGAGGTTGAAAGAAAGGGCAATGGTAATCGGTTCCCAGCACCATCATCTGCTAGAGCACCCACGCCCAGAATCAGGGATGATCAAAGGTTCCAGAATGCTAGAGTCCATGGGTCCCAGTCTCAAGCTAGTGTGGCCCAAGGATCGCTGGGTAAACCGTCGTGTAGTACGTGTGACAAGCTACACTTAGGAAGATGTCGTGAAAGGGAAAATGGGTGCTACAAGTGTGGACAAGTGGGTCACTATCAGAGAGACTGTCCACAATAGGCTGGCCAAGCTCAATCCACTGCATCGGCCCCACCAGTTAGAGGGAACCAGAGGGCCACTACGTCAGGTACGGGCGGAGCGACTGTTGCTTCCCTAGCACATGCAAGTGTACGTGGTCAACTCAAGTAATACAGTGGCTCTTCTTTTTTAACCGGATGTCGAACCCAAGGGATTTAAAACTACTGGTTTATCTTCAAGTTATTATGCTAATTTAAAGTCCAAACAATTTGTTATGAGATTTATGGAAAACACTTTTATTAAACTCTAAAATTAATATGGAATAGCGATTTATCAATTTAAAGGCGATCCTGAGATTATAGCCACAACGACTCCGTGTTTCTCAATTCGTATTCATGCACCTGGGTTCACATTTATTAGTTCACAAGGTTGAATTTACCTAACAGGGTCGCACGCCTCTGCAGGCCTACTTCTATGGACTGCCTACCTACATCGTTGAGCGGGGATAGACAGATCAACAGAAATGCATTAAATTTATCTTCCTGTATTATGAACTAAGCGAGGTGTAAGGGTAGTTGTCACAATTCTCCCTTACACGAACCGACTTAATAACCTAGCCAGACAAGCTCCTTGTTTCACTGTGTTCTAATTATTCCAACATCTTTCGAATCCAGAATAACTAACCCGTTTCCTCCCTAGTTGATCAAGCTAAGAAGTATTAATTAAAGTGGCACAAGAATAAATGGTAAACACATCATGCATAAATCAAAGATTAAGAAATCACATTGTCTAGGGCTACAATCCCAGAATATGGGAGAACTAGCCTCTCATGGTTGGTTCCCACATCACAAATAAGTTGATAAACATGAATATGCAAGAAAACAAAGATGAAAATCAAACCAAAGTAGACCTAGGTTGTCTTCTCTAAGCCTCCGTCTATTCTCTCCTCAAAATCAATAATCAAAATTATCAATAATGCAATAATTAATAGTCTCTTTTTCTCTAAAACCCGTAACTCGAATTTCCGCTTGAAAACATGCAGTTCGCGACGCGGACTAGTGTATGTTGACCCGATCCGTTAAGTTGCTGACTGGACAGATTCGCTTCCTTTCGCGCACTGGTCCACGACGCAGACTGTGCAGCGCACTGGGCCTTTGTGCATTTTTCCTCTTCTCTCCAGTTCTGCTGGGCTGCTGCCAGGTCCGCGACGCGGACTAATGTCTCTGCTGCAATCCTGCTCCTTTTCTTCCTTGCTTTCTGAGCCGTTTTCATCCTTCCACTCTGCAAATGCCTTCGGACTGCTATAATTTGACCAATCTCTGCAAAATTCAACCACGTGGAGTACTCGACCCCCAGATTAGACAAATAACGACAATCACATTAAAAACGGCTGTTCTCTTTATGTTTACCCTCTGATTCAACTCCTTTTATGGGTTTATTTGGCTAGTTAGGCATATAAATACGCCTAAGATCACCACCCCACACTTAGAGTTTTGTCCGTCCTCGGGAAATTACAACACTCATGCATGATACCTGCTAGGCAGCGTATATCCCCCAAACAACTGGTGTGAATGGCTCGTGTGTACTAAAGACCCAAAACCAAACCAGATCCTGACAGTATCTCCCTTAACTAATCCCTTGCCACGGAACCATGAAATCATGTCGCACATTAGCCAATACCATCATCTGAATGCTAACTTTACTCAAGGGTGTGCCCTCACCAGAAGAATTACCCATTCACACTTATCATAATGACAGGTACAACAAGCACACGGTTGTGGGTATTCAATCAACTCTCTTTCTCTCCCAACTGATGTCTTGCGTTAGGCCTAGTTCCTATAGGCTTGTCCTGAATGTACATCTCCACTAATTAAGAATGTTTGAATAGAATCAAAGAGGACTTGTAATGGGTTGTAATGTAGGCTAGGGGACGGGTAGGATACTATATAATAGTGACTTACACTTCCCTAAGCACTTTGAGCATTTTAGACTTCATCACTCATTATCTTCTGTTCTTTATTTTTTTTCAACCCTCTATTCAATGATTATTTCCCTAGCAATCTCATCTCATCAAGAATATTTATTTATTTTTTTTAAAAAAAAATGGTACATTCTTTCAAAGAGGGCTTTTTCATCACCATGTAACTACCATTGATCACCCTTTTACCAATCAAATATCCCTTTTCTTCAAATTCAACACTACTTATCAGTCTATGCTACAGTGCTCAAGGAAGCAGGGTGCAAAACTAGGGATTCAACAAAATTGGATCAAGGCAAAAGTATGGCTATCAACAAAAGGCTACAGTCTCAAAAAGGGCTAACTAGTGATATAATATCTGAAAGGGCTAAAATTTCACAAGACAAATCAAAGAAAGCCTATTATCATCTCCTAAACAAAGCAATTCTTTTAATTTCACTTCAATAACACGCAGGGCAAGTTCTAGCAGCTATCCCAACACAGACTTATGCAATTTCGCTTACCACTCTTGGCACAATCCTTTCATAAAATTAACTCAGAATTCAATGTTGCCTAATGCACTAGATTTCTTGGTTATGTCATTTTATTCTGAAGTATTAGAATCAGGTGCTACTTCTTTAGTGGTTATGTTCGTTAATTTACACGTCCATTCCACCCTGCTTGGTTATATCACTGTACACACATCTCTACACTACATGTCGCATCAAATAAACAGAATCCTAACCAGAGAACAGCTCATGTACACAAGAATTTCATAAAAGCAACAAGGGCAAATATACATACTAGGTATAAGAAAGGAAAAACATAGAAAAGAAAATAGGTGTCTGCATTATACATGCCAATGAAAGAAAATAATAAAAAAAAAACACAGTCCTGGCCTTGGCCAACCACCACCCCACACTTAGGATCAGCACTGCCCCCAGTGCTGAACATGGCAAACCTGCAGCGGGCCCGGCTATTCCTCAGCATCCTGTTCCTGTAAGACCGGCTCTCCTCCCATGGCCAGCGGGACTTCATCCTCCACCTCGTCCTCCTCAGAGTCAGAGTCCATCTGGGCTTCTTCTGGGTCCGTGGGGACGTCATCATCCACCGGCTCTACAAAGGTAGGGCCAATGCCCAGCACAGCACTAGCATGGGCATTGAGGGGATATGTAGCAGCGACCTCATCAAGCTCCAACTGGGTAGACGGCCGACCACCCACCCTGTGCCTAAGCATCTCAAGCCCGAACATTAGGGCCATGATAAGCTCATCTCGATGGTTCTTCTCGGCGGTGGTGAAAATTGGGCCTGTCGCTTCCTCCGGCCCTTTGATATTCGTGACATTAGAAGGTGGGGCCTCAATTTGAGGCCAATAGTCGATCTCCTCCGTGGGGACACCTGCACGACTACAAACCCCCGAAGGCATACCTGCAACCTTTGTGAATACGGGCCTTCCGCATGGCAGACTTGAGGATCGCCCCAAAATTAAGTACCATGCCCATCATGAGGGCATACACGAGGCAGGTGCGGCCTCTGGTCACCGTTGTGAAGTGCTGGCCTGGGAAGAAGGAGTGCATGACAATCTTCACCCAAACCCGAGCTTCCCTGTTCATGTGGGCGAAGGGGAAGCTTTGGTGGTGCCCGCGGCTGGCATGCCGGATCCACCGAGCTGTTGATTGTACGCCGGCCAGAGTGTGCCTGATAAGATGGTAAGTTTCACGCCCTAAGCCCCATTAGGGCGGACTGGCACCCGTTGTCGAAAAGGCTCGGGAGAACCAACATATAACTATACACCTGCTATGAACATTTAAGAGATTCCCATACTCAATAGGCTGTCAAATGAAAGTAAACTATACTAACAAACCAAAAGTAAATGCATACGACTAGGCCGTTGGAGCCACGATGTCTATAATACACTAATTGACCACACTTTAATTTACATAGTCTACAAAGCCTCTAAGTAAGGAACAATATCCAAATGGGTCGGGACAGGCCCCGCCTCATGACCAACTATACAATACAAAATACAAGTTCTAAACATATAAGCCCCGAAGCAACCTGGAGCTTAGTAATAGCAGCTGGAAGTCCTGTACTCTTACTGGGGAGATCTAGTAGCTCCTGTACCTGCAGCATGAAATGCAGGTCCCCCGTAAGGGACGTCAGTACGAGATAATGTACTGAATATGTAAGGTAGGAAATACTGTATATGCAATATGAACTCAAATGAAATCATATGCTGGTGTGTAAGGATGAAAAGACCACCTTTAGTCATGCTGTGGAATCATGTACTTTATGTCCTTTTTATTACTGTATCTTTCTTTACTGTATAATCTGTGCACAATATATCATGTAAATGACCAGCTGATCAGTGGTAAATATGTAATGGGATCGACCCTAGCTAGGTGCTTCCTTCACCCCTCGGGCTACCACCCAAATGAGATCGACCCTGGCTAGGTGATTCTTCCACCCCTTGGGCTACCACTCATTTATAAGCAACTGTAAGTTATCTTTTATTTACTTTGAGATAGTTCTTTTGGTGGTCATAACCTTTAGAACTGTGGGAATATACACATATGACATATGAACAACCATACAAGATAATACCACAATGAAAAGAGAGATACACACTAATGAATCGTATCAATCCACCATACAAGATAATACCACAATGAAAAGAGAGATACACACTAATGAATCGTATCGGAGATTGAACAACACCTAGACTTTGTTTGGTAAAAAGGAATTCATGTGTCTTCGGTATTCAAGTACATATGCAGGTTTGACAATGACTATGTATGGAGACATATGGACATGATAAAGGGTGGGGACACAGTTAGTAGCCATGTCGGAGTTTGTACGTGCCTTTATGTGCTAAGGAAGACTATAGATTTCATGCCAAGTAATAGGAAATCAAGTTGCCTTACATACCTCGCTGTACTATGTCGTTATTACCTCGGGGTAGTATCCTTTTCCTCCAAACACTTATCTACAACATATTAGGTGATAAAACTAGTGTTAGTAGCTAATAAACACGTCTTAGTGATCCAATTTCACCCAAAAACAACATCCGGGCAGCAAGCTCGGAATTAGCAACCAAGGAGTATTCTTTCAACATTTCCACTCCTAATCGTATTTTCTAACATACATTCCCATATACATGTCATATCCAGCTATGTTTAGTCCCATAACAGCATTATAACAACTCATACAATACGGCATACAACAACTTTACACAACACGTAAGTAGACAACGTAATATTGCGTCCTTCCGCTACATTTCGACGTTAACCATTCCAAATCCGTTCCAACCTTAACCGAACTGTCCTCAACATTTTTACACATAATTACAGTCCTAAACCAGTCCAAAAACAGTCCCTAAGTATATGAAAAACGTGGGACAACAATTCCCAAAAACAGTCCACAAATTCTTACAAATGACCGGAATTAAGACATCATTTAAGAACTTGTTTTTGCGGAAGGTACAAGTGATCCAGCAGCCTTCTTACATCATTATGGACCCATGACTTCTCAAAAACATACATATTACTTCATAAATCAGCCAACCAACAAGATAAAAGTCTCATATTTAACAAGAAAAGTGAACCACAAAATTGGAACACATGCTGTCCCAAAATTCCTGCACAATACAACCAACATACTCTTCATGTTTTTCATGGAAAAATTACACCAAACCATGGGTATTTTTACTTACTTTAACTCTCAAGTATTAGGTCCTCCTCAAGAACCCTAGAAGTAAGTCTTGGCTGCTTTAGAAAATGGAGAGAGAGCAAAAAGGAAACTTAAGAGAAATCTGAAAATTAGGCTTAAGAAAATGGCTGAAAGTTGCTGCTGGTTGCTCCCTTTTATAGGCCACTTTTGGCCGACTTTCTTTTGGGCTTTTAGCCTTATTTTAGTAAGGTTATGGGGCAGCAGCTTGGCCCTTTCATTTGGGCCTTATTGGGCTTCAAATGGGATGGGCTTTGTTGCAAACATTTACTCCCCAAGCCCACTTAGTTTGGGCTTAAATTTTGAATTGGATTGTAATTGTAATTTGGCCCTTTTTCTTATCCATGTTAGGCTGCAAATGTTGTCCTTTAATGATGCTAAACCATAGGTCCAAATGGCACCTTTAACTCGGGGTTTATTCTTTATCGGACTTGAACAAATTCGGCGTTGGGCCTTGTCTCCATTTACCGAGCTTGTTAAGCACGTAGGTGACTCACCTACTAGCTTGCTAAGTCCCTCAAGCACCTCAATTATTTTACTTCATTTAAGGTCACACTCTCCTTAACTCGACTTAAAAATTATATACGCTCGGTCATCTTAAGTATTAGACGTACATATAGCCCTTTAATCTAAAAGTCACGCACTTTTTAAAAATATGTGCGGATTTGACCTTGCCATATCATGTTTCATTTGTGTTGGACTAGTACATGTATGATGTGGGGTGTTACAGTAAGGAGGGCGAAGCTGCAACTTATTAAACTCACCGGCAGCGACATCCGCCGTACCCAAGATATTATTGATTGCCAAGGGGCCAAAATTCACCTCCACCCCGCGCACCATGACCACCTGCGTCCGGGACTCCTTTTTCATGTTAGCATAGAATTCACGGACGATGCTCAAATTACAAGGCAAAGGGTCGTTGAACAGGAAAAGCAGATGGTAGTCCATGCAGCGTTGGTAGATGTTGGGGAAGTCACGGGCAAGTGATTCGGCATCAATGGGGACGTCAGGGAAGTACTTTGTCTCATTGTGAGCCCTGTACCAACGGTGCCCCTCCCAGTCTACTGCCCGAAGGCCATAACGAGTGCGTTGCCCGGGGTAGGCAGGGGCTCGGGGCACCTCCGGCATGTCCCTCGCACGCCTGCGGCTGGAAGCACCAGCTCCACTCGTTTGTCCAGTCCTGCGACCACGAGAAGCCATCTAACCCTGCAGCACAAACAGTTAGTGTCACAAAATTTAGGCAAAGGGGGCCCGTGGCCCGGGATAGGGGGTACCCACCCCACACTTAGATCACAGTACACCGGGTGAAGTGGATACTCAGACTTCTCTACTTCACCGGTGACACATGGCACCACAACCACCCCACAAAGTATCGCACACACATGAAACCCACAGACAAATCCATCCCCACACAACTAAACCAAGCACAATTTCAGAATAGAAAGCAAAGACTACTCACAACCAACAATTCGCAACAAGTGAATGCCATGTAAGTAGCCAAAAACCCAACCCCACAAGAATATCATGTTTTTCCCCCTTTTTCGCAACTTAGGGTTTTCACCCTACAAGAATTACGCCCAAAATTCCCCTTTGTTTTCGCATGATTACCCCAAGAAGGACATTAGGAACAAGGATCTATGCCTACTACACCCCCATAAGACATTTGGGAGCCTACCACGCACCCTAATGCGTTTTGAAGTTCAACAAGCACAAACAAACCCTAACTACCCATAAAAGTAACAAGAAGATGAAGAACACTTACTTGAGAAGTAGGGAGATGATGTGGGAGGGGAAGTGTGTCGCGTAGATCTTCGAATTTGTGAAATGAGGGGAAAATGTGAGAGAAATCGGGTAAAGGATCGCGTGAAAGAGAAGAGAAAAAAGAAAAAAACGGGTGGGGTATATAAAGGGGCGGGGTGCACAGAAAACGAGGCCCAAAACTGAACGGGTCAGTGACGCAAGCGCGACGTGAACCTGTCGCGGAGGACCCCTTGTCCAATTTTCATACCTGGGCAAAACTACTACACTAATGCGCGACGCCATCGTGACGCGGTACTGTCGCGGAGGCGCACTGTTTCGGGGCCAAAATATTTTTGAATTTTGAGCTACGGGCCCCGAAAAATTTCACGTATCTTGGACTAAGCTTCAACATAGTAAGACATGTTAGTTCAGTGAAAGAAATGAACAAAACATGCATAGGATTAGAGAAAAATCGACAATACGGATTTACCACCCAGAAGAGTGTTGAAGTGCATGTCCGCATCTTCTCCGCGACGCGCCCGTGTCGCGGATAGACACTATTTTGGGGCCCAAAATGATTTTGAATTTTGAGCTACGGGCCCCGAAAAATTCCACGAACACCTGAAAATATGTCAAAACACTGACCCATGTTAATTCAACCAAATCATTTGCACAAAATACCTCCCGGATCGACCGAAATCGATGACACGATTTGCACCATGAAAACAGTGTTGAAGGCAAGTCCGTGACCTCTCCGCGATGCGCTCCTGTCGCGGAGAGACACTGTTTTGGGGCCCAAAGCGAAATCCAAAATCGAGCTACAGGCCCCGAAAAACTCATCTCACACTTGAACATCTTGCTAAACACCATTCTAAAGTAATCCAACCAAACAAATTCCAAAATTAAACGACGGATTACCTGGGATCGGCGATGGTCGTTTGCACCCCGAGAATAGCCTGCTGTGCGACAGGTCCGCGACGCACAAGCATCGCGGACCTACACTTAGGTGTTGTTCTGGTGATTTTTTTTTAAATTAAATTCTAACAATGCAAGAAACTTACCGTACTACGGGTTGCCTCCCGTACAGCGCCTGAGTTACCGTCGCGGCACGGCGCAACACTTCTCAATCATCACTGGCCAACTGAATGACCTCTTCGTCTCTGTTGGTGTCAGCACCATAGTAGTGCTTGACACGCTGGCCATTAACCAGAAAAGTTTTGTCCGAATCCGGACTTTTCAGCTCCACCGCTCCATGCGGTGTGACGTTTACCACAGTGTATGGTCCACTCCACTTGGACCTCAACTTTCCTAGAAACAATTTCAAACGAGAATTAAAGAGAAGTACCTGTTGACCTGGTTCAAAGGTTCGCGACACTATGCGCCTGTCGTGCCATCTTTTGGTCTTCTCCTTGTACAGCTTCGGCGTTTTCATATGCATGAAGCCAAAATTCATCCAGCTCCACCAGCTGCTCCAACCTTTTCTTTCCCGCCAGCTCAGGGTCCAGATTTAGCTTCTTGATTGCCCAATAGGCTTGATGCTCGAGCTCCACTGGAAGATGACATGCCTTCCCATATACCAGTTGATATGGGGATGTGCCTATCGGTGTCTTATACGCCGTCCGGTATGCCCACAGGGCTTCGTCCAGTTTAACTGCCCAATCCTTCCTGGTAGCATTCACGGTTTTCTGGAGTATCTGTTTCACCTCTTTGTTTGACACCTCTACTTGCCCACTTGTTTGCGGATGGTATGCAGTGGCAACCTTATGACGCACTCCATACTTGGCGAGCAAATTTCTCAATGTTTGGTTGATGAAATGTGTGCCGCCGTTACTAATGATGGCCCTTGGGGTCCCAAATCTGGTGAAAACTTGCTTCTTCAGGAATTTACTCACAACCTTGGCATCATTCGTGGGCAATGCTGCTGCTTCTACCCACTTGGAGACATAGTCCACAGCCACTAAGATGTACTGGTTCCCACAGGACGGTGGGAATGGCCCCATGAAATCCATCCCCCATACATCAAATATCTCTACTTCCAGAATGTTGTTGAGGGGCATCTCGTGTCTCTTAGAAATGGTGCCTGTTTTCTGACACGCTTCACACGTCCTCACGAACTGCACAACGTCCCTGAATAATGTGGACCAGAAAAAATCAGACTGTAGTACCTTATGCGCTGTTCTCTCACCTCCGTGGTGGCCCCCGTAGAGTGAAGCATGACAACTCTCTAGAATCTTTCGCATTTCTGTCTCCGGCACACATCTTCTCACCATTCTGTCTGGTCCTTGTTTAAATAAGTACGGCTCATCCCATATGAAGGCTTTTGCCTCATGAGCCAGCCGTTTCCTCTGCTGATACGTTGTTCCAGGTGGGAACACCCCACTTACCAGGTAGTTGATAATATCTGCATACCAAGGTAACTCCTCCACCTCTAAGGCCATCAACTGCTCATCTGGGAACTCTTCTTTGATCTGCAGTTGTTCCCCAATGTGAGCATCAGTTTCTAAATGGGATAGATGATCTGCAATCTGGTTTTCATTCCCTTTCCGGTCCTTTATCTCGATATCAAATTCTTGTAACAGAAGGATCCAGCGAATTAGCCTGGGCTTAGCTTCCTTCTTATTGAACAAATATCTCACTGTTGCATGGTCGGTAAATACTGTAACCTTGGTGCCCACTAAGTATGCTCTGAATTTGTCAAACGCATATACCAATGCCAGCATCTCCTTCTCAGTCACTGTGTAATTACACTGCGCTGCATCGAGTGTTTTACTGGCATAGTATATGGCGTGGAACACCTTGATACTCTGCTTCATACCATCAACAATTGCATAACAAGTCAAAGGTCAGTACATGCGTAAGATGACATCAGAATCAATAACTCTAACTCCATCATAACCTGTACTTAGAGAATATTGCTCGTCCTCATCACTCTAATACACTCGCATAATAGCAACCACACATTTAAGCCTACCATAGCAGCTTACACCCTCGATCGCATGAACTCTTACCATGGGGGTACTAATATAGTTTTTTACCTATCTATTAGACTCCTCATGATTTCTCTAACTCCTTCTCCTCATCTATAACCTTAAAAGGAAATTTCATCACATCATTATCAGAACTAAGAACTCTCATTCTCTCTTGAATTTTTCCACCTCAAGCTCTTCTCCTCTTCTCTCAAGCCCTAGTCTTGTTCAATTGTTATAAAAGAACTTAGAATGGGGATTAAGACGCTTTTTACGTTCAACGACCCAATTTGATTGTATTGAGTTTAGGAGGGATTGGGAATTGACCGAAATGCCCCTCACAAAGTTTAGAATTTTCTAGGTTTGGAATAACCTAGTCCGCGATGCAGATTGATCGCACACCAGTGTATTTTTCTCCGAAAATTTTCTGAACGAGTTTTTCCAATCCCATCGAAAAATTTAAAAAAGACATAAGTGTCACTCCTTTATAGGTGCGCGACGTGCCTCTGTCACGCACCGACACTATTTCGGTGTTCGGATCTAAAAATTATCTTTTCACTCGATCACTCTAAAAATTGATCGAAGCCCTTCCCCCACTCAATTTTTTGTGCTGATCACAAATCAGGCCTCAGATTTGCCATCCGAGTATCGAAGGACGTGTTATGCGCACATCTATCCTCTAGGGGTATTTTGGTAATTTTATCAAGCGTTACATCATCTCTCGCTTAGTCTCAAGGCCATTACTCTAAGTTTGTAAATTGATTTCCTCTACTAGCTATAAGCATAAACCTCCACACGGTCAGGGAATCACTATCCACTAGAATATCTTTAACTCTTCTGTTATGCTATAGTTGCATACATATAACTAGCCACTCAGACTCTTTTCAACGCTATCACTCTTAGCTCCTTCCAATCTCTATGTAAATCTCTCTATATTTATTATTCTTATGGCATAACCACTTCCCACAACTCTCACAATCTAACCTCTTCTTTTGCCTGCTAACACTCAACTTTTGTGCTCCTATAAATTTAATTGCATAGGAATTAGTCTATCATAGAAAACTCATCATCATCTCTCGATAAGCTCCAAATCAACTTAGCTACTCGTGAAGATTAAGGTTATTTACATCAGCCTACTCTACATCAACAACTCAAATATACTATCTAGATTCCTATAGCAGTCATAACATCGAGCTTCACACATCTTTACACAATTATGTATACATATCTCAAGCCTCTTCTTATCTATTGAGCTATCCACATCTTACTCGTATCACTTCCTCACAAATCAACACCTTCTTCTCGAACATACACTATGGAAAGCCTCATAGAGAAAATCTCCAACTAAGACTATCATTCTCATGATGTTATCTCCTCTTTAACACTATTCCTCAAATTTCAAGCTTAGGGTCTAGCACTAACATGTGCATCTATCACACACCTCTCTAGTACAAACTTACAACTACTAGGTAATAATTTAGAGAACATAAGCCCACTAATATCTCATAGTGAGTATTCAATCAATATATCCCTTCCTCATAACTCAGTACCACTCACCTATTCAATCATATCTTCTTATCTGACTAAGCTCATAACTTGATGAGTCTCATGAACTCACAATTAAAAATTGTATGCCTATTTTGGATCTATCACATTGAAAGCACTCTTTTCCCCTATTCGACATCTACACTTCACCCTCAATAATATGAATACTACAACATATCAATATAACTTGCTTCTAGTTGAGCATGCTTTACCACATCCTGACAATAACTCTTTCTCTATACCTCATCATGAAAATCATAGGGTACTCACGACTCTTTCATCAAACTTATGGCAATTGACTCAGCATATCATTACTTACCTAATAAATACATAACTCTAATAACGAGTCTCAATCATCCATCACTCTTGCTATCTCGTCCCTTTCTTTCCATCATTATCCTTCTAACTCCGGGATGATTCGATTCTACTCAGGGTTCATAAGATCTCACATCTGACTCTTAGGGTGGTTACATCAAACACTTTAGAGACATAAGTTTCTCTCTCGTGGTTCACGTCGGAAGCAAAATTTGAAAAAAAGAGGGTTTGGGTACATCTAGAGCTAACTCAAATGCACGATTCATATGAGTAATAGTGCACTCTTTCTAGTCAATCAACTTTGCACACTAGTTGGGTTTTCTCAAGCCTGGTGCAGTCTCTCAACCATTTTGATTACTTTATCTCATAGGATCTCATTTGTAAGAGTTTGAGCATTACTGTCTTTATCACCTCATGGACGAGGCATAGTTGAAAGGCTTAGAGAAATGCACGAATCATCATAGATTTCCTAGGAAATAACTCTATCGCACGATCAGAATCCAAAAGAAAGGAAACTTTTCCTAATGTTCCATAGCCTCCCAATTATGGATGTGGCGCAGTTCACACCAATAATAAGGACTCTACTAGACACAGCTTCACAGACTCCCTAGGACACTTGAACTTTGTGCGCTGATACCAAGTTTGTCATGCCCCGGGAGGGAACCTTGGCGTGGTCGGCACTCAGAGACTACTGCTAGTCCCCGAGCGAACCACTTGGCCTCATCGTCACCTCATACTCAACAGCAGAAGAAACATCCTTAAGAAAAAGACTTTAATATAATTAAGGTAATCAAGTCTTTACACAATATGTTAATTTCCAACAAAAAAGAGTTGAAAAAAAATAATGCATAACATCCTCTACTCAGTGTCTATGAAGCCTCTAAATCAAACATCTAGATGGTACCATGACAGGCTATGGTTACCCAACTCAAGAAAAATAAAGTACTACTAAAGCTAGATGATAATAATATGGAAATCCTCCGAAAACAAGGAGGTCTCACCGATCAGCTAAATGCGAATAATGAAGCGCCTGTTAATGATCTCTAATACCTGTCTCTGCATCATAAAACGATGCAGTCCCAGAAGGGGACATCAGTACGTGGAATGTACTAGTATGTAAAATAGCTGAGTGAAACAGAAACAAGTAGAATAATATAGGAATAACATCAACTCAACAACATACTCCATCAGAATGGCAAAGGTCTATCTAAAGAAAGAATAAAGAGTAGACAATGACCCATCAATATCTCATCAACACATCAGACTCACCTCAAGGAAACTCAATTCAACTCGAAGGAAACTTGACTTAACTCAACTCAAGGAAACTCGACTCAAGGAAACTCAAGGAAACTCAACTCAAGGAAACTCGACTCAACTCAACTCAACTCAACTCAAGAAAACTCGACTTAACTCAACTCAACTCATACCATCACATCAACATCAACATCAACATCAGAGTACTATCAAAGTAAGACCTCAATGGGAGTTTCTCTAACCGACAACTATAACCTATGAGCCGGTGATGATACAACGAAGCAATATCATTGCCACATCCATCCAGTACTCTGCCTGGGGTAAAGGACATCAACCTTAGTGGCTCCACAAGAAAAAAAAGCTCAATCCTCTTTTGGGACAAGAAAGGAGCCATCCACATTGCAGTTCAATCCTCTCTTCCTACGCGGGCCACGTAGTTAATGGGTTAAAGTGAGACTCACTCTCACCCATTTCGGTGCTCAATATTCCTCCCAGAACTCGACATGCTCATAAAACATCAACCTCATCAATCCCATAGGGACTTAATACCTCATCATCTGTCCCATAAGGACATAATACATCATCATCAGTCCCATAGGGACATAGTACCTCAACATCAGTCCTGTAGGGACATAATACCTCAACATCAACATCAACATCAACTCATCTCATCAACATCAATATCATGGACTCAAAACACTCTCTTTAGAATTTAGTTTGAAGTTTTAAGACTCATGAACATCATTCTCATCAACATCATCATCAAGACTCTCATCAAATGTGAAACACAATCACAACATCACAAACATCATCATCGTCAAGGCTCTAGACTCATCCCCTAAGTTCATTATACATGCTTTTCAAATAATCATGCAAGGTTATACTAAATCTCATGAAAAATGTTAACTTTAAGAAAACAAATAGTATGATGATCATCAACATAGAAAACATGTAATGTCAAATCAATTTTTTAATGAAAAACTCTCAAGAATTCATGCATGTAGACTCTTCAATCATCAACTCATCTATGACCTCTATGGGGCACATGAAAGAACAATCCTATGTTTTTAGTTTAGCCTTACATGCCTGAAAATTTGATATTACAGTCAAAATTTGATGAATACTCATTTCTTGGAGAAAATCCTCGATCTCGGTAGTTCTTTTATAGTGGAAGAACTTGGAAAGACATTGTTTGAAGTGCTTCTCTTTGATTTTTGAATTATTTACTTAGAATCTTTAGAGTTCTTGATGAAGAACCCTAATTCATGGAAAGAAGAATCAAGGAATCCTTTCTTGGGATTCTTGAATTCGCTTTCTTGAAAACCTAGGTTATAATTTAAGATTCTATTAGGGATTCATGAATAGATAGAGAAATTAGCTTAAAGCTTATGAAGAATAACTCACATTGATGATGAATCTTGAAAGTTAATCCTAACTTAATGACTTTCTTAATGATTCTTGAGCGTTTATGTTTAGGAGTGAAAGAGAGGATTTTGGCTCATGAAACTGACGTTTTATGCGTTTTGGGACCTTAAATAGACCCCCAAAGGCTTTAGGATAAAACAACAACAACAAAAACATACTCAGTGGAATCCCACATGTGGGGTTTGGGGAGGACAGAATGTACGCAGACCTTACCACTACCTCATAGAAGTAGAGAGGCTGTTTCCTGGGAACCCTTGTCTCAACAACCCATATGCGGATTAGACTAGATATGACAAAGATGAAAGGAAAGAAAGGAATAGGAAGAGCGACTACTATTAAAAAACACATAACATTATGCAAATACTATAAATTTAATACACATGATACAGATAAAGACAACACCCTACACTACCTCGTGGCTAGACATCAACCTAACCTTGCTAACCTATTAGCCTTCTACTCTAATACGCGACATCCACACCTTCCTATCTAAGGCCATGTCTTCGGTGAGATCAAGTTCCGCCATGTCTTGTCTAATCATCTCTCCCCAGTACTTTTTGGTCTACCTCTACTTCTCCTAGCGCCTCCTAAGTCCAACCTCTCGCATCTCCTTACAGGAGCATTGGTACCTCTTCTTTGCACATGTCCAAACCATCGCAGTCTCGCTTCCCTCATCTTATCAGCCACCGGGGCCACCTCTAGCTTCTCCCGAATGGTCTCATTCCTAATCTTATCCCTTCTTGTGTGCCCACACATCCATCTCAGCATCTTCATCTCTGCAACCTGAATCTTCTGGACATGTGCATTTTTTATTGGCCAACACTCCACCCCATACAATAAAGATGGTCTTACCACCATTCTGTAAAACTTACCTTTGAGTTTAGGTGGTATCTTCTTATCACACGATACTCTAGAGGCAAGCCTCTATTTAGACCAAGCTTCCCCTATACGATGTGTGACATCATCGTTGATATCGCCACTATTTTGGATGATGGACCCTAGATACCTAAAGGTTTCCTCTTAGGGATAGGTTGATTGGCAAGCCTCACATCAATGTCTGCTTTGTCCCTCGCAACACTAAATTTGCACTCCAAGTATTCTATTTTGGTCTTGCTCAGTTTGAATCCTTTGGACTCCAAGGCATATCTCCACACCTCCAACCTATCATTTACTTTAGTTCGGGTCTCATCTATCAATACTATGTCATCTGCAAAAAGCATACACCATGGAACCTCATCCTGAATAGCTCGCGTCAACTCATCCATCACTAGGGCAACTCCTCCCACCATTCTCACCCAAGTTTTGGCTCTGTCATACATGTCCTTAATCGCCCTAATATATACCACTGGAACACCTTTTGCCTCCAGGCACCTCCATAGAACATCCCTTGGAACTTTGTCATATGCCTTCTCGAGATTAATAAACACTATATGAATGTCCTTCTTTCTTTCTCTATATTTCTCCACTAATCTCTGAACAAGGTGAATAGCTTCCGTATTGGACCGCCCCGGCATAAATCCAAATTGATTCTCCAAAGTAGACACTACCCTTCTCACCCTCATCTCCACCAATCTCTCCCAGGCCTTCATAGTGTGACTTAACAACTTGATACCCCTGTAATTGTTACAGTTTTGAATATCCCCTTTGTTCTTGTACAATGGAACCATTGTACTCCTCCTACATTCATCAGGCATCTTTGCAGTCTTCAGAATAGCATTGAACAGTCTAGTCAACCACTCTATGCCATCCTTGACCATGTACTTCCAAAAATCTACCGGAATCTCGTTGGGTCCGACCACCCTCTCTCTCTTCATCCTAATAATAGCCCTTCTAACCTTCTCAACTCTGAACTGCCTACAATAGCCAAAATCACGACACCTTTTAGAGTGGGCCAACTCCCCCAACTCAATGATTCTCTCTCCTTTTTCATTTAAGAGTTTATGAACGTAAGCTTGCCACATTTGTTTAATGGAAGTGTCATCCACCAACACCACACCCTCCTCATCCTTGATGCACTTTACTTGGCCCAAGTCGCGAGCTTTCCTTTCTCTCTCTTTAGCGAGCCTATACAATCTCTTATCCCTGCCTTTATCACTTAGGTCCTCATATAGGCACTCAAAAGTTGTTGTCTTAGCACACGTCACCGCTGTCTTTGCTTTTAACTTAGCCGTCTTATATGTCTCCTTAAGCATTCACTTTTCCTCTTCATCCCTACACTCCAACCACTTCGTGTCAGCAACCTTCTTATCTTTCACTTTGCTTGAACTTCCTCATTCCACCACCAGTCGCCCTGCCATCCACAAAAGGCCCCTCTCGAAACCCCTAGTACCTCGGCAGCCACCTTTCTAATGCAACCAGCAGTAGTGTCCCACATCCTGTTAACATTCCCGCCATTATTCCAAACCTCTAAGTCTCTCAACTTATCTTCCATCACTCGGGAAAGGGTAGGAGTAAGGCCTCCCCATCTAATCCTTGATTGGGCATACATAACCTTTTTCTTGTTTTCTCTCTTGATCTCTAAATCCATCACTAGAAGTCTATGTTGAGTGGAAATGTTTTCACTCGGAATAACCTTGCAGTTCTTACATAAACTTCTATCGCCATTCCGTAAAAGTAGGTAATCTATCTGAGTCTTAGCTACCGTACTACAAAAAGGTAACCAAGTGGTTTTCCCTCTTCGGGAAACATGAGTTACTAACTCAAATGCTTTGGCAAAGTCCAAGAGAGACGTCCCCCCTCCATTCCTCTCCCCAAAACCAAAGCCTCCATGAACATCCTCAAACCCACTATTGGTTGCCCCGATATGCCCATTAAAGTCGCCTCCCATGAAGATATTTTCTGTCTTTGGTATGCCTCTCACAACCTCATCCAGATCTTCCCAAAAGAGCCTCTTGACTTCCTAATCTAGGCCTACTTGGGGCACATAAGCACTAACGACATTCACTACACGCCTCCCCACCACGAGTTTGATAAGCATCATCCTATCATTAACCCTCCTAACCTCAACCACATAATCCCTAAGGTCCTCAGCTACTAAGACACCTACTCCATTTTTGTCCCTAGAGCCACCCGAGTACCACAACTTAAACCCATCCACGTCCCGAGTTTTGGTACCTGCCCACTTGGTCTCCTGAACACATGCTATGTTAATATTCCTCCTCTTAAGACATTTAACTAGCTCTATGGATTTCCCTGTTAATGATCCTATATTCCACGATGCTATCTTTAGCTTACATGAGCCTGTGACCCTCTCCCCACCCCTGCCTTTTACCCCCAACCCCAACCCCTACCGACGACATGACCCTAGTCTATCATTTGATCCTGACGCCACTAAACTTAAGGAATAATAACTATGCAACCCAACACAGTATGAAAGCAGATAAAGGCCAGTATACTAAGTAAGAATATAACAGCCACACCAAGCAACACTACTATACAACAAATGAAATAGTAAATATACAATAGGAATAATGCACAGTAATCAATAAGCAAGGATGAGAACTCTGAAACAATCACGAAACAGTAAGCACAAGAATAATGCACAGTAAAAAGCCACAGGAAGCAACAAGTGTATATATATACATAACAAGTAGAACCCAAAACTAGTACAATTTAACAAGAAATGATAAAAATTGAACAAGAAGAAAACAAGAAATGGCAAAAAACAAATTCAAGAACGAACAAGAAATATATATAAACTGAGGAAAATAGAAGATATCACCTGAAATTAGACGTCACCGAAAATCAAAACAGAACAAAAAATCAACTTGTACTAGAGAAACCCCAAGAAATTAAGAATCATAACAAAAAGTTTCAAAGAAATTCCAAGAATCGAAAAGTTGGCTGAGAAGAAGATGGAAAAAGATGCAAACCAATTTTTCACATTACATGCATCAAATGGTATAAAGATTCTGTTTTTATAAGCAAGAAAGTGACTGGACAAATCAAGATTAAGAGGGGAATGGAAGCTTAGGAGAAAATACTGCGATTATTGGGAGAAAACTTTGAAGTTTGAATCATCAAAGTTTGAAAATTGAATTTCCACAAATAAGCTCTATTTCGAGAATATTAATCCACAATACCGATTTCGCATCAAGGAGCCTAAATCTAAAATTTTGAATGACTTGGTATAGTTTTTCAGGTATTTTTGGATGAATGTGTTGCTTAGATTCAAGGAAAAAAAACAAAGTCAGTCTTTTGGGCTTTAGGATAAAATAAAATAAACGGACGTCGCTTAGCTTATCCAGAAAGAGTTCGCGATAGGTCCGCATCGCGAAGCCGTCGCGGATCTTCAGACAGCTCTGCAGATCTCCAGTAAAATGGTCATAACTTTCTACTCCGAACTCTGATTAAGGCGAGATAAGATACGTTGAAAAGCTAATTCAAAGATCTTTAATTTGATAAATTATGGGTCACCTAACTCATTATACTTTAGGAGATATGGTCATTTGAAGTTGATCCTTCTATCAACTCATACGAAAACTTAGTCGGTAAAAATTCTTTGGACTTGACTTGATGTAGAAGATCCTTTTATCATCTCCAATTCTATTCTCTTCCCACTCTAAGGAGTTATCTTTAACATCTATGCTTAATTAAGATCATATATCATATGAAAGATGGCTCAATATTTAGAAAACAAAGTTGGGGTGTTACATAGGAGGAGTGTCACAGCCCGTGTGACACTACACGGCCCGTGTGGTCTCCCGTGAAGGTGATTTCGTTGAAAATTCTAAGTATGGGATCTTTAAGCTCAAGCTAAGTTCACTTTCAAGCCTTCAATACAAGCTTATTTATGTTGTTTAAGGCCATCATGGGTCTCCTACATCAAGCCAAGTTTATAGGAATTTCAATGGCTAAGTTTTTCACTAGAACCGATAGAAGGGTCAACTTTAAATGGTCATATATCTTAGCACAAAATGAATCGGATGTCCCACAATCTATCAAATTGAAGTTCTTTGAATTAGCTTTCCAACACATCTGGTTTCACCTTATTCCGAGTTCGGAGCAAGAAGTTATGCCCTTTTTTGTGGAATCTGTCTAGGTTGGGAGCCTTCACGGCCCATGAAGAGCTTCACGACCCGTGGAGCTGGCCGTGAGAACTTATGGGAAAAATCTAAAGGGCTGTTTTATTAAGGTGTTTTTGATATTTTGACTTATCCCCAACGCTTTTTAAAACCTTGAAACCCCCTTTTACATTCCTAAACTTCTCCTACACTAATTCTAAACTCTCATTCAAGACTAACCCTTAGTCTCTAGAATTGAACTCTCAAAATTCTCTCCAAGTCTCTCCTTCAAGATTCAAGCTAGGATTCTATTGGAGTTTTAACTTCAAGCTAAATTCTTCTCAAATTCCTCCTCCTAAGCAAGGTATGTGGGATTGATTCGTGGTCCCGTTCAACCAAGAAGACCCAAACTCTTTTCAATTGATTTTCATGAAATTTTGCTTACTTTAAATATGGGTTTTGAATATTATTGATTATTAAATTCAATTGAAGTATAGACTATGCTTTATTGTTGATTTAAGCCCTAATATATTAAATTATATGATTATTATGGAGATTTGATTGTGCATTGTCCCTTTAAGGTTTGAACTAAACATGAGTGATCTATATTATGATTTAAATGTGGATTTAATTATGGATTTTCTTCAATTTCATATTGTATTGTCGATTTTAGATTGAATCTCAATTACCCATGCCGATCTCACATCATTCATGACATATGCATTCATGATCATTGGACTTTATGAAAATTATGAAGTAGGTTAAGATCCAAATATGTTTATGTATATGATTTTGATGAAAATATGGTTATGAACAAGAATTGAGTAAGAATCTATGAACATGAGCATGATATAAGTTGAACACCTTTATGATATGAATTGATAGTAATATTTGCATGAGTATGTAATCACATGGGTGTACTGATGAGGACGGGCACAACCCTCCCTTTACACAATGCATAGATGAGGATAGGTACAACCTTCCCTATGCACATGTATGTATGATCTAAGTGTGTATTGATGAGGATGGGCACAACCCTTCCTTTACACAATGCATAGATGAGGGTGGGTACAACCTTCTCTATGCACATGTATGTATGAGCTAAGTGTGTATTGATGAGGACAGGCATAACCCTCTGTTTACACAAGGCATAGATGAGGATAGGTACAACCTTCCCTATACACATGGTTATATGAGCTAAGTGTGTATTGATGAGGATAGGTACAACCTTCCCTTTACATAATGTATAGATGAGGACAGGTATAGCCTTTCCTATACAAATTTATGTCATGAGCTACATGTGTATTGATGAGGATGGATACCACCCTCTCTTTACACAATTCAGGCAAGGAATGACTCTTTGAGTGCTAGCATATGTGGGTTATGGCTACTCTATGATTTTCATATGGCATAATGTGTAGGTTAACATCATCTTTCTTTCATGTTGCATGCCCGCATACTAGTACATTCAAACGTACCAACACATACTTTTGCCTACATTATCTCACCATGTAGGGACTGGAGATTACCTTCATCCACAGTTTGACGCTAGATCAGATCTGTGACATTTGTTGTGGTGAGTTCTATCTTCCAAAGACAAGCCACCATTCCTTTACCTATGTTGCTTCCATTTGTGTTATTTACTTTAAGGGTGAGCCTGGGACATGTCTTGGCCCCGTCCTATCTTATGACTAGAGGCATTATTGGACATCTTGTGGAATCTTGTCAGATCTATATGTTATGTGTTGTATTTGGAGCTTATGATTATGGTTATCTATTTGATATGGCTATCATGGATTGATTATGAGAATTATGATATGTATGTATTTGTTTGATGTGGAAATGTGGAGGATCCTAAGTCCTGAATTGCCTCCATAAAGTGAGTCACACTTATCTGCCCTATAGTCTTTATGTGCTATGTGTTATGTGAATCCATGTTAATCCCTTTCCCTATGATATCCCCATAGCGTGAGTCCTAGTTTCTCGTCCCTTAGAACTATGTGTTTATCATTTGACTACGCTTCTGAACCGATGATGTGAATTTGAATACTTTACGGCTTGTTTGGGGACTCTCAGGCTCCCATTCGCTATGTAACTCCTAGACTGTAGGTCCGGATCGTGACAAATAGATTTGGATTAGAGCATTTCTTTTTGTAAAAAATTTTGAAACTGAATTGAATTTCAAAAGATTATAGCATTTCTTTTTAAAAAAAATAAATTCGAAATTTGACTCTGAATTGAAAGTAAAGGAATTTTACGGACAAATGAATCTGTAATTTCATAAAGAATTCATATATTTTACTACTCAACAAAGGAGACGTCTCAAATTCTCCTTCTTTAGATATCAAATGTGATTTGAAGCTATTATGTCGTTTATTAGATGGTGATCTTACTATTTTAGATGAATGGATGAAAATAAGTACTTCAAATAGGGAATAATCATTAATAATAATGCAAAATTTGAGAAAAGTACAAAGAAAAGAGCGATCTGAATACATAAAATTATCACGATGGAGAAAGAAAATTACTACATGTTATTAATCACATCTATTTTTGACAATATAGAAATTATATACACAAAATCTTTATAGTAGAAATGTGTATTTAGAGAAAAGTATATGACAAATGATATACTATTTTAGCAGTGTATATGTCTTATAGATAAATATAGTTTAAGTTCAAGTGTTCTAAATACAATTCTTAGTTCAAACATTTAAACGAAACTCCAAATTTGATCAAACCTAAAATATTTCAACTTCGATAAAAACTTTTTTGGTCGAGAGTAAAATATTTATAAACTGAAAAATTATGATCAATTTATAATTTTTTTACTAACTTTATTATAAGCTAGCATTTTAAATAAATACAAAATAGGTTGTACATAAATTCTCTTAATATTATAATAGGGGAACAAAATCGAATAAAAAATCATGTCAAATCGCAAATTAAATGAATAAATCGAGAAATATAATCGACTTATAATAATTTGTTTGATTTGATTTAGTATCAGAAAAAAGACTACAAAGAGAGTTCAAATATGGGTTAAAGACTCAACTCCACAAGGACATTAACATGAAACTGATTCAAGAAACTTGGCTATATATTTTACAGGTGTTATAGAAAATTCATGATTTCCAAAAACAAACTAAAGATCGTCTTGTAAATGCCTTCATCTAGCTAAGAAACCTCACCCTCATGCATTAATTTCCTACAAAACAAGAAATATTTATGTTAATTAATATTTCTATATCACTGTTTCTCCCCCTTCACAAAATTCTCAAATTAAAGCCCCTAGGATTGCATTGTGAATGTTACAAAATTAGAAGGTATTGAGGTTATATATAAATTTAGAGTCACAAACCTTTTCCTCAAGAAAAAGGACTAGCCAAATATGAAGAATTCCCCCATTATGGTAAAAAAAAAAAGATAGGCAAAAATCCAACACTGTTATCGATTATGATAAGAACTCGATGAGCTTGCTAACCCCTCACCCCCATTTACAACCACACCCAATGAGCACATCTCTCAAGGTGGAAAAATGAGCAATCAAAAGATTATGAGTTTTAGATACTACCTTTAATCTGTGATTTCGAGACTTTCGCCTCTAGTAAGGTTAGTACACAACCGGCAGTTGTTGGAGAATCCTCTTTCTTCTTGGTTCTCCGGGTATAAACTTTATCGGAGAAGCGCCTTTCTTTTCATTTTATGGGAGGTGAAAACTCAACCAAAAAAAATACAATTTTTGGATCTTACTGTTCCAAAAGAAAATAGAGGAGAAAAATGGTCGCAAAATACACTTACAAAAATAATTTCAACAATTTGAAATTTTGAAATTTGATAATTTTCAAGCGAAAGTCATCGAAAAAGATGACCAGCAGCGAGATTGAGAGACACTTTTCAATCTACTTGCCTAAATTTGTTTTATTTTTTAATAATACTAATATTGTTTGGTTATTTGTATTTCAAGTCAACATTTGTTGACTTGGCAGTTTGCACTTTCAAATAATAGACTTTGGATCTTATGTACAAACTCCTAGATTCTTGTGCCATTATAGTGTTTTACTTTTAGTTATAATTTTTAAAGTTAAATTAGATTACATCAATTTAATAATTTTAAATAAAATTTGAAAGTTTAAAAACTATACAAAAAATATTATAAATTTATATAAAAAATATATATCAATATTATCAATATACACATCCTAAAATATCAATTGAATTTAATATTGTTTGACTCTTAAAAAAAATTATAACAACTAGAAAAGAATGGAGCGAATACATCTCCTATCAATTCTTTAGGTAGAACCAGGATTAGGAGTTTGGAGTTGTAAAGAAGAGAAGCATATTTTTCTAATATAAATATAGGATCTACGAAAAACTTTTGGATTCGTCTGAACCCCCAAATTCCCACTTAGCTCCCCCTCTTCTCTTAACTCTAGAATAATTTAATACTAAGAATAAAGCAAAAAAATAATTGATTCTTTCTTGATCATTTAAATAGGAAACTATTTTAAAATAAGTAATAAACACATGACAATGAAAACACAAATGGAGGAAATAGATCTAGAGTTTTAGGTGGTACCTTTTCCGGGCCCTCTGCTGGTGAGGTTATGTCGACGACAGTGGCCGGAGCAATCTCTTGCTTTTGGATTCTACGGTTCCTCCGAGTATAAACCTTGTCGGAGAATCATTTTTCTTTTGAATCCATTGGAAATGAAAAGTTCTAAACCAAAAAATAAATAAATAAAAATCTAATTTTAGTAATTTAGAGTGAAGAAGAAGAAGAAACTTACTATTTCAGGGGTGAGATTAAAATATTGAAATTAGATGTTCTCTGTTGAACAAATAGTTGTTTACTACTAATTTGATACAAAAATTAAAAGTAGTTAAATGATACTGATAATTTTATTACATTAGGAAGTAGATTTTTATGCCATTATAACTCTTTTTATAATTTTACTTTTAAATTATGCTAAGTGGATGTTTTGATTGGTTTGTGTTAAATGATTTTTGACTCTTAAGCTTTTTTTAAAAATTATTTTGAAAGTATTTGAGTGACAAAAAGAGTGAGAAAGTTTTTTAAAAAAAAAGGTTAAAAGCCAAAAATTAAACAACTCCAATTTATTATTATTCTCTTTTTGGCCAACAATCCAACATATTAATTATTCACAAACAACTCATCTTCCATACAAACTATTAAAATTGCTAGTCATAACAAAAACAAGTAAAAATAAAAGAGAATAAAAACAAAGTTGAAACAATCCCAATTTATGATTTTTGGCGTTTATTTCACTTATAAGTCTCTTTTAGGAAGCAAATCAAAATACACGCTAAATACTTTTAGAATTTTGAGTGTTTGGTTTAAAATTTCAAATATCTTTTAATTTAGAAAAAATTGTCTGATATACCTTCTCAATTTTAAAATAAAACTTTGGATACTCAAAAAATGTACGAGAAAAAAACTATAAAATTATATATTCTTTTCATATCAATATTATAAAAATATGTATCCTAAAATGTACGTTAATCAAAATTCACATTGTGTGACTCTCAAAAGAAAATTATGACAACTAAAAAGAATGAAGGAAGTATATCTCCTATCAATTCTTTAAATTTTATATTTTATATCTTTATGTAGCTTTTAACTATAAAATAATTAATACTAAAGACAAATTAAGTGAATATTAATTAATTATTCAGTACTTGCTTAAGTTGACAACTATTTTGGAATTAGTATTTTCTGATATACATAAAAACGAAAAAGGAATTGAAATTTTTTTTTAAAAAATATTTTTTAACTCGTTTGAATTTTACGAAATTGAAATATAAGATTATGCTTTGCAACCTTATTAAATAAAATGAACGAAAGCATGTAACTAGCTCGATCTCTTGCAAATGAACATCCGTTTTTGGTGTATTGACACAACAAATACTATCAGTTTTAGTCAATCTCTTTCTATATTTTTGCGCTACTAGAATGAAATAAAATTTTAGAATGTAATGATATTAAAATATTTGATAAGTGATTTTTTTTTCTAACTCAGTGAATTATATCTTGATCTGATATGTGTGTAAATTTTAAATGAAAATTGAATAGTAATATCATTGATTTCCAAGTCTATCGTAATTTTTTTCATTTGGTATTTGATCATATTTTTTTTTATAAAGAAGAGAGGAAAACACTTATTTAAAATGTATGAAGATGAAAATGGAAAATGATTTTAGATCAAACATTTTCTTTAAAAAAATAATAATTGAAATTCGACTCCGAATTGAATTTTAAAATTTAATAACTAAAGTTGTTGTTGAAATAAATTGAATAATTAATTTGGAAAAAATGAATAATTCTCGAGGATAAATGACTCCTTAATTTCATAAAGAATTCATACATTTTACTACCTAAAAACGGAGACGTTTCAAATTTTGTCTCCTTAGATATCAAATACAACTCGAAGCTATTATTTAGCGAATGCTGATCTTATTTAATTTTGATGAAAGAACCAAAATTAAAAAAAGTAAAGTACTTTAAATAATCAGGAAATACTATTAATTTCTTCATCCCCATCTTATATGATCCCCCCCCCCCCCCCCCCTTTTATTCATCCTAAAAAAGTGTCATCTTAATATAATTAGAAACAATTTAATTTTAAAATTTCTCTTTTACTCTTAATAAAATGATTTACAGCTACACATATATCTAATGATTGTTTTAGATCACAAGTTTTGAAAGTCTTTTTTTAAACATCGTGGGAAGTTAAACGATGTCATACAAAATGGGACAGGGGAAATAGTACTCTCTCTATCCAATAATAGTTATCCACTATCTCTTACACACAATAAATAATAGGAGCAATATTACTACTATATCAGGCAAGAGAAATATTACTCCCTCATATTAGGAAAAATAAAATGAGACAGGGAGAGTACTATGTTACTCTATCCTTAGCCCGATGAGTACACTACAGGCAAATCTATAAAACCCTTTTTTAATCTTGGAATAATTAAATTTCTAAACAACTTAACTGTCTTCTTCTGCATCTCTTCCCATACAATTAATTTATTTGGACAAAAATAATAATTTAAATAAGTAGAGAGGGATTAAGTAAGTCCAACTTCTACAATTTCTCTTGAATTGTGTTTATATTTCCCTTGAATTGTGTTTATATTTATATTGGTGTGATATTATTTGTTTTAGGAAAGGAACAAAGGCATACAAAGGTACATTGGAATTGTAAAAACTTTGTGAAATTAAACCATGCACTGTTTAGAAATAATAACAATTAAAGACGTATATGGGTTAGTTTTGGGATCCGTAATTTGTCCTGTCTTGCACCCTTAGTGTTTAGTAAATTTTTATTTTAAATTTTGTTTTCTTAATTTATCACTTTATGATCTAGTTTTGATATATTGAGATATGTAATCAAATATTAGGTTTATTGTATTATATGAATTTATTAGAGTTATGTTAATTGGAGAAATTAAGATTTAATCCTCGCTTTGAGATTTAGGAAATTAATTATAGAACTGGGAGTGTTTTTGGGTCTAGGCTAGATATATAGGAATATGGGTGTCTATGGACTTGTTTGCTTATGAATATTATATATTTGATAGGTTCGAAACGTTTTGAGATATCGAAGAAAGGAAAAGCAGTGGTGAATTAGGTTGGTTGACTTTGGTTCTTCGGGTGAGATAGGTTATGGTTTATTCTATGCATTTAATTATTGTGGTTTGGATGATTGATATATGTTGTGATTGGTCTCATGGTCTGCAATTCTAAGACCATGAAATTCATTATCTTGAACTTGCATTTTCAAAATTATGCCTTGAGGAAAGAAGGCTTTATGAAATATTATTAATGAAGAGGAAAGTAATGATAAAAGATAATGAATTAAATATAATATGGGATCAGATGCCACGTTCCAGCATGATATAATATGAGATCAGAAGCCACGTTCCGACATGATATAATATGGGATCGAATGCCACATTCCGGCATGATATAATATGAGATCGGAAGCCACGGTTTGGCATGACATATTTGGATTGGGTGTCATGTTCTGACATGATAATCTTAAACAAAACATATTAAAGTGACTTAATATACTCAATCTCAAAGAACCGATTTTTGAAAAAGAAACGTGGTGTGAAGGCTTGAGTCCTCATGTGTGTTCTTGACTGATTATGTACTTGTTGCTTGTTGCTTGTTGCTTACCACCTGTTAAGTAAAATGCTACTAGGCCTAGTCTAGTGCCACCAGGCCTATTGGGACTCTTGGTAGGCTCGTTGCATATGGGTTGGGGTAATTCTTCAAGAAATTTGGGCCCGAGCCCTCGGCATCCCCAGAAATCATAGGCTAACACCCACAAAAAACTGCTGAAATCATTTGTTTCCTGTTCTTTGGCTCATAAAAATGCTACTAGACCTCGTCCACCACCGTCGGGCCTACTTGGACTCTTAGCGAACTTGTTAAGGATGGTTTGGTGTAATATTTTGGTAAAATTAGGCCTGAGCCCCCAGTAGCCTAAGAAACCGTGGGCTAACACCCACGAAAACCTGCCGAAATTGCATGTTTCCTATTTCTTGGCCCATAAAATGCTACCAAGCCTTGTCTGGCACCACTAGGCCTGTTGGAACTCTTAGCAGGTTCATTATGAATGGGTTGGTGTAATTTTGTGAGAAATAGGGCTCGATCTCCTAGCAGTTTTTGGAGGTGCCGGGAGATCGAGCCCTATTTCTCACAAAATTACACCAACCCATCCGTAATGAACCTGCTAAGAGTTCCAGCAGGCCTAGCGGAACCGGACGTAACATGGTAGCATTTTATGGGCCAAGAAATAGGAAACAAATGATTTTAGTAGTTTTTCATGGGTGTTAGCCCATGACTTTTTGGCTACTAGGGGCTCGGGCCTTATTTTTCAAAATTATTACACCAACCCATCCGTAATGATCCTGATAAGAGTCCCAGAAGGACCAATGGTGCAGGACGAGGCCTGACAACATTTTATGGTCCAAGAAATAGGAAACTAGTGATTTTGATAGTTTTTCATGGGTTTTAGCCCACAATTTCTGGGACTGATGGGGGCTTGGGCCCAATTTTCGTAAAAAAACACCAATGCATCCGTAACGAGCTTGTTAAGAGTCCCAGTAGGCCCCGGAACGAGGCCTGCTAGCATTTCATGGGACAAGTAACAGGAAATAGGGGATTTCAACAATTTTTCATGGTGTTAGCTACGGTTTTTGGGGCTGCTAGGGGATTGGGCCTAATTTTCCAGAAATATTACACCAACCCTTCCATAACAAATCCATCAAGAGGTCTAGCAGAGGCTTGGTAGTATTTTATAAGCCAAGGAATAGAAAACAAGCAATTTTGGAAGTTTTTGTGGTTGTTAGCCCACGATTTCTGGGGCCACTAGGGGCTTGGGCCAATTTTCTTGAAACATTACTCCAATCCATCCATAATGAGCCTACCAAGGGTCCCAGTAGGCCCGAAGGCTGATGTGTTGTCAAAATTCAATACTTATAATGCTTAAAATTTGGAAATTTGTGTGTTCTCAATGCAATGTTAGTAGATTTGATGTGTTTTTATATTTGTTTTTTAGGATTACAAGGTCGGCACAATTTTTAGGCTAAGTGTGTAGAATTTGCTGAAGTAGAGGTTCCACGAGACCCGTTACGAGCCGTAGAGAATTCAATGGGTTGTAAAGATGGCTTCATAGATAATTCTAGTGAAAGATAAATTTCTAAAGTTAAGTCTACAAACATGCAGATGAGCCGTAGAAGATTTTACGAGCTGTAGACATGGTGTCATGCCCTGAGGATCAGAATGTGGGGAGTTGCTAAAAAGTCATCAAATGAAACGCCCTACGGGCCATAGAAAGGTGTCATAGTAGTCAACCCAAGATTTGAAGAAGGAATCCACGAAAGCCCGTTTACGGGCCATAAAACATTATACAACCCGTAGATCTGCCCGAGTCTGCCGACCTAATTGTCCTATTCCGTTTTGGTTTTGTATTTTAAACTCTATAAATAGGTTTTTTTTTTTAGGTTATTTTTCATAGAGAACGAAGAGGGAACAATAGAGGGATGTGATAGAACATCAGATAGTTTGAAAAACACTTGTAAAACTTTATTTCATCTTTTGATTTCAATCTTGTGATTCTTGTTGAAGAGTTCAGATTTCTTGTGCTTAATTCTCTTGCATAAGTGCTCATTTATGTTATTCAAATTCATAAGTCTTGCATCTATACTGATCATGAGTAGCTAAATCCACAACTAGGGTTGTGGGAACCATGAAGAACCAACAAGGTAAAATCGGATAATTCATAATTCTTGAAAAGTGTGCATGCACATATTAATTAATTCTCTTCGTATTGAATGCTTTCTAATAGTGGCCAATGTTAAAACTCGCCTAGTGTTACTGACTAGATCAAGGTAGTAATGAATAGGAAAAGAGATTAATTAACAGAATTTGATTGATGTACTCGTCTAATCAACCGAACTGGGCCAAGGGGAGGGTTAGTAATGTCAAACTGTGGGATGGACCACATCACATAGTGAAATTCGCCTTTCACCTGGTCCAAAGGGTTTGGTGAACTTAACTTACCGTTCTACATGCTACACACTGAAAAAGAATTCAATTATCTAGTAAAATTGAGTTAGGGAATCAGGGGGAACACAATACCCTAATTGCTCTACATACTAGTATAACACTTATCTTAGTTTAGGATTAGTTTTTATAGTTGTCAAAAAACCCCAGGAAAATAAATTGGTTGATAAACCCGAATTACATTGAATTCTTCTAAGTCTACCATTTTTCCTGTGGATTCGACCCTAACCTTAGTTAAGTTATATATCTTGACAATGACCGATTTAGCCTAAAAAAGGAGGTATATCTTGCGCGACATCAAGATTTTGGCATTGTTGCCAGGGGATACGGCTAGACTTATATAATTCAAATAGTTTGAGAATTATCCTTATTTCCCTTATTTTGTGTTTTTTGTTGTTTTTGTTTTATTTCAGGGTACAGGTGTAGTGTATGCCTAATACGCAAAGTCAAGGGATTTTCTTGACTCCGTTTGACCCATAGATCCAGAGAAGACTAAGAAAGATGACCAATGATAATGCAAATAACGCCGCAAATGCAGCTCTGAATCGGAATGAGAATGAGAATGCGAATAATGACAACCCACCTCCTCTTGAGGACATTTCTCTACAGCCACAGAACATCAATGCTGAAGCTTATCAGTGGTACCAATATCGGCTAAACCCTATAGCTATGGAGGTTACTGGAGCTATTGGTTTAATGCTACTATCGGTTAACACAAAGTTTGTTGTCTTGAGTGCAAAACCGTGGATTGTTCGCGGGCCAACCTTCAAAGGATCCACATAGTCATCTACACAATGTTGCATTTATCTGCAAGAGTGTAATGGAAACACAAAATATGTTTATGGATACTGTGGGATTTCGTTTCTTCCCATTATCTCTGATAGGCAATGCGGCACAATGGCTATCTGAGCTCCCACAAAGTCCGATCACCAGTTGGGCTGAGTTGCAGAAGGAATTTTTAGAGAGGTACTTCCCGATATCGAAGAAGCTCAAGTTGAAACATCAACTCAACAACTTTGAGCAACTTCATGGTGACTTGATCAGTACTACATGGGAGTGATTTACAAAGTGCTTGAGGAGTGTCCCTAGCCAAAAAATTGTTTATGATGCCTTGGTGGAGATCATCTACTGTGCCCTGGACGAGAATAGTAAAGCATGTGCTTCTACCATCATGGGGGGCATGTTCTTGGATCAACCATTTGCAAGGATTGTTAAGAGGATGGAAAGGGTAGTCGAAACAAATCGCGCATGGGGTCAAAGAGACAGATCATCTACTAAAAGTTTGTGCGCTGTCAGTATTGGTTCGAAGCAAGCTAAAATCAGTAAGGAAATTATGCAAGAGCCTGCTCGGATCCGTACCAATATGGAGGTGATGATAAAGCAGAATCAAGAATGAGTTAATGTAGTTGTTCATCAGCCTCCGTGAGCACCCATGTACGATGATCCCTACTATGAGGAGGACATTTGCTTCATTGCTGATCAGACGAGGGGCTTCCAGACCAACACCTAAGGGTCCAATCAGGACTATTAGTGCCAAGGTCAAGGAAACTAAGGTTAAAACTATAATAAAGATGGTGCTTTCAGAGATAACTTTGGAGGTTACTATGACAGGAATTGGGGCCAAGACAGAGATGCAGATTGGGGTCGCGAAGATGGACAATAAAATGGTCCTTATGTGCCACCACACAATTGCACACTGAAGCTAGCAATTCCAGAGTTGAGGAGATATTAGACTGCCTGCTAAAGAAAGCTAAGACACAGGATGAGACCTTGATGGGGGACGAAGTCTGACATCTCCAACATAAATCAGAAAATTGAATCTTATTATGTTGCTATCAAACAGCGTGAGCAACACTTTTGTCAAGTGTCAACTCAACTCAACCAGCGTCAGAGAGGTACACTACCTCACAACATAGTTCAGAACCCAAAGAATGAAGGGAAGTGCATGGCAGTTACTACTCATGGTGGCAAGAGTACCATTGATCCCCCCATGCTAGTAGATGATGATGATGTTTGAGAGGAGACAGTTGTGGTCAAAGATACTGATACCAGAGAAGATCATGTCAAGGATGGGGTAAGTGATGCTACGAAGGTGCCACAGAAGGTGAAGCTTATTCCTAGACCTTCTCCCCCCTTCCCTCAAATAATCAAAAAGAAGGAGGAGGAGGAGGGCAAATTCAAGCATTTTCTCTGCATGCTGAAACAACTCTGCATCAATAACTCTCTCATTGAGGCATTAGAGAAGATGCCAGGGTATACAAAGTTTATGAAAGACCTGGTTACAAAGAAGCACACTTTGAGTCAGTGCAATTGCCATGAGGTCCTTGGTGCAAAAGCGAGAAGATCCTGGCACTTTCACTATACCCTACACTATTGGAGATGTGGAGTTCACAAGGGCATTTTGTGACCTTTGTGCTAGCATGAATCTAATGCCCCTTGAGGTCTTCAAGAAGTTAGGACTTGGATCACCTACTCTAACGAGCATGCAGTTATTGATGGCTGACCGTACGGTGAAGAAGCCTATGGGGATACTCTATGACATACACGTCAAAGTTGAGAAATTCATATTCACCATGGACTTTGTGATCCTAGATTGTGAAGTCAACTTCGATGTCCTAATCATCTTGGGAAGGCCCTTCCTAGCCACTGGTCGAGCACTAGTGGATGTGGAAGCTAGCCAACTCAGGTTTAGATTAAATGACGAAGAAGTTGTCTTCAATATCTGTTAGTCAATGAAGAGGCAGACGATCTAAAGAAGAATGTTTGGCACTTTCTTAAGTTTGAGTAACCAACTTGTCCAAGTCATGCCGCAACAATAAATCAGGCGCTACTTGGGAGGCAACCTAAGATATTTGATATAGTAGTTATAGTTGTGTTTTGTTTTTAGCTTTTGCACTTGTAGGTAGCTTAATTTTTCTCATAATGGTTGTAATTTTGGACATTGGACTGGATGCATATAGGGTAACAGTGTATTCTATGAAAAATGTGCAGGTACATGACTGAGTCATCCATCCTTGGCTGAAAAGGCAATAAGGAGTTCTTCTATGACTGATTCTACGGGTTGTATGTCAATCTACGACCCATACACCATCTCGTAGAACACTTCCAGTGAGCAAAATGTTATGTACTCTAGTCCAAGAGCCAACTTTACTGTCCTTAGATTCTACGGGCCGTGAATGGGGCTCATGGACCGCAGGTAAGTATTCTGATTAATTGGCTAACTGTTGAGATTTTCCCTGAGTTGTATCCAATTCTATGACTCATAGATTGGTCCGTGAAACCCAATCCCCAAAACTAGGGTTTGGACATTCTACGAGACCATGATTTACGAGCCATAAAATTCCCTACAACCCATAATCGGGATTTTGTAGAGTTTGGGCCCATTAGTTTTGACCGGCCCAGTCAACATATAAATAATAGGGTCAAATTATATTACAAGTCAGACCCGGCGACCGCTTCCCTTATTCCTCCGACCCCGACCACTGGCGATCAACCATCCCACCATTTTTTGGCCAGCTTTCCGGCAACCCTAGGGTTCCACCTCTTCAATTCCTCCTTCAATTTCTACATCTTGGTCATTCAATTTGGTAAGTTTTTGGTCTTAAAAACCCGTTTAATTACCAAAAATTATATGATTACGTTGAAATTAATTGATGAGTATGGTAATTTGATGCATGAACCAAGATAATTATGATCGATTGCTGGATCACTTCGATTGGTCGATGTCTCGCTCATCATTGCTTACTCCAGTCAAATTAAAACAGAAAACAGAGGAAAGATTTTGTGGGATTGTATGTAGTAAATCTAAGCTCTAATACCATGTAAACATCAGCTACCATGGATTACTCTATGGATTTAGAGCTGGTAGTATAGAATGAATTTCAGAGAGAAAGGTTTACAAAGAAAAAGGGAGATCAATTCAATTCATCAGAAGAAGTATTTACATCAACTAACTTCAGTCTTTATATATAAGTAACAAAGCAATTAGCTAACTGACTATTACTAATCTCTAACTAGCTAATCATAAGTTAGTTATAACTATCTAACTAATTGTCACGTCACTAGGCTCAATAATATTGGGCTACATGAGTAACCTCTATACTACTACTACTGAGGCAAAACTAACAACGTTTTTGCAAGGCCTAGGAGCACAATCTAACACCATTGAAAATCAATAGAGACTGTAAAGATGTAATCAATTTTCCGTTGAACGACCATCTAATATATTCAAATATGTTGTTTGATTGCAGATAGCTACTACAGAAATTGGGAAATCCTCTCACTCAACAAGACTATAGGAAAACTAATCAAGTGACAAATATCTAAGCAAAGAGGCACCAAGCTGCTGCAACCAAACTCTCTTTTTTAAAAGTTTCAACGGTGTTTGTCTTGATCAAGTTAAAGATAGACATAGAGGGAACTTGCTTTGTTAGGCTGACTAAAGCCCCTAATTATTTGGACAATTATTTTGTTAATACTACTGATGTAACCCCTCCTCCTAATACCAGCAGGCTACCTGCTCTGCCACTTCTCTATACTAATGAATATTAATATATAAATATCAGTATCTTGTTCGGCAAAAAGAAAAAAAATCCTTTAAATGAGATGATAGTGTAAATACAATAAATTTGATAGGTTGCTCGTATAATTAATCACGATTGAGCTATTTATTGAAATAATATAGGATAAATCTTTTCAGTAATAGTATTTCATCATACTAACGATGTTTATAACTTAACCTCATTGATAAATTATAAATTAGAATCACAATTAGCTTTCTACTTGATTCTTTGTATCTTATTTTCTTATAAATTCTCCCTTGTTTTGTGCAATAAATCTGTCTATATATCTAATTTCATCTTTGAGATGTCCAAAAGATTTTTGAGCCTCTTGTGTCAATATTGATAAATTAAATATGTCTATTTATGATATGAAATAGAAATATTACACGACAACATTATCACAAAAAAAGAGATCATGGCTAGAAGATAATCAAAATGTGTGGGGGTGGGTGGGTGGGGGGGTTATATTAACCTTCAGGGAGGGTGTCAAATGGGCGGGTTAGATTGAAATAGAGATTGAATTGGGTTATGATTTGCCCAAATTTATTTTGGGCTCAAACGGGTTGGGTCAATTGGGCTAAAATTTGGATTGGGTCATGATGACCCAAGTTTACTTGTTCAATCTCAATAATTTTAAACATATTATTATTTATTTTTTATAACTACAATTTGAATTTCAATTCAAGAAAATAAAAATAAAAAGTTGAATCATAGAAAATATAAAATAGATAGAAAACATACATTATATCAATGCAAGTAAAAAGTCTTATAACAGGTTGAAATTGGAGATTAAATTGGATTCAATTGAATATTCTTCCGCAATGGGTTAAGGTTTGAATGGATTGAGATTAAACCCATTTTTTCTTAAGTCCAACCCATAAAATTTTGGACGGATTGAGTGAATTACCCATATTTGGGCTCATTTTGAGCCCTTCTCTTCAGGTAAAAAGGGAGAAAGCATAGCAATTGTTGATAAAAATCAACTCCTCCTATATGTCTAAAGGTACTCATTTTTTATTTATTTTTTTGTCTCTAACCAATTCTTCATAATTAATGAGTTAACTTAACCCTCTTCGATTTAGACAAATGAGAAATAACGTCGTGATTTCGAGAATTTGATCATACATTTTCCTTTCGTATAATTTAAGCTTTTTCATTCTTTGCAAGTGCTTTTGTGGAAGTTAATTTTTCTTAAAAAACTTTTCTGTTTGTATAGATCTTTTGTGAAGTTATATTTCCTTTCTAAGGAAGAAAAAAAATACTATAATTTGTTAGGATCAAAAGAAGTGAGAATATTCTTTATCCAAGGAAAAGTACTCCTTTTTATGATTTAAAAAAGGGAAAATACTCTTATTTGGTGAAAGCCAAAGAAACAATATATATATATATATATATATGTAATCGAGTATTTGCGATCCTTTCATCGTTAACTAGAGTTTTGTAAGTTCAAATTTGAATGAAAAATATAAGTGTAATTTACATGAATCACTAAAGAGTTAATGACCATGTTTTCCTACCATTTTTTAATTTACATAAATCTCTTAAAAAATATGGTAATTCAGATTCATTAATTCAGTTATCCCGATACATTAATTAGTTTCGGATATAAAAATTAGGGCTTTTAAGTATCATAAAGATTTAAGAATCAAAACTAATAAATCGAGATGGAAAAAAGGAATTTTTTAAAATTTTGAAAATGAATAGGAATAATGAAAAATAGGATAAATTCCAAAATATTATTTGGAACACCATTCCAAGAATAGGCTCCCTACGGTGTGAATTTTAAATTAATTAAACTTAAATATGAATACTGAATACTAAATAAAAAATTATTTTAAAAAAAAACTAAAACAAAAAGGTTGGACCAACCAAACCCATGCATACATTGAGTGAAAAATGGGAAAAACAAATATATATAAAGGAAAAAGAAAAAGAGAGGACCAAGCAAGGCCTTATCATGAGAAAGAGTGACTCCCAATCTTAGCCTTAATGAATGATGAACACAAGATTACAAGAGGAGGAAAGTTCAGACACAACACTCTTACATTTGTATTTTATATTTCTCACATCCCACTAATCTCCTTCTTAATATTTTCCTGTCTATTTCTCAACCTCTGCAAAATTGACCAACTCTGCTTCTCCTCATCTGGTATGCCATATTTCTTCTCTAAATTCTGAGATTCTTCTCTTGTGGGTGTAAATTCTTTCTAGTTTATCTTTCAAAACTTAGAATCGTTTTTAGTTGAATTGTCTTGTATTTTGTCACTGCTGTTCACTTTGGTTAAGTGAAATTAATGTTTTTGTTGGGGTAAAGATGGTCAAATATATGAAATTCGACCTTTCCCCTGTCGAAACCTTGGCTCCTCCCTCTGTCCCAGTTTACGTGTCTAAATTTGAATAAGCATGGAGTTTTAAGAAATAAAGTGAGATTTTTGAATTTTGTGGTGTGAAATCAAAGACGAATTATGTGGTCGTCTCAATTTCTTATGAACACACTTTCTTTTCGGTCAATACAAAAGAATGATGCATTTCTAAATCTAGTAAGAATTTAATTTTAAAATATTTATATTATTCTAAATTATTTATAGCAATAGAAGAATCTATGACTTGTTTTATACTAACCCTCTATTCACTTTTTCTTATTACTATTTCACTTTTCGAGGTCAACTTGATTAAACTTCAAAACTAAATTGAACTAGCTAAATTTAGTATTTGAAATCTAAAATTTAGATAGTTGAAAACTATACGAAAAATGTTATAGGTTGCAATTATTCTCATATTAATATGATGAAAAATACATCATAAAATATTGGTCAAAGTTCCTCGATAAGTGAAATAGTGACAAGTAAAAGTGAACGGATGGAGTATAAATTTTAAGAAGTGTTTATTATCTTTTAAAACTTCGTGTTGAAGTTAAATAACATCACATAAATTGAGATGAAAGGAATATTAAAATTTGTTATAGGTGAAACTTTTGATTGCTTAAATTAGCAGGTATTAAGATTATGGAGTGAAATTTGTTTCTTCATATTAGTCATCTCACTGTATTAGGAGCCATTGGACTTGTGATTTTAAGAGTTGAACCACTTGATTATATGTCATTTAGGTACCCTTGAAAGCATGAAGTAATATGATTTTCTCAGACCATAAACATCAGTTTCTTCGTCTCGATTTAAGTGATGTTGAAATTTTGAGAGTTAATCTAGTTCTTTAATTAAAAATTTTGTTTGTCTTTTAAATATTTTAAGTTGTTAATAGTTATGATTAATAAATGTGATTTATAGTAATATTCAAATAGTTTTTAAATATATAAATTTTATTTCAAAAACTTAAAATTTTTGTTTCTGAATTTACCATCAAAATTTAGAAATTTGAATTTTAAAATTTCACTTAGAACAAAGGGAGTTAAGCACATAAATAACTAGAGCTATATGATAATATAAATTCTAAAAAGATCTTTCTACAAATAAATTTATTAATACTTTATGCTATTTGTGAGGGCAAAAAGTAGTTAAAATTTTAAATAACAAATCTAAAACAAGAATTTCAGCGATAGAGAGTTAAATTGTGAAGGAAAACTTGAATTCATATAGCAAGATGTTGAGTAGATTGTAATTTCTCAAAACTTGGAGTGTTAAATTGTATGTTGTGAAAAGGGAATTAGACTGATTCTTGTGATGGAAAAGAGTATGTTGCCGCTGGGGCTATGGTCCAGTGGTAAGAGCGAAATGTGTGATACCTGGTGCACAACATGGATCTGAATCCTGTTGCAGACAAAAGCCTGATATTTAACTGCAGTAGAGTAGAGGGATGGACCCGTTAACCATCGAGTTTGAACCGTATGGCATTACCCTTGAGGGCCTTGAGGGACTTATCGATATTAAAAAATGAAATGAAAGTTGATTTAGCTCATTAGCCTAAGGCTTTGTAATTTTTCCTTCTTCCTCTTTCTCCTCCAGTCAGTTTTCTTTCCTTAATTCTGATCTCATGCTTCTCAAATGATCTTGGTTATTGGTGTCATTTGAGTACTCCCCCATTTGATATAGTTTGAATTACCTCGGAGTTTAAGAAATAACTGAAGATTCTTGAAACATGTGATCTTAAATATATCCTATGTCTGTGTAGCTATAGAACTTGTGGCGTTAAATATGCCATGAAATTTTGTAGCTATCCACTTTACATACTGTGTTTGGTTTACAAATTATATCAATCATGTGCTTTCATCATTTTGCAGTACCCTTAGATTAAAATGAGCACCTTAGATGTCGCCCGAGCAGAGCTTGGACTTGCAGTGTTGTATTTGAACAAAGCAGAGGCAAGAGACAAGATATGCAGGACTATACAATATGGTGCAAAATTCCTGAGTGATGGTCAGCCTGGGACTGCCCAAAATGTTGACAAATCAACAAGTTTAGCAAGAAAATTGTTCCGGCTTTTCAAGGTCAGGAATCTGGTGTTAAAGTGTGTGACTATTTTATCTAAAAACTTAAGTTCTTAGAGAGAGCGTTTAATTACTTAACTGTGGCTTTCAAGATTCAACACACGCCATCACATGCGACCTGATTCTTTTCCATGGTTCAAGCATATAGAAATTCTTTTTCATAATGGGTAGTAGTGATACTCGATCTCAGGGCCTTTGCCTGTTCTGGTATCATGTTGAAGTGTGCAACAATCTCATCTAGAGAAAGCACACTTGTATTTCTTTAGTTATGTCTTTCCATAGTAGATTTTCATGGTAAGAGAAATTCTTCTTATAAAAATAATATGGTCTTTGTTAGGGGTAGAAAACTTTATACTCTGAATGTTCATTTCGACGTCCATATCTATGTCTTATTTTGTTCTGCTGTGCTACAGTTTATCAATGACCTGCATGCTCTTATTAGCCCAAGTACCCCAGGAACCCCACTTCCACTTATCTTGTTGGGAAAGGTAAAGAATCAGACTTTATCCTTTTGGCTTCTTGTTAGTTCTTGTATTTCCTTTCTAACAAACGTCTTGATTTCAGTCGAAAAATGCATTACTATCAACTTACTTATTTTTGGATCAAATTGTCTGGCTTGGAAGGTCAGGCATTTACAAGGTATCAAATTACTTTGTATCGTTGTAAATTGTTATGAAGACACTAAAGATGAAAATATCCTCACATTCTTTCTTTTGTTTATATAGAACAAAGAACGCGCGGAGTTAATTGGCAGGATCTCGTTCTATTGTTGGATGGGATCCTCAATTTGTACTACCTTGGTGGAGGTCATGCCATTTTCCCTCATTGGTAAATTGGATTTAACGCTCCTAAAATTTGGTTTTATGCCATTAATTTTGTTTTTTTTCGCACTTTGTTACACCAGATTGGAGAACTCGGAAGGCTTTCAACATCAATGAGAAAGTTAGAAAAGGAATTAAAGAATACTGATAAATATGAGGTTTGGCAATCTCAACCATTTTGCATTGTTACTGTTGAAAATTATGCTTGTAGATTGTTCTCCGTATAATTTCGTTTGGTGAATCTTTTATTGCAGAATGAGCAATATCGGAGTAAGCTTCAAAAGTCGAACGAGAGATCTCTAGCCCTGATTAAGGCAGGCATGGATATAGTTGTTGCTGTTGGATTGCTTCAATTGGCACCCAAGAAAGTCACCCCTCGTGTAACGGGAGCCTTTGGATTCGTTAGCTCGCTCATTTCATGTTATCAGGTTTACATTAATTCTTACTACAACTTCTACAGTCGTCTTTCCATCACCTATGTTTTTTTTAAGCAAAAGTTTAGAAAACTTACAAAGGGGTACCCCCCATCTTTAGTTAAGTGTTGAGGGTGCAACACATGACATGTGAGTTAGATGCACGTCTTCTGGTTCTGAATTGTCTAATTTTGTTCGTGCAGTTGCTTCCGTCACCGCCAAAGGCCAAAGTATCCTGATAAAGGTCTGATGCTGCTCAAGAATTTCCCAGATCACCAGAATAAGTTGTTATAAGTTGTATGTTCACTGGTTATAAGTTTTTTAGCAGTGTGTCATATACCTTGTTTACTGCATCTTTGATTTTGGTATTGAACGTTATAATTATGTGTTTTCATGTCTCTTAGATCTTGTTATCAACGTTGAATAAAAAAAAATTAAAATTATAACTAATAAAAGATTTTAAGTTATATATACCAAGTACTGTAAAGAATTTGTATGCTATCAGTGTTTACTTGTTGCGGTTAACTTAACTATCTTTGGAGTTCTTAAACTTGCATTATACTATTAACTTGAATTCACTTTGTATTTTCACACGGTCAATTGACGCATGCATTTATCTCTATATAAAGACTTTTCTCACTTCGTCATTCTTTCACTTAACCTTAATTAATTACAATTTTTTTTTTTTGATAATTATAATGTTCGGACCTTGTACCTCAACTAATTTCACGAGATACTTGTTATATCTCATTAGCACAAGTACAGAATAATTTATTTACATTCTCACATTACTGCTGATTGGTCACAAATATATTTGGAAAAAACTTAGGAATTAGTGTTTGACCATATAATTTGCCATTACTTGAAAAATTATATTTGACAAACATCTCAAGTCCCAACTTTTAGAAAGAACTAGAATTTGGAATAAGTTCTAGCATTTATGAATTTTTAAAAATTACTCCATACTCTTATAATTAATAAAAACACCCATCATTTGTCAACTCCAATTAATATCTATCAACAACCAACTCCACTAAAAAGAACAACTTGTTTTTAATGAGTTATAATTTATTCTCAATCATTGACAAGTTTGAGTACTCAATTATTGTACTTGGGTTATTCATTCTATAGCCAAATGCATGATAAATTTCAATCAAAAATGACTTGCCAAAAATAGTTGAAAATTTGTGACCCAAACGCCAGCTGAATCACTTAACCAATTTACTAACACCAGGTGCTGTAAGCTTTTTTACCATGCACACACATCAAATGTGCACCTTTTTTGTAACTGAATTAATTGCTTATTTGCATGTATACCTTAAATATTAGGGGGAAAAAACCAGGACAAACAAATTGCAATGGCTAACTCCCACAAGTGCACCAGAAAGCAGGTTACTTAATGGTAATTTTAAAACTAAACACGAGATATTATCCTACAAGTTCATCCTACTAAATTACATCAGGTTCATCCATTTCATCATCGTCGTCATCCCATACCATGGGTCCGAAACCACCATGATAACCATGTAACAGAAACCCCATAACATCTACATCTTCAGCCGCTTCTTCCTCTGATGACATGGGAGACATATTTGAGTCTTCTGAAAAGCTTTGCAACATCCATCGGAAAACCTCTGGGTTGTACTTCAACGCAAACTTCCCTGATGGTTCGAGGATTTCTATGTCAAATGCAGGGGAGAGAGAACCACCCATGACTTTCACATGGCTAACGCTGGAAATATGAATGAAACAGCATGTTATTACAACATTTAAAAAAACTATTGTGGCCTCAATTTCAATCAGCTGAGTTTAATTATATGAGCCCTCACTAATCATATTGCTAACTTAAGCTCACCACCGGCAGATATTATACAAATTAAAAATAAAAAGCACCAGAATTGTTTCATACTTCCTCCGTCCATCTTTACTTGTCCACTATACTATTTTGGAATGTCCAACAAAATGGTATACTTGTCCAGTTTATAAAATCAAGAAATAATTTTACGTTTAGTTCCTAATTTATCCTTATCATTAATCAGTCATTTTCCAAATATATTTTTCAAGGCATTGTATTTATTATATTCAAAATTTACTACTTCTTAATCCCCATGCCAAGTCAATAAGGAACAAGTAAAGATGGACGGAGGGAGTATTTTCTATAACATATAGACAGGATCACAGGACAAAAATATACGGCATATAATCACATGAGAGAAATTAGTGTAGATACAAGTCTCAGCAAGGATTTCTTTGCTTATGACATAAGCAAATGCCTGCTGTTACATTTTGCCAATGGGTAGAGCAATAGAAAAGTCATAGATCTTTCAATAAAGATGAATGGAAAACTAACCATATGTAAAACAAGTTGTCCGTGTGTTGCCTCTGAACTCTACCCAACAGTTCAATCTGCAGATATCCACCAATGCAAAGCACTCGTTCTGGTAGCTTGAACTGTTGCAAGCAATTTTCCTGCTCATCAATGTTAGAATATGTTAATTCTTGCCACGCAAAAATAATATGCTCCTATCGAGGACTTGGAGATAAAGTTCAAACTAGTTGATATTCTACATGCCACTACTTTGGCAAAATATAAGCTTAAACCTGCCCTACCAGTGGGAAATGCTTGCCATAACAAAAACAAATTAGAAATGATAACACCTTTGCTTACGAAAAAAAAAGTTATAAACAAATACCTGTGCCATAGGGTATACTTCTGATGTATAGGTCCATATGAACTTATCATCAGCAGGCTGTTGCTGAGGCACTTGCACGATATCATTTTCGTCGAGTGAATTTTTGGGGTGTCCTAACCGAAACCGAACAGATTTTGCAGAGTATATAGGCTTGCCGGGCTGGAAAAAAGCTGAATAAGATATTACATATTAATCAAGAGGATCAAGTAACACATGCGAAAACTTTGAAACTTATATTGAAATAAAGGCCTCTGGGAGATAAAACGGAAAGACGGAATGAAGCTGAAGCAATAACCTTCAAAAGGTTGTACACTGATTTCACTAATAACACAGAGATCAGCTTTCAATTTGTAAATTAGTGTCTCGGAGGCATCTGGATCAGCATGTCCTTTACTTGACCAGTATGAAGGTCTACCAAGATATCTGTCCCTAGTTGTTAGAGTATTGACAACACTTTCACCAGGAAATCTATCTGTGCTTGAAGCACTAACTGCATAACCTATGCATTCACTTTGACATGTGTTTAATGTTGTAATAGCATGAAGGAGAGAAGCATAAACATTGTGGTCTCTCTTTAGAATATCCCAACTGGGATTGTGATATCCAACACCATTTGCTTCTGTTCTTGCCCAATCTGGCTCAGTTATACGTGCAATCCCAGAAAGCTGAGGAAATCTTCGCAGGCATAGTTGCTTGGAAATCCCATTTGTAATCACTGCAAAAAAATAAGTCATGATGTTACTATTTTACTTGAAATGAGGCCATTCTTATCCCAAATGATGATGAACCTCAAACGACTTCCTAGTATTAAATACTAAACCTTTTCTGACCTAAACCTTTTCTGAAAACCCTCCCCCTACGATGATCCTTCTGATCAATTATAGTTAAAAGGGCTTGTTTAACTCATGAGGGACTACAAGGAAGAAGTCTTCAGATTTGCTCAAAATGTCTGCATTGTGGACAGAAGCTGAAACCAATGAGCATCTTTTTTTGCATTGTAAGACAACTGAAAATAAGTGGCATATTAACTCTTGTATGCTGGGGTGTGGCCAATGCCAAGAACTACTCTGGAACTTTTGAAGAACTGGAGGAGTATTGGAAGACAAGAGGCAGAGGAAGTTTGGTGCAGAGCTCCTTCTCCTTCTCTTTTACAACCAACTAATTTGGTTAACATTGAATAATTGAAAAATGAGATTTAGTCGGGAATACACATTGAATGCTGAGACTACACATTGAATTTCTGATAATAAATCCATAATAAAAAAGAGGAGTGTGTCTGTGTGATTGTTCAAGAAGAAATGAAACAAAAGATGTGATACGGTTAGGATAATTGGTTGAGTCTTAAGTAAATTTTAGGAGTATCAAAGATCTAGTGGCCATGATTATCTGTTCACTCTAAGGCGTATGAATGGCTTTTTGAAAAGCCTTAGAAATTGTTTTCAATGTTCTTCCAGTGTTTCAATGGCTTTGGACCTTTTTTATTATAGGTACTTATTGATGCAGAAGATGAATTATTAGTCAATAATGTGTTTGTTCCCAATATTTGTGTACAAAGATAAAAATAGTCCTCTAGGGTGACAAGAGTGTTACCTAAAAAGGACCAAGGAGAATCCTATTCTAAAGGAGGAGCTAGCTTTAGAGGGCAGTGATTACAAAACCACAACAAGGAAGGCAACACTCAATTTAGATCACATCACCAATTCTTGAGAATTAGCCAAAAGACCACGGGGGATCATTACTAGATTACACTTCTTGACAGAAATCATTGTGCCATATGCAAAAAACTATGTAATTATATCATCTAATAAATGTATGTTATAGTAAAAGGGAACAAAGTTTCTTTTATTCCAGTTGAAGTGACAGCCCACAAATTCAAACAGTTTTGACCAAATAATAAATGATACATCCTCTACAAATTTAGGTGCAAGTAAATTATCTAAACATCCTATAGGCTGACCCACTTGACTTCCTCTTCCTCATTATCATCCTTCTTTTTCTTTTATTTTCTTCGAGGTGGGGGTGTTTAGGAGGGGGGGGGGGGGTGGACAAGGGATGACTTCTTTAATTTATTTATTTTTGACATCCAAAGGAACTTACAGATGAATCAAACACTCTTTACAAAACAATTTATGTGAAGGCCAATATGTTTTCATCTCAACTGACCCATTGAGTATCCGATACCTCCCATTAGTCCAAACTCTGTTCAACAAGGCTTAGAAAAATAAGAAGAGATTATCATCTTTTTGTTTTCCTCTCTTAGAACTCGAACCTGGTCTCCTATCATGTCAGACCATTTCCTTTAGTGCAACAATCTCGATAATAGTGAAACTTGTGTGATTGATCATTTGCTCCATGCTCTACCTTAGCATCACACAAGCTGGGAGCAGAAACAAGTAAGGACACTGTGAAGACATCGTCACTTTTTGCCCAAGGAAGAGACGAAGATGAATTTTTGTTTTACCCATTTAAAGAATGATTTTCCTATAACTTAGGTAAGAGACGCTTACTACATGATAACCTGATTTCTTTTTAAAACACTAGGTTTCATAATGTTTTCTCTTTGCAACTTAGGAGAAAGCTGATCTCTCTCTCACTTTTTTTTTTTTTTTGGAGAAAGAGGAGAATGCTCATCTTCTTGGACCATTTACAATTAATATCTTATTTAGGTTGGGACCGTTTACATTTTGGACCAAAGTCTTCGGCAAAATCACCAAGACCATCCCTTCATTTAGGTATTGTCGCATTCATCTTGATTAGGCTCAAACCTGGATTCACTGGAAACAAGGAAAATAATAGGTAATATCTTCATGAACATGGACAGCACCATTGTATGATGCAGAGACGGACACAGACATATCAATAAAGGTTAAAAAACAAGATATGCAGTGTAATGTTTGCCTAGGATAGAAGGTGGCTCCTTTTATTTCACAATTTGAAGTTCAAGCCTCATCGCTAAAAGCAGGTCTAGCTGCAAACAAAGAAAGTGTTGTGGATTCACAATCCTAACATGGCTTACATCTCCAACATTAAGCTACGGTCAATTACAACAAAAGTAACCCCTAAAGCGAGAAGATACACTATGGTCTCATTTTTGCAGACTATTGGTCGCAGATACCCATAACCAGCAATTACGTGAACAAATATATTCATTCAGATAGGAAACAAGTGGAGTAGACGACATCAGCATTAGGAGGAAATGTGAAACTCAGCAACATGAGTTTTGATTACTATAAATAAAAGAAATACTTTTTAAGTGTCGCTGCCTAAAATAACATTCATGAGACTTTAGTTTGCATAACTCACCAAAATGATGCCATAGCCTTGAGACAGCGCCTGCACGGACCACATCTACTGGATCATTCAAACATGTCAGAATATTAACTGACATGTCACTTTCAAGAGATTGTACAAAATCAATCTGCGTCTCCATTCTTTTTGACGGGCATATAAAAGTTAATCCAATAAATGACTTTCAAGTTCCAAAACCTGAATCAGCACCATAATTAAATTAACATGACAAGCACCAACAAATAAGAATGGAATAAGGAGAACAGGAAAAGGTGACAATTATGCAATCCAATCTTTGCCAATTCAAAAAAAAAAAGAAAAACGCAAACCAATTCCTAGAAGATTGATCGATCAATCAACTATACCTCTATCAAAATTAAGTTGGCATCAACTATAAGAATCCTCTATGTCCATTTTGTCAAAAGCCAAAATCATTCCACTTCCAAATATGCCTTTTAAGGCAAATCGAGGGTTGTCTAACGGTTTTTAAAACTCACATAACATTTTTTTTTTTTTTTGATACTGGTAACTTTGTACATACCGATAGGAACAGATTAGTACATGGGTTGTACTAAGGTCATTTTTACAAGTAAATCAGATCCTATGATCCTATGTCTATAATGAATCTAGCACATCAATAATAGATACATGATCATTAGACCAAATCTGATTACACCAAAAACATAGAATCAAGATACAATTCAATTGATCTGCTCTATACTATTCTCTATGCTCTCAAAACACCTCGCATTTCTCTCCTTCCAAATTGTCCACCATATGCAGGTTGGTATGATTCTCCATCGATTTCTGCTTATTGCTTGAAATCCAGCTTCTTCCCAGCTTTGAAGAACATCTGTAACCTTTCCTAGGATAGACCAAGATAAACCTTTAAGGTTTGTGAATAGCCTCCAAAGTTGACCAGTGATTTTGCAGTGAAGGAACAAATGTCTTAACAGTTTCTGCTTGTTCACCACAAAAAACACATCAGGGACATAAAGTTATCCCCTTTTTCATCAGGTTGTCTTGAGTAAGGACAGCTTCCTTAAAGAGGAGCCAAATAAAGCATGCCACCTTTTATGGTATATACAACTTCCATATAATTTTCCATGGCCAGTTAACATTCTGTTGGTTGTGATTATTCAACCATCTGTATGCTTTGCTACCTTGAAGATTCCTCCCTCGCTGCCCTGCCACCAAAGCTCATCTTCCCCTTTTCTAGGGTTCCTTTAAATTGGCGAATAGTGTTAAAAAGTTCTGCAACTCTTGTGATCTCCCAGTCATTTACTTGCCTTCTAAAGCTGATCCACCCATCAGGTGTGTCCACATTCAGCAATTGTTCTTTGCTGATATCAGTTAACCTGGGTAGGCCTGCCTAAGTTGCGCGGATTCTTTACTTTTGATGCTGCACCCACGTCAGATTCTCCAAAAACGCGCTATTTTTGGAGAATCCGACACGCACCAGTTGACATTTTTGAAGAATACGAGCAACATAGGGGCCTGCCTGATTCTTTAGGCATTTAATAAACTCTTCAATTATAAGAGCAATGTCACACCAACCAGCATTCAATGTTGTCTCTGGGATGATCAGAACTGATCTTCCCTCCTTACTCAAAAGAGAGAATGTTCATGTATCTTCCATGTCCATTTTTCTACCTGGTACTAAAATGCTCTGTCCCTCCTTCTGACATTTTCCATCTCTTGGTAAGATTCTTTTGGTCCTTAGAAGCTTCCTTCAGGGTAAAGTAAATCATTTCCATAGTGTTGTGACTCATCTCTATCCTTCTCATTAGCCTGCGACTTCTCTCAACCCATTCATACCAGACTGTTGTGTTTGTTGTCCATCTCGTGATGTCAAAAGATTTGAATCTCGCATTGAAGTAAATCCTATTCTCCCCCATGATCATGGTAAGGATGAGGTAGGGGAAAAGAGAGGTGGTCCTAGGATGGAGAAGATTGGAGGGAGAAGAAAGAAAGAAAGGTTTAACTCACATAATATATCTATTGAAACATAAAATTCTCAACAAACTAGAAGGATTCCTAACAAGAACTTGAAACTGAAGCATAAAAATAAGAATTTAAAGTCTTAATCCTAGATAATCATTATAGCCTATACAGGTATTTAGTCCTCATGTTGTTCTATTTTCGGCTGAATCAGCATCAATCACATGCTTGTCTAAACAAGTTCCCACCCTGGTATTTCAGGTCTACCTCATCCCTTTTAAACAATTAAGGAATTTACTCATTAATAATGGAAAAAACCTCTCGTATACAAGAAGTATACCAAAATAATACAAAACCAACAAAAATAAATGGATCTCTACAAAAGGCACCCACCTTTCACTACAAATAGGAACCTCATGGTTGCACCAAAAAGATATGTAAAATAAGAGTTATTCATCAAATCCAGAAATTTAAGCGCATTTCCTTCAAAAGATCTCTATTTCTCCCTCTACACCACCCACATTAGAGCCAATAGCGCAACCACGTTGCTCAGACTCTTCAAAAATGTTGATGCGTACGTGTTGTATCCTCCAAAAATAGTGTATTTTTGAAGGATCCGACACAGATGCGGCAACATTTTTGGAGAGTCCGAGCAACATAGCAGAGCAATACCCCACCTTTGGGGTCTAATATTTATCTCCATATAAGTAACTCATATCTCAACCATCCTAAGGACTTCCCTTTCACCTTTTCTTTTAGATATCTCGCAACTGCTATAAAATTCCCATAAGAGACCTTCATATCAGTCATCCAATTACAATACTAAGGAAAAGGGCCTAAATTACCCTTCAACTATCAGAAACAGAGCATTTTTGTCCTCAGTTATCTTTTAACATCAAAAAGGTTGATGTCATCTAAAAATTGGACCACACTTGCACTCAAAATACACGGCTGTTGACATAAGCATAAACAGGCCGGGGAAAAAACCACTTACCCATTAACCCCTATTTTAACCCGTGACCCACCCACCCCTTGATCCCTCCCCTTTAACTAACCCACCCACCCTGTACTGCCCTTACTCCTTCCCCCACCACAAAATTTTCCCTGAGAATCTTTAATAAGAAAAAAAAACCCACCAGAGATTCACGATTCCATTTCTACTTAGAACCTGTTTAGATGGGCTTATATCTGAGTGGCTTAATTTTGTAATTTTGGCTTAAAACCAACTAATACTGTTTTTTTTCCTTGTTTTCTTTCGTTCCATGAGTGATTAAGTTATCTTCTTTGCATTTCCAATCTCAAACAATGAAAGGCAAAACCTAGCCTTGGTTGTTCCAAAAAGTAAGGAGTATAGGAAACAAACAATCAAATCATACGCTTAAAAGAAGGGGGAAAAGGAAATCGATAGTAATTAAGGCAATTTGGGATACACTAAATCTAAAAATGGAGAAGCTCATCCAAAACAACGGATGAAATTACCTTTTCAACTTGAAGCACAGAGGAAAGTCCTCAAGAGGAAAACTGAAAATTTAATAGTGAATCTCTTTTATTTGCAAGCATGTCGTGAATAAGTAGGTGGGTGGTCTTATATTAACCCGGACCCAAAGTACGGTTGGTGAGTGGGACGGGATGGAAGTGAAAATTGAGGCGAAAGTGTATTAAAAAAGGTGTCATTGACATTAACTATAACTAGTATATGTGGCCGTGTATATAATTTTGAAGTATTTTTTTATTATTATAAATTAATGCTTTCTTCAAGTATATTAAATAATATTATCTTTAAAATAAAAAAATCAATTAGCATATTGTTCCTCAATAAAACATATTCATTCCCGTCTCCAATAATCAAATCTATATGAATAGTGACAAACAATCATGTAATTATCGAATAATTTTTTGTTTTTTTCATTGCATTGTTCCTTATTTAAAATTATTAAATTGATAATATTATTTTTTATAATTTATTAATTATCATATTTGAAATAAATAAAATTAAGCGTATATATAACCTCCCTAAAAAGGGTCAAAATTCAATTATATTTAGTATAGAGTTATTTTTATCAATATTAGAAGACACTATGTAACTTCAATTCAAATTCAAAATTTAAAAACTTAACACTAATTTAATTGTTTAAGTTTGAGCAAATTGTATCTTATCTAAAAAGTTTTTAAAAATAAACTTTATCTTTTAATTGTTTCAATTGAGATAACAATTGTTTCAAATTAAAAAAATAAAAAAATTTATTAAATTTTATCTTTACATGTAAACTAGTTTTAATAGTTGCAATTCAGAACTACAAAGACTATAACCTATGTATATTTAACTATCTTTATTAATGTTTCTATTTTTCGATAATTATTGTAGACGATAAAATTCGTATCGCGAAAATAATAATCAAGAACGAAAAATATCGCAACAATCATAATATTTGATTTCAATATGCGAGTGTTATAATCTCTATGAATCCTCTGATTCGTCTTTTCAAGTATAAATTCAAGGGTTCTTGAGCTTGTTCTTGAATTTGAAGTTTGTTCTTGAATCCGATCTTGAGTCTTGATTTTGTTCTCGTTCTTGATCTTGATCTTGAGCTTGTTCTTGAGTTCAAGAGCTTTTAAGCTTGTTCTTGAACTTGAATGTTTGAATTCTTGAGCTTTATAGAGAAATTTGTGGCTTTTGATCCACGAGCTCTCTCTAGCTTCTTGTTAGAATTCTTCTTCTCTCAGGGTTAGCTTTCGGTTTGAATGCTCTTGAAAAGTCGTCTTTACACTCTGCTTCCTACTTTTCTTTGCAGTAAACTTCATGGGTGACATATTGACATTCATGGATTCTTTGCTGTCATTTCTGGGCACAAATTTGCTCCATTTCTTGGGTTCTTGTTTGTCCTTTCCTTTGCGAGGATCGTGAACCAGCATTCCATCCCTTCCGGCAGAAGACATACTCAACTCCATATCATGAGCACGAGTCGCTAGATCTTCAAAAGACTTATGTTTGATCCCTTGTAGGATGTACAGAAGCCCCCAGTGCATCCCTTGGATACACATTTCTATAGCAGAAGCTTTACTAAGTCTGTCTTTGTAATTAAGGCTCGCGTTCCTCCATCGATTTATGAAGTCGATGACAGGTTCATCCTTCCTTTGGCGAGTATTTATGAGTTCTACCATGCTCACTGTGCGTCTTGTGCTATGGAAGCGATTAAGAAATTCGTGCTCCAGTTGCTCCCAACTGTCAATGGAATGAGGCTCAAGGTCTGTGTACCAGTCAAAGGCATTTCCTTTCAAGGAGCGAACGAATTGTTTGACGAGATGGTCTCCATAGGTTCCAGCATTATTACATGTCTCCACAAAGTGTGCAACATGCTGCTTTGGATTTCCTCTGCCTTCAAATTGCTGAAATTTAGGGGGTTGATAACCGGCAGGCATTTTTAGGCTATCAATCCTTGCAGTGTAAGGCTTAGCATATGTGTGGGAAAGACCTTGTGGAGACTTCGTACTTGTCTTTAATGGTCCCTTCGATGAACTTCTTTAACTGATCAAGTGGGATCATCCCCTTAGAGGAGACTGGCATCTCCTTGATACGTGATGCTTAGTGCATAAGATTTTCAGTCTCTTGGACTTCAACGCCTTTTCCAGGTGCATGGCTAGATTCTCCACCTAGTAAACCATCCATCCTATCCATCAGCTTATCGATGCGAGATTCTTGACTTTGCACATGCTTGGTCAATCCTTCAATCATCTTTGATAGACTCGTAAGTTGCTCCTCTATGGATGAAGCATCAGTTACCATTGCTTGAATGACAATTGGTGATGGACTTCCATGCGAGTTAACCTTCAAAGGGCTCATATCGCATGAGCCTTTCTTCGCAATAGGGTTCTTAGAACCAGGAAGCTTAAGCGAAGCTAAGGTCCTTTCGATCTTTTCAGCAATACTGCTTTCTCCATCCGTAACATTTGTAGAGGATCCTCCTCCTCTCGGAGTAGAAGACTCAAAGACAGGAATTGATGTGGACGACACATAAAGTGTTTGTTGTCCTAGCATGGTAGCCTTGCTCCTCGTAACAACACCAAAACGCCCAAAGGCAACACCAAGAATTCCCTCTACTTCAGCAGAGAATTTGGAGTCAGTAGCGTTGGAGCAAGTTGATCGGGAGTTAATCTTCTTGGAAGCCATTTGAATGTTCTTTGATGCTTGAAAAGTTGAGATGAGAGGTAGAGATTGTCACACTGGGCGTGCTAGAATTTGTAGAAGATAAAATTCGTATCGCGAAAATAATAATCAAGAACGAAAATATCGCAACAATCGTAGTATTTGATTTCAATATGCGAGTGTTATAATCTCTATGAATCCTCTGATTCGCCTTTTCAAGTATAAATTCAAGGGTTCTTGAGCTTGTTCTTGAATCTGAAGTTTGTTCTTGAATCCGATCTTGAGTCTTGATTTTGTTCTCGTTTTTGATCTTGATCTTGAGCTTGTTCTTTAGTTCAAGAGCTTTAAGCTTGTTCTTGAACTTGAATGTTTGAATTCTTGAGCTTTATAGAGAAATTTGTGGCTTTTGATCCACGAGCTCTCTCCAGTTTCTTGTTAGAATTCTTCTTCTCTCTCTTTCTTTTGAATTATGAAGACCTCTATTTATAACTGTAGAATAGAGGAATTATAATATGAAAGACTTCCTTTCAGCCAATCAGATCCAAGTGACATGGCATATTGGGCTTTAATGAAATGGGCTTGTCATTTTGACACATGGCATGATCTCATTGGATTCTTTGTTTGACTTGGCGTGCCACATCATTTGACACATAGCGCCAAGATGGGCGCTTCTTTGTTTGACTTGACGTGCCACGTCATTTGACATGTGGCACCACGATGGGCGCTTCCTTATTTGACTTGGTGTGCCACGTCATTTGACACATGGCACCAAGATGGACGCTTCTTTGTTCGACTTGGCGTGCCACGTCATTTGGCACATGGCACCAAGATGGGCGCTTCTTTGTTTGACTTGGCGTGCCACATTATTTGACATGTGGCACCACGATGGGCGCTTCCTTATTTGACTTGGTGTGCCACGTCATTTGACAGGTGGCACCAAGATTGGTGCTTCTTTGTTCGACTTGGCGTGCCACGTCATTTGGCACGTGGTACCAAGATGGGCCTCTTGGTGAGAGGATATTGGGCCTAATAAAGTGAGTCATCTTTTGTAGCTCAAATAATTTGATTTGGGCTTTTAATTAAATCCATACTTTATTGGACTTAATTAATTAACCCAATTGTATTAATCCATAATATTTGTTTGGACTAATATATTTTTGGGTTAGCTTTTGTAGCCCGAATAATTGAATTTGGTCTTTTAATTAAATCCATACTTTATTGGACTTAATTAATTAACTCAATTATATTAATCCATAATATTTATTTTGACTAATATATTTTGAATTTAATATAATTTGAATCATTTTATAAAATTTATATTTCGATAAATTTTATATTATTACAATTATTTTATTTATATACTTTTCATGTTATTTTATAATTTAATTAATTTTTATTGCTATCTTCACTTTCAACATCAAAATTTTGGTGAGGTAGAAGATTTTATGAGCATGAATTTAAAAATCCGTAAGAAGAAAAATGCGAAAAATGGGAGTAGTGATAATTTTTTAGTCTTCTTTTATTATTTTTTTGTTCTTGACAATATTATTTGACAGTGATAATATTGATATCTATTTTTCTTAACTTCTATTACTCCTTATGACTATTCATTGGATTGAGATTGTCTTTCTTATATTTAGAATATAAAAATTGATAATTTAAAAAAAAAAAACCTAAATGTGCTAATTAAAATTTAATTATAACAATCAACATTTTTTTTTTGCTATAGAGAATGAATAAATGTGGAAGTTAGCGTAAATATTGTACAGGTAATAAAAATTGGAAAAGAATTCTAAACATGATGAAGAATTTATGTTTAACAATTAAAATTATTTCTATGTAAAGAAGGAGTAGTAGTGAAAAGTAAGTTTAAATATTTTTTAAAAATATTGATAACTTCCCTTACAAAAAAGTTCTAAACGTGTTAATATTTTTTTAAAAAAATTGATAACGTGCCTCCAAAAAAAGTCATAAACATATTAATTACAATTTAGTTATAAGTTTAAAAAGTTAATGTAAATAATCTGTAATTTTATTTATTGTAAAGAAGAAGTAAAAGATAATCGTGGCTAAAAATTGTTTGAATCTGAATTTATATATAGGATATAATTAATTTTTAAATATTAACTAATAACTAATTTAACTAATTAATTATCCTAAAATGAAATATGGCATATTCATCGGTTGCCACTTGGCTGAATATGGTGGCTTTATCTTGTCCTTTTAATTAATAATAATATATATAGTTTATAATTATTTCCGTCGATGACATTTTATTTTTATTTTTACAAAATATATATTTGAAATATTATAAATTACTCTTTTTTTTGTGATGTTGATATGACACTTTTGCATTTTCGATTATATAGGTAAGAAATTAAAATATATAATGGAGTTTTGAGAGATTTGGATAGTAAGGTAAGTTGGTGAGGAATTTTAGGCATAATAATGGAGTGTAATGAACATAATTATTGGATGTTGAAAATAGTAAATAGGTCTTAATTTTCTAAGAAGATGGGAGTGATAAATTGAAGATAATTTTAATTTTTCAGATGCATGGGTTATGGGTGAGGTACTTTATAGGGATAAGATTAGTTACTTATATGTTTTAAATTCAAATTTTAGATTTTAAATTAATTTATTTAGCCATTGTGATACTTGACAGTGTTATTTGATATTTTTTTTTATGAATTTTATATTTTAAAATAGCATATATACGTATAATATTTTCAATGTTAGTAATAAATATTATTTTTTTGTGGTTTTGACACGTGATTTTTTTTACCACTCCCATTATATATAACTATAAATATTGAAATAGATTTTCCATGCGAAAAATCAATATTTGATTAAAATAATTATAGCTTTTTATTTTTTGACGATCAACTTAAAATTATTATTTTTGAAAAACTATAAAAATATAGTGTAACAAATGTAAAAACTATTTTAAAAAATAAAATTCAAAAAAATTATGTTTTTTGTAGAAAAAAATGTAAAAACTATCTTAAACTTATTTGAGGTAAAAAAAAAATTAAAAACAATTACAGTTTTTGTAGAAAAACATATAAAAACTATCTTAAACTTATTTGAGGTAAAAATAAAAGGAAGTTATGCTTTTTTTTTTACCTTTTTTTAGCAACAATTTTTTCACAAAAAAAGAAGTGAATTACCTTAAATTTACGACTAAGTGAAATTTAGATATACTCTGTTATATTCTAATTTATATGTTATTTCAAATTTTAAAATAATAATTTTAATAAAAATTTATTGATAAATATATGGGATATAGTTTTTTTCTTGAAATATTTAGTATATATATATTTTTAATAAATCTCAATTCAATGTTGTTATACTTACATTAAAATTATATATTTACGAAGTATATATATTAAAATATAATATAAATTTTGTAAATAACAAAGAGTTTATAAATTAATAATAAAAGATATATGTACTAATGATAAAAATTTTGATTATAATACCTTTGTAGGACATTCAAGAATAGATCATTCAAACATTATTGAAAAAAAGGTGCTTAAATTACTTTTGAGGAAGAGTCGATGCTAAATTTATAACATTTTGTAGGTAATTCATCAAGTAATTCACACCAACAAAAATTATAAAACAAAACTAAAAAATTTATGAAGAAAGATAAAGAAAAAATAGGATTGATAAATTAAATGCTCTTGGGATAATAATGGAGTGAATGAACATAATTTATTGGATGTTGAAAATAGTAAATAGGTCTTAATTTTTTAAGAAGATGGGTTATGGGTGAGGTACTTTATAGGGATAAGATTAGTTACTCATATTTTTTTAAATTCAAATTTTAGATTTTAAATTAATTTATTTAGCCATTGTGATACTTGATAGTTTTATTTGGTATTTTTGTCAAATTTTATATTTTAAAATAGCATATATACTTGTGTTTTCAATATTAGTAATAAATATTATTTTGTTGTGGTATTGACACGTGTTTTTTTTACCACTCCCATTTCCTTATGAAGAATTAATATCTAATATAAAAAAAAATTATAGCTTTTTATTTTTTGATGATCAACTTTAAAATTGCTATTTTTTTAAAAACTGTAAAAAATAGTGTAACAAATGTGTATTAAATATTCTTTTGTCATGAAATAATAAGCGGATTATTCTTTGGGTGCTACTTAGCTTAACGGAGACATTAACCTCTCAAATTAAATAATATAAGATATATAGCAAGATTTGAAAATTTTAAAATTAAATAACGAATATTGTTATTTTCTATAAATAAGAAGGAATAGTGTAGTTAAAATGTTTCACATAAAATATGATAATTTATTGAAAAAAATCAAACACATTCTTATAAAAATCTATTTTTAAGTTTTTTTAAAAACTTTTAATTTTTGTAGGAAAAATGTAAGAACTATCTTAAACTTCTTTGAGGTAAAATTAAAAGAAAGTTATGTTTTTGTTTTTACCTTTTTTTATTCTTATAAAAAAAATATTTTTAAAAAATAATTTTTTTAAAAAAATTACAGTTTCTGTAAGAAAAAAATGTAAAAACTATCTTAAACTTGTTTGAGGTAAAATTAAAAGGAAGTTATGTTTTCTTTTTACCTTTGTTTTAGCCTTATTAAAAACTATTTTAAAAATTACAGTTTTTGTAGGAAAAAAAATGTAAAAACTATATTAAACTTCTTTGAGGTAAAATTAAAAGGAAGTTATGTTTTGTCACGCCCCGGGAGGGTACCCTGGGCGTGGCCGGCACTCAGAGACTATTGCTAGTCCCCAAGCGAACCACTTAGCCTCATCACATCATTCAACATCAACACAGCGGAAATAACATCAATGGAATATCTTAGATAAGGGCCCAATGGCCAACATCAGTCTCAACCTCAACTAAGTAAATGAAATACTACTCAGTTCAAAAGGAAAACATCCACATCAACTTCGACATCTGTCTACGAAGCCTCTAACCTAACTCAACAGTCTAAGAGTGGTGTTATGACATGCCATGGCTACCGGACTCAATGAAATAAGGAAAAACATATAATAGAAGGGTCTCCTCCGGATAGCAAGGAGGCTCACCAAAGTCTGAACTCGGATCTTTGGCTTCAACGGTGCGCCTGCTGAAGTCCTCTAACTCCTGTATCTGCATCATGAAACGATGCAGCGCCAAATGGCGTCAGTACGTGGAATGTACTGGCATGTAAAATAGCTGAATAACAAGGTAAGTACACAGCATAAAGAAACATCAACTCAACATCATACTCCATCAGGTTGTCAAAGTCTATCTAAGGCAAGAGATTAGAATAGACTATCGACTCATCAACCTCTCATCAGTCATCAACCTCACATTAAGCTCATCTCAAGAATCTTCAACATCGACTCACATCAAAAGAACATCACATCGGCTCAAGGGAACATCACATCGACTCAAGGAAACATCACATCGACTCAAGGACTCGACTCAACATCACATCAACATCAGAGTTCTATCAAATGGAACCTAACTGGGAGTTTCTCTAACCGACAACCATCACTTATGAGCCAGTGATGATACAACGAAGCGATGTCGTTGCCACATCCATCCAATACCCTGCCAGGGGTAGAGGACATGAACATCAGTGGATCCATAAGAAAACATCAAACATCAGTCCTCTTTTGGGACAAGATAGGAGCCATCCGCATTGCGGTTCAATCCTCTATTCCTACGCGGGCCACGTAGTTAATGGGTTTGAGTGGGACTCACTCTCTACCCATTTCGGTGCTCAATACTCCTCCCAGAACTCGACATGCTCATAAACATCATCCTCATCAGTCCCATAGGGACATAATATATCATCATCAGTCACATAAGGACATGGTATAATAATTAATACCTCAACATCAACATCGGTCCCAGAGGGACATAGTATAAAACCTCAACATCAACATCAGTCCCATAGGGACACAATATAATACTTCAACATCAACATCACCTCGCCTCATAACATCAACATCAGTATCATGGACTCAAGATACTCTTTTAGAAATTAAACTTCCAACTTTAAGACATCATAAAACATCATTCTCATCAACATCGTCATCAAGACTCTCGTCAAATGTGAAACACAATCACAACATCATCATCTTCAAGGCTCTAGACATACCCCTAATTTCATTATGCATGCTCTTTCCAAGACACAATAATTATAGGGTTTTTAAATGCACTCATGAAAATGAATTAAATGTAGAACAAAATAGTGATGATCATCAATTCCTGTAAGAAAATCATTTATGCATAAAATACGTAGATTTTTACATGCATCAACTCTTTACATTAACCTCATCATCAAGATTCTCAACTCAATACTCAGAAGGGCACATGGGAGAACATTCCCATGCTTTAGGTTAGCCTTACATACCTGGAAAGTTTTGCTAACACGAAGTTGCACAACCTCCTCTTGATCTCCTCAATCCTCACCTTCCTTCAAGCCCTAACTTTGGTGACCTTTAGGAAGAACGCTTAGAATTTTGGGTTTTGAAACCCTTTTTCTTGAAAACCGACCTTAATTAGGCATAGGGAAACGTTTAGGAAAATTAGGAATGGACCAAATTGCCCTCCGTAATTTAAAAGGATTTATCCCCGTCTTGAAATAACACAGTCCGCGATGCGGACCTGTCGTGGACAGTGTAATTTCTGAAATTCCACTCCGTTAAAAATTTTACAGAAAACATAAGTGTGGCTCTGCGATCGGTCCACGTCGCGGTCTTGTCGCGCAGGCACACGGTTTTTCGTTTTGGAACGAAAAATTATCTTTCGACTCGGTCGCCCTAAAAATCGACCGAGACCCTCTTCCCACTCCATTTTCAGTGCTGATCACAAATCCACTCTCGAATTTTCAATCCGAGCATCGGAAGACGCATTCTACGCACACCTCTTCCCTAGGGGTATTTTAGTAATTTACCGGGTGTTACATTATCTCCCCCTTGGGATCATTCGTCCTCGAATGATGGGTAGGAACGGTATTAAGCACGAATAGACTCAAGACTCACCTCGATACTCACTCGATAACATCATTACCTCGACTTCTCATCGACCTCATTAACATATACTCAGACATCAATATTATAAACATCACATCATGGTAGTAACATCAATTTACATAAAGGTAAGAATGTTACCTTCAACACTTTCATCACCTTCGAGCACGAACAGGTGCGGGTATTTTGCCTTCATCTTTTCCTCAGCTTCCCACGTGGCTTCGTCAACGAATTGATTCCTCCACAGGACTTTGACAGAGGCTATCTCTTTGTTCCTCAGCTTGCGAACCTGTCGATCAAGGATCTGGACTGGGATTTCCTCATAGGACAAATTATCTCTGACTCCTGTGCTCTCCACAGGAACTACCAAGGCAGGATCTCCCAAACACTTCTTCAACATCGAAATATGGAACACCGGATGGATTCCATCTAACTCGGAAGGTAATTCTAGCTCATAGGCGACCTTCCCAATTCTTCGCACTATCTGGTACGGGCCAATGTAACGAGGACTTAATTTCCCCTTTTTCCCAAACCTCATGACATCCTTCATAGGTGATACCTTTAGGTAAACCCAATCGCTCACCTCAAACTCCAGATCTCTTCTCCTCACATTTGTGTAAGATTTCTGACGGCTTTGGGCGGTCTTCAATATTTTTCGAATAATCTTCACCTTCTCCATGGACTGGTGGACAAGGTCAGGACCAATCAACTCAGCCTCTCCAATTTCAAACCACCCTATGGGTGATCTACATCTCTTTCCATACAAGGCCTCATAATGAGCCATTTGAATGCTCGCATGATAACTATTGTTTTATGCGAATTCAATCAATGGTAAATGATTATCCCAATTTCCTTTGAAATCCAGGACGCATGCTCTCAACATGGCCTTTACCGTCTGAATAGTGCGCTCTGCCTGTCCATCTATCTGTGGATGAAAGGCGGTGCTCAAATTCACTTTGGTACCCAATCCTTTCTGGAAGGACTTCCAGAAATGAGAAGTAAATTGGGCTCCTCTGTCCGAGATGATGGACAAGGGAACTCCATGCAACTTCACGATCTCTTGGATATACATCTTGGCATAATCCTCTACAGTGTTGGTCGTCTTGACTGCCAGGAAATGCGCTGACTTCGTCATTCTGTCCACAATCACCCGTATGGAATCATGCTGCCTCCGGGATCTCGGTAGTCCAGTGATGAAATCCATGTTAATCATCTCCCACTTCCATTCTGGAATCTCAAAGTTTTGGGCCAAGCCAATTGGCCTTTGATGCTCAACTTTTACTTGCTGGCAATTTGGGCACCTTGAAACAAACTCCGCGATATCTCGCTTCATTCCACTCCACCAATAGACCTCTCTCAGATCGTGATACATCTTGGTGGAGCCCGGATGAATGGAGTATCTAGTATTATGGGCCTCAGCCAGAATCCTTTCTCTGACACCATCAACATCAAGGACACATAGCCTACTCTGGTACATCAATACCCCATCTTCCCCTTTGGAGAAGACCATCACTTTTTGCTTCTGAACATCCTCCTTCAATTGGAGTATAACAGGATCTCGGTCCTGCTTCTCTTTTACCTCTGTCACTAGGGACGATGCAGACCCATTCTGAACACTAATTCCTCCATCGTCGTTCTCCTCAAGCTGGAGTTCCAATCGAGCCAACCTATGCACTTCCTTTACTAACTCCTTCTTCTCTTCCTCAACGTGGGCTGTGTTACCCATAGACAACCTGCTAAGAGCATCAGCAACAACATTAGCTTTATCTGGGTGGTACATAATGCTCATGTCGTAGTCCTTGAGCAATTCCAACCACCTCCTCTGTCGCAGGTTGAGCTCTTTTTGACTGAAGACATACTGTAAACTCTTGTGATCCGTAAACACGTCCACATGCACTCCATACAAGTAGTGGCGCCAGATTTTAAGTGTAAACACCACTACTGCCAACTCAAGATCATGGGTCGGATAGTTCTTCTCATGAACCTTAAGCTGCCTGGAAGCATAGGCTACCACTTTACCTCTTTGCATTAACACACATCCCAATCCAACTCTTGACGCATCACAGTATACTACAAAACCTTCCGTCCCGTCAGACAAGGTCAATACAGGTGCAGTAGTCAACCTAGCCTTTAGCTCTTGGAAGCTCTTCTCACATTCTTCAGACCACTCAAACTTGACCTTTTTCTGGGTCAGTTTGGTCAATGGGGCGGATAGAGAAGAAAATCCCTCCACAAATTTGCGATAGTAGCCTGCCAACCCCAAGAAACTCCTTATGTCAGTTGGAGAGGTCGATCTTGGCCAGCTGGCAACCGCTTCAATCTTCTGACTATCTACTCGAATCCCATCACCTAAAAAAACCATATGGCCTAAGAAGGCCACTAACTTGAGCCAAAACTCACATTTGGAGAACTTCGCATACAACTCCTGGTCCTTAAGAGTTTGAAGGACAACTCTAAGATGTTTAGCATGCTCTTCCTTATTCCTCGAATATACCAAGATATCATCAATGAACACGATTACGAACATATCAAGGTAGGGCTTGAACACCCTATTCATCAAATCCATAAAAGCTGCAGGTGCATTCGTCAACCCAAGGGACATGACCAAGAACTCAAAATGACCATATCTTGTCCTGAAAGTTGTCTTTGGAATATCACATTCTCTCACCTTCAACTGGTGGTAACCTGATCTGAGGTCTATCTTTGAAAAGCATGAGGCACCTTGAAGTTGGTCAAACAAGTCATCTATCCTGGGAAGAGGATATTTATTCTTGACTGTGACCTTGTTCAACTGCCTATAATCTATGCACATTCTTAGTGACCCATCCTTCTTTCGTACAAACAGAATGAGAGCACCCCAAGGATAAACACTGGGTCTAATAAAACCCTTCTCTAACAGATCCTTCAACTGTTCCTTCAGCTCTTTCAACTCAGCAGGGGCAATCCTATATGGTGGGATCGAAATAGGCTGCGTCTCAGGAAGTACATCGATACCGAAGTCGATCTCTCTATCAGGAGGGACTCCGGGTAAATCCTCAGGGAGCACCTCAGGGAACTCATTTACAATCGGGACTGACTCAAGAGTAGGGGACTCAACATCATCAGATTACACCCCTTAGAGATTAACCTCCTCGCCCTCAGGTAAGAAATGAATTTACCCTTGGGTGCAACATAGCCTCCCTTCCACTCTAGGACCTGTTCATTAGGAAATCGAAACTTAACAACTCAGGTCCTACAATCTATGGATGCATGGCACGCATGGAGCCAATCCATACCAAGAATCACATCAAAGTCAACTATCTCCAACTCTACCAAATTGACCAAAGTATCCCTATGACAGATGGACACTATACAGTCTCTATAGATTCTCTTAGCCATAATTGACTCACCAGTGGGAGTCGAAACAGTGAAAGGCTCCAGCAAACACTCAGGAATAACTTCAAACTTATTGCCCACATAGGGCGTCACAAAAGATAAGGTAGCACCTGGGTCAAGTAATGCATAACAATCATAAGAAAAGATTCGGAGCAAACCTGTAACAACATCTAGAGCAACCTCTTGATCCTGTCGATTACCCATCGCATACAGGCGATTTTTCCCGCCTCCTACATTAGCAGTAGTTGTCTTCTGCCGACTACCCTCGTGGGGTGCTGTAGAACACTGAGCTCTATTACCTCTATCACTCCACCTCTGATTCCTCATAGGGTACTCACTCTGAAATTGACCAGGCCTTCCACAGGTAAAGCAGTTATTGGTACCCTCACGGCACGCGCCAAGATGCAGTTTGCCACACCTGCCACAAGGTGGCATTCCCCTTGGACCTTGAGCAACACTAGCTTGGGATTGTGGTCCCTGTGCTCTGAAGTTCTGATAACCATAGGATCGCTGATCATACCTGTTTTGCTGAACAGGTGCACTCGCCATCGAAGGTGCATGGCTAGAAGACTTCTTTTGAAAGAAGGTTCTATCACTTTTATTCTGCTTCTGCTGATTAGGCTCATGCCCGGCCGATTTGGCTTTCTTCTTCTGTTGCTCTTCTCTGTCCCTCTTTTTATCATCCTTAGTCTGTTGGGCATAGACCATAAGTCTTGCAATATCCATGTCTAGAATCAGCAATGCTGCTTTACACTTCCTCTTCACATGCCTGCCCAACCCAGACACATACTTCCTCATTCTTGCCCTCATGTCAAGGACCATCTCTGGAGCATATCTGGACAGCTGGATGAACTTCAAGCTGTACTCTTTGACCGTCAACTCCTCTTGCTTCAGATTCACGAACTCCTCGACCTTTGCCTCCCTCAACTCTTGGGGAAAGAAGTGATCGAGAAAAGCACTCTCAAACTCCTCCCACTCAGCAGACTCAGCATCCTCACCTCTACCATCCTCCCACTGGTTATACCAGACATTAGCAACATCTTTAAGCTGATATGAAACCAGCTCGACTCCCTCCACCTCATTCGAATGCATCGCCCTCAAGATCTTACGCACCTCAACAATGAAGTTTCGTGGGTCCTCCTCAACCTTTGACCCCATATAAACTGGCGGGTTCATCCTCAAATCTCTTAGCCTAGTTGCAGCTGTAGGCTCTTGGGAGCTGGAGTTAGGGGCCTGGGGACCACGACTGCTACTCTGAGAGGCCACTAACTGGGTGAGCATAGCAATAGCTCCCCTGAAGTCCGCTTCTGAAGTGGAGGCTGACTGAACAAGAGGTGTTGTTGGAGCCTCAGCAGCTCTAGCAGGTCGTCCCCGTCTCCTGGTCCCATGCTGATGAGGAGCCTCTGGTAAGGGATCCTCAGCGTTAGGGACTGAAGCATCTCTTTGGGCAGCTGTGCGTTTTGGAGGCATTATCTACAAACGCGTAGCGCACGAATTAGAAAAGGGGGTTTCATAGAGCCAAGCTCTATCGCACGAACTCAGAATATCAAAGAAGGGTAACCATTTCCTAAATGCCCTGTAGCATCCTGTTTATGAAGTGTGGTGCACAACACACGCATAAACGAGACTCTACTAGACACGGCTTCATAGACTCCCTATGACTCTTGAACTCTGTGCTCTGATACCAAGTTTGTCACGCCCCGGGAGGGTACCCTGGGCGTGGCCGGAACTCAGAGACTATTGCTAGTCCCCAAGAGAACCACTTAGCCTCATCACATCATTCAACATCAACACAGCGGAAATAGCATCAATGGGATATCTTAGATAAGGGCCCAATGGCCAACATCAGTCTCAACCTCAACTAAGTAAATGAAATACTACTCAGTTCAAAAGGAAAACATCCACATCAACTTCGACATCATGTCTACGAAGCCTCTAACCTGACTCAACAGTCTAAGAGTGGTGCCATGACATGCCATGGCTACCGGACTCAATGAAATAAGGAAAAACATATAATAGAAGGGTCTCCTCTGGATAGCAAGGAGGCTCAACAAAGTCTGAACTCGAATCTCTGGCTTCAACGGTGCGCCTGCTGAAGTCCTCTAACTCCTGTATCTGCATCATGAAACGATGCAGCGCCAAATGGCGTCAGTACGTGGAATGTACTGGCATGTAAAATAGCTGAATAACAAGGTAAGTACACAACATAAAGAAACATCAACTCAACATCATACTCCATCAGGCTATCAAAGTCTATCTAAGGCAAGAGATTAGAATAGACTATCGACTCATCAACCTCTCATCAGTCATCAACCTCACATTAAGCTCATCTCAAGAATCTTCAACATCGACTCACATCAGAAGAACATCATATCGGCTCAAGGGAACATCACATCGACACAAGGGAACATCACATCGACTCAAGGACTCGACTCAACATCACATCAACATCAACATCAGAGTTCTATCAAATGGAACCTAACTGGGAGTTTCTCTAACCGACAACCATCACTTATGAGCCAGTGATGATACAACGAAGCGATGTCGTTGCCACATCCATCCAATACCCTTCCCGGGGTAAAGGACATCAACATCAGTGGATCCACAAGAAAACATCAAACATCAGTCCTCTTTTGGGACAAGATAGGAGCCATCCGCATTGCGGTTCAATCCTCTCTTCCTACGCGGGCCACGTAGTTAATGGGTTTGAGTGGGACTCACTCTCTACCCATTTCGGTGCTCAAGACTCCTCCCAGAACTCGACATGCTCATAAACATCATCCTCATCAGTCCCATAGGGACATAATATATCATCATCAATCACATAAGGACGTGGTATAATAATTAATACCTCAACATCAACATCGGTCCCAGAGGGACATAGTATAAAACCTCAACATCAACATCAGTCCCATAGAGACACAATATAATACTTCAACATCAACATTACCTCACCTTATAACATCAACATCAGCATCATGGACTCAAGATACTCTTTTAGAAATTAAACTTTCAACTTTAAGACATCATAAAACATCATTCTCATCAACATCGTCATCAAGACTCTCGTCAAATGTGAAACACAATCACAACATCACCACATCATCATCTTCAAGGCTCTAGACATACCCCTAATTTCATTATGCATGCTCTTTCCAAGACACAATAATTATAGGGTTTTTAAATGCACTCATGAAAATGAATTAAATGTAAAACAAAATAGTGATGATCATCAATTCCTGTAAAAAAATCATTTATACATAAAATACGTAGACTTTTACATGTATCAACTCTTTACATTAACCTCATCATCAAGATTCTCAACTCAATACTCAGAAGGGAACATGGGAGAACATTCCCATGCTTTAGGTTAGCCTTACATACCTGGAAAGTTTTGCTAACACGAAGTTGCACAACCTCCTCTTGATCTCCTCAATCCTCACCTTCCTTCAAGCCCTAGCTTTGGTGACCTTCAGGAAGAACGCTTAGAATTTTGGGTATTGAAACCCTTTTTCTTGAAAACCGACCTTAATTAGGCATAGGAAAACGTTTAGGAAAATTAGAAATTTACCAAATTGCCCTCCGTAATTTAAAAGGATTTATCCCCATCCTGAAATAACACAGTCCGCGACGCGGACCTGTCGCGGACAGTGTAATTTCGGAAGTTCCACTCCGTCGAAAAATTTACAGAAAACATAAGTGTGGCTCCGCGACCGGTCCGTGTCGCGGTCCTGTCGCGCAGGCACACTGTTTTTCGTTTTGGAACGAAAAATTATCTTTCGACTTGGTCGCCCTAAAAATCGACCGAGACCCTCTTTCCACTTCATTTTCAGTGCTGATCACGAATCCACTCTCGAATTTTCAATCCGATCATCGAAAGATGCGTTCTACGCACACCTCTTCCCTAGGGATATTTTAGTAATTTACCGGGTGTTACATGTTTTTTCTTTTACCTTTTTTGTGTTATAAAAAACTATTTTAAAAATTATAGTTTTTGTAGGGAAAAAAATGTAAAAACTATGTTAAACTTCTTTGAGGTAAAATTAAAAGGAAGTTATGTTTTTTCTTTTACCTTTTTTTAACAACAATTTTTGCACAAAAAGAGAAGTGAATTACCTTAATTTTAGGACCAAGTAAAATTTAGATATACTTTGTTATATACTAATTTACATGTTATTTCAAATTTTAAAGTAATAATTTTAATTAAAATTTATTGATAAATGGTATATAGCTTTTTTGGGAAATATTTATTATAATTTTTATTGTTAAAAAAACTCAATTCACTGTTTTTATACTTACATTAAAATTGTATCTTTTAAGAAGTATCTATATTAAAATATAATATAGATATTGTAAATAGCAAAATTTTTATAAATTAATAATAAAAGATATGCACTAATGATAAAATTTTGACATAATACCTTTGCAGGACATTCAAGAATAGATCATTCAAACATTATTGAACAAAGGTTCATAAACTTTTGAGAAGGAGTCGATGCTAATTTTATAATATCTTGCAGGTAATTCGTTAAGTCATTCAACAACAACAACAACAACATACCCAGTGAAATCCCACAAGTGGGGTCTGGGGAGGGTAAGATGTACGCAGATCTTACCACTATCACATATAGGTAGAGAGGCTGTTTTCTGGGAACCCTCGTCACAATAACCCATCAGCAGAATAAGCTAGATATGATAAACAGGCAATAAAGAGAGAACACATGATAATACGTAGATACAGGATAGCTAACACATAAAGGCAGATAAATAACATATAAAAGGCAGACAATTAACCACTCCTTCCTATCTACCCTATTAGCCTGCTACTCTAATTCTCGACCTCCACTCCTTCCTATCTAAGGTCATGTCTTTGGTGAGATCGAGTTTCACCATATCATGTCTAATCACCTCCCCCCAATACTTCTTTGGTCTACCTCTACCCCTCCGTGTAGCTCCCAATCTAGCCTCTCACACCTCCTAACAGGGGCATCAGTACTCTTTCTCTGCACATGTCCGAACCATCGCAGTCTCGCTTCCCTCATCTTGTCAGCTACAGGGGCCACCTCTATCTTCTCCTGAATGACCTCGTTCCTAATCTTATCACTCCTGGTGTGACCACACATCCATCTTAACATCCTCATTTTTGCGACCTGCATCTTCTGAACATGTACATTTTTTATTGACCAACACTCCACCCCATACAACAAAGATGGTCTAACCACCATTCTGTAGAACTTACCTTTGAGTTTAGTTGGTATCTTCTTATCACACAATACTCTAGAGGCCAACCTCTATTTTGTCCAAGCCGCCCCAATACGATGTGTGACATCATCGTCGTTATCCCCACTACTCTAGATGATGGACCCCAGATACTTAAAGCTTTCCTTCTTGGGGGTAGGGTGAGCCGCAAGTCTCACATCTATGTCTGCTTCATCCCTCGCAACGCTGAATTTGCACTCCAAGTATTTAGTTTTGGTCCTGCTCAGTTTGAATCCTTTGGTCTCCAAAGCGTGTCTCCAAACCTCCAACCTATCATTAACTTTGGTCCGGGTCTCATCAATCAGTACTATGTCATCTGCAAACAGCATACACCATGGGACTTCCTCCTGGATAGATCACGTCAGCTCATCCATCACCAAGGCAAATAGAAAAGGACTCAACACAAATCCTTGATGAAGTCCCATCTGAACAGGAAAAAATTCATAGTCTCCTCCCACCGTTCTTACCCGAGTTTTGGCCCCGTCGTACATATCCTTAATCACTCTAATATATGCCATTGGGACGCCTTTCATCTGCAAACACCTCCATAGGACATCCCTCGGGACTTTGTCATAGGCCTTCTCAAGATCAATGAACACCATATGAAGGTCCTTCTTACTTTTCCTGTATTTCTCCACTAATCTCCGAACAAGGTGGATTGCTTTAGTAGTCGACCGTCCTGGCATGAATCCAAACTGGTTTTCTGAAATAGAAACTACTTTTCGCACCCTCATCTCCACCACTCTCTCCCATGCCTTCATAGTATGATAAAACAAACTAAATTTATAAAGAAAGATAAAGAAAAAAAGGATTGATAAATTAAATGTTTTTGGCATTTAATCTTCCTCTCGCCAAAGTTACACCTACAAAAGGATTATAAGAAAAATATTTCTTAGAAATTTACATTACATGAAAAGGAATAATACAAAGTTAATTTTTTTCTTCATATTATCGCAATCTAAGAGAAAGACATCGATAAAATTGAGAAGCTCTTTAGCGTTCTCAACAAATAATGGATTAGGACTTGATTTTAAGATTTGTGCATGCATTACTTAAATCAACAACAAAGACAAAAATGAAATCATCCAAATAAATTCAAAGTGAATTAAGAAAAAAGCTAAGTTTACTTACAAAGAAATTCGTCAAACTGCTTATTGAACCTAAAACGTTCCTTACAAATCTGTCAGCACTATTCAATTTCTTATTCGTAGTTCAAAAAATAACTACAATCACATACAATTATCAATTGTGTTAATCAATAATATAAATAACATAATACTAAAAGACACAAATAATTCTCATGAAAAATTCTTAATAAATAATATGATGTTGAAAACTCCTATAATAATCAGGATAAGTGAGATAAAACACGAGAAGTTGAAACTACTTTTAAAACTGTTAATTCAAAACTGTAAACAATTAATAAGCAATTTATTAAAAAATATAATGTAAAAAAGTAGTTGAGAATCAAAAGGAAGTTATGTTTTTTCTTTTACCTTTTTTGTATTCTTATAAAAAACTATTTTAAAAATTATAGTTTTTGTAGGGAAAAAAATGTAAAAACTATGTTAAACTTCTTTGAGGTAAAATTTAAAGGAAGTTATGTTTTTTCTTTTACCTTTTTAACAGCAATTTCTGCACAGAAAGAGAAGTGAATTACCTTAATTTTAGGACTAAATAAAATTTAGATATACTCTGTTATATACTAATTTACATGTTATTTTAAATTTTAAAATAATAATTTTAATGAAAATTTATTGATAAATATATGGCATATAGTTTTTTTTTTGGGAAATATTTAGTTGCTACAAATAAGGACTGATATTGTAAAAAAAAAGAGATATTTAATATGTTCAGTGTTTTTAATAAACTGATTCAATAAACGTGCATGTGTGATTGTGAGTTAGTGGGGAAAGAGAAATGCAAAAAACTGCTATTGCAGTAAAAAGTAAATATTTACAATTTTTGAAGGTTTTTTTTTCAATGGAATGCATTTAATAAAATAGATTTTAATTAATTATGAAAAAAAACGTGCATAACTGATTGTGAATTAGTGGGGATATGGAGGGGATATGCAGTAAATTTTTTTATTGTTTAGGTTTACTTTTCTAAAAAGTATTGTTAACATATACTATATGTTAACATAAATAATAAATTTATTCTTTATATTTTCAGTATATTATTGTGTGTTTTGGTTTATAAAGCTGTCTTTGGGCAATTTTAAAGCAACCAATATAAATATATAAATATTAATTTATATTTTGATAAGAAAAGATATGTAAATATTAATTTATCCATTATTTTATTATATTAATCGTTTATTATATTTTGAAAACTGGTAAGTTTTATAAATCTTTCTTTGGGAAGTTTTAAATCAACCAATGTAAATTTTAATACTTATTTATATTTTTACAAGAAAATATATGAAAATATTTAGGTAATAATCATTTTTATATATTTGGGAAAAATACAAAGTTTAAATTTATATAATAAAACTTTTACTTTAAGTTTTTATTATTATAATTTTTTATATTTAATTTTTTTTGGTTTTATGACTATATTTTGTTTTTATAATATAGATTATTAATTTAAGTAAGTAATAACTAATTACACTAATAATTGTCCCAAGATGACACATGGCATAAATATAGGCTGCCAAGTGGCTGAATATGATGGCTTTATCCTCTCCTTTTAATAATATACAAGTGGCTGAATATGATGGCTTAATCCTCTCCTTTTAATAATATATAAGTTAAGTTAATAAGGGATCTAATTGAATATTTTAAAAACTTTAGCAACTATTTTTTTTTAAAAGAAATTTCTATAAACTAAAATAAAAATATTTGCATCTTTTCAAAATCAAACTTACCTCTTCAACTTCTTTCTCTTTCTCCTCTTGGGAACCATTTCTTCTTCTTCTTCACGACTTAGGTGCTACAAAAACGTAGGAGCCGTTTAAGGATTCAGGAAATAATATTAGTTAATACTATGTTTGATAGAAATTGGACTCATGTATTAACTAATTCATGTATTGAGGTATTAACTTATACCTCCCATTAGTAGTATTAGTGTAACAATCCATCTTGAGATGAGATGTCCCACATTGGCAAAACACAGGAGAGATGTTGGGTATTTAAGTAAAGGCTTGAATCAAATACTGTGAGGCGCCTTTTGGGGTGAGTCAAAAGGACAAATCCGTGATGGGCTAGGCCCAAGAGGGGACAATACTTCACAGTGTTGGGCCAAGGTCGTTACAGGTGGTATCAGAGCCACTCCTGTGTCAGCCTTGTCGATGTGGGGCTAGAGTTCAACTGAGTTTAGGCAAATTCCGGTGACGCGGGGCAAACCTCAGTGCAAACTGAGTTTAGGCAAATCTCGGTGACGCGGGGCAAACCTTAGTGCTGAGTCTAGGCAAATCCCATACGGTGGGGCGAACCTCAGCGAGGACGCTGAGTCCATAGAGGGGGTGTATGTAACAACACATCTTGAGATGAGATGTCCCACATCGGCAAAACACAGGAGAGATGTTGGGTATTTAAGTAAAGACTTGAATCTAATACTGTGAGGCGCCTTTTGGGGTGAGCCAAAGGGACAAATCCGTGATAGGCTAGGCCCAAGAGCGGACAATACTTCACAACGTTGGGCCAGGTCGTTACAATTAGCTAATACATTGAATTTAATATCATGGAATTATATATAAAGACAAAAATATTTTTCAAATTCCTTTACACTTTTTTTTATTTTCTTGATTTTATATTTTTTATTTGTAGTTTTGTACTAGTAAATTTATTTAAATATTATTTTACAAAATTTATTTATTTGTGATTTCATATTTACATATATAATAGACCAAAAATATTTTTCCATGTCATTTTTTCTATAATTAATTAGTTGACTAATTTATTAATACAAAACAAAGTCCAAAGATGTTAAACATAATCTCAAAATTGAGTGGCCTTATAAGATATAAACACTATATTAAAACTACAACTTCCAAATTTTTTTATGTGTAAATATAGATTGTCTATTTTGCAATTGTTTACCATCTTTTTTATTTTAATAATAGATGGTCTATCTTTATTATGGGATCCCACTGGGTATGTTGTTGTTGTATGGTCTATCTTTATTAAATTAAAAATTATTTTATTAGTGATGAATTTATATTATTATAATTCTTTATTTTCAAATAATTTAAGTGAGAAAATAAAAAACATAATAAAAAATTATTATTCTCCGAACTAGTTAGAAGTCACAAAAAAAACATCTACTTTGATCTAATTACATGAAATAGAAAATCTCATAATAGTTCAAGGGCATAATTGAAAAGAAACTTTTTATAGAATTTTAAACCAAACACAAAATTAAGTGGAAAGAAATAAATCAAACACGAGATAAAACATAATCCCAACATTACTAATCCCTACATTATTCATTTTTGTACTAAATGACCCCTAGGGTTTTCTTGTTCTTCTTCGTCGTCGATTGCCTTCATTGTTGCCATTGTCGTCGTCGCCACTGCCATCATCCTCCTTAAGGTAAGATTTTATTTATTTTTTCACTGCTATAATTTTGTTTGGTTGTACAAATAATTATTTAGGTTTAGGAAAATGAAAAGTATGTATTTTGTTATTGCATACTCTAATTTCTACTTGGTGTTGTTTGATTTGTTGTTGTACTCTTTGAAGATGACAATTTCAGGTATAGATGCTGTTATTTTTGTAGTCATTTTGAGAAAAATGTTTAGTTGCTTGGTTGATTTCGGTTATGGGTGTTGTTGTTGTTGTTGTTTGATTTTTGTTATTGTAGTCATTGTGAGAAAAAAATGTTGGGTTGGTTGGTTGATTTCGGGTATAGGTGTTGTTGTTGTTGTTTGATTTTTATTGTTGTAGTCATTGTGAGAAAAAATATTGGGTTCGTTTGGTTTGGTTGATTTTGAATAGGGTTGGCAACAATTGTTGAAGTATTACAACAACTGCGTAACTAGGTATGGGTGTTGTTTGTTGTTTGATTTTTGTTGTTGTAGTACTTTGTGAGAAAAAAAATATTGGGTTGGTTTGGTTAATTTTGAGTAGGGTTGACAAGAATTGTTGAAGTACTTAGAACAACTGGGTGGGGTTGCTCTTGTTGGTGTTGTTTAATTTGTTGTACTCTTTGATGAAATTTTTTGGTATGGGTGTTACTGTTCTTATTTGATTTTTGTTGTTGTACTTATTGCGAGAAAAATATTCAGTTGATTGGTTAATTTCGGATATGGTTGGTTCATAGATTTTAAAGTATCGACAATAATTGTTGAACTAATTAAAACAACTGTTGTGGTAGTTGTTTTTCTTTGATTTTAGTTGTTATGGTTTTTGTTAGAAAAATGTATTGCATGCTCTAATTTCTGCTTGGGTAGGGTTGTTCTTGTTGGTGTTATTTGATTTGTTAGACTCTTTGAGGATACATTTTCGGGTATGTGGGTGGTGGTGGTGTTTGGTTGTTATTGTACTTTTTTGTGAGAAAAGAACACATCTTGTTCATATAGAGAGGTTCTTCAATAGTTGTTTCTATTTTTTTGTCTTTATTGAGAGTGATTGATCAGATTAATAGATTATCTCTATTTTGTGACAGAACTATCTACTTTAATAGCCCGATTGAAATGAAAAAGTCCTATAACCGATCTTCCTACTAGAGCTTCCAGAAGGAGGCTCATTATATCTGAAGAAGAAGAAGATAAACAGCCACATCAACAGCTGGCAAATCTTATTGAACAAGTCACTGCTGAGGTTGTTGTTGGTGCTAGTCTCGCAGCTACTGGATCGAGTCCATCAGCTGCTGGACACAATCCCTCAGCTGCTGCACCCAGTCCATCAGCTGTTTGATCTAGTTCAACAGCTGCTGGAGACAGTCCTTCAGGTACTAGTGCCACTTCCATAGTTGTTGGTGCCAGTACCTCAGCTGCTGCACCAAGTCACACAGCTGGTGAAGACAGTCCCTTAGATGTTGCACCAAGTCACACAACTAGTGAAGACAACCCCTTAGCTTTTGCAGAAACTCCCAGAGTTGTTGCTGACAGTCCCTCAGCTGCTGCAGACACTCACACAGTTGTGGCTTTCAGGTATGATGATTATGGCTTTGAGACCCCCGGATTTTTGAATCGAGGTGAGAGTGGTAATCTCGAGATAAAATTTGAAATTGGGAAATAATTTTCTGATTTAAAAATATTTTTAATGAATGAAGAATTGGATAGTTATTTTAGGTCTACGGTATTTGGAAAATTATACCTAGACATAGGTGAAGGCAACTCCCCAAGGTTTCAAATGAAGCTGATGTATCAGATTCTTCGTCGTTGGATCAAAAGTGAATAATTTTTGGATTAATTTTTGTGGAATGCCTATTTGTTTTGGCATGAAAGAGTTTGCGATTGTTACCGAATTGAATTGTCACCTACCACCTCTTCCTGACTCCCAGTCTGGCAAGGTAAAAAGGACATACAAAAGGATTGTTGATGCAATAAAGAAGAATCATTGCAAATCAAAGGAGATGCTTGACCTCTTGCAGTCAAGTAATATCAAGAAAAGTGTTAAGAAGTCCCCGTGTTTGGTTTACTTTGTACATGAGATTCTTATGGTAAAGATCCAGGGACTAATGCGATAGATTCTTGGTTCTAGTTATCGGATGACTAGAAGGCATTCTGTGTCTATCCTTGGGGTGGGGATAGTTATGTCCTCACCGTGCAATATCTGAGGAAGCCGCGACATCGACTAAAAAGTCCTCAAATCTATACGATTTTCCATGGGCTTTTATGGAAAATTTTATTTATTATATTTTATTGTAGCATTTTTTATATTTATGTATTATCTTAATTAATAATTATTTATGACATCGATTTATTTAGGCCCTTTCCTAAAGCAAAGATTTCAGCTTTTCAAAGATAGTCTCCATAATGTTATACATTTCTTTTTGCAAAGAAATTCTACTATTTAAAAATGCTATACTACATTATATAGTCTCTATCTATCTACTTTTATTTGTTTCACTTTATCTGATAATTGGTATACTCCTCCATTATAATTGGGCTATGATGCTTTTTAGTAGGAAAAAAATTATTTAGCTGAAGGAACCAAGTTATACTATATTTAGATGATTGATTGTTTATAAATATCAAACATCGTATTGGGTGTAGTCACTTCAATGTACTAGTATGAGCTTGACATTTTATTTTATTTTTTGTTATAAAAATATATATTGCATGTCATATTATAACATATAGGCAGTGATTCTAAACAATAACAATATGTCCAGTGGAATCTGAAGAGAATAAAGTATACGTAGACTTTACTATTACCTTATGTTCTAAGCTATTTCACAAAAAAGTTCAAAAGTAAATTTGATCCATTATAAAAGTGGTGAGACTTTAAAATCAAACTATTATACATCACACCATGCTCAATTGATTTGCCTTTTGGTATAGAAGAGAGAGAGAATTAATATTTTCTATGTACTAATTTATTTATTCTTTTTTTAAAAACTTTTTATATAACATGTTTAAGGATATAAGAGTAAATGACACTTTGATATATTTAACATATAATTTAAGATCACAAATATCAATAAATTTTTGAATATATTTTTAATTTAAAAGTGTTGCAAATTAATATCAAGCAGGGAGGGATAGAAAAGTGATTTTTCTCTTTTTTGACTTGTAAAAGAAAAGAAGAGGGGAGACACTTCCTTTAGATTGAAAAAATGAAAAGATTTCACAGCTCTCTGAGTTGAAAGGACCTTTTACATGATGAAATTATAATAGTTACTTTATTTTCTTTGAGTTGGGTAGCCATGGATTGTCATGGTACCATCAAGACATTTAGGGTAGAGGTTTCATAGACCTTGAGTAGAGTATTGTTGAGTACTTCTTTTGCTAAACTTGATCTACCCTTTTGAGACTATTTAATGATATTTTTATCTTTCCTTTAATGTTTTTACATGAGTATTCTTCCGCTGTTGAGTAGGATGTGACGATGAGGCCAAGTGGTTCTCTCGAAGGCTAGCAATAGTCTCTGAGTGCTGACCACGTCTAGGGTACCCTCCCAGGGTGTTACAAATTTGGTATTAGAGCATAGAGTTCAAGAGTCCTACGGAGTCTATGAAGCCGTCTCTAGTAGAGTCTTGTTTATAGGTGTGTTGTGCACCACACTTTATAAATAGGAGGCTATATGACATTAGGAATGGTTACCCTTTCTTGCGTTCCAAGTTCGTGCAATAGCGTTAAAACTCTAAACAACTCTTTTCTAACTCGTGCGTTACACACTTGCAGATCATGCCTCCCAAATGCACCGTGACCCAGAGAAATGCGGTGTCATGACTCGGGACTAGGGCTTAGATGTGACACGGCGAATGGGAACCTAAGAGTCCCAAACAAGCCTCAAGTATCTAAATCCACATAACCGGTTCAGGATGGACATTCAAATAGCAACACATAATTCTAAGGGACGGGAGAATAGGACTCACACTATGGGGGCAATACGGGGCTAGAGACTTTCCACATTTCTACACCAAAATATGCATATAGCAAAATACGAATTTTCCATAAATCAATCCAACGAATACAAAATCCAGGTACCACACATAACGTAAGGTTTTCAAAAGAGTCTACACGTTGTCCAACGAATGCCTCTAATCAAGATGAAACGGGGCCCAAGATATGTTCCGGGCTTACCCTCAAATGAGAAAAGAACTCGAAGATAGTACAGGTAAAGGAAGATGGATTTTCCTTGGAGAATGGGACTCACCACAAATACTCTTCTGGATCGTACTACTCATCAAACGGTTGATACTCGAAGTGCTCGACCCCTACATGGTAAAATCATGTAGGCATAGAGTATGCGTTAGTCCATTTGAATGTACTAAGTATGCGGGCATGCAATGCTTATTACTTATTAAACCTGCATGTCAATGTTAGATGACAACGACACATAATATAGAAAAAATCATATATCCAATGGAAACATATACAAGATGCCATGAAATTTATGATGCATGAAATGCAACAATGCTCATATAGAGTAGGGATGGACTATAACCGACAAATCAAACCTATGCAAGCTATTACATGAATTAGTCTGATAAAGACCTCCCATCGGTAGAAGAAGATTACTTGCCAAAGGTAATCTATATCACACCTTACGACCATGCTTTTTGGTGGATGGTCACCTTCCTTACAACCACGCTTTTCATAAGGACTTTCCATAATCGTATCATAAACAAAACAAACGAATAATCATTCCTTATGACGCGGTCTTTTTGGTAATGGCTAACGTTCCTATGTTGGCACATAGTTCAAGAAAAGGGAGAGGGCCCTTGGGGATAGCCCTGACGCCCCCAATCCATCGGTGCTAAGTCTACAACATCCCACTTAAATACTTATACATTACATGCTTTCAAGAGATACAATGCTCACTTCAAACAGTTCAATGCATATTTAGGCTCAAATGCCAAATCATAAATCATAATCATAATGCTCATGCAAGGAATAACTCATTCACATATACAAGATGGTGGTAGCACCCGAGATGCTCAAAGAGCCATAATCATAAGACATGTATGTGATCACATTCTTGTCATAACCAATGCCTTACCGAAATCATTTCGTAAAACGTAATTGGGCTTAACTCACTTCATAATTTCCATATAAATTAATGTTCATGAATGCAAATACAATGAATGATATGAGGTTAGCATGGGTAACATAGATTCATGTTAAAATCAACATTTAAAATATGAAATTAAATAAATCCGTAAATAAATCAACATCTAAATCATGATATGAATCACCCATGCATAAATCAACTTTAAAAGGGGACTTGCATGTTCATAACTCCATAGCTCAATGTAAATCATCATAATACTATTCAAAGTAAGTTAAAATCATGGGTAAAGTACAACTCATACATCAGTTGGATTTAATAAAATCAAATAATGAAAACCCATATTGAAAGTAAACTAAAATTCATGAAATCAGTTGAAAGGAGTTTTTGGGTCTTCTTGGTTGAAAGGGACCAAGAATCAACCCCACATACCTTGATTGAGGATCTGAATTTCGGGGAAGGACTTAGCTTTAATTTGAACTTCAATTAAACCCTAGCCTTGAATCTTGAGAGGGGAGACTACAGAGTATTTGGGAGGTGATCTTATGAGGGGTGGAAGGTTTTAGGAGAATGAATTAAGAGGGGAGGGATATCAATTGAATTAAGGGTTTAGGATAGGTAAAATGTCATAATTCATAATTAAAATAAGCCAAAATTACATAATCGCCATTAATGAAACAAGCAAAATTGGAACTGTCAGGTCCATACGGTCCCCTACATGGTTCGTGAGTCGCCACACGGACCGTGAATAGTGACCGTGAACCTTCATTTAGACAATTTCACAGTGCTAACACTTGGAATTTATTCGAGGCTAAGGGGTACGACACAGACGGCTAAACACGGCCCATGTGATGCTACACGGGTCGTGGCATGAACCGTGTGATAGCACTTAGAAAATTTCCGCACAACAAAGTTACGAGATGGTACTTTCTTACTTTGAAAAATTTCACATAGAGAGCCACACGGAGGGCCACACGGCCTGTGAAACATCACACGGGCCGTGTGAGTGGCCGTGTGACCTCACTTGGTCCGAAGTTCCCCCGTCTCATTTCCCCCCTGTCGTAAACTTGGCCAAGTGTCCCTTCATGGGAGGCCACACGGCCCGTGTGGGCCTTTCGTGGAGCGATGCCTGGCAAGTTTTCGCTCGGGACGATACTAACAGGTTCGGTAAAGCCGCTCGAAAAATTTGGGTCCTTACATTATACCCCCCTTGGGAATATTCATCCCCGAATGTGCAAGAACAAGGATTGAAAGGCTTGACTTTGAACATAAAACACCTAAACATATGGTACAATGCATAGTTCATTATTTGAAAAATCATAAAGCCTTGAAACTCATATTGAACTCGTATTCAAGTCATTCAAAACATCCTAAAAATCATTTTCATTCACATGTATGCATGTCATGTCATAAGACTAAAGAGGGAAGGAAATGGGACCATTAGAAGAGGGAGAACCTAGTACTTTAGGCTTGAGTAGATTGGAAAGGATGAGGGTACCACTTCACCATGTCCAGTTCCGCCTCCCAAGTAGCACTCTCCACTTGTTGATTTCTCCAGAGCACCTTCACAGAAGCCACATCCTTGTTACGAAGCCACTGTACTTGCCTATCCAAGATCTCTATCGGGATTTCCTCATAAGACAAGTTTTCTTCATCCTCAATCCCTTCCAAGGGCACAATGGTGCCAGGATCACCAATTAGCTTCCTCAACATAGACACATGAAAGACTGGGTGAATGGAACCCAAGTCCGGAGGCAACTCCAACCTATAAGCCATACCTTCAACCCGCTCAACGATCTCATAAGGGCCAACATACCAGGGGCTAAGCTTGCCCTTCTTACCAAAACAATCACGCCCTTCACAGGCGAAACCTTCACATATACCCAATCACTGACACGAAACTCAAGATCCGTCCTCCTAACATTCGAATAAGAATTTTGACGACTTTGGGCCGTTTTCAACCTTTCCCTAATCACTTTCACCTTTTCCATGGCCTCCATCACTAGATCTAGGCCAACTAGTGCCATCGCTCCCAACTCAAACCACCCCACTGGTGACCTACACCTTCTCCCATATAAGGCCTCAAACGGCGCCATACCAATGCTAGCATGGAAGCTATTGTTATAAGCAAACTCAATGAGTGGAAGATGGTCATCCCAGTTTCCCTTAAACTCCAGCACACAAGCCCTCAACATATCCTCCAAGGTTTGAATAGTCCTCTCAGCTTGCCCATCGGTTTGAGGATGAAAAGCGGTGCTCAACTTAATCTTAGTTCCAAGTCCCTACTGAAATGATCTCCAAAAGTGTGAAGTAAATTGGGTACCATGATTCGATATAATGGACCTAGGCACACCATGTAACCTCACCAACTCTTGGATATACAACCTTGTGTAATCCTCGGCGCCGAAAGTAGTTTTGACCGGTAGGAAATAAGCGAATTTCGTCATTCGATCAACGACAACCCAAATGGAATCAAATTTCCTTCAGGTCCAAGGCAAACTGACCACAAAATCCATGTTTACATCTTCCCATTTCCATGTGGGAATCTCAATGTCTTGGGCCAATCCACCGGGTCTTTGGTGCTCTACCTTCACTTGTTGACAACTCGAGCATTCGGATACGAACTTAGCGATGTTTTTCTTCATACCATGCCACCAATACACTTCTTTCAAATCCTGATATGTTTTGATAGGCCCCAGGTGAATAGAATAATGGGAGTTGTGAGCCTCACTCATAATCACCCTTCTGAAGATCATCCATATTTGGAACACAAAGCCGGTCTTGGTATCGGAGCACACCATCTCCCCTTTGGGAGAACACCTAGATCTCCTTTTCGGCAACCAGCTTCTTCAATTCTAGTAACGATGGGTCCAAGTATTGCTTAGCTTTTACATCAATCACCATGGAAGATTCTGCCCCGCCCTGAACACGGATACCACCATGGCTCGAATCGGCCAACCTGACACCCAACCTAGCCAACTGGTGAACATCCCTTGATAACTCCTTTCTTTCCTCCCTAACATGGGCCACACTCCCCATAAATAGCCTACTCAGAGCATCGGCCACAACAGTGGCCTTGATGGGATGATATAGAACACTCATTTCGTAATCCTTTAGGAGTTCCAACCACCTCCTTTGCCGTAAATTGAGATCTCTTTGAGTGAACACATTTGCAAACTCTTGTTATCGATGAACACATCAACATGAACCCCATACAAATAATGTCTCCAAATCTTCAAGGCTAACACTACCGCCACCAACTCAAGGTCGTACATTGGGTAATTACGTTCATGCACCTTCAGCTGCCTTGATGCATACGCTATTACCTTATCATATTGCATAAGCACACAACCTAACCCAATCCGCGAGTTATCACAATACACCATGAATCCCTCCAAGCTGTTTGGTAAAGTCAAGATGGGAGCCGATGTAAGCCAATCCTTTAAAGTTTGAAAACTCCGCTCGCATTCGTTCGACCATACAAACTTAGCCTTCTTTTGGGTCAACTTAGTTAATGGAGATACAATAGATGAGAAATCCTTAACAAACCTTCTATAACATCTAGCAAGCCCCAGAAAACTTTGAATATTTGAAGGAGTCAACGGTCTAGGCCAATTCTTCATGGCCTCGATCTTCTTCGGATCTACCCTGATACCATCACCAGACACCACATGACCAAGGAAAGCCACTTCGCCCAACCAAAATTCACATTTGCTAAACTTGGCATACTACTTCTTCTCTCTCAAAGTTTGGAGAACCATCCTCAAGTGATCCCCGTACTCCTGCTCACTCCGGGAGTAGATGAGAATGTCATCAATGAAGACCACCACAAAACAGTCAATGAATGGCTTAAACACCTGATTCATTGGATCCATGAACATGGCCGGAGCATTAGTTAGACCAAATGACATCACCACAAACTCAAAGTGCCGACACTTTGTCTGAAAGGCTGTCTTGGGAATGTCGCACTCCCTAACTTTCAATAATGAAACCCAAAATGAAGATCAATCTTTGAGAAATGAGTAGTCCCTTGAAGCTGGACAAACAAGTCATCAATCCTGGGCAACGGGTACTTATTCTTAAGGGTCACCTTATTCAGTTGCCTATAATCAATACACATCCAAAGAGATCTGTCCTTCTTTCTAACAAACAACACTGGAGCACCCCATGATGATATACTGGGCTGAATGAAACCCTTCTCCAACAAATCCTTTAACTGCTCTTTTAACTCTTTCAACTCTGTCGGCGCCATACGAGAAGGAGGAATAGAGATTGGCTGAGTATCCTGAAGAAGATCTATACCGAAGTCTACCTCCCTTTCAGAAGGGATACCACGCAAGTCTTCGGGGAACACATCTGAAAACTCATTCACCACAGGGATTGACTCAAGAGTAGGCACTTCGGACTACATATCCTTGACCCTCACAATATGATAAATGTACCTCTTATAGAAATCATTCTCCGCACCTTGAGGTAGGAAATAAACCGACCTTTAATAGAGAAGTCACCACCCTTCCATTCTAGAACGAGCTCACCGGGAGGTTGGAACTTGACCTTCCGGGTTCTACAATCTATAGAGGCATATGATGCATGCAACCAATCCATCCCAAGAATCATGTCAAAGTCGAACATCTCAAGTTCCACAAAATCACATGGAAAAATTTGTGCAACACAGAAACAGGGCAACCATGATAGACTCTATGTGCAACAACAGGTTCACCCATGAGAGTATAAACTGAGAAAGGGTCCCTTAAAACCTTAGCACTTTGACAGCCAACAGAGGAGTCACAAAAGACAAATTTGCACCCAGATCAAGCAAAATATAAGCATCAAAATCAAAGACTTTTAACATACCCATCATGACATCTGGAGCTTCCTCGACATCTTGGCAGGCATGGAGTGCATAGAACCAATTTTTCCTTAGGGAAACATCTTGGGAAGCTCTTTGTTTATCTTGCCCACCTTGGGCCACCTGACCTTGACCTTTATGGGCATTCTTACGACAGTCATCAACCTTGTGATATTTATCACCACACCCATAGCAAACACCCAATTCCTTCTAATAAATTCCCGTGTGAGGCCTCCCACACTTGTCACACAAAAGATACCCTTGAACACCACCAACTAGTGTCCTGGGAAAAGGTTCCCGAGCATTAGCAACCCGAGCACCAGAACCTTGGCCCTATTGGAAGTGATTGAAGCCACCACTTCGAGAACCAGAAAATCCACCATCGAAACAGGTTCTCTTAGAATCGTGAACCCTTCTCTCCTTGAGTTTCTCCCCTTTGATCTGTTCTGCATATAACATGAGTCTAGAAATATCCATAATCCATATGAGCATAGCAGTACGACATTTCTTTACCGGCAAATCAGAGATACCCGAAACAAACTTGTGTATTCTTGCACGGGGGTCAGCCATAAGTGACGGAGCATACTTGGAGAGCTTTGTGAATTTGAGGGCATAATCCCTCACACTCACACCTCCTTGCTTGAGATTGATAAACTCAGTCATCCTGGCTTCCCTAAGCTCAAGGGGAAAGAAGCGATCAAGGAAGGCAATTTAAACTCTTCCCAATTGACATCACCACCGCTAACTCTCTCCATAGACCATGGAGTATACCACACTTGAGCTACATCCTTCAGTCTGTAGGCAGCCAATTCAGCCTTCTCTTCAGAAGTGACACCCATGATGTTTAATATTTTGGTAAGCTCATCAATGAACTCCTGAGCATCCACATCAACCTTTGACCCATGGAACTCCAAATGATTCATACGGGTGAAACCCTCACCCTAGAAGTAGGTATAGGATCCCGTAGCCACTTAGCCTGCCTTGTCTGAGAAGTAACGACCTGGGCCAGCATGGCAAAGGCTGTAGGAACTCACTGCTTGAGATGGGTTCATCCATAGGCTCTTGAGGAGCTTGTTCCTCTTTATCCGGAGCCGACCTTGGTGGGAGGTGTCTTCCTCGAGACATCTTCTGAAATGGAGCAACGACACCATCAAGATTAAGGAACAAAATATACTAGTCATAGCATGACATAAAGCATGAAGAAGTGAGGCAATTCCTAGAACGCCTTCGTAGCCTCCCACTCTTAAGCATGGTGCATTTCACACCCATGAATAGGACTCTACTTGACGCGACATGTTGAACTCCGAGGACTATTTATAAACCTAAGGCTCTGATACCATCTTTTATCACGACTGGGGGCCTAGTTGTAACACGACGAATGGGAACCCGAGAGTCCCCAAACAAGCCTCAAGTATCTAAATCCACATCATCAGTTTAGGATGAACATTCAAATAGCAACATATAGTTCTAAGGGATGGGAGAATAGGACTCACGCTATGGGGGCTATACGTGTCTAGAGACTTTCCACAGTTTCACACAAAAATATTCATATAGCAAAATACAAATTTTCCATAAATCAATCCAATGAATACATAAGCCAGATACCAGACATGACATACAGTTTTTAAAAGAGTCTACACATTGTCCAACAAATGCCTCTAATCAAGATGGAAGGGGGACCAAGACATGTTCCGGGCTCACCCTCAAATGAGAAAGGAACTCGAAGATAGTAAGGGTAAAGGAAGAAGGCTTGTCCTTGGAGAATGGGGCTCACCACAAATACTCTTCTGGATTAGACTACTCATTAAACGGTTGATACTCGAAGTGCTGGGCCCCTACATGGTAAAATCATGTAGGCATAGAGTATGCGTTAGTATGTTTGAATGTACTATGTATGCGGGCATGCAATGCTTATGACTTACCAAACCTGGATTTCAATGTAAGATGACAAGGGCAAATAATATAGAAAGAATCATATATCCAATGGAAATATACACAAGATGCTATAGAAAGAATCATATATCCAATGGAAATACACACAAGATGCCATATAATTTATGATGCATGAGATGCAACAATGCTCATATATAGTGGGGATGGACTATAACCGACAAATCAAGCCCATGCGAGCTATTACATGAATTAGTCTGATAAAGAACTCCCATCGATAGGAGAAGATTGCTTGCCAAAGGTAATATACATCACACCTTACGACCATGCTTATTAGTGGATGGTCACCTTCTTTATGACCAAGCTGTTTAGAAGGATTTTCCAAAATCATATCATATCATATCATAAACAAAATAAATGAATAACCATTCCTTATGACCCAATCTTTTCGGTAATGACTAACGTTCCTATGTTGACACATAGTTCAAGAAAAGGGAGAGGGCCCTTGGAGATAGCCCTGACACCCCCAATCCATTGTTGCTAAGTCTACAACATCCCACTTGAATACTTATACATATATGTGCTTTCAAGAGATACAATGCTCACTTCAAACCGTTCAATACACATTTAGGCTTAAATGTCAAATCATAAATCATAATCATAATGCTCATGCAAGGAATAACTCATTCACATATACAAGATAGTGCTAGCACCCGAGATGCTCAAAGAGCCATAATCATAAGACATGTATGTGATATATTCTTGTCATAGCCAATGCCATACCAAAAGCATTTCGTAAAACGTAATTGGGCTTAAGCCACTTCATAATTTCCATATAAATCAATGTTCATGAATGCAAATACAATGAATGATGTGAGGTTAGTATGGATAACATAGATTCATGTTAAAATTAACATTTAAAATATGAAATTAAATAAATCCGTATATAAATCAACATCTAAATCATGATATGAATCACCCATGCATAAATCAACTTTAAAAGGGGACATGCATGTTCATAACTCCACAGCTCAATGTAAATCATCATAATAATGTTCAAAGTAAGTTAAAATCATGGGTAAAGTACAGCTCATACATCAATTGGATTTAATAAAATCAAATAATGAAAACCCATATTGAAAGTAAACTAAAATTCATGAAATCAATTGAAAGGAGTTTTTGGGTCGTCTTGGTTGAAAGGGACTAAGAATCAACCCCACATATCTTGATTGAGGAGCTTAATTTGGGGAGGGACTTAGCTTGAATTTGAACTTCAATTAAATCCTAGCCTTGATCTTGAGAGGAGAGAGTAGAGAGTATTTGGGAGGTGATCTTATGAGGGGTAGAAGGTTTTAGGAGAATGAATTAAGAGGGGAGGGATATCAGCTGAATTAGGGGTTTAGGATAGGTAAAAGGTCAGAATTCATAATTTAAATAAGCCAAAATTACATAAACGCCATTATTTAAACAGGCAAAAATTAGAACCGTCAGGTCGATACGGTTCCCTATACGGTCCGTTAGTCGCCACGGACCGTGAACCATCACTTAGACAATTTTGCAGTGCCAACGCTTGGAGTTTATTCGAGGCTTAGGGGTACCACATAGATGGCTTAACGGCCCGTGTGATGCTACATGGGTCGTGGCATGGACCGTGTGATAACACTTAGAAAATTTCCGCACGACAAAGTTACGAGACGGTACTTTCATACTTAGAAAAATTTCACGTAGCGAGCCACACAGAGGGCCATACAACCGGTGAAACATCACACAGACCGTGTGAGTGGCCGTGTGCCCTCACTTGGTCTGATGTTCCCCCATCTCATTTCCCCCCGTCGTACACTTGGCCATGTGTCCCTCCACTATAAACCAAACGGTCCGTGTGGCTTCACATGGCCTGTGTGGGCCTTCTGTGGGGTGATGCATGGCAAGTTTTTGCTCAGGACGGTACTAAGAGGTCTAGTAAAGCCGCTCAAAAATTCTGGATCCTTATATGCGGTAGCCAATGATGCTGAGAATCCCACTTCAAGGTGCCTCCTCCGATGAAAACGAGGGGTCAAGGTCGTCCGGTCAAAGCCATTGGAGTTTCCAAGACACCTATTGCTCCACCTACTCCTACTATGAAGGCTGACTGACTTTAGAGGAACTATCACCATGCTCACACAGTTGGTAGCTGCCTAGAGCGGGAGCCAAGGCTCACAAGCTCCTAGTTCTAGCTTTCATGAGCCAACGACTGCCGCAGACTTAGAGACTTTCTGAGGATGAACCTACCCACTTTCACTTGGTCAAAGGTCGAGGAGAACCCTTAGAACTTCATTGATGAGATGTGAAAGGTGCTGAAAGCTATGCATGCGATCGAGATTGAGGGAGTCGAGCTTGCGGCCTATCAGCTTAAGGATGTGGCTAATATCTGGTACAATTAGTGTGAGGAGAGTCGGGGTGATAAGGTTGAACCAACAGTTTAGGATGAGTTCGAGAGTGCCTTCCTTGATCACTTCTTTTTGTAGGAGTTGAGAAAGGCAAAGGTTGAAGAGTTCGTGAACCTAAAAAGAGAGGGATTTCCGGTCAAAGAACATAGCCTTAAGTTCATTAAGCTGCCTAGGTATGCTCCAAAGATGGTCTAGGACATGAGGATAAGGATGAGAAATTCATGTCTGGGTTGGATAAATAGGTGAAGAGGGAGTGCAAGGCAGCCTTACCGATTCTGGGTATGGATATCTCCAGAATCATGATATATCCCTAGCAAACTGAGGAGGATAACAACAAAGACAAAGAGGAGCATTTTGAGTAAGAAAGCCAAGTCAGCATGGCATGAGCCTAGCCAGCATAAGCAGGATAAGGGGGATAGATCGTACTTTCAAAAGAGGCATTCAGGGTATGCACCATCATCAACCAGTACACCAACTCCAAATATCAAGTATGATCAAAGATCCCAAGGTCAGTCAAACTTTAGAGCATAGGGTTCGCAGGCCAGTGTTACCCTTGGCTCGAGAGGGAAACCCCTTTATGGGAAGTGTGGCAAGATTCATTTAGGAGAATGCTAGGAGGAAGGAAATAGTTGCTACAAGTGTGGCTAGATAGGTCACTTCCTGAGAGAATGTCCACTTTGGGGTAATAAGGCGCAACCTTCTACTACAATGCCACCACCCATGGGTAACCTGAAAGGTGCTACACAGGGGGCAAGTGAAGGAACAAACCATCTATATGCAATAGGTAATTGACAGGACCAAGAGTTACACCAAATGTCATGATGGGTATGCTTCAAGTCTTTTACCTTCGATTTTTATGCTTTGCTTGATCTAGGGGCAATAGTGTCCTTTGTGATGCCATATGTGGCTAGAAAATTTGAAAATTCTCCTAAGTGTTTACTTGAGCCTTTCCCTGTTTCTACTCATGTTGGTGAGTCTATCATTACCAAGAGAGTCTATTGGGATTGCATAGTGTCTTTCTACCATAGGGATACTCTTGCTGATTTGGTTGAGTTAGAGATGATTGACTTTGATGTAATGTTTGGTATGGACTGGCTTCACCCTTTCTATGCCTCTATTGACTGTAGAACCCAAACTTTCACATATCAGTTTCCAATGATCCTGTTGTAGAATGGAGGAGAGATTTTATCGCACTTGAGGGCAAGTTTATTTCTTACCTTAGAGCCACAAAGTTAATCTCTAATGGTTTATCTATCAAATTGAGTGAGTCAAGTCTGATGATATTGAGCCTTCTACTCTTGAGTCAGTCCCGATTGTGAGTGAGTTCTTTGATATATTTCTAGAGGATCTGCCTGAAGTCCCTTTTGATAGAGAGATCGACTTCGTAATTGATGTTCTTCCTGACACCTAACCTATTTCTATTTCACCATACAGAATGGCCCTTGTTGAGTTAAAAGAGCAGTTGAGGGACGTGTTAGAGAAGGGCTTTATTAGGCCGAGTGTTTCTCCTTGGGGTGCTCCCATCCTGTTCGTGCGAAAGAAAGATCGGTCTCTCAGAATGTGCATAGATTATAGACAACTGAACAAGGTCACAATCAAGAATAAATATCCTCTCCCAAGGATAGATGATCTGTTTGACCAACTTCAGGGTGCCTCTTGCTTCTCAAAGATAGACCTCGGATCTAGCTACCATCAGTTGAAAGTGAGGGAATGTGATATTCCAAAGATAGCCTATGGCCACTTTGAGGTCTTGGTCATTTCCTTTGGGTTGACGAATGCACCTACAACCTTCATGGACTTGATGAATAAAGTGGTTAGACCATATCTTGACATGTTTGTAATCGTGTTCATCGACGACATTTTGGTGTATTCGAAAGGTGAGGAGGAGCATGCCAATCATCTCAGAGTTGTCCTTCAAATTCTTAAGGACCATGAGTTGTATGCAAAGTTCTCAAAATATACGTTTTTGCTCAAGTTAGTGGCCTTCCTAGGCCATGTTGTTTCAGGTGATGGTATTCGAGTAGATGCCAGAAGATTGAAGTGGTTAAGAACTGGCCCAGACCAACCTCTCCAACTAACATAATAAGTTTCTTGGGGTTGGCAGGCTACTACCGCAGATTTGTTAATGGATTTTCTCCCATATCCGCACCATTGACCAAATCAACTTTGAAAAAGGTCAAGTTTAGTAGTCTGAGTAATATGAGAAGAGCTTCTAAGAGTTGAAGACTAGATTGACTAAGAGCTTCTAAGAGTTGAAGACTAGATTGACTACTGCACCTATTTTGACTTTGCCCAAGGGGATGGAGGATTTTGTAATATATTGTGATGCGTCAAGAGTTGGATTGGGTTGTGTGTTGATATAGAGGAGGAAGGTGATAGACTATTCTTCCAGGCAACTTAAGGTTTATAAGAGGAACTATCTGACCCATGATCTTGAGTTGGCAGCAGTAGTGTTTGCACTTAAAATCTGGCACCACTACTTGTGTGGAGTGCATGTAGATGTGTTCACTGACAACAAGAACTTGCAGCATGTCTTCAATCAGAGAGAGCTCAACTTGTGACCGTGGAGATGGTTGGAGTTGCTCAAGGATTATGACATGAGCATCCTCTACCACCCAGGTAAAGCTAACATTGTTGCTGACACTCTTAGCAGGTTGTCAATGGGTAGCACGACCCATGTTGAGGAAGGAAAGAAAGAGTTAGTGAAGGAAGTGCATAGATTGGCTCGATTGAGAGTTCAACTCGAGGAGAATAATGAGAGAGGACTCAGTGTTCAGAGCGGGTATGCATTATCTTTAGTGGCAAAGGTAAAGGAAAATTAAGATTGAGATCCTGTCATACTCTAATTGAAGGAGGCTGTCCACAAACAGAAAGTGATAGTCTTCTCCAAAGGGGGAGATGGGGTTTTGAGATGGTAGAGTAGGTTATGTATTCCCTATTTTGATGGTATTCGAGAGAGAATCATGGCTGAAGCTCATAGCGCTAGGTATTCCATTCATCCAGGCTCTACCAAGATGTACTACGACTTAAGGGAAGTCTACTGGTGGAGTGGAATAAATAGGGATATCGCTGAGTTTGTTTCTAAGTGCCCGAATTGTCAGCAAGTCAAAGTTGAGCATCAAAGGCCATACGGATTAGCATATAACTTTGAGATTCCGGAATGGAAGTGAGAGATGATCAACATGGACTTCATTACTAGCCTACCGAGGTCCCGAAGGCAGTATGATTCAATATGGGTGATTGTGGACAGGATAAGTAAATCAGCTCACTTCTTTGCTGTCAAGACGACTCATACTACAGAGGAGTATGCCAAGTTATACATCCAAGAGATTGTGAGGTTGCATGGAGTTCCCTTATCCATAATCTCGAACAGAGGAGCTTGATTCACCTCTAAATTTCAGAGATTTTTCCAAAAAAGGATTGGGTACAGAGGTAAATCTGAGTACAACCTTTCATCCACAGACAGATAGCCAGGCAGAGGGTACCATTGAGACATTAGAAGATATGTTGAGAGCCTGTGTCCTTGACTTCAAAGGGAATTAGGATGGACATCTACCATTGATTGAATATGCATATAATAATCGTTATCATGCAAGCATTCAAATGGACCCCCTACGAGGCTTTGTATGGGAGGAGATGTAGATCACCTATTCGGTGGTTTGACATTGGAGAAGCTGAGTTGATTGGACCTGATCTTATCCACCAATCAATGGAGAAGGTAAAGGTCATCAAAGAGAGGTTGAAGACTGCACAGAGCCGTCAAAAGTCTTACACCGATGTGAGGAGATGAGATTCAGAGTTTGAGGAAAATGATCGAGTGTACTTGAAAGTGTCACCTATGAAGGGTGTGATAAGGTTTGGGAAGTAGGGGAAATTGAGTCCTCACTATATTGGCCCCTATCAGGTTATGAGGAGAATTGGGAAGGTTGCGTATGAGTTAGACACAATTCCTCCGGTGTTCCACATCTCGATGCTGAAGAAGTTCTTGGGAGATCCTGCCTTGGTGATCCCCGTTGAGAGCATTTGAGTAAAGGATAGCTTGTCGTATGAGGAGATTCCAGTCCAAATCCTTGATCGTTAGGTTTGCAAGTTCAGAACCAAAGAGATCCCCTCGGTCAAAGTCCTATGGAGAAATCAATTCATTGAGGAAGCCACGTGGGAAACTGAGGAGGATATGAGAGCCAAGTACCCGCACCTTTTCGTGCCCAATGAGGAAAATGTTGAAGGTAATGTTCCTATCCTTGATTTATTTGATGTTCTCATTCTTGAGTTGATTTGTTCATTCTTGAGTCTGAGTAGAGTTTATAAGGAGTCGAGAGTTTGAGTTATTGAGCGAGTATTGAGGTGAGTTCTCAGTCTTTTCGTGCTTTCACACCCAGATTTACTCATCATTCGAGGATGAATGATCCCAAGGGGGAGATAATGTAAGGCCTAATAAAATTACCAAAATACCCATAGAAGAGAGATGTGCGCATAACACGTTTTCCCATGCTCAGATTGCAAATCTGAGACTGGATTTGCAATCAGCATAAAAATTTGAGTGAGAAAATGGTCTTAGTCGATTTTTAGAGCAACCGAATTGAAAAATAATTTTTCGATTCGAAAAATCAAAATAGTGTTTATACACATCAGGGTTGCCCGCACCTTGGGCGTGGACACTGTTTTATATTTTTTTAATTTTTTTTCGACGGGAGGGGAAAAACTCATTCAGAAAATTTTTGAAATAATTTGTATAGGAGTCGCGGACTGGATATTCTGTAGTGTAATTTATGTTGTGACGGACATTCTAGACATTTTCCAACCCCTCATATATGTAAATTATGATTAATTAAGTCATTTTTAGTCGAAAAAGGATTTTCTAAACCCCAATCTAAAGCCTCCAAACGTACAAATGACTAGATTAATTGAGAGAAGAAAAGAAGAAGCGAGGGTTCTTGAGGTCAAGGTTGAGTTGTTCTTCACTTCCAGGTATGTAAGGCTACCTAGCGTTGGATTATGTTCATCCACGCGCTCCTACGTCTACTTGAGATAAGATTATGAGTATTAATTGCATGTTCTCAATCCTGTGAATCTTGAGACCCAAATTCTTGTACATGTTTGAGTTTCATGAATATATTTGAGTTAAATTATGACTTGCATCATTATTACCATGAAATATGAATGTATTTCAAATGCTTGATACCCTAACCCTAAACGTAGTATTTTCTTTGCTTACTAAATTGAAATTATGAACCTAACCTTTTAAACCAAGTAAGTTGAACCTGAAAAGTATGTTTCTTGTTTCATATATGCATATGTTGAAATTTTGTGATGTCTTATGTGCTAAACATAGATGATATGATGTCACTTGACTATAATTTGTAAGAGTCTTGCATGATATGAATTGTCCCGAGTCACATTGTTTTGAGTTCCCATTTTGAGTTATGGAATTAATTGAGAAAGTTGATATTGAGTTGATTGAGATGAGTTTGATTTGATGAGCATATTTTAGTCTTAGAAGGAGTATTGAGCACCGAGTTGGGTGAGAGGAGTCACCCCAGAACTACATTGCCAGCGTAGGATGGTCGCATAGGATAATTCTGGTGGCCCATGTTCCCATCTGAGGAACACTCTTTTAGGATCCGAGAGAGAAAGTTAGAGGTTGACTCCCTATTCCTTGGCAAGTGTAGGACGAGTGTGGCAACGATATCGACATCAATGTATATCACCAAAACTCATGGTCGGGTGGAGGGTTATGTCGGTGAGAGAAACTTCCAAGTAATACTTGAGTTGAGGATATCATGATTTTCGAACTGAGATGCATTAAACTAAACACTGAGTCTATTTCCAAAGCATGATTTTTAAAACTTTAAATTTGCATCATGTTACTTGAGTAAAATTATGAGATGAGGAGTTGAGTCTTGAGTTGAGTTGGTTGATTGAGCCTAAGCCTTGTCTGTTGCTTGTCCTATTTTACATACTGTACATTCCATGTTATAACGCCACTCGGTGTTGCATCGTTTCATGATGCAAATATAGGAGATAGAAGACTTTAGTAGGCGTACCATTGAGGTTCAGAGTTCCCGAGTTCTAGAGATTTGGTGAGCCCTAATTGCTATTCAGAGGAGCCTTTCTTGATTTTATAAGTTACTTTATTTTTCTTGAGTTGGTTAGCCATGGCTTGTCATGGTACCATCTAGACATTTAGAGTAGAGGATTCATAGACCTTGAGTAGAGTATTGTTGAGTACTTCTTTTGCTAAACTTGATCTAATCTTTTAAGATTATTTTATGATATTTTTATCTTTCCTTTACTGTTTTTACATGAGTATTCTTCCGTTGTTGAGTAGAATGTGATGATGAGGCCAAGTGGTTCACTCGGAGGCTAGCAATAGTCTCTGAGTGCCAATCACGCCTAGGGTACCCTCCCGGGGCGTAAGAAGTTTAGACCTTATCATATCTGACTCTACATAAATGAAATCACCTTGGTATCCGTAATGCAAAAGCCATAAGAATTGATCCCGGGGTTACCTTTATTTGCCCCATCTGTATTGCACTTATCCCAACTTGTAGCAGGAGCCTTCCATTGCACCACCTGGCAATACAATGTTGGCCTCTGTGTCTGCAGAATGTCAAAATAATCCCTCCACAACATAGGTAAGGCTTTCCATTGAGGGTAGTTTACCTTCATCAATAGTTGCATAGTTCTGCTACAATTCTGGATTAATCTGTCAGGATTAGCCTGCTTTCTGTGTCTAATGTGAATGTCAGTAGCAATTACTGAAAGGTCAGTAACAATTGTTGTAAATAAAGTAATAGTTATTGTAAACTGTTGATAGTTTAAAATGCAATTTGGTAATACCTGAAGCATTCGATAAAAAATGTATGCAAATAATTATAATACTAATAATATTAAATAACAACAAATATTAATTGTACAAATAACATTTTGCATAAAATTAATATGTAAAATGAAACAAGTTCACAAACACCAAATAAAAGTAAATGTTCTTATGAAACATTTCCCTTCGAGCACATAGTTCTCTTATGCCCTACCCTTTTGCATATGGAACATTTGTTCCTTTTGCTTGGAAATGATTGTTCGATACTTGACCGCCTCTTTTTTGCCTTTCTTCCCACCTTTCCCGGCACACATATGGAGGAAGTATTTCCCTTTCTAAAATCTCCCTAAGAACTTTTCAAAATTCTTCGGATGGCACGAGTTTAAATTCCTCCATGTATATAAAAATGTATGTCTCTACCTTATAATATTGAGAAGAATACTCATAAATACGTCTTCCATAATTTTCACCAAATTGACATTGGAGCACTACCATCGCATGCAGATAAGGTATTTTATCAAGATCAAAGACTCTGCAAGTATAAAATTTGCAATGAAGATCAACCGTTTCCACTACATTATGACTGGAGACAATATATTTGTAATCGGCAAGTTGATGAAACAATAGCTTGTTCCCTTAATTAATATTTTTTGCAAGACCTCTTTTATCGAAGAGACTAAGATGGTTGATGCATTGATAAACTCCATTCGTCCTTGTTGAAAATTTTCACCAAACTTCTTGTTTATTTCACCAAATATAGAAGGAATAAAAAATTCTCTTTCAACAATAAAAAGTGCATTAATCGACTCAGGCGATGTTTGATGTCATAATACTAAAGTTGCACATATTGCAGCTGATATTATAGACATTAATAACTAATATTTTTAAAAATAGAAATCACTGTAATAGATGCAACAGTTACTACGACAGAAGCATCAACTTTAGCAGCAACTAATGGAACAAATGCAACAATTAATGGAACAAATGCAGCAGTTAATAACACATATCTATTTTTCGAAAAATGCGCTGCTCCATCTATGAAAGCCAATTTGTTCAAGATATGTGGCTGCCCCTGGAACCATATCTCTAATTTGATTGAAGTGGTTATTAAACTCACTTACATTGTATGCTTGTGCGACCTTGTAAAAGTGATAGATGATTCTTCCATTGTGAAAATTAGTTCAAATATTTTCACCAAGGTGCCACATGCAACAACCATAATGAGTAGAAGGGTAGGCAATTGAAACCATTTTTTTAGGCTTGGATGTCAATCCGAAATTATGCACAATTCCGGAGTATCATCCACAAAACTACTCATTTTCTAAAAAAAAATTACCGATAAAAAGCATCACAGTCAGAGTCGACAACACAAAATGCAACTGGAAAAATATGTTTCTCAGCATCCTGTGCAATAGCAGACAACAAAACTCCACTATACTTGCCTTTAAAAATGTTCTATCGATGGCTATAACTTTTCTTATATGCCTAAAATCAAGAATCCAAGCTCCCATGGCCATAAAAAATTATTTAAACTTACCATTTTCATCAAGCTCCAATGCCATTTTCGTCCTCGGCTTTATAGTGCTAAGCATATAATGATACACATCAAGCATTTCATATTCATGCTCGTGTGTTCCCCTTATCAAAGATTTTGCAATTTCACTTCCCTTCCAAAGTTTTCAATAATTGACCTTGCATCCCAATTTAACATGAAGTGAGGTCCTCATATCTCTTATGGATAGCCCTTTACCATTGGGAAACTTATCTTTATAATATGCACCGATTACATTGGCCATAACATGTGGATTATGACTCGTCAGATGTTGAGAACCATAAGTGTGAAACTTTTTATACTTTCTAATGTAAAATTTGTCACAACGTTTAAACTTCACAGCTATCCGCTACCACTTCAACTCAACATGTACACATTTGACACAATATACAAGACGCGAGTTTATCACCTTATTTTACTCTAAAGTCTTTCTTTAAATAATCCATTTTCAATGCAATATCTAAATTTTGCTTATTCTTAAATGTCATACCATTATAAAAACCTGTGTCATCATCTTGAACATGATTCGACTGTGTTGATTTTGTATTTGCTGGTGTGTCGCTAACAACTTCTGGAGTTGGCGTCTGCTCACCTCCACTTTCTCTATCTTGAATGTACGTATCTATCATATCATATTTATCATTTAACATTTGTTAATTTTAGATGTATTTTGATTCTCTACCAACCTTTTAACCATGTATACACGTGGAATGGGTCTTCCTACATCTTCCAAATGAATCCGTAAACTCACTTGATTTTTTATTCTAAATGGAGCCACTCTCTAATTTTTCTCCACTAGAATGCATGTAAGTGATGACAATATCTTTCGGCTCACGATTTAATTCACAGCTGACAATAATTTGATTCACAAAAACCTCATATGCTGTAATGCTTGATAAAATTACCAAAATATCCCTAGAGGGAGGGTATGCGTGTAACGCATCTTCCAATGCTTGTATAGAAAATCTGAGGCCGAATTTATGATCAGCTCAAAAAATTGAGTGAGAAAATGGTCTGGGTCGATTTTTAGAGCGACCTGATCAAAAGATAATTTTTTGATCTGAAACACAAAACAATGTTAGTACACGACAGGGGCGCGTTGTGCACCCATCGTGGACCAGCACTTATATTTTTCTAAAAATTTTCGACGAGATTAAGAAAACTCGTCAGTTACTTTTTCTAAAAATACACAGTACTCATCAGTCTGCGTTGCAGACTAGGTCTTCTCGGAGTCAAAATTTTTTAAATTATTACGAGGGGCATTCTGGTCAATTCTCCATTTCTCCTAAACTCTATACACGATTTAATAAGGTCTTTTTGACATAAAATGTAACACCGAATAAATTACAAAAATACCCCTAGGGAAGAGGTGTGCGGAAAACGCGTCTTCCGATGCTCGAATTGAAAATCCGAGAGTGGATTCGTGATCAGCACTGAAAATGGAGTGGGAAGAGGGTCTCGGTCCATTTTTAGAGCGATCAAGTCGGAAGATAATTTTTCGTTCCAAAACGAAAAATAGTGTGCCTGCGCGACAGGACCGCGTCGTGGACCGGTCGTGGAGCCACACTTATGTTTTCTATAAATTTTTCGATGGAGTTGAATTTTCGAAAATACACTGTCCGCGACAGGTCCGCGTCGCAGACTGTGTTATTTCAGGACGGGGATAAATTATTTTAAATTACGAAGGGCAATTTGGTCTCCATTCCTATAATTCCTAAATATTCCCCTACGACTAATAAACGTCAGTTTCTAAGAAAAGAGTTTCAAACACCCAAATTTTGAAGCGTATTCTTCCTAAAGGTCACCAAAGTTAGGGCTTGAAGGGAAGTGAGTTGAAGAAATCAAGAGGAGGTGTTGTACAATTTTGTTAGCAAAACATCCCTGGTATGTAAGGCTAATCTAAAGCATGGGAATGTCCTCCCATGTGCCCTCCTAAATGTTAAATATCATATCTTAATGTGATAAAGTTAATATGAAGAGTTGATGCATGAAGAAAATTTACTTTATCTTATGTATAAGAAGTTTTCTTACATAAACTAATGATCATCACTATTTTGCTTTCTATTATCATCCATTTTATAAGTGCATTTTAAACCCTATAATTCTTCTGTTTGGAAAGGAGCATGCATAATGAAGTTAGGGAACATATCTAGAGCGATGATGATGTTATGATGAGGTATTGATGATGATGTGATGATGTTGATGAGCATGATGTTTAATGAGGTCTTAGCATTAAAACATAGTTGCTAAATGATGTCTCTTGAGTTTTGATGTTGATGTCGATGTTATGAGTTGATGTACTATGTCCCTATGGGACTGATGTTGATGTTGATGTACTATGTCCCCCTAGGACCGGTGTTGATGTTGAGGTACTATATTATGTCCTTATGTGACTGATGATGATGTATTATGTCTTTATGTGACTGATGATGATGTATTATGTCCCTATGGGACTGATGATGATGATGTTTTATGAGCATGTCGAGTTCTGGGAGGAGTATTGAGCACCGAAATGGGTAGAGAGTGAGTCCCACTCAAACCCATTAACTACGTGGCCCGCGTAGGAAGAGAGGATTGAACCGCAATGCGGTTGGCTCCTATCTTGTCCCAAAAGAGGGCTGATGTTTGATATTTTCTTGTGGATCCACTGATGTGATGTCCTTTACCTCGGGCAGGGTATTGGATGGATGTGGCAACGACATCGCTTCGTTGTATCATCGCTGGCTCATAAGTGATGGTTGTCGGTTAGAGAAACTCCCAGTTAGGTTCCTTTGATAGAACTCTGATGTTGATGTTGGCGTGATGTTCGAGTTGAGTCCTTGAGTCGATGTGATGTTTCCTTGAGTCGATGTGATGTTCCTTGAATTGAGGTGATGATCCCTTGAGTCTGAGTCGATCTGATGTTCTTTTCATGTGAGTTGATGTTGAGGTTCCTTGAGATGAGCTTGTTATGATATGGATGATTGATGAGAGGTTGACGAGTCAATTGTCTAATCTAATCTCTTGACTTAGATAGACTTTTGATATTTCATGATGGAGTATGATGTGGAGTCGATATTTCTTTATTGTTGTGTACTTACCCTGTTATTCAGCTATTTTACATGCCAGTACATTCCACGTACTGACGCCATTTGGCGCTGCATCGTTTTATGATGCAGATACAGGAGTTCGAGGATTTCAGCAGGCGCACCGTTGAAGCCCAAGGTTTCAAGTTCAGATTTTAGTAAGCCTCCTTGCTATCCGGAGGAGACCCTTCTATGTTATTTCCTTTACTTCATTGAGTCGGTAGCCATGACATGTCATAGCATCCCTCTTAGACAGTTGAGTCAGGTTAGAGGCTTCGTAGACATGGTGTCGAAGTTGATGTTGATGTTTTTCCTGATGTACTGAGAGAGTATTTTGCTTAATCCTTTGATGTTAAGATTGATGATTGGCCATTTGGCCCTTTTCTATGGTTCTCATATTATGATGTTTTCCGCTGTGTTGATGTTGAGCGATGTGATGAGGCTGAGTGGTTCGCTCAGGGGCTAGCAATAGTCTCTGGGTGCCGGCCACATCTAGGGTACCCTCCCGGGGCGTGACAAACTTGGTATCAGAGCACAGAGTTCAGGAGTCCTAGGGAGTCTATGAAGCCGTATCTAGTAGAGTCTTATTTATGCGTATGTTGTGCACCACACTTCATAAAGAGGATGCTATAGGGCATTTAGGAAATGGTTACTCTTCTTTGATGTTCTGAGTTCGTGCGTTAGAGCTTGGCTCTATGAAGCCCTTTCTAATTCATGCATTACGCGTTGCAGATAATGCCTCCTAAATGTACAGTTGCCCAAAGAGATGCCTCAGTCCATGATACTGAGAATCCTTTACCCGAGGCCCCAAATTAGCATGGGACAAGGAGATGGGGACGACCTGATAGAGCTGCTGAGGCTCCGCCAGCACCTCCTGTTCAGTCAGCCTCCACTTCGGAAGCAGATTTCAGGGGAGCTATTGCTATGCTTACCCAGTTAGTGGCCTCTCAGAGTAGCAGCCGCGGTCCCCAGGCCCCTAGCTCCAGTTCCCAAGAGCCTACAACTGCAACTAGGCTCAAAGATGATCTTGAGTTGGCGGCAGTGGTGTTCGCACTCAATATTTGGCGTCACTACTTGTATTGAGTGCATGTGGATGTGTTCACGGACCGCAAGAGCTTACAATATGTCTTCAGTCAGAGAGAGCTCAATCTGCGACAGAGGAGGTGGTTGGAATTGCTCAAGGACTATGACATGAGCATCATATACCACCCCAGTAAAGCTAATGTTGTTGCTGATGCTCTTAGCAGGTTGTCTATGGGTAGCACAACCCATGTTGAAGGAGAAAAGAAGGAGTTAGTGAAGGAAGTGCATAGGTTGGCTCAATTGAGAGTCCAGCTTGAGGAGAACGACGAGGGAGGAATTAATGTTCAGAATGGGTCTGCATCGTCCCTAGTGACTGAGGTAAAAGAGAAGTAGGATCGAGATCCTATTATACTTCAATTGAAGGAGGATGTTCAAAAGCAAAAAGTGATGGTCTTCTCCAAAGGGGGAGATGGGGTATTAAGATACCAGAATAGACTATGTGTCCCCGATGTTGATGGTGTCCGAGAGAGGATTCTGGCTGAGGCCCATAATACTAGATACTCCATTCATTCGGGCTCCACCAAGATGTATCATGACTTGAGAGAGGTCTATTGGTGGAGTGGAATGAAGTGGGATATTACGGAGTTTGTTTCGAGATGCCCAAATTGTTAACAAGTAAAGGTTGAGCATCAAAGGCCAATTGGCTTGGCCCAAAACTTTGAGATTCCAGAATGGAAGTGGGAGATGATTAACATGGATTTTATCACTGGCCTACCGAGATCGAGGAGGCAGCATGATTCTATATGGGTGATTGTGGATAGAATGACGAAGTCAGCGCACTTCCTGGCGGTCAAGACGACCAACACGGCAGAGGAGTATGCCAAGATGTATATTCAAGAGATTGTGAGGTTGCATGGAGTTCCCTTGTCCATTATCTCGGATCGAGGAGCCCAATTTACCTCTCAGTTCTGGAAGTCCTTCCAGAAAGGATTGGGTACCAAAGTGAGTTTGAGCAAGCCTTTCATCCACAGACGGATGGTCAGGCAGAGCGCACTATTCAGACGGTGGAGGACATGTTGAGGGCCTGCGTCCTTGATGTCAAAGGAAATTGGGATGATCATTTGCCATTGATTGAATTCGCATATAACAACAGTTATCATGCGAGCATCCAAATGGCCCCTTATGAGGCATTGTATGGGAGGAGATGTAGATCACCTATTGGGTGGTTTGAAATTGGAGAGGCAGAGTTGATCGGTCCTGATCTTGTTCACCAGTCCATGGAGAAGGGGAAAATTATTCGGGAAAGATTGAAGACTGCCCAAAGCTGTCAGAAATCTTACACAGATGTGAGGAAAAGAGACCTAGAGTTTGAGGTAAGCGATTGGGTTTACTTGAAGGTATCACCCATGAAGGGTGTCATGAGATTTGGGAAAAAGGGAAAATTAAGCCCTCGCTATGTTGGCCCCTATCAGATCGTACGAAAAATTGGGAAGGTTGCTTATGAGCTAGATTTACCTTCCGAGCTAGATGGAATCCATCCGGTGTTCCACATTTCGATGTTGAAGAAATATTTAGGAGATCCTGCCTTGGTAATTCCTGTGGAGAGCACGGGAGTCAGAGACAGCTTGTCTTATGAGGAAATTCCAGTCCAGATCCTTGATCGACAGGTTCGCAAACTGAGGAACAAAGAGATAGCCTCTGTCAAAGTCTTGTGGAGGAATCAATTTGTTGAGGAAGCCACATGGGAAGCTGAGGAAGAGATGAAATCTAAGTACCCGCACCTGTTCGTGCTTGAGGGTGATGAAAGTGCGGAAGGTAACATTCCTACCTCTATGTAAATTGATGTTCTTACCATGATGTGATGTTTGTTTGTGGCATTGATGTCTGTGTACATTTACTTGATAATGAGGTCGATGAGAAATTGAAGTGGTGATGTTACTAATTGAGTGTCGAAGTGAGTCTTGAGTCTATTCGTGCCATGTACCGTTCCCGCTCATCATTCGAGGATGAATGATCCCAAGGGGGAGATAATGTAACACTCGATAAATTACAAAAATACCCCTAGGGAAGAGGTGTGCGAAAAACGCGTCTTCCGATGCTCGGATTGAAAATTCGAGAGTGGATTTGTGATCAGCACTGAAAATGGAGTGGGAAGAGGGTCTCGGTCGATTTTTAAAGCGATCGAGTCGGAAGATAATTTTTCATTCCAAAATGAAAAACAGTGTGCCTGCGCGACAAGACCGCGTCGCAGATCGGTCGCGGAGCCACACTTATGTTTTCTGTAAATTTTTCGACGGAGTTGAATTTCCGAAAATACACTGTCCGCGACAGGTCTGCGTTGCGGACTGTGTTATTTCAGGACGGGGATAAATTATTTTAAATTACGAAGGGCAATTTGGTCCATTCCTATAATTCCTAAATATTCCCCTGCGACTAATAAACGTCAGTTTCTAAGAAAAGGGTTTCAAACACCCAAATTTTGAAGCGTATTCTTCCTAAAGGTCACCAATGTTAGGGCTTGAAGGGAAGTGAGTTGAAGAAATCAAGAGGAGGTGTTGTACAATTTTGTTAGCAAAACATCCCGGGTATGTAAGGCTAATCTAAAGCATGAGAATGTCCTCCCATGTGCCCTCCTAAATGTTGAATATCATATCTTGATGTGATAAAGTTAATATGAAGAGTTGATCATGAAGAAAATTTACTTTATCTTATGTATAAGAAGTTTTCTTACATAAACTGATGATTATCACTATTTTGCTTTCTATTATAATCCGTTTTATAAGTGCATTTTAAACCCTATAATTCTTGTGTTTGGAAAGGAGCATGCATAATGAAGTTAAGGAACATATCTAGAGCGATAATGATGTTATGATGATGTTATGATGAGGTATTGATGATGATGTGATGATGTTGATGAGCATGATGTTTAATGAGGTCTTAGCATTAAAACATAGTTGCTAAATGATGTCTCTTGAGTTTTGATGTTGATGTCGATGTTATGAGTTGATGTACTATGTCCCTATGGGACTGATGCTGATGTTGATGTACTATGTCCCCTTGGGACTGATGTTGATGTTGAGGTACTATATCATGTCCTTATGTGACTGATGATGATGTAATGTCCTTATGTGACTAATGATGATGTATTATGTCCCTATGGGACTGATGATAGTGATGTTTTATGAGCATGTCGAGTTCTGGGAGGAGTATTGTGCACCGAAATGGATAGAGAGTGAGTCCCACTCAAACCCATTAACTACGTGGCCCGCGTAGGAAGAGAGGATTGAACCGCAATGCGGTTGGCTCCTATCTTGTCCCAAAAGAGGGCTGATGTTTGATGTTTTCTTGTGGATCCACTGATGTGATGTCCTTTACCTCGGGCAGGGTATTGGATGGATGTGGCAACGACATCGCTTCGTTGTATCATCGCTGGCTCATAAGTGATGGTTGTCGGTTAGAGAAACTCCCAGTTAGGTTCCTTTGATAGAACTCTGATGTTGATGTTGGCGTGATGTTCGAGTTGAGTCCTTGAGTCGATGTGATGTTTCCTTGAGTCGATGTGATGTTCCTTGAATTGAGGTGATGATCCCTTGAGTCTGAGTCGATGTGATGTTCTTTTGATGTGAGTTGATTTTGAGGTTCCTTGAGATGAGCTTGTTATGATGTGGATGATTGATGAGAGGTTGACGAGTCAATTGTCTAATCTAATCTCTTGCCTTAGACAGACTTTTGATATTTCATGATGGAGTATGATGTGGAGTCGATGTTTCTTTATTGTTATGTACTTACCCTGTTATTCAGCTATTTTACATGCCAGTACATTCCACGTACTGACGCCATTTGGCGCTGCATCGTTTTATGATGCAGATACAGGAGTTCGAGGATTTCAACAGGCGCACCGTTGAAGCCCAAGGTTTCAAGTTCAGATTTTGGTGAGCCTCCTTGCTATCCGGAGGAGACCCTTCTATGTTATTTCCTTTACTTCATTGAGTCGGTAGCCATGACATGTCATGGCACACCTCTTAGACAGTTGAGTCAGGTTAGAGGCTTCGTAGACATGGTGTCGAAGTTGATGTTGATGTTTTTCCTGATGTACTAACAGAGTATTTTGCTTAACCCTTTGATGTTAAGATTGATGATTGGCCATTTGGCCATTTTCTATGGTTCTCATATTATGATGTTTTCCGCTGTGTTGATGTTGAGCGATGTGATGGGGCTGAGTGGTTCGTTCAGGGGCTAGCAATAGTCTCTGGGTGCCGGCCACGTCTAGGGTACCCTCCCGGGGCGTGACATAAAAAGGGTCTAAAACCCCCATTCTAAATCCTTTTTCAATATTCTATCTAGGCTAGGGCTTAAGGAGAGAAGAGAAGAGCTTGAGTTTGAGAGAATTGAGAAGAAATCCTTGACATGCTTGATTGATAGTTGCATCCCAGGTATGTAAGGCTAAACTAAAAACATGAGACTATTCTCTCATGTGCCCCATAGAGTTCATAGATGAGTTGATGATTTGGAGAGTTTACATGCACGATCTTTGATGGTTTTTCTTAAAATTATATTTGGAATTACATGTTTTCCTATGTTGATGATCATCATACTATTTTTTTTGAAATAAACATTTTCATGAGAATTTTTATAACTACATGATTATTTGAAAAGCATGCATAATGAACTTCAGAATTGAGTCTAGAGCCTTGAGTTGAGATTGTTGATTGAGATGAGAGAATGATGATGAGTTGACAGAATTTGATTGTCTTATGATTCCCTATAAATGAACTCTACCGATGTGTCTATTCAATTGATTCCTAATGATCATTCTAAATCTTGAGTCCTTGATGAGATTGATTGATGAGAGGGTTAAAGTCCCTATGAGTTGAATGATGATGAGTTTCGAGTCCCTATGAGATACCGATCATTGACGGGGTTCGAGTCTCTATGAGATTGGTTGAGATGGAGGTTTTATGAGCATTGAGTCGGGAGAAGTATCGAGCACCGAAATGGGTAAGAGTGAGTTCCACTCAAACTCATTAACTATGTCTCCAAATGTAGTTAAGGCATAAAACCATCACATATATTATGGTTCCCTCGAAAGTAATAGTCCCTGAAAGCAACAACGGACCTATTGAGTATTGACTCCATATTGGGTGAGCTGATATAGTTTCGGAGCGTTCCCTACCTGGCAAGTTTGGAACGGCTGTGGTAACATTAGTAAAATTATTGTACATTCACTGGCTCATAAGTGATTGTTGTCGGATAAGAGAAAATCCCATACCTGGCAAGTCTTGAGTACTCTGAGTCGAGATGAGATAAGAGGAAGTCGCGGTGTTGTAGAAGAAAAAGAAGAAGAAGTCGCGGTGCTGTAGAAGAAGAAGAAGAAATTCGCGAGAAAGGGAGCAGCCGTTGAATTTTTTTCCAAATTAGTCAATTGGGGTATTTTATTTAGTGGGTTGAAGTGTATAAAAAAAAAACTTGGGAACTTATTTGAAAATGGTCAAACATTATTAACTTTTAATTATAAACTTGTCACCTACACCTATTCTTAAAACTTGAGTCACTTTTTTTTAAGATGGAAAATTACTTTAAGGAAATTATTTTTGAATAAAAAAATTAATACTTTTTATTTATTTGTTTGTAATAACAATAATATATAGTAATATTATGATAAATTTGTACTTGTATTAAAAATAGTTACGAACCCCGTGCTCGCACGGGCCCAACATAGATTTTTTTTTATCTCGATTTTTGTGATGTCAATTGATTTTTTATATGTATTTTAGAATTTTAAATTATAAATTATTAGACTTATAGTCGCTACATTTTATTTACTCTCTCTATCACAATTTATATGACATTGATGAAATTTTAAGAATCAAAATTTTAAATTGATAATTATTTTGACTTGTAGTACATTTTACATCATTTCAAGTTATATACATAAAGTTTTAATTCATTTATTATACAAATTTTTTTAAAAAAGTACTTTCTTTTTGACATAAATACAATTGTTGGAAAATATTAAATTAATTATTTAATTTTATCTCTTCAGTTTTAAAAAAGACTTAATTTATGATTTTGTGTCTGTTTTATGCTAACTATAGCATTTACATGACCTAAAATAATTGATTAGGATGATATAGTAAAATCACAGATGAAATAGTTGAGAAGATAATTTATTAGGGATAACATTGTAAAATTATAATTGAAGCAGCCGAAGAAATATAATCAAGCTTCTTTGAAAATATTAAATTAAAAAACCTGCAAAATAATTTTATGGGTCCCATATAATAACGACGAAGAAGCAGGTAGCTCAAGCAAGCATGTTGACAGAGAGTTGCCTACTTATTCATATTTCTTAATAAGTAATGAATCATATATGCAATATAAATATATTATAAGTTTTTAAAAATATATTGTGCTTGTTTGGTAAGAAATTGACACGATACATTATAAGTGTATTAAAATATGTGATAAATATTTTATCCATCAATAAAACTTTTATTATATATGTTTATAAATAGTTTTTTGATAATATAGATTAAAATTGTATTATAAGTATTCAGCAAAAAAAATTGTTATTGCTATCTGTTTAAAAAAGAATGATCTTTTCATTTTTTAGTAAAACTTTAATTTCAACTCTTCACATGCCACGCTAAAGGGCATTTTGGTACATTTGACATAACTTTAATTTAGGATCACAAGATTGAAAAGTATTTTTTTTATTTTCTTAAACTATGTGCCAAGTCAAATCAGGTCATTTTTTTAAACGTGAGAGTAAATATTTTTTTAATATAGTATATCTGGTAAGTTTCCAATTCAAGAGGATGGGATGGAATCGGGCCCAAGAAGTTCGATTCTATTGTCCAAAGAATTGAGGTTCTTTGTGGTGATTTATATAAGAGAAGATTTTCAAAACAACCCCATTTTGACATTTAATAGGATTCCTTAATTATCATTTATATATTTATTGAAAATACCTATATTGTGAGTTGCTATTCACTTGAACTTTGTATGCTTTTTATTTTTAAATTAATATAATACAACTATTAAATAACCAAATGGAGAAAATCATGATAAAAAATCTTTTAATTATGGTAATCCTTTCCTGAAAAATTCTGTCTGTTACATTACCAATTAGGACAATATATTTTCAGTTTTCTCTCTCATTCTTCTCTTCATCCATTAATGAGCTTCAATTGTCCATTGTCAAAACGCCAATTGAAGAGCTTAATTTGTAATTAAGAAAAAGGAGATCGAAACTTAGAAGTCAATTTGGTGGTAAGATCGAACTAGGTATTGAGTCGTCAAAGTTTAGTTTTGAAATTAAAATTGTTTTTAACCGCAAAATTTTGATGTTCCACTTTGAAAGTCAACGAATCCTCTGAATTTTGTTTTAATCTGACAAGTGTGGTGAAATATTTTTAATGATTTTTGGAATTTAAAGTGGTTGTCGTATGCAATTCTTTAGAATGCAATGACCTGTAGATACTTTTTAGTATTGGTTTGATTTATTTTAACTTTTTTATATAAAATTTATATGTCTAGTTGATTTGAATACAAATAATATAACTCGAATTGGATACAATTATCATGTGCATACAATTTAATTGACAAAATTTTAGAATACATAGAGTGTTAGATACATTTTTTAAGTGATACTTTGTGAAATGTTGGTTGAGATATAAAATCTTATAAAAAATATAATTTATTCGAATACAAATGGATTGTCGGTGTATTGCATCATTTTATGTCACGCTCCGAGAGGGTACCCTTGGCGTGGCTGGCACTCAGAGACTATTGCTAGTCCCCAAGCGAACCACTTGGACTCATCGTCACATCATACTCAGCAGCGGAAGAAACATCCTCGAGGAAAAATAATTAAAGTAATCAAGTCTTTATATTAAATGTTAATTTCCAACAAAGAATAGTTGAAAAAAAACAATACATCACATCCTCTACTCAGTGTCTATGAAGCCTCTAACTCAAACATCTAGATGGTACCATGACAGGCCATGGTTATCCAACTCAAGGAAAATAAAGTACTATTCAAGCTAGATGATAATAATATGGAAATCCTCCGAAAACAAGGAGGTCTCACCGATCAGCTGAATGCGAATAGATCCTCAACGAAGCGCCTGTCGATGATCTCTAATACCTGCCTTTGCTTTATAAAACGATGCAGTCCTAGAAGGGGACATCAGTACTTGGAATGTACTGGTATGTAAAATAGCTGAGTGAAACAGAAACAAGTAGAATAATATAGGAATAACATCAACTCAACATCATACTCCATCAGAATGTCAAATGTCTATCTAAAGAAAGAATAAAGAGTAGACAAATGACCCATCAATATCTCATCAATGCATCATCAATACAACATACTCACCTCAAGGAAACTTAACTCAACTCAACTGGACTCGACTCAACTCAACTCAAGGAACATCAACATCAACTCAGCTCAGGGAACATCGACATCAACTCAACTCAGAAAACTCGACTCAAAACATCACATCAACATCAACATCAGAGTTATATCAAAATGGAACCTAACTGGGAGTTTCTCTAACCAACAACCATCACCTATGAGCCGGTGATGATAAAACGAAGCGATGCTGTTGCCACATCCATCCAATACCCTGCCCGGGGTAAAGGACATAACCTCAGTGGATCCACAAGAAAAACCTCAGTCCTCTTTTGGGACAAGATAGGAGCCATCCGCATTGCGGTTCAATCCTCTCTTCCTACACGGGCCACGTAGTTAATGGGTTCAAGTGGGACTCACTCTTACCCATTTCGGTGTTCAATACTCCTCCCAAAACTCGACATGCTCATAAAATATCAACCTCATCAGTCCCATAGGGATATAATACCTCATCAGCAGTCACATAAGGACATGATATAATACATCAACATCAACATCGATCCAAGAGGGACATAGTATAAAACCTCAACATCAACATCTGTCCCAGAGGGACATAGTATAAAACCTCAACATCAACATCTGTCCCGTAGGGACATAGTATAAAACCTCAACATCAACATCTATCCCATGGGGACATAGTACCTCACCTCATAACATCAATATCAATATCATGGACTCAAGATACTCTTTTAGAAATTAGACATCCAATTTTAAGACATCATAAAACATCATTCTCATCAACATCATCATCAAGAATCTCATCAAATGTGAAACACAATCACAACATCACAACATCATCATCGTCAAGGCTCTAGACTCATCCCCTAAGTTCATTATGCATACTTTTCAACTAATCATGTAAGGTTATGCAAAATCTCATGAAAAATGTTAACTTCAGAAAACAAATAGTATGATGATCATCAACATAGAAAACATGTAATTTCAAATCAATTTTTCAATTAAAAACTCTCAAGTATTCATGCACACATACTCTTCAACCATCAACTCATCTTTGACCTCTATGAGGCACATGAGAGAACAATCTCATGCTTTTGGTTTAGCCTTACATACCTGGAAAGTTGATATTACAATCAAGATTTGATGAATACTTGTTTCTTGGAGAAAATCCTCGATCTCGGTAGTTCTTTTATAATGGAAGAACTTGGAAAGATATCGCTTGAAGAGCTTCTCTTTGATTCGTGAATTCTTGACTTAGAATCTTTAGAGTTCTTGATGAAGAACCCTAATTCATGGAAAGAAGAATCAAGGAATCCTTTCTTGGGATTCTTGAATTCGCTTTCTTGAAACCCTAGGTTATAATTTAAGATTCTATTAGGGATTCATGAATAGATAGAGAAATTAGCTTAAAGCTTATGAAGAATTACTCACCTTGATGAAGAATCTTGAAAGTTAATCCTAACTTGATGACTTTCTTGATGATTCTTGAGCGTTTTATGTTTAGGAGTGAAGGAGAGAGTTTTGACTCATGAAACTGACGTTTTATGCGTTTTGGGACCTTAAATAGACCCCCAAAGGCTTTAGGATAAAAGTAACCTCAAAATAAAATAAAGAAACATCGATTAGCTTATCCAGAAAGGGTTCGCGATAGGTCCGCGTCGCGGCCCTTCAAACAAATCTGCAGGTCTCCAGTAAAATGGTCATAACTTTCTACTCCGAACTCTATTTAACGTGAAATAAGATGCATTGGAAAGCTAACTCAAAGATCTTTAATTTGATATATTATGGGTCACCTAACGTATTATACTTTAGGAGATATGGTCATTTGAAGTTGATCCTTCTATCAACTCATACGAAAACTTAGTCAATAGAAATTCTTTGAACTTGACTTGATGTAAAAGATCCTTTATAACTCTAAATCACATCTAATATACTTTAAATACTTATGAATGGATCCTATCATATGAAGGATGGCTCAATCTTAGTGAAAAAAAAGTTGGGGTGTTACATTTTATGTCAATTTTGTAATATAATCATGAATACAAAAATACATGATATATACAAAATTGAACATTATAAGTTGTATTTAACAAATAAATACTAAATCACATTTTCAGAAGGTGTTGTGGATACAACTTGAAAATTGAATCCATTAAGAAATTGTATAATAAAGATATGAAACACAAAAACATTGAGATACAGTGTTGTCTATTGAAAAAAATATTTTGAGATACAATATTAATAATTGGTAACCTATTATACATTTATTCTTACTAAAAGAGAAATTAACTCCACCTTCAAAGCTGACAAAAAAAAAAAACAGAAAAAGATGCATGTTTCGTCCGAATATAGCTAAAAATATTCCCTAACTACTATATGTTCCTCTTCTCCTTCACACCGTCCTACTTTTTTCCTCCTTCACTTTTCTTATTATAGATATTCTTCTTACAATGATTTTTTTCCATGGTAATTTTTTGAGAGAAAAAAAAACAAGATTAAGGGATAGAATCCACTGCAAAGATTGGCAAAATTGTTCAATATATGAGGTTCGCTGTTAAAAAAAAAATTCTGATGAAACCTTCAAGATTAATCAACATTACTATTTTCACCATCACCTTCATCAAGTTGAACATTAATTACTCAATTTACTAGGCCGTACGGGCACCTACTCTAACACCTAAATAGGAGAACACTAAATTTTCTACCAATTAAATCATGTGGAAGATGAAAGAAAGAAGATAAAATCGAAAAAGATATTTGAAAAATCATCATGTACAAAGGTAATCAATTTAAAATTTTGTAAAAATATATCTAGTATCCACAAGAAATCTAATCTAAACTGGTGGAAGAGCTTCCATGAGTACAATGTGAAAAACAATAATAACATAGCTCTCAACATAAGGAAGGAAGAGTAGAAGTTGTTAGAGACCGTCTTCGTTTTCACCTAAAATATATTATTGATCCTACAACTACACTATACCAAAAAGGTATAACAAGAGTAATATCTGGACAAACAACACGTATTGATAGGCATCATTGGTCAACTCGAAATCCACCACACAATATAAAGTAAATATTCAAAAGCAAGCATGCAATAAGGGACTACAGCCCCAATGTAAGGACTAGGACTTTTTACAGCCTCAATGGAGCTTGAAAATTTGGATCTGAAAAGTTTTGGACCAAGGTGATGCTCCATAGAAGCATTCACAGTCTGTGTGAGACTATACGGATCGAATGAAGCCTCCTTGGAGTGACCCTTGGCCTTTTTATGGTGTGTGTGGGCTTCAACATGAAGTTGGGACTAAGCATACAACACATGGACCCTACACGGGCCGTATGAGGCTTCATGGACTATGTGGTAGCCCTAGCCGTGAAACTTCACAGTTTTGAAGCCAAGGCATGTCAAACATACTGTCTCACGGACCGTATGACCCTTCACGGTTCGTGAGGTCCCCCGTCTAGGTACCAGAGTGAAAATTTTCTAAGTATTGGATCACCGGCTTGAAACTTTGTCGTGAAGAAATTTTCTAAGTAAAGTGGTACGGAGGAGTATACGGTCCATGTAAAGTGGTGCGGAAGTCGACCATATGGACGCCCACAATTTTTTTATATATGGAATCTTCAAGCACAAGCTAAGTTCACTTTCAAGCCTCCATTCAAGCTTATTTATGTGGTTTAAGATCATCATGAGCCTCCTTCATTAAGTCAAGTTCAAAGGAATTCTATTAGCTAAGCTTTTCACAAGAACTAATAGTAGGGTCAACTTTAAGTGGTCATATCTCCTAGCTCAAAAAGAACTGGGTGGCCCACAACCTATCTAATTGGATCTCTTTGAATTATCTTTCCAACACATCTGGTTTCACCTCATTTTGAGTTTGGATCAAGAAGTTATGCCCATTTTTGTAAAGCCCATCTATGTAGTGACTTTTTGAGATTTGGCTAAGTGTGGTCTCACGGGAGGGTTTCACAGTCTGTGAGACCTTGTATGGACCATGAGACCTTCTCACGGGACCCATGGCAAGAATTGTTATTTTGCTTTATTAATGATTTTTTTTTTTGTAATTGTGGGTTCTCCTAAGGGTCTTTTATGACTTCCTATGCTATCCTAAGACCTCAAATGACCTAAACTCTATTCCTCTCATTCAAATTCATTCCTACACATTAAATTATTTCAAACTCTCTCTTAAGAACTCACCTAAGGTGAACATTGAAGGATTGTCTTGAAGCTTAAGGAAAGGGGTCTTCTTCTTCATAAAATTTCTTCTTGGTTAGCTAAGGTATGTGGTTTGATTGTTGGTCCCTTTCAGCTAAAAAGACCCAAACTATTTTATAATCTATTTCATGAAAGTTTTTAATATTATTTTTTATTAAATTCAATTGATATATGGCCTATATTTTATTGTTGATTTTAAAGTGATTTAATCCCTAATATGATGAATTGCATTGAAGTTATGAAGATATGAATGTGCATGTCCTCTTTAAACATTGATTTGAGCATGGGTAATCTATATTATGAATTAAATGTGAATTTTACTTATGGATTTACTTGGATTTCATAATGTATTGTTAATTTAAGATTGAATCTCTATTGCCCATGCTATTTTCATCTCATTCATGACATATGCATACATGACTATGGTTTTTATGAAGCTTATGATGTGGGCTAAGTTTCAATTATTATGATGTTTATGATTTTAATGAAAGAATGAGTATGAAAGAATGTGATCACATAAATGTCTATGATTATAGCTCTTTGAGAAATTATGGGCGTTTACATCACTAAGTTTAAGAGAGCATTGATTGAGGTTGGAAGCGAGGTGGGCTATCACCAAGGGTTCATACTCATCTCTTGAGAAGGTTCTCCAAAGGAGCTATTCCTATGCATGAAAATATGACATAAAGAATGTTTTGCTTTTTACCCTAAGAATGCATGGTTATGAAATGTGATTTAGCCTTTAAGCCTAAGAATGCATGTGAATAATTTGAAAGTCTTATACCTCTTTTACAGGCAAGTATATATATGTATTCTTATGAGATGATGCACTAGCACCAATGGGATTGGAGGCAGGGTGGTCTATCCCCAAGGGTCCATACTCATTTCTCTTGAACTATGTGCCTAACATAGGAATGTTTATGCCCCTATTGGGAAAAGAAGTAGAAGAATATTAAGGATCTACCTTTGGTAAGTAGGTCACCTCTTTATCTGTTGTGGGGAAGACGACAGAGTTCCAAGTTATAGCTCACTTGGTCTTATGTCGGTTCGATCCCATCCTCATTGTATATGAAGTATTTTTGTATTTATGCATCATACGTTTCATGATATATTATTATATTACTTTTCTTTTCTATATACCTCTTTCTATATACGTGCATGCAGGTTTAATGAGTTCATGTGCATTGCATGCCCCCATATTTAGTACATCCAAATGTACTAACACATACTTTTTCCTACATGACCTAACCATATAGGGACCGGAGATTACCTTCATCAATCGTACGACAGCTAGATTGGATCTTTTTGAGATACTTGTTGTGGTGAGTCCTATCTTTCAAGGACAAACCACCATTCCTCTACCTATGACTTTTTGTTTATATTATTTACTTGAGGGTGAGACTGGGACATATTTTGTCCCCTGTCCTATCTTATAATTAGAGACATTGTTGGACATCTTGTAGACTCCTTTACATTTATATGCTAAGTGTTATATTCAGAGATCACGATTATGGATATGGTTATTTAATGGTTATGGTCACTATGGATTTATTATGAGCTCATGTTATGGATTCATGCTATAATGTTAAAAATCCTAAGTCCCATATTGCCCCCATAGAGTGAGTCCTACTTATCCGCCCCTTAGTCTTTATATGCTATGTGTTATGTGAAATCCATGTTAATCCCTTATTCCTATGACATCCCCATAGAATGAGTCCTACTTTTCCATCCCTTAGAACTATGAGTTTACTACTTATACATGCGCTTCTGAACCAATAATGTGAGAATGGATGCTATGAGGCTTGTTTGGGGACTCTTGGATTCCCATTTTCCATATCACTCCTAGGCTTTAGGCTCTGGCCGTGACACCTAAGGTCCTCAACCAAGCCATCTTAGCATATCAATAGGCATATAAGGTAATTAAAACATCATCACAATCTATACGGGATTAGGAAATGGTTCTCATCTCAACATCATAAGAGGAAATGGAATAAGCTTTAGCAAGCAATGAAAGGACAACATAGTCTTCTATACAATCCAACATACCTCTGCATAGTGTAGCTAAGTGGGGGCTAAGGCATGTCTCTAGCTCACCCTCAAGGAAAGAGTACTACAAGAGACAATCTCATAATATCCCAGAGACTAAAGCAACAATGGTAGAATACTATTAGACCTTCCCGCGAAGCATGAGGGCTCACCCCAACGTCTTCAAATCAAGTATTGGAATCTAGCCACAGGCATGAGAAGTAGAATGAGAACTCCATCTTGCACTAAACAGGTGTCGTAAGTTATGTGGATCCACTAGAAAATCCAAATTGGTAAAAGAAATCTTATGGGGGCAATACAGCTATGAGACTAGAAGCTTCTACTAAGGACCCTTTAGGTCAAGTCCCCACCTCAAGCCTTATTCGATGCTAAATCAAAATTCTACGAAATACTTGTCATAAAGTCATACTTTTAATAGATGCATAAGACTTGTCATAAATTATGGTTAATAATCTTCATAAGCTTATCATGGAGGAAAGGCAATTCAAATCAACAAATCCAATTCATAAATCTTATTCATAAAGTAGCTCATTTTTATGTGATTCATGTAATGCGGGTGTAGACCTTCCATCATTACAAATCATACCTCAATTAAGAGTGTGATTGGAATCTTAAGTTAAGGTCTTATGTAACCCACCATTGGGATCTTAAGTCACTTTTGAGGTCTTAAGTTATCCTCTTTTATTCACTTGCATAAACAATTGAAATCCCATAATCATATTATACTTGAAATCAAGGTAAAAACATGGGTTCACCTTCAATTGACTCGGAAATCATGAAATTTAATTTAAAACATGCATAATCATGTAAGTTGAACAAATTCATGCTTAATTGAGAAGAAACATATCAATAGAAGTCAAAATTAAAAGAACCCACTTTGACCTTCATGATCACAAGATGAAAATGTAGGAACATTTTCAAATAGAGCCTCAATGTAACTATTTTAGATCAAATCATATATAATTCATAAAAATAATATCAATTTAATACATAGAAAGTATCAATTTATATTCAGAAGAATTTTAGAAAAATTCATGGGATACTCATTAAATTCATGCAATAATCATCAATTTACATAAAAAATAAGTTCATAATCATTATTTATTGAATTGAGTGGGAATTAGAAAGACCCATAGAAATACATACTTGAAATTGGATAAAAAAAAGTTGAGAATTGAATGGGCTCTACCGGAGAAAAGGTTCCATGGATAAAGACCTATATACTCTGGGTGAAAAGTTAGAAAGTAAAGATATTCTTGAAATTTGATAAAGAACTTGGAGAATTACTTTTGTCTTCAATAGGGATTTGAGAACTTTTGTAATTTGTAAATTTTGAGGAATGTGGGAAATATTAGAGTATTTGGGTAGTTAATAGGATAGAATTTTAGTCCTAAAATCATCCAGGTTCATTAACTAATAAGTATAGAAAAGTACAAGGTGTCCTTACTTAACACTGAAATCGAACAATAGGGGCGGACCAAGTCTATGATGTGAAGATAGTTTACTATAATACATTTTTGAGAGAAGTAGGATTTTTGTAAGATTTTGGACAAGAAAGATTTTGAGCTATCCTGGATTAGTTCTGCGACACGGTCTGCGACGTGGTCCTGTCGCAAATCCTTCTAGATAAGGAAATTCTCAAGATTTTTTTATTTTCTGATGCGCTTGACCTTAAAATCCACCGAGGCAATTTTTATAATATATACCTTATAATATCATATTCCAACCTTCAAATGCTCGAGATATTACCCATAATCCTTCAATTACTAATAATAGGGATTTTGGACCTACAACTGCCTGTTCAATCTAATTAATCTGTCACTTTCATTTAACTGTTATCCATTATGCCTAACCCTGAATGTTTAACAACTCATTTGCAAGAGGGCCATATTAAGAAGGTTGAGAATCATCCTCCTCTACCTGTACTGTCCTGCTATTGCATGATCTAACCAGCTATAGTGGCCATGCCAAAGCAGGATTCCTCCTGCTAGTGTAGCATACACAGATGCAGAAACTAGAACTTCCTTTTCCAAGCTTATATTAAGATACATAACCATAATATCAAATATAATATGACTCTAAGTTACCAACTTATTGCTTAACAACCGTTCAATCATTCTCTACTTAGTCATACACAATCTCAAACCTAATTATATGAGATATAATTGACAACCACAATGTAGTAAAATAGGTGATACACAATCACGTCATCATTATATTCACATAGATTACACAACCATAATATGGAGATTAGTAACACATCGATTTTCATTTCATACAAATAATTTCACAGGATAAGCATGACTAATTGTGGTTATACCAATTCTTATGTCATTGCACATGTAATCATACTCGCTCACAGATACAGTTAATAATGATCCTCTTACGGAACTCATACTCAAACTATTAGCATGTTAGAACCTAACACCAGTTCTAATATCTAGCATATCAGAATGTGACATCCAACCCATAATATGTCAAAGTGACACTCAATCTAATAATATGTCAAAATATGACATTCGATCCAATAAATATTGAAAGATGACACCCCATCCAATAACCACGCTCACAAATATAATTATTATCAAAATGAATTATTCACATAGTTGTATAATCAAGTAATAGGTTCATATTGACAATGATCCTCTCATTGAACCCATATCCAAATTGTTAGCAAGTTAGAAAATAATACCCGATCTAATAGCGTAACACTCGATCCAATAATATGGTAGAATATGATAGATGATCTAATACATGTCAGAACGTGACACCTGATCTACTAACCATAGTTAAAAGTGCAATTATTATCATAATAAATGATTCATACACTTGCACGATTAAGTAACAAGTTCATATCAACAATAGTCCTCTCATGGAATTCATACCCAAACTATTAGAGTGTCACGACGTGACACCCAATCCAATAGTTAGTGTGTAAAAACATGACACCTTTTCCAATAATATGTCAGATACCCGATCCAATAATGTGTGACAATGTGACACTCGATCTAATAATTACAATCACAATCATAGTCATAATTACATGCACAATGACTAATTCATAACTTCCACAAATCTAATGATAGGTTCATGGCATACAATTTGATCATAAAAAGTGATTTATTAGGTTCATATCATTATTCTCTATTCACATACATATAGGAAGTACTAATGAAGTAGTTAATATACATATATCACACAATGAGAATATCAAGCTATCGCTTACATTATAACTACCTCACCCGAAAAGTGCAAGGCAAATAATCAAGGACTAGACTACTAGCTCTAGTCACAGACTAATCACAACCAACATAGTACATTCCTACCCTAAAAATAATAACCGCACACTTAACTATCCGAATTCCATGCCCGTAAGCCAAAACATGATCTCTTCTTTCAATCTATATTATACTATGAGATGGGAATAGGTTTACCACTATTTAAAAAGAGAAACCTACCCTACCGAGTGCGAAGAAAATGTGGAAGGATGATAATACAATTTTTGAATTTTGAGCGGTGAAACGATGAAGATAGGCTTGAAATCCGTTGGTTGTAGCCTTTCTTGCACTAAGGTCCCTTATTTCTCTTCTTCCCAAGCCTAAAGCTATTTTTGAGGATTTCTAATGGTAACTCTCATTTGTTTTACCACTGCAGGGGAGGAGGAGAATAAAAGAATTTGTGTTCTGGATTTTTTGACCATGATGATCCTGCTATGGCAGTGCCGCTATGGCAGGGTTATTCCCTTTATGGAAGGGTGGTCCAGGTCAACCTAGATCACATAATTTTTACCTTGCCAAAATAACAATGGTTTGGGTCATTACAATATCTGGTAATTTATCCTTGTTCATACCCAAACAATAAGCGGAGGAGTAACCACGAGTTTGTCATAAAATTCTTTGAAACTAATAGGATGACTCATCTTGGCTCACAAAAGACCACCTACCTCGAGACTTAAAAACAAAAACATAATTTCCATGGACTAAGTAGGAAGAATGACAAAACTACAAAAACTTTCTACTAGTTTCCACGTCTGGCACCGCTATGACAAAATAATGAGGGCGATTTGAAGGGGGGAAAGGAGTAGGTTCTTCCTATCTTCTCCTTTACCTACCCTCAAATCCCAAAACATCCCTCGATAGGTTTGTTCTGGATGTCATATCTAAGGTAATGGTCTCAGTCCCTAGTCTAATTTTTTCACTTTATTAACCACCATTGCATGGTACAAAATGATAGAGTAGAATGACCTTGGGGTAACTTTTGAAACTTTTGAATGGGTTACTTGATTTTCTGCCAAAAACATAAAATGGACACTTTTCTTATGTTTACAACGTCTCCACCACATTCTAAACCTAGGAGTTTCATAAGAACAAGGTTGAAAACATTTTCAATAAGTGTAGGGAAAGTTGAGTAGTGTTCTTGATTAAACACTTAGTTTTGGGCATCATATAGAAATAGTAATACTAGAATCGATAATAGAGCACTTTAGGAACACTAATCTGAAGGGATTTTTATGAAAATTGAGTTTTTGAGCGATGGGGTGCCACGACTGCACCCTTGGAGTGTCAGACACGTTGAAGGCTGCCATGGCGATCTTGCTCCCGCTGTGGCGGCCTTACCATGGGAGGATCCCAAGAGCTATAGAGGGAGGATGCATGATAGCGGCCCCGCTCCATACACTTTTATGAGATGCAAGTGGATTAACAATGGATGGACTCAAAGAAACAAACCTTCCCTTTTTACATCAAATGCTGTATCTAGAGTTCTACATTTCAGAGATGCATTTCAAAGTTCTTATGGGATACTACATCCCACCACATATATGACATTACCTTAGTTTCTCAGGGGACCCCTCAAACACCACATCTCTTAACCATACGGTACAGATAACAATAACAAGTTACCGATTCATACTAAGTATATCGATTCACAACATCAATCCTAAATGCCACATTTAATGATCATTTTCATAAAACAAGAGTAGGAGTAATATCCCCCACTTCTCAGCCAATTATAGGTTATTCTATCAAATACTGTGTGCAAGTCTATTCCCATAAATAGTCAATCGTAATTTCACCACTACCCAAAAATTTTAGTTCCGACATCATCTCATGGTTTCTCACTAATTTCCCATTACCACTAGTAAATCGTTACTCAATCAAGGTGAAATCACCGAGTCGAATAAGGCATAGTGTTAAAATAATTATAGACCACCACAACTCGATATATCAAGCTAAAAAACGAATCACGCATAAAATCACAATTTAGAAATAACTAAAGTATTTAGTCCCCATAAACTCAATCCAATAATTAAAATAGTTATGATAGGTAAAAATATAATTTAAAAACAAATAAAGCATTGAGTCCCACAAACTTAATCTACTGGTTAAATAGTCATAATAGATAGAACAATTAACGCATTGAGTTCCCATAAACTCAATCCAATAGTAAAAGTAGTTATGAAAGATAGAAACATAATTTAGAAATAATTAAAGCATTGAGTCCTCATAAACTCAATCCAATAGATAAAACAACCATGATCACCAGTATAACATAACCTAAACTTCCTGACCTAAGGCTCAACTTAATAAACGTGTAAACTCACAATAAGGCCTTTAACATAGTTTCAAGACTGAACCCAACAATGCATAAATAAGAACTCAACATCACATTATTTTAATCCAATTATGATATATGTTAAGTGAAAAGACTACTACTACCACCCTACTGCGAACCTAGTTCGATAGTGGTACCAACTGAATAAGTAAGAACACAATATCAAGGCAAACACAAAACTTATAGTGGAAAAACTCCTTGCTCAAGGGAGAAACAACCAGTACTATTGTAGGATTTCAACAACTTCACTACTTAAAAACTTGAGCAATGTAAACTCACAAACTTGTAACTCTCAACTCAACAAACTTTACTCACCTAACTATCAACAAATGAGAGTCAAACCCACTCTCACAAACAACTCACTTGAGGAAAACAATCTCTTACAATTATTGTCACTAAACAATGGTTCTAAGAAGATTGCATAGTTTGAACAAACAAGAAAAAACCAACTCTAGATCTTGCTTGAATGCTCTTGTGCCAGTGCTCTTGCTTGAACAATTCTCCTTTTCTCAGATTCACAAAAATCGCGACTACTAGGGTTAATGATTGATTATACAATTAACCTTAGAGCCATTCCATTCTTGGAATCCTTCTTTGAGTAGCGCACAAACTCTTTTCCTTGTAAAAGTCCTATTCCGATTCTGCTCCCTTTCTTAATCCTTTCTTGATTATGTTTCCTTATTTGACACTCCTGCTCCTAGTGAGTTTCTGCTTCGCTATTCCTGGTACAATAACCTGAACTTGGTTTCTGTTTGTCATCATCAAAACTCCTTAGATGATCCTACAAGATCCTAACAAATTCCTCCTTTTTGATGATGGCAAACCTTGTGCCTTCTTGATACACTTGCATACATTACTTCCCCCTTTTGACATCTCAATAAGAACAAAAGTAAGCATGAAACAAGAACAATGATCAAAGGAACAAGAACAATAATCCGTAGACACATTAGGCACAACACATAAAATCTAATGATATTAGCCATCTAGACACAAGAGTAAGCACAAAAAAATAGAAATAAAGCATATCATCCATAAAAAAGAAAGTAGGTAAGCCTCAAGCCCACCATAGTCCACAGAAGTAAAGAATATGCACAAAAATAAAAGATAGTACTGAGCAACACCAAGGGAACGATAAAAGTATAGAGCCAAAACAAGGAAAGAGCCTAGGGGTTAGGGGCAAAAGAAGAGGGAGCAGAGCCTAGCATTCGCAGAAGCAAGTCCATTGTAACATTATGATCCTGTTGTTGGCAGAGGAGCCGATCCTTGAGATGACCAGCCTCAGCTTGGGACTTCCCCAACTGATCCTTTCAGTCATCAACTTGTGCCTGAAGGAAAACCTTTCAGCCTTTGCAACTTGGAGATCAAGCATCATCTGCAACATTGGACCAACATCCTTTGGTGAAGTGGGAGCGACAGGAAAAGAAGGGAAGGTAAGCAATCACACTCCGACATCATGGCCTTATCAATCATATCCTTCTTGGTTAGCGGATGACCTACACTCAATGGAACCTTGAACTCTTTAAAGATGATGGTTAGAAGATTACCAAATAGAAGCTGATGTGAGGCCGACGTAGGATCAATGACCCTGACCATATGTCATATGATCAACGAGGACCAGTCTATAGGTTCCTTGAGATCAATGGCATAGGCTATACCTATGTATCTAAAAGTCACCTCATGGTGATGCTCCCCTTATGGCAGTATGTCCTTGTGCACCAACTTAAACATTAATTTCAGAAATGGGGGAATCTCCCCCTTTAGAACTTGACTTGGATTATTAGACACACATCTTTGAGTAAAATGTATTCGACCAACCTAATAGACAGAATCTTCAGGATCTCCCTTATCGCACATTGTCAAAGACAAGTTCCACTCCTTGAATCCACGAAGTGGTAACATAGTCCTCCAGAACCGATAGGTTAACATCGAATTCCATAACTTCTTACTCATATACCAATAGGTCTGTAGTTAGAAACAGGTGCAACCATCCTTGCACAGCCAACTTTGCACACAAATTTTCAATCGAAGGAAATTTTGAACCTCAAGATGAATCACTCGACCTTGTAGAACCGCCTCGGACCCAAAATAGTGCAATTTCCCCATGACCCAAAATATTTCAATATGTTTATTCACTTTAGGAGGAACGAGAGTGTCACGACCCAAAATGGGGTCATGACTAAAAGGCAACTTAATTTCCAATCCCAATAATAAAGGTAACCTAGAAGGAGAAAATCCAATAAATAAACCATCACCACATAAAAACAATAATATCCCAAAACCTAGTGTCACGAGTATAAAGAGCATCTAATACGTAACTAGCAAAATAAGTGCACCTCAGTCTTTGAATAGAAATAAAGACTAAACAACTAAGATAGAATCCAATGGAAACTCGAAGCCCTGAGTCTCACCACTAGATCTGGTATGAACCAAGTGCACGAGCAATTGAACTACCACGTGGAATAGCCTGACAAGAATCTGCGGGGGAGAAAGAAGTAGGGGTGAGTACACATAATATGTACCCAGTAGGTTTAACCAACTGGGAATTAGAAATTGAATAAGCCATGAAATAATCTAGGAACGCTTCCACCTGCAACAGAAAAACCAGTCCGGCATCGGTGCCGCCAATATATACATATATGATAGCGCAAGCAAAGCAAACATACAATCTGACATAAGCCAACCCAATCAACCAACAGTAGTAAAAATAAAATGGTATGCAATGTCGTGCAGTGCAATGCAATGCAAGGTGGTATCAAGACCGTCGCACAGCCTGTCGTATACACCCCCGTCGAGCTAAGGCTCCCAGACTAAGGGGACCCATGGGGACCTCGCAGGCCATATACCTCAATCACAATGTATCAACTACCTTGCCACCCAAGTGCCCGTGGTCAAGGACTCATGATAAAAATTCACCATTCACAACTTCCCAAAATGCCATGATATATGGTATGAGGATGCATGCAACCAAGACACAATTATGGAAGCGATATTCTTCTCAATAAGCACAATAAATACCAAAGTTCTCAAGCTTTATCAATTATAATATTCACCCTCTTTTATACATATTTGAATACAATTTTCCTTTAAAAATATTTCACCAAAATTAGCAACCCAATACATGATGCGATCACATCCCATAGATTATCACATAAGGATATTCAATAACTCAGTCTCAGTCCCAAAGAAGGATAGCCAAACCTACCTCGATGCCGAAACCGCACTCGACCACTTCTACCGAATGGACCAAATCATGAATTCAACTCCCACAATGAAAATTCTCTATCAAGAATGGAACATACACATCACAAGGAGTCCGATGACAACCAAATTACCACATATCTAGTCTAATCCCAAGATTTCATCTTATTCGATAATTTTAATTTCAAGTTTAAAATTTAGTCTTAAGTTCTCCAAATAATAGGATTCTAATGGTTACTCATATAATACAAGCCCCCAATATTAGTACAAAATATATACACCTCCAAAAACCACAACGTAATTAATACAATTGTATAATCAAAGAACCCAAAAGCACTGAGCAGTGCGCAAATGGAAGCACGCAGAAGACTTAATATGCAATTTGTTTGGCCCATTTACTACTGCCAGGTAGATTAGTTACTACTAATCACCATTGCTGCAGTATGTAAAGAAATTAACCAATATAAAATTCTTCTACAAACAATTCAACACATTGGATACATAATTTAAGAAAAAACATTCTTATCTTTTATAGGCAACATTATTATACTATTGTTTCCTAATTGCAGCAACCAAGAAAAATGTTTCACGCAACCCAATGGCTGCTTAACTTTCTAACATCTTATATTACATAAATATATACTAGTAGTAGTTGTAGTATAAAACTTTAATAAGTTTATCAAGAAGAGTTCTCACCTGAAGCCAACAATTGTTTTTCCTTTTCTCTGGAGGTTGCCGTTTCTGAAACCCACAAATGGTAATCTCCTTTAAAACCTACTCTCCCTCTTTTCTTTCTTTTGTCAATTTAATTAAGTAATCCACCATTTATTTCTACATAATAGTCTAACTAGTATAGAATGTTTAAACAACTTAACTCTTTAGTCCACGAGTTAATTTAAATGTCTAAACTTATCCATAAACTAAATAACCATAGCTATCAAACAGTCCAAAAAGCCCATTTAAAATTTACGAGAAGGATATTTTAAGAAAATAAGAGGACTAATTTTTAAAATAATCCAACGGGTCATTACATCATCCACCACTAAAAATCATGTTCGTCCTCGAACATATGGTAGAAGAAAGTACCTGAAGTTTCAAAAAGTTGAGGGTATCGAGCACGCATATCTGACTCTGTCTCCCAAGTAGCCTCCTCAACAGGCCGATGTCGCCACTGAACCTTAACTGAAGCGATCTCCTTAGTCCTGAGCGTACGAACCTGTCTATCTAGAATGGCTACGGGCTCCTCCTCTTAAGTCAAATCTGGACCCAACTCAATGGTATCATAAGAAATAATGTGAGACTCGTTTGGTATGTATTTTCGGAGCATAGAGACATGGAATACTGGATGAACAGCTGAGCATCTAGGTGGCAACGCCAACTCATAAGCCACCTCACCTACTCTCCTAAGAATCTCGAACGGGCCAATAAACCTCGGGCTAAGCTTGCCCTTCTTCCCGAACCTCATCACACCCTTCATGGGTGATATCTTCAACCACACATGCTCGCCAACCATAAACTCCAAGGGACGAACTCTCCTATCAGCGTAGCTATTCTGCCGACTCTGGGCTGTCAATAGTCGACTCTGGATCAGGCGCACCCGCTCCATAGCATCTCTAAGCAACTCAGTGTCTAATGCCTCAACGGTGACTGAGTCGAACCACCCAATAGGTGATCGGCATCTACGCCCATACAACGCCTCAAATGGTGCCATCTGAATACTGGAGTGATAACTGTTATTATAAGCAAACTCCGCTAAGGGCAAGTGTTGGTCCCACCGGGCACCAAAATCAATCACACAGGCCCTAAGCATGTCCTCCAACACCTGAATAGTCCGCTCGGACTGACCGTCTGTCTGAGGATGAAAAGCCGAACTCATGTCTAATCGCGTACCCAACCCATGCTGCAATGCCTTCCAAAATCGGGAGGTGAACACCGAACCTCGATCTGACACAATAGAGATAGGTACCCCATGCAATCTAACAATCTCACGTATATAGATCCTAGCTAGCTGCTCTGCACTGTGGCTAGTCCTTACTGGAATGAAGTGAGATGATTTGGTCAACCTATCTACAATCACCCAAATAGAGTCAAACTTACCCAATGTCACGGGTAATCCAGTCACAAAATCCATGGTAATACGCTCCCACTTCCACTCGGGAATGGGCATCCGCTGCATCGGACCTCCTGGCTTTTGATGCTCATACTTAACCTGCTGACAATTCAAACACTTAGCCACAAACTCCACAATGTCCCTCTTCATCCCACACCACCAATAATGTTGCTTCAAATCATGAAACATTTTTGCTACACCAGGGTGAATGGAATACTTAGCACAATGAGACTCCTCCAAAATCAAATGAACCCAATCACCTACCTTGGGCACACAAATGCGCCCATTAATTCTCAGAACTCCCTCAGAATCAAGAAAAGCTGACTTAGCTTTGCCTCTCAACACTTTGTCCCGAATCATACATAATTTATCATCATCAAACTGGTGAGCACGAATCTGATCCATCAATGTAGATCTAGCCTCGATGAAGGCCAACACACTATGAGATGGGGAGATGTCAAGTCTAACCAATTGTCTAGCCAAAGACTGAACCTCCAAAGCTAAAGGCCTCTCCTCCGTTCTAAGATATGCCAAGCTACCCATACTAGAAGGATTCCGGCTCAAGGCATCCGCCACCACATTAGCCTTGCCATGGTGATAGAGAATAGAGATATCGTAATCTTTCAGCAACTCCATCCACCTGCGCTGCCTCATGTTCAAATTAGGCTGAGAGAAAATATACTTGAGGCTATGATGGTCTGTAAAGATCTCGCAATGCACCCCATAGAGATAATGCCTCCACAACATCAAAACAAATACCACCGCGGCTAACTCCAAATCATGAGTAGGGTAGTTCCGCTCATGGACCTTCAGTTGTCGCGAAGCATAAGCTATAACTCTTCCCTTCTGCATCAACACTCCACCTAAACCGACACCCGAAGCATCACAATAAACAACAAAGGCTACACCTTCCTCGGGCAATGCTAAAATAGGTGCTGAAGTCAATAACTCCTTGAGCCTCTGGAAGCTCGCCTCACATTCAGCGGTCCATAGAAATGCAACTTCCTTCTGAGTTAGTTTAGTCAAAGGAGCTGCGATAGAGGAGAATCCCTGCACAAATCGACGATAATAACCTGCCAGCCCAATAAAACTTCGAATCTCAATCACTGAAGTGGGTCTCACCCAATCACGAACTGCTGCAACCTTGGCTGGATCAACCATAATACCATCCTTGGTCACCACATGACCCAAGAAAGTCACGGACTCGAGCCAAAACTCGCATTTGGAGAATTTAGCATACATTTTCTCCTCACGCAATCTCTGGAGCACGGCCTTCAAGTGACGAATATGGTCCGCCTCACTCTTGGAATACACCAATATGTCGTCAATAAATACAATCACAAAGGAATCCAGGTAAGGTCTGAACACTCGGTTCATCAGCTCCATAAAAGCGGCAGGGGCATTAGTCAGCCCAAATGACATAACCACAAACTCATAGTGCCCATATCGAGTCCTGAAAGCAGTCTTCGGGATGTCTGACTCCCGAACCTTCAACTGATGATACCCTGACCTCAGATCAATTTTTGAGAACACTGAGGCACCCTGAAGTTGATCAAATAAATCATCAATACGAGGCAGGGGATACTTGTTCTTGATGGTCACTTTGTTCAACTGACGATAGTCAATGCACATTCTCATAGTACCATCCTTTTTCTTTACGAACAACACTGGTGCACCCCAAGGCAACACACTAGGCCGAATAAACCCCTTCTTCAACAAATCTTCTAATTGCTCCTTCAATTCCTTTAACTCTGCAGGAGCCATTCGATAAGGAGAAATGGATATGGGCTTAGTGCCCGGCTCCAAATCAATGGCAAAGTCAATATCACGATCTGGAGGAACACCTGGTAAATCTGTAGGAAACACATCCACGAACTCCCTCACCACCCTCATGGTCTCTAAAGAAGATGACTCCTTAGAAATATCACGTACATGAGCCAAATAAGATAAACACCCATGCTCTATCATATGCCGAGCACGAACATAAGAAATAATCCCCTTAGGGTAAGAGTTGAGAGCACCTGCCCACATTAACTGGGGTAAACCCGGACACGCTAAAGTCACAGTCTTAGCATAACAATCAAGGATCGCATGATAAGGGGACAACCAATCCATACCCAAGATAACATCAAAATCAAGCATGTCTAGAAGAATCAAATCAGCCTGGGTCTCCCTACCTGAGAATATCACAATACAACCCCGATAGACCCGATCCACCACTAAGGATTCACCCACGGGTGTAGAAACAGAAATAGGCACATCAAGAGGCTCACACACACCATCAATATCATGAGCAAAATACGTGGATACATATGAATAGGTGGACCCAGGGTCAAATAATACTGAAGCTGAACGATGGCAAACTGGAATAATACCTATAATCACAGCGTCAGATGTCTCTGCCTCGGTACGGCCTGGAATGGCGTAACACACTCGGCGCTCTCCACTAATCTGCGATCCACCACGAGCACCACCTCGAGCTCCACCCCTAACACCTCTAGTGCTGCCCCTCGCACTCTGTGAAGCGCCTCTAGCTGCTGGAGCTGGTGTAGACCGTGCCATCTGTGTCCCCGATGGAAAAGAAGCAGGAGCACGCTTAGGACAATCCTTGGCATGGTGGCCGAACTCATCACACACATAACAACCTCTAGGTCCGGACCAGCCTGTACTACCTGCACTAGGAATGGCAGCATGAACTGGTCTCCCTTGATAACCCTGAGGGCCCTGCCTCTGAGAATCTCTGTCTCTGGGTGCATAACTACCAAACTGACCGTGATGGCGGGACCTCTTACCACCACCCTGACGGGCCTGTCTGATGCCCTCTATCATTGTAGCATGATCAACAATACTCTGAAAGGAACCACCAGATAACACAAGAGAGGCTGTGGACTCCTGAAGATAACTTGTGAACCCCTTCACAAATCGGCGGATCCGCTCAAAATCTGTGGGAATGCTAGACATGGCATAACGAGATAACTCATGGAATCGTGCCTCATACTCGGTCACAGTCATGGAACCCTGCTCCAATCTATCGAACTGATCACGACGTCTATCACGAAGGCTGTATGGTACAAACTTCTCAAGAAAGATCTCAGTAAACTGCCCCCAATCTATCGCTGGAGCATCAACTGGCCTCCGGGCCATAACCGACCTCCACCACTCTCTGGCCATGCCTGTGAACTGATAAGAGGTGTAAGCTACTCCGTGGGCCTCCAGAACACCCAAATTAAACAATCGATCCTGGCACTCTGTCAGGAAGTCATATGCCCTATCCCCAGCGGTACCATCAAATTTGGGAGGAGTCAATCTCACAAATCTCTCAAAACTCTTCTGCTCAGACAAGGACATAGCAACACTGGCAGAAATTGGCGGAGCTGAAAACCTCGGGGGTGCAATAGAAGGCATAGAAAATGGACTCGGGGTCTGAAATCCCATATTATGTCCCTGAGCTGGCTGTGAAGGACCAACTGGTATGGCAGGAACTGAGGTACCTGGAACATCACTAGAAGCAGGGGTACCCTCCAACCTTGCCAACAAGCGAATCAATAGCTCCTGTAATACTGGTGTACTCTCTAAAGATGCCGGAGGCTGAACTGGGTCCTCAGTCTGCTCCTCATGCTCATAAACTGGGTCAGCAATAGGCTCAGGTGAAGCCCCTCTAGTCTGACCTCGAACTGGTGCTGCTCCTCTAGCTCGACCTCGACCTCTAGCTCTGCCACGAGCTCTGCCTCGCCCTCTAGCGGGGGCTAGGACAGCAGGTACCGACTCATCTTCGGTATTTCTAGCTCTAGTTCTCGCCATCTGTGCAGGAAGAATAGATTAGAAGCGTACAAAACTTGAATGAACAAATCGCACGAAATGAATCAATGGAAAGAGGATTTCTCCTAACAAGCATCCTGTAGCCTCTCGAAGATAGATACGGACGTCTACGTACCGATCCGCGAGACTCTACTAGATACCCTGCTCTTTAACTCATGAGACCGGTGAACCTAGAGCTCTGATACCAAACTTGTCACGACCCAAAATGGGGTCATGACTAAAAGGCAACTTAATTTCCAATCCCAATAATAAAGGTAACCTAGAAGGAGAAAATCCAATAAATAAACCATCACCACATAAAAACAATAATATCCCAAAACCTGGTGTCACGAGTATAAAGAGCATCTAATACGTAACTAGCAAAATAAGTGCACCTCAGTCTTTGAATAGAAATAAAGACTAAACAACTAAGATAGAATCCAATGGAAACTCGAAGCCCTGAGTCTCACCACTAGATCTGGTATGAACCAAGTGCACGAGCAATTGAACTACCACGTGGAATAGCCTGAAAAGAATCTGCGGGGGAGAAAGAAGTAGGGGTGAGTACACATAATATGTACCCAGTAGGTTTAACCAACTGGGAATTAGAAATTGAATAAACCATGAAATAATCTAGGAACGCTTCCACCTGCAATAGAAAAACCAGTCCGGCATCGGTGCCGCCAATATATACATATATGATAGCGCAAGCAAAGCAAACATACAATCTGACATAAGCCAACCCAATCAACCAACAGTAGTAAAAATAAAATGGTATGCAATGTCGTGCAGTGTAATGCAATGCAAGGTGGTATCCAAGACCGTCGCACAGCCTGTCGTATACACCCCCGTCGAGCTAAGGCTCCCAGACTAAGGGGACCCATGGGGACCTCGCAGGCCATATACCTCAATCACAATGTATCAACTACCTTGCCACCCAAGTGCCCGTGGTCAAGGACTCATGATAAAAATTCACCATTCACAACTTCCCAAAATGCCATGATATATGGTATGAGGATGCATGCAACCAAGACACAATTATGGAAGCGATATTCTTCTCAATAAGCACAATAAATACCAAAGTTCTCAAGCTTTATCAATTATAATATTCACCCTCTTTTATAGATATTTGAATACAATTTTCCTTTAAAAATATTTCACCAAAATTAGCAACCCGATACATGATGCGATCACATCCCATAGATTATCACATAAGGATATTCAATAACTCAGTCTCAGTCCCAAAGAAGGATAGCCAAACCTACCTCGATGCCGAAACCGCACTCGACCACTTCTACCGAATGGACCAAATCTTGAATTCAACTCCCACAATGAAAATTCTCTATCAAGAATGGAACATACACATCACAAGGAGTCCGATGACAACCAAATTACCACATATCTAGTCTAATCCCAAGATTTCATCTTATTCGATAATTTTAATTTCAAGTTTAAAATTTAGTCTTAAGTTCTCCAAATAATAGGATTCTAATGGTTACTCATATAATACAAGCCCCCAATATTAGTACAAAATATATACACCTCCAAAACCCACAACGTAATTAATACAATTGTATAATCAAAGAACCCAAAAGCACGGAGCAGTGCGCAAATGAAAGCACGCAGAAGACTTAATATGCAATTTGTTTGGCCCATTTACTACTGCCAGGTAGATTAGTTACTACTAATCACCATTGCTGCAGTATGTAAAGAAATTAACCAATATAAAATTCTTCTACAAACAATTCAACACATTGGATACATAATTTAAGAAAAAACATTCTTATCTTTTATAGGCAACATTATTATACTATTGTTTCCTAATTGCAGCAACCAAGAAAAATGTTTCACGCAACCCAATGGCTGCTTAACTTTCTAACATCTTATATTACATAAATATATACTAGTAGTAGTTGTAGTATAAAACTTTAATAAGTTTATCAAGAAGAGTTCTCACCTGAAGCCAACAATTGTTTTTCCTTTTCTCTGGAGGTTGCCGTTTCTGAAACCCACAAATGGTAATCTCCTTTAAAACCTACTCTCCCTCTTTTCTTTCTTTTGTCAATTTAATTAAGTAATCCACCATTTATTTCTACATAATAGTCTAACTAGTATAGAATGTTTAAACAACTTAACTCTTTAGTCCACGAGTTAATTTAAATGTCTAAACTTATCCATAAACTAAATAACCATAGCTATCAAACAGTCCAAAAAGCCCATTTAAAATTTACGAGAAGGATATTTTAAGAAAATAAGAGGACTAATTTTTAAAATAATCCAACGGGTCATTACAGAGAGTAGAAATAGGGGAACGAGGTACTAGAGGCCCCTAGGGGAACGAGGTACTAGAGGCCCCTCTGATGAAGAAGCAATGCGAACAAGCGAGGAAGGGTCAACAAGAGACTTATCATGGCGGGAGCACTTTCGAATCGGCCCTGCCACATCTGAAGTGGTGGTCCACCTTTTGCTTCATTTCATAGTCCCATCTTGGCAAAGGAAAGCGGTGTTGGATGGTCGAGACCCAAACCTAGGGTAGTGAACAATGCTACGATTAATATACGCAAGATGCACGCCATCTATTGAATAAGACTCCTTGTGAACGAGCATTAGGGATTGAAGGGGAGGAATGTGGTGAAAGGGACTGGACACAATGTCCTAGTGGGAGAGGATGGGGCATTAGGGTTTTTGTTGGGGAGAGAAATAAGAGGGGTACTATCCCATGATGAGGAAAAAGAAGAGGGTTCATCGATTAGACGCCGGCACTAGGGAATAGGAAGAGTGACCAAAGTCCGGTAGGGTTTCTGCATACCCAGTGGTAAACACGGGGGAGAGTGGGGAATAGTTTAGTGATGGTGAAGGAGAGATGACCGATTGTAAAGAAGTGGGGGTGGGGGTACAGAGGGAGATAGGAGCGGAAAGGTTGTTGGTGGTGGTGAAGTGAGGGTGGCGGGTGGGGAAGGTGTTGGCGACTAGTAGTAAGCAGATGAGGGGGAGGAGGAGGGTTCCCCCTAAGATAAATTTTAGGGTAGAGATGGGGCTGTGGCATTTGATTATATGTCAGATTAAGAAACAAGAGCCATTTTTTTCTTAGAAAGTTTTTAGATTTCTTGAAAAGGATTTGTGCAAAAATAATTGGGTGGGGTTCTCACTTAAAAGGAGTCCTAAGGAACTTGAAGGGGCAAAATTGAATGATTGATGCGACGTTCCCGACTTCTCTGAACCGACATTTGAAATCCCAAGAGAGGTGATCATTAGTTTTAAGTTGGCAGCATTCCTAAAAAAAAGTCAACTAAAGTTCACGTTTGGATACCAAGTTCCTAGGATAGTGACTCTAAACATCTTCCTTTAGAGGTGTGCATATATCAACAAGCTATGGACGTATATAGAAAGAAATGTGCTTGGTTCAGAGATTAATAGATCAACTTACCATCGCTTTGTAGTGTTACCCCTGTTGTGAAAAAAAGGGTAATATAAGTAGTTTCCCTTGAGGGAGTCCAGGTGCAACCTGATGATTTTTGAGCCTGTAGAGATAGTGATTGCTTAGTTTATACACTACTTAAGTTCAAGTTGAAATAAAAGAAGATGAGGTTCAGGTTCTCTTGATTAGGCCTAGATGAAGTGAATATAGCTTAAAGTGGTTTCTAGCCAATGCTTTGGTGATGATGTCAGCCACCTGGTCCTTTGTTTTGTAGAAAACCATTTAAATGAACCCCTTTTCCATATTATCTCATAGAAAGTAATACTGGACATCAACATGCTTGGTCCGCTTGTGCTAAACTGGGTTCTTATCTATGTTCACTGCGTTGGTATTGTCACACATGATGGGGATGCAGTCGACCTTCACTCCAAAGTCTAACAGTTGTTATTTAATCCAGAGAAGTTGAGCATAATAGGAAACTGCAACTGCATACTCAGCCAGTAGTAGATAGAGCAATTAAGTTTTGTTTCTTCGTGGCCCTGAAGATCAAACAGGGTCCCAAAATATAAGAGATAGACCTTATGAAGGCCTCATTCCTCCCTACGGGGATGGAGAAGGGGATGACTCTAATACCATGTAGGGTGACTCTTAGATTCTTCGGGGCCACGTTGATCGTTGGTGTTTCTTGAGTTTCATCTGACCTAGCAGTGAACCTCTTCGAAAATGTCTTTGGTCAGGACAAAAAGTCTACCATGATATTGTCTGCTCTTTTGATTAACCAGGTACACAACATAGTCAGCATCGGCAAATCCCAGCAAGTCAAAGGAAGATCTGGTAGGATACCAAAGAAGTAGGTTCATGGTTCCTTTGAGATATCGCATAATTTGTTTCAAAGCTTTGAGATGGGACTTCTTGGGTTTTGATTGAAACTGGGCACATATGACCATACTGAAAATAATGTCAGGCCTGCTAGCAGTAAGATACAAACATGACCTGATCATCCGGCTATACTTGGTTTCATCCACCCCTACTCCAGCTTCTTCCATATCCAGCTTAGTTGTGGTTGCCATTGAAGTGTCACTAATATTGGCATTGAACATCCTAAACTTTATGAGTAGCTCTTTGATGTACTTCTGTTAAAGGATGGAGGTACCCTCTTTTGTTTGATGAATCTAAAAAAAAAGTTAACCTATCATTCTCATCTCAAATTCTCTCCCCATAAGCTTTGCAAACTCTGCTCCAAAGGCCTCATCAATTCCTTCAAAGATGATGTCATCTATATAGACTTGAACTATGAGAACATGCTGGCCCTCTTTCTTGAGACACGTCAATCTTTCCTCTGCTATACCCATGACTTAGTAGGAAACTAGACAGTCTATCATACCAGGCTCGAGGTGCTTGCTTCAGCCCATACAGTGCTTTGTCTAGTTTGTACACATAGTCTGGATGCTTATAGTCTTCACACCATGGTGGTTGCTTTATGTATACCTCTTCCTATAAAACCCTGTTGAGAAAGGCGCTCTTGACGTCTATCTGATATAGCTTGAACTTCATGTGAGCTACAGATGCTATGAGCATTCTGATGGCCTTAATATGTGTCACATGAGCAAAGGTCTCATTGTACTCAATCCCTTTTTCTTGATTATACCCTTGAATCACAAGCCTGGCTTTGTTCCTAGTGATTACACCTTGCTCATCTAACTCGTTCTTGAAGACCCATTTAGTGCCAATGATGGAGAGGTGTTTAGGAGGGGGCACCAGGTGCCATATTTTGCTGCGCTCAAACTGAAGAAGTTCTTCCTACATTGTAGAGATCGATTCATCATCCAGAAGGGCCTCTTTGACATTTTTAGGTTCCGCAAAAGACACAGGAAGATAATGCACACACGTTCTTAAGCCTTGACATGGTGGATATGCCTGAGCCCGGAGGAGTCAACAAATTTTCTAATGAATGGGAAATCTTATGCTTTGTTATGACCCTATTCCTTTGGCATTGGATCGACATGTGTAGTCCCAGAGGGACTAACTTCATTAGACGATAATGTACCAAAAGTTCCTACTCCACAAGATGAATTCAGCCTAGGTACTTCCCTTCTTTCCTAACTTTTTGGGTTTGAAGTAGGAGGTAGAGTCGGTTAAGTTGGAGGAGCAAGTGCACTAGAATTACCTCCATCTTTATTAGTGGATTCCTTTATGTGATTTGACATCCCCAGTTCTTGTACCTATTCTTGCAAAACTTTCTCGGCCATGAATCTGGCCTCATCAAATATAACATGTACACTTTCTTCCACACATTTTGTTTTTGTTGAAAACATTATATGCTTTACTATGTGTAGAATATCCTAGGAAGATCCCTCATTGCTCTTGGCATTAAAATTCCCTAGGGCATCTTTTCTATTGTTGTGCACATAAGATAGACAACCAAAGGAATGAAGATAAGATTGGGTTTTCTGCCTTTAAGCAGTTCATAGGGTGTTTTATTCAAAATGGGTCTAATCATGCAACTGTTTATGAGATAGCAGGCAGTGTTCACAGCTTCAGCCCAATAACTCTGTGGAAGGTTGCTGGCTATTAGCATAGTTCTAGCCATATCTTCTAGAGACCTATTCTTCCTTTCAACCACCCCATATTGTTGAAGCGTTCTAGGAGCGAAGAAATTTTGGACCACTCCATTTTCAATGCAGAATCTTAAGAACTTGGAGTTCTCAAATTCTGTACCATGATCTGTTCTCAAGTTCATCCGATTGCAATTCAATTTCTTTTGTACCATTTTAACAAATACAGTGAATACATCGAATGTTTCATCCTTAGTTTTAATGAAATATGTCCAAGTGAATCTGGAGTAATCATCCACAAGTACAAAAACATACCTGTTACCTCCTCTACTTTGCACTCGTATTGGTCCACCAGAGATCCATGTGAACTAGTTCTAGGGGTCTCCGAGTGCTCACCAGACTAACCGGATGAAAGTTGCTTTTGACGTGTTTTCCTTGAGCACATACTTTATCCTTATTAACCTTGCCTTCTGGTAATCCTAGAACAAGTTTCTTGGATATCAGTTTATTCATCATCGAGAAGCTAGCATGACCCAATCTTTTGTGCCACAAGATGAACTTATTGCTCATCGCATTGAGGCATTTCATCATCGGCTTCTCTGGGCCACTAATATTAACCTTATACACATTTTTGTGCCTTTCCCCCAAGTATAAGCCTCTTGAGAAGCAGAGTTTGTTACTTTGCACTCACATGAGGTAAATCATTTCCCTTGTCGCACATTTGAGAGATATTCAGCAGGTAATGCTTCAGCCCCTCCACATAGTCCACAATGTCAATGCATTGGGATGATGATGGTCCCACTTTCTTGATTCCTTTGATTTCACCTTGCTTTCCATTTCCAAAGCCCGCACTTTCATCTTGGAAATCATTCAGTAGAAGGAAGTTGCATTTGTCTCCTGTCATATGTTTGGAGCATGCGCTGTCTATGTACCATCACTTCAGCTTTCCTTTTACTGGTTCCTGCACATATTAGCAAGGGTTAGTTTTGGGTACCCAGGCCCACTTGGGTCCCTTTTGATTGTGAAAATGATGAATAAGATCCCTTTTGGCCCACCTTGAGGTCTTTTTTGCCCCTACCAGTCCTTTTTACTCTTCTCCCATAAGTTTTATTTAGATAGGTGAAGCTACTATTAAAAGCCTTCGTATTTTTGTCGCACCTATCTCTACTATGACCTGTCTTACCACACAAGGTGCATAAGATGCCAGTGTCAATTACGCTCTCTTTGGGTTCCTTTATTTTGAACCCGATTCCATACTTGGTGATAGATTAACCTTGCTGCATATCATTGAGCATGGCAGAGACTTGGTCCCCTTCATATTGTGCTCTAACTTAGCTTTGGTCAGGTCGAGCTCCTTGAGAAGAGCTTCGTTTCTTTTAGACAAGTTCATTAACCCATTCTCTAGCTCTTTTACCTTTTCTGGGGCCAATTGAGCCCGATCACAACATTTTTCTCTTTTCTGGAGGATTTGAAGTTGTCAATCTCCGTTTGGATTTTTCTGTTGATATTTTCAAGGTTCATATTCTCAGTTCTCAATTGAGCATAGTCCTACCAAAGATGTTCTTTAGTGTCATAGATGGTCAAATAGGCATCAATTAAAACCTATGATAAAGATTCAAGCTTTTTCTTAGAGTAGGTGTGTGAATATTAATTTTGACTTGCTCGAAGCTTACCTTGTTGTCCATTAGAGAACTATCCTCATCATAGGAACCTTCTCTGCCATTAGCGCCATGTTCTCATCACACCTAGCAATAATGTCGAAGTTGTTTGGTTCAGCCTTAATCACGGTTACTACCTTGTCCTTGTTGCTTCCATTGTCAGATTCTTCTATAGATACAAGTGCAAGAAAATCATACTTCTCAGTTACCTCAATGGCCATGAAGGACTGATTTTCTGGAACTTCACCATCAGATTCCTCACCGGAGTTGTTCCTTAATACCGCGAGAGCCCTTTTCATAGACAGATCTGCCTCTTGATTTGTCATCCTCCTATCCTTGAGAACGTATGGCTCAGTTCTGGGTTCCTTGGGCTTTTCAAGATTGTTTTTCTTGTATTCAAGCGCCTAGAGAGGGCAGAACGTGATAATGTAATCAGGACTTTTGCACGTGTGATAGAGTTATTCCCTAAGATCCTTTTCAGTATTTCTCTAGGGAGCCTTTCTCTGACCTTCAGTTCCTTTTTGCAACACTCATTGAAACCTCTTTATTATTAGGGCGATATTTTCTTCTTTATAATCTTCCTCAGTGGCCTTGAGAACCAGGTTCTTGTCTTTCCTCTTTTTATTGAGCTCATTCTCCTGTTCTTCTTTAGTTTGTAAGTCAGAAGTGTTCCCATCAACTCATCCATGGTCAAGGTGTCGAGATCTCTTGCTTCAGTGATGGCTTCCACTTTACTTTCCAAAGATTCAGGAAAGACACTCAGTAGCTTCCGAATGGCCTTTCCAATAGGAATAATTTTTCCCAGTGAGTAGATTTCATTCAGTATAGCAGTGAATCTAGTGTGCATGTCCTGTATCGTTTCACCGCCCAACATTTTGAAAAGCTCATGTTGTCAGTTGAGATTATCAATCTTAGCCTTTTTAACTTGGGTGGTTCCTTCATGTGCTCTCTGAAGGGTATCCCAACTAGCTTTCACATTTAACAAGTAGAGACTCTATCGTACTCATTAGGACCAATGCCACTAATCTGAATCTTTTTCGCCTTGGCATTGTTTTGGATTGCCAGTTTGTTAGTAACGTCCCATTCAATATGTTCCTTAGGAACTTAGGTGTTGGGCGTAGGACCATCTTTCATAGGGATAGTTGGTCCGTCCAGGATGACGTTTAGGAGATCAGGGCTTTCTGATTAATTGATCCATCACACGATTTTTCTACCAGCCGTAGTAGTTACGATTAAACCGTGGGGGTCTACTTTTAGAAGCTCCTCTTGAGAAGTAGGTGGAGCTGCCATTGAACTTTTTGAGGTGGTTAGCCTTCATTCGAAAAGACCTACTCTAATACCAATTGAAAAGACTACTGCAACCCTACTAGCGAACCTGATTCGATAGTAGTACCAATTGAATTTGTAAAAACGCAATATCAAGGCAAACACAAAACTTATAGCAGAAAAACTTCTTGATTAAGGGAGAAACAACCACTTCCTACACTTGTAGGAATTCAACAACTTCACTACTTCAAAACTTGAGCAATGTCAACTTACAAACTCTCAACCCTCAACTCAACAAATTTCACTCACCTAACTGCAACTAATGAATGCCAAACCCACTCTCATAAACAACTCACTCGAGGAAAATAATCTCTTACAATGATTGTCACTAAATACTGATTCTAAGAAGATTGCCACTGTTTGAACAAATAAGAAAAAACCTAACTCTAGATATTTCTTGAATGCTCTTGTGCCAACACTCTTTCTTGAACAATTCTCCTATTTTTACACTTGCAAAAGCTACAACTACTAGGGTTAATAATTATTTATATAGTTAACCGTAGAGCCGTTCCATTCTTGGACTCCTTCTTTGAGTAGGGCATGAACTCTTTTCCTTGTAGAAGTCTTATTCCGATTCTTCCTCCTTTCTGAATCCTTTCCTGATTATGTTTCTTTATTTGGCACTCCTGCTCCTAGTGGGATTCTGCTTCACTACTCCTGGTACAACAACCTAAACTTGGTCCTGTTTGCATCATCAAAACTCCTCAGATGATCTGTAAAATCCTAACATTAAGGAACCTTTCTTAATAATAATTCTACTACTATGTAACTATAACCCTTTTCTCATATGGTTTTCAATCAAGCCTGACTGTTTCGAAAATGAAGTTTTTCTTTTGTTCATTCTTTTCACTTAACATCTTTACTAATGGTAAGTCCATGCACAAATGAGAATTTTTCATCTCTCACATAAAACATAACATGCAACATATTAGAATTCCGCTCATTAATCAACTTGTAGTTCATCATTAGATTGTCACACAGCTAAGTTACGACTCCTTTTTTCTGATCATGATTTCAAAAAGTTCGAGCAATCATATCTTACATAGTTACAAAAATTCTGGTAGGTACACTTTACTCATTAACAGTTATTCTGGAAACACTTTGCACATAATTACATCATGTCATTCAAGAAAGTACACTTCACACACTAGCAACTATTCAGACAATACTATGCACATAATAACAATTTCAAGATACATCACACAAGAAAGTCAAAGTTATTTAGTTAAATCACTTCATGGATGACCCTTGGTCAATCATCCATACTTTTACACCGCCTCCAAGGCAGATACCAATTCAAACCTTTGAGATTCCAACTTTCCTTGCTTGTATTCCATGGGCCAAGAAAATGGCATTTGATTAACCATCATTAACATACCAATTGGACTCAACCTATTCCACAAGAGATAAACCAAATAAAAGGAGAGAAGAAGTAGAATGACATTCTAGAATGCTTCATAGCTTCTCGAAGATTAGATATAGACAACAACACAATAATCCGCGAGAGTCCACTCTACTTTTGCTCTTGTACTGGGAGATTGGTAACCTGGGATCTGATACCAATTTATTGAAATTCAATCCAACGGGCTATTGGTGCACCTACTCTAACACCTAGATAGGAGAACCCTAAATTTCGAACCAATTAAATCATGCAGAAGATGAAAAAATAGAAGATAGAATTGAAAAAGATATTTGAAATTATCAAGTACTGAGGTAAAAATTTAGTTTAAATTTTTGTAAAAGACATCTAATATCCCCAAGAAATCTAGTCTAAACCGGTCCAAGAACTTCCATCAATACAATGTGAAACACAATAATAACATAGATCTCATCCTAAGGGAGGAGAGTAAAAGTTGTTGGAGATTGTCTTTGTTTTCACCTAAGAAACATTATCGATCCTACAACCAAACTATACCAAAAAGATATAGCAAGAGTAGTATCAGTAAAAACAACACATACTGATAGATATCATTGATCAACCCAAAACCTGCCACAAAATATAAAGTAAATATTTAGAAGCAAACATGCAATATAGGACTGCACTATCCAATCTTTTATCCACACTCTTTTACCATTCCAATTATCTTAAGCATATCTAGTCTATGATATGATCTAAGTCTCTTAATTGCTTCACTACCAACTCTAATACCCATCAAGGCCATACCATTCTATTCATATAATAGAGATTTCAGACCTACAACTACCCGCTCAATCTAATCAATCTATCACTTGTATTTATCTATTTTTAATTATACCTAGAGTAGAATGTTTAGTAACTCATTTGCAAGGACACATTCAGATGGTTAAGATTCATTCGCCTCTACTCATACTGTTCCACCATGGCCAGACCTAACTTGCTATGGCAGCCACACCATAGCAGAATTTCTCCTACCAATGCAGCGTACATGAAGACAAAACTTAGACTTCCTTTTCCAAGCTCCTATTAACACACATAACCTTAGTACCATACATAATCTGATACTAAATTATCAATTCATTTCTAAAAAACTCTTTACTTGGTCATACACAACCTCATACCTGATTACATGAAATATAATCGATAGCCACCATATAGAAACACAGGTGATACATGATCATATCATCATTATAGTCACACTAATAACACCATCATAATATAGGGATTATTAGCACATCAATTTCTGATTCTTTCATACTAATAATTTCATAGGATGAGCATGATCAGTTATAGTTATATCAATTCCTATGTCATTCCATATGTAATCATATTCTTTCGTAGATAATAGTTAATAATGGTCCTATCATGGAACCCATACCTAGACTGTTAGCATGTCAAAATGTAACATCTAATCTAATATTTAGTGTGCCAAAATTTAACATCTAATATAATAATATGTTGGAACATGATACTCGATCCAATAATGTGTTGAAACGTGACATTTGATCCAGTATATGCTAAAAGGTGACACTCCATCCAATAACCACATTTACTAAATACAATTGTTATCAAAATAAATAATTTACACACTTGCACAATTAAGTAATAGGTTCATATTAACAATGGTCCTCTCATAGAACCCATATCCAAATTATTGGCGTGCCGAAATGTGACACCCAATCCAATAGTTAGCGCGTCAAAACATGATACTTGATCTAATAATGTGTTAAAACGTGACATCCGATCCAATAACCACAATCACAAGTACTGTTATTATCACAATGAATAATTCACACACTTTCGTAATAGAATAATAGGTTTATATCAACAATGGTCCTCTTATGGAACTCATACACAAATAGTCAGTGTCTCAGAATGTGACACCCGATCGAATAATGTATTAGAACATGACATCTAATCCAAAAGTGTGTTAGAACATAACATCTGATCCACCAATCACAATCACAATTACGTGCATAATGAATAATTCACCACTTACACGAATCCGATGGTAGGTTCATTACATGCAATTTAATCATTAGAAGTCATTTATTAGGTTCATGCCATTATTCCCTATCCATATACATGTAGGAAGTACTAACAAAGTAGTTAACAAGCATATGTCATATAATGGTAATATCAAGTCATCACCTACAATGCAATCACCTCATCAAGAAGTTCTAAAGCAAACAATCAAGGACTACACTATTATCACTAGTCACATACTAATTATAGCTTGCGTAGTACATTCCTTCCCTAACAACAAACTCCGTGGTCAAAGGCCTAAGCTTGATCTATCCCGTCAATCCACATTATACTACGCGATAGGAATAGTCTACCACTACTCAAGAAGGAAAAACCTAGCCTACCTGGGCACCAAGCAAATGCAATAAGAGGGTAGCATAATTTTTTTACTATTGGGCATCAGAACGGTGGAGGTAGATTTGAAATCCATTAGCTGTAGCCTTTTTTGTGCTAGAGTCTCTTCTCTCCCTTCATCCCGAGCCTAGAACAACTTTTTGAAGGTTTCTAGGATAATTCTTGTCTATTTTACCACGGTAGGGGATGAATAAAATAAAAGAATTTGCATTTTGGATTTTTCGGCCTCGGCGATCCCATTGGTGATGGGTCCCATCCCGCCATGACAACGTAGCTATGGTGGGGGTTATTTGCACTATAGTAGGATGGTGTTGGTACAGGTAAACTTAGATCAAATTTTCTTTTATCTTGCCTAAGTAACAATGGCTCGGATCATTACAGTCAATGATATTTACTAAGTACACATTATTATTATACTCATAGTGTACTTGCTACACTTTTATGCATTGATCTTGATTTGAGTACTATCCGAATATGATGATTGATGAAGTGATTAGAGTTTGGTTATTTAGAGTTTCAAGGTGAGTTATTGGTTGATCTGCAACACCAGAATTTGACTCAAATATCTTATTTGGATGTCATTCTATTCCTAGATAAAGATAAACATTTGAAAATCTATGCAGAATAACATACCTTCTTCTAAATAACAAGAGTGTTATCACCACCAATTGCCATAACAATTTTTTACAAGATCACTATGGAGTCTTGTATTATTTTTCATAGGATAACACTCTTTTATCTAAGAAACTCTCTCAATGTCTTTCTATTATTTTTTATGAACTCAGGTCCTCCTTTTCAAAGAACAATATTGAGACTTGTAACTCTCTTCATTCAAGAATTACATCACTCCTTATCACATAACGCTTACTTTGTTTATGAATACAACTTTTGTTCTTTTATTACAGAGAGGTGGATTTTGTAAGTCACTTTATGAATGAAGCAAGTTAATAGGAAACCCATCAATGGATGTATCAATTTTAACATCTCCCACTCACATATGATAGGATGAATCATATAGAGCTTTGAAAAGTAAATTTTCCATTATACATTCATATCGAGTGTGTTGTCGTAACTACTCAGACACTATGTCTGGAAACTCTTACACTAGAAATCCTTTTTTGGATTAAAATAAGAGAAAGGTATCTTATCATTTAATGTAAAATGTTTTAGATTCACTAGATATATTTATATACACATATGGCTTCTTTAACCCTCTTGTCATTTTTAATTTTAATATGCCTTACGTCCACATTTATGACGCCAACTACAATAGGCTTCAAAATGGACAAGTCTCAGACACAATCATAATATGTATATATTTGATACGATCTTTGTTTCGCCTACATATCACTAAGATCCAGATTGATTCAGGTAAACCGTTTACTTGACTTGAATTGTACCACTCTAATATACTTTTAGAGAACATCTCACATTTGGCTACAAGTATTATGGATAATGAAAATCCATAACTTTGAACCCTTTATTTGACATTTTTTTAAAGATCTTATCCTAATCTTTTACTAGGATGACATTAAATGATATGTTCTTACTCGAAAAAGCCACATTTATTAGCTATTCTTTTAGCATTAAGAAACATGAATGTCTCATTTTGACTCACTTTTCATAAGTGCTCGAGACAGTTGCTCGTGTGAGAAAAGCGAACCTTATCAACCTGAATTACATACTCTAGAATTATGTATGTGCTAATCAATAATAACGTATGAAATAATCATGAAAAGAATATGTGCATTCTTTTAAAAGAAATATCCATACATCACGATCAAGATATTCAAATAAAAAAAATATGTCATTTTACATCCTGCACAAGCCTAGAGATTTTATCTTGTGCGTAGAGATATATTGTTAAGTCATTTTCTTATGTGTCATGATGTCTCTAACAAAATTATACTTTTATGTGTTAAGTCTTACTATGATGTTTAGGGTCTTCAGTGAAAGTCATTGCAGCTTGACTATCACAAAAGATTTGCACTGGTCCATCGATTTTCCAATAATATGTAAGTGCTCCATGAACTTTTTAGTCATACAGCTTCTTGTATGGCTACAGAAGCATAGAACGATAGCAGAACTCTGCTTCTATAGTTGGTAAAGTGATGTATGTTTGTTTTTTGCTACTCAACAAAATGATACCATCATCAAACAAAAATGTATAACTAGAAGTAGACTTTCTTTCATCTAAGTCTTCACCTCTGTTAGCATCGGAGTGATCGACCCATTAATTGTAAGCCACTCCCTTGAAAATATAATTTATAATCAGCAATTTCCTTTAAGTATCTCAACATTTTCTTAACAACTTTTCAATGTTATTGTCCTGGATTGTATTGATAATGGCTTACATGATTTACTACATAACAAATATCTGAACGCGTACACAATATTATATATATTAAATTCTCAATTGCACTCAAATATAGGACTTTCTTCATGGTTATTTTCACTTTGAGTTCTGGGACATGTTTCATGGTTCATATTTTCACCTTTTGTTACAGGGGTGTCCATTTTGATAAAACAAGGAAAAATGGGCAAAAAATAAAAGGCGGAACTGGAAGATGATCAAGGAGCAACTCGGGGCATCACCGCATATATTAAGTGGAACAAATTGAGTCTACCAAGTGTCACAGAAGCTGGAAAAGTGAATGTAAAAATCAATGAGTCAGTCCGGTGATAATGGTAGAGTAAAGTCGGCGAGCTAACATGACATTGTCAAAAGTTATAGAATTAGCTTGAAAAACAATCAAAGAATGAAGTGTCCACTCGGCGATATGGTTGCAAGTCGGTGCATCACCGAATGTATTCAACGAGCCCGCCTCATTAAGATGCACTTCGAGTTCAATTTTGGGATGCTATATAAAGGAATTTAAAGGGAATTTTTAGTACAAGGGGGCATATACTTTTTCATAGTTCTATTTTATACTTTTTTTTTGAAATAGAAGCTTAGTTTGTCCTTGGTTCTTTAATCCAATTTGAAGGAAGAATTTGGAGGATTTCAATTCTACTCTTACTACCTTTGATTCTCAGGACATGGATGAACATTATGGTATATTTTCTATTTTCTCTGTAATGGATAGCTAAAACCTCAATGCTTGGGGTGTGCAATGTAGTTGAACCTTTATTTACTTAATGTGTGTTTGATTGATCGAATGTTTGAATGTTTGGCTGTTGATTTATTATAGTTTATGTTTTCTTTCAATTATAATTGAAAATCTAAGGTCGCAAACTTGGGTTTATCATTAGATCTTTGAATGTTGCGTTAATTTGGGTATTCAGAGTAGGGAATTGCATAATAGTCATAGGTACTTGTCGAATTAGTTGAGGTTTAATTGGGTTCAGACGACTAAGGTATTAGATCGTGTCGCTACCTAATTTGCATGAGTTCCCTTAGGATTCTTGTATAAATCGCGTGTGCGATCTTCATTGATTCACATTAAGACACTGCAATTGATGTAATGATAATTGTGGTTGCCAGCTTTCTAGCCTACCCATATGTAATTAACACCAATTTTAAATACCCAAGACCCATTTGTGTGAATTATGGTCCGCTATGCACACCCTAAACATGCTCCCCTCCATTGATTTAAGTTTAAAAGGTGAAACCTGCGATTGTAGTAAATTCTCTTTTAATTTTATGTCATTGAATTGTTATCTCATTTTCTAAAACTACAACTAATTGGATCAGGTCATACTTCACACTTAGAATCATACATACATTCCACGTGGGATCGAACCCAACTCAATTATTGGTTTTTTACTTGATAAGAGACCGTTGTGCTACCTATTTATTTTGAAGTGGTGATTGAGTGACAACAAAATGGTGTCATTATCAGGGAATGACATACTGATTCTTGCTTAAAAGTATTGTCTTGAACTAGTTTGTTGTAGTTGAACTTACTTATTCCTATTCTTTTGTTTTTCTTGCTGTCCATAGGTGAGAATATGATTGTGCAAGAAAGTGTGGCTGGTGGTAGTCAGATTGGGCAAAAGGATGATGTTGGAAATATGAATGACATGAACCTAGATCAAATGGGGAATGTTGGTGCCATTCACTTACCTCCAATCATGGGTAATGTGGTATTCCATGTCATAGGAACCATGCTTCAACTATTGCAGATGAAGTGACTCTTTGGGGGCCACATGATTATATCCAAAAACTTCTTGGACGTTTGTGGTCTATTTACATTTAAGAACATATCGTAAGAATCCATAAGCCTATATTTATTTCCCTTTTCTTTTGTTGAGGAGGTAACAAATTGGTTGGTTGAATTACCGAGGGACTTAATTACTTCATGGGAAGAGTTGATAGAGACTTTCTATGAGAGGTCCTTTCCTCCTTCTACAATGTTGAAGCTGAGGGATAGTATCCAAGACTTCAAGTGAATTGAATGTGAGACAATCCACGAGAAGTGGTTGAGGTTCTAAAAGTTAGTGATCCAATGTCCTAATCATGGGCTACTGGATCATTTGTTGCTGCAATATTTCAATTGAAGTCTTGATGCAATGAACAAGGGAATTGCCGATCAACTTGTTTGAGGTGGTATTATGAGGCAAACTTTTTCTGCTACGTGGGCATTGCTTGATGAGATGATTAAGATTAATTAAGCATGGTGCATAAGAGATGACCTTGTTTCTCCATGCACCTTGGGCATGACTAAAGAGCAACTTGAGAAGGATCAAGCACACGATGGAAATATGGCCAAGATGATGACCCAACTTGATTTATTGACTAAGCATGATATGGATGTGTTCAAAGGCTCGTAAAATTAGTTGGTACTAGTGAGGGAGTCAATATGAAAGGTGCATAGGTTAAGGCATTATATAATGACGAAGTCCAGTTTGTTGATAACTGATGTGTCATGAAATTACGATATTTTCGATGCCTAAAATAATGAATAATTGTGAATCCCAACCATGTTTTATTTTTATGATGTGTGTTTTATGTTATTTTGCAGCAAATACAAGTGAGGCATGGATTTCAGGATAAATTAAGGAACCAGAATAGGAAAAATGATCATAACTATGATTCTAAAGAAGAAATTCTTGTCTAATTTACTGGAGTCTAGGAGGGGAAAGTATCTAGAGATCAACAATGAGGGTTGGCATGAAATACATTCTAAGTCTAAGAGGAGAGGAATGAAATGCTTCTAAGAAGGACCGAGATGAGAATTAGGAGTTACTTATCTCACTAGATTTTGCATGCATTGATAGAAATGGTAACCCAAGTGCGTAAGACCTGATGAGTTATTGGTTATAGGGAACACAATCCTAGTCTAAGTCTCCCTTTGTACACAACAAGTTGTCACTCATATCTTATTCACTGATTAATGTTACTTGTTCTAACAAACCTCCCGTTTAATTTATGCATTATTATTTTTGGAAAGTTGCAACTTTAGTTGAAAAGTAATAACTGATAGATTTATTTCAACCTATTTCCTATTGGATCGACCCTGATTCTTAGTTGAGTAAATAGAATGCTAATGATCATCTATATTTTTTCAAGAAGAATATTTAAACATAATAAAAAATGACATCATTGTTGGGGAATACGACTTTGAAGTACATCTATTAGTTATCTTTTCAATTGTAGTTCTATTTCCTAATTTTACTTTATATTTATGTTTTTGCTTTTGTAGGGAATCAAGTTTTGTATGTCAAACACCTAGAGTTAGGGTGAATCACTCCTTCCCTATGACCCTGAATTACAAAGTCTATCCGAAAAATGAATGCAAAAGAGCGTGAAGCATAGCACTTGAGAGAGCTAGGTAACCAACACAATGGAAATAATAGGGTTCATGTTGATAACTTAGATGATGGTGAAGAAGTGTTGCCACCACCACCACCACCACCCAGCGCCAACCAACACTAAGGGAACCTAACCTACACCAACCGCAATTTTTGCATGATGATGATGGTGCCGAGGCCACAAGGGCAATAGTCCTTCCCCCATTGCCCCCAGGTGTCAAGTTCACCATCACCAGTACTATGCTTCAGATACACACTTTGAGGGGGATTGTTCAGTGGAGTTGCAGGGGATGATGCGAACCAACATCTTATGAACTTTGTTTCTACATGTCGATCTTCCGAAATTCCTGTTGTCAGTCAACAACTATCCTCTGTCTTTCCATTGTCTCTATTAAAGGAGGCAATGACGTGGCTGAACTAGCTTCCTCATGATTCAATTCGAACCTAGAGAGAGTTAAAGGATTCTTTTCTGGAAAGGTTCTTCCCGCCATCTTGGAAGCTGCAGATTAAGGAGGAGATCAATTCTCATAAGAAGCTACCCACAAAGTCCTTACACGAGACGTGGAGGAAATTCTGACAAAAGTTGAAGCAATGCCCAAATCGCAACCTGATAGATGAACATCTCAAGAAAGTGTTCTACAGATCATGCAACTTTGCAACCAAGATAATCATTGATGCAACATGTGGTTGTTCCTTCACGATGATAACATTTCAAAAAGCAACTGCTATCTTTTGCCAAGTTTCCAAGACCAAGCATGGTATACCAGAGACTCAAATTCTATAGGTTTTATGTTTGAGATGATGGCAGAGTAGAGATAAAAGAAACAATAGTGTGATTAGGACATGGCTCACATATGGACTCAGATGGACTTGCTGACCAAACGTCTACTTAGCGGAGGGTTGGAGAAGGTCAAAGCTATGGAAGCCTCAAATAGGTATGATGAGAAAGAGTTTGACTTTTAGGGGGGTTTTGGGACATACGACTCTAGGAACCAAGGACATAATTACACCTTTGATAACTATTATTACCGACCTAGAAATCATGATCAAGGTAATTGGAAAAACAGGAATAGCTTTAGGAGTGATCAAACTGGACCATATGTGCAGTCCATGAACAGAGAGCGTCTATATAAAAGTGTTGGTGGTTTAAAATTGAAGGAAAGAATGGCAAAGGTTCTCCAAAAGGTTGAAGCCACTGAAGTTGGGATGTGAGATTGTCACAACCTGAGCCTAGAGCCTAGGAGTGACATGGCAAATGGGAACTCGAGGGTCCCCAAACAAGCCTCAAAGTATTCGAATTCACATCATCAGTTCGGAAGTGTATTCAAATGATAAACACATAATTCTAAGGGACGGGAAAGTAGGACTCATGCTATGGGAATATCAAAGGGAAAGGGGTTACATGAATTCACATAACACGTAGCAAATAAAGACTAAGGGATGGGTAAGTAGGACTCACTCTATGAGGGAAATTCGGGACTTAAGATCTTCCACATTTCCACATCTTCACATCAAACATATATACATATCATAATCTCCATAATCAACCCATGATAGCCATATCCAATAAATAGTCGTAATCATAAGCTTTAAATACCACACATAACATATAGATCCAATGAGAGTCTACAAGATGTCTAACAATGCCTCTAGATATAACATGGGATGGGGTCTAAGACATGTCCTGGGCTCACCCGCAAAGTAAATAACACAATGGGAGCAACATAGGTAGAGGATATGTGGCTTGTCCTTGGAAGATAGGACTCATCATAACAAGCAAAACTTGAGATCCGAGCTAAATGTCGTGCGGTGGATAGATGTACTTCTCAGTCCCTACATGGTGAGATCATGTAGGCAAAAGTATGTGTTAGTACGTTTGAATGTACTAAGTATGCAGACATGCAATGTATATGACTTATCAAACCTGCATTTCAATGTTAGATTACAAGGGTACATAATATAGAAGAAGCATATTCCCAAAGAAGAATAGTATAATGATATGCCATGAAATTCATGATGCATGAAATGCAATAATGCTCATAAATAGTTAGGATGTGACCTCAACCGACATGAGTAAGACCAAGCGAGCTATTAGCTCAAGATCATGGAAGCTATTATTATAAGCAAACTCAATGAGTGGAAGGTGGTCATCCCAATTACCCTTGAACTCCAACACACAAGCCCTCAACATATCCTCTAAGGTTTGAACTGTACTCTCAGCTTGCCCATCAATTTGAAGATGAAAAGCAGTGCACAATTTAATCTTAGTACCAAGCCCTTTTTGAAACGACCCCTAAAAGTGAGAATTGAATTAAGTACTGTGGTCTGGTATGATAGACATAGGCACACCATGCAATCTCACCAATTCTTTGATGTACAACCTTGTGTAATCTTCAACACTAAAGGTAGTCTTGATCAGTAGAAAGTGAGCCGACTTAGTCATCCGATCAATGATAACCTAATAGAGTCACATTGTCTTCGGGTTCGAGGTAAACCAACCACAAAGTCCATGTTCACATCTTCCCATTTCCAAGTGTGGATCTCAATGTCTTGAGCTAGGCCATCGGGTTTGGTGCGCCACTTTCACTTGTTGACAACTCGGGCACTCAGGCATGAACTTGGCTATATCCTTCTTCATCCCATGCCACCAATACACCTCCTTCAAATCCGGATACATCTTAATAGATCCCGGGTGAATAGAATAATGAGAGTTGTAAGCTTCACTCATGATTATCTTTCTAAGATCATCCACATCTTGAACACAAAGTCGGTCTTGGTACTGAAGTACACCATGTCCCCCTTGGGAGACCACCTCAATCTCCGTTTCGGCAACCAATTTCTTGAGCTCCGCAAATGATGGGTCTAGATCTTGCTTAGCTTTCATATCGACAATTACTAAACATTCGGCCCTATTTTGAACATGGATATCACCATCATTAGAGGCTGCCAACCTAAACCCTACCTAGCCAATCGATGAACATCATTTGCCAACTCCCTCTTCTCCTCTCCAACATGAGCCACACTGCCCATAGATAGCCTACTAAGAGCATCGACTACCACATTGGCCTTGCCTGGATGATATTAAACACTAATGTCGTGGTCCTTTAGGAGTTCTAACCATCTTCTTTGCCTCAAGTTGAGATCCCTTTGACTGAACACATATTGCAAACTCTTGTGGTCGATGAAAACATCAACATGTAGCCCATATAAGTATTATCTCCAAATCTTCAAGGCAAAAACCACCACCGCTAACTCAAGATCATGCGTCGGGTAATTATGCTCATGCACCTTCAATTGCCTTAATGCATATGCTATTACCTTACCACCCGACATGAGGCATCACAATACACCACAAATCCCTCCAAGCCATTAGATAAGCCAAGACAGGAGCCGATGTAAGCCGGTCTTTCAAGGTTTAGAAATTTTTCTCGCATTCATTTGACCACACAAATTTAACCTTCTTTTGGGTCAATTTATTCAACGGAGACACAATAGATGAGATCCCTTCAACGAACCTTTTATAATAGCTAACTAGCCCAAGGAAACTTCGAATGTCCGAAGGAGTCAACCGTCTAGGCTAATTCTTCATGGCCTTAGTCTTTTTCGAATCAACATTAATACCATCACCAGACACCACATGACCAAGAAAAGCTACTTTACCCAACAAAAACTCACATTTGCTAAACTTGGCATACAACATCTTCTCCCGCTCACTATGAGAATAAATGAGGATATCATCAATGAAGACAACCACAAAACTGTCAAGAAATAGCTTGAAAACCCGATTCATAAGGTCTATGAACATGGCCGGAGCATTTGTTAAGCCAAACGACATAACCACAAACTCAAAGTGCCCATACCTTGTCTGAAAAGCCTTCTTGGGAATATCACACTCTCTAACCTGCAACTAATGATACCCAGAACGGAGGTTAATCTTTGGGAAATGGGTAGCCCCTTGAAGTTGATCGAACATGCCATCAATCCTAGGCAAAAGATACTTATTCTTAATGGTCACCTTATCTAATTACCTATAATAGATGCACATCCGAAGAGACCATCCTTCTTTCTTACAAATAACACCGGAGCACCCCATAGAGATATATTTTGCCTAGTGAAGCCCTGCTTAACAAGTCTTTCAGCTGATCCTTCAACTCTTTCAACTCAGCCGGTGCCATACGATAGAGAGGAACGGAGATAGGTTGAGTATCCGGGAGAAGATCTACGCCAAAGTCTACTTCCCTTTCGGGAGGAACACCGGATAAGTCCTCGAGAAACATATCTGGAAACTTGTTCACCACCAGTACCGACTCAAGACTAGGTGATTTGGACTCCATATCCTTAGCCTTCACAATATGATAAATGCACCCTTTGGAGATCATCCTATGGGCCTTGAGATAGGAAATAAACAGACCCTTAATAGCAGAGTCACTACCCTTCCATTCAAGAACGGGCTCACCGGGAGGTTGGAACTTGACCTTCCAGTATCTACAATCTATAGAGGCATGTGATGCATAAAACTAATCCATCCCAAGAATCATGTCAAAATCAAACATCTCATGTTCCACAAGATCACACGGAAAGACTTTATGAAATAAAGAAATAGGGCAACCATGATAGACCCTACGTGCAACAACAGATTCACCCACAAGAGTATAAACTGAGAAAGGATCCTTCAAAATTTTGGGACTCAAACCAAACTTAACAGCCAAAAGAGGAGTCACAAAAGATAGATTTGCACCCGGGTCAAGCAAAACATAAACATAAAAATCAAAGACTTTTAACATACCAGTCATGACATCCTGAGCTTCCTCAACCTCTAAACATACATAAAGTGCATATAACCTGTTGTTTCTTGGGGCAACACCTTGAGGGGCTCTTTGTTGGCCTTGACCACCTTGAGCCGCCGGACCTTGACCTCTATGAATATTCTTGGGACAATTGGAAACCTTGTGGTTCTTATCACCACACCCAAAGTGGGCACCCAAATTCTTCCAAAAAGCACCTTTATGGGGCATCCCACACTTGTCACACGGAGGATACCATGATCCACCACCAACCGGTGCCTTAGGAGGAGGCACTTTTGCATTAGCAACCCGAGCACTAGAACCTAAAGCGACCAAAACCACCCCAAGTGCCAGAGAATCCACCATCAAAATGAGCCATCTTAGGATCATGCACCTGTCTCTCCTTGAGTTTCTCCCCTTCGATTTGCTCAGCATATACCATGAGTCTGAAAATATCCATATCCCTTATGAGCATAGCTGTGCAACATGCTTTTACAAGCAAATCAAAGATACCAGAAATAAACTTGTGCATTCTTGCATGAGGGTCAGCGACAAGTGACGTAGCATACTTGGAGAGTTTTGTGAATTTTAGGGCATAGTCCTTCACAGTCATACCTCCTTGCTTGAGGTTGATGAATTCGAACATCTTTGCTTCCCTAAGCTCAAGTAGGAAGAAACGATCTAGTAAGGCAAACTTGAGCTCCTCCCAATTAACAGCGTTACGACAAACCTTCTCCATAGACCATTGGGTGTACCACACTTGAGCCACATCCTTAAGTTAGTTAGCAGCTAATTCAGCCTTCTCCTCAGAAGTCATCCCAATAACCGTCAATACCTTGTTGAGCCCAGGAGGATTCATTCGGGTGAAATTCCTCACCCTTGATGTCGGAGTGAGGTCTCGTGGAAGGTTAGTTCATCTAGCCTGCAATGTCACTACTTGAGCCAGCATAGCAAAGGACGTATGGAATTCACTATTGGAGATTGGTTCATCCATAGGCCCTTGAGGTGCTTGGTCCTCATTAGTCGAAGCTGGCCTTGGTAGATGGGGTCTTCCTCGAGGCATATTCTAAAATGGAGCAATGACACCTTCACGATAAGGGAAATCCAATTATATAACTATACCATGACGTATGACATGAAGAAGTGAGACATTTCCTAGAACGCCTTCATAACCTCCTACTCATAGGCATGGTGCACTTTATACCCATGAATAGGACTCTACTTGACGCGGCATGTTGGACTCCCGGGATCATTTACAAATCTAGCGCTCTGATACCATCTCTATCACGACCCGAGTCTAGGGCCTAGGAGTGACATGGCAAATAGAAACCTGAGGGTCCCCAAAAAAGCCTCAAAGTATCCCAATTCACATCATTGGTTCGAAAGCATATTCAAATGATAAACACATAATTCTAAGGGACGAAAAAGTAGGACTTACGCTATGGGGATATCATAGAGAAAGAGGTTATATGAATTCACATAACACGTAGCATATAAAGACTAAGGGATGGGTAAGTAGGTCTCACTCTATGGGGGTAATTCGGGACTTAAGATCTTCCACATTTTCATATCAAACATACATACGTATCATAATCCTCATAATCAGCCCATGATAGCCATATCCAATAAATAACCATAATCATAAACATCAAATACCATACATAAAATATATATCCGACGAGAGTCTACAAGTAATGCCTCTAAACATAAGATGGGATGGGGGGTAAGACATGTCCCGGGCTCACCCTCAAAGTAAATAACACAATGGGAGCAACATAGGTAGAGGATAGGTGGCTTGTCCTTGGAAGATAGGACTCATCACAACAAGCAAAACTTGAGATCCGAGCTAAATGTCGTGTAGTGGATAAATGTACTCCTCAGTCCCTACATGGTGAGATCATGTAGGTAAAAGTATGTGTTAGTACGTTTGAATGAACTAAGTATGCGGGCATGCAATGCATATGACTTATCAAACCTGCATTTCAATGTTAGATGACAAGGACACATAATGTAGAAGAAGCATATACCCAAAGTTGAATAGTATAACGATATACCATGAAATTCATGATGCATGAAAATTGCAATAATGCTCATATATAGTGGGGTTGTGACCTCAAGTGACATGAGTAAGACCAACCAAGCTATTAACTTAGAATCCTGATGAAATCCCCTCACCAGTAAAGAGGTGGTCTACTTGCAATAGGCAGGCCATACCTCACCTTAGGGGTATCCCCATTTTGTATGAAGCAACCTTCCTTAAGGGTATCCCCTTTTCGAATAGGATTTTCACATATAACATATCATATCATATCATACTTCACCTTACGGGCATCCCCATTTCGTATGAAGCAACCCTCCTTACAGGCATCCCCATTTAAGATAGGATTTTCATATAACCTATACTAGGCACATAGTTTAAGGAAAGAGATTGAACCCTCAATCCATCGGTGCTAAGTCAGAATCACACGAGAATACGTACACGTATATATACATGCTTTCAAGAGACAATAGTCATTTCCAATCTTTCAATGCACATTTAGGCTCAAAAGCCAAACATAATTCATAATAACTCATACTTAGGCTCAAATGCCAAATTATAGCTCTTAGTCAAAATACTTTGCCGAGGAATAGCTTATCCACATATACGGAATGGTGCAAGCACCCAAAATGCTCAAAGAGCCATAATCAATGACATATATGTGATTACATTCTTGTCATAACCAATACCTTATCAAAATCATACCATAGAACATAATTAGGATTAACCCACTTTTTAGTTTCCATAAAAACCAATGTTCATAAATACATATGCCATGGATGATGTGGGAATAACATGGGTAATTGAGATTCAATCTAAAATAAATAATATATTATGAAATTGAAGTAAATCCATAATTAAATCCACATTTAAATCATAATATAAATCACCCATGTTTAATTAAAGATTTAAGGGGGACATGCATATTCATAACTTCAATGTAACTCATCATAATAGGGATTAAAGTAACTTAAAATCATAGATAAAGTACAGTTATGCATAAATTGAATTTAATAAATTATATAATGAAACACCCACATTTAAAGTAAGCTTAATTTCATGAAAATCAATTAAAAAGTGTTTGGGTCTTCTTGGTTGAAAGGGACCAAGAATTAATCCCATATACCTTGCTTAGGAAGATGAATTTGAGAATAATTTAGCTTGAAGTTGAAACCCCTATTAAATCCTAGCTTGAGTCTTGAAAGAAAGACTTGGAGAGAATTTGAGAGAGTTAAGATGTGAGGAGTGAATTTAGAGTAGTATGAATAGGGTTTAGGGCATTAGGGAGTCTTTAGATAGTATAGGAAGTCTTAAAAGACCATTAGGGTATACATGATTTACAAAAACGCCATTAATGAAATGGATAGAAAAGTTGAGTTGTCATGGCTTCACTGACACTGACACGGCCCGTGAACCACTTTACTAGCTGTGAACAGTGCCTGTGAGACAACACTTAGACAAATATTTGCAATTTCCACACTTAGAATTTTTGAAGCGAAGGGGGGGGGGGGTGCCACACGGACGGCCACACGGCCCGTGAAGCCTACATGGGTCATGTGAATAGCCATCAAGCAACACTTAGGAAAACTTTTGCATGAAAAAGTTACGAGACGGTGATTTTGTAGTTAGAAAAATTTTGCATCGTGAACTATACGGTGGGCCACACAACCCGTGAACCTCCACACTGACCGTGTGGGTGGCCGTGTGACCACATTTGGCCTTGATTTCTTGGTTTTCCAGGTGCAAGGCCATCACATGGCACTCCACATGGTTCGTGTAATGTCACACAGCCTGTGTGGGGGTCCAATTTAACGTGCCTTAGCCCGAAATAACTTGTCAAGTCCCCATAATCGAAATCATAGCCAAGTATCCCTATACCGGAGGCCACATGGTCTGTGTGACATCACGTGGGCCGTGTGGTCCTCCCATGAAGTGACACTTGGTCGAATTTCTCATAAGGCGACATTATAAGGTCTAATAAAGTCGTTCGAAAATTCGGGTCGTTATAGAGATATAAGAGGAGATATGACCAATATCAACATCTAGTAGATTCACACTCTACGTTTATTAAGAAGTTGGAATAGAAAATGGAGAAGCTACGAGCTGCATTAAACTAGGGAAAGGTTGGATTACGTCCTAACGACACGATTCAAAATCCTAATGAAAATGGGCATTGTATGGTAGTGACCACAAGGAGTGGTAAGGTGATTTCTAACCTTGTTTTTATAGGTGATGGATAATGAGGCCAACACATCTTCAGACCCCACTGATGTTGAAAATAATGAGTAAGTTGAAAGACCAAACATTTCACCAAAGGATGTAGAAACTACTTGAGGCTCTGAAGGGGTTGAACCGAATAATGCAAAATCATTGCCATCCATTGCCAGGACACCACCGTTGTTCCCACAAAGATTAATTTAAAAGATCGAGGATGGAAAATTCAAAACATTTTATCTATGCTGAAGGGACTGTGTGTGAAAATCTCTTTGGTGGAGGCACTTGAAAATGTCGGGTTATGCTAAATTCATGAAGGTCACTAAGAAGCGAACTGTCATAGTTGAATCGCGGATAACCTTCATCACTGTAGTGTTATTGCTGTGAGGTCATTTGTAGAAAAGAAGAAAGATCCGGGGAACTTTATAACTCCCTGCACTATAGGTGCCTATGATTTTACATAGGCTCCATGTGATTTGGGAACCAGCACAAATTTGATGCCATTAGCAGTCGACAAATAGCTGGGCTTGGGAGTCCCCACACCTACTTCTATGGGGCTACTTATGGAAAACAAGTCAGTTAAGAGACGCGTGGAGATCCTATTTGATGTGATGGTACAGGTGGCCAAGTTTAACTTCTCAATAGACTTCGTCATTCTAGACTATTAGGTAGATTTTGAGGTTCCTATCATACTAAGGAGACCATTTCTGGCCACAGGCCGACCTTTGGTTGATGTGGAGCTTAGAGAGCTTACATTCTGCCTAAATGCTGAGGAAGTAAAGTTTAATGTGTGTGCATCAATGAAAAGACCAAAGGATGTCATAGTGATGTCAATTTTTGATGTTGATGTTGTATGCACTACAAATATCCCTATAGAAGAGAGGTTAGGTGTGGAGACCCTAACAGTAGTAGTTATGAACTTTGCCATGGATAGCATTAAGGGGTATGAGGAGCCAGTACATGCATTGCAGAGTATAGGGATAAGACCCTTTACCCTTAAGAAGTTAGAGCTGGATATGAAAAATAGACCCACTCCATCGACTAGACTATCCATTAAGGAACCCCTTATAGTGGAACTCAAAGAGTTGGCACAATACCTTAGGTTTATGTTTTTGGGTTTTAAAAATAGTTTCCTATCATTGTGGCTGCAAAATTATGGGCAGAACAAGTTACAACTTTAATAGAGGTCCTCTAGAGGTTCAAAAAGGCCATTGGTTGGACTATAGATAATATCATTGGGATAACTCCAGGGATCTGCACTCACAAAATAATAGATTAGAAAGCCAAAGATGGTACTATTTCTTGGATGGGTTACAATCAAATTTCTATAGCGCCAGAAGACCACATTCACCTGTCTTTATGGGACCTTCGCATTCAAGCGTATGCCGTTTGGGATCTACAATGCCCTGGCCACGTTTCAGCATTGTATGATGTCGATATTCTCAGGCATGGACCTTAAGGTATTTATGGATGACTTTTCTATAGTAGGAGATACCTTTGGTGATTGTTTTCTTAATCTTAACAGGGACCTACAATGTTATAAGGAAGCAAACTTGGTCCTAAATCAGTAGAAATGCCACTTCATGGTCAAGGAAGGAATAGTCTTGGGTCGTTAAATATCTAAAAGAGAGATAGATGTAGATAAGGCAAAGATAGAGTTCATTGAGAAATTGCTACCTCCCATTTGGGTAAAGGGTGTCTAGAGCTTCCTAGGACATGCAGGGTTTTACCGCTGGTTTTATCAAGGACTTCTCCAAAATTGCTTTTCAATATGAAAACTATTGCAGCAGGCTGGAAGATTCAATTTGATGAAGCATGCTTACAGGCCTTTGCAACTCTAAAATCCAGGTTGATATCTCATCAGTGATTGTGGCACTAGACTGGTTAGCCCATTGAAGGTCATATGTGATGCTAACGGGATTGTTGTGGGTGTTGTTCTTGGTCAAAAAGCAACAAGATGTTTCATCCATCTACTATGCTAGCAAAACACTGAATGAGGCCCAAAGAAATTATGCAGTTATTGAGCAGGAGCTATTAGCTGTGGTATATGCTTTTGATAAATTTTGGGCCTATCTACTGGGTACTAAATAGATAGTGCAAACTGACCATGCGTCATTGCGGTACTTGGTGACCCAAAACAATGCTAACCCTACACTGATCTGGTGGGTCCTCCTATTAGATGAGTTTGATTTTAAGGTTTAGGATAGGAAAGGAAGAGAGAACTAGGTTGTAACAACTCCCAAGCAATTTGGAATGTCCGTATAATAGACTTTTTGAATATCGTAATATCCAAATATTTTTTGGCGAATTTGAGTTTACATTCTTTTCGGGGGAAAATTGTGTAGGAATAAGGTACCCTTCAATTTTTAAGTCAACTGTATCGAAAAAATAACTTTTTGCTTGATTTCGCACTAACCAGAAAAGTACGTGACTCTTCGCACCATGGAGAATGTTCAAGATAGTACAAAAGTGGCCTAAATCTATTCCTAGGTCAAAATAGGGAAAAATTGAAGTTCACCCAAAAATGAACTATGTTGGAACCAAGCTACGACACGCCCTTGTTCCCTCTAAGAACAATTTTTTTTTAAAAAAAAATTCTAGATTTAAGTAAGAGCAATTAGTACATATCCCAACACTCTTATAGATGGGAATCCTGAAAATTTCAGCTACTTTTAGCCCCAATCCTCTCATAAACTCTCCTAATTCCTCCTAAAACCTCTCCAAAATCCCTCATTCAAAATCATCTAAAATCTTAGGGTTTCAAGTTCCTCCATTGAAGGTCAAGTCTCAAGGTGTTTACTCAAGTCTTCTGCATCAATTTCAGGACCTTAAGATATGTGGATTTTCATCCATGGGTTCTTCCAAACATGGAGCCCCAAAACCCTTTTCACTCAATCCTTTAAAATTCAAGGTTGATTTCTTGTGAGCATTGTCTATTACTCCTATTATGCATAATTTATGTTTGAAATCTTCATCTACTGAATAAAATCGCATGAAATACTTTCAAGGATTTATTATTATGTGTTATTTTCTGATATTCAAGTTATGAATGTTATGATACCATGAGATACTCTGAAGTTGATAATTTTACAAGGTGAATTTCATATTTCCATATCCAAGTCTTGAAAGATGGTATGAATGATAATGGTGGATTGTTGAATGGTTTTCAAAAGGGCATATCTTACTTCACTCCTTTTCCAGGATGGAGGCAACATCAGGATTCAATGTAGTAGCTCACATGGTCTTAATGTTTGTTAAAGTCTCATCCCACATATGTACGCTACATCATGAGATTTTGACTACCTTCCATGCATGTTTTGACTAAGGCATTGTTCATTCATGTCATATTGATCTTATTATCATTGTATATGATTATGCATCTTGATTATTATGGCCTATGATCTCTTGTTGCATTGCACCCCATATACTTAGTACATTCCATGTACTAATGCATACTTTTTGCCTATATGATCTAACCATGTTGGGACCAGAGCTCCTATCCATCCACCTCCTTATGGATAGTACGTTTGCGTGAAGACTTGCTTGTGGTGAGTCCTCCGTTCTAGGGACAACAACCATTTTCTATCATGCTTATGTTATGACTTTATTACTTTTGTTATCTACTTTTGAGGGTGAGGCCGGGACATGTCTTGGCCTCTGTTCCACTGATGCTTAGAGGTATTGTTGGATAATGGGTTATGTATGTCTGTAGCGATGCTTATGTAAATATGAAGATTTCTCTTTAGTCTCTACCCATTGTGTGTTATTACTTGATATCGTTGGCAAGTGGTGCCCTTCTTAAGTCCCAACTTTTGATAGAATGTGTCCCATGATCCTTTTCCTTAGTTATTTGTTGTGGTTGAATAATGGTCATTTTATATCCCTTTTCCCATAGCTTGCGTCCTAAGTCCCTAATCCCCAAAACATGATTGAATGATGCTTGAACTACATTTTCGCAACCAAGGATGTGCTTATGTATGCTATGAGGCTTGTTTGGGTAATTGGGTTCCCAATTGCTATGTCGCACCTACGCCCTAGGCTTGGGTCATGACAAGCTTTATATCTGAGCACTAGGTTTATAAATGATCCTCAAAATTCTAACATACTGCATCGAGTAGAGTCTTGTTCATGGTTGTGATGTGTGCCACAACCATGAATAACAAGCTATGAGATGTTTAGGAAATGACTCACTTCTTCATGATCTATGTCATACAATAGAGCTAAATGATATAAGGTTTAGACCTAATTCCTATCCTTCACGTATTAGAATATGACTCACCCTCATCAGAACGGTGGACAAGATGGCGACCATCCCTCTCTTGATAATTAATTCCCCAGCACCAACAAATCTAATACAGAGCTTCGCAATGTCATATAGATATTGCAAAAAATGTAACCACTCAAAGAAATCAAAGGGTAGATATCCCTGGGACTATAAGTGATAAGAAGGGGGAGAGGAAGGCCAAGAAGGCCCTAGTTGGTGGTGCTTCATCTTTTGTTTATGTTCCGACAAATAAATACGACTTTTCCCTATTTGTCAAGGGTATGGAAACAAGCAGCAAAACAAGTGTTTGGTGGGCATTGATGGTTATTTTATGTATGGAGGTATTGGACATAAAATGAGGGCTTTTCTAGTGACCTTTGAGGAAGGGAGAAAAAGGGCTTGATGTGAAGGTGGATTTCCATATGTTAACCTCTGTGGTAGTGGCTATCTCCAACAAGGTCAAGGACCATATCAAGTTTCTCCCCAAAGGTTGGATAAGGATGGAGTATCAACCCCTAAGTCTCAAGTTGGTGGTGCTACGGGTTGGTGGTTGTTGTGTTCCTAAGTGACCAAGGTATGGGTGGAACCATGGAGGTATTTGCCTGAGAGGATTTGGGTGCTTGTTTTGGTTGTGGAAAAATGGGGCACAAAATCCATGAGTTTCCTAATATTGCTACCAAAGGTAGGGAAGCACATCCTAAAGGTACAATGGTTCTAAGACGTCAAGTGCTACATGGTGACAAATTTATACTTTACATGTTGGGCAAGAGGTTAAGGATACTTTCAATGTTGTGAAGTGACCTCAAAGGTCATTTTCAACCAAATTACCATTTTCCCTTCTTTAAAGCTACATTGAGTCATTTTTGGACAAGTCTAAAAGTTGAATTTTTAAAACCTTGTAAAAAGTTGGAGTTTTGCCAAAGAAATAGTTTTAAAAGACTTGAAGTTGGAAATTTTGAGTTTTGAGGCTATTTTGAGTTTCATGTGTCGGAATCCGATTTTGTCGATTCCTCTAGTTTTGGAATGCCGAATCTGGTCAAGGAGAATTTGTAGAACTGAATTCAGAGTTAAAATAGAAATTTAAGACCCAAAGTTGCATTTTTGGTTCATTTTGGATCATAAGTTTGACTTTGGTCAACATTCAGAGTTCGGAGGCTCGAATCAAAATTCCATTAGTTTCACTAGTGCCGGATGATGAAAATAATACTAGAAATGGCTTCTTCATAAATTTTAGATCTTTCATGAATATTTTGATTTTTTGAGTTCGAAACTAGTTTAAATGATTTATCTCAGGTTTTGGGCCACAAAGGTTGCAGGTCCAAATTCTAACGGTTCCATTGAGTCTTGAACACCATTTTTGTTAGGATTCCATGTTTGGTTAGTATTCATGGGGTTCTGAACGAATCTCAGAGGGTCCAATTCTAATTTTATATGCTATGTCGTTGTTGTTGTTTAACTGTTTTGGTATAATTACACCTTATACTCCGCGATCGCACCTAATTCTCTATGTTCGTAGAGGTTAGTGTCTCTAGACCTCTGCATTCGTGGTAGGAGGGCACGTGTTCACGAAGCTATGGCAGCTTAACCTTCGTGTTCCCGAAAGACTTTTTTAGAGTTTTGAGTCACCTGGGCCTCCGCATTTACGGAGCATTACCTTGACCTGTACCGTTTTAGTTTTGAAAGATGTATTTTATTTATTTTCCACCATTTTCAAAACTTCAATCTTCGTTTTAGAAAGGGATTTTGAGGGTTTTCAAGGCAAATCGATTGGGTAACTATTTTCTAACCTATTTCATCGATTTTTATTGACTAGTTTGTATTTTAACTTATAATTTTGGGATTTTAGTTGTGAAATTTGGAGACTTTTTGGACTTTTATTTCTAAACTTTAATTGATGATTCCTATCTTATTTTAACTCTGTTTTTTAACCATTTTCACTGTTGAATTCCTTATTAAAAGGGGAGCGTTTTTATGTATTAAATTTCTGATTTTGATTACTTTTTTGGCATGGGATTTTTGACCAATTTACCCCTTTTTCCATATTGATTGATTTTAGTGTCATTAGATTCATTATAATATTGTGATGTTATATTTGAATAGATTTTTGTGATTCAGAGTATCATAGAAAGGGGAAGGCATTGGATTTGACTTGATTTGACATGTTATCTAAAACAAGTAGACTTCTAACCTTTTGTTAAGTATGATGGACCCTTGTATGCTCCTGTGTGTATGGAATTGAGTACTTTGGGGTAGAATTGTATCACCTAGGCTTTGATTTAAAGGTTTTCGGGTTGAGTAGTTATTCTTGCATGGAACTGTTCACTTCTAAATTTAATTGTGAATTGTAAGACTTATGATCTTGTGAATGATTTGATATTGATACCGATACGCCATCTACATTGAATGAGCATGATATTTATGTATTAAGGCATTGATGAAATTAAGGCACTAATGATATTGATCCATCGATGATATTAAGACACCAATAATCTTTTCAAATTTGATGGTATTGAGGCGTTGATGATATTATTACTATGATAGTATTAAAAATTATTATGATGTTGACACTGTAATAGAGTTTTGATCATGCACACTACAACTATTATTAGTTTTGCATTGATACTTGTGATGGTTATGACATAGAGATGATTGAGGTAGCATGTGGATTAGTGGATGAGATCTCTACCAGTCGATGTTATGCTGAGGTTTTTCCCGGTGAGCCAGGGTAAAATTTTGTGGATACTGAGTCTGAGGTTATATTTTGGATGGGTCCGTGGTCCTTTCCAGACGGGTGAGCATTGGTCGAGGTCTCTGCCAACAATGTTCATGGATACATAGTCTATGTGAGACTCCCATGGGTTCCGTCTGATGCCTATATATAATCCAAAGTCTTGGATAAACAAATGTGTATCGTAGGACAGATATGCATCACAATTATTTGACATTGCATCGCATTGTTTACTTCTCATGGAATTCACATCATTACACATCATCCTCATTTTGATATTATTTTATTAGTTGTTGATGAGACTAGATATCTATTATCCCCCTTCTACTTAAGTATCAGTTGTATATTCTGAGAATGATGCGCTATAGTGATTCTACATTACATCTATGTGATTTGTTTATAATGCGTATATATATATATATATTGTATAGGGACTTTTCTGAGTGAAGGATTGTAGTTCGGTAGTATGTGGTTGGGTATTAATGAGTAACTGTGTTTTTCATTTCCTTACTTTAGGTTATTTCCATTTCCCAAAGCACCCAATTTTTTGATGCTCACCACTTGCTATATTTTTTCTAAGGTTGTGATCCCGGTCCTCCTTGATAGCTTTCTGATATTTAGGATTGAGCTTTGGATCTATCGAGAGGTAGCTGCTTGTTCTTTTGGCAGTCTTTCAGAGATTTTGCCTTTATGTTTTGTTCTATTGAAGGACTAGACATTGAGACTTGTATTTTATTTAAGTATTCTATAATTAGAGGCTTTTACATGTGATATCAGTTCTCAAAAGTTGTAGTTTATATTTTCTATGTCTATCTATCTTATTAGACTATTTATCTTTCACTTTTATTTTTTTATGTTGACTTGTTTAGGTTTTGGGCTTACTCGGCTTGGCGGGTTAGGTGAGTGCCATCACACTTAGATTTTAGGTCATGAAAATTTGATATTAGAGCAAGTTCATAGGTCTCACATATGTACGAGCCCAGTTGAGTAGAGTCTAAAGGATTGGTGCGGAGGCATCTGTTACTTAACCTTTAGGGGCTATAGAGACTATTAGGAGATTCTCTCTTGCTTCATTCTAATTAATTTGTACGTGGGTTTTGTTTAAGTGTTGAGTGGTGGTGTGTCCTTTTGACAGATGGCGAGGACAAGAGTGCTGCTACTACAAGACAAGGAGAGGCCTCCCATGATGTTTCTATTGAGACTCCGGCTAGGGGTAGGGGTCGTGCTAGAAGATGAGCTAGAAGCTAGGGCTAAAGGGCTGAACCAGCGAGGGATTATAAATAGGGTATCGCTCTAGATCTAGTTGTGGAGCCTAGGTAGGAGCAGGTTCCTCATGAGTTTTTTGCAACACCCCTACTCTAGGACACACTGTTGAGAGTTTTGGGTGTACTTTAGATTTTAGGGCATATAGGTAGCCCTGCTGATACATCTAGTACTTCATAGAGACAGATTAGAGTTCAACCTCAGGATTAGCAGCAGGCCTCAAGGCCCAAGTTCAGGTAGAGCAGCCTCTAGCAGCTCCAATTATTAAGATTCCACCAGTAGCTGCCTTTATTAGATGAGGAGCAACACAGATATGAGAGGTTTAGGAAGATAGAGCCACCTCAGTTCCAAGGTGGCAAGACAGAGGATGCATACAAGTTTTTGGTGACTTGCCAAGAGTTACTTGAAATTATAGAGTTGGTAGAGACCCATGGTGTACGATATGTTTCTCTCTAGCTTCGTGGGCTAGCCAAGGAATGGTGGAGGAACTATTTGGGATCATTCCTAGTTGGGGCTCCTTTGATGAGTTGGGAGACATTTTCTAATGCCTTTTATGATCAGTTGTTCCATGAAGTGTCTGTGAGGAGAGCCATTTGATTTTCGAGAGTTTGAGGCAGGGCACGATGAATGTTACAATGTATAAGGTTCTCTTTTGTCAGTTGGCTGGTTATGCAACAACTATTATTCTTACTAAGGTAGAGAAAGTTCACTGATTTGTGAGAGGATTGACTTATTCTATCAGGCAATCATTATTTTGAGTAGCTAGAGAGGGTACTTCTTTTCAGTCAGTTGTTAGTGTTGCTAACGAGGCATAATTGATGCAGAGAGAGGAGTTTGGGACACCAAAAAGGCCTGTGCATTGGGAAAGTACTCAGGTGCCTCATCTAGAGGTAGGGGCATGACTAGAGGAGAAGGATCATATCAGCTTCACAGGATCCATGCAGCCTTGCCTACTTTATAAGGAGGATGAGGTCCTCATGATTCTTAAGTTCAAGTAAGGGTTCATCTAGTTCTTCGTAGAAGCATGCGGGCTGGTGAGGCTACAACATTCCTCTTACTCCATCACAACTGTTGTCCACCCCTAGATCATACTTGGGGTGTGGATCTCCTGATCATATGATTTGACAGTGCCCTATGCAGACTCATTCTAGGCCTCATCATTTATACTCCACAATATCGATGAGAGTTCTGACACCATCAACCATAGGTTTATCCCCGCAGACTATGGGTCGTGGTAAAGGTTAGAATGATAGAGGTGGACGTGTTGGTGGCAGAGGAGCAGGTGATATGCCTACCCATTTTAGTGGTAGAGAGGCAGCTTCTAAAAGTGGAGGTCAAGGTGGCCATTGTTATTCTTTTCTAGGCATGCCCGAGGCTGAGCCCTCTAATGCTATGATTATAAGTATTGTTCTAGTTTGCCATCGCCTTACATCTGTGTTATTTTATCCTGGTTCCACTTATTCTTAGGTGTCTACATACTTCTCCTTGGCTTTTGACTTGCTATCCAATACTATGTTTGTGCTTTTTCATCTTTCGACCCCAGTAGGTGAGCCCTTAGTAGTGGATTTGGTGTACTAATCCCACCTTGTTACTTTATCAGGCTATGAGACTTGGGTCGATATGATTATTCTTGATATGATTGATTTTTATGTTATATTGGGGTTGGATTGGCTTTCCCCTCACTAGGCTTTTCTTGATTTCTATACCAAGATTGTGAGTTTGGCTATTTTGGGTAGATTAGGTATTGTATGGTAGGGTTCAATTGGATCCTATCCTTACAAAGTCATATCTTTCATGCGGGCATGGATGTTAGTGGAGCGAGGTTGGCTTGCATATTTGGCCTTTATTCGTAATACAGGTGTTGAGCCACCACTTATGGAGACTATTACTATTGTTCGAGAATTTGTTGATGTGTTTCCTTTGGACCTTCTAGGTGTCCCTCCCAATAGGGACATTGAATTTTCCATTGATCTTGAGTTGGTCACCAAGCGCATTTCTATTCTTCCTTACCGTATGGCTTCAACTGAGTTGAAGGAGCTAAAGGAAAAGCTCTAAGATCTCTTAATTAATGGGTTCATACGCCCTAGTGTGCGTCTATAGGGTGACCTTGTGTTGTTCGTGAGGAAAAAGGATGGCTCTATGAGGAAGTGTATAGATTATAGACAATTGAACAAGGTGACAATCAAGAAAAAATATCCCATCCCTATGATTGATGGTCAATTCGGCCAACTTCAAGGTGCAACCATATTTCCAAGATTGATTTGAGATCTCGCTATCATCAGCTGAGGATCAAGGCTTCTGACATTCCTATGACTACTTTGGATGAGGTGTGGTCCCTATTAGTTCCTTGTTATGTCCTTGGATGACCAATGCCCCAGCTGCATTTATGTAGTTGATGAATGGTGTATTTCAACCGTATTTGGATTCCTTTGTTATTGTTTTTATCGATGATATATTAGTCTACTCCAAGACCAAAGAGGATCATGAGCAACACTTGAGGATTTTACTTCAGCGGCTTAGAAATTAGAGGTTATATGCCAAGTCCTCCAAGTGCGAGTTCGGGTTAAGTTCGAGGGCATTCCTCGGTCATGTTATGTCTAGAGAGGGTGTTCGGGTTGATCTAGCAAAGATTGTTGTAGTTCAAGGATAGACTAGACCTACTTCAGCCACTAAGATTCGTAGTTTTACGGGCTTAGATGGTTATTACAAGTGACTTGTTCAGGTCTTTCCTTCTATTGCATCCCCATTGACTGGGCTCACTTAGAAGATGCTCTATTCTTATGGTCGGATGTGTGTGAGGAGAGGTTCCAAAAGCTCAAATATTTGTTGACTACAACTGCTATTTGGAGGGTGTTGATTTCATAGTCTATTGTGATGCATTTGGGGTTGGTTAGGGCGGAGTCTTGATGCAAAAAAGGAAAGTGATTGCTTATGCTTCTAGATTGTTGAAGGCTCATGAGAAGAACTATCCCACCCATGACTTAGAGTTGGCAGCGAGTATGTTTGTATTGAAGCTATGGAGGCACTATCTTTATGGTGTTTATTATGACATCTTTACCAATCATTGTAGCCTACAATATAGATTCAGTCAAAAAGGGACCTGAACCTGAGATAAAGGAGGTGGATTAAGCTTCTAAAGGAATATGATGTGACTATTTTAAATCACTCGGGGAAGGCTAATGTGGTGGCTGATGCTTTGAGTAGGAAGGCTCCTAGTATGGAGAGTCTTGTAGCTATTCAGATAGAGGAGAGACCCTTGGCTAAGGATGTTCAAAGGATAGCTAATGGATTAGTGAGATTGCAGCTTTTTGAGGATGGCGATATGCATGCTTCTAGTAATGCTCGCTCATCATTGATGGATTTGATTCGCACGAGGCAGTTTGAGGATAAGAAACTATATTAGATTCGCAACAAGGTGGTTAGAGGGGAGGCTAAGGAAGCAAAGATTGATTCTGGGGCAGTTTTGAGGATTGGGGATTGTATCTGTGTGCTCAAGGTGGGTGACTTGATCAGATTAATACTTGAGGAGGCTCATTGTGTTATATATTCTATTCATCTGGGGGCGGAAACGATGTATCATCATTTGAGTCAGCATTACTGGTGGTATAACAGGAAGAAAGACATATCAGAGTTTGTATCTAGGTGCTTGACATGTCAGAAGGTCAAGTGTGAGTACTTGAGTCTAGGTGTAGAGCTCTAGAGGATGCCCATTCCTAGGTGAAAGAGGAAACACATTTCCATGGACTTCGTAGTTGTCTTACCTCCTATTGTTGGGGGGGGGGGGGGTTTTGAGTCTATTTGGGTAGAGGTGGATCGGTTGATCAAGTTCGCCCACTTCATTCTGATCAAAGTGAAGTATACATATGAGATATTGGCCCAACTCTACATTAGTTAGGCTGTGAAGCTTCACGGTGTCCCAATTTATATTGTGTTGGATCGTGGTTTATTGTTTACTTTACACTTTTGAAGGGCCTTACATCATGGATTGGGTACCCGTTTGGATTTGAGTACAACTTTTCAACCCCAGACTGATGGCCAATCCGAGAGGATCATTCAGGTTTTAAAGGACATGTTGTGAGCGTATATTATTGACTTTGATGCTTGGTGGGACTAGCACTTAGCCTTGGCGGAGTTGGTGTACAACAACAATTATCGTTCCAGCATTCAGATGGCCTCTTTTGAGTCTTTATATGGCTGGAGGTGTAAATCACTCATCGAATGGTTTGACACAGTAGTGGTGGTCAGCATGGGTGTTGATATGTTGAGAGATAACTTAGATAGAGTATGGTTGATTCAGAGTAGATTAGTGACAACCCTGAGTCGCCTAAAGAGCTAGGAGGATAAGCGGACTCAACCATTATAGTTCATGGTTTTGTTAAAGGTCTCACCCTTGAAGGGTGTTATGATATTTGGAAAGAAAGGCAAGCTTAGTCCGAGATTTATTGGTACTTTTGAGATACTAGATAGAGTGGGAGAGGTGGCTTATAGACTTGCCTTGCCACCCAACCTACATTTAGAACATTCTGTGTTTCATATTTCAATGCTACGACGTTATATTTGGGGGGAGTCTCATGTGATTCTCATGTATTCAGTTGAGTTGATCCCTGATTTGACTTATGGGGAGCAGCCGATGGCCATTTCGATAAGAAGGTAAGGAAGTTGAGGACTAAGTAGATCGCCTCAGGAAACGTCCAATGTAGCCACAGGCACGAGAGCAAGGCTACATGGGAGATAGAGTCAAATATGCGTACTAGATATCAGTTATTTGAGCCTAAAAGTATATCCCTTGTGTCATGTTCGAGGACAAATATTGTTTTTAGTAGTTGATGATGTAATGACCTCAAAGGTCATTTTTGACATTTTCAACCAACTTACCATTTTTCCCTTCCCGAAAGATACCTTGAGTCATTTTTTGGTCAAGTCTAAAAGTCAAATTTTGAAACCCTTGTAAAAAAATGGAGTTTTACCAAAAAGAGTTTTAAAAGGCTTAAAGTTGGAAATTTTGAGTTTTGAGGTCATTTTGGGTTTTGTGCATCGAAATTCAATTTTACTAGTTCTGAAATGCCGAATTTGGTCTAGGAGAACTTGCAGAACTGAATCAGAGTTAAAATGAAGATTTTAGGCCCAAAGTTGCATTTCTAATTCATTTTGGATCATAAGTTTGACTTTGGTCAACATTTAGAGTTTGGAGGCTCAGATTGAAATTTCATCAGTTCCCGTGGTTATGGATGATGAAACAACGCTAGAAATGACTTCGTCGTAATTTTTAGAGCTTCCGTGAATATTTCAAGTTTTTTATCCGAAACTAGTTTAAATGATCCTTCTCGAGTTTTAGGCTATGGAGGTTTCAGATTCAAATTATGATGGTTCTATTGAGCCTTGAACGTCATTTCTGTTAGGGTTCCATGTTTGGTTTGTGTTAATGGGGTTCCGAACGAATCCTATAGGGTACAATTCTAATTTTATATGTTTTGTTGTTGCTGTATTTAGCTATTCTAGTGCAATTACCCTTTATAATCCGCGATCGCTGCTCATTCTTCGCATTTGCGGAGGTCAATGTGTCTAGACCTCCGCATTCGCAGAAGGAGGGCCCATATTCGCGGAGCTATGGCAGCTTAGCCTCCATGTTCGGGGAGTGTTGAGTCACCTGGGCTTCCGGGTTCACAAATATGGCTCTACGTTCACGGATAGGGCTCCACTTTCCAAGAGCATTATGTTGACCTGTACAGTTTCAGTTTTTAAAAGATATATTTTATTCATTTCGCAATTTTCAACACTTCAAGCTTCAGAGAGAGATTTCGAGGGTTTTCAAGGAAGATTAATTGAGCAACTATTTTCTTTCAAGGCAAATTGATTGAGTAACTATTTTCTAACCTATTTCATTTATTCCACTGATTAATTTGTGTTTTTTTAACTTATAATTTTGGGATTTTAGGGGTGGAATTTGGGGATTTTTCGGACTTTGATTTCTAAACATTAATTAATGATTCCTACCTCATTTTAACTCCATTTCGAAAAGGTTTTCACCGTTGAACTCCTTATCACATAGGGAATATTTTTCATGATTAAATTTCAGATTCTGACTACTTTTTAGGGCATGAGATGTTTTACCATTTTACCCTTTTTATCCAATGGTTTTAGAAGTTAAGAGGTGATCAATCATAAGTTAAGATATACGAATCATAAAGATCTCAAGGTATAAGCTACAGTTAATAGATAAAGAAATTGGGATACAAGTTAAAATAAAGATTCGAGTTTTTCATTGTTAGTCTTTATTTTTTGTAGTATATATATTTTGCCAAGATATTTATTGATAAGACAAGAGATAATGGATAGTAATGAGTATTCAACATTTGGAAGAACCTGCATGTGGTTTGGGTCATAAATTTAGTTATTTTTTTTTATTGTTGAAGGACCTAAAGAAGTGTTCCACTTAAAGTTTTAGCTTAGAACATGAGGTAAAATGTCATGTGTTGTTGGTCAGAGAATAAAGTTGATAAGTGAGTTAGTGAAGGAATGAGAATCTAATATATTGAAAAGTTCAGGGTATCTGAAATTTGTGTCCTAGGAAGAATTTAAGAAAGTGAGGGAATATGACCTCCTATATGGACCCTTGGTTCAGAATTAAAGGTTTTACTTATTTTTGCCTTTGAGCTCAAACATGATAATGTAATGCATACTTGTTTAGCATAAATTTTCTAGGATTTACTCGTGACTTTTATGAAGACTGAGTTTTGATTCAAGTGACAAATAATGATATTTGAAATATTCTACATTGGTCTAGATTGTTCAATTATGATATATGACTTATGGGATGTTGCGGTATAGACCTATAGCTCTATATGATGGTTGAGGATTTTGAGGGAGTTGAAATTATTCTACTAATAGGATTACACAGATTATTGTGATACATTACATAGACACTTGATGATGACTAGAGGTTGTGTGTTTATAGTAGGCAGAATTATTAAGGTGACTCAATCTCTCTATGTTTTGGCACGAGTTATATGATGGTTTGAATAGTAGTTGAAATTGGTATGTGAAAGATTGCATGAAATTGAATTTAGGTATAATTAAATAACCTCACCTCGATGAGAAAAGTACTATCAAATTTAAAATTAACGCTATCAGCTTTGTGTGTGATTTATACAACAACAACAACATACCCAGTAAAATCCCACACGTGGGGTCTGGGGAGGGTAAGATGTACGCAAACCTTACCACTACCACTTAGGTAGAGAGGCTGTTTCCTGGGAACCCTCGTCGCAAAAGCCCATTAGTAGAATAAGCTAGAAAAAATACTTAAATTAAAAGAGAGGAAACCATAGTTTGAAATATTTGAAGGTGATAATGTGTAACTAAAAAGACTTTAATACTAGTAACAATTTGAAAGAATGGTAAATGAAAAATATGACTATGATATTCTGTTAGTATTAAGAGCATCTTTTAGGCAGTGTTGTGAGAAATATGTGGAGTTTGATAATTATGTATGTGTACGATTGTATTGGGGACCAGACAGGTTGATTGTGAGTAGCAAAAAAAAAATTAAAAAAGTGAGGTGAGATGAATGAAAACGTTTGATAGGAGCACTATGAAAGGAGTATCTTGTATCGTTCCACCTTGATTTTGCGCATTCTTATGTGACTACCTACCTCATTAAGAGCTTGTTTTAGTGTATCACTTCTTGCCTATTCCCACTCGCGTCTTCACTTTGGTAGATGGGTCCTTAATAGTGGATCAGGCGAACCGACCTGCAATTTCTCGTGGTAAGATATGATGCTTGTGCAGACTTGATTATTTCAATTAGGATAGGTTTAGTATTATTCGAGACAATTGAAGTATACAAGTGGTTCTACACCCAAACCTTTGCTTATGTGAACTTATAGAAGAGCTACCATGAATACTTATAGTTGCCCATCAATATTAAGATTTATCTCATCATTGAGGTTATGTTCTGGCTATGTATGATTTAATATGAGGCTTGTTGGGTCTAGCTCTATCACTCTTAAGGAGTTGTTTATAATCACTGCTATTGATATAGTATTCCTGATAGTGTTGTTAGAGATTCTGTATGTTTGAACGAATCATTCGCTAAGTTGTTACTTGATCCTTTCCTTCATTGGGTCAGAAAAGAATTTGATTCTCTATGATGAGTGTTCAATGTCTAAAGATCACATTTAATAACTTAAGATCGTGGGAAGATTTGACTGTGAGAATAAAATCTTAACAAAATCTATGAGGGTTTGTGCATTAGAAGTGTGAGATGCTTGATTTAGGTTTGCTTTTGATTATGGTTGGTGTTGATTTAGAATTTTATCATGATTATGTGAGAAAGATTTATTGAGTTATGGACTAGTGGGTTGTTGTTCATATCGAATTCATGAGTTAGTCTATAGCTTGAAAATTACTATTGAATTGTAAATCTATCAAGGTTTGACTCGAAAAATTCAGTTCTTAATAGTGAATTTTGGTGGAATGGTCTTAAGGAGAAGCTTACTTGGAGAGATAAATACTAATTTTGGAAGATCATAACTTTGGATCTTGGTAATGTCGATTATTCTTCCTTCTCCTTCTTTCTGTTCGAGGACGAACATGATTTTTAGTGGTGGATAATCTAATGACCCGTTAGGTCATTTAGAGAACAAATCCTCACTTTTTCATAAAGGACCCTTTCCGTAAATGTAAATTGAAAATTTTGGACTATTCAATAATTACAGTCAATTAGTTGACGGATAATTTTAGATAATTAATTTAGTTTGTAGATTAAAATTATATTTTTAATTAATATCTTATACTATTTATCCCATATTTATCAAAAATAGGCTAATAGAATTTATCACTTTTAGTATATTAAAATAAGTAAATAAATAAATAAGAAAGAAAAAGGAAAAAAACAAAAGGGAAAGGAGTAAGATGAAAGGGCTGCAACGCACGCAACCCTATGAAAATATAAGAAAAGCAGAAAGCAAAAAAAAAAACGACGGCCACACACATACGCGGAAGAGAAAAAAATTACGGAAAGGAAAAGAAAGAAAAAGAAGAGAAGAAAAATTATGATTTTCATCCCAAAATATCAAGGTATTATTATTCTCATCCTTTCTATTAAGTTTTCATGAGATTATGAATATATTTTTAGGGTAGAAACGTGTATAATTTATGTTAAATTAAGAAAATATAGCCCTAGGGTACTTAGAATAAAATTTTGATTTGGGGATTGAATAACGATACGTTTTAGCTGAAATTTAATATATGAGTTTATTTTATGATGAATAAACATAATTTGAAAGAAAATTTCAGATTTAAATTTAAGGGCTCAGGGTGACTTTTTGACCCGATTTTTGAGCCAAAAATAAATGTAGCAATATGAGTGTCATTAGATTCGTATTCTTGTGTAGATTATGTATTTGAACAGATTTGGATCATCTGAAAGCGTTACGAAAGATTCAAGATTCGGAGTATTATTTTATTAATTAAGACAAGTGAATTTCTTAACATTTGTTAAGTATATAGAATCTCGTGCTTCCTTGTGTGAACGTTGTGAATGATTTTGACATATTGAGTTAGTGTTGACGTTGTATTAAGACCATATTGTTGTGAATTGTGCATTGTGTTAAAATTAGTCATTTTTCCCGTTATCATGTAAGCATGCCTATTTGCATTGACCTGTGTGACAAATGTTATGAGGACTAGAAAAAGAATAAGAAGTCGTGTCGCACGCCACGATGAATGCACGGGCTAAAAGTCCCCCATGGGTCCGGGATTGCAAGACAACCATGTGGATCACTAGTTTAGACATGCATCATGATATTTGATATTGCATTGCATTGCATCACACATTATTATTATCTATGAACTTATGAGTGTCTTTTATGGAACTTGTGATGGACGAACTCGATCCTTATGTTGTTGAACTATAAAGATTGGTTCAGGTATTGAGCTATAGGCTATTTACATTGTGAACTGTTAGGTTGAGCTTACTTTATGCAGGTGGTAGTTGCGGAGGTGTTAGGAGTACTTGTATTCTATATTACTTAATTTTGTGTTTTGTAGTTCACTTGTTGGTTCGTACGTTTGGTACTCACCCCTTGCTACTACATCTTTGTAGGTTATGAGCCTGGATCTTTGTGATACCCTCTATTTTTCCTTGTCCGAGGCTTCTGTGGAGATTGTGTGAGGTAGCTGTTTGCCATCTCAACTAACTTCTCACTCCTATTTATGATTTTGTTGTACTTTAGAAACAATATCATTTGAGACCTATACTTTTCTTTCAAACCTATTGTAATACGTTAGAGGCTTGTGCGTGACAACCAGGTTTTGGGGATTTTTAATTAAGTTGACTTATTATCCACAATTAAACTTTTATTTTTATTATCTTCCTGCACTTTGTTATGTTAATTGGGTTTTTAGGTTGACTTGTCTTGGTGGGTTAAGACGAGTGCCATCACGTCCATTTTCGGGTCGTGACAAAAATGTTATTATATGGATTATGTGATTGTGATGCTATATTTGAATAGATTTTGGTAATTCAGTGTACCCTATAAATAGGAGGGCATTGGATTTAACTTGGTTCGAATTATTATCTAAGGCAAATGAATTTCTAACATTTTATTAAGTATGATTGAATCTTGTATGCTCCTATGCGTATGGAATTGAGTGCTTTTGGGGATAGAATTTTATCACTTAGGTTTATTTTGAGGTTTTCGGGTTGAGTAGTTGTTCTTGCATGGAAATGTTAACTTGTGAATTGTAAGAGTTGTGATCTTGTGAATGATTTGATATTGATACTAATATGATGTCTGCATTGAGATGAGCATGATATTTATATATGAGACATTGTTGAAATTGAGACACTAATGATATTGATCTATCGATGATATTGAGACACCGATGATATTAACAAATTTGATGATATTGAAACATTTATGAAATTGATTATATGATAGAATTAAAAATTATTGTGATGTTGAAACTTTGATGTAGTTGTGATCATGCACATTGCTTATATTATTACTTGTGCTTTCATACTTGTGATACCTATGACCAAGATATAATTAAGGTAACTTATGGACTGGTGGCTGAGGTCTCTACTAGTCAATGTTATGTCGACGTTTCTACCAGCGACCTGAGGTGAGATTTTTATGGATATTGATTCCAATGTGATATTTTAGATGGGTCTGAGGTCTTTTCCAAATGGGTGAGCATTGGCCGATGTTTATGCTAGAAATTTTCATGGATACATGGTCTATGTGAGGCCGTCATACGTTCTGTCTGATGCCTATATATAAGCCAAAGTCTTGGATCAGCAGATGTGTACCATTAGACAAACATGCATCACGATTATTTGACATTTCATCACATTGTTTACATCTCATGCCATTCACATCATTACACATCATTCTCATTTTGATGCTATTTCATGAGTTGTTGATAAGACTAAATATCTATTATCCCTTTTTACTAAAGTATCAGTTATATATTCTGAGATATGATGCTATATGGTGATTTTGCATTACATCCATGTGATGTTCTTATACTTTATATATATATATATATACACACACACACACACACATATATATATATATTGTACTGGGACTTTTTAGAGTGCAGGATTGTAGTTTGGCGGTATGTGGTTAGGTGTTAAGGAGTACCTGTGTTCTTCATTGCCTTACTTTAGTTTAGTTCCATTTTGCTGAGTATCCTGTTGATTGTGGCTCAACCCTTGCTACATATTTTGTAGGTTGTGAGCCCGAGATCCTCTTTTCTCGCTTTCTGATATTCAGATCGAGCTTTGTATCTATCGAGAGGTAGCTGTTAGTCCTTTTGGCAACCTTTTAAGATTTTTCCTATATGTTTTGTTCTATTCGAGGACTAGACATTGAGACTTGCATTTTGTTTAAGTATTCCATAATTAGAGGCTTGTACATGTGACACCAGTTATGGGAAGGTTGTAGTTTTGATTTCCTATGCCTATCTATCTAGCTAGATTGTCTATCTTCCACCTTTTTTTATGTTGAGTTGTTTAGGTTTTGGGCTTACTCACCTTGGTTGGTTAGGTGATTGCCATCATCTCAGATTTTGGGTCTTGACTTGTTTCCACTGGAGGTTTATGATTATGATGTGAATGATTTATTGGATGTGAGTGCCACACTATCTTTCATTACCCCTATTAATTGCTAATAGGTTTGATGTGTGTCCCAAATTTCTATGTGAACCCTGTGAAATGTTTACCTCTATTGGTGAGTCTACTGTTTCTATAAGAGTCTATAGGGGTTTTCTCATGTCTTTATTGCATAAAGTCTTTCCTTGTGATTTGAACTTGACATTGTAGATTTTGACATTATTCTTGGGATGGACTGGTTACATGCATATCATGCTTCTATTGATTGTAGAACTCGTAAAGTTAGGTTCCAATTTCTTAATAAGCCCATCCTTGAGTGGGATATTCATGATTTGATGGTTAAGCGTAGGTTTATCTCTTATATTAAGACATGATAATTGATTGCTAAGGGTTACATTTATCATCTTGTAAGGGTTAGGGATATCGAGTCCAATATTCCCTCTATTGAGTCGGTTCCAATGGGCAATAATTACTTGATGTATTTCCCAATGAACTCCCTAGTATTCCTCTCAAAAGGAAATATTTTGATATTAATCTCCTCCTCGATACTCAACCTATCTCTATTCCTCCCTACTGTATGGCCCCCGTGGAGTTGTAAGAATTAAAGGATCAATTGAAGGACTTATTGGATAAGGGATTTATAAGGCCTAGTGTGTTACCATGGGGTTCATGTTGCAATAAATGTTTAGCCAAAGAGACTTGCATCTAAGGAAAAGGAGGTGTGAGTTTCTAAGGGATTATGGCATGAGTGTGATGTACAATCCCAGGAGACGCTAGTGTCATGGACAAATCATTAAGTAGGGTGTCCAAAGAGAGTGTAGCTCACGTTGATGATAGGAAGAAGGAGTTAGCAAAAGAGGTTCATTGATTGGCTAGGTTGGGAGTTAGGTTGGATGAAACCAAAGATGGAGGTATGGTGATTCTAGATGGTTCCAAATCTTCTTTGATTGAAGAGGTCAAATCCAAGCAAGACCTTGATCCCGTTTTGTTGGAATTGAAGGCATTGGCAAAAGAGGGCAAGGTAGAGGTTTTCTCCCAAGGGGGGAGATGGTTCCCTTAGGCACCAAGGTAGGTTGTGTGTGCCAAATATTGATGGGTTGAAGGACTTGATTTTCAAAAAGGCACATAATTCATCCTATTCTACTCACCTAATTCGACAAAGATATATAGGGATTTGAAGGATGCATATTGGTAGGGTGGTATTGTATTGGTAGGGTGGTATTAAAAGAGACAATGTAAAGTTTGTAGCGAGATGTCACAATTTCCAACAAGTCAAAGCCGAACATCAAAGGCCAAGTGGTCCAGCCTAAGATATAGAGATTCCTACTTGGAAGTGGGAAGAGATCAACATGGATTTTGTGATTGGGCTGCCTATGACCACAAAGCTTTTTGACTCCATTTGGGTTGTTTCTAATAGAATGAAGAAATCGGCTCATTTACTACCAATTAAAACAACTTATGGTGCCGAATATTATACTAAATTGCACATCCATGAGTTGGTTAGATTGCATGTGATTCCATTGTCTATTATCTTGGATCATGGTGCTCAATTAGTCTCTCACTTTTGGAGATCTTTCCAAAGAGGCCTTGTTACTAGGGGTTACGAAAAGCATAGCCTTTCACCCAAAAATGAATGGTGAAGCCAAAGGAACCATTAAAACTCTTGAGGATATGCTTAGTGCTTGTGTATTGGAATTAAAGGACAGTTGGGATAAGCATCTTCCACTCATTGAGTTTACTTACAACAAGCATTGGGATGGAACCATTTGACGCCTTATATGGGAGGCGTTGTAGATCCCCAATTGGGTGGTTTTAAGTGGGATAAATGGCTTTGATAGGTCCAAATTGTTTTATGGAAGCTTTGGAGAAGGTGAGCTTAATAAGTGAGAGAATTAAAGATGGCTCATAGCAGATAAAATTCTTATTCTGGCATTAGAAGGAGAGATCTTGAGTTCAAGGTGGATGATTGGGTATATATGAAGATCTCACCCATTGAGTATAATTCAATTTGTAAAGAAGGGAAAGTTGAGCCCTAGGTATGTAGGGCCTTATCGAATCTTTAGACGAATTGTTAAGGTTACTTATGAGTTGGAGTTGCCTATGGAGATGAGCAAGGTTCATCCGGTCTTTCATGTGTCCATGTGAGGAACTGTGTAAGTGACCCAAACTCTATTGTGCTTTTGGGGGTTATAGGTGTTGAGGGGAATTTGGCATATGAAGAAGTTCTGGTTAAGATACTAGATAGTCAAGTGAAGAGGTCAAGGAACAAAGATGTAATATCTGTTAAAGTCCTATGGAGGAATCAATAAGTTGAAAGTACTACTTGAGAAGCCGAAGCAGACATGAAGAAGCGATATCCTTATCTTTTCCACTCTATTCCAGACTAAGGTAATAAGTCAATCCTATTATGGTGTCAAGTCATGATTTCAGCCCTTTTATCTCATGTTGCATGCATACATACTCATGGTAACATATTTTGATGGTATTTGATGCATAAGTTCCAGAATTCATGAAAATGATGTTTAAATTGCATTGATGCATTCATGTTGGGTCGAAAACTCTTTTAATCACTCTTTCAAGTATATTTTCATCACGTTCGGGACGAATGTTCCCAAGGAAGAGATATAGTAACACATTCCAAGTGATTCGGAATATCCTTATGAGAGATTTCTTGAATATATTAATTTCCATATGTTTCCTCGAAAAATACAAGTTTGTATTCTATTTTAGGGGGCAAAATTATTTAGGAAAAAGGTCTTCTTTGATTTTTAAGTCAACCATATAAAAAATAATTTTTCGCTTGATGTTTTACTTACCAAAAAAGTATGCGACTTCTCCGTGTCACGTAGAGGGTTAAAGATAGTGTAAAAGTGGCCTAAACGCATTCCTAGGTCAAAACAGAGGAAAATTGCAGTTCACACAAAAATGAACTATGTTGTAACCAAGACGCAACACGCCCTTGCTCCCTCCAAGAACAAAATTTTTCATAAAATTTTGAGATTCAAGTAAGGGAAATTGGCACATATCCCTACACCCTTATAGATGGGAATCCTCGAAAATTTAGCCTTTTTTAGCTCTATTCCTCTCATAAACTCTCCCAAATTCCTCCTAAAACCTCCCCAAAATCCCTCATTCAAAATCATCCAAACTTTTAGGATTTCAAGTTCCTCCATCGAAGTTAAAGTCTCAAGGTGTTTATTCAAATCTTCATCATCAATTTCGAGACCTTAAGGTATGTGGGTTTTTCATCCATGTGTTCTTTCACCCATGGAGCCCCAAAACCCTTTACACTCAATCCGTAAAAATTCAAGGTTGATTTCTTCTGGGCATTGTCTATTACTCCTATGATGCATGATTTATGTTTGGAATCTTTATCTATTGAATGAAATTTCATTAATCACTATCAAGGGTTAATTATTATGCGTTATTTTATGATATTCAAATTATGAATGTTATGATACCATGAGATACTATGAAGTTGATGATTTTACAAGGTAAATTTCATGTTTCCATATCTAAGTTTTGGAAGATGGTATGAATGATGATGGTCGGCCATTGAATGGTTTCGAAATGAACACATTTTACTTCACTCTTGTCCAATACTCTTGAGTTTCATGATTTTAAGCTCTTATGCATAGACCTACCATGTTTTGACTATGTTTACATGATATAGCTTCTTATGTTGATGAAATGTTTATTTCAAGATATGCAAGACAAGTATATTATGAATGAATATGGGCTTCCAATATGTTATGAACTCATGCAAAGTTCTATGAAAGTTAAGTAAGATTATGATACGTTACACCCTCTTGTGAACATAAAATGCTCATTTGAAGGGGATAGGAATGTTAATGAGCTATTCCTACTATGCTATTATGTTTTTATAAGTTATTCAAGTCATGATTACACTTATACTTATGTTAGGTATTCTATGGGATATTGATTTAGCACCGAGAGGACCTTGGTAAATTTTCATTGTCCCTTAACTATGTGCCACCATAGGATATCATATAACACCTACTAAAAAGGAAATGTTGTAAAGTAAAGATACTATAAACACCTACCAGAAAAGCAATACCATAAGGTAAGGATACTATAAATATCTACCAAAAATGCAATGTCGTAAGGTAAGATATCATGGGACACCCACCAAAAAGGCAATGCTACAAGGTGAGGGTATGTTATTCTTTTGCAAGTAGACAACTCCTTTTCCAATGTGGAGGCAACATCAGGATTTCATGTAGTAGCTCGCATGGTCTTAATGTCATTTAACGTCTCTTCCCACATATGTATGTTATATTATGAGATTTTGACTACTTTCCATGCATGTTTTGACTAACACATTGTTCATTCATGTCATATTGAGCTTATTATCTTTGTATATGATTATGCCTCTCAATTGTTATGGCCTTTAAATATCTTGCTATATTGTACCCCTCATACTTAGTACATTTCAAGTACTAACGTATACTTTTTGCCTACATGATCTAACTATGCAGGGATTGAGGCTCCTATCTATCCAACTCCTTGTGGCTAGTAAGTTTGCTTGAAGGGTTGCTTTTGGCGAGTCTTTCATTTCGGGGAAAACAACCATTTTCTATCACGCTTATGTTAAGACTTTATTACTTTTGTTATTTACTTTTGAGGGTGAGCTTGGGACATGTCATGGCCCTCGTTCCACTCATGCTTAGTGGTGTTGTTAGATAATGTGTTACGTATGACTCTACTGATGCTTATGTATCTATGAACATTTTCTTTTATTTCCTATCTCTTTGTATGTTTTTACTTGATGTTTTTGGAAAATGGTTCTCTTCCTACGTCCCTACTTCCCATGGGGTGCATCCCACGATCCCTTTCCTTAGTTATTTGTTATGGTTGAACAATGGTGATTCCTTATCTCTTTTTTCCATAGCTTGCGTCCTAAGTCTCAAATCCCTTTAACTTGATTTCATGATGCTTGAAATATGTTTCCTCATCCAAAGATATGCTTATGTATATTATGAGGCTTGTTTGGGTACCCTTGGGTTCCCATTTGCCATGATACACCTAGGCCCTAGATTGGGTTATTACACATGATTATAATCACTTGACCTGACTGGAAGATGAATCTAGAGGTAATGATTTATTAAACATTAATGGTTCATTTCCAGATGAGCAGGTAGTATCCTCTATAATTGATCTTATTCCTTAGTTTTTCGATTTTTCCAATTATCATATTAGTGACATTATGCCTGAGGGCCTCATCTTCCATCAAAAGAAGAAGTCTCTACATAATGTTGGAAGGTACAGTTGGGATAAGCCCTTCTTGTTCAAGATATGTGCAGACAATGGAGATGCATCCCTGAGCCAGAGATGATGAGCATTCTGGAAGCTTGCCACTCCTTTCCAGTAGGTGGGCATCATAGTGGTGCTAGGACAATGAAAAAGATCCTGCAGTGAGGGTAGTACTGGGCCACCATTTAGAAAGATGCACATGATTTGGCACAGAGTTGTGATCAGTGCCAAAGACCGGGCAACATCTCTAGGTGACAAGAATTACCCATGACCCTAATCTTGGAAGCAAAACTGTTTGATGTTTGGGGGATCGACTTTATGTGCCCATTCATGAGCTCATATGGCGTGAAGTACATCCTAGTGGTTGTTGATTATGTCTGCAAGTGGTAGAAGCCATAGCCCTAATAGACAATAAGAGTAAAAGTGTTGTGAGTTTTCTAAGAAGGAACATCTTCTCTAAGTTTGAGACTTCCAGAACTATCTTTAGTAACGGGGATTCCCGCTTCTCTAACAAGATTTTCCATTCTTTGTTGGACAAGTATGGTGTAAGGAAGCACAAGGTGGAAATGCCATATCATCACAAACTAGCACGCAGGCTGAGGTCTCCAACATAGATATCAAGGAGATATTGGCCAAAATAGTTAACACCACAAGCACTGATTGGGCCCGAAAATTGAATGATGCACTGTGGGCTTATCCGACTACTTACAAGATGCCCACTAGTATGTCTGCATACTCATTAATCTTAAGTAAGGCCTTTCATCTATTCTTTGAGCTGGAACACAAGGCATTATGGGCCTTGAAGAAGCTATATCTGAATTAGGGCGATACTGCTAACATGAGACTTAAGCAACTCAACGAGTTGGATGTGTTCCGACTCCATGCCTATAAAAGTTCAACACTTTATAAAGATCAAATGAATTTCTAGCATGATAAGCATATTGCACAAAGGAGTTTTAGTGTTGGTGACAAGGTGATGTTGTGTAATTCTAGACTGTGGGTATCCAAGGCAAATTGAAGTCCAAGTGGTCTAGGCCTTTCAAATTAACACAAATATTTTCCCATGGTGTGATTGAGTGCCAAGACTCCAATGAGGTTAGATTAAAGGTGACCTGTTAGCGTGTGAAGTTGTACATAGGGGTGTCATATGAGATCAAAACAATTGAGGAGATCCTGCTTGAAAAGTTTGAGTAGTCAAGCCTTATGTGTCGTGTTGGGATGTTAAATCAGACGCTTCCTGGAAGGAAACCCATGGCTTGTATTTGTATTACCTAGTTATTTTATTTTATTTTTCTTTCCATCATTGTCATTGTGATAGTATTGAGCAACATATAGAAGCGCGTGATAGTCAAATTTAGAGAGGTTGGTGAGAGACACAACCATTACCTATTAAAGTAAGTTGTTCTTCATCTCCTCTATTTTTGTGAGTTTTTATATGATGTTAGTGGGCTAATGATCTGGAATGGTTGAAATTGGGTCTGAATAATGTTAATTGTAAGCTTGTGCATGTGAGTGTAGCCCTTGTTGTGTTTCGTTGTTGATAGTTGCTGAGGTGCACAATTTAGGTGGTCTAGGGTCTGGGTTTGTGTATATTTGACTGGTAGTTCTTTGGAATCAAAATTCCTTGAACCTAGAAATTCATTGGTGTTAATTTGACTGAGGTTGTGTTGGTTTACTGAAATTACCATTGGAGGACCCTCACGGTGCCCCTCATGAACCGTGGTGCACACCACGACCCATGAAAGTGTCATATGTAAGGGCCTTGGCCTTGGCCTGTTGAAACTCAAGGGTATGTTTAGAGTACCCTCCACGCATTGTGGTGCACACCACGAACCATGAAAGGGTCCATGTAGAGACCCTCATTAGTTTCAACTCTGAAGGGTCCCACCACGGTACCTTCCATGGACCATGGTGCACATCATGGCCCGTGAAAGGGTCATGTACAAGGAGCCCTAATCCTGTATAGGGTATTGATTTGACTGTGTAGGTGTTCCAACACCCAAATTTAGTGCAATTTCCCTATGATATATTGGGTGATGCCACTCTTAAGGGTCATTGTCACTTAATTATGTAGGGGAAGTCTGGGTACTCATTAGTGTGTCATGTTTTTTTTTCATTTGCTTACCTATTTCTCTCTATATGGCTTGTAGGATAGATATATCAATGCAGCCGGACCACACCCCCTAGGGATGAGTCTAAGTCACGACTTTATGATGAGTCATGCTATCTCCCGGGGAATGCCTTGGGTGATCAATCCTGGGGGGTTCCGAAGTGCAATTTCACAGGGCTATTTCACCACATTCACCCTGCACAACTCAAGCTTGGGAAGAAAAGAGGGTAGTGCTCTCACAGTCTTAGGAGGAGGGAGAATTTGAGAGCCACGAGGCTGCCCCAAACGAGACTATTGTAGTCTAGGGGCGTGAGGTAATTCCCCAATAACAAAAAGATGATGACGAGGAAGACAGTGATGATAGTGATGTTTTTTTTGCGGCATCACTAACAAATGACTCCTACACTCTCTAATTGTTTGTGCAATTCCTCAAAAACAAGTTGTGAGTTTCGAGTGCCAAAAAGATCTACCAGCAAGGGTTCACCAAAGGGTCCACTGGCTTACAAAATAGAGTAGTGTACTCGAGATATGGGTTTACATGGAAAATTTGGCTGTGGTACCGAATTTGAAAGAGTTGTTTGAGAATTTGAGTGGATTGACAAACCACGAGGCTATAATGGCATCTCCCTTACTTAAATGTTCTATTAGGCCTATGCCGCATATTTTCTAAACTCCATCACTGAGAAGCGTTCGATATGAACTAACAGGATGTTGGCCTCATAAATATAACCTCTTGTATATTAAGATGTATGGAGCTAGGGTATCTATCTTTGAGACCACTATCACCAGGTTCCTCCATGGCCTGAACTTCACCTCACCCCCCGCCAGATTATATGAGTTACGCTGCCAACATGTGATTGATTAGGAGCAAATGGAAAATTCTAAATATTGGGATGATTTGATGAGATGGATCACCTATAACATTTCCATAGAGGGTGCCGATGCCGTGTGGGTCACCAAATCATGTGCCTTATTTATGAAGGCATCTTTGACCTTCCATGCAAAATTTTGGTGGGCATGTGTTCAATTCAAGCTTCGATTGACAGGAAATGATAACACTCTTTCGTCGGCCCAAGCCAATTTAGTTATCTATATTATAGCCTGGTATGGTATGAATGCGGGGTGGATGATTGCCATGGAAATACGCGATAGGGCTTGATGTCATTACCACATTCATCCAACACCTTACCAGGGAAAAAGCATCCCATTAGTGGATCCATAATCAATCACATCAAGTCCTCTTTTGGGAATATAGCGAAACATCTGATTTTATGGTTCAATCCTCTCCTGCGTGAGCTACATAGATATTGAGTTGAACTGTTATTTACTCTTAGTAAATTTAGTGCTCGATACTCCTCCCATGACTCGATGCTCATAAGACTCTATCCAATCAGTTCAATTTTATCCAATTAATCAAGTCTTATGAGGGTTCTTATCAATTCACCAATTCTGCCATAATCAAACCTTTTGGCCTATCAACCATCCAATTAATTCTCAACGACATCAGTCAAGAGTAATTTAGACTAACATTTATGACCACATTCAGCTAGGTTCAATCATTTGGTTCATGTTTTCAAAAATACGAAAGGCTTCATTCAAGCTACACTCATACTCAGTCATAGTCATAATCACATTCAGGGGTTTCACCATTCATGCTTTCAATTTCATTTAAGGCATATAACCAAGTAACCATGATCAAAATATAACTAGGATTTTATTAAATAAGATAAGTAATTCATTTTTCAAGAGTTCAAGTTATGGAAACAATTACTAATGCAATATCATGCATAAATATGTTAGGATCTAAGAAATATTCAAAATCATAGAAGGCTCAACCCTATCACAAATCAACCTTTCACATTATTCGGGAACATGGAAGGACATAATCCATGCTTTAGCTTTCCTTACATAAATGGATGATGGATGACAACTAAATTCACAAAAGTTTGCTCCAACCACTCGTCCTATGAGGACCTGGACTTTGTATGACCTTAATGGTTCTCGAAAATTTGATTTCGGAAAGTTTTGGACCAAGGTGACACCTAATGGAAGCCTCCATGGGACGTGTGACCCTACACGGTCCGTGTGACACCAATATGGGACCCGTAAATCAATTATACTCCTTCATTATTACTCGTTCTTATTCTAACACTTAGCTTCTCATTCACTTGCTCAAACGCTTTTCGAATCCTCCATTCGAACTCTAATCCGAGTATTCCCATGGAAACTTTTTAATCCCTTACTCCAAGATTATTTATGTTGTTTAGGGTCATTATGGGTCTCCTTCATCAGGCCAAGTTCAAAGGAATTACATTGTCTAAGCTTTTCACATGAACCAATAGAAGGGCCAACTTTAAATGGTCATATCTCTTAGCATAAAAATAATTAAGTGGCCTACAAAATACCAAATTGAAGCTCTTTAATTAGATTTCCAACGCATTTTGTTTCACCCAATTCTGAGTTTGGAGTAAGAAGTTATGCCCTTTTTCGTAGAACTCTAGGTTGGGACAGTGTGCTTTCACGGACCGTGAAGCCACTCGTGGTAAGTTGCGGATAAAATTCAATAACTCATTTTATTGAGGTATTTTTGATATTTTATCCGTCCCTTAGAACTATGTATTTACTATTTTTATGCGCTTCCGAACCGATGATGTGAAAATGGATACTTTGAGACTTGTTTGGGGAATCTCAGGTTCCCATTCTCCATGTCACTCCTAGACCCTAAGTCCGGGTCGTGACAAATCCCTAGCTCTTTTGTCCTTTTCTTTGCCTTAATTCTTTAGTAAGAATGCATAAAGAAACATAGGAATGCCTTTAGGAATCCTTTTCATATATTTCCTAGCTTGCCATATTGCTTCCTTAATAACTAGATTTTTCCACAAGACTTTAACTGAGGCTTTCTCTTTGGTCCTCCTTTTGAAAATCTGATGATCAAGAATCTGTAGTAGAATCTTCCGGTAGAACATGCTATCTTTAATTCCAATGCTATCAATGGGAACTACCAATAAATGATCTCCTAGGTACTTCTTCATCATCGAGATGTGGAATACTGATGAATGGTGGCTAGCAGATGGTAACTCTAACTCATAAGCGACATTCCCAATTATCTTCACAGTCGGGTAGGGACCAATGTATCGAGGACTCAACTTTCTCTTCTTCTCAAATCTAATAAAACCCTTTATGGGTGACACTTTCAAATACACCCAATCATTCACCTTAAAGTCTATATCTCTTCTTCTTACATCAGTGTACGATTTCTAGCAACTCTATGGAGTCTTCAATCTCTCTCTAATAACCTTTACCTTCTACATAGATTTGTGAACAAGATCTGGTCTAATTAACTTAGCTTCACCAACTTCAAACAACCCGATAGGTGATCTATGTCTCCTCCGATTCAAAGCTTCATATGGAGCTATCTGAATGCTTATGTTGTAGCTTTTATTATATGAAAACTCAATGAGAGTTAAATGATTATCATAATAGACTTTGAAATCTAGGACATATTATCTTAACATATCCTCCAAGTTTTGAATAGTGCATTATGCCTGGCTATTTGTTTGAGGATAAAAGGTTGTATTAAGATACATCTTTGAACCCAGTTCGTTATGAAAAGATCTCTAAAATTTGAGTGTGAATTGAGCTCCTCTATCTAAGATGGTAGACAAGGGAACTCCATGCAATCTCACAATCTCATCAATGTACAATCTGGCATAATCCTCTGATATCTCAGTTGTCTTAACTGCCAAGATGCGAGCTGATTTGGTCATCCTATCCACAATCATCCATATCAAATCATGATGTATTTGGGACCTCGACAAACCTATACTGATATGCATGTTGATTATCTCCAACTTACATTAGGGAACTGTAAAGGTTTGAGCCAACCCACATGGCCTTTGGTGCTCAATTTTAATTTGTTGACAATGTAGGAACTTGAAGATAAATTCAGCAATATTCTTCATTCAACTCCACCAATAAACTTCCCCTAAGTCATGATACATCTTGGTAGAGCCAGGATGAATTAAATATGTAGAACTGTGAGATTCAACCATAATCCTATATTGAACACCATTAATATTCATAAAACATAATCTACTCTGGTATCTCAGCCACCATCTCCCCTTTTGGAGAAAACTATCACCTTTTGTTTATGATCGATTTCCTTCAACTGAAGTAGGATAGGATCTTGGTCTTGCTTTTCATTCACCTCTGCCACAAAAGATGATGCAGACCCATTCTGAATATTAACTCCACCTTCATTAGACTCCTCAAGCTGAACTCCTAATAGGGTCAATCGGTGCACTTCCTTAGCCAATTCTTTCTTTCCTTATTCAACATGGGCAGTATTACCCATAGACAACCTGCTAAGAGCATTAACAACAAAGTTAACTTCACCTGGGTGGTAGTGAATTCTCATGTCATAATCCTTGATCAATTCTAGTTGCCTGCTCTGCCTCAGGTTGAACTCTTTCTAACTAAAGACATATTGAAGGCTCTTATGGTCTATGAACACATCTATATGCACTCCATATAAGTCGTGGCACTAAATCCTGAGAGAAAATACTACAACTTCTGACTCAAGATCATGGGTCGGATAATTCCTCTCATGAACCATAAGCAATCTGGATGCATAAGCTATCACTTTACCACTTTGCATATACACATAACCCAAACCTTATCTGGAAGCATCACATTAGATCAAAAAATATTTTGTTCCATTAAGCAAAGTAAAAACTAGAGCAGTAGTCGATTTGGTCTTTAATTTCTGAAATCTCTTCTCACAAGCATCGGATCATTTGAACTTGGCATTATTTTGGGTCAGCTTACTTAATACTGGCAATATTGTGCAAATCCCTAAATAAATCTGTGGTAATAGATAGTCAAACCCAAGAAGCATCTTATATAAGTTAGGGATATGGGTCTGGACCAATTTTTCATTGCCTCAATATTTTTGGCATCAACTCCAATACCGTCTCCTGATACTATATGGTCCAAGAAAGCCACTGATGTCAGTCAAAATTCACATTTGGAGAAATTTGCAGTAAGTTCTCTGTTCTTAAGAGTTTAGAGGTAAACTCCAAGGTGATGAACATGATATCATTGTTGTAGTAGAACAAAATATCATCAATTAAGAAAATAACAAGCATATCAAGATAGGACATGACCAAGAACTCCAAATTTCTACAATAGGTCCTAAAGGATATCTTCGGATATCATATTCTCTTACTTTAAACTGATGGTAACAAGATTCGAGTCTATCTTTGAGAAACAAGAGGCACCTGGAAGTTGGCCAAATAAATCATCTATTCTAGGGAGAGGAAACTTATTTTTTATAGTCCTTATTCAATTGTTGATAATCCATATACATCCTAAAGGATACATTTATTTTGTATGAGTAGAATAGGACAGCCCCAACGAGAGACACTTAGCCTAATAAATCCCTTATCTAGCAAATCATTCAACTGCTTTTTCAATTCCTTAAGCTTGGAAGGGGCCATTTTTAAAGAGGGATGGAAATGGGCTCTGTACAGGGGAAAATATCAATCCAAAAGTCAATCCCCTTATTTGGAGGGACTCTAGGTAGACTATTGGGAAACACCTCAGGGAACTCATTGACAAATGAAAGTGACTCGAGAGATGGAGACTATACATTATAATCCTTAATTCAAACAATATTATAAATACAACCTTTAAAGATTAGTTTTCTGGCCCTAATGTAGGAAATAAACTTATTCTTAGACACTAAAGGACTATCCTTCCACTCTATAACAGACTCAGTCAGAAAGTGGAGTTTCACCGTCAGAGTTCTACAATTGATAGAGTCATACTAGGCGTGCAACAATTCCATGCCAAGAATCCCATCAAAGTCAATAATCTCTAACTCAACTAAGTCAGCGAAGTAATAGATAAACATGGTACAATCACTATAGACCCTCATAGCTAGAGTGAACTCACTAAAAAAAGTAGAAACACTAAAGGACTCAAGAAGACATTCAGGAAAGGATGTCAAACATACTTGCCACATATAATGTTAAAATGATAAAGTGACATCAAGGTCTTGCAAGACATACACATCATGAGAAAAGACTCAAAGGATACCTATGATAATATCTAGTGAACTCTCCTGATCTTGGCGACTAGCCTCGGCTTATAAGTAGTTTGTACCTCTGGCTATACCCAAAGTAGAACCTCTTTGATTACCTCTGTCTGGCGTTGGTGCCGAAGAAGACTGAGATTCGCTACCTCCATCACCCTGCCTCCTCAGAGGTTATCCATTCTTGAAATGACTAGTCTGCCCACATCTATAAAAAGCATTTGTAACCTCATGGCACTCATCCAAGTAGAGCTTGCCACACTTGCCATAGGGCTTCTCCCTTTCGAACCTTGAGTCACACTAGTATGAGATTAAGAATCTTGAGCTGTAAAATTTTTATGACAGTTGGACTTCTAATCGTACTTGTTTACTCGTAGCTTGTGCACTAGTTGAGGATGGTGCATCACTCGAAGACCTCTTCCAAAAATAGGACCTATCCCCCGTACTATGCTTATGCTGTCTAGGCACATGCCCAGTTGATTTGGCTGTCTTACTTATGTTCTCCTCCCTATCCCTATTCTTATCCACCACAAGTTGTTGCACATAAACTATGAGTCTAGATATGTCCATGCTTGGAATCAACAAGGTCGCTTTGCTCTCTTTCTTCACATGCTTGCCCAAGCCAGATACAAACTTACTTATTCTAGATATCACTCAAGGACCATCTCTAGAGCACACCTAAATAGATAAATAAACTTGAGGCTATATTCTTTGATAGTCATCCCCTCCTGCTTCAAGTTCACAAACTTTTGGACCTTTCTTTCCCTTAATTCCTATGGAAAGAAGTGATCAAGAAAGACACCCTCAAATTCCTCCAAAATGGTAGGCTCAGCATCTTCACTTTAGCCATCATCCCATATATTTTTTACTATACATTTGTTGCATCCTTAAGCTGATAAGAATCAAGTTCAACTCCCCCAGTTGCAGTCACATGCACAGCTTTAAGCACTTTCACTATATTTCATCAACATAATTCAAGGGGTCTTCCGCAAAGTCTTGCTACAATAGTCGTCTCTTGGGAGCTAGATCTAGGAGCCTATAAACTCTGATTACAACTCTAGGCGACTACAAGATGGGTAAGAATAGTAATAGCTCCTCTAAAATAAGCTCTACAGTAAGAGCAGGCGGAGTAGTAGGTTGCTGAGGAGCCCTAACGGCTCTGCTATGTCAACCTCACCTCTCATTCACATTTGAGGAGGCATCTCTAATGGGGGATTCTCGTTGTTGGAAGGTGAAGCCTCTCGTTGTTTGGCATTACACTTAGAAGACATGATTTGCAAATGCATAAAGTATGAGTTAGATAGGAACTTTTATAGAGTTAAACTCTATCGCACAAACTCATAATACAAAAGAAGTCAGATAATTATTAATGTCTTGTAGCCTCCTGATTATAAGTGTGGTTTACAATATACCCAAAATTAAGACTCTACTAGACATGGTTTCATAGACACCTTAGGACTCTTAAACTCCATGCTCTGATACCAAGTTTCTCATGCCCTAGAAGTGTACCTTTGGCATGGCCGGCACTCAAAAATCATTTTTGGTCCCCAAGAAAACCACTTGGCTTAATCATATCATCAATCATACCACGTAAGACTCAGTTTTAGATATTTAGACTATAGTCTATTGGAATAACCAATGATCAAATAGAATAAAGATTTTAAAACTAACAATTTATCCAAATCCAAATCATAAGATCAATATGAAAGGGAAGAAGTCAAGAGTTAAAGATATCAAATTAATCAATCACTATCTTTTCTACGAAGCCTCTATCAATACTGTCTATGTCGTTCCTATTACATGTTCATGGCTACCTCAAACCAAAGTAGAAGGGGACTAAACTAAAAATCTAGAAAGATAAATATGGTAATCTCCAAAAGAAAAGAGGACCCAACCCAGGTTGATAGAAAGGTAATATCCTTAATGAAATGTCTATTGATGACCCCTAATAACACTCTCTGTATCATGAAAAGATACAGGACCAAATGGATGTTAGTATGTGGAATGCACGAGTAAGTAATGTGACAAAATGAAACATGAATCAAGGTAGAATAATATCAACTCAGATAATTCAGATTAGAAAGATAAGGAACTCAACTAGAATGTCATAAGTCTAAAGCAAGAAAAAGGTTTAGACTGACCAATCATATACAATCCAATCTGATATTATAGACTACTATCATGTCCTATAGGTGTTTCTCTAATTGACAACCATCACTATGAGCTAGTGATGATACCATGAAGCGATGTCATTGCCATATCCACCCAATACCTTGCCAAGATAAAGGACTTCCCATTAGTGGACTCACAACCAATCATATCAAGCACTCTTTCAGAACAATAGGGAAATACCAAAATTTATGGTTCAATACCCTCCTCTACTGGCTATGTAGTTATTAAGTTGATTTGTTATTTACACTGAATACGGTGCTCGATACTCCTCTCACGACTCAGTTCTCATAAGACTCTATCTAATCAATTCCATTCTATCCAATCAATCAAGTCTGATAAGGACACTTATCAATTCATCAATTATGTCACAATCAAGCCTTTGGCCTATCAAATATCTAATTAATTCTTAATCACATCTTTAAAGAGTATTTTAGGCTCACATTTATGACACATAAGCTAGGTTCAATCATTTGGGTCCAAGTTTTGAAAAAATACAAAAGCACTTCTAATTTTATTAAATCTACACTCATATTCGGTCATAATCACATCAAGGCCTTCACAATTCATGCTTTCGATTTCATTCAAGGCATGTAAACAAGCAATTATAATCAAAATATGACTAGAGTTGATGAAATAAGATATCTTATTCATTTGTTCAAGAATTCAAGTTATGAAACCCATTACTGATGCAACATCATATATAGATATGTTAGTCTAAGAAATTCTCTAGGAAACCAATTATAGAAGGCGTAATCCTATCATAAATCAACTTATCAATTTGTTAGGGAATATGGAAGGACATAATCCATGATTTAGTTTGCCTTACATACATGGGATGAAGGATGACAACCAAGTTCGCTAGAGTTCACTACAACCATTTAAATCCTTAGCTTTTTTCTCCTCTCCTTAGCCCCAGTTCTTTAGTTAGAATGCATAAAGAAACTTAGGAATGCCTTTCGAAACCTTTTTAAAGTATAAATGACCTCTACTAGTCATGAGTTAAGTTTAGGAGGGATGGAAAAAAGTCTGAAATGACCCTCATTATAACTGTACAAATTTAAACTAAGATTAATCCACTCTGTATTGCAGTCGGTGTTCATTTTGGTTCCTTTATTATGAAAACTTCTGATAACCATCTGAGCCATTGAAAATAAAAAAAACTAAATCTTTCACCTATTTTGGGGAACCTATGCAATGCAGAGTAGTTTCCCACTTTTCTACATCTGCGATTTTCACTCAGAAAAGTCATTTTCTTATTCGATTGGCCTAGAATTCAACTTGGACCACTGTCCCACTAGAATTTTTACACTGATCATGATTTTGGCTTGAGATTTTCCATGAAAGTTTAGAATGATGCGTCTTACGAGCAATCTCTCTTCTATAGGTATTTTGGTAATTCTCATGGTGTAGAAGATGCATTTTAATGTCATGTCGTCCTAGGCCTAAAGTGGACAATATCTCTTGCGGGCTAGGCCATTACACCATCATTCAACTTTTGATGGCTACTTTGGTATTTTAAAAACTATCTTTTCAAAAAAATCATTCCCCGTATCACTTGAAGCCTTCCCATTTTTCATCAATTTTAGTGTTCCAAAATAAACTTTAAACCAGTTGAATTGATTCCATCAATGGTGTTTCATCTAGATTCTTTTTTCCTTTTCAATTACTATGATTTTCTTATCTAATAATAATTATTGTATTTCATTTCCTTATTTGTAACCATAGTTTCTTTGTTATTCAGTGGTAATTACTATTTGTTGCTCTATTTGTTTTGCATATACTTTTTCTCTATTATATCCTTATAATTGTGCTTTTAATTACACTTTTTCATTTGTTCCAGTGGTCCATTGGAATTAACCTCTCTACTCCCATAAAGGTATGGAATGGTCAGCATACATCGTATTCTCCAAAATCCCATTTAGTGGGATCGCATTGGGTATGTTGTTGTTGTAAATTTTATGTTTGAGATTCTTGTCTAAAAGTAATTAATTTATTTTGTTTCCTTATTCACAATCATATATTTTCTTTATTATTCAGTGTTATTACTATATATTGCTATAATTTCTTTGTATCTCTTGTTTCCTTATAATCATGCTTTGGGTTCTACTTTTCGTTGGAGCTGATGATCTATCAGAAATAACTGCTATACTCCATAAAGGTATGGGTAAATTCGACGTACATCTTACCCTCTCCGGGTCCCCACTTTATGAGATTGCATTGGGTATGTTGTTGTACCTTTCAGGTTTGTGGCTTCCATCTTATAGAATAAGAGAAATATATACTCATTGTGTTTAAAAGTGGAGGACACACCAAGAAGGCTTGCCTGCTTTCATGTCAATATCTTTTACTAATATATATTTTACACCCTATTGGCTTTGTAAGATTGGCGATGGAAGAAATGTAAGACCGCGGATTAATGAAGAGCCTAATGAAATATCTAATATATGGAAGCTCACTGAAATTAGTGAATCATCACAGTGCCAATCCTTGAAACTTCCTCAGAATCTCGGAGTGACTAAGGTATAATCCCCAGACTCCATGTCTCTTGATTCGTGAAATATCTAATTATGTTTGTTTACTCATTTTCAAGACTTGTAAAAACATACTGATAGCAGATAATCCTTAACAGACTTTCCCATTGAACAAACAAATCTATGCACATTATGCCATAGCTCATCCTTCTTCAGTTTTTAAGGTTGGAAATGTTAATGTTTCTCACAACGTCTTTGTGCACAATCTAACATGATGAAGACATGTGACATTAAAACATGCCATCAACAAATGAAATTATTAGTGTTATGTTGAGTGGGAATGAACCATATGATCCAGCAGTGCTGTTCTTCTTTTTTCATATGTAGATATGACTTCTTCTTTTGTTTTGGAGGGAAGGGCTCGTAGATATTCCATGAATCAAGAGACATGGGAATTATATCTTACTCATACTATGATTCTCAGGATGTTTCAAGGATTGGCACAGTGATGATCCAATAATTTCAATGAGCTTCCATATCTTGGAGTTGTCATTGGGCTCTTCATTAATCCATTACATTTCTTCCATCGCAATTCTTACAAAGCCAATAGGATGTAAAATATATATTAGTAGATGATATTTCCATGAAAAGCAGGCAAGACTTCTTGGTGTATCCTCCACTTTTAAACAAAATGCGTATCTATTTCACTTACTCCCTTTGTTCACTTTTACTTGTCACTGTTTCTCTTTTTGAGGTTAATTTGACTAAATTTCCAAGCTAAATTGAAATAGTTTAATTTAATATTCAAAATCTAAAATTTAGTTAGTTGAAAACTATACGAAAAATGTTAAAAGTTACAATCTTTCTCATATTAATATGATGAAAAATACATATTAAAATGTTGATCAAAGTTTATATAATTTAACCTTTATAAGTAATATAATGACAAGTAAAAGTGAATAGATGGAGTATTGTATTAGTAGGATGCCTCAAATTTAGAAGTTACAATAGTAACATACCTAGTACAATCCCAAAAAGTGTGGTGTTGAGAAGGTAAAATGTGCGTAGATCTTACACCTGCTTTTATGGGGTATAACGATTGTTTCTGATAGACCATTGCTTCAAAAGAGAAGTGGAATCTGAAGAACGATTATAAGGAAACAAGAGAAAAAAAAGAGATATAAAGCAAATAGAGCAATAGATAGTAATAAACACTAAATAATAAAGAAAATATATGATTGCGAATAAGGAAATAAAATAAAATAATTACTTTAGACAAGAACCTCAAATATAAAAGTTACAATAATGTACCCAATGCAATCCCATAAAATGTGGTCCGAAAGAATAAGATGTATGCAGAACTTCCGATAAATTTATGGTGTAGAGAGGATATTTCCAATAGACCATCTGAACAAAAGAAAAGTAGAATTAAAAGCACAATTATAAAGATACCACAGAGCAAAAGATATACAAAACAAATATAGCAAAAAATAGTCATTAACAAAGAATAACAAAAAATCCCTATGATTACGAATAAGGAAATGAAATATAGTAATTACTATTAGACAAGAAAACAAAAAGGGAAAAAGAAGTTACATGAAACATCATTGAAGGAATCAATTCAATGGGTTTAAAGTTAAGTTTAGAACCATAATGTTGTTGAGAATAGGGAGGCTTCAAGTTTCTCCTAAATTTAGGAGTTAAAATACCAAAATAGCTTCAAAAGTTGAACGATGGTGTAATGATCTAGCCTGCTAGTTAAATTGACCACTTTAGGCTTAGGCATGCATGACTTTTAAATGTGTCACTAGTAGGTAAGACTTGCTTACTTATGTAACCAGTATCTCTCTTGTATCTTGCCAATGTGGAACTTCTTATCTTAAGCTAGAGTGTCACATACATCTCTTATAAAGACTCAGTATCCTCATTAAGATTTTTTCAATTTCGTGGAATTTACCTAGACTCAGCGCTGAGGTTTGCCATGCCATAGCAAGATTTTTCTTAACTCAATTATACTCTGACCTACATCGACAAGGCATATGTAGCAGTAGCTTTGATACCAGTTGTAATGGTTCAACTCGCTATTTGTATTATTCACTCTAAGTCTAGGCCTACTGGATTTAAAATGTGTCACAAGTGGGTAAGACCTACTTTATTATAATGTGATCTACTCAGTTTACTAACTACCATGGATAACATGTGCAATGCAGTTGTCTGTAAAAACTAGTTTTTGAAAAAAATGTTCGGGTGTATGTTTCATATATAATTTTTACATAGACTTGTGACCTGAATCCTGATGACAACAAACAAGAACTTATTTCCAAACCACTTTTGAGAGTTACATTTACAACATACTCAATTGATTCCAACCATAGAGGTCACTCTATCTACAATCAAGAATTGTTGTTTGATATTACATGTATTGGTTTACTATATTAAAGAAAAGGACACCTATTCATAATTGTGTAAAGGAAAAGTGGAACCTCAAGATTTATATCTATTGAGTAAAAAGTACCTTTCCAAAAGAGAAATTGGCGGGCTTGTCTTGAATAATTTATTTGATATAAATAATGGAAAATAAATCAGTTAGAATATAGTAGAATTTTCTGAGTCAACCTCAAAACAAACTTCATGGAAGACCTCCATCAGCATCTATATTTGTGGTGAGTTGAACATGGTCCACATTCCAAAATTTGGTTATAAAATAATCGCTAGATGTCACAACCTGACCCCCTGGCCGTGATGGCACCTACTCTAACCCACCAATAGGAAAGCCTAACCCATTTCCCGAAATAATAAGCGGACTATCTCAAGTAAAACAACCATAATAAGCAAAACTTGCCAAAACAAGGAGAAGATAATATCAAGCTGCAAATAAAAAATACAGGAACCAACCCCAAGACCTGGCATCAGTGAGTAATCAAGCTTATAATACACGAATTAAGAGTATAAGGCATTTACAAAATACAATATTAGTATAGGCTATCATAGAATACAAAATAAAGACTAGCTTAAACTGCAACAGAATGGGATTCGACAACTTTGAACACCTGGAACTCACCAGTATCTGAGAGAACCACAACTACTCTACATGAAGGAAAATCAACAATGTGGACTCTTACTACGATCTGTAGGAGACAGAAGTGTAGTACGAGTACCAAGCAAATGGTACCCAACAAACATAACCAGACTGAGTTCCACAGATAAAGCTAATATATATGTCATGAAAATAAGACAAATATTACACAAGTAATAGGATAATAGATAAAATACATACTGATCACGATAAATGAGGTAAATATAGTTTGCAAGAGGCATACCTTGGAGAAGCGAGTATACAATATGCTACCAGGAAATAAAGGCTAACGAATATATTCGATAAGAGACAGATGGCAGAAAAACACCAAGAGCCTATAAACAACCCAACAACCTAGGAGCTAATCCAACTCAACGTGGCCAAGTAACATATACAACCAAAGAAAAGACAAGTCACTAACTAGGTAAGAACAATAACCGACCCGATATCCCATAGTACCGACAATTTAATCGGCATGAAGAATCGAAAATGGTATCTCATGCTACCAACGGACCAAACAATAAAATGCCTTGCATGAAATCTCCCTATTGCACATACGCACAAGTGACATACGACCTACCCCAACCCAACTGGCAAGGTAGCACCTATGTAACACCTCCATCCAGTACAATAGTATCGTTCAGGAAACCTATACAAAATGCCTAGGCTTGCAAAAGGGCTTATCATCATAGGTGATATTATAAGAATAATAGTGTCCATATCAATGCATAAGGGGCATTAACGTGCCCGCTAGTCAAATTATGAAAATTTGAGATCATCCCAGATTCCTCCACTGTCTCAAGTAGAAAAAAGTACATCCTTGATACCTCATAACTATAAAATCTAGAGATCATGTGATTCTGGTGGTATCGAACTCATATAAAAAGTTTGAATCAATGTTATATCAATAGTGCAAAAACCATCCTTCCTCACTCACTCTCCATGCATAAATGATGAGTCGTCAATGCATGAATCAAAACTATACGATAAAATTAGTGGAATGAGCAGCCAATGTAATGCATGTTATCCCAATATCAAACAAGACACATAAGGCTAGGAAATCAAGACACTACCACTATACATGAAGACTAAGAAAACTAACCTGGAGTCTAGATGTTCCCCAAACAAGGGCTCGGGCCAAATGATATAGGATAGCTATAATCTAATAAGATATCACCATTAAGCAGCTAAGTATAAAACTAAGAAATCTCAACAGCTCAAAACCAAGGAAGAGGGAGAAATATCTCAAGGATCGACACATTACCCCAAAACCATAACCTCGAGCCCTAGACTAAGCGTAGAAAAGTCAAACCTATGGCTATGATGAGATACCAAAGTCTCAGCACCTAGCTCAAAGCATACTACTAGAAAAAAGCCCTACTAAAAGCCATATATAGCTATAAGGGAAAAAAGGGTTTCAAGCAAGCACCTAAGATACAATATAGTCTAAGACACCCTCAAAACTCCTAAAAAGGTAATTTGCTCCAATAACGATAAAACATAACTCCAAGCCTAAACAAAGGTCTTCAATGGATTATGCTAGTCTAAGGCTCACTGGAAACTAATGAAACCAGGATTGAATCAATAAAATGGATTACTAAGAAAATATGGTACAAATTATTATGAAATTTAAACTAAGAATTATCAAAAAGAGCCTTGTGTTGGATGGAGACCACTACCTACCTCAAAATCATCATGCACTCTCAAAATTTATTTCACAATAGCTATCATACTTGAATCACCTCCAAATTCTGCCACACTATCAAAATACTGATTGTCATACCCTATTTTAACTCGAGGTCAAACGGTGTACAATATATCTTATGCTATTTTTAAAGAGTCAGTTTTTAAAGGTGAATTAGGACACTTATTTTTGCAAAAATTTTGCCAAACTAATTCTATATTAAGGTTTACATAGCCTTATGCGATTCTAGGTAAGAGTTCTAAATATCCTAAAGGGAATATGTACGACATCCTTTAAAGTTCATTAAAAAAGATTAACAAGAAAAAAATTGATAAATAAATAAATAAATGCTATGGAGTTTAAAAGAAGTTTAAAAGATAAGTTAGAAAACATTTAAATTGGAATTTGTAGTACACTTAATTAAAACATGAAATAAAATGAGTATTTGTTGTAGCTAATGTTAGACTTGTTTTGCTTTGGACGTAGAACTTTAAAAATGACCATTTGACTTAAACAATTTTAAAACTTTAAGATCCATTTTTAAAAGTAATTTATGATCATAATTTCAACATAAATTTGAACTTAAACAAAAGGTCGATTACTTTAATTCTTTGTAAAGAGAGAGGGAGAGAGTACGGCTAATGGAAAACTGGTAACTAGAATAAAGGACCCAAAACCCAACCCTCTATCTCATATCAACTATTGTGAATACAAACTAGAACATAACACATAAGCAAATTTAATATGTAAAAAAAATAAATACATAAATAAATAATGCTAAAAAGTAAGCAGTGAAAGATGATCCCAAAAATATTTCCTTGTTTCGTTATTTAGCTATTCTAAGATGTTGTAATGAATCCATGTGTGAAAATGATATCAATATCAAGTAATCAAAACAAGTCATCTTGCGGCGATGGAGAGTCTATTATGAAGATTCCATTTGCTCCAAAAGTGTTCATGCAAATAAAGAAATAAGAAGAAGATTAGTAAGCAAATTCAACTTTAAGCAATAATTAATATATAACCAAGTAAAGTCATACACCAAATATATTATTCAGCGATAATAAATATAAAACTAAGTAAAGTCATACAACAAAGATATTATTCAGAATAGGAATCATGTGACCTTCATATAAGATACAGATTTTGCAATTGACTCAAAGAAACTTTTCTATAATATGTTTCTTTTTGTTAATGACATAAACAATAAAAAATTTCAACCTCTTGAATAAAATCAAACCATGACCTTTAAGATTTTACATACGCTACTATCTAAAATCTAAAAGTCTACATATATACATAAATCTACTAAGTGAAAGATTAAGTACGTGCATAGATCTACTAAGCCAGTGGAAAAGGAGCTTTAAAATAATTGTATTTAGTATGTGTATAGAAAAACATAGAGCCATTGTAGTGTGTCTACTCTATAATTTTTTAGTAGGGAAAGTACATAACAGGCACACCTATTTAAAAGAAAAGTCCCTTAAAAATATTTTTACATAGAAAAATATGAACAAAAGTTTATTATCACATAGGGTACCAAACAACACCAATTTGGAATAAAAATAGATTTTATATCATCTAATGTGAAAGCAAAATGATTCTTTAAAACATGAAGGGGATATGAATTCAAACTTTTCCGGACCTCAAGATGAACTCAATACATTTTTAACTTCCTTTCATAATAACAAAAATAAACAAAAATTACTCTGGACACATACGTTGCTTGAAGCTTACATAATATTTTTTATCACAAAACCAATTTTAAAAGAGGGCAAAAATCACATGTTGCAGAGCAGTGAACAGGGGTCCTTTAATCGCAAGCCTATGCTCGAGCACGAGCGACAAAATTATGCAAGTCCAAATTCAAAAATCATACTAGGAAGAAAAAGAGTTTAAGAGCAAAGTGCAATGTCCCCCCCCCCCCCCCCCCTCGCCCCTAAAAAAAAGTCCTAATTGGACTCGAAATGCTAGAATTTATAGGAGTTAAAAACTAGTGTCCTAATTTTGAAATTTAAAAATCAAAAAGCAGTGTAGGGGTCACAGGATGGCTTTAGATTTTGAAGATGTAGCCATTGAAAAATCTTTTGGACTAGAGATTTGACTCTTTGTGCTTGGAATGACATGGTTTGTCTTCGACTTTGCTTTGTCTTCATCTAATGAAAACGGAAATAAAGATAGAGAGGGAAGGAGAATATATAAAAATGCTAAAAATTGAATAAGAATGGAGAAACAATTTTTGTATTGTGAGAAAGATAAGTTGGAGATTGTCAAAAATGAGAAAGGAAAGAGAGAGATATAATGCTGAAAGAGTAGGGTTAAAGAAGTATTATTTGGCTTAATTTGGCATGGACTTAGATGACTGGATTGTTATACTCTCGGCCCAAAACAATTGATTTTGACCTGGTGAATTTAGTCTAAATTTGTTGGGTTTTATCTTTCTTCCTTTTAACATAAAGTGAGCTCTAACTTCATAACTAATACAATTTATATTATATGATGGCACTAAAGAAAAAATAAAATATTGACCTTGTAACTTTCTGCTAATATAGAAATATGAATTAAAATATATTGATTTATAATTAGTTTAATACATATGAAACTTGAAATAAGGTGACGATAATCAATTGCTTAAGAAAAAGAGGTGCAAAGTGATAGTAGTAGTTTTTATAATTAAAAGAAATAAAAATTTATTAGTAAATATAGAAATGTGACAATGACGATAATAATAATAGTTGTAGTGCTAAAATAATAATAAAAAGGTAATTTGATATATTATTAATTTAGAAGCTCAAAATAATGAATTAGAAGGAAGGAGAGTCAAAATTGGGTGTCAACATTGACCTCCCTATCAATACGAACATTTTGCACAAAAATTGCTTTTTTTGTAGACATACCTAAAATTGGGTCTAAAATGGGATTATGGGATCCACGATGGGAATCCCAAGATAGACTCTAGAATAAGGTTCTAAATGACTTACAGAAGTTGTATCTCAAGATGGAGCATAATTTGACACTTGAAAATGGGAAAAAATAGATCATGTAATAAAGAACATCTCTAAAGCTAAAGAGAATGGACTGGACAGCCCCTTCTGAGGCAAAAATTGCCTGAAATAATGAGCCCTGAACACTTCTTGGACACTAAAGTTTTTAGCAAAGGTCAAAACGAATGACGGGCTTTGAATCACCCAAACAAATGACGCTTCCTAGCTAAAGATATTATAACTTGAATACTTTGGAGAAATGTTGAAATTAATAGGAACTAGTCTTTAAAGGCCTGAAAATTGTTCATCGCTATCGTGAACCCAATGGGATGCAAACATGATTAAGAAATATTAAATTTTCAAATTGTTTCATCATTTTCGCGAGGCTAAGGGTTTGTGATCGCGATGAACAAAATGTGATGCGCTAGAAAAGTTAAAAACAATCTAGCCAAGACTCCATGTCCGATTAGGTCCTCAAGATTTATCCCCCCCCCCTCCCCCCCCATGGACACAAACAATATATGACATCTTATTGAAACGAATATCCAGTGTCAAAGGTGGAATTAAAGTTTCCATTCGAGGTTTTTTTTTTTGAATGTTGTCTCTTTTTTATTTTTATTTTTTTTGGGGGGGGGGGGGGGGTTGGGGGAGGGTGTTATTTATGGTTATTGCATTTGTGAACATATTATTTTAGAAGTTGGTTGCTTGCCCAAGCACCATTGTGAACTAAAATCCCCCGAAGTACTCAAAATGAGACTGAAATTCTCGCGATGTGCACGGAAGGCTGTTCTAAACCAATATCAAAGTTACTAAGCTAACCGCGTTGACAGAATTCTCATTTTAGCATGATTCCTAAGAATGTTGTTCGAAGACAAGCTTAGGCCAAAATCTTAATGGTTAAAACACCTCATGGTACAAACTCACACCGAAAGCCTCGAGAATCAAACTGACCATGCTCCTAGCGAAAATGACCATCTAGATATGATAAAATTGTCAGAATTTCATTCCGAGGCTGTCTTCCAAGTGTTTCTTTATTAAGTCAATTATTCAAACTCCAAGGGCTCCAAAACACGAAAATGGGCACAAAAACCAAATAAATGACCAAGCAATTGAACTATCAGTATCAACAAGTCATAAATGACTTGCAGTCACTGCATAATAGCTTTAAACACCCAAAGAATCAAAAAGTGGAGAAAATGACCTGGAGGATCATTACAACATCCACTACTAAAAAAATATTTTCTCACGGAAGTCAAATATAGAGTAGTCTCAAAGCATAAAAAGATGAGGATGATAGGGCTACATGCTCCGCAAGGCCCATAGGCACTATCATATAGCAAATAATGCCAAAATTAGAACTCCAGCCTAGTAGATAACCTCAAACGTACTTCGAAAACTCCAAAAAAATCTTTCAAGCCCTTCCTTAAGACTAGTCCTCACTCAACTGCACCAAAGTAAAAAAAATTACCATATCACCTAACAGAATTAAAACCATAGAAAAACCACATATTGAGCAATGCAAAACACAGAAGAAACCAAAACAACCTTACCATCTGGAGTACCTACCTCAAATTCAAAGTCCAACATCTCTGTCCATTAGGACTTCATGTTGATCCTTATCTATACTTAGCAACTCTGACATAGTCTGAATCCTGTCCACCAAACATCACAATACAAGCTTTAAAAGAACCATATGCACCATGTATACCGTAGACCCATAATTACTTTAACTCCATCCTGTAGATGAATCCTTTAAGTCAAATCTCACCTTCTTACAAGACCCAACACTCTAACTCACTGGATTCATACCCCCCAAACTCGAACCAGCCATAAATAAATTGCTAAGACACTCGAATAAAGGAGTTTAGGAAGTTCGAATGAACAAGTCACAACATTACAACAGAAGAAAGGCCGCGGCAAAGGAGGGAAGCAATTACCTGGAATACTTGATCTACCAACTACACTACCTTTCACACAAAACTAAGGCAACCTCTAAACCGATTTAATTCAACTACTCAATAAAAGTCACACCTACCAACACTCCTCTCTCAGCAGCAATCTCACACCAGTTAACAATAATAAGCGACAAGGGACATCTTTCTACACAAAACAATGTAGGGAAAGAATTAAACTCAACCAGCACAAGCAAGCTAAACACAAAGCTAAAATGCCAAAACAATCCACTACTAAAAGAAATCAACTACGACACAAAAATGCATATACTCAAATCTAATTAAAGTTAATATCACAATCATAATGTGAATTTAATAAGTTACATAAGTACTGATGGGGATGAAGACCCTAATACCCATACTATACAAGCAAGGAAGGTCGTAGAATGAATTTACAGATGATAGATATTTAGAGCCTCGTCCCTTATCTGGTCTGCAGAAGCATAGGTAGAATCCTGATCGACCTCAGCCTGAATACTTGAACTACTTTTTGTTACACTTTTGAGTACCATCCCTAGTTGGATGTAACAAAAACCTATAAGATTGATTTGGTTGAACAAACTGCCAATTGGTAACACGTTAGGGACACTCTCTAGACTGATGGCCCATCTCCCTGCACCAGCAAAAATAAAATATAGGAACCCACCCCAGGACCTAGAATCAGTTAGTAATAAAGCTTCTAATACAAAACATAAGAGTACAAGGCTTTTTCAAAATACAATATCAGAATAAGCTATCTCTAAACACAAAATAAAGACTACCTTAAAAAACAACAAAATGGAAAATTAGCAACTCTGAATGCTTAGAACTCAACTCAATCTCTGAGATCCACAGTAGCTCTGCACGAAAAAAAATTAACAATGGGCCTCATAATAAAATCTAAAGGAGGCAGAAGTGCAATATGAGTACCAAACAAACTGTACCTAATAGATATAGGCCGACTAAGATCCACAACTAAAACAAGTATGTATGTCATGAAAATAAGGAAAGTACGTAACAAGTAATAAGATAATAGATAGAATACATAATAATAAAGATAAACAAGGTGAAGAAAGTTAGGAAAGAATCATGCCTAAGAGAAGTAGGTCTACCATCTACTAGTAAGAAAGAAGGCTAAAGAATATACTCGATAAAGGACAAACAATAGAAAAACATCAAGTGCCTATAAACAACCTAGCCAACTAGGAGCTAATCCAACCTAACCTAGAAAAGTAACATATATACAACTAAAGAAGGGAAAAGCAACTAACTAGGAAAGCACATATGAGATCAAACAATAATTGATCGACACCCCATACTGCGAGTGGTGCAATCAACAAACAAAACCCTAACTAGCATTCCATACTACTGGGGGACTAAACAGTAAACAATATATTGGTGACAATGATGCATGTGACTGAAATGCATGAAATCTTCCCGTATTGCATATACACAACTATTATATGACCTACCCCAATCCATGTAGCAAGGTAGGACCCGTGCAGCACTTCCACCTAGTGCAATGGTACTCTTGGTGTGGAAGTACCAGGGGGCTCAAGAAACTTGTTCAAACTTTCTAGGCCTGCACCATGACACATCATCATCATCTTTATCGGTGCTACTATAGGTATAATAATAACCATAACAGGGTGCCGATGCACCAAATGTTCAAGTCATAAAAATTCAAGGTCATCATAGATGCCTCCATAGTCTGAAGTAGAAAAGAGTACATCCTTAATGTCTTGTAAGTATCAAATCTAAAAATCATGTAATCTAGGTGGTATTAATCCCGTAAAAATATAGTTTGAATTAGTGTTACAATTATAGTGGGAAATCTAACCTTTCTCACTCTCTCTGTACATAAAATGATGATCCAATGCATGAAGCTAGACCGTACAATAAAATTAGTTTGAATGAGTAACCAATGCAATGATTTTCATCCTAGTATCTAAACAAGACACACAAGGATAGAAAATCAAGTCACTTCCACTATACACGAACGCTAGGAGAACTTACTCGAGGTCCAACTTCTCCTCGAATAAGGCTTCAGGCCCAACAATATAGGATAGCTATAATCTAATAAGATATCACTATTAAGAAACAAAGTATATAGTGAAGAAATCTCAGCAGCCCAAAATCAAGCAAGGGGAACAAATACCTCTGCGATGCCTTACAATATACTATAACCTCTAGCCTAGAACTTTGCATAGATAAGTCAAACTTATGGCAAGGATAAGCCATTAAAGTATCTACCACTATTTAAATAATACTACCACGAAGAATCCTACCCAAAGCCATATCTAGCTATGAGGGCAAAAGGGTTTGAATCAAGCAGTTTAGGAGCAACCAATTCTATGGCCGCCCTCATAACTTCTATGAAGGGAAAGACACTCCAATCACGATGAAACATTACTACAAGCCTAAACTAAGGTCTCTGAGGGACTATACTAGTCTAAGGGTTGCCCAAAACTCATGAAAGCAGGATAGAATTGAAGAAAATGGAATACTAAGAAAAACAGTCCAAATGAACATAAAAGTTATACTATGCATTATCAAGAAGAGCCTATTCAAAGACGAAGACTACTGCCTACTTTGAAGCCGATAACGCGTACTCCAGTTCCACTTCTAGATAGCAATCCCTAATCAAATCACCTCCAAAAAATGCCTCCATGCCCAAAATGTTGATCTCCATGTCAATATAAATATTTTGACACTAACGTAACATTTTTGGGAGAAGAACCCAAATCGAGTCTAAAATGAGATTGTGGAACCTGAGATGGGAATCCAAAATTTGAGTCCAAAATAAGGTTCTATCTCCCGACCTGACTTTACAGATCATGATGGCACCTACCTTGACCCCCAACATAAGAAATCTAGCCCGTGACCCAAAACTGCCTGTGACCCAAAACTGCCAATAACGGGTGCAAGCAGGAAGAAGTCTAATAAAAACAATTGATTATGTAACCAAAATGATAGCAGATGTAATATTGGAGAGTTATACACACAACAACCATGAAACACCAACCTTCCTAGTACCTGAAAGTCACCTGTACAGAGCTAATCTAGACACAATAAAACATAACTGAGTCGGAGGATCTATATATACATATGCAAGCTAAAATAATATACAAGACGAGTCTCAGATCATAAAAGATAGCCACTGATATAGATAGAGACTTGAAAGATCTAAGAATTTCCAATGCTCACCACTAGTATATGAATGACATAGCTATAATAGAAGGAATCAACATTGTTGTCTCGTGCTAGGACCTGTATCACAAAATAGATGGAGAATATAGGGTGAGTACCAAAGATATGATACCCAGTAGGCATTATAGGTTGACTAAGTATGAACAGTAAATAAAGCAACGATAAACCAGAATACAACTCCATAAGTGTATAACCACAAGAACTAGACTAAGCATGTTGATGAATATGGAGACAACCAGAACTGGATTAGGTATAGAAATGTAAGCGTGTATAAGGCCTTACTGTCTATGCCTATATGCCAATTGGGCCTCCCATAAGCCCAGGAGGTACATCCATGCACAATTAAGGGTGGAGAATTGTATGTTGGAATAGGGTATGATAATATCATGTGCCGAGTAATCTCATGACCCAATGACATGCATGAACTATACTATCTCTCTTTGAGACAACCAATCTTGGCCCTTGACCGAGATTGTATACTCTGACATGGCCTCCAACCTAGGCTAGTACCTCATCTCCAACCCAGGTTATGACCTGGCCCTCGCTAAGATAAGGTTAGACCTGGTCAGTGGTGTGCCTTGGCCCTTAGGCATTAGACTAGTCCAATATGTCCTCTATTGGTAGCACCTCTAAAGGTATAGCCTCTACTATATAGCCTTTAACTAGGGGTATAAAGAAAGTAACTGATCCGCATTTATACACTTCCTAGTAAGAGGGCATGTGCCCAATTTCTGGAAATGCTTGGGTGTTTAACTATGTAGGACTTTAGTTGGAGGTCTAATGTGATGTCGTCGGTCACTTCTATATCCAAAAAGGATCTAATGTACTGAGGGTACATGCCAAGATAGCTAGCCAATCGTGCGAATAATTTGGTTCCCCTCTCATCATGGATGATCTAAAGATCAAATCTACAAACTCAAGTCTGCTAGTCCAGTCTACAATGATCTACACCTCTCAAGTCACACCGGATATAAGTATAGCAGTCTATCAATGTTGACTAGTGTAGGTCTAGGGCATCACTAACCAAACCCTAAACTAAGGCACAACAACATTAAATAATCATAGATACAGTAGATAGTCAAATTATTTGTCACATGTACCCTTAACATGTCCAAAAGGTACTTTGCCAGTTCCACATAATCATGAGTACAATAGGCGGTCTGTATACTAATCACAAGTATCCTTAACATACTAAACAGATACCTAACAAATTAGCTAGTGTAAATACTTCCAATATGTATGGCCTCCAACCAACCCCCAGTTCAATACTCAAACTACCCAAATAGGTTTACACATTCACATACAACCTATAAGAAGGAAGATTGTAGCTTACCTAAAAGCTTATCCCGTGCGCTCTGAATCACTCTGAAGGCTCTTTACCCTTCCAAATGGTATGAGAAAGCCGCCAAACTATCAAAAATAGGATCACTTCGTCAATACGGTAATTTTAACACAAAAATCACAAGAAATGGACATTAACCAATCTTAGGGCAGAAAGGGAGGAACATGGAGCTTGCACCCAGAAACTTGAAACAAACCTTGTACAATGACCTTCATAGCTACTCTTCCTGTACCTCAAATTAGGGCTCAATCTGACTCCCGAAACAATATAAAATAGCCCAATGTAACATAACATTTCTTTTTCACAAAATATAAAATGGGCAACAGGTTTTATAGTATTGTTTACCTTAACACAACTCAACTAGCAAATTTTGACCACACCACAATGATCATCTTGAAAAAACACAAAGAATAGACCCAAATTTTAACTGAAATCTGATCCAAAATGACCAAGAAATCAATTTCCAATATTTTTTGATAACTAACATCAACACAACAACAAAAATAAAAAACAAAATACCTCATTAACATGCTAAGTGCAATTTTCGACACTTCCCCAATGTTCTCCTTGAATTTCATGCAAGATAGCCTTTTGAATTTGAAGTTGGCCTTGAAATGATCAAATAGTCGTGGTTTGAAGTTTTCTCACATTATGATCAAGTTCCAGAAAATATAGGAATTTATGTCGCTTAAATTATTCTCCGTGAATGAGGGGTCACCTCCGCAAATGCGTAGTGTACTAGCTTGAGACCAACGCGAATGCGGGGGCACCTCTGCGAACAAGGAGTGTTATGCTGCCTGTAAAAGATTCAACTACTTTCAAATACTTCGGCAGGCTATTCGGATCACTTTGGGAATCGAACACACACAGACAAACTATGTAACCCCATCCAATTTAACATTCCAAATCAATGATTTAGCCAAAATTTCCATATGAGGTCATTATAGATAAATATGGTTCCCACATCCCAATTCCATACTTACTCGATTTCCACCGAAGGTCCCAAAACCCACCAGGAAGCCTCGAGAATCGAACAAAATATCATTCAAGACGAAACTCAACTTTTTGGAGCTAACCACACTACCAAATTTTACATTTGGGCACATTTTCCAAGACTCTTGACCAAAGTCAATTATTTGCCTATTCTAAACTAGAATGTAAAACTCGGTATAAACTAACACCAAAAAATCTTGATGCTCAAAGCGACAATGGTTCTATCCTAGTTTGGTTATTTCGGAGCTGGTAGAATTGTCAGAATTCCGTTCTAAGGTTGTTTACTTAAAATTAGTTTAAAAATCATGTTTTCAACTTTAACAGGCCTTCCTGTATGAAAAACTGCATAACTTACAAATAAATGACAAGGCGACCAAAATATCAGTGGTAGCATGTCATAAATGACTTAGGATCTTTATAGGAATGCTCAAAATGATGCAAAGATAAAGAAACATAGAAATGACTAGAGGGTCATTATAGTCTAAATGATTTATATAACTTGTATCCTAAGACAAAGCACAATTTGACCCTTGGAAATGGGAGAAATCAAATCATGTAATTGAGAACTTCACTAAAGTTAATGAGAAAGGATAGAACAACCCCTTCGTGACAAGGATTACCTCAAATGATGAGCCCCTAACACTTGTTGAAAACTTCTACGTGTAGCCAAGGCCAAAAAACACTTTGGACTTTTAATTACCCAACATGAAGCCTCCAAGATCAAGATATTGCAATTTCAATATTTGGGCAAATTGTTGAAATTCGTAGGAATTGATATTTAAAGGCCTGAAAATTGTTTGTCAGTATTGCGATCCAAATAAGTTGCGACTGCGAAGAAGAAAAATTGAATTTTCAACATTTTTCTATCTCCATCGCAAGGCCAAGGAGTCATGATATGTCATGACCGGTTTTCAAGACCGGGGCTATCAACCACTCAGCCATCTCTCCGAAAGACTATTTTTATTTTATTCCTCTGAATAGAACATGGCTATAGGGGTGGATACCCCCACTATCTATAGAAAGATTTCAGGTGCGAATCCACCGGTAGATCTATCTATCCGTATATAGATATATGATCTAGCATGTCCATTTGTGAAATAAAAAAGAAAATTCCATTTCCCCCCACCCCACTCCATGTACGAATAAATTGCAAAAGGGGGAGTAGTAATAAGTCATATAGAATCAATGGATTCATGATAAAGTAAAATCCCTCGATGACATATTTTATCACAATTAATATTTTTTGGCTGATAGAGGGATCAAATGGTATATAGTTCATTTGTTGGTAGCTTGGAGGATTAAAAGCATGACTCTTGCTTTCCAATTGGCTGTTTTTGCATTAATTGCTACTTCATTAATCTTATTGATTAGCGTACCCGTTGTATTTGCTTCTCCTGATGGCTGGTCAAGTAACAAAAATGTTGTATTTTCTGGTACATCCTTATGGATTGGATTAGTCTTTCTGGTGGGTATCCT